>CM023483.1:13433289-14838289 GCA_013339685.2 Hyalomma asiaticum | reverse complement strand
ACACAGAAATGGCGGCCGTGCGAAGAGCGTGTTTTTCAGCCAACATCGAAATTTGTAAACGTCAAGTTAAAAAAAATAAATAAACGGAAAGCAGTAGAAGCTGTGCCATATAGTTTGTGCGTCCGAAAAGACCCAGCGGATGAAACAAAATACACCACGCAGCAGCTGTTGCTGATATTGTCAGACAGACGAAAATCTGAGAAAGTAAAAAAAAATAATCTAGAAACGGAATTAAATTTGCCCAAGTCCGCCAGAAGCAGCCGGAGGGATGCAAAGTGTTCTTCGAGTGTTTCGTTAAAGTTTACTTAATAAGTGGGCGCTGTTATGCAAACAATTATAACTGAACTAGACTGCATAATTATGCGCATTTGGTGTGATTTTGCCTGGCGACGGGAAAAGTCTGCAAGAATGCGAGAGCAGTCGCTAGTTAATTATTAGAAATTTTGAACGTATTAAGCAGCTTGAGTGCGTAATAACGAACTTAACGTCGCAATGCGATGTGGAGGTTCCATTTTGTCATTTGGTGGCATAGCTTTGACAGAAAAATAATGCTCGAATGTAATGAACGTTATAGAGCGCGTCCTGTGACGATTTCAATGGGACAATATAACGCATTCCCTGGCTGTGCAATGGCGAGATGGAGGGCATCTGGACAAGATGGCTTCCAGCTGTCGCCTACACCAATTTAATGGCGTGTTTTCTCAGTGTTTTCTTCATGGAATGTGGTTCATTTTTGTTTACTTGTGGCGTAGTATGTGTGCGATTGGCATGAGTGGTATGAATAACGTAACTGATATATGACTAACGTAATACGCTAAGTTATGTTACGTTATAAACATAGCATAACGTAACATAATATGCCTAAAAAACGACAAAAGTTAACATGTAAAGTGAAGTGTGCCCGATGTGATTTCGGAGGGGCATGTTGGATATTATTACCATAACCTGACTTCATATCTCCATTCACGGGATAGAAGGGTAGATCTGAGTGACTAATCAGGTTATATAAAATAAATAATATTCACCACACTGGATATTAAACTTTAGCTGTCAGTTTCTAAACAATGCAACATTTTTTTTTCCGAAAACGCCAAAGGTCTATGTATGCGGGCTACATAGAATTTTCAACCCACATAACACACACTAGCAGCCCCGTAATAAACACCCTGCAAGGCCTCCCACCCTTGAGATGAAAACATCGACGCCTATTAAATAACAGGTGAAGTTCGCGTCGCTTGAAAATTTCAGAAGTCGAGACACCTCTTTCCTGAATCTGCAGTGTCTGCGAAAAAAAAAAAGCAACGATATATAATTCGCTCTGACGTGCGAACAGCGAGGACGTTGTACTTGCTCAAGCAAGTATTTTCAATTTCTTCCTGCTCCAGTAGCAGTACCAGCTCGTCTCTTACATGTAGTACGTGAAGGGCGTCGCGGCGAATGGTATCTCGTATAGTTTTGCCTGTATACACGGCCACGTCGTGTGGAGACAATATGGTAGCAATCAAAGGCGAGTGCGCTATCGATGCTGCTGAGACTGCGCATGCGCAACTTTCTATCACTTCCTTTGTATACATATATTTTTTTTCGGTATATTCTTTCTCCAGCAGGGGGTCGTAAACCTTACGCGAGTTTGCTAACATTTCGTTTCTCTCTCCCCCTCTCCCTCTCTCTCTTCGATTTTCTTTCTGCAAATACTGCAATTATTTATAAAAAAAGGAAAACTTGTTATTTCAAATCTTTAGGGACGTCATCTCCGTGACAAAGCATACGAATGAAAAACTCGTAACTTCAAAACATTATGAGTAGTTATGGAGAGAGAAAGTATCATATTTCTTATACCTATTAAAATTTAAGAAAATTAGAACAAAGAAAGCTAAGCGTCTGCGCATAGGTTCAATGACCCAACCAACGTTACTATTCAATAATCCTTGCCGCACCTGTTCATTTTTTTAAACATAGGTAGTTTTCGTGCAGTAGTATCCTATGATACCAAAAGGACCACAATCCCTAATCAAGCTACTCATAATTAAAGCTAGGTGAACAGGTGAGCTAAGTACAAAAAAGTGTGGATCAGCTCTACCTCGGCGTGGCTGAATAATTTATTTTGATAAAATTGATAATTGTCGCAAATAGTTCTTCGATTGCAAGGTAACCTGAGGTGATACGGTTATGTTCTTTCAGTAGAGAACATTTCAGAAAACGGCCCGCGTAATTACTACAGTTATACAAACAAAAAACATGAAGAAATCGAATTATTTCTCTCTCCAATCAAATGGCGTAGTAAACCAGTTATCAAGTTTGCAAGCAACCATTTGCCTGAGGACATGTTTCAGTGACTCGGTCGTCTCATCGGTATTTCAGGTGCGCCGACCGCTATCAGCGTCCGTCACGTTCAACAAGTTGCACGTGATCCGAACCACTGACCCGCACCCAGGACTACTGTTTCGATCACAGCACTTGGATTAATGCCGCGGCATTAATCTAAGTGAACCTTTCCCGGAGTCAGGTCTCGTCTTGTACAAAGCCAACGGTTGCTCCTGCTTCTGATCACTTGACCCAGGACACATTTGGTTCGGTCTGTGACCCACCGATGCTCGCTCGTCTTCCACGTGAGGGTCACACGACGCGCGTACAAAGCACTCGGAACAACTTCGCCGGTCTGATTTCAAAGCTTCTTCGTTAAAGTGTACGTGAGCGGATTCGTAGTAGGCCGACACCAAAACCAACGCGCCGAACTACTCCGACGTTTGGCATCGCTACTATGTGGCAACAAAAATGAGCTTTAGTAGAACACTCTGTGTAATTGATACAGCGGTTACCTGTCATGGAGCCCGGCAAAGTAACAAATGTTTATTAAGCATTGTATAACGAGTGAACTTTTTTGATTTCGGAAAGCAGTTTTGTGTCCACTTGAACAAACATCAAATGCAGAGGGAGTATGGGGTAGGGGGGGGGGGGTAGTTAGGAGAAACTCCACATTAAGGTAATGCACACAGTTTATAAACGCAATAATAGTGAAATTAAATTAAGAGCAAATACAAGCAGAAGCACAAATTTAATGAAGACTTCGGAAGGAAATGAGGAGCAAGAGGGCCATGGGAGCACAATACCAGGAATGGGCGATATTGGCGTGATTGTTGCCTAATGCTGGCTGGTAATGGTTAGCTCTTGGATAATATTGGGTAGTGATGCCTAATTTTAGCTTGTGAAGGCGAACTCTAAAGTAGTGTTGAGTTATGATGGATGAATATTGAAGACTGGTAGTCACTGACGCCTAAGGCTGGTTAGTATTGCCTAATTCTTGGATAGTGCTGACTAAGGGTACCTATTGTTCGCCAGGGTTAGCTATCTTTTGGATAATACTTCCTGCTGTTGTCTAACGTCGGCTGAATCTCGGCCAATGACGCATTGTGTTGCAGGTGCCTTGCACCTAATGCCTCACATACATGATGGCCCTCAGAGAAAAAGTTACTGCGGGTATTTTTTTCATCCTTACAGCATTATTATTATACATAATCAACGAGATATTCTGAAAACTTTGTAGATTACTTTTGAACAAGAGAAATATAGGCATATTTCCTTTAAAATAAGAATTTTGAGAAAGGGCCTTCTGAACAGTATGAAAACGGCTGTCATCACTGTAAGTACAGATGCCTTGACAGTCGTTCAGAAGTTTTCAATGCGAAGCACTTCTTGGCAAACCTGCGTCTCTTTGACCGTATCTATCTATCTATCTATCTATCTATCTATCTATCTATCTATCTATCTATCTATCTATCTATCTATCTATCTATCTATCTATCTATCTATCTATCTATCTATCTATCTATCTATCTTTGACGAACATTAATGACGTATCTTTACATCACTAAAGGGATATACTCGTCATATATGTCACGATTAACGACACCCCCGCCACGGTGGTCTAGTGGCTATGGTACACGGCTGCTGATCCGAAGGTCGCGGGATCGAATCCCGGCCGCGGCGGCTACATTTCTCTGGAGGCGAAATGTTGAGGCCCGTGTACTGTGCGATGTCAGTGCACGTTAAAGAACCCCAGGTGGTCGAAATTTCCGGAGCCCTCCACTACGGCGTCTCTTATAATCACGGCTGGTTTCGGGACGTAAAACCATAGACATCAATACATCCGCAGGAATGCTTCAATGAACGACGCTTATAATAGTGCACCAAGGCACCGTATAGTGCATTTTAGATGCGAAGTAGCTTATGGTCGAGCCTGTTCCGTCCCTGCGCCGTCCACACCCCCACTGCGCATGTGCAACAGCTGGCCCAAGCTAGCAAGGAACAAGAACGCGCCCTCGCCCGCGAGAGCCAACGCTGACGCAGGTCGCGTTTGCTTGCTCCCCCATTTCTGTCCTCTAGGAACCCTCTACCCTACGGAGTGGCGCCCACGTCCCACACGCCCACAGCGCATGCGCGTCCCCTCCCCTCTCTCTCCTCTCCTACGCTTGCCCCTTTCTCTCCTCTAGGAATCCTCTACTCTACAGAACGGCGCGCACGACAGGTGGTGCGAAAGTTGCATACTCCGCTGGGGGCGCCACGGTAGTTCCGCGATATGAAAATGACGGAGCGGGAGCGCCTCATTCTCTCTCCTGTGCAGCGCCGCGATGAGCGCTCGGGCCCATCTCCTGCTCAAGCTAACCATCTCCCCGCTGCTTCGCATCCACCCATGGTTCCCTTTAGCGGGACATGCTGTAATTTTTTCTTTGACAAAACAGATGTCTGTGCTTTGGACTAACGTGAGTTCCAGCGTTAAATCGTACCATGAGGTAGCATTCAGAAGGCATTCAGGACGTCGTATCGACGTTCCTGGTTGGCCGATGTTAAAAATACTTATGAGTGGATACATGCGCTTTGAACAAAAGCCTTGACCCTGCTCCTAACAGTTGGCTGAATGCCAAAGCATTAGATTCGTCATAGGCAGCTTCCTCGTTCCCTGCTTTGCATGATACCGATTCCCACAGCGCGTGGGATCTGTAGGATTTTTCAAAGGTCACGCCAACACCGACAAACTCATTTGCTTCAAAAGGTTACGAGTACTACATAAACAAAAAAAGTGTTAAAAAAGTATTTAAAAGGTAGTTTAACAATACGACCGACTAAAAAATCCGCATGAATGTTTATGTGATATAGGAAAGACCAGCCCCTCACTACCCAAGTACAAAGAAGGGCAGGACAACAGACATGCACTAGCAACTGATCTGTTGTTAGTCTATTGTTAGTCACTACGTATGTGTGGTCCTGTCTTTCTTTGCACTTTCTTCGTACTTCCTGCCTGTTATGAATCAACCAGCTCGAGTTGTGTTATCGTTCCGGCATTATTTTTAGATAACTTAGAGCATAATTGTAAAATATTTTAAACGAGAATAGTAAAATGCAAAACAGGCCGAACCAACGAAGCATAACGCGTATTCATCAGCACCGTGGTGCTGTTTATGCCTAGACTTGTTGACAATATCCATCAGGCATATTAGCTACCAGTTTCCGTCCCTGTTTCCAGCAGCAACGGAGCTTACGTTACTCAGTGCGGTAAGATTTCACATATGTACTCACACAAAATAAAAAAGACGAACACGTCTGTATCTCAAACAGCACCAACAATGTTTTTGCTGAAACGGAGACACACAGAATGATCCGAGTACGGTCCGGTGTGGGAGCAATTCTGCACCAATTCTTGAATGCGAATAATTCCCACCACGCTTATTTGCAATTCACGCAGAATCTCGGTTTGAGCTAGCTGTTATCGATTTATAATTGGAAACCTTTTTGGCGCAAATAAAACGAGAACGAAGAACACAGAACAACGTCATGTTGTTTTGTGTGTCCTTCGGCCCCGTTCTATTCGCGCCAGAAAAGTGTTCAATTTGCAATTACTGCGTATGCGAAGTGATACAGTGACATGTATTGGGCTTTCCTTCCTGTGATCGCTTTAACGTCGAAGCTTCGTCACGCTTTTCGAACTGTAGAGCACAGGCCATTTTCAGAGCCCATACACGTCGTACGCTTTGCAAAGTGGCATTAAATGCGATTGCATTTGACGTCGATTAGCCTCAGCATTCGAGATCGCGGGCGTAATGAACACCAGCCAGCCTGCTTTCCACACTAATAGGGTCCCTCTGCGCTCCACTGTTTCTAGTCATTACTTAATTCCACTCCACCTACGCTGGCTAAACAACCGGACGCGTGCCTGCTTGACCTCCCGGCCTTCCCTGCCCCTTAGAAGGTTCGTAAGGAAAGCCTCGATTTCTTAAATGCACAAACGACAGCCCCAATCAAACACCGGAGCGTACTTTTCTTCGACTCCGCTCACAGGTTAGCCGGGTTAGCTTACCGTACTTTGTGTCTTTTTTTTTTCGCTTCCCTGTCAATGACACCGTTTCCAGGTTCACACCCGATCTCCCAAAGCGGTCAACGCAAACGACGGTACGGACGCGCTCCGACACCTCCCGCGAATTTCTCGATGTGGGCGTCAGTACACGAGAGAGATGCGATTACCACGCGCTTCGGAAATAAGATCGGCCCCATTTGACCGTAACGGCCGCATCCTCAGCGTATCGCGCCACCGTTCAGGTTTCGTCGCCCCATTAGGACTGAGCTATCAGGCCCCGGGCGGCTACTTGAGCGTGGGTCAGCTCTATAAGCGGTGCGCCCCCGGTCCCATCTGGGCCAGACGCCGGTCAAGCACTCGTCACCGCTGTCGAATCTCCGTCGCCGGGTCGTTGTGCACGCTGCCGGCGGCGAACACAAACAAGACGATGCAGAGCGGCCCTTCAGATTTCGAAGTCCAACGCGCGCGGTCGCCTCCCGAACACTCGATACGATGGCTAATTAAATCTCCCACGCCCCTTTAATTAGGTTATGAACCTTGCTGGGCACCCTTAAGCGTCCGCTGCCGCACGCGGTGTTCGAGTGAGGCGCTTTTTTGGAAAAAATAAGGGAGCGGGGGCATTAGGCTCTTACGATCGCTGGCGTTCCCCTTCTTCCAATTGGTTAGGCTCTGGTGCACTGCTGTACGTCTTCAGGCTCTCGACACCGATTGGGCGATGGGGTGTTTAAGATCGGCCGTCCAATGGGGCTTAACGCGAGGGCAGAAGATGTAGATGACCACCATCGCCGCTTTCTTTTTGATGTGCTATCCAGGTTTTCTTTTTTTCACAGTTTTTTTTATATAAATCTGGGATGTGTTCGGGAAGTTGCGCGAGTTTACGTGCGAATATGGATGTATGTGCGCATGTGTATGTTTGCACGCGTGAAGGTAATATAGTTTGGAGGGGTGTGTAGTACATAAATATAGCAGTGCTGTATGTATATGCGTGTGCTTACTCGCCCGGCTCCAATTTGCCAGTGCAGAACAAACATGATGAGTATATGCGGCAAGGAGAATTTCATGCCTCATTTCTTTCTTCAACTATATTCATAAAGGTCAACAGCTGCCGGCAAATTCAATGTACTCCAGCTCCAGCTGATAATGACGTGCTAGTTGGACGTTAGCGCTCACATAAAAGTAAATAATGTTGATACTGATGTAGTTATGATGCTAGTGAAAGAGAAAAATGATTGAGAGTCCTGAATGAACACGTGTGCGTTTTGGTAGCAATTAAACCTTCATGAACGGCAAACATCCTGAGAGCCCGGCTTTACATCAGAAAAGCGGCTGTAACGCGTTCGACACTCCTGACCTCGGACTGCGGCGTGCAGAACAAAAGGCGATGAGTTCAGAACTTTCCAATCCGAATGTTTTAGAGAGGGAATTATACGAGTGAAAGAAACGCGCATGATACGGCAAACGTTCCTTCATTGCATACGAACAAACCGAAGTGACAGTCTCAGCGGCATTTAAAGCCACTTCTGAACAAAATATGTATCATTGTTTCGGTTCGAAAAAAAATGCATAAAACGAAACGGATATTTGCATATTCATCGCTTCCTGAGAGCGTCAGGCGTAAAGCGGAAATCTATTGTCTGAACTCACTTTAAATGAAGTTGATCCTCTGCATCAAATACTCGTATAATTAACGCACGCCACACACGTGCATGATTAAGTTTCTTTCTAACAGCGGCGCCACAAGTACAAGAAATGGTCACTCGATAGAGTCTGTGGTTAGATGTGGCGCTCGTTATCCGGCATTAGACGTTAAGCTTTCATTGAAGCAAAGAACTTAATTTCCGTTACGGTATTTAATGCGCAGATATACTCAGCGTGCTCAGCTACGTTAAATCATGTAACGTGATGCCACGCTCAGGTTCACAATTATTATAAACAGCAATTTCATTGGACCCATGCCTTTTCTGGATACGATAATTTTTTTTTTTGTATTTGGCGAGTGCAAATTGTCTGAATACCTTCGCATGGAATCCGGCACAGCAGAATAGATGTGAGATTAGGTTAAGAAAGCAATCGCTACTCTAGCCTGGTTTCTGATTCATATATCATCGAAAATTTCAACGCGAGAAATGGATGATGCGGCTTAGATAAGGAAGATATTGGGGAATAATTCCCAAAGCTTTCCGCTCGTGATGGTGCGTTTCTATTGTCCGGGCACTTTCCTAATACGTGGAGCATCATTATTAGGTGCAGTTTTTCGCTCGCAAGCAATTCTAGCGAGACAGATTCCTTCATATGATGAGCAAGTGAGCAGTATATCTTACAACCATTTATTAAGCGGCGAAGAGCCGCAAAGCAGTCCTAGCGGAAGAGGTTAGTTTTTTCTTTTCTTTTTGATGATAAACTACGCAGTAAATCTTAACAGCATTTCTACAGCTGCAGTGAGCTCTGAAATAAATTGTTCGATGGTCATTACAAGCATATTTGTGAGTATGATCAGCATCCCTTCACTATTTTCGTTGAATTCTCTCTCAAGATCCATATAACGCAGCTATACCAACGCAGTCGTACGCCCGAAGAGATCTCAATCGCACCACCATCTCCGACTATGCCATGCACGCGACTACGCATCCTAAAATTTAAGCAGTTGCTCGCTTAGTTTGAGAAATAGCCACAGAACTGTAGTGCAATTGCAGCTTTCCTTTTTTTAAAGAAAATGCAAAGAATGGAGAGCCGTTTTAGTTCCTTAGAATTGTTTGTCTCGGAGGAGCGCCTCCTTGGACCTGGTGCGAGACCTTTCTAAGCACGGTAAAGCTTGCACCTATTCTTGCGCTGCCAGTCTTATAGATAACTAGCCTCGAGGACAAACTGTAAGCGGCGACGAATTCGTCTTCATTCTCCCGTTATGTTTCCTTTCTTTTATTTTCAAACAGCGGAGCTGTTAAAATCGAGCTTGGTCCGCGCGCTGCGATGTTCGCTGCATAGCCAAGGAGTCGGCACGCAGATGGGAAAAGTGAACCTGCTCACGCCCGTGACCAACTGCACACACTGATAGGTGATAGCGATTGAGAGTAGAAAGATATAGAAAGGCAAAATGTAAGTGAGAGAAAAAGACAAGGAATGAACAAACGAAATGAAAAGAGAAATAAATAAATAAATAAATAAACGTCTCGGGCTGCGCAGAAGAGGCAAGCGAAACCACGCTTTCCCTGACCCACTGCCCACACCCTTGCCCCCCGCCCACTGCTACATGATAGTGCTATGAAGAAGCAACCCAAGTGGGGTGAACCAGCTCCGCTGTTTAACTAGTCTTCGCGACGCTAAGTCAGTAACGTTGCTTCAAATTTCCTTTCGTTGCTGTTTTATTTCATGCATTTTTACCCCTCTTCCGGAGCATCTAATAGCCAGTCGCCCTCTTCCGGAGCATCTAACTAGCCCTCTTCCGGAGCCCTCTTCCCTCTTCCCTAATAGCCCTCTTCCGGAGCATCTAACTAGCCCTGTCCATGGCATTGAGGAGACGCCATCTACCCACAGCGCGTAGCTTCCGTAGATTGAGGGATACCGCGGCGGGCTCCTCTTAGCTTTGGGTGCCGGCGCTCGATAAAAGCACCATACAGGCGGCCTTCTGAAACATTTTATAGAATATAGCTTATTTTACTCTCGAAATCGCATTTCGGGTAAGCAAGCGCAATGTTGCCCCCAGTTATCACCTGTCAGCGCTGCCAGCACAGGGGCTCCATGTTTGATGACGTCACAGCCGATGGCGAGGAAACACTGGCAGCAAGCACGCGATAAGAACTAGCGATCGAGAGGCTACACGTTTGCCTTGCATTACACTATACTTGCAGCGTTTTGCCAAAGATGGTTGCCCCCTACAGGCGGTGATAATTCCGGTCTATACGCGCCTTTGAAATAAAGCAGGAAGGAAGGGAAGGAAGGAAGGGGAAAACATAAAGGCAGGGAGGTTAACCACAAGGGCGTCCGGTTGGCTACCCTACACTGGGGGAGTGGGAAGGGGGTATAGAAAGATGGGAGAGAGAGAAGGGGAAGGGGAGAGAAGGAGAACCCCATTTCCTCGACCTCTCAGTACGGATGAATTCTAGCGCACGACGTAGAGCCGTGAGTTCTGCCGCCGTGGACGTCGTGACATGAGACGTCTTTAGTCGAATCGTTATCCCCTGCGTTGGTACGATCACCGCTCCGCCAGAACAGGACGACGTAGTCGATCCATCGGTGTATACGTGTACGTCGTTACCGTACTGTTCGTACAACAGGTGTAAGCTGAGTTGCTTTAGCGCAGATACTAGTAGATCTGTCTTCTTCTGTATCCCAGGAATTGTGAGGTGTACTTGTGGGAGACTCGAACACCACGGAGGGAGCACTCGCTTGCCGCAGGCTTGTACCCTGGAGTAAACGCCGCACTGTGTGCATTGACATTAGCGCTGAATGAAGTGCGGGGCCTTGCAGCAACGAGGCTCGCCAGATGGTGTGAGGGAGTCCTAGCCACATGCCTGAGGTGAAGTCGCATGGTCTCAACGGCGATGTGCGTCGTGATAGAGTAATCCTGCGCCATGGCAATGGTTTCAGCCGTTGACGCGCTGCGTGGTAAGCCAAGGCATATCGTAAGAGCTTGTGCTTGAATGCTCTGTATCGTGCGCAGGTTAGTCTTGCAGGTGTTGGCGATAGCAGGTAGGCTGTACCGCAGGAATCCGACGAACAGCACTCTGTACAGCTGTAGCATAGCGTGTATGGACAGGCCCCAGTTTTTCCCTGCGAGGAATCTGAATAAGTGGCAGATAGCAGTCAGCCGTTTCTTCACGTAGTTCACGTGCGGAGTCCAAGACAGGTCTCTGTCAATTACCACTCCCAGGAACCTATGACTTCGGCAGTATGGTATTACTTGTCCGTTAATGGCGATGTTATATGCAAACATCGGTTTCCTGGTGAATGCCACCATTGCACGCTTTTCGCATGAAATGTCTAGTCCTTGTTTCTGAAGGTAACGTGACGTCGTCGTGACTGCCTTCTGAAGCCGAGCACGAAGCTGAAGCCGTGTCACAGCGGACGTCCAAACGCAGATGTCATCGGCATAGATGGAAAGTTGTACGGTGCTGGGCAGATGATTTACTAATCCAATAAGGGCTAGGTTAAAAAGCGTTGGACTTAGCACTCCGCCTTGAGGGACTCCACGGCTAACGTGATGCTTTGATGTCGGGCCGTTCTCTGTGTGAACCTAGAATGTCCTCATCTGTAGGTAGCTGCATACCCACGTATACATCTTGCCACCAAGTCCTACAGCGTCTAGTGCGCTCAGAATGGCTTCATGGGTGACATTGTCGTAAGCGCCTTTAACGTCCAGGAACGCAGCGGCAGATAGTCGCTTACAGGCATTCTGGTGTTGGACATACACGACCAGATCAACAACGCTGTCTGTTGATGAACGACCGCGTCTGAAACCGGTCATAGCGTCGGGATAAACGTCATAGTACTCCAAGTACCATTCTAGGCGCGTTAAAATCATTCTCTCCATCGTTTTGCCGACACAACTGGCAAGCGCGATCGGACGATATGAGGAGATGTCCAAAGGAGATTTGCCGGCCTTAAGGAGTGGAATCAAGCGGCTGCATTTCCATTCCTGCGGTACCGTGCCCGTCTGCCAGTAGTCGTTGTAAAGGATCAGGAGTGCCTTCCGTGCTTGTTCACCCAGGTTGCACAGGGCGCGATAAGTGATGCCGTCCGGTCCTGGCGCTGAAGAACGCCGGCACACAGCCAGTGCAGCTTCTAGTTCTTCCATGGAAAATGGACATTCCACGCGTTGCAGGTGGGTGGTCGGGCGACCCCACCACCGCTCCATCATGATTTGCCTCACCAGCAATCCTTTTACAGAAAGACTCGGCGACTTCTATCTCACTGCACTTTAGATGGAGTGCCAGAGATTTAAACGGGTGGCGCTGACCGGGTGTTGTACGAAGGCCACGAACAGTTCTCCATATGAGCGACAAAGGCTTTCGCGGATCCAGAGACTCGCAAAAAGATGCCCATCGCCGCGAAGCCAGCTTGTTGATTTGACGCTGTATTTTCTTTTGTGTGCGTCTAGCCAGTCTCAAGTCGTGGATAGACTTCGTCCGTCTATACCTTCTTTCCGCACGACGGCGAATCGCACGAAGTTTTTCCAGTTCGATGTTGAAGTCCGTGCGTACGGAACTCTTCCAGAGTGATTGGGTGGTGGATTCCAGGGCGCCCTTTATCGCTTCCTCTATGTTGTTCGATGAACCGTCGCAACAAGAATCTTCCATGATCATTTTATATTTAGACCAATCAGTGCTCACAACAGCTCTGCAGGATTCAGATCCCGTGAAACCGTCGATCCTCAGATAAGTTGGGATGTGGTCGCTGCCTCGCGCTTCCACGTCCGTAAACCAATGTACTTTTCTCGCAAATGAACGAGACACGAAAGTAAGGTCCAGGCAGCTACAGTACGCTGCTCCACGTAGATAAGTGGGGCTTCCGTCATTCGAGAGGCAAAGTTGACAGTCGGAGGCAAAGGAAACCAATTGTTTACCTCTGGAGGTGACTTTCGAGCTTCCCCATAGGTAATGATGAGCGTTAAAATCGCTTGTGATTACCCATGGCTGTGGAATCGATGCCAAAATAAAGCAAATTGCTGATTGCCGAACCGGCTAAATTCTCTGCTGTTCAGTAAAGAGCTCTCTCTCTCTCTCTCTGATTGCCGAATGATTCGTGCCGGTTTGAACGCAGACTCGGAGCACCTCACGTACGTCTTAACGTCCTCGCAAAATATAACTCGTAGCCGCTATACGTTGCCGTTGCTACGCATGAAATTACCTGAGCCGTTTTCGATTAACAGCGCGTCGAAAACGGTGAAAAACATGGTGCTATAGAGCCAACGTTTCGACAAGTGGACTTGTCTTTGGCAGAAAAATCTACAGGCTTCTAGAAACGTTGGCTCTGGCGACATTCTGCCGAGTTAAGTGGCGATTTGTCTGCCGAAGACAAATCCGCTTGTCATCAGAAGACAAATTTACTTGTCGAAACGTTGGCGACACTACGTGTTCTCCATCGCTTTCAACAAGCCCTTCATCGATTCAAGCCTCCGTCTTCCTCTGAGCTCGTGTTCCAGTTTGGGTGGGAGCCGTTCTTGTTTTTCGAAACGGAAGCAGTCGCGCATATTCGCTGTGCACACTGCAAAACAACACTCCCCTGATAGCAGCGATCATGCAGGCAGCTTGCCAACGAGAGGTTCACGTGCGCATGCAACATATCTAGCGAACTTTCCATTTTACTGTGAGCAGTACTTGTATGAGCGGAAGTTTCACGATCACCTCGAAAATGGAACGCAAAGAAGTCAGTCCAAGTATATTATATAAGAAGACCCGAATTTGTGTGCCAAAGTGTAATGACTATTAAGCCGAGTAATTATATGTAGTAATAATTTTCAAATAGTGAGTACAAGTTTACTGCACGTTGCGCTGAATTCCTATTTGCTAAAATCGCATTGCTGTATAAATGCATCACGAGCATAACTGATCGGGAAGACTATGTATTGCTATCATAACTGAATGAGGAGGCTACGACTTGTTATATATCCGTCAACAAAATATGCTAAAGATTACATTGACGTTGCAGCGAGTACCATTCCAAAATATTCATACTAGTAAAATTTTAGGAAGGAAAAAATAGAGAGGGAAAGGCAGGGAGGTTAACCAGTGTAGGACAACCAGTATGCTACCCTGCACGAGGGCTTTTTAAAGTGTTAACGCGATTTCCTTTACCAAATTTTGAAGAGGGAGGTTTTAGTGTTTCGTGCGAGATGGCGTGCAGGACAATGTAGTGTTACATCGTAGAACAACCTATTTTTTCCTCCATGAAACAGGGACAAGGCGAGGCGGTACCTGTACCAAGCTCATTTTCACCTCCACCGTGCTTTGGCTTGCAGCAATCGAGCATTTGGCAGGACAAAAGGAACTGTAGCTGCGCGGATGCTTTTAGAGTTAGAAAACACTACGGATATTCTGCCAGAAAGCTCAGTGCCGCCAGGTATACGTGACAACGGTTCAAAACGATCGAGGCTATTTGTCTTAGACCACCGTGTCGGGGCAAACAGTATTATGTTTGGAACGTTCCCGTAATACGTGACATACAAGTGACAGTGATGGCGATATACGCTTCAACTCTCTTCTCTCCTTTCCCTCTTTCATTCCCCTTCCCCAGTACAGGGTAGCCAACGGGAGGTCTCCTCTCGTTAACATCCCTGTCTTTTCTCTCCCTTTCTCTCTCTCTCTCTCTCACATACTGCGTGCCTTCCTATTGCAGGTTGACATGTGTGTAGTTCTTTTTTTGTGTGTGTTTTTGGGTAGGTTCACTTCTACTACGCGATAATTTAGGGTGAGGACAAAACAACAACATCAAAAGTTGACTATAGTAGTGTTAGCAATTAGCTTATCTACTTCCCTATTGTTTGCTGACAAAATTTCAATCCGCGATGTTTATATGCCCAGTAATTCCTTTTTTTTCAATAAGATTACGAAGTACGTATGAATTGCAGCTACTGAAACTTCGTCAATGAACTTGAGAAAAAGGCCAGGGCTTTGCGACATTATTGCGCTGAATTTCAGTAAAGTTGCGATGACAACTGAAACGCTTAGGAGAGATAAGTGATGTTGGTGTACAATGATAGAATAAGCACCAAGTGAAGAGAAATCAGTCGATAATGCAACAAGTTTGCAGGTATAGAATGAGAGGATCTAGTGCAATTTCAGACCATAACTAGAGGCCTTGAGGCCTTCATCTTATAAGAGAGATGAATAGGCTTATAATAAGGGCGACCTCATTGGAGATAGTGAAAACGATGAATGCCATATGCACTATAGCAGAAGAGACACAACACACTTAGTCCAATAAATACGCAAGGAAAGTGCGAGACAATGCTTGGGAGTAGTCAGTAATTATCATACGGATAATGTGTCAGGCAGGCACCAACATCTCGAAGGGACTTGTCTATACCCATGCCAAGCCTCTCAATCAAAGCTCGAGAAGCAGCGTGTAGCCTTTATCGCTTAGTCATTGTTGTTCATGTAGAAGTTGCCGGGCAAAACAATCTGCGATGGTTGGTATATAAGGAAAAACTTATAATGAAAAATAAACGTAGGAACTCGAGTTGATAGATTACACACTAAGAGCTTCTGATGTCTCTCCTTAAGCCCTCCTAAGACTTCTAGAGACTTTATGGTTGGGAAGCGACATGTGAACTTGTACACCTGCGATCGCTTTCATCTTTCACCACTATATATAGTCTGGTACGGTGAAGACGTTAGGATTTAATTCAGTTACCTTGAAGAGCTAAAGTGAACCTTGAGATCGAATAAGACGCACGCTGCTTTTCTCTATGTTTTTGTCTGTTTAAGCTCATTGATGTTGTCACAACACAACCTCAGCCTGACTTTTCACTCTGATTACATTATTTGACGATTTTGCCGGTGCTGCATAGACATCATCTATTTATTAACGACAATCCTTTTTTCCCTTCTCCTCATCTTACGGTTGCTGTTTCAAGGGTGTCAATGCCATGTCGGTTTTGCGATTGCTTTGTCCACTGGGTACTAGAGGCCAATAACCATTGATAAAAAATTGTTGTGCCAATGTTGCAGCCGCAATAGTGAGCAGTCAAAACTGACTAAATTTCGCCATGGAGCAGAAAAAAAAACCTTTATTTTAATAAACACAAGAAGCTTAAGAAGCGCTTTTACAAGCGAAACCAGAGAAAAAGTGAATGTTGAATCACTGATAACCACCACGGCAGAATTTAATTACCTCCTTAGAAGAAACAGCTAGTTGTTTCCGTCGATGAGAAAAGCTTCAAATGAGACCCTGTGGTGAGATATAGAGGCACATTAAGCAGAAGGCAGTAGGAATGTACTACACCAGTCAAAAGGAAAAAGAAAAAAAAGGAAATGAGGTCTCCCAGGCCCGCGCTGAAGACGCAGTATGTGCGAGTGTCAGACTTTGCCTAGCGCTCTCCCAATCTTCCTTTTCGGCCTCCTTCCTTTCCTGCTAATCCTCCCCCTTTTCTTTCCTCTTTTTCTTCACTGTCATCACCTTCCTCTTATTTTTTTTATCTTCTTATTCATCGTAGTAGTCGTCTCTTCCTCCTCTTGCTCTTCTACTTCTTTGCCGCCTCCTTCCTCTTCCCGATAGCTGTCGTCGTCTTCCCCGCCTTCTTCATCGGCGTTGTCTTCTTCTACTTCCTCGTCGTGGCTTTTGATCCTCTGCTTATTCTTCTACTTTTTTCTTCGTCATAATCTCCGACGTCTCCCTTTTATTCCTGCTCCATGTTATTCTTATTGCCAGTAAAACCCCAGCTGACGGCTGTCAACATACTGTTTCCCGGAACACCTCTCCTGCCACGCGAGAGCCGTGGCTGAGAACCCAAACGAAGGTGAGAGTCAGGTGTGGATGGCACAAGTCCAATTAATGTGCGTTCTAATCCGCGCAGGCACGGAGCTTCTTTTTCAAATGCCAAAAATTTCTTCGCAAACTAAGGCAGCTTCGAGCTTGTCTATCTATCTAGCCGTCTAGCCGCCCGGTTTACTTCGTATGCACCAAGACTGGCATGACAGGGCATCAATGTATGACGCTCCTGAATGATTGACCTAAACGTCACTTACATGAAAGACTTGTCATGCACGCCGCGATCAACGATAATACGATAACATGTGGCTCATACCAGC
Organism: Hyalomma asiaticum; assembly: GCA_013339685.2. Taxonomy (NCBI): domain Eukaryota; kingdom Metazoa; phylum Arthropoda; class Arachnida; order Ixodida; family Ixodidae; genus Hyalomma; species Hyalomma asiaticum. The sequence continues at coordinate 14,821,195 of CM023483.1, read as the reverse complement.
CCAATGTGGGCCGGTATACGACATAGCATCGGGTGGTAGAGCGTTAACGTCATATCCTATGTGGATTGCACCAAAAATACTTGATCAAATGTTGACGACGACCCACTTTCTGTGGGTTAAACTGAAGAGAAACGTCACATATCTGTTGTAGCATACGAAATAAATGTGCCCATGACAAGCAAACAGCCATACACAAACACGCTTTGATGACCAAAAGCAACCTACGACACGGCAGGAATCGAACACAGGGCAACGGAGCGGAGTACCAAGCAAGCCCGCTACAACTCGTCCATGGTTTCTCTTCCCGTGCGTTGCATATAATGAATACACCTATCGGCCGAGCAGTTGTGGTGATGGTACTTGTCTAAGCGGTTCTCTAGAGTGCAACCACTCAGATAGCAATGTAATAAACGTTACGTACGTACTGCTATCACTCAGCATGTTTTCTTCAAGCTTTGATCGAGCGCGTAGCAATACTCCAGCGAACGAAGCTTATGATATGCACGTCAGCAAGCCGTAGTGTGCATTAGTCTTGCAGAAATCAGTCGTCTTTCTAATAGCGTGAGTGCCGACGTTACGTCATGCCTTGAGCTAGCCTTTTTAGTCACCACGTGCTGCCGACGTGACCTGTTGCAGTTCATCATACAACACGAACTGGCCTAAATTTTCACGGCACCTGGTGAGCCCACATTACGAACACGACTACTCAGTTCAATGATCTTTATCCCAACCGTAGCACCTGTCTGAATGCTAAACACTACGGCAATGGTAATTTTCTTCTCGACAGCTTCGCTAGATAACGATGTTTTTCCCTCATTCTGGGCGATAGCAGCTACGCACACCGGCGGCGGCGGGGGACGCTATCGTCACCAATTTCGACCACTGTAATGAGCCCATAACACCTTACGCTGAAAAAGAGAGGAACAGCGTACTGCACGTACGGTAAGGAAGAGTGTTTCTCTATGCGGAAACGCACAAATGCGCAAGCTCACTAACGCACCCACGCACATACGCACGGCCTTATAATAGGTCTCTCTACATAAATACGCAACAGAATTCGCTGTCATCCCTGTCCACGAAACATGAAAAGGTTAAGACGACCAAAATTTGGCACCTTTAGTAGTCTCTTCAACAACGGTATAGCCTCCGAGAGCTAAATACAATTGGAGATCATACTTGGGCTGCGTGGCAAGCGAAAAAAAAAAAACACGAGTTAAAATTTGCGGGACGCGGACGTGTAACAGGGTGTCGTGAAACACGGACGTGTCTTGCACCTCGGCATGTGCAGTGCGAAACCTCGGCTGTTCGAAATTCCCAAGCTCCCCTTAAATAACGCTGCCCTAAATTGAGAACCAGCTGGCGATGCGAAAAAAAATATAAACAAACGAACGTTAAGAACGTTCAGACCCACCGTTCACCCAGTTCAGTGACTCTCGGGGCGTAAATAGAGCGCGAACTGCGCGGCGTCATCGCCGTCGCCCTGAGCACCTATAGCGCCCCAGCAGGCGGTGTGCCACGGTTTTCTTCCCGTAAGTGGATCACTGGAAGGCAAAACTTCTTTTATCGTCCTGGAACACGTATGAGGTCTCGCTCGCAGGAATGGAACCGCTCGGAGTTCAACGCTCGCTGTGGCAATCAATGTAGCCCCCACAGCAGCCTCGGCTTTTCTATAAGCAACACCGGAAAAAAGTTTAACGCGAGGTTTCATTCGGCTTTGCCTACCCTGCTTTTGAGCGTTAGTTTCAACGGATACATGTGGGGCGGAGCCGCCGCGTTTCGTTCCACGAAGCAGCGCAGTAATGCGCGAACGTAATAACGAAAAACAAGAAGAGACATCGCTGCCGAGACCAGCGTCTCGCTTCAGATTCGGGCGCCGTAGCTCACCATTTCCTGTAGCACTGATATTTCTTCGGCGGGGATAATTTGGACAAATGAATTGCGGAGTGTAGGGCATCGGCAAAGAAGCAAAAAGCTTTGAAGAGGACACCAAGAGTTTCGATATAGGCGCTCGAGTGTTCGGCTTAATATCGCGGGGGCTTCGCGCGCCTTTAAAGATAAATTGATTAGGCGCTCAAATACTCATTGCTATGGCGCCTCCTTATACATTCTCTCTAACAGGCCTGTCGGAAAGGAAAGCAAAAAGTTGAGCAAATTAGGACAAAGCTCTGCGCACGTAGATGTGAGTGCAATTACATCCTTAAACAAGGGTGAGCAAAATGAATAAACAGAGGAGAGGCACATGTGACATGAGGATGATCAATAAAATCCGGAGAATTATGTCTGGTGGCGCGACCAGCGTGCTGCGCCGGCTGAGTATAGGGCAGATGAAATTACATTTGGTGTGTGACACTGAGCGCGTGTGCACACACACATACAGACACTCATTTCATCTGGGTGTGTGGTAGAAGAGAGTTTCGGAATTGAGCCGCACGAGTGAATGTAGATCTGTAGAGCGCAGAAAACTCTGCGTGATTATCTTTAGTTCAATTAATTGAGGTGCCTCCGAGGTGCCGACACTTTAAAAGGAGAGCTCCGAATTTTTAGGAGAATAAACGAAGCAGATTTTTTTAAGCGGCCGTGATCACACAAGATGGAGACTGGTTGAGCGGAGAAAAATTACTCAGAGCGCAAAACGAAATAATGCTAACAAACGCTCTCTGTGTGTACAATAAATACAGGATGTTCCGACCTATACAAATTAAGGGAATGTTTAATACGGATTAATTCTCGTGCAATCTCATTCGCCCGAAACATTCGTCTGATTTCAGAAATAAAACTTAGTACATTTTGTGTCTTTTGTGATATGTGCGATTATACTTCCGCAACTAATTGATGTTCCCCTTGCTGCTGATTCGCTTACCGAAATAGAGCTTTCTTTGCACTCCTTCAAACAGCGAAAGCTTTTTTTCTTTTTCCTTTTCCTTTTGCGCGTACGGATTCCCTTTCAGAACTTGAACAAGTCATTTACAAAAAGAAAAGAAGAAAGAAAGAAACAATAAAAGACAAGTCTGCGTCAAAAACACCAGAAGAGCAAGCAATACAGTCTTAAAATCTGGGTTACACGGGTCGTATACACAAAAACTCTCATGCAAATATTTTTTCGTAAGAGAAAATATTACAACAAATTCTGATGGTGGATATATTAAGGAAGGCCGTCTGACAATGAAAACGGCACTTGCAAAGGTTTGCTGGTGCGGCCTCAGAATTATTCGTCCCCGTAGCGTCCCACTTAATCGCATTCACGGATCGACTCTAAGCTTGTCCTGAGCATGTGCGCTTCAGCGGCAGTGATAGTCAATGCAGCTATATGATCTGAAACAATACTGGAGCTCATGGATACCCTTTATTAAAGAGCGCAAAGTCTGCAAGTATTCGAAACTTTAAATTGGGTGTGTACGCAGCTAGTTGCAGCACTCCTGAATGGATGGATTTTAACTAAGGCACGCTGGTTTGTTTTGAATTAAAAACCTATATAGTAATAACTCGTAACGTCTTTGATGCGCACCCTACGTCGTTCCCGATATGAAATGGAGAAAAGAACCCAGGAGAACAATTCAGTACGGAGGCCTTCACAATAAATAAGAGGAAGTATTACACAGATGCGTAAAGGGCCCCGTATGGTCAAGGCACGGACAAACCCCGCGAAAAGCTGAGCTCTCATTAATTAAGCGTTTCCTTCGCTAGACCCGGACTTGGTTCACTTTAGTTTGCGATTAACGATTGCACCTGATCACCGTCGGGCACCTGCTGTCTTCACCCTGCACAGAAATGTACCCGCTGTTTTTCTGCCCGCAATTTGTTCCCCGGACGCCCTTCTGAATAAACGAATGCGCGGACTTTGTAACGAACACAGCCACGGGCGAACAATCACCGCTCGCACTTCCGTGCATTTGTCAGTCTCGGTTACGTCGAGCCTGGCTTTGAAAGTTCCGTTTTTTTTTTAAGTTCTCTTTCTATTTCTGTATTTATTGTTTCTTTCCATTAGTGAATTTAAACAATCACTGCAACGGGCAATGCGAGCGCAACAAAGAGAAAGGAGTTATTAAGAATTCGAGTGATATTGGGCGCGAGAAAATGACTTTCTGGTATAAGCTGCGCGAAGGTTTCCCTTTGGTTCGTAATTGCGGGTGTCAGGTGCACAGCATCGATTCCTCTCCCATAAAAAAATACAATAAAAAGAAAGAAATGCTGTTATGTAATAGCCTGAACAGAGCAACATGGGAGGGAAGAGTAAGAGAAGCACAGGTTGTGAGCACGGAACATTTCGAGTTGCGAAGGCCATTCCAATCACGAGAAGCATCGCGTCCCTGAGTCGGGTGCTCATTTTGAGGCAACAAGTAAGTTCTATCTCGTCGATTTTATAATCTGACGACCGTTGTACAATTTCGCGCTGCAGAAGGGTACCAGCAGCTACGGGCATTCGCGTGTGCTTGTGGAAGAGAAAAAAAAGGGGGGGGGAGGGGTTGCATTACACAGACCACCGACATATGGCGCCTCCCACTTGAAATTGTTCACCAAATATAGCCTTCAATTTCTGCGCACAGGAATCCTTTCCACTGAAAAGTTATTGTGACCGCCATAGTAGGAAGAGCATTACGTAAATAGACATCCTCCACTGTTCTTCTGAAATACAGGAACATAAGGTCGAGAGTGTGTGACTGGTGGTAGCTCACTCAACATCATGAAAGAAACAAACAAAAACTATCTATATTCCTACTCTCCCTCTCTTTGTCGTGTGTGTGTGCATGTGTGTGTGTCATTTTTCTTAAAAATGAACAGGAACAGGATAAACGACAAAGGAAGGACCGCATTTCGTGTGCAGAATCCCGCCGTTCCTTGTTTCTATACGTGATGATGGTTTGTGGGGTTTAACGTCACAAAACCAGCTCTGATTATGAGAGACGCCGTAGTGGAGGTCTCCGGAAATTTCGACCACCTGGGGTTCTTTAACGTGCACTGACATCGCACAGCACACGGGACTCAACATTTCGCCTCCATCAAAATGTAGCCGCCGCGGCCGGGATTCGATCCCGCGAACTCCGGATCTGCAGCCGAGCGCCATAACCACTAGACCACTGTGGCGGGTTTATATCCCTGTCCTACGCGTCGTTTTTTAACAACCTCATAAATGCAACCCCGACTAGCCCTACGTCACGAGCTCATGCAGATCAGTTAGGCGTTCAATTAGAATGCGATCGTGAACAGATTGAAACGCCGAGGTATAGAGGATTAACGCTGCGTCACTCTGACGGGTTGACCTGACGGCATGCTCGAAATCGCCATTGTTCGAGCGCTGTGAGTGCCCGCGACACATCGCGACCTTATCGTCCGCGCTCGGCGCGTTTCACCTCTCTGCTACAGAGTGCGTTTCCCAGTTTCAATTAACTGACACGGTCGGCAACAACGATGTATCTTTAGGTTTCTGCAGGCCGCCCAGACCAGATGACCGATAACCGCGAATTTGAGGAATGGTTCGGACAGGACTCCGGGCGGTGCTCATTAGTTGCGGTTGGCTCCGGCGTACGAGCATACTGCCCGCCATGGCCGAGTCTATTATTGGGAGACCACGAGCGAAGATTGGAGTGCTGCATTACCAATTCGCGTTATGTTCCCTCCACGAGATGTGACTCACAGGCAGCCGCCGCAAACTTTCGACCAACGGCTACAGGATCCTATAATCTGCAACTGCCAGTAAAACCCTGATGGTATTAAAGACAACTGAGTTACATTTAGAGGCTATTAATCTAAGTAAAATGGAACACAATACGTGCGTCAGTGCTGACGTCCTCTTACTCCCTTCCCATACACACACATACGCTTTCGGTGAATGCTAAAAATGAGAGCACTTGGCTCGTTCAATTTGCTGCTTAAGTAACTACCAAGCAACTAGGCTTAGCCTTTGCAATACATTGAGGGTACCAGCATGATACGCAGCGAAACTGTATCAAGGACTTCATAGAAAGTTGCAGTCAAAATGACGTTCTGTTGCTGTTGTTGACCCATCGATTCAAGCGATCCTTATCAGGGTGACAAGCAAGCAACAGCGTCTTTTGAACTTTCTTCAATGTCCGGTCTGTTCAGTGCCCACGCTGTTTAGTTACACGTAATTAAGCACTACCTCTCTTAATGAGGGTACCTGAGTTATTGTTCAAAACTAAATTTACTCTGTGCATCTGTAACTTCAAACGAAGCGCAGCTTATATCAACAATCAGTGCTTCACTTATGGTTTTTTTTTTCGTGTGCTCACGCTGACAATCGGCCCTCTGACGTTTGCTTAACATTCAAGCTCGACAAAACCTTTCATATCAAGCATAAAAACTGTATTTTTGATTATTACGAAATGGTACTATTATTGTTCCGAAATGACCGGTTCCACTTAACCACATATTTTTTTTGTAGCCCCGATGTACCCATTGTTTAGTTATTGCTGCATTTCGCTTCTTATTTGCTATTAAATTATCTAGGTGAACATTTACGCAGTGCTCTTTATTCTTTACGGAAACACGCAGATATGATTCATATTTCACTATGACAAAACTCAGACTTTCTAATGGTCGTCACGCGGTTTTTTCAACTACGTAGCTTGGCTACATGAATCTCTCTCTCTCTCTCCCATATTCTTTTCCTTCTAACTTTCATATATTCCCTTACCTTCTTCCCGGTGCAGAGTAGAAAACTGGATTTATCTTCTCGTTAACGCCCCTGCCTTTCGCAATCTCTTTCTGCGCCGATATTAGAGGGACACTAAAGAGCAAAAAATCCACAGCATATCCACGGAGTGAATGATGATGAGTGGGCGAAGCTCCGGATGTTCATCGTAGATCGTGCCGAGTTCCGGATTAATGTAGTTAACGCGCACGCTACGAATCATTATGGTTCAACTACGCACAAGTGAAATCTCCCACCGGCACTTCATTGCAAGTCAAGACCAGTGCTATATATATATATATATATATATAATATATATATATAGGGTTGCCGGTGTGAACGCTTCTCCAACGCGAGCAGTCGGTATTTCGCAATCAAGAAACTCGGCTAGGAGACGCTGCCCTGCGCCAAACGTTGTCTATCGCGGGTGAGGGCGCTTATCTTCTTTGCGAGCCGGGTGTAGAGCGTTCCTCTAAGAAACTACGGCCTTTCTCTATCTCTTTCACTCCCTTCCCCCCCCCCCCCCCCCCACGGACGCTTAGCCGTGCTCCCTACATGGGCTGCAGAAATTAGCGTCCTTTCCTAACTGAACCACAATCAATCAATCAATCAATCAAGAAAGAGCGCTTCCATAGTCAACGCGCGCCTTTCGCTCTCTCTCTGTCTCTCACTCTCTCACAAGACAGCAGATGGAAATGTGAGAGAGCTCGCGCGCTGGGAGGCACGCGCCGAGGGCGAGCGCGAGCCTCCCGGCGGCTCGAGGTGGCTATATACCTACTACTACTACTACTGCTACTACAGAGGAGGGAACGACCCACACCCTAAGGAGCTTAGCATTCTGCTAAGCATTCTGCTAAGAATCCTGATGTTGTTAACATGTTTTTCTTTACTGTATTTTGTTTATTAATAATAAAGTTCAGAGTAGAAGTAGTAGTAGTATAGTAGTAGTAGTAGTAGTGTAGTAGTAGTAGTAGTGTAGTATCTTTAAATAACCCCAGTTGGTCTACTAAATTTCCGGAGCCCTCCACTACGCCTTCTTCCTTGTTCTATCTCGTTCACCTCACTTTACCCCAAACCCCCGGACGCTTTTAGCCTGCTCCCTACATGGGCCTGCCGAAATTAGCGTCCTTTCCTAACCGACCCACAATCAATCAATCACGAGGGTTACGCCTGACAACTGACGCGTGACAAGGTTTTTAGACTAAGAGGAGTTCGACCTAATATATATAGGGCACTGTTTATCTTGACTTGCAATGATGACAGTGGCCGGGTGGGAGATTTTACTTGTGCGTAGTTTGAACGATAAGGATTCGTAGCGTGCGCGTTAACTAAATTAATCCGAAACTCGGCACGATCTACGATGAACCTCCGGAGCTTCGCCCACTCATCATCATTCACTCCGTGGATATGGTGTGAATTTTTTTGTGTATTAGTAAACTCTCCTTTCACAATTCTAGCTACACCACATTGGCCGCGGCAGAACGCTTAGCAAGCGAGAAAACGCCCAAAAAGAAAATAGAGGTGGTGACGCAGCCTTGGCGTTCCCCCACTAACTCGTTTCGGCGTCGTAAACTCTGAAGGCGCCTGCTATGGCTCACATAATTATTTTCCGCTAAAGATGAATCGCATTCCATTGTAATGGAGGGGAAGGGGGGAGGAGGAGGGGAAGAGACTCAATGTAGCAAGTTTCATGAAATTTCATTGGACCAATCTGGCGAAAGTACGAAGAAAAGCCACTGAAATCCTTCACGTCACGCTTATGTCCGGGCGCCGAGGTTTCGGCGCGGTATTAAAAAAACGTTAACCTGTTTTCACTTCTAATATTGAACCTGTGACGATAAAATCAACCAAAACAGAGTGCTCTAATTATAGTATATTTGTATAAACTGATTTAGTGTTTGACTGTAGTGCCCCTTGAAGAGTGGAATGTGGTTCCGCATCTGATGTTTCCTGACGTGTGCGGAACGCAGCACTGCTGTTAACTTCGCAAGTTCTAGCACATACGCCCAACTTTTCCTAACCTTTAATACCTTATCCCCTCCCCACAGCGTAGGATAGCAAACCAGAAGGGCGTCTGGTTGACCCTCCTGCCCTTGAATGAGGGATAACACAGGAAATCTAGCTTGCGCTGCCACCGTGCTGCGTTCTCTGCGCAGGCATGGGTTTTTTTTTCTATATATGTATACGTTAGGCTGCGTTTGTACAACCAGTTCTCATTCAGGTCTAGACAGTTAACTTTCTTTTCTGCCTCTCTCTCTCTCTCTCTCTGTTTCGTTGAAGTCACACATTCAAGGATGTTGCACTTTTAGTGCTGCGTAGTTCACTAGCTTAATAAACCCTTGTCAAACCTTAAAGCAGCACCTTCGGCTCAACTACATCTAAAGTGCTCTTGTTTTTTCGGTTCACATCCACAACGGTACATGGTGTCTGTGTGGTCACACAACAGACGAGATTGCGATCACTGATTCTGTTTGCCATTGGATTTCTCTACTTGTCCAGTTTTCTAGGGTAAAAAAAAGCTTCTTTCCTGCAGCGGGAAATATAAAACTAAACCCAGCTCCGCGTTATGTGAAATCTGCTTGAAACAGCGAAGCTGGCTTCTGTTGTGTTTCTCTGTGGGTTTCTTTTTGTGATTTGTTTGTTTTACGGTACGAGTAATGTTTAGCTATTTACTGCAATTGAGTGTTACGCAATGGTCATTTTCTGCGTTTTATTGTGAATGTGGGTCGGCCGGAATGCATGGCGAGAAAGGGAGCGCCGCAGCGCCCCTAGCCGTGATTCGGGAAACCAAGGCGTGACAGCGGTGGGCGGACACCATACCGACAGCGCAGGTGACCCACCCTAAACAGGGCTCTAAAAGGGGAGCAGTCGAAATGATACATAACTCAACCTATCCACATTACGACAAAGTTATAACAGGACAAAACAAATTAAAGCAGGCGAGAGAGTTTCTCAGTTCATGCGGTCATAAACCTTTGCTTAGTACCGACTACCGTATATCATACATGAGTAATGTACCACGCGAGGAACGTTTGGGGCAACTCTGGTGGGCTGACTCGTTATGCGTAGCTCCTTGAAATGCATCGAGCCGCGGCGTATATGTAGGCACCTGTAGGCGTGACCCAACCGGCTCCCCAGCTTAGCGCGGCTGCTAAGTCGGCGAGAAAAGCCACGCCGACGCACTTGTGATTCTCAATTCGCGAGTCCGCGGAGACGTTCCACGCTATCTCGCCGCGAGCGACCGCAGGTTCGCGCGCGAAATTAATCTGGAAAGAGGACCCCAGAGATGTGGGCAGAGGTGTCGTGGCTTGGAAGATGCGCGAGGCGACTGCAAATTAAGCTAGAACACTATGGCTTTTTTTTCTATTCTCGGCATTCGTACAGGGCTATATATGATAGCTGGCAGCACGAGGGCTTTATGTGAATCCACGGAGAGCATGTCGTCAAGCAGAAACGATGCTCGCAGAGTTGAAGCTCGGCGAATGCGGTATACGCACGCGTTAATTATCATGGTGCACCGACAATTCGCGTGCGTCTCGTCTACGTGACTGTACCTGTGGGTGTCATTTGCCCGTACGACTGCCGTCGCGTTGTGATGGTGTACACACTGTTTGCGGTACCGTCAGGTGTTTGCGGGCCCTTTGCGGACGGGGATGCTAAGGGATAAATGGGTGATTACGCGTCTCGTCCGGTTGCGCTGTGTGTTTGTTTCTATAAATTACGCGTTAGCCCAGTAGCCGTCGCTTATATGTCACGGTGTCAGCGGGAAACTCGGCTTGGTGATACTGCGGATATGGAGCCGTAGTGGTGTACGGGGAGCTGGTAGACTTCCGATGGAAATATTCGCTTAGTAGTCAAGAAAGCGTAGGTGTAGATGCTAGTTGCTAGAAGAAACGCGATGGAATTCGCATTACGTGCGAGTTTCGCGAGGAAGAGGTGAAGTTATTGAACAAGGGCGAAATTCACCTTACGGGCATCGTTGCGTTGGTTCGCATAGGACTAGGCAATAACTAAATAAGTGCAAATGATGTTGGTACACGCATACTTCCATTCAGCGAATGTGTAAAGACGGACGCGCTCCTTTATTGTACTTATTTTTCGTGCTGTATGGAAAGCTTACGTGGCGCTAATCCAAAATGTGTTCCATCCCCGTAAGCTTCCATAGGAGCAGATGTCTCATTATTTTGCCCTCCGAAAAGTCTGTCATGCGGATAGGTGCCCAACATTGCCTGATGCATGTAAAACGTATGCATGACATGTTAGCATGGAAGCCGCAGTGGTGAGGGAAAGACGAAGTTGTTTATAATCTTGTCATGCCGACGATTATTAACGAAATAATTAACACTATTGCTCCCAAGGGTGAGTCATAGTTGTTCAAATGCGTGATCGACTTTGTCCAAACAATGATTGTCACTTTGTCACTCTGAAAGACCCGTAAGCTTGGGCGCTTCTTATTGCTTTTCACAAGACCTCCATTTATTGTACTTCATTAGCACCCTGTTTGGGCAAAATTTCCAGAGCCCTCCACTACGGCGTGTGTCGTAATCGCAGCTGGTTTTGGGACGTAACACCCCAGAAATAATTCAATCATTAGCACTATGTCTATTTTTCCATTGGTTATAACGCTGTTTAGTTAGAAAGCGTACAGTTCATTTCAATGTTTAACAATTGAATGATTTCAGTTGCGCTCTACAGATACAAGACATATTTGTGTTGACGATATAACGTCGGAAAGTAATCAGGATATCTGTCTACCGCAGTCGCGCCTACTCGGGAGCGGAGCCCAACAATCGGCGGAGCTGCGCAAATTGGTGTTGCTTTGCCGACTATTTCGGTGCACGAGACAAACAAAAACGCGCGATTGCTAAAATGCCACGTGCCGCCCAGCTCCTGCGTGATTAAGCAACGACAAGCGATTACGCACAAAGACATGCAAGGCTATGAGCAATTAAGGCGAATGTATGAACTGAAAGGCATTACGTGTCATCCCCGCAGAGCTACGGGAATAATCTGACAGGTGACGCTTCTGCTTTCGACGTTCCTTGTGTCTCGCGCCGAGGCGGGAGTGTTCGCGCTAGACGGGTGACGTCACTCGAAGAAAGAAAACGAAGGCTACGCGGCATCGGATTTTGCTGACAGCTCTCAAGAATTCGAAATGAAAACGTGCCACGGTAAAGGCTTCTGGCACGTGCCAGCACGACGCACTGTGAGTCCCTTCAGAACGCATCCACGAGAACTGCTTTATCCAATCATGCACGCTTGCTTCGTGCGTGCTGTCTTGACAGTTGCCCGTGAAAGACTCACGGCAGAAAAATAAGCTGTGCAACGAGATGTTGGAATCTGAACGATGCGAAGCTTGCTCGAGTAAACCAGGCATAGCAGTAATAGGAGGGATGCCATGAGCGAACATTCGTCTCCTGTTGTTATTAGCTGCCTACTTCAGTAGGACGAAGGCAGTGTGCGCGGCTGTAGTCAAGGGGTCAATGATGATTAGAGATGTGCAAGAACCAAAGTAGGACTAGTAAGTAAAAAATAATTGGTGCCTTATAATGATAATTATGAAAACCAAGATATTATTATGAGCCGGGCTGTACTGAAGTGCTCCGGACATTTTGAATACCTGGAGCTGCTTGACGTGTACCTATCATCGCCCAGTACACGGGCCTATTCCGCCTCCATGGAAATGCGAGTGCTGCAGACGGGATCGAACCCACGTCTTTCGGGTCGGCAAACACTGTGCAACCGCGCCGGGCCACTGGTCCATCATTACATAATAAGACTGCTTGAAGATGAAAGTCATTTCGCAATCTCATAAAGATTGATTGGCGTGTTTTTTTGTTCAGTTATGGCTATTTCTTAGGCTTGCGTTGTGGTATAGTATTTGCAACACCTAATTTGGCTTTTACTTGACTGATGCAGGCTATAAGTGTTTACATGCAATCGCGCTTGGACCCTACCCACATATTCCTGGCCGAGAAAGGCGGATATGCGACATAAGCAAATGAATTATCGCTAATCTTTGCGGAAATAGCAGAATATTAAGTTATTGATGCTATGGCGCGATCCCTAAAGTTGAGCACGCACTCCCATGCGAATTTCGGTACATGCCAAGAGAAGGAAAGGTGTGGTTCTTTTTTTTTTTTTTTTGGTACAAAATGTGCTGTCCATGCCACCGGACGGCCATATTCAGCGTCTTATTCAGTCTTATTCAGCGTTTTATTGTCATATGTGTATGAGAAATCTAGCAGGAGTGGCCCTGAGCGTCTTATATATTAAGCTTTCCCCTTAATGCATTCAAGGCTTCACGCCCTGTGTCAAATTGACGCTATATTTATGACACCTTAATCAAGAGTAGGTGTACACCAAGCGGTGTATACTTATTAGACATAGTTGTCTACTAGGCCGTCTACTCAATACCGAATGACACATGTTGTCCATATGTATATTGAAACGACATCCAACGGCGAAAGCGCGACTAACACGAGACTAGAAAAAGTTGGGCAAAGGAAAGCTTGGTTTTAAAGGATGGGGTCACTGCGCGCCTGTAACGCCGTGTAGTGAGCACTTGACGACGTGTTTGAGCTGAGTAGGGAGCATGGGCTCAATCACCTTGGCGATTTACGGAGGTCGTGCGACCGACCTCGGCTCGCAATAAAGAAGTCGGCATCCCACGGCTGCACCGGATGACACGACCTGCCGTACGTTGCTGCGCCGAAATGCCCCGTCATTGGTGTCGTTCACGTCAATTTCCGCAACTATGGCGCCGTAAAACAAGCAAGCCACCTGTGATCCTTGTTCCTACGTGTTTAAGTAACTGACCAGTTTTGTGCACCTGCGCTAATGCGTATGAGAAATTTAGCAGCGAGGGAGTGGCCCTGAGCGATCGCTTTTCTACGAAGGCTACTCCTCGCGGCTAACCTTGAAGCTGCCGCTATGAAGAAACATTAAGTGCGGATATACCATAAGGAAAAGCCCCGCCACTGTGGTCTAGTGGTTATGGCACTCGGCTGCTGATCCGAAGGTCGCGGGCTCGAGTCCCGGCCGCGGCGGCTGCATTTCGATGGAGGCGAAATGTTGAGGCCCGTGTGCTGTGCAATGTCAGTGCGCGTTAAAGAACCCCAGGCGGTCAAAATTTCCGGACAGCTCCACTACGGCTTCTCTCATAATCACAGCTGGTTTTGGGACGTTAAACTTCACAAATCAATCAACCATAAGGAAAACGTTTGAAATCAGCAGTAACGGCCATGTCTGAGCCTGTGCGATAGCCTCGTCGCTCTGCGTTAGAACCACAAGCAGTAAGAGCAGTGCTCAATTAAATAGCTAACGTATCCTCGTATTTACCTTCACTGCCTGGTAGTTCCGTTGTTTGTTTTTGTTAGCGTAAGCTTTTTATAGACAGAAAAAAGGTAAAGGTAGCAATTCGCCGCCTTTTTAGATGTGCCAGTGCGCCAACCTTCAGGAAGAAGCCACGATGGCTCCCTGCGGAGCTTTTCTTGAAAGTCGCACATGGCGCCGCCGATAAGGGTTCGCCGAGACCACGACAACAGCGCGTAACTCGCGGCTGGAGCGCGGAAATATCTTTGTTGGGGAGTGTGCTGATCGGTTAAAAAAAAAAGAGGTGTTGTGGGTGATGGTCCTCACGATATTCAAGTATGAGTCACGTTGATGTCCACCAGGGGACGGAGCTAACAACCGAGAACGTCAAGGGATACGACGCCTTCGTGTTAATGCGGTCTTCCTAGACAATGGCACGTCTGCAGACTCCAAACAACGGGCTTTATCTCAAGGACACAGGAATATATATATATATATATATATATATATATATATATATATATATATATATATATATATATATATATATATATATATATATATATATATATATATCACGCATACCTATTATAAAATAGGCGAAGTCGATAGCGGTAGGTTTATCTAGACTCAAAGCTGCCGAAGTGTTTTATATAGCTAATTGAAGAAACGTGTCATCGTTATAGGTTACTACCGCTTTATGGAACTTCGTGTGGAATGTCAGGGTTTCATCAAGTTTGTAGAAAGAATTAGCCGGTACGATGTCTTTGGATCGTGCAAACACGGCCTTTGAAAGCTCAGTTATTATTGCTGGGAAAGAAGTTGGGTTACGGTCGAATTCAGAAAACTTCTCTTTCATAAGTGCTGTTTGTTATTATTGACTTGCTGACTTCATAATGTCATGTTCAACTCCAAGATTACAACTTCAAATATTCGCTTAAGGACATTCTTACCTCAAAAAACTGGTCTTGAATGTGTTTCTGGTACTTTGAGTCGTTCGAGTAAAAGTGTTGTTGAGTCCTATTAGAATTCTCTATTCAAGATGCCATTCGTAGGCAATAAATCTTGAAATAAAAAGTAAGGAAATGCTCAGCAAATGTAAAAGCAAGAGAAAAGATTTGAAAAACGCCCAACATAAACACACGCGGCACCCGAGCCGCACTAGAGAGCGTGTGAATGAATGTGAGAAAATATTCATATTAACTTGCTTTACGCTCACTGTTTTTCACACTTATGCCTCCAAACTAACCACTCATCTTTCAAGTTTTATTCTTATGTCCATTTGTTGATGACCCGAACCACGTAAGAAACCCGCTTTCGCGTTCCCCCCGTTCCGAGAGCAGACAAAAGCGTGATTTTTATTCGCACGTTCGCACGCAATCGAGTCGCGTAGGTGAAATATAACCGAACGTACGTTATCCCCACAAGCTTCAAAGGCAGCAACGCAAAAATCGCGATGTTGCCGTGACAAAGCACGCTTAGGCACTTGAAAGCTTCCTAGACTGGGGTTTGTCTTTATTCTCTGATCCTTGTCATGGAAAGTGACAAAGTCTACCATTACCCTCTTAACGCCGCACTAATAAAAGTGATGCGAACACAACAAAGGAGCAGCACTAGGTAGGTAAGGTAAGCGCGGTTGGGGAATGTTTGTTTCATTGAATAATGCCCTTAAGTGCTTTCCATTTTGACGCAGAGGAGAGCACCTATCGCTCACGCTCAAGCGTAGCCACGTGTACTGCGTTCAAAAGTAAAATGCATCATGTTTATGCAATGACAGGCGCTTTCGAAAGTACGTCTATAATCCCCTAGTGGATGCGCCTGCGGATGCAAGTACTCATTCACAGAAGGCCGATCGATTGCTGGCGTTGCATCTATTCAGCCAGCTCGCAGAACAAATCGTCCACTCTCATTCCAACGCCTCAGGGACGTCGTCCGTTATAGGAACACCCTAATCACGTATGGTTTGGTAGTGTGCTTATCAATCATGCATATTGTGCTAGATGTCTTGAGGCTGTCTAACTTTCTCTCTCACGCAAGAACATTAGTCTGCACTGTGCCTCTGTATAAGGCACATCTGGGGCTCGTAGGGACGCTCCACTGGCGACAAGCTCAGGTAAACACAACTTCACTCGGGAGCAGAGTGTTGCCGTCACAGTCCAGGCATTCCATTCCACGAGAAAAAATAATTACCGATTGAATCACTCAAGGAAAACCTGAAGAAATTAGTAATATTGATGCCCGAAGCGGCGTTCGTTGGTTAAACATTTTATTCTGAATTCAGTTCCGAGATGAAGCAAGAAATCGACTTATTACATGAACCTACAGCTCAGCCAGCGTATCAATTAAGTTATCTCGCTAATTGCTGGAGTGACCAGACCATCAACGAAATGTCTATAGCGCCGATAGAGATGTTTCAAGCTTTTGTTAAATAACTCAGCTGTTAAGTAGTTGACGAGTCATAATTCGAGTACGCATGAGAGGCGTTACTAAAATCAGCTCCTAAAAGTTGCGGAACCATAATTTTCTTTGCGTGAAGACAACTAGCTTACAGAAAGCAAACGCAAATGTAAGAACACAGTTATTCCTTACTGTTCGGCATCCATCCACTGAAAGGCATGAAACTTCCGCTGCGAACGTCAACTCGTATTCAGCCGGTCACGTACCAATGTTATGCGACATGTCGACACCGTCCATGGTCCCGCCTGCGAAGGCTGCGTTGCAGATCGACAAGTTTAGAGGGAGCTAAGAAAAGAGCTATATCGAGCCTATGAGTTGTGTAGTCGGGGAGCAGCCCGTACGTGGTAGTGAATTTGCTTTTGGGGGGCACAAAGAATTAACCGACGAATGCAAGGCGTCCTGATGAATGAAATATTGAGTGACCTATTTCACAGTGCCTGGAAATGCCGCGCACTCTTGTTTAACTGACACCCACTGCAAAAAGCCTTATTCACACCAGATTGCAAGTGTTGCGAGAATCGCGAGCGCAGTGGAAACTGTTTGCGCAGTCAATGAAAACGAACGCTGTCGCTGATGAGATCTATTTCTGGGGTCCGTACGCGACGGAGGGAGCCCGGTCGAAGCAACACGTTCAATGTAGCAACTGGATCGTTAACGAGTTTGCCTAGGCTAAATGGTACTGATTCAATGCGCCCCTATATTCTAGCTAACACAACCACAACTGCAGAGTATGGAGAACTACAAGGATGGATGTGTGGATCGATGGATGGGTGGATGGATGTTTGAATGGATGGACAGATGCTACAGGCGTCCCCTTTAATATGGAGCTGTGATCCTTGCACCAACAAGCTGACCAAGAAATCAAGCCACCAAGTTGGCCTAAAGCATTACGTGTCTGAAATATGACTATTTTCTTTTCTCAAGAAAAACTTAAAATCCATAACTTCACTTTTCGCGTTTTGCGATAGATGAACCTTTGTCCTTTTTTTAATTGAATTTTATTGCTCACAATTGTTACAGAAAATTTGCACACACTGTTAGGACCCATAGCCATAGGTTAGTTTGGGTCCAAAAAGATACATTTTATAATGGCCCATCGGAAAAGCATAACTAAAGAAGTTATATAATATTTAATAAATAACCTGCAGCCGTCCTTTAGTGGTCTCTGTCGCGCGCCTTTGTGTAGGCTAACGCCCATAAATGTGTTTTGGTGTGGTTCCACATTCAATTAAGACGCGCCCCGTCACCTCTATAGCGCTCTTACACAAAGCACACCTACGATGATGATGATGACGACGACGATCGTTAAAGCGTACTTCGATCCACTTTGATAGCCCCAGCCATCATTATCTATCTATCTATCTATCTATCTATCTATCTATCTATCTATCTATCTATCTATCTATCTATCTATCTATCTATCTATCTATCTATCTATCTATCTATCTATCTAATCTCAAAAAGCCTCTATATTTGAACAGGACAGGATCGCAATGCATTAAGTACTCGCTTGTTTTGTAAACTGACGTGTCCTGAACGCAAGTGTGGAGCACTGACGAGACGCAAATATTTGCTCTGGATAAATGATTCGAAAGGGTTGAATGTTGGGGGCAGTGGTGAATTAAGTGTCCACGTGGAGGAACATCAAAGAGAATGAATATGATTGGTTGCGAAGAGAACAGGTTTCGAGAGGAGAATCTCGAATCATATTATGAAGTTTATTGCCCTGAATTTCGCTTTGAAGCGTTTCGTTGAGGCGTCATCTAAATGAGGTTCTCTGTGCTCATTCGAACTTCTTAAAAGGTTCAAACGCTGCACGCTGCTTTACTTCGTTAATACTCTAGGGTGAAACATTCCTTTAAAGACAGAGTATATGAACTTGCGTGCTTCCTGCGCGGCAGTCATTAAACAGCTTCCTTTCCTTTTCTTTTTTTTTTCTTCAGAAGATGGACATGAACTTCCGTGCGGCAGCGCCGTGATTTCACCTGAAATATGCACAATCTTTGTTTTTTCATCTAGAGACTACCTGCTTGCAGGTGATTTCTCACCGGCATACTTTTTTTTTCAGATAATGTATCCTCTGTTGTGAGAATCAACTAGTTGATTGTAGGAGCTGGTGATTATTACACAGTGAGTTTACGTGAGTTTGAGTTTATTTTATTGCATACATGGTTCACAGCGTGCTTAAAATACAATTCTTACTGAGAAAGTGCTAATATCTTCATGAGAAATATTCAAAAATTACTTAGCATTTTCGGAAAGGAATAACTTCATGTTTGAATGCCATAGTGTCTGCATGGTCGTGGCATATTCGATGCGAAGAAGGACATAGTTGTAAGTTAGCTAGAATGAGTACATAAAGCGCGATTTATTACAGTATATAAGGTATTGACGAACAGATTGTTGAACACGGTGAAAAATAGGGAACAGGGATAGCGCGCCTTTCCTTAAAGAAGACAAGACTACTTGTCGAAACCGTTGCGCTGCACAAGCGCTGCAACCGTTCACCGGTCACCTCATACATATAGGCACTGGATCTTGACCTGCAATGTAGTGCCGGTAGGAGATTTCTCTCGTGCGTAGTTGAACCATATGGATTCGCAGCGTGGGCATTAACTAAATGCAATCCAGAACTCGGCACGATCTACGACGTGGGAGCGCAGGATCCTCATAAAGACCAAGAGCATAAATGACAACGTGTGTGTATGATTACACAAGCGTTGTCACTCATTTACATGCATTAGTGGGCAATGTCACGGGTGATTTACGGTAACACTGAACTTTCCCCAGTGCTTCACCCACTCGTCATGATTCACTTCGTGTAGATGCGTGAATTAATTCATTACTAGACGAATTAAAAAAAATGAATTAAGGGAACTGTTGTCTAGTAAGACGTGGCTGATCCGCTGCGATTAGTACAGCACGATTTTAGCACGCATTAGCAAATGTATCACGAAATTTTTTGAGATAGAGGACTTATTGCCACCCCTGATAAAAGGTCAATACGTTCACCCTGTCTCACACGATCGTAGTCTTCTCATAGTTTATGCCGGTCGTGAGACCTTTCGCACTCGTGTAATGTGGCTGTGTCAAGGGTGCCCTGCTTTATGGGCGGGATGTCTGGATTATTTCCACGCCTAAACGTCTTCTCCATCGAACGTCTAACGCCTCAGGGGCGCTTTTGGTCGCAGCGAAAAGTACGAAAAGAAATAGTGCAGTGTTTTTACGCAGGCCGGGGATGGGCTATAATGATTTTCCGGCTTATAAATAATAAGGCAGCAATTGTTAGCACCGTGATTAAGTAAGTGACTTAGCACATCCTTTAAGCTATGAAGGGGAGGCTAAGGATGATTATCACTTGGTTGAAAGCGTGCAAACATGATTGATTGAACATACTGCCCTGGGCACAAAAGCCAAATGAAGGTCGCTTCATCGCGCCACCTTCACAGCCAAGGGCTGGCGAGTCCTAGGCTGTACAATTAGACCTTAGAGAGACGGGGCTCGTGGGCGTACCTCGCAAACACAAAGGTCAGACACCAAACAAAAAAAAATCAATTAGGTGCCGCACACTCATTCCGTAGGTGTGTATATGTGCTTGACAAAGAAAACTCCTAAGTAAATGCGGCAGTTTATATGCTTTAATATGTTCGTGCGACGTAAATTGTCCCTCAGGTTCAAGTACACCTAATTTATTCGATTTTATGCAGATATTGCATTCTTTAGCTGTGAAGCGAAATTCAAGACATATTAGCTGCACCGCCTCAGTTAATTAGGAATGCGTATGAACGCATTCTTAATTAACTAGTGTAGTAGAATGAACCTGTATTAACTAGTATGTGAATATGACCCAACTAGCCCAGCAATAAACACTGTTAACTAGTATGAACGCACATTGTATAACAAGACGTATAAGAATTCTCGCTGGAAACTGCGTAGTTAAATAAAAAATACAAGACGCCGGATAAGAAAAACTTGCTGCCTAATGTATTACTTCGAACGGCACAGAGCTCAATTATGAGAGCTATTAATTCGCTGTTATACCCACGAAGAGGAAAGTATCCACCTAACCTATCCCATTTAGTTATGGGGGAGGAGACGATACAGAATAGCTATTGGATAACCGCAACTGGTAGCACAGCAGTGCACACAAAGAAAAAAAAGAGAGAGTTTGTGATCTTTTCCGTAACTAACACGAGAATATTGTGCGTCCTGACTTGGTAAGCTAAACAGCCTCCTTGTGGACTCGCTGTAGCTTTTATTATTTGTAAAGTTATTTGTTCTCTCTCCCTCTTTGTCATTCTTTCAAACAACTTCCTTCGCCTTTCCGCTATGCGGGAACAGCCGAGTAAAGAGCCGCATCCTTTACCTCGATGCCTTTGTACTGAAGTTTTTGCCTTACAGACTTTCAGCGTATGTCACGTTTTATATCCAGCAGAGAAGACAGTGAAGCCTATAGTGTTATAATCCCTTGCCAACGCGAAGTTTAAAACTCGGCGTCTGTAGTTCAGTTAACGGGTTGACAACCTCAACGTCAGTACAGGATATCTAGCCGGATTACTCGGATTACTTAGCCTGAACGAACGGAAATTCTAGTGAAAGCACTCCTTGGACAACTACCTAAGTGGCCAGCCGATATGAGACAGGGATTAAGTGTTTTATGCCAAGCAACAATACATCAACAGAAAGCGTATGTTTCCCTATGCAACAACCCTGAGGCATCGCGACACTGCCCCACCCCCACCCGCCAATTCGACAGACCGCTCCAGTACTTAAACAGCATCATTCGCACGCTTGTGTCGATCTTTTTACCTCTTTGCGCTGCCTACCAGTCTCCGTTAGTTGTCACATGAGGCAAACATGTCTCCTACTTGGTCCTAGTTCGAGCTGCCGGTGGGTGGTGTATTTTATTATTCCCGCATCAGGGACGGCGCCCGAGGCTGTTTTAGCAATTATCGCGCGTGCTAGCAGCCTAACACGCTTCTACAGAACCACTAAGAAGGCTGTCAGCTAGCCACGAATATTGGAAAGAAAGATCTACACAAATAATGGCGGGGCCGGAATAACAAAGCATAAGTTTCACCTGAGCTAGTCCACTGCAGTTAGAGAATGACATTATGAACACTACAATGACATTTTTTTTCGTTTCCTAAGCGCTCAAAACCGATCGGGGTGAAACTCAGACCATAGAATGCTGTGTCATTCCGGGAAATGCTTCTTAAGCATGCTGCCATGTCAAAAAACTAGACGCCAATTTTTATTTCAATCTTGTTATCAGCACATGGATGAAGGAATGCAGCGAGTACAAGCACTACATTAGTTGTTAGCCCGCGAACTTTCACGCCCCGAAACTATCGAACTATTTATTAGAGTGCGTTGCTGTAACGGAGCGAGCAATGATACTGAGTTATTAGTTTTTCTTGACATTCTGCGCCCCTTGTCCTGCCTCAGTGCCGCTATGGTGCTCTTTACTGTATTAGAGTCAGGAGTAATGAACACCCCTGAATGCATTCGATGCTTATTGAAGCCCTGACTGGTCAGCAACGGGGGTAAGGACAGCCGTATTTAACAAAGAAAAAAAAAAGGAAACTGTTATCTGTAGGAAGAGAATGAGGAAGGGCTGCGCGGTATCGCAGGACAGTTAAAGCGTAAGCTGGAGGAGCGACATTCTTAGAGGCCATTTTAAACGCTTGGGGTTCTCGCCTAGTGATGAGACCATCAGGTATATCGAAGAGCCTGGTCAGGTCGGTGGTGCGCACGTCGCCTGTCGCGTGACGCATGGCGAGATACAAAACTGCTTCACGAGGTAGCGCTTCGTAATAATGATGACGAAAAAGTTGAAGAAGGTCGTTTCATAATGATGATGTTGATGATGCCTCTGTAATGGGTGCACAGCTACAAAACATACACCCCTGTGTTCTTTCAAGTGATCCCTCGCACTCGTTATGCAATCCTCTTTTCCGCCACGCGTAGGGGCATATTACTATTCTGCAACGTAACATTACATTTGTTAAATCAATTCCCCAGCAAGCTTAATACCTGTATAGGTCCTTTTGCGATGACTTTTCAAGCACAGGCGTAGCTCAGTGGTAGAATGCTCGACTGCCACGCAGAGGGATTGCGCTGTGGAGGAGACTATCGAGCACCTCCTGTGCCACTGCCTAACTTATGACAATGAAAGAATTCCATCCGTGCAAGACTGCGAAAGATAACCAGCAGCATATTCACCGCTAAAATTATCTTAGGTCAATGGCTCTGTTCATCTCGGCCGCGCCAAGCAACAAAAGCGTTGCTGCATTTTCTGAATGTTACTGGTCTAATTAACCTTCTTTGAAAATGGACAAAGAACTTCCATAACGTCAGCGCCATTGCAGCATTTTTATTAGTTTTTTTTTTGCTCTACCTCTATTTTCCAGAAATTTCCCTCTCTTTCCCCCTTCCCCAGTGCAGGGTAGCCTACCGAGCTCAGCCCAGATTAACTTCCCTGTCTTTCCTATTGCTCCTATTCCGTTCTCCTCCTCCTCCTCCTCCTTCAAATAATAAAAATTAAGCAGGATAACCCTAGACATGCGAAGGCAGGCTTGTGAGCTCCGCGGCGTAGGCGGAAACACCAAGAAATATTACGAAGCTAGAAAACAGGCATCACGGCACTTTACATACATGTTTACTTTGTTCTACAACGTCGCTGCAGGCTGTACTGAACCTTTATATTAAGGTGAACCGGTCTATACCTTCTGGGGCGTCCTCTACGAATGCACAAAAATGGGCATGATGAAGTCTGAACTGAATTTGCAGGTCAGCTCTTATGTACCTAAAGTCGGCTACTTGTGGCGACAGTGCTGTCTTACAGACAAAGCACGCTCTACAGGGGCAAGTTGTCGCTGATGAGACAAGCTTTTCTTTTTTCTTCTGTATCGCGTGAAAACGCAAGTTTTTGGAAGAATCGTGAGCAATAGAAGTGCACTCACAACGACCTTACAATTATGAGCATCGCCACTTGCAGTCAACTGCCTTTACAGGCGTCGATAGGCGCTGTGAACTGCCATATGTTCGACAGGACCGTAGAAAACTCAGACGACAAAAGGTGGGAAGTCTTCGCAGGTCAACAGAACTAGACGAATTACTTACGAACGATTATAGTTTTGCACGTCCTATCAATCAAATTTGAAAATTGTGGTAATGTGTGCAAAAAACATTTTTTTTGCCGTTGATGGACATGAAAAAAAAATATCGCGATTATTTTTATCCCGCATACGAGAGCACAAGAAATGTAAAGTCCCTATTACAACGCGAGAAGCTGACTAAACATTCGTGAAATGTCAGTAGAAGGTTAAATTGAAACGCCAAACTCATTTCTTCAAGAGAGAACACGTCATATTCCGGATGTGGATAATCGCAAATTATTAGGATAAACCCGTCGGTCAAATCTTGGCATGCGGCACAATACAGAGCGATCAAGCTTTCCGAAATAGAGGTTGGCCAGGGAAACCAAATATCAATAAGATTTCGCGAAACCACCACATTCTTAGTTCAATGATAAGTGAAGTAAAAATAACTAAAACGCCAGGAGAGAGAAACAGCTGCCACAATGTTTTCAAAGTATAAAGATAATAAAAACAAAGCAATTGAGTAAAGTGTCTCCTATTTCCCCTTGGTCTTCTGCGGCACAGTTTTGGGACAGAGTTCGCGGGAGACGTAGGCGCCGTCACCTTGTTGGCCGTGATCAGCAAAAACAACCAGTGCCACGATCCGAGAACGAGATGGGGTTTTCAAGTGTTGACTCGCATCTCTCGACGGTATCGCTCAATCGCCGTCGCGTTTGTTTACGTGCTTCTCTTTTGTAAAGTTTTTGCGGAGCCGTCTGTCAGCCATGGCTGAAAAAAAAGGGCACCTTCCCATCGACCTTATACCGCGGTGCGCCGTCATCACCTACTGTCAAGCACAAAGCAGGATTTGAAGGCATTAATGGCTTCTTCCGTCCGGGTGGCACCACAACACTCGGAAACTGTTTTCTCTTCGTCTTCCACTCAAGCGCTCTTCGAAACAAGAACGTTCTTTTGTTCTTTCGTTTCTTTTTGAATAGATGCCACCTCCCATGGGCTCTCTTTCACGCGGTCGAGATTGAAAGTACGGCTTCGTGCAATGCCTGAGAAACACGTGGGTCGCGACAAAGTCGCCGCATTCCTTGTTCCGAAATTACCTCCGACGGAAGCTTTTGTTTTTTTGTCTTCGATGAAATGCGACCCAATGGCGCACAAAAGTGGGCTCTCAGAAGGATACAGGTGCCGAAACCTTCCGGCTCGGAATTCCAGTTGAATTTAGAACGAACGAGACTCAATCTGAACGGGCACGTGCCTACGGGTTTGTATGGGACACTTCACACGCCGCTGCTGATAGTGGGATGCGCGCCGCGCGCGAGTTCGCATAGAGCCGGAACGGGGGGCAGTCGGGTCGGAGCGTGCGTTTACGAGGGCCTCCCATAGGAACATAAAAGGGACAAAGAGACAGCCGAATCGTCACGACGAGGACCTGAACAAAGGAGCCAGCGTTTCGTTAGTGGGGAATTTTCGCTGACGCTCGCATACAGCTACGTGCCCGTGCGAACAATCACAATGCGAACGAAACACGCCGGAACGCTTATTGGAAGCTTATTGCTCCGCTTTGAAGTAAAGCTCCTGTCAGCGGCCGCACTTCCGAAGCATTTTTTTTAGCGCTAAATATGAATATGAAAGAAAAAGACGAAGGAACCACCCTCGCTTTTGAAACGCACTTCGCTCGACGCAAAGCAGTCATGCACTCGCGATTCCTTGATCTTTCGAGGCTATATATTATTTCGCGTTTGACTTGCGGCGTTCCAACGTTCGATTGCGAAATGCTGCGACACATTTTGGCGCAGCGGCTGGTAAGCGCGCTGCTCCGAGTTGGCCATCTTCTAGACGCCAAATCCGCGATTGGGCTTCGCTTCCGCAAAATCGAAAACCTTTTATTGCGATGGTGAAAATAATAATAAGAGGCTCATAATCCCTGATTAAGGGGGAGCAGCGATTTTGTGTGGATTGCCGCCGCCCCCTCTTTCTTAACATACTCCTCTCTTCGCGCTCTCTCCCCATTTGCCGGGGCATGGGCTCTTTCTAAGTTTCTTCTCTTCATCATGGGCACGGCTGCTGCCGGTTTAGTACATTGTGGTTCCATCTCAACCGACTTTGTGTTCTCCGTCCGTACCATTAACGGATGCCGCGCCAGCCTTAACATTTGTCCTGAGGACGCACTGTCTAGCGACTTGAAAAGAAACCGGCACTGCCGATATGTTGCTGTTCCTTCCTCTGAGACTGCACTCTTCGCCCCGTATAATTTTTTTTTTAGAGGAAATACGAAAACAACGAAATAACGTCGATGAAGTGTTCCTCGAAACAAAACCACGCCAAGCACTTTGCTGTCTCCTTGTTTTTGCATTTTTGTTACTATTTCCTTTACATTTTTCTTTCCGCAGTCTCTCGAGCGAGACGAATTTGCGGTGCCTCTTCTCTCTCTCTCTCTCTCTTCTCTCTTTTTTAAAGATTGCTCCGTCATTGCGCGGCGTTTTCAAATATGGGCGTGGTTTAAGATGGAACAATTATTACGGATTTCATATTCAGCTAGCTTCTCTTTCGTTGCGTCGCTCAATTTTACTTCGCCGACCGTCTCGCGCTCTGCGCTTCAATTTATCTCAAAGCACGTCATCCACGTGCGTTAACAAGGACGTCCCATTTTACATGTTTTGTTAAGAAAGTTTAACGAATGCGTGATGAATTCTGTTATTGCCTCGTCCCCTGGAGGCACCGAGGTGCAATCCTTACGGTACACCAGTACCGAACATAAAAAAAAATTGATTACAGTAATGGCACCCAACACGCGCTTTTTTCTATTCCACCGCCTTACAACAAACCACGTCAGAAGCACGTCATAAATTTCATTTCCCACGAATGAGTGCGCGCTCTCGTGGGCCGTTCCAAGAAAGGAAACTTAAACAAAAGGAAAGACTTGTCAACAGATTGCATCACGCAAGACAATTAACTTGAACGTGCTCAAGATTTTCTTCCACTTAGACGAGCAATCGAAGAACTAAAAATGAGATAAAAATGAGTGCGAACTTGTTGAAGCATCTTGTAACTCCGCCGAGCACACTACAACGCCCAAGAAAGCTAGTCAGAGAAATATGTTTTCACATCGTTGCGTTATTAATGAAGACAAGGTACACTGGTTTAAGGACGCTGTACAACTCTGCTCGCTCATGCTAACACGCGAAACTTGGCGACTGCGTAAGCGGCGAGTCCCGTACAACGAGTATGAATTACACCGCTTGATAAAGCACCGTATGGAAAGAAGGAATATGTGTGGGAGCTAACGAAACCAAGGCATCAATTCAGATTTTAAGGATACTTACTTAACAAGTGAAGAGCAAGGCATTCCCTGTTCTCTCTATATTATATTTCGGTTAACATTTATTATTTAGACTGTTTCTTTTGAACACATGCTAATGGTTATATTTTGACAAGAGAGATAGGGGAGAGTGATCATTTTGCTCAGTAATCTGCGAGCTTAGGTCACGCGATACATCGGCAAGTTATCGGAAAGGAGAACTGCGGGATTGGGGACCCCATGCACAGGCGAGAAAGAGAAGTTTCAGTTCCAATCCAACCTGCTCAGCAGTTCGCTTCAGGAAAGCAAATGAACACTATGGTGTTGTATTCGAAGTCCCAGTATAATAACACATACACTGAAATGCGTTGCGATATAGTTCTGTAGTAATGGGCTTACAAAATTACTTGCATTCTCTGCCAACCTAAACAGAAGGTTGGGACGCTTCAACCTGATGTGAGAACTGAATGAGATGAATAAAACTCCCAGGAGATGAGCCAGTACAGTGGCAGCGTAAGCTAGATTGTTCTGCGTTCCCTACCACCTTTCTTTAGTATCACTATATTTCTCCTTCTCTCTCCCCTTCTCCTTTTTTTCATTGCGTTTTTTTCTCTGCTTCCTTTTTGTTTTCGCCGTCATCCACTTGCTCTTCTTGGTTGTCATCGCCTTCCTTTTCGTCATCTTGCTGTCATCAGCAGGAATAAATTAAGACTGGAAAAAAATATTGAGAGAGCTCGCAAGAAAATCTTGATTTTTCACATTTCTTTTTCACATTAAATCTGATAACGGTTACAGGCACAGGCGGCGGCGGCGGCGGACACTATCGCCACCAACTTCGGTCGCTGTACAGGTCACTGTACACTCTACGGCCTAAGCTGCGACGGACTCGTTACAAAACGAGTCCATGGCAGCTTACGCTGTAAAACAGCTGGCAGACGAATGGCCACGGTTCTTAGCCTCATGTCTCAACAGTTGTGTTCGTCTTCGTTTTTTTGCGTTTATAATGCTTCGACCGGCGAAACGGCCCCTGAAATCGCAACAGTAGAAGGCGCTTTCGCATGAGAACAAAGGCAACATGTCAGCTGAATGGGACAGCGTCTCGTGCAGGTGGGACTTGACTACTACGGCACGGACACCTAAAATGCACAGCGTATCCCGTGCCCATCGTTAGAGAGCTTACAAAGACGGCTTCCTTTGTACCCCGGAGAAGGAGAAGTACATCCTAGAAAAACATCCCACATTTTCTTGAACGATCCAGTGCGCTCTTATGTGCAGCGTCCGTTGTTGACAGTGACGCACTCGCTAACAAGTTGCTTGGTCATGAAGAATGGAAGTTCTGACCTTTTCCAACTTTCTGCGGCAAGTCGTTTGGCACGTCAAAAGAACGGTATCCCGAGTTCGTACTGCACGACGTAACAAGCCTTTCAATTAGGCTGGGCATCATAGCAAAGATGTTACGGTTGAAACCTCACATCTGTCCAGCACCTATTTTCGCCTGAGTGTTTGAGCAAAAGTTATTTCTTGTTAAAGAAATTATATTCGGTTAAAGATATGCCTTTCTGAAAGTGGTATTCGCAACAGCTCCGTATATTATGAGTTGATTCATTTCATTGACTTACGTATTATTGTATTCTGCGGTTTGGTATACCCTGAGCTCGGGAAGGAAAAAAAAAGTGCGAATGAATGAGGAACGTGTTTTGAAATCTATACCATCTAGCACTAACGACGACCCCTCAACGAGCTCTACGAAGCAAGATCAGGCCAACCTTGCGAAAAATAACGTTATAGTACACTGTGCCTTCAAAATCTTCTACTAATACATCATATTATCACGTGTGATTGCACTTCTGGTCTAGAAGGAGCTTCTAAAGCATCCTTCCACCATTGCGGGGAATCTAATGTAGTGAGTTAGATTAAATAATTTATTCCACCAAGCCATATTGTGCAATGCATAAGATGATCGTAACAGAAAGCTCGTAGAGACTGGCAGTGCGTTCGGCTGCAGAAACGGCAGTACCGAGTAAGCGCCTACCGTCACATTTGCCTCGGTCAGTTCCGCCGCAGCTTGGGCAGCATTCTAGTTTCGACTACTGGCAAGAGCGTTGTGCGGATTTTATGTCATGGTGGGTACCTTGGTCTGAGCGGAACGTGCAGTAAACGTAAACCCGTCTTACTGGGTTCGACAAACAGCAGCCGTTATGCGTAGGTCTTACCACGTGAGCTGTTGATGCTCTGCACCAGCAGCACCTCTACCAAAATTCCATCACACAAAACAAACGCGCCTTGTACCAATTTTTGGCTGACAACAGCAGTTGTCTCTCGTGTGTTTCCACGCATCATGTAACCTCACCCTACATCCCGAAAGCCATGCATGCAATCTCCATGCGCAGCGGTAAAGTTTGTTATCGTTTTCCAATGCCACTCGTTTCTTTTGGAACTAACCTTTTGCTGTTACTGCATCCGCCAGGAAAATCTTGGTTCCTACGTCAGTCGCGTTAGCATGTTCGCAAGAGTGACCCAACGGACGTCGTCCGCAGCGCTGTCTGTTAAAATCGTAGGCACAGCGTAACATACTTCTACTCAATTTTTCTTTCAGACGTTGGGACACAGTAACACAGTTCCTTCTTTAAATAAATGTAATTGAAAGAGACACAGTTCCACTCTGCTTATAAATAAAGAAACGTAGATGCTTACAAAGAAGATGTTTCCCCTTTTATTGTTATGCTTGTGTTTAAAACTTTTCGCGAAGCAATTGCGAAAGTTTTTAGAGGTTTTCCATTGCGAGAAGCATTACACCCCACCTGAGCACGATGGCAAGCTACAAGAAATGCATGCTGAGATGCCGATTTTCCCACAGAAATAGAGGAGCAGGTATTGAAATTCTCAGAATTCCTTCGTCGTTCCAGCCGCCCAACCAACATTTGTTTTTATAGTATTCTTTGCGCGTTGTTTTGTTTCTCTCATGCTTCACCTGCTCGTAGCACACGGCCCTTGGTCCTCCTTCGTGTGCTTTTCCTCCTACGTTAGGGCTAACGGTATCCGTCCACGGCTTTCCCATATACTATATTTATATCGAGGATATTCTGAGAGTATATCTTTTTTAAACAAGGCCGAGGTTGTAAACGCAGCGTTGAGCAAATCGTACTCAAATGCCCCATGCTTGCCAGTACGGCTTTTTCTTCTTGCCTTTAGCGGTTTGCTTGGGCGCTGCGTTCGGCACGTCACACACACGCGTTGTTAGAACACAGTCTACAGGAAAAAAGTGCGCAACGCTAGGCGCTGCTAAGAAAATGAAAATGAGGAGGCAAAGGGAAACGAGAAAAGATGGGGAAAAATAACAGGGGGGGGGGGGGGGGTGGCGCATCGTTCTCTGTACGCTCTTCTGGTTGTGCTCCATCGTAATGTAGTGCCCAACATTTCTTTTAATTTTTATTTTTTGAGGTACAAGGGTAAAGGACGAAACAGAAGAACAGGGAACGATTCTTCAGAATAGGGAAAATGAGCGAGGTGCTTGCGTTGTGGAACTGCAAAACGCGTGTGGCTACCGATTACGTAACAGAACCTAAGTGACTGGTACGAGGAGAAATTGGGAAGAAATTAAGAGGAGCCACTTGGCCGGGCACGTGATACCCTCTTGGGCACCACGCACCAAACGCCATGTAACCGAACGGACTGCAGGTGACGCTGCACACGAAATACACTTACAGCAAGCGGCACTAAGGCGTAGGCAGAACTTCATTTCTTGAGAAGGAGGGCTCTGATTCCCCTCTGATATAAGTGCATTCTTGTGTTTGTATGCGTGCGTGTACAAATACACACAAATACAATAAAATTTCCGACCTGCGCCTCCTCCTCCTTGCCTGTTTGCCCCGATGTATGTCTCGTAGCTACCGATGCATCACCCATGTATGCAGTAGAGATGCCTCGGGTTTATTTCTCTTCATTGTACTCTCGACTGTGGCATTAGAGTTCCTTGCCATTTGGTTTCGATATTGCAACCAGTTGGCGATGGAGGCGTTTCGATCGCTGAACACCAAATGTACTGGCGCACTCCTCTTGATGCATCTCGGCAGCGCTCCTCCCAAGACGACCCCTAACGCAAACACTTCTTCGCCGTTCTATAGTGTTTACACTGCCACCTACAGATTCGAGTTCTCTATAGCCGGTAGCCGCGCTTCGCTTGCTCCCACAGATGACGCTGTAGAATCTCTTACGCAACTGAAAAACGCCCACTATTACAAAGACTCTACACCACCGCAGCTCGCGAAAAGACAAAATTTCTAGCCTTAAGATCG
This sequence comes from Hyalomma asiaticum, assembly GCA_013339685.2. Classification (NCBI taxonomy): domain Eukaryota; kingdom Metazoa; phylum Arthropoda; class Arachnida; order Ixodida; family Ixodidae; genus Hyalomma; species Hyalomma asiaticum. Next base: position 14,790,085 of record CM023483.1, on the reverse strand, counting down.
AGACAGACAGCTATATCGTGCTCCTATATTGCACAATCGCAAAATCCTTTCAACGTTATTGAGAACACGATGCGGTGCAAGCGGCATTTCACCCTGTGCCTAAAATAACCACTGGATTACACTGCAATAAAGCGGTATACTTTTTAAGTGTTATTTTACCTTGTGTGCTAAAATTTGATGCAATGCAGCTTGACTGGGCAGTAACGACGACGTCGGATGTTAAAAGAACCGCAGTTTGCGTTCGCAGTATGATGTCTGAAAACAAAGTACTCAGGAGTAAACTTTGAAACGTTGACATACCTATAAACGGGAAAATGCGAAATGACAAGCAGGCTTCTATACTCTTGTACGTTCTTTATGTTGGTATGTTAAGTGGCAACAATATCCTGTACCTTGCTTTCTGGCCGGCCTGCTCGCACTGACAAACGCATGAAGTATACTGTGTATCAAACGTTCTACCTTGTCTGAAAAAGCTCCGAATTCTTTTTAATAAGCTTGTATAGTTAACTAATACAAGGATATTACAGCTAAGCACCAGCAAACAAGGGATCAGATGTGAGATAACGTCATCCCCACATCATTTTCTTTTCAGCCTAATTATAGTTACTGACTGTGCAAGCAGAAAAATAGGGTATGCTTCTGGCTTCCCTTGAAAGAGAGATAGATGCTATGCGAACGACACCTGTGAGTATTATTCTGCGTCACATTTTAGGCGCTTAGCCGTGCTCCTTATTGGGCTCCTTATTAGGCACACACCCACATTACGTGGGAGTGTAAATTATACATTGAAGAACGCTACCACATTAACAACACAGAAAAGGAATGGAGGCACAGCTGTGTAGCTTGAAGATCAGGTTTGGCTGGTCCAAAGAGCATAGTTGACGGCAAGGACCAGTGGGCCCCCGACCATCGGTGATGTGTCGCCTTCAGGGGCAAATTAATTTTTGTACGTGTTTGCACTCTCTCTCTCTCTTTCTCTCTCTCTCGCTGCGATATTCCATCAAGTCGACTAAGCATTTACAGATTAAATAGGCGTCATACAACGTGCACTCAACTGCCGCTCTTTCCCTCTGCTCTTTAATCTGCTATCATTTGGTGCTTACATTTAGCGTTGCCACGGCACAGGGTATAGTGATTCGGACACTTCCTCTAATAAACTCTCCACTTCTTTTTTGTCTCTCAGTCTCTCTCCTTCTTTCTGGGGATCAATTTCCCGAGTGTCTATTTAATTAATTTGCTTGAAGTGATATGCTTGTTTCCGAGCATTCAGTACAGAGGCACCCCTTGAGCACATTAGCCCTTCTGAAAACTTTTGCGTGTCGATCGGTTCTGTTTACGCTCACTGGCGACAGGGTTGTGCTACAAGAAGCCTCCGTGAGAACCACCACGATTATGGATTGCTACGCATGTAGGTTCACATAAATTCTTAATTACTAAACAGTGCAGAAATACAATCCCGAGAAATTATAGCAGTGGACGCTGAGATGCTCGACAATCTCATGAAATTGTTATGGCAATGGACATAGAGGCGCTACTACTGCAACGCAGTCATGTTGACCTAACTAGGCGCTAACTACAATTCAGAATGACTACTTTAAAATCGCGGAAACGAAGACAACCTGCGCTGCGTGAGATTCCTTTAATCATAGCGCCCATATTCCTTAAGGCAACCTACTACTTTTGAAGTTAGTTGCCCGAGCACGTCTTCAGAGTGTTGTGAAAACGATGCGAACGTCGATTCTCTCATGCGTAGTACTAAGGCCACTCGCGATAAGTGGAAACCGTTCCGGGTGCAGAATAAATACGGGCTGCCAGTTAATTCAACTTTTTATTGAACCGAGGAACTCGCTGTTCTCTCAGCGCAACCCGTCCACAATGTCTGGTTCAAACATGCGGCGAGAAGTTCTTGTTTGCCTAAAGACTTAATAATTCTCATCGAAACTCCTCAAACACGGCTGGCGTTGGAAGCTGTTTGATCGGCATGTGTTTAAAATATGTATATAATTGCACGCATGCGAAGTGCTGCGACAATTCTGAAAGGATATCTACGTTCGTCCATCTCCCACGAAGTAAGAAAAAAATGTATTTGTCAGCCCGTCTTCAAGATTAATATAAGGCGTCTTGAAGAAACTTTCAGTAAAAGGGAAGAAAGAAAGAAAGAGAGAGAGAGAGAGAGAAAGACAAAGAAAAGCAAAGGCAGGGAGGTTAACCAAACGAGCGTCCGGTTTGCTACCCTGCACTGGGGGTAAGGGAATGGGGAATATAGAAAGAGGAGAAAAGAGAGAAGTCGAGCACTGCATATGCTAAGGGGTCTAACATTGGGAGCTTCAGTGTTGTGGCACTGCACTAGGAATTCACAGTCTTCCTTGATTTAGTGCGGAACGATCATCTGCGAGCCATGACAATCACAGTCCAACAGAAATCAGTGGACGAAGGTTATCCAGTACCTTTAGGTAGGCTTCGGCTACCGGACTCTGCAGCCTACTTAGGAGAGTGAGCACTGTATCCAAAAGAGGCCGAAGCATCGCTGTGATTTCCTCCTCTGTCTCGGGCAATCCGTGTTCGACTCCAGCAAAGTCTGCTGAGTCTCTTGTAGTCGCTGCCGCTTTGACGTTGGCTGCGGCTGTCGCTCAGGCGGCAGTTTTGGCAACGTAGGCCATTCTTCTGTGATCACACTCTCCGGTGCGACGTTGTCCGCAGTGGTCCATACAGACGCACGTGGTCTAGGTGGCAGAGGAAGAGGTGTCATCGGCTGTGGAGTACTTTTTACGGGGACATCGTTGTTTGTTGAAAGATAGAGGTACCAATCTAAGCACTGCAGCTCCGTCATGAAAAAAAGAAAACGCTCCCGTAAGCCTAAAACTGACCATGCATCTTCTAACATAATAACCATCGGATGTAGCATCAGCAGAAATCTGGACACTGTGATATTGCTTTCTCGTGCTTTTGAATTCGCCAAATTCTTCAAGAGAACAAACAAAAAGGTGTCACGCTCTACAATCCGAACCAGAAAAGAAGTCGTAGTACCTCGCGTTTACGCCAGCGCAACCAAATTTTTACTAAAGACTAGTTATCGAATGCCCCTCGCCTTGCGCGGGCAATGTGAGCGACATTTGTAAGCGTTCTAGATTCTTGTTTCGGTTTCCTCTTTCATTACATAAAAATCAGCGTTATTTCTGAATTTCGAGTCACCTGCTACCTATTTTCCGCAGGAATACAAGCTATGTAAACTACGACTATACATAAAAATACAAAGCAGATTTCATCCTGTGGCACTCGGTGTTGTTGCTAATAACAATTTCGCTCTCGTATTCGAATTGTTCTAACTCTGGGCCAAGCCTTCGCAGTGGCTCTTGAGGGCTAATAGACACTTGTATAAAAAAATGACAAATAATGGATAAGACGTGAAGGTGCTGTTCTCAAAGATTTCTTTTTCTAATAGAGAACACATTTGAACGTTCTCCGCTTCCACGCGTTGTGTCAAACGAATGCTCATGCGGATCTGAATGAACATGAAAAGTGTACCAAAAAAAACGAGGTAAACTTTCATTCATTAATTCACTCAATGTACATAAAAGTCTGTGGCCAACTCCTTCACACATGCAAGCAAGCTACATCCATAACATCGCACTTACATAAGAAGAACACAAAAAAATTTAAAGTGTACTAATGAGACGGATGCTTCGGATGCAGTTACGAGCAACGAAGCCGAGACAGTGAGCGCGAACTGCGTTGATTCGCTTCCCTCAACAAAAATTAGTCCGCTTTAGCTATGGACCACAAATAAAGCAAGCTGTTCGATCCTAGAAATAGCGACGAAAGTGAACTATAGCTGGATATTTTAAGCCAAATAATAGCGCTCTTACCGGGTGGTTTGACATTTAAAACAGGACCCCGCAGGGTGTTTCCATGGAGGTCGCCAAAAACTTTCGTTGATTTTTCTATTTTTCTTTACACGGTGTTAAGCGTTTGAGAGCTTTTAGCACAAAAATCCCCTGGGTCGCTCAACGCTCATAGTGACCATTCAGCGAGTGAGCCTGTTTTCCGCTACTGTGCAACGAACTGATTAGAAAATTTAATCGCCGCCCTGGGGGCCCTGCACTGACACAAAAGAAAAGTTGAACTTCTACGCGTTGCGTTTTTTGTCTTTTGTCTCTCTCTCTCTCTCTGTCTCTTTGTAAGCGCTTCCTTCCGTGAAAGCAAGAACAGAAAATTTGCCTTGGAGAACACAGAACGAAAGCGGAGTGAAGTGTCCTTATCTTTTGAAAGCACTAAGCATCCCGTTGACTCCAACAAAAAGTGCACACATCCAGGCGATATTTCTGGCGATATAAGACTGTACTGTGAAAACTAAATAAATGAATGCCGAAAAACACTAGTTGGTATCGGGATAAGGTGTAAGGAAGAGTACATTCACTGCGGCTCAGCAATTTTGACTGTCGAGCACTGGAGGGCAATTTATTTCGTTGGCACATTTCACTATAAGGCACGGCTCCATAAAGTCTCAGCGCCACGTTAGGCAGTTCTTCTTTAGTTTTTTGTATTCTTTTTGTCATGAAGTCCTACTGACATGCTTTCAGAAAACTTTACGGCCAACTTATTTTTCTTTTTCTTGGAGGGCGAGCCGTGCTTAAGGCTGTGTACACTTGCCGAAGTGTTTGTTCTCTCTGATTCACTCAAGTAAGGATGCTTCATCAATATTGTGCTAGGTTGCTATGCCGCTTTTTCAAATATCATTTTCCCTCCAGCACAATCGCACCTTATTCAGTACCTCTTCGTATAACCATAGAGTGACAGAGAAAAATAATTGCACCCATACAAAGGATATATTTTAACTTGCGTGAAACAAAGCCCTAGTGAAGCGGTTAAAGATATATGCAAAGAAACTAACAGCGATTACTATTCCACCTTGTTCACTATTATTTTTCGCATTGTGTAATCTCACCTAACCTTTGTCTTCGTGCACTGCAACGGTGACAAGAATAATCTCAAGTAAGTCTAGTACTTAGAAGCACTCCATTCGCAAGCTATGCCGAAATGCGAAAACGACGTCTGCCGGCAATGCAGTGCGATACCTCCGTACACAACGTCGCAATAAAGATATACGTCATGCTTTTGGGTTGAAGCGTACGTAGTGACGACATGCACTAGGCGGCCGGATACAGGTCTAAGTATCCTTGAAGATAATTTACCGCTAGTCAGACCTCGACACACATCTATTACGAAGCGTTTTCGTTTGAGACAGTCTGCTTATTTTGCCGCTGTATGTGGGATAACACATAAGAGACAAGTGAAACAGAACGCGTTCAGTGTTATGTAAATGGCTTGCAAAAAACCCGGAACCTTATCGAACTTCCTTATCTATCATGTGCCTTTCTCGACGATCACGAATGCAGTGGCTGCATAAATATCTTCCTACCAAAGAGCTATGCCGCCAGTGAGGGCGAAGAAAGAAAGAAAGAAAGAAAGAAAGAAGGAAGGAAAGAAAGAAAGAAAGAAAGAAAGAAAGAAAGAAAGAAAGAAAGAAAGAAAGAAAGAAAGAAAGAAAGAAAGAAACGGAGGAGCCTCAGGGAAAACTTACGTTAAGGTTAGAAAGAAGTTGCCTCGTTGGTAACGTAAGGCCCTCGGTTTCCTCGCGCATTAAGGCCTCTTCACTATACCATACACTTACCATATAAGCATCAACATACAGTTCGTATACACGAGGGATGCGTTAACAGCGTGCACGAGCTCTCCCTAGGTATTCCTTTTATTGAGTTTTTCTTCATTTCTCGCACGCAGATACCACCTAGTTGCTTATGAGTGGAACGCGAACAACCGCTGGCTGCAAAGGAAAATACGCGCGAAAGTGGTGGATATCAATGTGGCGCAAGCGTATGGAGCTTGAGCAAGACAGTGTAGCCACAGAACGGCTTCTCAGCTGTTGCGCGCGCACGACAATGTTGCAAACGCTGGCAATCCGACCGTGCTCGATTATCTTACAAACGAAGATGGACTAGCATAGATGGGTGCTCTGACTGCACGAATGAGAGCCACATGCACAACGCATGACATTTCTCCATTGTTTCGTCTCTGTAGTTATTATTATTATTATTATTATTATTATTATTATTATTATTATTATTATTATTATTATTATTATTTGTGCGTCTGCTTTCTCAAAACAGCTTCATCCACGTTTGTTTCTATGTTACCGAAACGGACGCCGTTGGTACAAACTTGTAACTATTAGAGAGAACAAATAAGATCACGCGTTCACAAGACAGGGTACGTAAGGCCAGCTCTTGTGAATTGATTGAAATGGTACAAGTACAGGCTCCTTCCTTAGACGCTTCGTGTTAAGTTACACAGCGAACAAGGTTATGACAATGCAATGTAGTTTCCTTTAGGCCGTATACGTGCGGACTACTTCAACAATCTATACCCCTCTGAAAAAATCATATCACAGCTAGCTGACAGAACGGTAGTGTTTATTTGTAAGTTGAGACTTCAGCAGCTTCACCACTATATTAGTAGGTCCTGGGAAAAAGCGCTGGCCCTTAGTAGTGTACCCAGGTCAAGAGTAGAGGTCGGCGTTTCACTCTTGCGTGACACCAAGCTTATCGCTCAAGAACACCGGCACAGGGTCGACCAAGGACAGCATGGCTGCTTAAAGTGCGACAGTATATTCGATCGCTAATAACAGTGCTCTACTGAAAGTGGAGATGACGGAAGGTATGAACCGTTGAACAAACAACAAAGCAAGCGCCGTGCGTCGCACGTGCGCCTGTGTTCTTCTTAGTTTTCAGTACGCCACGGTTACTAGTCATGAATTAGGTGAACCAGAATGGAGTTTTATGAGAGAACAGCTCGACAAAAGGCGCCGGCGGGCGAAAGCTGAACCGTTTCGTTCGCAAAGGCCTGTGCCGGCATTCGCCAATAGAATCGACGCTGAAACTTAAATCTTTTGTGCCGGTGTCTCACATTGTACCATAATAACTTCATTTGCTTTACTTTTTGCTGCAAGCCTTTTCATGTTATTACGCCTAGTTGTCTAGTTGCGTACTTTCATTTTTGCTTCTGCGAATACTTGCGCAGCTTGCTCCGCACCGCTCACAGGAGCCAACGGTAGCAGGACAGCTGGTGGCTGTGTCGTTCATGTAAAAGCAATTCGCTAACTTCGGAGCAGCTCAGCGGTGGTTTCTGTATACGAGGTCCAAGTGATCCTGCAATGTCGCACAGTTTTTCTTTTACAAAAATCACACTTTCACCGAAAGGGAAAAGCAGTGAATGCGATAGCAACAAATTGTAATGTTATACGAAGTGGGGCTGGCTGCTAACTCTTTTTTATACGATCTCACGTAACTCTACAAAACTCAGGTGTAAGACAATACGGCTACTCCAGGGACACTTTTCACAGTATCTTCGTGTTGAGAGCGCAGCACGTAGAGAGGTTTACAAGCCAACCGCTGATGGCTGCCGAGATAGCGCGCGCGCCAGCGATGGCGACCGCGCGAAGTCCACAGTTGATGCTCGAGCGCCAATGCTTCCCCCCCCTCGTCCCGCCCCCCTAGCGTCTTTTCACGCTCGTTACATACGGGCGGAGTGTTTCCTATACGCTTCGACGGCAGGCGTCCCGATCGGGGCGATGTTATCGCATGCACCCTCCGAGCGACGGAGATGGGCCAGGCTCGTTTGATCTCTGCTTCAGCCGTGTTTGTCGCCCCCACTCGCTTGCATTTAACCGCGGTTAGAACGTACGATGCGCGGGGGGTTGTTATCAATTTGGACTTTATACAGGACATGACGACGACGGCAACGGCTACGACAAAAATTCGTAAAGATTGTCCTTATAATTGCTACCGCTACAAAAAAAAAGGATTGCCGAAGCTCCATCTGGCAGGCGAGCCATGCGACAGTCGCAAACTTCTTTCATGTCGCGCGTTCATGCCGCTATCTTTTCGAACCAAAACAAAAATCAGAGCATTTCCCTCACACTGCCCATTAAAATCTGATGGAACGGTTCATGGACGCTTGACACGACACCAATTTGATGCTGTCGAGAAGAAATTACAAATAATTTCTATAATTTTACGTGCCGAAATCACGATATGATATTGAGGTTCGCCACAGTGGAGAGCTGAGGTTTGATTGTGACCAGTTGAAGTTTCCTTTTTTATGTGCACCTCAATTTAAGTACAAAGGTGTCCTTCCATTTCTCTCGCATTCCACTGCGGCTGCCATGGCCGGCAATCGAACTCGCCTCCTCAAGTTGGCAGTGCAACACCTTAACTACTAAGCTAACACAAAGGGTTCGAGATAAAGCGGGAACATGTTCAGATAAAGAATATGCATGTTTACTTCAAAATCCAGCATGGAAAACGTGTCCTTAATCTAGGATGCCTTGAACCCAGACAACGTCCTAAGAGTGCTGCAATGTGTGGGGAAGTTGAACAATTACGGCGTGAAATTCCTATCATAACTTCTTAGGAGGAAGGAATCGAAGTCAGCGTCCGCGATTGTTTTTATACTTCGCATTATCGCTTACAACCAAGGATCACAAGAATATCCGCGAAATACAGAAAGATTGATGCCAGCATGCAAGCGTTCAAACGATTGGCCACTCATTCGACGCACAACGAGCCGGGAAGTGAAGACGTACTATGGACGTTTTACGGTGGAATTAAATTATGCGAAGCGCTTTTCTTTAGATCATCGTCGGCGATAGCAGCAGCTCATCACCGTTTGCTTTACAGCTGAAATCGCTGCGTAAATTGTCGCCAAATGGCCGCTATCATTTGCTAACAGTAACTATTCAACGGATTATTAATTTGAAGATAAGAGAAGTGTAGATCCGATGTAAAAAAAAGTGTCGACGTGAAATCAGGCCGGGCGGGGGGAGGGGGGACGGGGTGAAGGGGGGAGGGGATTGTCTTGCAAAGACCCGATGTAAAAGAGCCTGCGAGCCTATCTTTATGCAGCACAAAAGGATCGTCTTCGTTCCGATGTACAGTTCTATATAGCTCACGATTTTCAAAATTTCTGATATCGCTTTCCGCATTCCACTGCAATCCCCATACCGATTTAAAGATAGCACCACGTGATCTGGTATCGTCGCTTTCGGCCTAATTTAGAAAATCACTGTCGGCAACAAACGAAGTTAAAAGTAATTAACGAACAGCCGACTAATCAGACCACGCAGTGTTGGAACTCGTCGGTGCTCTGAGGCCGCGGGCGCCGAAATCTGCATTAAGCCCCGTAGAGACTTATTTCTCAGGAGGCTTTCGCGGACACATCGTATTTCAACGCTCTAATCCGGGCGCCTTAAAACACGGCATACGCCGAGAAGCACGGCCTCAGAAAGTGAGCGGGGAGCGCAGCGTCCTCGTGCCTGCGGCGAGACAGCTGCGCCTTTTTGAATGCGCGTTGGAACTAGCTGGTTAGCTGTGCAACATAACTGTTCGCCAAGACTTTCGCTACATGCTGGTCCTCCTCCCAGGGGCGCGTTTATGTTCTTATGGTAAGTGAAACCCAAGAGTATTACACGTAGATTTAGAATCCTTAGAAAGAATCTAAAAGGGCATAAATAATTCTGAGAACCGTGCTCAAAAAGAAGTGGGAGAGGGGGCGGAGGGGGGGGCTTCATAATTACATACGTAGACGTAACAGTTACACACTCGGCTCTCAACTATTTCTAGACTATCGCGAGTTGCATAGTGAGATACTCTATCGCATGTATTTTTCCTGCATCGGAAATATGTGAAATACATGATTGTGCGACGTCCAATGCTAGATAACACACACGCATAAGACGGCGGAATTTCTATTTTTGTGGCAGGCAAGCAATAGGAGACAGACAGACAGACAGACAGACAGACAGATAGACAGACAGACAGACAGACAGACAGACAGATAGATAGATAGATAGATAGATAGATAGATAGATAGATAGATAGATAGATAGATAGATAGATAGATAGATAGATAGATAGATAGATAGATAGATTTTTTTTTGTGAGAATGTTAGTGCGAACTACGAAATTTTCACCTCTTCCGCTTAGAAAGTTCTCCGCCCAGCAGGTTAGAAAACAGAGCTGAGCTTAGCTAAGCTCTCCAACTGTCTTTTGTCTGTGCGTCTCTCTCTTTCTCCGATTAACATCCCTACCTCTCCTCTTCCCTCAGTTCCTCTCTTTCCTGTAAACAGAAAAGAAAGTTATTGCCGAGCATGACGCAGATACATAACTGCAACGAAATGGCAGATTTATTGAAACTCCTACACATGTATGCGGAACTTTAACCTTCGCCCAGCCACCAACGCTGACTATAGGTATTAAAGTCAAATGACCATTATTTTGTTGTCAAGCCCTCGTTCCCTCGTTCCAAACTCGATGTCTCCGCCGCTACATTCGAGCTTCCTACACGTGCCCCAAATATTATGGCGCCCCCATCGCTTTATTGATATTCAATCACCGTACTCGTATACAATGAGTCGCGGAGATGCGTTGCAGGTGTCACTGGAAAGCCATTCATGATTACTTTTCTTTGTACAATATTGAAGGACCGGATAGAATTGCAGAGATGCCTAAGGGGGTGAAAAGAAAGCAAGTGGACGTGCATTCTTCGAATATCGCGCGATGCACCAATGATTTGTGACGATTCTCAAAACGCGACAAATAGTTTCGTCCGTTATCACTCGTTGGGAAATGTTTTCTTACGCATTTCGGGCACATTGCAGCAGCCATACGCTACGTAGAGAGGCAGGCACAGAAAAACGCGCTTTGTCGCGACTCGCACTAGCAACAACTGAAAAACAAAAAAGAAGCAAGCCTGTATTAGGCATGGGGCCATGTTCCCAGGTTTATCTTGCTCTCTTGGCAGCCGTATAGGATTTCATGTCCCGCCTATGGCAGCAATTTCGCCGTCACATTTCGTGGGCCTAACCAAGGAGGTTTAAAAAGAAATTTTTTAAAACCTCCTTGGGCCTAACTCATATAGCCCTATTCGCCAGAATATGTGCTGCTTAGTTAATGTCTGTCACAGTCATATGTTCCAAGAATTCGAGAAAAGTGGCGGCAGGCAACGCAAAAGTGTTCCAAGGACACGCATAGCTTTTATACATGGCAACGGGTATATGTTGAATATAGTTACGACACTGGAAGAACCTCACGCAGGCCAGGATAGGCTGGCAGCCTTTGGGGCAGGCATTTGTTCTGCAGAGCAGATCAAAAATGATGATGATGATTATCATCATTATCATGAGAGTCTATTTACTAGCACAAGGTCCATGCGATTAACAGAACATATATAGATGGTACAGCGCGCGCTCTGTACTACCATTGCATCTGCAAAGTGGCAAGTGGCGCCGTTGCTTCTTTGCACATGGACTGGACAACCTTGCCCCGTCGCATCGCATTCTAACCTTGGACCATGCTGTGTTTCCTTCTGAAGAAAACTTGTGTTTCTTATGGTAGACAGGTAGCCCCGCCGCGGTGGTCTAGTGGCTATGCCATGCGGCTGCTGATCCGAAGGTCGTGGGGTCGAATCCCAGCTGCGGCGGCTGCATTGCGATGGAGGCGAAATGTTGAACCCCATGTACTGCGCGGTGTCAGTGCACGTTAAAGAATCTCAGGTGGTCGAAATTTCCGAAGCCGTCCGCTACGGCGTCTGTCATAATCTCATCGTGGTTTTGGTATTAAAAAAAATCCACGCATATCCACGGAGTGAATGATGATGAGTGGGCGAAGCTCCGGAGGTTCGTCGGTAAAAACCGTGAATCTTCCGTGAATCTTGCCCAGTACACCATCAAAGACGTGACAAACACTGTGTGTCGCCATCTAGCGCTCTCCTATCGCACTAGAGCACGCAGCGAGCGCCTCCGCGCCATCTATTGATCAATTCACGTACTAGCTAAGCAGCACCGCAGCACTCGGACGGACGGACGGACAGACAGACAGACAGACAGACAGACAGACAGACAGACAGACAGACTACCATACTACGCGTTCCCATACATCTGAATGAAGCGAGCACCGCAGCGCCATCACGCCATCTAGTGAGCACTTCACGAACTAGAGGTGGCTACTACAAACAGAGGATGGACATACCCACGGCATAAGGAGCTCCGCCCCTAAAACACCCGACATCAGTCGTTACGGTAGACAGGCAGTAGACTCAGGCTCTCGACGTATCGGCTGGTGGGCCAGCTTGTAGTGTGACGCGTCACGCTGCCACACTCACGAAAGCTGGAGCCGATGTGTCCGTCCTTGTTCTTTCGGCCTCCTTGCTGTGGCACTGTTTTTCAAGATATATAACGTACCCCAAGGGCACAGAGGCGAAAGAGCAATCGCGTGAGCTTAAGTCTACTTAGCTGTCTACCGTAGGCAACGCAATCTTTTTTCAGAGGAAGGTGCTTATCGTAGAACTAAGCACAGAGCGGCAATTCACACGAAACGTTACAGTGACTCGCCAGAAAATACTACAGTGAAGCTACAGGGACGCAACTACGGAGGAAACGTTATCTCGCTAACTATATATATATATATATACGCGGAAAAAAAAAAGAAGCGTTTCGAACACAAATGCATCAAACCACGAGCATAAAGGCGTGGAAGATCTCAGAATCATTAATTAGCATTAGGCGCAAATTAAAAATGTACGTGGAAAATGCTGCAGCCCGCATAGCACGCAGCTTGCTAAGGGACTCCCTCTTACTGGAGGAGGCAGGATTCGCGCGTGCTATCACTTATTCACTGTTCTACGGTCTTGTTGCTGTTTGTTTGCGCGTTACACGGACACTTGCTCGCGAGAGCTACCTCGCAAGCAAAGCGGGTTGTTAAGACGAATCCTCGCCGCTGCTTTCCTTCTTTGCTGACTCCCTCCTACTGCGTCGCGTGACAGAAAAACTTTTGCCAGCTATCGCCGCCGCAAGCCTGGTACGTGCGTGCTTTGTTATTCGAGACATACAGTGCGTATGCGCAACTCTTCCTTGAGTGAAAAAATAAAAAAGAACAGACCCCATGGCGCACCTGTTGCCCTAAGTAGGGCCCTGTACCCATTTTCTCACACGATCTCGCGTTTCCAGGGGCGCTGCCAAAGCCTTGACTATGGTTTCTTTCGTGACCGCTGGGCATCTAGACAGCTGCGCGGCCTGGTTCTACACTGGAGAAGGCAGTTTGGGGCCATGTGCGGCATTGATTTCGGAACACGTTACAGAGATCACGCGTTTGTATTCATTGTCCTACACGCGTCTCCCATCCGTGCATGAGTTCGGACGAAGCTGTATACTCGAACGTGTTGCAGACACAAGAGCATAAAACGCTGTATACCTGAAACTCTTGAAGCATGCGCAGAGGGACATCACATAAGTGAGCCGCGCGGGCCCCAGCCCTTCAACGGCTGGGGCTCATCAAACATCGTTAGCCGCAAAGCTGAAAATTTGGGCTTGTTGGCGCACTATCACTGTAGTGAATAAAGTTACCAATGAAACTAAATGAATAAAAACAGGAGTGCCTTGTCTCCTGTGTTTTGTATCTCTGCTCGTGGTAAGTTTTCACCATGAAGGTCGCTGAACAGATTAAATAACGTTCAGCTTTCAAGCAACATGCCAAATTTTCTGCTTGTAACGATACCATGTCAATGCGCTTTACTTGTGCGATTTATGTTGCCACTTTCTCAGTTTTCTGATGTTAAAAGCGGGAGGCATGTCGACTGCTCCCGGCCTCAACGGATATGTTTTGCTCCAGTCAAAGAATGCCCTAGTGCTTAGCGGGATGCATTTCATACGAGCGTAACTCGACTTCAGTGCTATCTATCTATCTATCTATCTATCTATCTATCTATCTATCTATCTATCTATCTATCTATCTATCTATCTATCTATCTATCTATCTATCTATCTATCTATCTATCTATCTATCTTTCTTTCTTTCTTTCGTTCTTTCAACAGAAGGGCCTCAAGTCATTATTTGTGCCTTCGTTTCGATTTCCTTATGCGCTCATGCTTAAATAATTACGAGTGAGAAACAATGCAAGCATGACCATACTTATTCGTAATGTCAAAGCTACTGGTCAGCGTTTCCACGTGCTTAGCATTACATTCCCAATCCCTGCGAGTCTACCAAACCACAGTATAAAACTGAAAGAAACAAAACCTGAAAGAAAATGTGGTATGTAGGACACACTCTACGAATAATGCGATGTTGTAATTGCCACGGCTTTCAGAGTAGGCAGCTCCACAGAAAGAACAAATACAACACGTGAGGAGCACCTACATAATTACATTCCTAGTACTCCGAGGTGCTATAAAAGAACTCCAGAGCAAATGCGTATGTGGGCACAGCACTGTGGCGTGAATGCGAACACCAGGTGTGCATCGCAAAATCGCGCCGAAGTTTTGTGAAGTAAGGTGTAGCCAAGAATTTACCAAGTTGCCGTTCAGATGCCACCTTTGCCAAGGCAGTTCAAGAAACGTTGTTGTTCTCGAAGTGGTACGATGGTAGCCGTCCAGTACGGCACAAGAAACGGAACTCCTGGAATGCGTTTGAGTGTTAGGGCGCGTAGACGGCGTTGCTTCCGTAGAAACAGCGGAATGCCTTTGTATCGTCTCTCGGTTGTTACATCATAGAAAAAGGAGATCAAACATGAAAGCTGCTAAAAAAAATGTACGTTATAGCACAACTATGCGCCATTTCGAATCACACAGCTATAACCTACACACGGCCCAGATAGTTCGGTCTACAAAGCCTTTTTTCGGTTATAGTTTTTCGTAGACTATATTAGGCGCTGCGTGTACTAATGAATACACAGAAAAAGAAATCAGAAAAAGCGTCACAGCAATGCCTTTACGCCACTTGGACACAGAATTCCTTCCAAAGTGCACGCAGGCGGCTTGCTTTCAAGAACGCTGAGGCCGCATGCACGTTTTACGTCACTACATAGTTCGATCGCATTGGGGGCAGAATTTTTTCTTTCACAATCGATTACTGCGCGAGGTAGCGAGAAAACAATGCGTGCAGCCATTTAATATTCGCAGAGATACGAAAACGGGAAGCGGCCACGAGTTTGAATTAAAAGAAGAAAATAAGTTTGTGTCTGAAGAACGACGAAAACATTTGATGGATTAAAATAAGATAGACGGCCATATCATTTCTTTCTTTCAGTTTCATTATTTAATTAATATTACCGCTGATACGGGCGGGAGCGGCTGCAAGCACTGCCAGCTGAGAAATAATCATAAACATGAAGTGAACTACTTAAGAAATAATAATTTTACAGCGAACGTGACAGATGAGATTGTTTATCAGGTCAATAATAATAGGAGGCGAAATGTTGAGGCCCGTGTGCTGTGCGATGTCAGTGCACGTTAAAGAACCCCAGGTGGTCGAAATTTCCGGAGACTTCCACTACGGTGTCTCCCATAATCAGAACTGGTTTTGCGACGTTAAACCCCACAAAACGACAACAGGTCGATAATAGAATGAGTCCTCTCCCTTTTCGTTATTAATATTATTAGAGAAATAAACAGTTGATTGTTATTTATATCCGTGGTTCCGAAACAATAGTTGCAGATTCGAAAGACATTAGCCTACCAGTTCCACGCCAGTGTTATGCTTCAGATCACTTTGCATCGGCTGCCATGAATTTATAGACTGCTGCTGCTTCAAGTATAAGATTTTAACAATGCGACAGCGAGCGGAGGTACGAGCTATAGCAATGGACTGGGAAAGAAATAGATTATTTATTTATTTATTTATTTATTTATTTATTTATTTATTTATTTAGTCCATCAACTCGCATTCGCTGGAAGAGCATAATAACGTAGAAGGAGGAGGAGGAGGGGGCATTGCGGGGGGGAGGGGGGCTGACATACACATACTTCATCATCATCATCATCATCATCATCATCAGCCTGTTTAGGTCCACTGCAGGACGAAGGCCTCTCCCAACGATTTCCAATCCACCCGATCCTGAGCGAGTTGGTTCCACTTTATGCCTGCAAACTTTTTAATTTCATCGCTCCATCTAATCTTCTGCCTGCCTCTGTTACGTTTTCCCTCTCTTGGTATCCATTCTGTTGCTCTTACTGTCCATCTGTTATCTTTCCTCCTCATGACATGTCCTGCCCAGGTCCACTTCTTTCTTTTAATTGATATAATAATATCGGCTATTCCTGTCTGTTCTCTGATCCACTCCGCTCGTTTTTTATCTCTTAGCGTTACCCCCAACATTTTTCTTTCCATTGCACGTTGCGTGCTCCTTAGTTTTATCTCTAGTTTTTTCGTTATCCTCCACGTTTCTGCGCCGTACGTTAGTACTGGGAGAATGCAGTGATTGAATACTTTTCGTTTTAGTGAGAGCGGTAAGTTTCCAGTCATGATTTCATAATGCCTTCCGAATGCGCTCCAGCCCAACCTTATTCTACGGAGAATTTCTTTTTCATGGTTAGGAGTTCCTGTTATTAACTGTCCCAGGTATACGTATTCGTTTACACATTGTAAGGGTTCATTGTTGATTTTAAATTTCTGTTCCTTAGCTAGGCTATTGAGCATAACTTTGGTCTTTTGCCTATTCATTCTTAATCCAATTTTAATACTTCCCTGTTTAGGTCATCAATCATGTTTTGTAGTTCGTCTCCATCATTGCTAAATAGCACAATGTCGTCTGCGAATCTTAAATTGCTGAGATATTCTCCGTCTATTCGAATTCCCTTGTCTTCCCAGTCTAGACGTTTAAAGATTTCCTCTAAAGATGCAGTGAATAGCATCGGGGATATCGTATCTCCCTGTCTCACGCCTCTCCCGATCGGGATTTCTCTGCTTTTCTAATGTAGGAGTAGTTCATCCGTTCATACCACATTATAGAGGGTCGTGTCGTGTTTCAGACATTTATAAACGTGATACAAAACACAATGTTACACAAAGTGAACAAGGCTTTCCAAGCCTTGTTCACGTAGATAATTAAGACCCTAATCGACAGTTACACATGTATGTACTACGTATTGAGCCTATGTATGCATATGTGGAGGCGCTTCGTTTGCCCACTGTTGTGCTCTAATTCACGAGAGCTTCTGATGCTATAGGGCTGTTCTCACGAGCGAAATTCGAACCAGTCTTGACGTTCGACGAGTTATCAGCAAAGACTGGGGCGCTGGATGGCAAACAATACTTACGTACGAAAACCTATGGCTGTTTGAGATTCGCTCCATAAATGGCCTGCATAGTAACGAACCAATCCTAATTGCCGGGGTTCCGGCTATGTGAAGTGAGCCAATAATGGCTAAATGAATCTCATTATGAACTTCACGACACGAAACAGGTTCCTATCGAGTCACTTGTATTGGCGTCCTTGCAAGTGTTTCCTCCAACTGCTCCATTTGAATGTCATTAAACCTTCCTATGCGAGCGCATCGTCCAGTAATTGTTAGAGCTATGACAAATGCACGACAGAGGTGTAAGAGTTGCTCATCCTTAAAAAAAATAAAACAACATTCTATTAACATCATGCCCATTAGAAAGGAGAATGCGAAGCTAGCACTCATTGCTTTACTGGGGCAGAATTTATATAGCTCGAAATTTGTTGCAAGGCACTTAAGGTTAAGTACTCATTCTGATGGAGAGGCACGGGAGGACTTCTGAATTTTAACGAGCAGCCTTTTAGCTACGCGTCGGCTCTTTGCGATGCAAATCCTATGCTCTCAAGAATAAAGCCGGGTTCTGTTGTATCATGACAATACGCTTTCCGGCAGGAATAAATCAGGTCCCTATAAATCACAGGAACTACTTGAGACGTCCTGGCAGCATCCGTAAACACACAAGCACATTTCCATCCTTGAAAACACCTGTGTGGTACCCACAGTACGATTCTTTTTTTTTTTTTGCTGGGACCGGTAGAAATTAGAACTATCAGAGCACGCACAGTTTCTGTCGGATGTAGTCTTGCGTCTCGGTAGCACAAGAAGGCCATCGGTGGCACAACTTAAGTCCGTTCGTTCGCCCGTTGTCATTTGGTAATCCGTATTGCTTTCGTTCCTTCTTTTATTTGGGTAGCTTAGCGTTGTCAGTAATTTAACCTTACACAATTTTCTGCCTAACAAATATGTACAATGCTTAGCGATTGAAACGCGATACTCAGACAGCGTGACGACTGTCGCAATTTGCGCTGCTGGAGTGTGCTGGGTTCTCACATAAAGACCAAACTCAATCACAATGCTCCCGAATGTCTCTCGGTTTCGTTCAGTACCAAAACAAATCAATTCGTTCTCCCGATTGTAAAGTGATGACGAAGAAAGCATTGGGAGCCGTGCGCTTCGACTACCGCGTTTCATCCGCTGAGCGTTGTACGCATACACTGTGTTGCGCTCAACTGGCACGGACCCAAGAAAGAAATACACCGACACACGCTGCGAAAGCTCACAGCAATTTCATTTCTGAAGACTGAGATCAGTGATTCATGTTCGTCATACATTTTTACACTACCATGCAAATTTTAGGGTGTGTCAGGTGAACGAGACAACCAGGAGAGCACCGAGACGTAGGCGGCTGGATAGATAGATAGATAGATAGATAGATAGATAGATAGATAGATAGATAGATAGATAGATAGATAGATAGATAGATAGATAGATAGATAGATAGATAGATAGATAGATAGATAGATAGATAGATAGATAGATAGATTCAAAGTGACTCCAGTTCACCTCCAAATGGTGCTTCCCATTTAATACGAGTAGCCCAGGCACGGCAGTTTGTGTATGGTACATTAGAACATGCTGCTCAGTGCAGCGTGCTCTGTTTCTTCTCACAGCACCACTACAGCCCAGTGCAGTAAAACAGAATATGCTGTTCAGAAGGGCCCCATTATATTCTTCTTTCCGTTGTCATATCCTTTCTATGATTAGAACGTGGGTCTTTAGTATCGCTTTGATAATGTTTGTGCAACACAAAGCACCTTCCGCAGGGTCACAATTTATGGCTGTTGCAGCGGGAGAGAAGCCAGATAGAAAATGCGGTGATTTGTTCGCCATTTGTTGTGCAGCGTCCTTTTGGCACTGAAAAAAAAAGATGCATACATACAGGACGCCTTACAAACCAACCTAACAAATGGCTTTTCCGCTACTGGGCCTGCGGCTAAGGTTATTAATTTATGGCAACAACATGCAAGGGCTTTCTTTTACTTCCCTGCACAAAGAACGCAAGTACCGCTTGCAAATTCAGGGATAGCGACGTGGCCATTGCCATTTGTCATCGTTGACGTTTAGTGTGTGCCGAATGCGGAATGAGCTTGAGCATTACAATAAGCACCACTTAGGTATGACTCCATGAGAAGAATCACTGTAATAATTGCAGCATAAATCACGCTGATTCGGCGCAACTGGCGCACGAGCAATAAGCGTAATCCGCCGTGCGACTTCGTATCACTGGGGCATTTTAGACACGCTGCACATTTGATTGTTTTGTGGACGTGTGTGCTTTAATGGTGCAAAGGGACGCAAGGAGCTTTCGACAACGTAAAATTTTGGGTATTCACTCAACCGCATCCCCCAAACATGACTAGTGGCTTACAATTATCCCTTAAGCGGAAACTATACAACCAACGCATGCTTCTGTATGAGGGCGTGTTTATACAAAGTGTAACGTAAATGCTATGAGACAATTCATATTTATTTACCACAGCGCTTCCCTGCAAAGCCTGCCCGTCCTGCGGTGCAGTGAGAAGGCCGCGAATAACTTATGACCGTGGTTCCTATGTGAGGCTACTTGGCAAAAGAGCAGCAGTAGCCGAAGCCACAGTTGTCAAATTTAGTATAGGAACGCTCTTCATGACAACCCTAAGGAAGTGGTGACCGGGCGAATTTTCTTTTTACCTCTAGCAAACAGAGAACGTCACTACCGATCGCTAATGACAGACCGCCGCCATATGATTTTGGTCTGCCCTTTGACCACTACCATCATCATCATCATCATTAGCAGCAGCAGCAGCATAGGGTAGCCAACCAGCAGCAAGAGTAGCAGCATAAGTACACCACAGGACGAAGGCCACTTCTAACTATTTCGAAGTGGTCCTCTCCTGAGCGAACTGATTCCACTATATGCCTGAGAATTTCATAATTTGATCGATGTAGGTAATTTTCTGCCCCCCTCTACTGCGCTTCGCCCCTCTCCGTATTCACTTCGTCATTGTTACTGTCCATAGGTCGTTACGTGTCCTGCCACATTGCAGGACAATTGCAGGAGCGCCCTTTAGACCCGTAATTATCACTTGTCGGCGGGCAAAGAGGAAATTGGCGTCAAGTAAATTGATATTGTATGGCCAAGGAAGCTATATGTTCCCGAAACGTGTGAGCACATTGCATTGTTCCGTTTTGAAAAAAAAAAACAAAAAAAACAGGGCGCTATAATTCTTTCTTGTTTATTAAGGAGAAACTGTCTCTTGTGAAGAAAAAACGACGGCAGAAAGATATGGTACCAGAAATTGTGCACAAAAGATTGAGAACTTGCATCTCGTTCACTTGGGATATCCTAAAAGTGGCGTGGAAATCTACGAGAGTATGAACAGCATGACTTATAGTTCACAACATCGATAACCTGACATCCTTGCCATTTACGTCATGATTAATGATCATAAGATCGCGTGTGGCTCATGTACACGCATTCAATACGCCGGTATGTGGCACAGATGATGTAATATGAAACTTTACAGCCAAATAAATTCACGGGATATTCGACTGCTAAAGGTTTTGGGTTTGAACCCATGAGTTCTGTATGGCCATTCCATTAATTCCATGTGTTTCCGTATGACTCGTATGGAAATATAAGGCAAATATATGGAATGAGTATGCAAACATGAAGAACTATTGGAATTAGGAAAGAAACGTTTCAGTGGTGAAATTTAGGCCACGGTTTTCGCCTTCACATCTCCTAAGCGATAGCTACTGACCCTTAGGAACGTTTTTCTTCATCTTACTGCAGCATTATGTCACCGCACGTGCAGTACTGAATGAAAGATGATTTCATCAATGAGCAGTTGCCTTTCACGTCTTCGATACGCATTTGTATTTAATGAGCAGTAGACAGAGCACGCACACATCAGTCTATCTATCCGTTCAGCTCTACGTAACCTAAGCCCCTCTCGGCCCGGAAAGTAATTTCGATCGTAATAGGATTACGACTCGCGAAACAAGTAAAAGCGCTAACGACGCGAAGTTTTCTTTTTTTTCAAAAAAAACGAAAAAGAGGCACTGCTTCAATTTCAGAGTAGCGAGAAGGGCACAACCAGGTAGGAGACCCGTCAGCGGACGCTGGGGAAGATGAAGTGAACGGGAAGAAAAATGAAGAACATAACTTTCAAAGCAGACTAACTGCTCGGTGTGGCCGGGCTGAACGGATCGGCTGCCGGAGTCACACGAAGTAAGAAAGGCGCGATGTAATCTATAGGGAGTTGAAACTTCTCACAAGGGGCTCGGGGGAAAGAAAGAAAGAAAAAAGAATACATAGAGCAGGAGATGATGCGGCGGAAGCGTGGTGCGTTTCGGACACCCCGCTAACAACCAACGCATGTATATACTGACGTTTGCACCCGTGCTGGCGATTCGCCTCGGGGCGCCCCACAGATACGTTATTTTCGATCGCCATAGAAACGAGGTGGGTCGCCCATAGAGTGAGGCCCACGCGCGAGCCGCCATTTCCGTTCGGCCAGCGCAAGCTGCGAATTCCAAGGGCTTGAAGTGTTGTTGCGCTAAGCAAACTGTCCGTGGCAGCGGCGGCTGAGAGTGCATTCTCGGATTCAACCGCGGTACCGAACTATTTCTTTTTTTCGCTCCGAGTTCGCACAACAGATGGCCAGGGGAGGAACGAAAATTGTTCCTCACACTTGCCTTTCCTTTTTAACGCGTTTGCCAATCTCGTCCATACGCTCGTCCCTTATTATTCTTTTTTTAATTTCTCAGTATATCTCTTTCAATTTAGGTTTTTGAGATATGTGAATAGAGGGAAATACTTTCTGCAGGCGGTATTCACTTGTCCTTGCAGAGTTTACCGAGTTTTTTTTTTCACCGAGTTAGGAGTTGTTTGGCGAACTTATCTTTTCAGCTGAGAAGCAGTGACCTTGTCGTGTCTCCGCAGGACGACCCAATATTACTGCCATAGTGGCGAGGTTCGAAGCAACAGTTCTTTTAGTTTGCTTTTAGTCGCCTTCTCTGAGACGCACAGGGTCCATTGTTGAGTAGAGTACCGCTGGGACTCGTTTTTCGAGAATTCGAAGCCACGATTGTCGCGCGATTCCACAAAGGAACGAGATTATTCGCGATGACGGAACTCCTTGAGTACTCCTTGCTACTTGAGATTCGCTGACTTCGTGAAACGCATGAAGACCTGATGTTTTTCTTCTTTTTTTTCCCTTCTTGAAGTGAGAGGAGCTTAAAGGACAGGAGAGTGGGGACATAAGCACTCAAAACATTCATTTAAATTAATTTCTAGAAAATGTTAAACAAAAAGGCTGCAGGTTACCAGCTCAAATTCTTATGTAGTTTATTATTTTATTATAATTTTTTTCACTGTGAAAGTGTTGTACAGCGTTGTGATTATTCGGTTTCCTTCGCATCACCTCTTGCAATCAGTCAAGCCAATGATATAACAATAGCGAGGTTTTGTAGAGATGTTCTATACCAAGACGTTCCATATACGTTCTTTGGCTGCCTTTCGTGAAGTGCCACTGCGGAAAGAAAATTGAGCTCCCCCCCCCCCCCCCCCGAGTTATCAGAACGCCCTCCGCCCCGTTCTCTTTATAAAGGTTTAGTCATTTTGGATACGAACTTGGGCAGACACTTAAGTACGCGAATTCAGCTGCTAAGTACGAAGCCATTACAAGAGATGCAAGGTTTCAGAGCTCTCTTGATACCCGGGGAAGAGCTTTGAAGTATGGTGGTGTGGCTTTCAA
Source organism: Hyalomma asiaticum (assembly GCA_013339685.2). Lineage (NCBI taxonomy): Eukaryota > Metazoa > Arthropoda > Arachnida > Ixodida > Ixodidae > Hyalomma > Hyalomma asiaticum. Next base: position 14,767,174 of record CM023483.1, on the reverse strand, counting down.
GAACACGGCTCAACGTGGAAAGAAATTTGTGTATTTTTAGAGTTCTGACGGGGGCATCTCTCTTCTATTATTCATAAATAAGGATATATCAGCTTGATTTGTACAAACATGCTATGCTGGCATACACAGTTTGGATACTTTATTTTTGCTCTCTTCGGTCACATAACCTGTCCGCCTCACCGTCAAAGATGCCACCTGATAAGTAAACAAGGTAACAAGGTGAACATGTCTCTCTGAACGAATCTGCGGTTTTCGACTACATCGGCAGTAAAGATCACAAGGCAACACTAGCTAAATATACTCAAAAAAATCCATAACGTGCCGCAGCTCGGCGGCAGTTTCTTCACTGTGATCGTGTTTCGAGTGCGAGAGTGTGAATAATTTAAAAGCAAAAATACGCATGGTAAAATCGAAGAAGATGAATGGGCCGAGCGTATATCGTGATCAAGCAGACATGACAGGATGCAACCACAACAGCGAGTGGAAGCCCGTTCGCCCGCGCACAGGTGAGTCTCTACTACACGCGAATGAATAATTTGGAAGTACCCGTCCATGTTGTGATGATAAATCGAACAAAACATGCTGCTGGAGCCAACGTTTTGACAAGAACATTCGTCTTCGTCACGGAAACCCCACCTCGACACGTTACCTTGCAGAAAGCATGCCTCTCCCAAGGCGTTAAAGAAACTCTGAATCAACCCCTGTGTTACCCTCGTGCATACTACGATGGCAATTTCGCCCTGGTGACAGCTTTCACCATTCGGAGGACGCGCCTATGACGGCATAAATTTTGGAACCGTGACTCCTTGCGTCCGTGACGTACAAAACAACGAAAGCAGGCTGTCTGTGGTACAGTGGGTACGGTGCTTTGGCTGCTGACTCGAAAGACGTGGTTTCGATCCTGACCGCTGGGGTAGTCTTTAGATGAAGGTGTAATGTTAGAGGTCAGTGTGCTGTGCGATCTCAGTGCACGCTAAAGAAGCCCAAGTTGCCGAAATTTCCGCAGCCCTTCGCTACGCCGTGCCTCATAACGCCGTCGCGGATTTGGAACGCTAAACCACGAGCAATTATTGAGGGTACGAAGGCGTTTCTGAGATTCTTGGGATCTGCCAACCTGGCTTGACCTTTCGACGGACTGGACGCTGAGAGATTCTTTGTGGATGTGTGTTAGCACGAAACCCTAACTTTCCTTCTTATCTTTCGGTCCTTAAGTCAGGGCATAACCAACCTTGTTCAGCCTCATTGGCAGCCCCAGCTTTCTCTTTCTCTCTTACGTATTTTTGTTTCTGCAGACTATAAGTGACCTTGTCAAAACATTGTTTTCAGTGACATTTCTCGTTCAAAGACTACCCTTCACTTCAGAGCCTCCCTTATTTCATGGAACCTTCGTCATTGTCGTCTGTTACGTCATACCAGGACACCATGCGGGCATCCTCGAGCTTGTTCTTCCAATGTCGTCATAAAATGTACTCTAAAGATACACACTGAAGAGCGTAGATTACGCAAGAAAAGATGTAAAATTTCGAAGTTCTGTTTTTACGATGCCACTTGGAAGTTATCTCCAAGGAAGCTTTATGGGTCCTTTATCACAGGCACTCTGGCTTCACGCCAAAAATAGGCTTGAGCCATATTTACCCATACATTCCTTTGTATATATCATTCCGCATATTTAAGCATTCTCCTAATGGCTAAAACACCCTATGATTCCGTCAAGTATCTTTTAATTTGTTTTGTTTTATTTAATATACTCCACTGGCTGCTGTGCAGCTCAGTACGAGTACCTTTAAGGTAGGTTTAGCTTAGGGTAACAGCGATATCAGTTGTGAGCTCGCTGTGTCCATAAAAGTGTTTGAGCAACCGGTCACCTTCCCTTGTTTCTTAGGAGCCTCTCAGAAGTTCCAGGGCGCTCATACAAAGCATATAAAATGCCGATGGCACCTTTCAGGGCATCATGGTACCCACCTCTTGGCGGGGCTCAATCTCATTTATAAAGTTGTTCCGGAATCTGCATTTACGATCCTTTATTGCGTTTACTTTTCTGTAGTTGGTGCCAGCCTTCTGATAGAGCCGCAGGAGGAAGTTGTGTTCGCATAAGCCTACTTTTGTTCAGTACGTTTACCTTTTACATACGAATGTGCTTCATTCACCATTTGAAGCCCAATCAATGCATCGATGCGCTGACACTCATGTCTGGGGATTTCCCGCAGTAATGTTCTCTAGCTTCGTCCTCTTTTTCTTTCCTGCTTGCGCAAACTAGGATTTATTGCGCCTAATTAAATTGCAAAGTTAATGGGATGGTTGGTTCTAGAAGTGATCATTTTTATTGTTTTGCTTAGCATGTACCTATAACGAGCTGCGCAAAACTTTGGCAGAAAGTGAAGTAGCTGTGGTTACTTAACGATCCATTGCCCTTCCATGACACTGTGATGTTGGTGATGAAGGGCGGCGGGTGAATGATGATGATGATGACGTTGCTACAGATGTCTTAGTCTCACAGACACGATTGGCTATTGCTTGAGTTAAGCCTCGTTTTCCACGCCAAATACGTTAATAAAATCGGTTAGTCCAGTCTCTCGTCGAAATGTTGATAAAATGCGAAACGGTTCTTCGCGCAGTCTCCGCGGCCCTTACGGATGGACGATCTGCTCGACGCCGAAACGGGAATATCATATATATATATATATATATATATATATATATATATATATATATATATATATATATATATATAACAGAATTGACGATGCGCCTCTTAGAGAACGACGGTTTATTAAGTCAACGTTTCGGTCGGAGCCCGACCTTTTTCAAGACAGGTCGGGCTCCGACCGAAACGTTGACTTAATAAACCGTCGTTCTCTAAGAGGCGCATCGTCAATTCTTTTATAAAGTAGCGGCAACCCAAGCTATTTTTGCATATACAGTCCTATATATATATATATATATATATATATATATATATATATATATATATATATATATACACACAGGTCATACGGTCGGTACGCGGCCTTCTTGAAGGAACACAAGCGCTCGTAAAAGTACACGAAGCGCTCTGTACCTCATACTCCATTTCACTCAATGTACAATGGAAAGATAGAACATTCATCGTCTTACATCTATGCAGAAAACTAAGACTATCTTCTTTTCACTCCAGAATGGAGGGACGCATGAATAGGAGGAGAGGGTTCAAGTCCTCTATCAACAGCTACGATCTATTGCCAAATATAGAAATTCCATATGTCAAGTGCGATCTACATTATTCTCAAAAGTTCTTTAACCGTCACGCGATTTCACAATGTATTGATGAAGGCACATTTTATTAGAGATACAGATCTAGCAAGGGCGCTAAACACTGCCGTCCTTTTCTGGATATTCAACAAGCATGCGCTCGTTGTTGCACTTATCAAGTGCAGAGTGCTTTAGGGGCCCGGGATGTCGGCTTGTGATGTGTCATGCTGTGTGTCGTCACGCAAGAAGGAAAAGTTGATCTACACCTGCCCTCGAGCCACTACTCACACTCTTGACCTCAGCACACTGCTATATTATAGTGCTAATTCGAAGGACAATACGTAAAAGAAAGAAAGAAAGAAAGAAAGAAAGAAAGAAAGAAAGAAAGAAAGAAAGAAAGAAAGAAAGAAAGAAAGAAAGAAAGAAAGAAAGAAATAAAGAAAGAAAGAAAGAAAGAAAGAAAGAAAGAAAGAAAGAAAGAAAAGAAAGAAAGAAAGAAAGAAAGAAAGAAAGACGGGCGAACCACTGCTCACTTCCTACAGCTTTCACGTTCACTGCTTACCGCGGGGTTCGCTATTGGGTTTACTGCTGGCTTTTGTTTAAATTCTTTCATTGACCCGTATTAACGAAAAGTTCACCAAACTTAATGGGTCAGCTCCACTAAGGACATTTACAAGGTGAATTAAGGTCGATTAATGTTTTCTTTTAGGCAGTGCGTTTCATTGCACTTAGCGTAGTACATATCAGAATCCCAGAGCTTACAACGTATTAAGGTGTGTATGGTACGTACGTCTGGTAGTTCCCACAAAAAAACTTGCGCAACCGTGCCATCTATTCTCGCGCGCATTCGCAACCCTCTAAAATTTCTTCGGTCCTGCCACTCCATTAGCAAGTTGCAGCACTGCGCGCGAACTTTTCCTGCCGTTACGCACAGCCTTCCCCCAGCAAACCTAATAAATTGCTTATTGTTCGCTGACAAACGGTCGCCTGCCAAGGACGCTGGTAAAGCAGCGTCGGAGTCAGACTCACACCTTCTCCACGCGAAGCCCCGCAACGTCGTTTGGGGCCCTTTACTCGTGCGCAAATGTAAAACTTCATGCGAAAATAAAAAGTCCCGCCGGGAGAGGGCGCTGCTGCTCTGAACGCAAGTTGCTTATGCATACGACTGCGCACCGTGCGAAGAAAGCACCTGCGATAGAATGCCTGAACTCGCGAACACCTGTACTGAGACTGTGAACTCGGAAGGGAACTTGCTGTGCGGAGAAGAAAACAAAGCAAGACAAAAAGACATTGACGGTGCCTACGCCCTCAGTTTACGATCGGGCCTGTTTTACTGTCGTGAGAGCAGAAGCGTGCTTTATCTATCTATACTGCCGGGTTCAACCCTTTCTCTCGTTTACGAAGAGGCTGCGTTAGAGGCGACACTGCGAATAACCGATAGAACTGCACTCGTCCAGTTAAAGGAGGTACGATAACCACAGTATTAAGAAAAAGAAAGGCTTTATGTATTATACAAAAACTCCATTCAGCTTAATATACGTTTGCGAATAGTAAATCATACACACTCTCCAAATGTCAACAAGCCATGTAATAACATATAAAACGCTTATAATTGCGGCGGTCATGCATGCCAAAATCCCGATATGATTAGGAGTTGCACCGCGGCGATGAACTGCGGGTAAATTTTTGCCTCATAGGGTTCTTTATGTGCACCGGTGGGCAAGCGCAATAGTGTTCTTGCGCATCACCCCGGTAAAATGCGGTGGCTTTGGACGGAACTCGAACCCGTGACCTTGAGATTAGCCACAACAACTAAGCTAAGCCGGTGTATGAATAACTCGATCGATGGGAATCTTGGGCCGAATACGCAAAGATTTCTTTTCGTAAGTGCTTTTTTTTTCATTGTCTTCCCGGCTTCACTAATGATATGTCCAGCATCAGGATTGGCTGAAATTTTCTCTTAAGAAGATTTTTATTGATAAGTAGATTTTGTGAATACGGGACCAACGTACACTTGCACCTGCGTGAAACTTTTTTTCTTTGCGTTCAGTTAAATCCTAGGTACAGCTATGCAAGCTTCCCCCCTAAAATATTCGTTGCTTACCACATTCTCTGACACTACATCCTCTCGTAATTAACTAATAAATGGCTAAGAACGATGGAAAACAAGGAACATCGCTGGAGCGATAAGTCGACGACAAGTGCACTTGTCCTCTTCAGGACGGCAGTTACCGTCCTGACGAAGACAAGTCCACTTGTCCAAACGTTGGCTCCTGCGACATTCCCTGTTCATCATTTTCAGCGATCTTTTCACCGATTCAAGGCACCATCTTCCCCTGAGCTTCTCTCCTAGTTTGTATGTCGTAATTAAGAATTTCGAGTTTTCTGATAGCGCTGCCTCATAATTAAGGTTGTGTTTATGTTGCGGTGCAACCTGTGTACATTTCGTACCTGTTTTATCACTGTGCATGCCGTTTCATTTTGTACCGCGCCATATTTCAGGGAGAGTCAGGTTGTATTGTGCTTCAGATAATGTGCGCGCACGATGGCCACGCAGCGCAAGTGTATCGAACGTACACAGTCCGTAATGCCACCTGCGGTGGCCTCCAACGCGTGCAGCCAGACAGGCTGCTCCATTCTATATTAAAAAGCCTATATCTCTCATCTTCTTCCTCTCTCTCTCTCTCTCCCGTAATGCAAATAATAATAATATTAATAATTTTCATAAATAGCTCACTCAGTATCCCGGATTCTGAAGAAACTCTACATTCCAGTTTTACGAGCCAGAGCAATCACCGCAATTACTCGCGCGTACATTTTGTGACGACGCGTTCGTGCTTGTACGGCTGTTTTCTTTCTTTTTTTTTTTGAGGATATATTTGGAGGATACTATTTGGAGTATATATTTAAAGGATATATTTGGTGAAAGCACACGGATGGCTCCGGACAGTCGCAGGCTGCCTATGTCGACGCCAACGCTATTCTAAACTCTTACACACCGTCAAATTAATAATGCGTCAGGCGGCTAACAGTGTGGGCCGGTAATATTGGCAGACTCAAGGCCGTCAGCTTTGGTGAGACGTAGGAACGCAACGTCTGCATGTGCTTGATTGCCTCAGCAGGTCTTCGCCGAACGCCATGGGTCAACGTCAAAAATGAAAGCAGGGCCAGGCTACTTGGCCCCGTCGTTTCGTAGAAAGCGGTTCCTGTCAACAATGAGACTGCAAGCAGCCGTTGTGCGGCAAAAAAAAAAACCTATCTTCTGTAGGTGACGTGCGTTAACGTGCGCAGTGCCGACGACATTTACGTCAACACTTTCTCCATGGCAGTTGCAAAACAACTACTGAGAGCACGCAGAAAAAAGCAGCTGCCTCTCGGCTAATGACACATTATGCAAGGAGGGCGACAAGTCGGTTAGTCGGCTACATAGGCAAGGCATTGTGCGTGGCCTTCTAGTCTCACTGCCACTTAGTGCGGAGCTGCACATTAGACTATCGAGAGGCTCTTAGCAAATCCTTGGTGAGATCTCTCTGGTTTCTATTTTCTTTTTTCATGAGGATTACACCAAAACTTATTTTGTTTCAGTGGAGAGTGGTTCATTATAGGCTGGTTATGTTTTCCTTTCATCTAAACTCAACGTGCTTATCGGCCGAAAGCTTACTCGTCGCACATGACGCCTCGGCGTGGCTTTCTCAGAAAGGAAAGTGAGACGCGTGTTTCTGAAATCTGCGATTTGTTTTTTTTTTTTTGTCACCCTTTCCAAGAAACCTTCTCTTTTGTACAAAACGCACATCCTGTCCTCCAGACTGTTCGCGAAAGCTTTCGTGCCTTAGATGTCTTAGCTGTGGGGAAAAATTTAATGCTCCCTTAAGAAAATAATAAATTCGCTTTCTATAGGGTAAGCAAAGACGCCATTACAATGATTATGTTTATTTCGGAAGAGGACAGCCACCTACAGAAAGGGTGATAGAAAAAGCGCACATCAAGGAATCGGCTGTCGACGGAGCAGTTGTGTTCTCCTGCGAGGTGTTTTGCATGAAAAAACCAGATGACAGCGTTGCAGCGTATGCGAAGCTGTTACTTCTTCTGCGTTAATGTTCAAGGATTTGGGCGCTCAGCCTGTTTATCATAGCCTCTCGATTTTAGTGCGTCGTCAAAAACACATACTTGTGTTAAAGCGCGAAATACAGAAGTGTTTGAGAAATGATAACGCTACTAACGCCAAAGGCCAAACTAATAAATAAAGGACATCTAGTAGGTTGGCAAGGACACCGACAAATCTTGGAACCAAGACTGTGAACACGACGTATAGCACGTTCGGGGACAGGAGTGAAAATTTCGGGCCAAGCCAGACGACAAGGTAATTATCAACCACAGCGGTCACTTAAGGTGGTTTGCGCCTGCAATTCGAAAATAAGTGCTGTTACGCAAAAGGAAGGTAGCACAAGCAACGGTTCAAGCTCCAAGCAATACCACTGTGAACTATACGAGCATTCACTAACGCCGAATGTCACTCATCGGTAGATTTGTTCGCAATGAATCGAGATAAAGAGGACATTAAACTAGCTGTACACCTGATTCCTTTCTCTAATGTGCTTTATCGGTGGTACTTGTATTAGAATGTTGACGCACGCGACAGTGATGGCGCACCTCGACGGTCATCCACTTTCTCATCAATCAAAGGCGGATTGTTAAGGCCTCCCCAATAGGAGGCGACGAAACCGCCAGTGAAGTTTCAATGCACTAACAGCTTCATAGAACTACTCTCACACCGCTGAGTTCTTTTATACATGTATGAGCTTTTTATCTATCTATCTATCTATCTATCTATCTATCTATCTATCTATCTATCTATCTATCTATCTATCTATCTATCTATCTATCTATGCTTATCTTTTTATCAACACTTCTTTCTCTCCTAAACCCCCTGTTTTCATTGTTTTCATGCAGGGTAACAAACGAGATATTCACCCTCCAGTGCCACGTCCCTGCTCTTTGCATATGAATGGTCTTTCTCTCACTTTCGTTATTCTACTAACCACGTAGTCGGCCATTTTATCTTAAAATGGAAGCCTCGAATCGGCGATGAGCTCCTGCTGTTGGGAGACATTATACCTGAATGGAAAAAAAGAGACAAAAAAAGCAAGGAAAAGAAGGGCAGGGTGGTTAATTACCGCACAACGGGGAAAACGGAAAGGGGTTTAGAATGAGAAGAACGAAATATAAAAAGAGAGGGGCAACTCTGAATCGGAAGTCGTCAGCCACTGGATGGTGTACTTAACAAGAAGCACGAAGGGCCACGTAGCCTCAACATGATCGTTTAAGCGGCGAGGAGATAACACAGGCTTAAAAGCAAGAACCTCGCAAAGCGCGCTCTCTCTTCTGCACCAATGTCAAATACACCATATCACACACAGGCGCTATAATCATAAGCACAATACTTTAGTTTATTTTAAATTAGAAATGTATGTTAGCGTAGTCGAGTAGCGCGATCGAAAAGCATTGTAGTATAATCGTAAAATACAGACGCGCAATGTGAACATAGCACAAGACGAGAAAGGTATTTGCTCAATCCATCAATACAAAGCATTTAGTTCACGTAAATAGGCGCGCACTGGGTGAACCTGTTTCGGAAAAAGAAAAAAAAAATCAGAGATTGAAAGAACAACGTGAATTAAACAGAACCAAACGTGAGGGTGACGATCCCCTCTCGTCGTCGTAGAGAAGCAATGTTATTTTTTCCTGAACGTCGCCTCCCAAGAGCGACGGTACAGCTGTATTTTCCAGTGTATACTCTCCCGCACCGCGAGTTCGTGAGTGTTTTCGTTTCTTCTTGACTCGCGATCGCGCTCTATATAGACGACCGAAGCCACTTTTCCCCGTTTGTCGCGTCAAAAGCCCATCTCGAGAAAGCAACGAACTCTACCGTAAAGAATGGCTTTCGGGGAGCGCGCTTCATATCGTCGCAATAGCATCACCTTTCAATGCTGCCGTTTCGCAAAACACATCGAACTCGATCTTCTTTCTCGAACAACCACATTCGGAAGCAGCAGTCTGAAAAAATAAAATAAAAGATAGTGCTTGAATCGACGAATGTTGCGGCAGAGGAAGGCTTGTATCGTGAAAAGCATTCCGGAGCCGTAAACAAATTGGTGATAACTTGTGTCACGTTGAAGAATGTTCACGGCGCCGGATGAAAAACGGAAAAAACGAAAGGAGAAGTGGTAATAGATGCCAATGAACTGTTATGGAATGCACTGTGGGAGAACTGAAGAAAATATTTGTTTTCAAACGAGGCCTCGTCCCTTTCAGCTCTGTTTTGTGTTTCGCCTATCTCGTGCTGAATGATGTAGGTTCACCGAGGAAAAGGGAGCCCAGTTTGTCCTCAGTAACATTCGCCGTCTATGTTTCGCCCGGTTGGCGCAACCTCAAGTGACGGGGTGAGAAATAACCTTACTTCGGGCGTCGCTGTCACAATTTCTGGAACAAAAAAATATGCCTTTATAAGATCGAACGTTTTAGTAAATGAAAAGGGAGGCATATAGGATATACGAGGCTGGGTTCTTCGTGTCAGTTGCTTTCGCCCTCGCAAAACACTATAAAACTTCGCGGCGTAGTTTGCTGGGAACAAGAAAGAAAACAGTCAGATTCGGACGGCTCCGAAATTATTTACTGGTGCAGAAGTCACTAGGATGTATCATTGAATCACTCAAGTGACTTCAACTTTGGGCGAAACTGCTGTACTCCCGTGCAATATAACCGAATGACGAGACTGAAATGAATTATGACGAATAAATCAAGAGCTGGAAGGGTGTGATGACAGCCAAACTTATCAGAAATATTCTGTGAACCTGCCGGGTTAGTTTAACGAGGAAAGGTGCCGCAGTGCTGAGCTGGAGGGTACAGGTTCGAATCCAGGCCACGCAGGCTGTACTTCGATGTGAGGTGAAAGGCAAGTACACTCGTGTACTTGCGTTCATGTGCACGTTGAACAACCCTGAGTAGGACAGACAGACAGACAGGTAAAAAATTATTTCGCAGCCCCGCATTGTGACACGCCTCGCTATCACGTCTTCTTCGTTACAATTTCTGGCGCGTAAACGTCGGCCACTGAACTATACCATGTTCCCATATGATGCTGCAGTAAAAAAAAAAAGAAAAAGCAGTATTCCAGCCGGTATGAGCGGATCGCACCATTAGCAAGATCCATGACTCCGTCTTTGAAAGACGCCGTAGCGGTTGTCTTCCACGCACCTCTTAAACCAGCAGAAACCTTTACAACCCACACATAGCACAAATCTTAAGAAACTCAGGTAAATCTAAATTAATCGTTTTTTCCTACGCACCGAAAGCATAATTTGATTATTATGCGAACGATAATGCAAGAGCGGGAGGTGGGGGGTGGGGGGGGAGGAGCGAGGGAGGGGGGGGTGTTATATTTCAATACGTGGGCTCCGGGCACAGAATGCACAGAGTAGGCACAGTACGAAGTGTTTACGCGTCCTTTCCTCACCTCGTCCCCCCCCCCCCCCCTTTTTTTTTCTTCATGTGGAATGTGATATCCGTGGCCGGGGGCAAACCCGCGACCCCTACGCAACCCAGGACCCACTGCGCAACCACAGCGCGTACACCGGCAAGACGTCCACAGGATGTCTGCATCTCACATTTATTAAACTTGCGGATAATAGAATGTCGACGGACGCCGCAGGCTACGGGAACACGCGAATCAGCGAAACACTAGCAAACCTTTCTTGCACCTCTTAATGACACTCGCAATACAGAGACAGTGTGATGGAGCAGAGAGGAATCATGTTGTTGTGAAAGTACTTCTGAACTCATTTCGAATGGAGCTTATTTCTCGTAGCTCGTTAAGCCTACTTGGAAAGATTTCGGCCGTTAAGAAATACGGCCGAGTTTACGAATCATTCAACGCAGTCGCGCTGCTAGCGTAACGCGAATTTGAAAAGCACTTCGCCATCGCCGAACGAAGGCGCATTAATACATTTTGGGCGAGCGCACTTTACATTGCCGGCTGTACATTCGCAGTAATGGCCCACGTCTGACCCGCGAAGGTTCCAAACTGCTGTGACGGCCAACGCAAATTAGGCGTTGTTACATTGTTACGCAGCAGTAATGCCTGCTAAGGAACGTGGGCAGGCAAGCACCCCACGCACTGCTCCGAAGTGACCACCGTCAACAACCTGTGTGATCTTCATAGAAACTGCCGACAGGAACAAAGGCGGTCCGGGTATCAATGCTTTAATTAATCTTCACTTCGCTTCTCCCAAAACGCGCTAAATCTCGCTTCATTTTTCCCAAAGGAGTAGAGTCATATTTTGTGTCCCTGCTGTGCATGCGTGCGTGCGTGCGTGTGTGTGTGTGTGTGTGTGTGTGTGTGTGTGTGTGTGTGTGTGTGTGTGTGTGTGTGTGTGTGTGTGTGTGTGTGTGTGTGTGTGTGTGTGTGTGTGTGTGTGTGTGTGTGTGTGTGTGTGTGTGTGTGTGTGCTTGTAGGGCGAAGCGCAGGGGGAAAGGGCTGGCGGCGAAGTGATACTTTTTGAGAGGGGGGGGGGGGGAGTCCTATGTCTCTGCTTTCCCAAAGGCAGGACAACGCGCTGGCCCTGTGCGCAGCCGTTCTCGCGTTTGATTCATTTTGTTTTAAAAACACAATGTCTAAAATGGCGCACGGCTCTTCAAACTCCTCAAGTGTTGCCGGCGGCCGGACGCCGACACAGCCGCGCTTTTGTCCGCGCTAAGCGTTCTGTGAAATGAATGCTTCGGCGTCGCGCATAATTCGAGGAAATCTGCTTATCGGCCAGGCTTATTCATTGGAAAGTCCTTAGGCGGCCTTTTTTGCCACGCACTTCAGGAAGGACACGCGACTGCTCCGCTGCGCCCGGAAACCTTTGCAGCGAATAGGGAACGAGATAAGAAAGTTGGTCGGTCTAAGAGGCTCTTATTAGGCATCGCCTGGCGTGCGCAGCAAGTTGGCGCCTTCCGAATAGCTGAATATCAGCGTTAATGATCTCTCTTCCTTTTCATCCCCATTGATTTCACAATGGCGGGCGTCTTCTATAGAGAGAATGGGAACAGCCCCCCTCCCCCCAGCTTCCGCGTTACTGCATTAAAACTTGTCGGCAGCATCATTCAAATATGTAAAATACGCAACAAGGAAGGGCAGTCTGTATGTACGTCTTCACTGTTATCAAACTCTGCTGGCCTTTAGATCATTAGTACTAAATTTGGACATCAACAAAGAGCTTCCATGGAACGAAGAAGGCGATGTGTATTTGAAGCTTGAGAAGTTAAAGCACGGATGTTTTCACAGTATATGCATCTCTGTTTTTTAATGTGCCGCGAAAGCAAAGTATAAAAAATGTGGGCAGCTTGTACTAGAGGAGCTAGTGGCCGACCTAGCTTCTTCCTGCTTTTACAAGCTCGTCTAAGTCCCGTGACAAATCACGTGACTGGTCGCTACATGGTTTTGGCGGGAAGATGTCACGTGACTAGTTACTTGGCATTGGTGGAAGTATGTCACGGGATTTGGGTCACGTGACTATATGTGACGTCATTTTGTGTGGTCCCGATACCTAACCGGGGCTATGCAGGCGCGGCTATGCTAGCTAGTTGCTAGGTGACGTGACTAGATGCAAGGCTATATTACGTGACCTAATTTTTTCATTAGCTGTGACGACGCATTAGGCGACAGCACTAGCAGCTGCTAAGGTGTGCTAAGCCGGCGCGGCTATGCCAGGTGGTTGCTAGGCGACTCGAGCTGCAACGGGACTGTCTCGTTGCCTCCAAAATAGGCCTACAATTTTCTGTCGGCGAGAAACGGCATAACGAAACACCTAACAGCTCCACTATAATACAGCGTTCTTACTATCTCAGTCCCCATCCAGACCCGCTGTCACTTCACGCAATCGAACCTCTGATGTCGGATAGCGCTATTGAGCCACAGGCGCTTCGTGGCTCAATACTTCGCATAGAGCCACGAGCACTAAAATTATCTTGTCTTGCATCGCCTTTGTGTAGATTTATGAACTTATCCGCCGCGAGGCCTGGCCAATTGCGATGATTGCGAACAAAATGCTCATACCGCAAGTCGCGTATTTCCTCACGTATACTGACAAGTGTTCTTGACAGTACGATCCAGAAGACTAATTGCCCTGATTCTTTCACCTCCTCCATCTTAACCGGGCTCTTAAGAAAAGCAACTCGAGCCCTTAATTGCCTCTCCAGTCAGTGCGTAATTAAGGTCGCCTGTGTCTCTCCTCGCAGGGGTTTTGCCTGCAGCCCGTTGCAGTTGCTGAGACCCGCCCTGGCCGCCAGCCTGACCCTGTGGCTGCTCCTGCTGCTCGCGGCAAGCGAGCACTGCCACGCAGACGAGGCGCCCATGGGCGTCGCCTCCTCAGCCGGAGGCGGCGGCGTTCTACCCTTGCAGCAGCACCACTCAAGTGACAAACGCGCGGCTCCGGCTCCGCTCTATAGCTTCGGCCTCGGCAAGCGGTCACCCTTGCTGCTGATGGCCGACGAGTCGCCGGTGGACGCGGATATCGACGAGGACGAGGAAGACGATGCGATGGCCGAGGCTGCGGCTGCGTCCAGGACCGGCGGCTATATGGAGAAGCGCGGTCCCCGCGAACCCCTGCGCTACGGGTTCGGCCTGGGAAAGCGCAGGAACGGCCACGAGCGCGAGTACGCCCCATACGACCAGGAGAAGCGCGAGCGGCACCGCTTCAGCTTCGGGCTCGGCAAGCGGGACAAGAAGTCCAAGCTGGAAGACTTCATGAAGCGCAGGTACAACTTCGGCCTGGGCAAGCGCGGCATCTACGGCGACGCCGACGTGGGCGAGCGTTGGAAGAGGAGCTTCTAAAGTAGAACGGCGTACGCACGCCGGAACCACACGCCCCAGTCCCCCAACCATCCACCAAACACACATCGTCCACTCCCTTCCCCGCCTTGCCAAGAGGAGGGGAAAAAAATCAAAAGAATCGGTCACTGGGAGTAAGAAACAAGCAGAGCATGATCTCGCTGTTCTGTTCCTGTTCATTCTTGGAATGAATTTCCCCGAGAACACCACCCTACGCCCCTCTACGCTCCTCCTCCCGTTCGCAAACCGCGCGTCGGCCGGCGGGCCTTGTTAGGCCTGCCTAAGCCTAACTGGTAAGCCTAACTGGCAAGCCTAACCATGTTGACCGTTGAGAGGGCGTTGTTGAAACTAGAATAAAAAAGAATGCTAAATGGAAATACTAACGACGATAGGTACTCAAGAATTTAGTCTGGGCTCGATCATCTTTGGCGAGCTTCTTCGGGCCTGTGAACCTGTGCAGACGTCTCCCCGTCTTCTTGTTCTTGCTCTGAGTTCCACCTCTTGAGAGCCGTGGACTTTTCTTTTTTTGGAGTCCGTCGTACGTTTTGCCTCGCTGTTCAGTAGTTTAAATGCAATTGTGAGAATCTCGCATACGCAGCGGCGTCATATGTGACACAGTCGCATAGCATCGTTGCTATACCATCGTTGCTATAAAACAATGTGCCGCTCACAGCTCGCTAGGCTGTGAACGATGCTGACGTGTGGGCAAATAAATAAATAAACCGTGACACGTCGTGCAGAAAACAGAGGAAGACCGGTTTGTTGAAGTCAGTGTGTGTGTGTCTGTTAAATGTGGAATAAAGGATGCTCAAAGCCGACATTCATTCCTGGTAAAAACCGAACGCAGAAAGCAGCTTGCCTTGCTGCAGAAGCTCATCATGCTGCGATAGGGGTGATGATACGTGCGTTGTCGAAAGTTATTGAGGGCTAACGCGCACAACTACAGAACATTATTTACTGCACTACTCAACAGTAATAATAGGTACTGCGGTCGTAAAGGTAACAGAAAAAAACTACAACATATTATGTACTCCAAGTAAAATAGAGTTGTTGCCTCGACTGTCTAAACCATATGCGAAAAACGTATCGTTTTCTCTGCGGATGCCGCTGACACTATGATTTGAACACGCGTAAACTAAGCGTACGGCTACATATTTTTGCGACAAATGCTAGTCTGTATTGTTCGATGACACAGGTGTGTATGAAGAATAAAGTGAAAAAAAAAAAGCCTTTTATTTGTACGGGTTACCTCAATCCAGCCATCAAGTATACAATAAATCGCTGCCGATGACAACGAGAGTGGAATGATTATTGATCATTTAGCGACGCATATTAAAGGAACTCCTAGGAAAATGATGCAGTCGGGTAGCTACACGTCACCTGCTAAGCATCGTCAGATAAACAACGCTGCTACCAATAACCAGCGATACGTGTAGCTTACTGTAATCTTACTGGGATGTCGCAGTAGTGTACAGAAATGTGAATTACTTGTTTGCCTCACGAAACAAGTTCCGGAGGTCAATTGAACTGTGCCCGAACGAGCTTCGTGTGCTATAAACGCACACGGTTAACTAAAATTTATAATTCCCGAGACACGACCTGACGCACAGGCAATCAAATAGACAGTGATTGGTCAGTCTACCCATACTGACCGTGGCTCCTAGGAGTACACGTTGTTCGCAGTCTAACGGGAAACGAGCTCGTATAAACAAGCCCGCATGGCAGGCTAAACTAAAGTGCTGTATAAAACACGATGCACCAAATGAAAGCCTAATGAATGATGAGAGAAGAAAGTGACCAAAGTGTCCTACTTGGGCACGACAATTGAGACTAGGGTCATTTTTTCACGAGTTGAAGTTTGGTGCTTTTATCCCACAGACATACCGATTATGCCTGTTGATAACTAAGCTTGAAATGGATTTAAACGACGTTCTTTACACCGACATCTTGCATGAAGCGCTTTGTTTGAATGTAAATAGATATTGGCGGCCAGTCAAAATAAAATGGGGGCTGTGCATCACTGTGACGTTGCTGTACTGTATACGCTGTATCGGTTTTAGGTGTACTGCAATGATGCGGTATTTTACCTGTAAATGACTATAAGCAACAGGTGATCCTTGCATAACACGAGCTTCCTGCTCCCTCGTAGCAATATTAGGTGTAGTACAATCGCGGCTCATGGGGTCAACAATAAAGATACGGGAAAATCATGCGTGCTGCAGAGAAGCGTTCAGTAATTCTAGTGCATTACGACAGAAGAATTCATTTTGCAAGAATTGTGAATAAACTCTTTTTTAGGAAGATTATTCAGAGGGAAACAAAGAAGCAGAAATGCGTGTTTGCCTGGAATTCTCATAGAAGGTCGCGTGAAAACTTTATTAGATGAAATCAAACACTCATACAGACTTAGATTGCGGTTATTATGTTAGATATAGTCCCCGCTGATGTCATTTTCTTTAAATATTGATTCCTTGGACATCTTCAATAATGCACAGTTGGCACAAGAGGGAAACACGTCACAATAATTGACATCATAGGAAGTACTATACGCTTTGTGGCCTCGGTGCATGTGACTTGCGAAATGAAGTGAACCTACCTTTAATATTATATAGTACAGAATAAATACAATACTCCCGCGAGGTGTGTGAAAGTGATAGACAGTTACATATCCTTGCTCATTAAGGAACTCTACATACATACATACATACATACATACATACATACATACATACATACATACATACATACATACATACATACATACATACATACATACATACATACATACATACATACATACATACATACATACATACATACATACATACATACACGGAGTAGTTGCAACAGTTACAATAGTGCAAATTATCGCTTCTGTGTATATGGAGTCACGTCATACATGTTCGCAAGTGCGCATATTCGCGCTTGCTAAATAATATCTCGAAGCGGAATGTGACGCTTCAAGGACCACCATTCGTCCAACTCGCTCCTTCGTGTACGTACAACCAACGTCACAACACCGGTAAGCTATGTTCTCTGTGAAAGCTGTGCTCACGTATAGCGATGGTTTGGGTTACAGGAGCTAATCAGCTCAAGTAAT
The DNA here is from genome assembly GCA_013339685.2 of Hyalomma asiaticum. Taxonomy (NCBI): domain Eukaryota; kingdom Metazoa; phylum Arthropoda; class Arachnida; order Ixodida; family Ixodidae; genus Hyalomma; species Hyalomma asiaticum. The sequence goes on along the minus strand of CM023483.1, from coordinate 14,749,976 downwards.
CATGTCACACGTGAGCCTTTATAGGAAGAAGGTACACGAAAGTGCTTTTGTTAGCTTCGTCTCCTTAGTCCAGTGATGTGGAACATGATTAGGTGACATTTGCGAAGCACGTGGACGCAACGTTTGGTTCCGACAGAGCTGTCGCAGAAAACCAGGTTAACGAACGAACCATGCTTACGTAAGCACTAATTGTAGGTCAGTAGCACGGGCTGAGAGCAGCTACTGAGCGTCGAAGGGTACAGGAAACAACTCTTACGAAATGGTAGCGCCCTTTTGTCTGACGGCAGTAAGCACATGGCACGATTGCACAACAACCAGCCAAGCTGTGACTCAACTGCGCTTGAAACACATCGCAGCGTCTGGCCTGTACATATGCTATATGGCGCATATGCTCTTTACGAAATCTTGTAATGCAGTTTTATGCGCATTATGGAGGCGTCCATCAGATAAAAAAAGGGATACAAGTGCAACATATTCACGTTTGTCACAGTCAAATAGCATAGCATTTAAAACATCTAAGCACATTGGTGACGCTTGTGTTTCACACGAATGAGGGCGTGTCACTAGAAATTCTCAGGTTATCTTCACTGAGGAGTTTTTTAAGAGTTACCTGCACTACCATTTGATTCAACGGCTATGCGGCGACATTCTGTAATATTTGTCAAAATGTAGAAACACTCCACGCGTTTCAACGTGCTGCCTTCTACGAAATAAATTTTTGAGGAAGCCATTAGCATTGTGAGAAACGCACCGAGCGTATGCGAACGCGATTGCTAGCACATGGGTTACATTTCTGGATGTTTTCTGCCCCACTTGATAAAGCACGCCCTTGTAGCGTGCAATAAATGAAAAAAAAAAGAAACGTGGCTGATTCGTCCTTCAGAAGAATTGGTACAGTACGAAAGTGAAATCTGTCTTCACAGAAGTTGAATGTTTATTGTTACATCTAGGCGAACTTGCCCGTTGTTAACGGTGTTTCGCAGGTACGGCACCGTCTGACGTGGATTAACCCACGTTCACGCATTACCTCCTCCATAACATCGATGACCGTGACTAATCGCTTGTGGTAACTGAAGTATACGTAATAACTGGACACATTTGATAGTAAATTGTACGCCACAAAGGCATTAACAATATTTACTCGCGCCACATTGACTGGTCCACGTCGTTGAGGTATTTGGGTGATTAGGGCATTAGTTTTCTTGTTGCCATCACGTCCGAAGAGTGGTCGGCGGGGAAGCGCCATCCATGATGAAAGGTGGCCGGCGCTATGCCTCTGCGCTGTCGGCGCACATGCTGGAAGCTGTACAAACGTGGCTTATATTCTTCCTCATCTCGCTTTTTCTCCACTTCCTCGATGCGCTCGCCCGGCTCCACGCGTGCGAATCGAGGCGCACTTTGCCTAAAACGGTACCGCCATCTAGAAGAGGCGAAGTGAAGTGCTTCACTTCCCTTGTTCTGGATGGCTGCACACATGTAGGAACATCTCTGACGCTAATCTACCTCCACGGCTAACAAACCAGTCCAGAAACGTCGGCACACTCTCAAATTCTAGTAGACCTGGTGCCAATTTAGCTCCAAGGAGATCTGAGAAGCGAAGGCGCACATTAGAGCCGACTATCCCGATATACGGTCATAAAGTATTCACTGTGACTTAGTTCAAAACTATATGTACGGACATGGCAAACGAGTTCTGCGGAAACCCGCAAGATGGAGTAACGATTTATGAAGGGAAACCTAGCATCCGCCCGTCTGTAACACAAGACTACAAGTGTTAATTTCTAGGGTTTAACGTCCCAAAAACCACACCATATGATTATGAGAGGCGCTTAAGTGGAGCGCTCCGGAAATTTTGACCATCTGAGGTTCTTTACCGTGCGCTGACATCGCATAGTTCACGGGTCTCAACGTTTCGCCTTCATTGAAATGCAGCTGCCACGGCCGAGATTCGATCCCACGACCCTCTGATCAGCAGCCGAATGCCACAGCCACTAGACCATCGCGGCGGGGCTACGTGTCTAATATAAGCAACACATGTTTTCTTCAGGGGAAAACATAGCATGCTCCAACGTTGGAATGCGATGCGACGAGCCATTCCATATGCAAATAAGGAACGGTGCCACTTGCCACTGTTTCAGATGCTATGGGCGCACGCTGTACCACTCGCACATCCGCAGTGACTCTTAATCTTATGGTCTTTGTGCTAGTAACCAGACCCTCATGTAGACTCTCATGTAGACACCCATCAGTATCCAAGTGCCGTAGCTACAAGACCACTGTGGCGCAGCAAGGCTACAAGAAAACCCATAAAAATTTCTCTGAAACGAAAGCTTCTTAGTTGACGGAAAATTCATCCTGTTCCGGGGTTCGAACACAGGATCAGCGCCTGTCCGGGACGCTCCCTCTACCAATTGAGCTAACCAGGAGGCTAGGAATTGACAGCGCGGGGGCGAACTGATCGACATCTGTATACGTTAGCTTTCCCTTCATAAAACTTGACTCTACCTTGCGGGTTTCAGCAGAATTCATTTGCCATATTTATGCCCGGGGGCTTCGATATGTGGACCAATTCACCCTGGGATGTCAATTCCTAGCCCCGTGGTCAGCGCACTTGGCAGAGCGAGCGTCCCGGACAGGCGTTGATCCTGTGTTCGAACCCCGAGGATCAGGACGCATCTTTCGTCAACTAAGAAGCCTTCATTTCTGAGAAATCCATATCGATTTCCTTGAAGCCTTATGCTACAAACGAGTGGATGATGCAGCTTTCGCTTCATATACGAACATTGCACAAACAAACGATACAACTAGTCTGCGAAGACTTAAAGGAATAATAACACGAATAAAGAAAGAACAGACAGAATCGGACAAAGCGATCGATGTACAGGTGCGTTTATAAATTGTGTGAGAATTAAAAAAAAAAAACTACGGCATATCCCAAACATTGTGGGAATCGGTGTCAGGCGAAGCAGTCATCAAGAGCTCATGTGCCGAACTGTCTGGCATTCAGCCAAATATTGCGCGACGATCGACGTCATTGTGCATATTGACTGGTTGTGTGCAGTGTCTGGTTCGTGCACATGTACCACATTATGCTGGGCATTGTTTCTTGCCTAACAGGCTCTAAGAAACATTTCATTTGATTTCGTTTTACTCAATATTCGATTATCGTTTTTTTCTTACACTGTTTTCTGACTCGGCCTGAAAGGTTAGCCGTTCGAACAATCGTATAAATTTTCACAGTTCTATTCTGTTCCTGCATAACTAGCAATAAAAAGAAAGACGTCCTATAGAGAGCTCAAGGATGGATGTGTCGGAGGTCCACAAAGGCTTGCCATGTGCTTTACTAAGTTTAGTTGATTTTTGCGAAAGCATCGCTAGCTGTTCCCAATGTGCTAGCGAGCACTTCCATAGTTTGGAAAAACTTACCTATGTGCCATGCGTGCGGTGCAACATAGGATAAGAAACGAAGATCGAATTGAATGGAAACGTTCATTAGGGCCTGGTCCTAAAGGCTTCAAGAACGTGAGTCGTACTTGCCATTGTCCGGCTGCCCTAAACTTCTAGTGTTATAGGATATTGCCCGGAATTTATATGATGGACAGCTCCAGTGCAACGTGGTTTTCATTTGAAAGCATTTCTTCGCGAACTTTAGCAACTTTGACCGTATCTATCTGTCTAGCCGCCTATGTCTCGGCGCCGTCCTGGTCGTCTCGTTTACTTCGTACATACCAAAATTGAAATTGTGGGGTATCAACGGTATGAGAAACACGAATGATTGATCTAGACGTCACTGAATATACTCGCCAAGTACTTCACGATTAACAATGACGCCATCACGTGCGGCTCACACCTGTTGTGCTCGGCCCGGGTTATGCAGGTACGCGCCACGGGTGTTTGAATTTGAACATTGAAGCCTATGCGAGTCAGAGGACAACCAAAATGGACATTGAAAACTTCACGAGAACACACTTTGGGTGGGTTAAATAAGAGGGAAACGCACAGTTTATGGTAGCTTACGATTCAAACGTAGCATATGAAGCGGATAGATAGAGGAAAGCGTTGAGCTATCAAGCGTAAAGGCCATAGGAACCGAACGTGGTGCACCGAGGTGACAAGCTAGTCCACGTCGGCTCTTCGCACGCTGTACACGTCGTAAAGAATCCAATCAGCAGCGATGGTGATGGTGCTTCAGACGTTGCCGACGTTGATGCTACTTGTAGCAATAGCTTAATGACCAATCGTTCGGCGTAAGCAAACTAGACACTGATTGCTTCGCATGACATCGATTCCCACAAAGCGTGAAATCTGCTGGATTTTTTACAGCGTAAGCTGTTATGAGATCACAACAAGGGTCGTTCTTGCGCCGCCGCTGCCCGCCGGTGTCCGTAACCACTATCGCGCATATTTCAGGAAAAATAACCAGGACCGAGGAGTATTCCAAATGGTCATCTGCGTGGATTCGAACCCACACTCTCTGCGTGGCAGTCGAGCATTCTACCGCTGAGCTACGCCTGTTTTTTTTTTTTTTTTTCATACATGGTATTTATTACAGTGTGCTAAGAAATACGCAAATTGCATAAGGGACTGTTGCAGTGACCTAGCGATAATAATCGCACAAACACTCCAAATGACATTGTCAGCCTAAAATACAAATTCACTAACGGAATGCTACGCCTGTGCTTGAAAAATCATCGCTAAAAGACTTAAACAGGTATGACGTCTGCCGAGGAATCGCATTAACAAATGTAATGTTACGTGATAGAATAATAATACGCCACTATACGTCGCGGAAAGTGGATTGCATAACGAGTTCGAGGAATAATTTCAAAGGACACAGGGGTGTATGCTTCGTAGCTCTGAACCCATTACAGAGGCATCATCTACATCATCATTATGAAACAATCTTCTTGAACTTTACCGTCATCATTATTACGAACCGCTGCCCTTTATCGTGTCTTATCGTGCCACGCGACATGCGGCAGGCGACGTGCGCAGCCCCGACAGCAACTTGACTTGGCACAGAGAAGCCCGAACCGCAGCTCGGTTCGTTCTCGGGAAAACGACGCCAAGAGACTCTCTAAGATGTGCAGCTATACAGACTTGCACGTTACAATGCCGCAGTAATTATGGCGTAGTGGATACTTCCCTACTTGGCGAAATGACAACAGTTATGGCGCTGCGGAAACCTACCACCTCTGGTTGCACTAGTTGCCCCAAGCGTTTAAAATGGCCTCTAAGAACATCGGTCCTCCAGCGTACGCTGCCACTGTACTGCGGTTACCGCGCAGGCCTGGCTCTTTCTTTCCATTCTATTTATGCGTGTAAATTTGTCCTGGTGAACTTTCGAATGCTGTGACTTGAGCAGTGCTGCTTGGAGTGTTTCAGGCTAGCATAAACAGTACTGCCAAAGCTAAATATGGAGTTCACTGCGCCTAGCTGGTTCGTGAACCGGTGCAGTGTTGCGAACAGGTTTGCGAACCGGTTCAACGCTGCATTTCTTCAAATCGGAACTTAACCGGCGCGAAATAGTGTGTGTTGAACCCGAACCCGTCTTTTATTTTCTTTTTTATTTCTTGCGGCGCGGGTGGAGCGGGGGTGCGACACCGTTACTGCGATCATAGCCCGAGCATGTCAAGTATGACGCAGTACGAGCGATTTCAGTAATGGTTGAAATCTTCGCATAGCGAGCACAGCTGACTTGGCTGTGCAGTTGGGTGCCCGTTCGGGGCTGTGCATTCCTTTTGAAGGCTGAGTGACAGCACAGATATTCGAGAAACTCGTGGTGTTCCACATATCCCAGAGGACGCCCTCGGTCCATAAGGCGCTGACGTGTGTAAAATTTCTCGATACCTCGATATGTATCCGATATATATATATATATATATATATATATATATATATATATATATATATATATATGTTTCACAAGGCGTTTGCTCAATAACTGTTTGTTTTCTCTCTCTCCCTCTCTCCTCTCTCGCTAGCTCGCCAGCGAAATCGTGCAGTAACGTGTTTCATTTTGCGTATATTCTGAGCTCGGCAGGTGCTCCCCACTATACACGCATGGCATTGTGCCACTGCAAACGTCCGTCGCGAAGACAATTTCCTTTCAGAAAGCTTTTTTTTTTCTTAGTGTCTGCATGTCTTCGCGCATACCCAAGACGAAAGCTCTGACCGAAATTGAATTTCCAAACTGCTTTGGTTTGTAGTTTTTTAAAACACATGAAGGACAGCGACGCGGGAGGCAAACGCCTCATTTTGTGAAACTAAGCTATAAAAAAGTAACCTAACATCGATACTTACGACGCCACAGCTGCTGTTATCTCGAATAAAAGGTATAATCTGCGCAAAATAACGACCACATAGACCAGGCAGGAGAAATAAGAGTTAGTTGCAAGTCAGCAGTTGCCGTCGTGCCTGCTATACGTGGTCGTTATTTTTCAGTCTACACCCTTTGTTAAGGTGGACCAACACACCCAACTACAAGTCCTTATCTGTTGTCTAGAAGGATTACTTTTTGTTTCATCTGAGCGGTTGTGTTTATGCTTCGTATTTTTTTTTCTTTGGAACAAAGGACTATCGACTAGCGTGCGCTAGCGAGTTCTTACTAAAGGTACGAAATAACACCGCGCTAACATGCGCTGTCTCCTGCATATTTATGCGAAGAAACAGCGCTTTCGAGTGGGATAAAAGAATTTTCGACAGACACGGTCGCTGACTACCAGCTGTAATGTATGTTCTTGTAGCGAAAGGCCGTTGATAGGCATTCGGCAAACACTACGTGCGCAAGAAATTAAAACGCTTATAATTACAATTGTGATATTCCATTTAATAAATATAACAGAATACCATGTACCTCAACCAAGGCAAGCGAAGCCTACTAGAGTAAAGGAACGATAAAAAGAAATAAAGATATGCAGCCGGGAGGCGAAACTCATGCCCGATAATCTATACCTTAGCCCCAGAAAGCCAATATCCTGTGAGAATTTCTTGCCTCAATAAAAGAAGAAAAAGGCAGCTGATATATATATATATCGACAATGTCTATATTCCATAAGAGACACATTAATAATATCCATCAGGTTGCCGCCCTGACGAAGACAAGTCCACTTGTCGGAACGTTGGCTCCAGCGACATTCCCTATTGTACATCGTTTTTAGCGATCTGTTCATCGATTCAAACTTCCGTATTCACGTAAGCTTCTGCTCTAGCTTTGATTAGGTTAGATAGATAGATAGATAGATAGATAGATAGATAGATAGATAGATAGATAGATAGATAGATAGATAGATAGATAGATAGATAGATAGATAGATAGATAGATAGATAGATAGATAGATAGATAGATAGATAGATAGATATGCCTCGATGCTCTCCTGGTCGTCATGTTCACCTGGTGTATATCAATGTTTGGATGGCAGGGTACCCATGTATGATGAACATGAATGACTGATCTTCACACCACTAACATGATACACTAGCCCTGTACGTCACGACTAACGATACTGCAACCACGTGTGGTGTGTTATTGGTGAGCCCGTGGTATGCCGGCATGCGCCACAGGTTTACTAATTTTACACAGTCTATGTCGATCAGGACGAACTAAAGCAGACATTTAAAATATCATTAGAACGCACGTAAAAACAAAAAGGTCATAACGTTTTCGCAGCTTCCGATTGTAATATAGGCATAACAAGCACAGACGCCCACACAGAACCTACGAAGCGGTAGGCGGTATCGAACCCTGGCTTCCGTCGTCCAAAGCGGGCTCGCTACCCTAGGCTAAGGCGGCTCCTACCTGGCGGTTATATGGATAAAGTAAACCTATCGCACAAGCATTTGTGATGAGGGTGCCTGCGTAACGTGTACGGCGCTTCTAAACCATAGTCCTGATTTTCTTTATTTTGTCTCTGTTCCTTACTGTCCTCGGCGATACCAGTGCCATCATTATTTCTTATAAAGTCTCATCAAACTTCAGTGTGACCGGCACCAGCCTAAACACTAACAGCATCAATAATGACGCCAAACGAGGGGCATATACTAACATTCGCATGGCAGGGTACAAATGTATTAAAGTGACGATAGGTCATCACATCAATAACGTGACAAGCTTGTCGTCTACCTCACGATCATCGGTAATACAGTCACGAGTGGCACATACCCACATTCCTTGACCAAGGATACGCAAGCATGTGCCACATTTGGCCGACTGTAGACCTTTACAACCTACGTCAATTTACTTTCACGTGGTGTCAAATGAACTCTGAGATAAATTGAACCAGCGAATTTCAACGAGTCTCTGAAGTTGATTTGACTTGTGGGGTTTAACGTCCCAAAACCAGCCCTGATTGAACATGTCTGAACAACTGTCTGAACATGCTTTGAAACATGTTTATGACAGTGCGAAATGGTTTTCACCGTCAATCAGTCTAAGCGATTTACAAAAAGATTCTTGTAAGCTCCTTTTTTTTAAATGGCGTTAAAGTAGCATCAATGAACGCCAACACCAGTGGGTGGCATCTAGACAACAGACTAAAGGGAACGATTACCGAAAAAAAAAAAAGTGAAAAAAAGTGGGCGCGCATTTTGAAACAGTGCAAAAGCGCCAAAGTACAGATTTACGGTGCGTACGTTCGCGGAACGTCCATCTTCTCTTAATGTAAATTGGCGACTTACAGAGACGAAAAGACACCCTTCAATGTGCAAATCTGCTTAGTGTGTACATTCTGGAAATAAGAATTGCTGGAGCTGCGACAAATGCGCGATATGATTGTGAGGTGCCCCGTATCGGGGGGGGGGGGGGCTCCGAAAATTTTGACCACCTCGGTTTCTTTAACGTGCACTGAGAACGCTTTGCACACGGGCCTCTGTCTAGCATTTCCGCCTCAACTGAAAATGCAACCGCCGCCACCAGGATCGAACACCCGTCACAGGGTCAGCAGGCGATCACTTTAAGCGCTGGATAGCACCGCGGCCGACAAGTGTGTGGATTCTAGTTGCCTTGTTCCTTCGTTTGTTTGTCATAGTTACAGCAGGGCGAACACGTCGTTATGGCCCCATACTTTCTGCAGCCTGCCCCTCTGCGCAGAGAGATGGGACAGGCAGGAAAATGAATGACTCATAATGATAACAAAACAGAGAAGGCGACACTTACAAGTCTCTCACTTTCTGGCCACTGCAAAGCCGTCAGCTAAGCCCGACTGAGTGACGTGTTTCTCAAAGCGTGCTGGGCTCAGCGAAAGGGAAAGTATAGTGCGTCGACAGAATTCGAAATAAAGTGGCCTTGCGAACACTTTCACTGTATCTGTGGATTATATTGCGCGAAACGTTGGTCCGCGTATGTGGGCGTACTACATCGAGACGATAATACTCTTTGTCTAACCGGCTTTACTGCATCCACCCTGTCGTCTACGACAGGCACTTCATCTATAAAGTGACGTAAGTGTGACACGAGATAAACTTAGTGGCAACGAACGATAGCTCTAGCGCAGCAAGCTACAAACGCTATATAATAATAAGTGATCCGTCTGTCCGTCCGTCCATCCATCCATCCATCCATCCTTCCATCCATCCATCCATACGTGTTGCCGACGCTTGGCAGCCTCATTCCACGTGTCATGAGGTACCTATAAGACTCTCAGCTTAGAAATGAAATGGGCGTTGCGGCGTCATAAGCTCCATTTTTGGGCGCAAAACACAACACTCAAGTATTAACGTTCATTTTCTCTTGTAAATTGATCTTAAGATGTTGAAATTGACGGCGGCAGATTTCCCGAAATAATTTATTCGCCTGAGACACTTCACTCTTTGTCTTTAGTGTCGGTTTTAGTAAAGAAGAATGCCTACAATTATCAGAAACTGCAAGACATGATAAGTTGTTTGACGTCGTGCTAGCGTTGTGTTGTACGTTTAATTATTTAAACGAAGAACGAGTTCATCGCGTTGCTAATAAATCAGTTGCGAAACTGGAGCAAGACATTCAACGGTAATATGCCAATACGTGGGAAGTGCAGGCAAGTAGCACAACGTAGCATTAACGAGAGGGTAGCAGGTCTTGTAATTAAGCTTAATAAGAGGTACAAATTGAAGATGGTACAGGGCTATGCACCAACATCCAGCCATGACGACCAGCTAGTTGAACGCTTCTATGAAGATCTGGAATCGGCAATGGCTAAAGTAAAGACGCAGTACACTATTGTGATGGGAGACTTCAGTGCTAAGGTAGGCAAAGGCAGGCTGGAGACAAGGCAGTCGGGAACTATGGTGTGAGTTGTAGGAATGACAGAGGGGACTTATTAGTAGAGTTCGCCGAGCGGAATAATCTGCGTATCATGAACACGTTCTTCCGTAAACGGGAGAACCGGAAGTGGACGTGCAAAAGCCCGAATAGCGAGCATAAAAATGAAATAGACTACATACTATGCGAGAACCCTGGCGTCGTGCAGGATGTGGAAGTGCTGGGCAGAATTAGGTGCAGTGACCACAGGATGGTGAGATCTCGAATTGGGCTAGACTTGAGGAGGGACCGCAATAAGCTAGTACGAAAGACGCCGATCAATGAGCTAACTGTAAGACGGAAAGTCGAGGAATTCCAGATAGCGCTGCAGAACAGATATTCAGCTCTAACAGACCAAGCAGACAATCGCGTTCAGGAAGTAAGCGATAATCTCACGCGCATTGTCAAGGAATGTGCAATAGAAGTAGGAGGTACGATCGGTAGAGAGATTATTAGCAAACTTTCCCAGGAGACGAAGACTTGATTAGAAAGCGGCAAGGCATGACAGTATCAAATGCAATTGACAGAATAGAACTAGAGGAACTTTCGAAGTTAATCAATAAGCGTAAGACAGCCGACATACGAAAGTATAATATGGAGCGGATTGAGCATGCTCTAAAGAACGGGAGGAGCCTGAAAGCGGCGAAGAGACGTCTAGGCATAGGTAGAACTCAGATGCATGCATTACGAGACAGGCAAGGCAATGTGATCACGAATAGGGATGAGATAGTGATAATCGCCGAGGAGTTTTACAGAGATCTCTATACAGTAGTCATGATAACCAGAATAGTGAACGGCGAAGCAGTTTAGAAGAGGCTAACATTCCACCACTACTGACAGAGGAAGTAATGAAAGCTTTGAAAGAGATGCAATCGGGAGAGGCACCCGGTGAGGATCAGATAACAGCAGAACTGCTAAAGGATGGCGGGCAGATTATACTGGAAAAACTGGCAAGCCTGTATACGCAATGCCTAATGACTGCGAGCATACCGGAATCTTGGAAGAATGCTAACATCACCCTAATCCATAAGAAAGGCGACACAAAGGACTTGAAAAATTACAGGCCGATTAGCTTACTCTCAGTCGTTTACAAGGTATTTACCAAGGTAATCACTAACAGAATTTGTGCCACCTTAGATTTCAGTCAACCTAAGGAACAAGCAGGGTTTCGTAAAGGCTACTCAACAATAGACCATATTCACACTATCAATCAGGTGATAGAGAAATGCGCGGAGTATAATCAATCCCTATATATAGCCTTCATGGATTACGAGAAGGCATTTGACTCGGTCGATACCTCAGCAGTCATGCAGGCATTGCGGAATCAGGGCGTAGACAGCACTACGTAAGACTACTGGAAGACATCTACACATCTACAACGGCTCCACAGCCACCATAGTCCTACATAAGGAGAGCAGCAAGATACCTATAAGGAAGGGCGTAAGACAGGGTGACACAATCTCTCCAATGTTATTCACAGCATGTTTACAAGAAATATTTAGAACGCTGGATTGGGAACAGGTGGGTGTAAGGGTTAAGGGGGAATACCTCAGTAACCTCCGATTTGCTGATGACATTGCCTTGCTAAGCAACTCGGGAGATGAATTACAAAGCATGACTACTGACCTTAACAGGCAAAGTATAACAGCGGGCCTGAAAATTAATATGCAGAAAACTAAAGTAATGTTCAATAGCCTTGGGCGAGTACAGCGATTTCAGATAGCTGGCAAGGCACTGGAAGTAGTAAGTGAATATGTCTACTTAGGCCAGGTAGTGACCCCTGATCCGAATCATGAGGCTGAGGTTATTAGGACGATTAGAATGGGGTGGAGTGCATTCGGCAAGCATTCTCAGATAATGAATGGTAGCTTACCATTGTCTCTGAAGAGGAAAGTGTATAACAGCTGCATCTTACCGGTACTCACCTACGGCGCAGAAACTTGGAGGTTAACTAAGAGGGTTCAGCTTAAATTGAGGACGACGCAGCGAGCTATGGAACGGAAAATGGTGGGTCTAACCTTAAGGGACAAGAAGAGAGCGGTGTGGGTTAGGGAACAAACGCGTGTTAGGGACATACTAATAGAAATTAAGAAGAAGAAATGGGCCTGGGCGGGCCATGTAATGCGAAGACAAGACAACCGTTGGTCATTAAGGGTAACGGAGTGGATTCCTAGAGAAGGCAAGCGTAGCAGGGGGCGGCAGAAATTTAGGTGGGCCGATGAGATCAGGAAGTTTGCGGGGATAAATTGGGCCCAGTTAGCACAGGACAGGGATAATTGGCGATCCATGGGAGAGGCCTTTGCCCTGCAGTCGGCGTAGACAGGCTGGTGATGCAGGCAAGTAATATTAAGCTGACAGGAAATCGCAATCAACCTCGAAGGATACGCATCAAAGTATCTTCAACTCCCGGGAAGTAAAAGGTCGTTATGGTGGCTGACAGTTTATGTTGTTTTGCTCCAAATTCCACAGGGCAACTAGCTCACACTTGAGACCACATCCTTCTGTCTACTTATGTTCGCAGAATTTTAATATTCCCCAGTCCTTGCCCTAGCCGGACGACAAAAAATTGCAGGTCGTCGTCCGGCGAGGCAAGGATGTCCACATGGAAGAACTGGTTCCTGCTTAAATAAAGAAGGACCAAGCCTACACTATTCATGGGTTGTAAGCAATATCAGCATCTCGAAATTCAAATAACCACTCTGAAAGGCCGGCTTGTTTGTCGAATTTGACATAAGTGTCAAATTCTGCAGAATTGTGACATATTGGAGGCTTGAGGAGAAAGCAAACACCGCGAAACCGCTGATATTTTCGGCACTTTGTCATAATCTGGCAACAACTGTCTCGCCTTTTCCCCCCAGTAAATAAACAAGTAAGGAGAAAAATTATCGATCAATTCACGCCTTCTTCTATCATTTCACGTGTCTTTCCGAGCAACAACATAGGAATGTTCAGAATATTAATTCACAGAGACCTTCCAGATCTCGACAAAAACATCAATGTTTTATGTACATGTGCATTATAACAAGGGGGTAAGTAATAATAAACGAGGTATGAAAAGCAGAGAGGGTCAACAATCCGGTAAGCTAATCTGCCGTGATCACACGGAGAAAAGTGACTCCGGAGCGGATTATGGGCAGTAATTACAGACGAGGTTAGCAAAGAAAACCTGCGCCCGCACCTCCCATTGCGCCAATGGCGCCGATAGATCATTATGGAAAGACGCGCGAGCACAGCAACAAGAGGAGTGGACAACGCGTACGCCTCTTCTCTGCTATTCGTGTTTACAAGCCCATTCTTTGCAAAATAAACCATCGTTAACTAGACCAGATTTTTTACCGTGTTTACAAGCATTTCCTCTGCATAACGAGCCATTATTAACTAGGCAACATTTCCGTCGTTCTACGCACCGATGGCGCCGACTGCGAGGGCTGCTTTTCAGAGGAGGCTGTCGAGCGCCTTCTATGCCACAGCCAACCTTTTCACAAAATATATACGTGAACTCCTCAAAACTGTTAAATCAGAGGAACGGGAGTGCTTTCACCGGCGACTCGATCTTGGGTCAATGGCTCTGCGGATCAGAGTTACCAAAAGCAACGAAAGCGCCGCTGCAATTTCTGAACGCCAACGGACTGATTGACCGCCTTTGAGATTGCACACAAAACAGTTACGACGTCGGCGGCAGCGCAGTGATCTTTTTTGTCCCCTCCTCCACTTCCGAGTGCAGCGCAGCCAATCGGGCTCGGCCCTTGTTAGGCTCCATGCCATTCCGTTATCCTTCTCCTCCTCCTTAATTGTGTCCCTCAGCATTTATGATTAATGGAGAGCTTCTTTTGCGAAATAGGGGCCGATGATGGCTGGTACCAGGGTTCTGGAAGTCAGGCTGCCGTGGGAGGCAGCCGGACTTCGTTTGGCAGCCGGTTATCGTTTCTTTGTTTCCGTGTGTGTGTGTGTGTGTGTGTGTGTGTGTGTGTGTGTGTGTGTCGGCTTTGGTGTTGATAAACTTGTGAGGTCAGGCGACTCGACAATCTCAGGCGGATAGGACCACAGTGTATGTCCAAAGCCACTCGGCGAAGAAACAAAAGAGATAAGCAAGCATCTGATAACCAATAAATCAATCAGTCATGACTTAATTGGTTTTACATGGCAGAACCGCGACAAAATTATGAAATGCGTCATGGTGTGGGGCTCGGGACATTTTGACGCCGTGGGTTCATTGTAAGGCACCTAAGTAAGCAAGTGTCTAGAGTGCCAAAAAGTAGCATGCAGTTCATAAATGTCAAACCCATTTACTAGTCAGAACTACCGATGATTAACACCCACACCCAGACACGCAGCGCAGTTTGAATTGCGCTGCTGAAAAGCGCGAGAACTGTTCGACGAAGCGCTCCTGCACATGTTGCGCCATCTATGGGCGTGTCACTGAAAATCCCCGAACCGCTCGCGCTTGCCCTGTTCTCTATTGGCGAATAGAAGATGCAGGCCTGAATCAATGAGCAGGACTCAACAGAGATGGCGACACTGAGTCATGAGAATTCGTCCGTGTACGTTTTAGCGGTCTGATGCAAAACGATACCGCATGATACAAAAGTTAGCAACACAGCCATCATGAGATTCAGTTTCTTTCGTAGTCTCATCGCAAACAATTCATTGCAGTATCAGTCAGTCACCGTTCTAGCTTCAGTTCGCTTAAGTGGGCTATGATTAGATGTTCATTTCGCAATGCTTCTGTTAGTGACAAAAGTGGGCTATGATTATCTGTTCATTTTGCGATGTTTCTGTTAGTGACAAAAGAAAGCAGGAATAAGAAACGTAGGGTGGTCAACTACACAAGCGCCCAGTTTGCTCCACTGCATTAGATGTGAAGCAAACAAAAAAAAAGAGCGTAGACGAAAAAATATATATATATATAGGGACGATGAACACTATCACAAACTCCGTCATTAGTATTTACGCTCGTATCTAGGTGTCCCCTGTTTTGTAAGTACGTAGCGATGCCGGCGGTTTGATATTGAGCGCATATAGTAGCATGGAAACCCGTTTCGCAGCTAGAAATTTTTTTCGTGATGGGTTACGGATCCTCCAACGGGGGAAAAAAAAAGGGGGGGGTGAGTAATCGAATTATGCGGCCGCCTCTTCGAGTAGGCAGTGCCAGTTTATTATTTACTTATTTATTTATTTATTTATTTATTTATTTATTTATTTATTTATTTATTTATTTATTTGTTTGATTGCTTATTTATTATTATTTATTTATTTATCCACAGCGCCTCGCCCGGTTTAATTCATCGGTATTAATTCATTGAATAAACAATGATTTGATTTGACTTTCATCACAACGGGGAGGGAGGGGAGGCGTTATCCAGATGAATGGAAACGCAGATTGATGGGTTTTCAAGTGCAACTGCATATTAGAGCAGAAAGGATATTGCGTTTACGTGAACACAGAACAAAAACACACGACGCAGTAAGTACCGCATTGCATTACGACATAACGAAACAAAAAGCGCGATTTGAAGAAATTGATGATTGATTTATTTCTGTGGTTTCACGCCAGAAAAGCACGATATGATTAGGAGAGACGCCGTAGTGGAGGGCTCCGGAAATTTCGACCACCTGGGGTTCTTTAACGTGCACTGACATCGCACACTACAACGGGCCTCAACATTTCGCGTCCATCGAAAGGCAACCTACGCGGACGGGATTCGATCCCGCGACGTTCTAATCATCAGCCGACTGCCATAACCACTAAACCATCGTGGCAGGGCCCATTGAAGTATGTCATACATAGCAGTAGTTTCACAACGCTTGCATGTTGCTCCCACTTGACTTTTCACGTTAAAAAAAAAAAACGATGCCTGACATTTGAGAGCGTGCGAATTATCTTAAGAATCACCGCGAGTTATCACAATGAACGACACACACGCGAAAATGCGCGGCGAATGTTTTTGAAACAGGCAAAATCCATTCCTGCCCGCAGTTCCATCAAGGCGCACTGCTGCTGCTTTTACGAACCTAAACAAAAATGAAACAAAACGTGCATAGTTTTACGTCCTAGCCGTACAAACCCACCAACTCCAGCAAAAAATGTTGCGCATGTCACTGCATTATTGTGCAAACATCTGGTTTTCCGTATTTATGAGATTTTCGGACGCATTTCCTGAAACACCCTGCATAGTCTGGTGGCATGGCACGAGGCATATTAGGATTACCAGAAAACAGGTAACAGCAAAATATACGAGATTTCCACATTTAAGTAAAGTGTGGCGCTATCACTCGTGGCGCCCTCTGCGCCACATAAAAGAGTGACTAGGATGTATAAAATATTGGGCAAATTTTCGAAGTTATTATCTCCCATTCGTTTTCCCGTACGCCTACAATTTCTATATAAACGTAAGACTCATTCTGACCTCCTGCCCCTCCTGCCGAAACACTAAACGGTGTTCAAGCTTGCACTGGCCTCGAGTTCGTGTAACATTCGTGTTTCTCTTAAATGGAACACCCACTTCCCACTTCCGGGTGCATTTCAGAAATTTTCGTTGCAATGGCAGGTGAGGGGCGCGCGAAGGGTTTAAATCGAACGCCCCCAATTTCCCCCCTCCCCCTCCCTCCCAGCCCCTTCCTCTGGCTACGCAACTCTCAGAGATGGCGGCTACGCAGTATACCATGTCGTACTTTGCAACCTGATTGCTTCCGGTATAACTTCGACATCCTTGGGCCCCGCCCAAGCGCACACGGTGCGTAATCTAAGCTCTGTTGTCGCTCTTGCATTTCTTCTACGACTGTAGCTGTCGCGGCCAAACAGCAGAGCCGGAATAGAAAGCTTGTTGCAATCGTGTGAGGCAAGAGTTTGTGCTTGATGCTATGACTCAACGTGATACCTGCAACACCGTAAATAGAGGAACAAATACAAGCAAGGACGTCACAAAGGGAAGCCCCGATGGCTTTTGAAAGAAAGACCAAGAGAAATTGTCCGAGAACTTCCGGAGGAGCCCACCGTGTCTATGTGAATAATATACCTGGCGCAGGATGATGCAAACTTGACGCTCGTTCTTTTGAAGCTGCCGCTGATCGAACACGATCGGTGCGCAGCGCATTGTGTCAAGCACATCGTTGAAAAATGGTGTCGATGACATCACCACCACGGTCCCGCTTTTTCTATCGCGGCGCAGTGCAAGAGTTATATGTTGTCTCCGCTTAAAATAAATGACGTCAGCCTGTTCGGTTTCGCCACAGACGCCGGAACGCCCGCAGAACTGCCAGTTATCGATTACGTGTAGGTTTGATCGCAATGTGCACCTTTTGAAATTGCATGCTGCGGTGTTCCTGGAAAGCGTAGGAAGATGGGAGGATTTGATTTTTCTAAACAAATATCCCATACACTAATGCGGAAAAGATGGATTGAACAGTGCATTTAACGTCATCATTTGCAAGAAAGTTGTCGACGGGAACTTGTTGTAAGTGCTGATAGACGCCAGATGATGATGAGGTAGACCCCCAGTGATGATGGCTAGTAAGTCACGCTTAAACCAAAAAGAAAAAGAAAACTGCTCAAGAATTTGAGTTAAAGAGTTTTGTTCCGTTCGCTGAAAGGAAGAGTTAGGCAAAAATAACTCAATGATCGAGGAGGTGGTTAATTGTGCTTAACAGGGGTCGTACTAAAAATGTTTCTTTCGTAAGTGCGTTCTAACGTTGCCGGTCCCCTTTCCTAATGATACCTCCTGCATCACGATTGGTCAAGCAGACTCCAACTCCTTCTTTCGATTTTTTTTCCTTTTTCGTACGACGCTTCTGTTACACTTGTATGAAGGGTCCTCCTGCACAATTTATTAGCTTGTAGCTCTCCAAGTTGTCACCTTAATTAAAGCATGACACGTATTTGGAATGCCAGAAATAAATCGTGGAAGCAACAAGAATTCCCAAAATTTTATGATTCACATATATTTTCAGGTATTATCTTAACGCATTTAAGACAGAGAAAGCAATCCGGTGAACGCTAAGGAAGTGCCTGAATTATTCTTTCAACAAAAACACCGATGCGCATTCCGAGGCCTACATGTTGGCGTATGACCAGATTTTCTCTGAGACAACAAAAAGTTACGATACATGCATGCTCACAAAAATTATTGTTACAATTTCGCACGAACCTTTTATTCTCGAAGCTCCTTAGAGTTAGATGTTTGTAGACAGGCTCTGCGAAGTTATTATTATGCGTATTGTCACCAAACCCGTGCTGTGATGTACGGGACGCGATCGCCAGAAATAATTCCAAGAACCAACGTCCTGGTTCCCCGAATAAGATACCACGAAAGATTGGACAATAAGATTTTTGGTCCCCTTCAGCACACTAGAAAAACGCCAGCAGTGGTTCAAAGACCGAGTCAGAGCCAAGGGTGATCAAACAAAACAAATATATTCTCATCAAATATGCAGTTACACAAAAGGCACACAAACACGGCTCTTCCAAACTCAAACACAGATGGGTTACAAAGTTACACAAAGCCAGCCAACTCGAACGAGCTCATGCACTGCAATAAAGAACAGAACACAAGAGTCCTATTCACCAAGCCACTCGGGCGTGTTCTCAACTCGAATCTTGCAGGTGGGCTTGTCAGCTGGCTCGTGGAACAACGTCTGAGTCACGCACGACTTCTTGCTTCTTCTTTTACTTGCTACTCTGCTAGTACTCCTCGCGGCCCGTGTCCGACTGCTTACATAGCCCTAGGAAGGCGTTCTAGAAAGTTCGGCGCGGCCCACGTGACTCAAAGCACACACAATGTTGGGAACCTTCTCGCCCATTCTCGGTCGTTCTTCGTTGGGGCGGCGCCTCTTTCTCTCTCTCACTGCGCGAGGAGCGTCGGTGTGTACTCTCCGCCTCCTCTCTCTCCTTACGTTTGTCCCGCGCGCGCACTCGCCGCGATAAGATTCCACAATATTCTCCTCTTTTGGAGACGCGGCGTGACGTTGGGCGCCTCCTCCGTGCGCGCCGCTTTTCTTGTTGTTGTTTTGGACCTTCCCTCTAGGTCGACGCCGGGTTTCTCGTCGAAATAGGCGCTATTTTGTGACACGTATTACAGATAATTGTTGGTTGGTTGAAAATTTTGATTTTTCGTGCTATCAGTTTCCACATCCTCGTGCATTCGACCGTTGTTGCAGAAGATGTTGTACAACATTTTGTGGGGGACTTCACAAGAACACCAGATATATGTTTCGAGCTCTAACTGACGCATTCCGCAGATTGAGAAGCCACTCAAACTAGAAAAAGTATCTTGCGTCAGATTTTTTCCTTGGATACCTATTGTTCGTTTCTTAAGGTGATCCTCTTGGAGTCAGCAATCACGAAGATAATGGAGGCATGGTTTTGTTCAAACCACTGATAAAGGGAAAAAAATACTTTAAGACAAGTGTTGCTTAAATGAGGTGCTTAAACGTTGGCCTCCCAACATAAAAAAATAAAGAGTTCATTAACCGGGTTACGGTAAACGCAAGCGTATACGTTTTGGTTATTTGCGGTTGAGAAGGGCTACAAAAGTTTACAATGAAAGCCACACTTCCTAACACCCCACGCTTGCCTAATATAATCTAACGTAAATATAAAATTATTATGAGATGCAATTATGACTCACTAATTTCCGAATGCGTCAATAGAAATTACGTGCAATTAAGGAGGACCACCAGGTACTTTCAAGATGGCAGCGACTCTACGCACGGACAATTCCTAAGCAACTCTCATTTATTACAGGGAGAACTTCTGAAACACCTTCATAAAATGGAGAACGTATAACAAAGCGTTAATAACCGTGATAATGGGCTGGCTATACTCCAAGTGCTTTTCCTTTCATTTTCCTCCAGTGAGCCGAGCGAGTTCCCTTCATGATATCACCCTGACTGGGCTGTAGTCTGATGCGATGGACGATAAGAAAGAAGTATAAACGAGCGAAGAAAACAGATGGCGAGTGCAAGCAAAATAAAAAAAATAAATGACAAACGGAGAGGTTAGCCTAACGATAGGGCTGCCACGATACTGCAGGCGTAATTGATGGTGTCGAGAAATGAAATAAAGGCAGTAAATTTGACCTACACACACCAACCGGCAAGTGCGGAAGCCAGGATAGCTGGGAAGTTGTTTATGGAGTCTCAGTGAAGCATATATTCTACCAGAATGCTTATAAGCGGCACCATTTTGAGTATAGAGCGAAGCCAGGACACAGTCGTCACCAAAGAATGTGCTCTCGTAGGCCAAACTGGCACTCGTTTCATGCAGGCAAACTATTTTCAATACAGCATTCAGCAATACTTGTTGCATCTCTGTAATCGGTTCATAGTTTCTCAATGACCGTAAAGGTCTAAGGTATGCTTGTTTTACTAAGCGTAAAGCAAGCAAATGGAGGGGGGAATGAGGCGAGCCCTACTTGGTAAGATGGCGGCGATTAACGCCACTGGTACTATTTAGCTTTTGCACTCACCTCGCATACTACGCCTCTTTTTTTTTTCTGCGTTTTGAGCTAAGGGGTGATAATTATATGATCCGTGGACAGCCACTCAGGTCGTGAATTATTTGCAAAAGCAACTACACAACACTGTATTTCTCGTCAAATACACAATGGCGACAAAAGTGCGCGTTCTCCAAGAAATCTTAAATACAAATGAACTGTTTAAGCGACGCTCGAAAGAACGTGACGATTTCTCGTAAGATCGCGCCCATCGAACACACGCAACATATCCATGCGGAAATAAACTTAGGATTGAAAGTAATAGGCATATCGCATGGCTAACACCAGTTTCGTGATAACGCCTAGAGGAAAATGTGGCGCCATTGTCAACGCGAGTTTCCTAAGGGGCGCTGGCCGCCATGACGGTATATGTGCCTGCGAGGCCTTGCGATAGTTTGCGTTGAGCGAAGCTTGGACTATACGTAGATACGGCTGTATAAATGGCGATTTTATTTTCCTATTTCGTCCAATTTCACAAGGTAACACAACAGTAATTTTATTCAAGGTATTAAGTATGTATGCATAAGCTTTGCCAGGTTTCCCGCTGTTCTAAAAGATTTATCAAAAAAATTAAGCATCGCAAATGTGTCATTTTGCCCCAAACATTCGGGGCAAAATGAGACGCTGCGTTGGGCAAAGCAAGCCTGTCTAAAAGGATTAGTTCAGTTCTTGTAGCCACGCATCTATCTTACAGCACATTTCGCGCATTGAATCTTAACAAGTGGAGCACATGTGGTGCTAGCTCCTCCACAAGTGCTTGCAGATCAAGCGCCCGCAATCGTTCTTTGCGATATTGTTACATTTTACGTTTTGTTCTCACAGGAACATGACAACATCTACAATGTACTCCAGACAACGTCCTCGTCTTCCTAAAAAATACATACGTTATAATGCACCTAAATAAATGAATCGCTCAGTAAAATACCCTTTTTATCAACATGGCGCCTTTTTCTCGCGTTTTATACAGTATACCCCTTTGAAGCACCTTAATCTTCAAAAGATTACCCTTTAATCCCAGGGTACTTAGAAAAATCCACGCATATCCACGGAGTGGGCGATGCTCCGGAGGCTCATCGTAGATCGTGCCGAATTCCGGATTAATTTAGTTAACGCGCACGCTACGAATCCTCATCGTTCAACTACGCACAAGTGAGATCTCCCACCGGCACTTCATTGCAGGTCGAGATCCAGTGCCTATATATATATATATATATATATATATATATATATATATATATATATATATATATATATATATATATATATATATGGCTGGCCGGTGAACGGCTCTCCAGCGCGAGCAGTCGGTATTTTTCAATCAAGAAACTCGCTAGAAGACGCTGCCTGCGCCAACGTTGTCTCTCGCGGGTGAGGGCGCGTTCTCCTTCTTTGCGAGCTGGTAGAGCGTTCATCGAAGAAAGAGCGTTTCCAGAGTCAACGCGCGCCTTTCGCTCTCTCTCTCACAAGACAGCAGATGGAAGAGTGAGAGAGCTCGCGCGCCGGAAGGCACGCGCCGAGGGCGAGCGCGAGCCTCCCGGCGGCGCGAGGTGGCTGCATACATACTACTACATACATACTACATACAGAGGAGGGAACGACCCACTCCCTAAGGAGCTTCGCCCCTAAAACTGAACTTCTCTCAGCAAGTAGATGACAATGCAAAGCAACAATATAAATACTTACGTTGCCGTAGCGACGCGAGAGTACTTTCATAGATGGCTACGAAAATTTTAGGGAGCAGAATTTCGCCTATCTTTGAAGGGTCACGAGATCACTAAACAGGGGAGAATTTTTTTCCCCGCACGAACACTCTTTGAACAATCGCAAAATTTTTCATCGAGACAAACAGATAACCGTCGGTACCTATTGATGCGACGAAGGAAAAAATAAGGGTACTTTTTTTTTTAGCCCTGGATGGCAGGAAAGTCGAAATGTCGCGTTTCGTGTCGTGTTTCATTTCACTCCGCCTTGCCCTACTTGCCTTTTTCTACAGTGGTCGCTTCTCGTCTGCTATGAAACACGAGAAGAAATTTAAAATTTCTGGAGCAAACATACGTGGGCGTCTTTGTAAATTCTATACGCTCCACTGCCGAAAGCAGCGCAGGTCCGTTTGCAACGACGCGGAAGGCATTTGAGAAACACGAAGCTGACACTGCAGCTGCATCAAAATACGAGGGAAACAGCGCGATTCTGGGGACATGCGTTGACAGTGCGACGACAGTAACCACTCGGTCAGTCCTTGCTGCAGCGGAAAAGATAAAGAAAAAGCAGATTTTGGAGAATGTCAGGGTGAGTTAGGTCGCATGCATTGCTCAGGCGTGTGTAGCTTCGGACGTTCGCCCGAACTATAGCGCTTAATTATTCAGGACTACGCAGAGCAAATATAGTGGCGTGTCATGCGGAATGAGTAGTGCGTATGTTAGCAACTCTGCCATCCATAAGCCTATAAACAAAACGCCATTATGCCACGTCATAAAGTGTACGGCTCTGAATTAGCATGGTGAACATGATGAACTATCATTACTGTTGTCATATAACAAGGGGAAAATTCTACTCTAGGAGAGTGGTTTGTATAGGGTTATCTGAAAATGTTCAAAAGTGCCATAACGCCCCCATCGCAGCATTAGAGCTGTGCATTGTATTAAAGCATACAGAGACAGAGAAGACGGTTACGGCTTATGAATAAAAACAAAAGTAAATAAACTGCTTACAGCGCTAACGTATGCAGGCGCTGTTGGGCGCACAGCGTGATGCCGTAAATACATATGTTTGGATTCAGCGGGAGCGCTAAGGGTAAGTAACATGTTGTTTAGTACACTTGTTCTGCTTATTAGAATTGTGCAGCTCACAGAAGCCGGTATTGTGCAGACTAGCATGAGGCGCCAACGAGTTTCCGTATTTGCTCGTCGAAGTGGCAACACGGAGCGAAGCTGCGCGCATTCGGGGAGACAATTTCTTACCTAAAACAAAAAATGATTTCATAAAAATTCGCCAAAATCTTACTAATGAAGAGTGCTATTATATGCCGCATCGATAATATCTTTATCTGGAACGCGACAGCACAAAAAATGCCTCCGAAGACGCAATAAATCGCACATTTACGCCGCTTAACAAATTTCCCCATGCAAACCTACGTCATATTTTATCCGTAGACATATTTATACTAAATAGGCCTTCTTGTAAATTACATCAATATGTATATTGGTCTAGGAAAGAGTTAGGTCACACATTAAAAAATCATGAACATTGAATATTTTGATGTTATTGATACTGTGTAACAGGCAGTAAAACACAAGAATGTCGCAGTTGCCACAACAGTATATTTAAGCAGAGCCTTCATGTAGGCGCCGGCGAATCTTTTGGTTCACAGGCGTGAATTTCTCGCCTGTAAATGTTTCCCGTTTCCTGATATCGGTTTTGGTTCACAGGCGTGAATTTCACGCCTGCAAATATTCGCGGTTTCCTGATATCGGGGCATGTCTCCACGTCACTATGCATGAATTGATAATGTTGAGCGAGTACTCGGTGATTCGAAAAATCGAATCAATCTATGGGAGAGGCATTTGCCCTGCAGTGGTCGTAGACAGGCTGGTGATTATTTTCATGAGCCGGTGGACATCTTAAGATTATCCACGCCTAAGTAACGTTTGTGGCTTAAGTCGCACTTATGTTCAAAGAACTGAGCTATGGCTACAGCTTGGTGCAGCTTAAGGGTCATGTAAACAACTTACGAAATACGAGTTCCAGTGGTCGTTTCGTGAAACTTCATCGCACGATTGTTCAATGGAATGGAAGCATTTCTGCCTAGAAAGCTTCTGTTAAGCTCATGAGGCCATTCTGACGACAGCACTGTTATTTTACAACAGCAGCGTGACACCTGCGGTGCTTCTAGGGCTTGCCCCTTTCCGTGCTTCCAGAACGGCCGCAATTCACGGATTCTTCATGGCCAGCCATTAAAGGGCGCTGTGGTCTACGCATACCGTCACAGTTGGGGTCGGTGAGCCATGAAGAAGAAAGGCAAACAGCTGTTTCGCTCGCGGCACACTCAGTCGTATGATGCACCTCAAATGGAAGCCTTACACTTGGAAATTGTCACAAGGGAAGTTCATCTAAAGTGTCCCAAGCGCCGCTCCAAAGCGTGCATCGCGCGACGACCGCATTTTCACAGCCGAAGTGAACTCGACAGTTTGTTTATGCAACACCGTGTCGTTTAACTCTCCGCAACAATAAAAGTGCTGTGGTGCTGAGTTCTGGGAGGAATGTTGGAAAAGCC
This sequence comes from Hyalomma asiaticum, assembly GCA_013339685.2. Taxonomy (NCBI): domain Eukaryota; kingdom Metazoa; phylum Arthropoda; class Arachnida; order Ixodida; family Ixodidae; genus Hyalomma; species Hyalomma asiaticum. The sequence goes on along the minus strand of CM023483.1, from coordinate 14,724,937 downwards.
ACTGTGTCCCGTACCAACAAAAATGATCCATTACGTGAACCGCCCCAGCTGGAGGACGTTACTCTCTTAGCGAGATGGCACCGCAGCCTTTGGGGAAAAGCGAGAAAACGCGTCTTAGCAAGAAGTGGCACCTCTTTCAGGCTTCCTCGCACAAGAATAGCGCGCTGAAAACATTGAAGAGTACACAAATCCGACTGGATTGAGAGAGTGGCACTTGGGATCTCTTTTTCTTGGCCCTTAAAACAGAGCACCGCGAGGTCTGGAAAATGAAACCCTTACAGGGAACAAAAAAAAACAACCAAAAGACAAAGCGATATTTTGAGCTGAGCGTCAGCATTGTCAAATTTTCATAACCCACGCATACTTCCCACGCATACATTCCCACGCATACATATCCCACGCATACATTCGAGTACGCCGTCGAGATAAGATTCGCGGCATTATACCTACTGCAAGCCCACGTCTCCAGTTCTCTTGCATATTGGCTGCTGTACAGCAACAAGGCAAGCGAAACAGTTATTGCCATTGTTAGGGCCATATATGATCATTATTCTTTAGGTCCTGTATTGCCGTACAACGAATTGGGTAAATATCCTTATATGGACGCTTGCCATGTACAGCCCGACATACCGAATGTGTTATATGGTCGTATATACATATCGGGCTACACACGGCACGTGTCCCTATATGGCCATATTTGCCCTATTAGTAATAGTGCCGTATATAACAGTTCTTGTAGCACTAGCCCTTGCCTCCCGCCGTACTTGTTTGTTCTCCGCGCTGTAACGCAAAAGTTTGTGCACTACCAATTAGCTCGAACGGCCACATTATACGGCTTTCGCGTCCTTATAAACGGGTTTATCACGACTTCGGTTTATGACACCATATACAGACACGTTCCATACATAGGCCTATATGCCCAATGGCCATATATGGCATTCTTGTTAGGTTGCCATTGTACTGTTTTTGTCTAATAATAAACAACTAACTAGCCAGAACTGCCGTCCTTCTGATATTTTCTTTAGTACACGTTTGCCAAAGAGCTTATTTAAAATCAGCGATGCACTGACACCCGGGGCGATCCCTAAGAACGAGCGGATTTTCTTCGGAATCTCGGAGGCAGCGTAACTGCAGATGGCAGCTCATCCAAGAGGCCATGAAAATTTGTTTGTCCTAGAGATGCCATAATGGAAAGTGACCTGATATGAAAGAGAATGTATTATGGAAATGAACCTGTTTCTTTAAAAGGTAAGCTAAGTTTGCGTCTATAACTAAAAGTGTGCGAAGAATTGCGTTGACTTGGTAGGCGGATTTTTACACTAGTGTTCATAGGTCATGGCTAGGGTTTTTATTACGCTTATTGCGCAAGTTCATCATGAATCACTGCCAGCACCATACTAACTATAACAGACAAAATAGCTCAGCTGTGTCATGCTTCTTTCGTCTCTGTGCGCACATAATTGGTGAGAACGTTCCCTTCGCCATTTTATGAAAACATTTTATAAACCAGTAAGACTTACTTCACTGGTTCCACCGCGCATAACATGAGACCATCTGAACTGTAGCTGAATTTAAGGAAAAGGTGCGCATTACTTCTATACTAGAACTGAAAAACAATGGTGACCATCATGAGCTTTGGTGCATAGCACGTGCGAGTGCAATGAATAATTAAAAAAAACGTTGATTTCAGGAAGTGCGTTGAATCTGTCGCTGAACTAAACTTATTTCAACAGAACCAGTGTTGCCATTATGAAACTTACAGGTGCCAGGCTTTCCCAATTAAGGAATTGCGGGACTTCACTCAAAGCCAACGTTTCTTCGTTGCTCTCAGTTAATTGCATCGGTTTTTTGGGTGAAATAAAACGAAAATAAAATACAAGTATGTTCTCACGAACGACCGTTTATTTTTTAAAGCAGGCTCTAAAATAACCGTCCACAACTTCGACCTTTGCTGAATCTGTATTCGCGACGTTTATGCAACTCCGGACCAGCAGATCACGTCTTTAGAGAGTGGACGCAGAGTCAAATGGTTGCCGTTATCGGGCTCCAACGCGAGATAACCAAGGCTGAGTTATGGTTTCTGGCGGGCGGAAGCGCCACTAACTTTATTTTCTGGGCTTTATCTTGAGCTGGTCGTGAGTAGAACTTCCTGTAATGATCACTGAGCTTCGTAGATAAAGCACTCTGCAATGTATCAGAAGCGCTAAAACAAAAAAGAACAAAAAAAAGGAGCAATGAAGGGAGCGGACAAAGTTTCGCCTGACGTTAAACTAATTATAATCTTTGTCGTTGTTAGGATTTTTAGCTGTTAGGTAACAAACAGAAAACATTCAAGAAAAGCGCAACTTGGATCAGCAACAGGCCGCGTCGCCCCCCCCCCCCCCCATTTTTTTTTCTTCTTTCTTTTTGCATATTTTCTCGAGGCCTGCTGGCTCAGTGGCTCTGCCGTTGCAATAATGAACTTGGGGATGGTTGTTATATTTTACGCTGTGGTCTTGGCTGTACAGCTTTGCGGCAGTTCTGATGTCTCAATAAAGTAGCCGCATTTTCTCGGGTCCTCTGGAAATGGGGGCGGTAAAAATAACGCAGGAAGAACGCAACAGCATGCAGATGTCGCATACTTGGCGCTATACTTGGGAACACACCGTCACCGAACACAAAAGCCAGCTTTCACACATCTAACCGTTGAGGAGTAGCGCATTTATGAGTGAATGAAAAAAGAAAAGTCACTTGCTGGTTTCCCACAGCCAGAGTTCACTCGCCATGTAGCTAAGCCGCTAGGGTTATGGTTTGTTAAGCGCGAGGTCGCAGGATCGAATCCGCCGAACGGCGGCCGCACTCAAATGGTGCAAAAATGTAAAAATACTCCCACGTACTCAAATTTTTAGGTGGGCGCTAAATAGAACCCTAGGGGGTCCACACTAATCTGGAGCCCTCCACCATGTGGCTTGCCTCAGAACCATATTGTGGTCTTGACACATGAAACCACATCAATTATTATTATTACAGCCAGAGGTCACCAGAATCGCACTTTATATGCACGGTTTTGTTATGAGCAGGACGGAACCTGAAGGACTCGGATCGCAGTAAAAAGCAACAGCTAGACACGATTTGGAGGATTTTAACAGCTAACGATGAACGCTCAACTTGGAGCCATTAAGCGAGGTGCAAGCAACGATGATTCGCCGCAGTATTATGCCCGCCTTCAGAATAGAAAGCGTCAAAGACGAAGGGCACCAGCACGATGTGCGGGTGTGCGCGGTGCAGTGTACGGCACATCATGCGGCCTTCTCATAGATCGAACGCATCCGTCAGAAAGTGCATCAAGCTCTCGCAGCCGCACCTTCGTTGCAACAGCTTTCTGTCGCAAGGTTGTGTGTACGTTCGCGGCTCTTCGTGCGAGCGTAACTTCTACTTCCAGCCCCTTCCCTTCTCCTCGTTGCGGGGCAAAACAAATGTCCGGTAGGAGACCCCCGAGTCCCAATCGCGAAATAATAGCACGCGTCTCCGAGCATTCCCACGAGGCACCGGCACTACGAGTGCGCAGCCGTTAGTATCAATTACTAAAGTCCACAAGGAAAATGCTGCGCTGGCAAACAAATGCTCCTTGCTGCTGAAGACATCCTTATAACCCGATGTGGTCGAGACGGCTAGGGCTTGCACCGATGCCCCTGCGTGAGAAGGAAAGAAAATAGGAATTGAAAAACAAAGCTAGGCCCCCAGAGGAGCTGCTGAAGACGATCGTAAGCGATGGAGGTACAGGAGAACAAGAATGAAGGAGCTCGCGAGGAAAAAAAAAATGAAAGGGAAGGTGGGACTGGACAAGTTTTCGTGACTTTTACGCAAGTTGCCGCGGCGTTTTTTTTTTTTTTTTTAAGGAACAGTGTCAGCACAAAACGAGCCGTCACAGTGTGTGCTGACCGACGTGCCGATGCAGCATCGAACGTGATTCGACGGAGATGTGCTACCTGTTCTGTCCGTTGTTTCGGTGGCACGGAGCATAACGTAGCCGTCTCTGGAGGATATAGTTAAACGAAGAAGACCAGATATCGTGTCGTGGATGCCCACTTATGGAAAGCGCAGTCTTAGGGGAGAAAAAAAAAAGAAGAGAGAGGGTACATAGGGCAAGTGCATGGAGCTCACGCACGATGATATCTCAGTAAAGGAAAACTGAAATTTATGAGGCACGTGCGGCGGCGTTTCAGTTAGTTAACGTAACAACACCGAGAATTTCGTTCCCCTGCACAAATTGGAAGGCTGCATGTAGGACGAGAAAGTTTATATATGGTGTGATGATCAGGTAATTAAGGTTTGGAAAGGCTTGTTGGTCGATATAGATCGTAACGTACTCAATGTATACGGGTGTTCTCCATATTGTGGGCTGCAGTGTAAACGGCGCCCACCGCTTTCGAGTGACCGCCCAGCACTCCGACTGAACCCACTGAAACTTTAAATACCCTCTCGGCTGGTCTTTCCTATATCACATAAACATTCATGCGGATTTTTTAGTCGGTCATATTGTTAAACTACGTTTTAAATACTTTTAACACTTTTTTTGTTTATGTAGTACTCGTAACCTATTGAAGCAAATGAGTTTGTCGGTGTTGACGTGATCTTTGAAAAATCCTACAGATCCCACGCGCTGTGGGAATCGGTATCATGCAAAGCAGGGAACGAGGAAGCTGCCTATGACGAATCTAATGCTTTAGCATTCAGCCAACTGTTAGGAGCAGGGTCAAGGCTTTTGTTCAAAGCTCATGTATCCACTCATGAGTATTTTTAACATCAGCCAAACAGGAACGTCGATACGACGTTCTAAATGCCTTCTGAATGGTACCTCATGGTATTATGTAACGCTGGAAGCTCACGTTAGTCCAAAGCACAGACATCTGTTTTGTCAAAGAAAAAAATTGACGGCAGATCCACGAGGTGAATGATGATGAGATTGAGCGAAGCTCCTGGAAGTAATCATCGGTTAAACCGTGAAATTTCTTCCGTTAATTCGCCCGATAAAAATGACGTGAAACGATTGATTAAATGTTTTATCAAACTTTCATTATGACCGCTTTGTGGTCGGTGAAATGTAAGCTAAGTGGTTCTTGCACTGGTTGCAGATGAAAACCATTGCTTTACCTGGCGTCTTTCGTTAAGCAGCTGGCGTCTTTTCGTTTTGCTTTAGAAACATCTGGCGTCTTTCGTTAAGCAGCTGGCGTCTTTTCGTTTTGCTTTAGAAACATCTGGCGTCTTTTCGTTTTGCTTTTAGAAAACATCTGGCGTCTTTCGTTGGTTTATTTCATCAATCAACGGCGTTTTGAACAAAATTTTTATTGTTTAATCACGCACAGGAGAAATCTCACCAGGCACTACCTTGGAGGTAAACAATGGCTGCTACTGGGAATGAGAGACAGCAGAAGTCGGCTTTTAACACTTCTACTTCTACTAACGTTTCCTACTGGAACATGCCAATGGCTGCTAATGGGGAATGAGAGACAGAAGAATTCAGGCTTTTAGTTAACGCGCACGCTGCGAATTTTTTTATTGTTCAACAACGCACAGGAGAAATCTCCCACCGGCACCACCTTGGAGGTCAAAGCGTAAGACTGGTTACGCACTACGACTACGACTACGACGACGAGGGACGAACGGGTGCCGCTTTAAGGAGCTTCAGCCCCTAAAAATTACACCATGTCCCGCTAAAGGGAACCATGTGTCGATGCGAAGCAGCGGGGAGACGGTTAGCCCGAGCAGGAGATGGGCCCGAGCGCTCATCGCGGCGCTGCACAGGAGAGAGAATGAGGCGCGCGCGCTCCGTCATTTTCCTATCGCGGAACTACTGTGGCGCCCCCAGCGGAGTATGCAGCTGTCGCACCGCCTGTAGCGCGCGCCGGACCGTAGAGTAGAGGATTCCTAGAGGAGAGAGAGGGGAGGGGACGCGCATGCGCTGTGGGGGTGTGGGTTGCGGGCGCCACTCCGTAGGGTAGAGGGTTCCTGGAGGAGAGAAAGGGGAGCGAGCAGACGCGGCCTGCGTCAGCATTGGCTCTTGCGGGCGAGGGCGCGTTCTTGTTCCTTGCTAGCTTGGGCCAGCTGTTGCACATGCGCAGTGGGGGTGTGGACGGCGCAGGGACAGAACAGGCTCGACCATAAGCTACTTCGCATCTAAAATGGACTATAGGGTGCCTTGGTGTACTATTATAAGCGTCGTTCATTGAAGCATTCCTGCGGATGTATTGATGTCTGTGGTTTTACGTCCCGAAACCAGCCGTGATTATAAGAGACGCCGATCCATTCGAGGCCTTAGACGAAAACGGTGACGATTTAGAACAAATAAACAAAACCATAACGAAAACAATCCTTGAAACCGCGATAGAAGTCGGGGGTAAAACAACAAAGCAAGCAAAAAGTAAGCTGTCCCAATCTACCAAGGACTTAATAAAAAAACCCCAACAAATGAAAGTAACTTCATCAAAAGATAAGATAGAATTCGCAGAACTATCAAAATTGATCAGTAAAGCCAGGCAAAGAGACGTAAGAAACTTTAACATGAGAAACAGAGAGAGCAGTAGAAAAAGGCACCAGCATTAAATCGGTCAAAGAGAAACTGCACTTAGGACAAAACGAAATGCATGCGCTAAAAGATAAACAAGGTAACATTATCAACAGTTTCACCGAAATAGTAAAGGTAGCAGATTTCTACTCGGAACTGTACAGCTCTCAGACAGACCATACAACCTTAATAGAAATAGAAACAGAGGAGAACACCGAAATTCCATGTATAACCGCTGACGAAGTCAAAAAAGCTGCCAAAGGCATGTCCCGCGGTAAAGCAGCTGGTGACGATGGTATAACAACCGACTTGATCAAAGACGGAGGAGATATTGTACTTGAAAAACTTGTACCGCTCTTCACGAAATGTATCAAGACATGTAGCGTACCGCGCAGCTGGAAAAGTGCTAATATAATCCTTATCCACAAGAAAGGTGACATAAAGGACTTAAAGAATTACAGACCAATCAGCCTACTCCCAGTAATATACAAGCTATTTACAAAGGTAATTTCTACAAGGATAAGAGAAACACTCGACTTTAACCAACCGAGAGAACAAGCTTGTTTTAGGAAAGGTTACTCGCCAATGGACCACAGCCACGCTATCAACCTAGTAATTGAGAAGTACGCGGAATATAACAAACCTCTTTATATGGCGTTTATCGACTACGAGAAAGCATTTGACCCCATACAAATACAAGCAGTTCTAGAAGCTCTACGTCGACAAGGGGTACCTGGCGTATACGTGAAAACCATAAACAGCATATACAAAGATTGCACAGCCACACTACTCCTACATGAGAGAAGCAGAGAAATCCCGATCAGGAGAGGTGTGAGACAGGGAGATACAATATCCCCGATGCTATTCACCGCATGTTTAGAGGAAGTCTTTAAACGTCTAGACTGGGAAGAAAAGGGCATTCGAATAGACGGAGAATATCTAAACAATTTAAGATTTGCAGACGACATTGTGCTCTTTAGCAATGATGGGACGTAATGACAAAACATGATTGATGACCTAAACAGGGAAAGCATTAAAATTGGATTAAAAATGAATAGGCAAAAAACCAAAGTTATGCTCGATAGCTTAGCTAAGGAACAGAATTTAAAATCAACAATAAACCCTTACAATGTGTAAACGAATATGTATATCTGGGACAGTTAATATCAGGAACTCCTACCCCGGAAAACGATATTCCGTAGAATAAGGCTGGGCTGGAGCGCATTCGGAAGGCATTACAAAATCATGACCGGAAACTTACCGTTCTCATTAAAGCGAAAAGTATTCAATCACTGCATTCTCTCAGTACTAACGTACGGTGCAGAAACATGGAGAATAACGAAAAAACTAGAGATGAAACTAAGGAGCACGCAACGTGCAATGGAAAGAAAAATGATAGGAGTAACGCTAAGAGATAAAAAACGAGCGGAATGGATCAGAGAACAGACAGGAGTAGCCCATATTATCTTATCAATTAAAAGAAAGAAGTGGACCTGGGCAGGACATGTCATGAGGAGGAAGGATAATAGGTGGACAGTAAGAGCGACGGAATGGATACCACTGAAAGGGAAAACGCAACAAAGGTAGGCAAAAGGTTAGATGGAGTGATGAAATTAAAGAGTTTGCGGGCATAAAGTGGAACCAACTCGCCCAGGATAGGGTGGATTGGAAATCGTTGGGAGAGGCCTTCGTCCTGCAGTGAACCGAAACAGGCTGATGATGATGATGTAGTGGAGGACTCCGGAAACTTCGACCACCTGGGGTTCTTTAACGTGCACTGACATCGCACAGCACACGGGCCTCAACATTTCGCCTCCATCGAAATGCAGCCGCCGCAGCTGGGATTCGATCCCGCGACCCTCGGATCAGCAGCCGAGTACCATAGCCACTAGACGACCTTGGCGGGGCTCGCACTTTACGTATGCTACCCACATACGCGATGTGGGTGTGAGCTACAAATGATTCATTCATTCATTCATTCATTCATTCATTCATTCATTCATTCATTCATTCATTCATTCATTTCTGACCTGTGGCCCATAACCCTGTGTCCCTGGCCAATACCAACATATCCAATCCCGTGTGGCTTGAGCAACACGTGATCTTAATATTCACAATAGATTTTCAGTATTTGTCTTGATAGCTATATCTGCTCAGTACAAGAGACGGATTCGATGATATCATGTTTATCATACGCAACTGCTAACATGTCCTCTCTCGTAGGCTATATGCTTTTTCTAGATGTTTGAATTTCGTAATTTGAACGTCAAGTGCTACGCAAGAAACAAAGTGTCACTAGGCACACGTGCCTCTAAAAGCATTTGATCCATTTGTGGTCAGACAGCAACCCCAAAGAAGGCTTCGCACCCAAAACTTTGTTCTCTGCACCGTTCAAAAGTCGTCCAGAGATTGTGAAGGCCGGCGGTCGGCTTGGACATATTGCAACCCATGTGCGCAGGCAGCTCACGGTAATACGCAAATGCGTTGTGACACTTCCGTTACCCACGAATGCGAGAAATGTTTCCTCGTGTAGCAGCACACACACAAATCAGTAAAGGGCGATAAGGGTAGCAAACAAGCATTTCCAGCCTGATCCCACTGCCCTTGATCCTGAAGTGCCCTTCGCCGCATTAGTCGTCATATCCCGTTTATCAAACACTCGCCGAAGCATATGGTCAAGGTGGGAAAGCTTTCTAGCTCCGCTTTGCGATGTCTGATATGACCTTTATGTGGCACCCTTGATTTAAGGCTCACCTAGCAAGTGCCCCCCTTGTTTAACGCTTTTCTGATGGTGTTCCCTTGTATCTTTAACACGGCACGCGCATGACGTGGTGTTATATCTCACGCGACAGAAAACATACAGCCATCAGCAACTAACGCTAATATATATATATATATATATATATTATATATATATATATATATATATATATATATATATATATATATATATATATATATATAGTTCAGACAGAAGATATCCGTGAGCCCGAATAAATGTTTTCAAAAGAAGAGATTCACACGATTAACAAAAAGAATATAAGTTTACTGACGTTGCGGCCGGTGGACCGGCGTTCATCAGAGACCTGATATATATATATATAATATATATATATATATATATATTATATATATATATATTATAGAGAGAGAGCCGAAAATTCGTCTGCTTCGTGTGCTTAAATACAGCCTTCGAGATAGTTCAAATTTTCTCATGGAAATAAAATGGCTTTGAACAAGAAGTCAGCGAGAAGCACGAAATCTCCGAAGCCCGAGACGCATTAAATATTTGAAGAACCTAGTCAGCGATATAAAAGTGGCGCGTGCATTGTTTCAAGGTATGCCTATTGTCAAAGACGTCCATTCAGAAAGCTTTTTCTTTTTGAAAGCGAATGGCTTTCTTTCGATATCTCCCCAATTTGCGTGGTTGGTCGTCTGTAGCAGGACTCACTTTGCTGTCGGTGTTCACATCTATAATTAAATGCCCAACGCGTGGGTTGTGCGGAGTGCATGGGTTCAGGCAATGCTTTAAAGTCAGTGATTGAATGAATATCCCTCACAATATCAGTCATCCACATACTTAAGGTGGGGAGAAATAACGTGGGTGTGCACTTATTGCTAAACCGTCGCCATCAGCAGTTGCTGTTATTCGGTTTTCTTCGTTCCCTCGAGGTCAGGGTGAGCTCGTTGATGTGATATGGTTGTTTCTATTGTTCTTATACCAGTGTAACTGTGTTACCGGTGACGTAATATCCCTGGTTCAATGACACTTACCAAAACGCGTGGGTAAAAATTTCTGCGTCGCCATCACTAGGCGTCGTTATGTATTCCTCTAGTGTACGTCGTGAGTTTGGTAATAGTGTCCTTAATAGCTACGGCCCGCGTAGTCTGCTGACATGTATGCAGAAGCACCATACGATCACCGCACATGCCGCCTCTGGCTACTTTCAAAGCACGCACGATGCTTATTGCATAACTACCATCTTATCTGCTAGCTTGCTTGCAAGTGCGGAGGCCACAGGTTGCATTCTCTGCTGTAATCCACAGATAATTAGATTATCATCTAGCCGCAACGCTGCGAAGTGCCGAACATTTAGAATTGCGCTTTCTCGTGCCTTCAGCTCCTGAGATTTCAAAGAAGGCAGGCACACCACAACTAACCTGAAAGCAACTGGCTCCTTCTTTTATTATTATTACTATTACTAAGTACTGCTCGAATTGCTTACATAGCTACGTACAAGTAGCGACAGTGCCTCAGTTGCAACGGGACAACGTTAGCTTTGATTAACCGTACAGAGCTCTGTCTTCGTACAGCTCGGAGCTTTACACCATCACGACCACGGACAGCATGAGAAATCGTAGCTCGTCACAAAGCTGTTACTTGCTTCAGAAACATTATGCGACAATAAAGTTTGATTTACGTGTCTTTAACGGCGCCCCTTCAACGATTACATCCCTGAGAGTGCGCGTTTTATTCGAATACGTCAAAAAGCCGTCTTGTTCGTGCGGAAGACCATAAGAATACGCATGCTTCGCGCCATACAAGAGGACGCATGCTCTCGTGGCGCGAAGCTGTGCACAAACGCGTAGATTTGCGAGACGCTGTGCACTGGACAAATCTGCGCACAATGTTTTGTCTTCTTGCACGTGCAACGCGTGCGCCCGCCAGCCGCAGTTTTGCCAGTGTAGTGCTGGACTGAGGGCATGAGTGCAAGAGAAAAAAGGAAGCGCGCGTGCGAACGCCACACATTGGGCATTGCATAGAAGTAGTGCACACCCACTCTTTGGGACTAGTACTAATGATGATGATAGTATTTCGATATGCGCTCCACTTTACGGCGAGCAAGAAATGCTTCGCATTGAAAACGAATTAAAATAATACTTGAGAGGGAAATGAATACGTGTTGAATTCGCGCACGGGCCATTGTTGCTTGTTGATGAAAAGATATTCGCTATAGATGTAATGAATTCGGTTACATAAAGATCATGTACCTTAAACAAACTAAGCAAACTTTAGAAAACTTGGGCGACAGTTTCGCTACTCAGCCACCACTCACGTGTCTTAGTGTTCACCACTAAGCTGCGGCTTTTGAATTCGAACTTTCCGCAATTGAACAGAGCGCGCTAACCACGCTCTTGGGCTTGTGAGTAATTAACTTGACCAGGTACGTGGAATAAAATCGATACGTCTATTGACAACTCACCACAGGCTACTCACTCTCAGCTTAGTTGTAAACGACATACGCGAGTGCGGGTAATCTGTGGATTATAGGCGATATTTCACGGTACGTCGTTCCTCTCCGTGAGTTTTACATTAAAAGCGGCCTTTCCAATTAAAACACGTGGTAGCGCGCAGGTATTACCGTTAACACGCGCACACAATTGTGTTCCTCGCTCGTCCTCGCGATGCAGCGACAGCGGGGCGCAATAAAACGCGGATTTGCTCCGCAAGCGCCGCATGCGGGAGTGGCGCTCGAGCGGCGGCCGATCCAGCCAGTACAACAACCGCAGCTTGAATATAAAAGAGGTCACGCACAACGACTGAACTCTGCCGTACCCCGTCTCGGTATATTAGCCACCTCAGTGAACTCGCAATATGAAAAACCCCGCCCGTCGGCAAAGACGTGGTGCTGCCGGTGACACCTTCACTGCGAGCGCCGCCGGCTTCGCGGGAACGAGATTATTTCGACGCTGCGAAAACGAGATGCGCGAAAAAAAAAAAAAAAAGTGGTGTGAACTGGACCTTGGCACAAGCTCATGTTTTTCGGGCTGCTCGAATTTTCTCAGATGAGAACAAACAAACAAATAAACAAGCAAGAATGCGTTGAGCTTAACGCCCAACACATTCTCAAGGGCGACCCCGTATTGTACCGCCCATGGTTTATTCCGGCTGGCTGCGGCACTTTAACTTGCTCTCGTGTTACAAAAGTGTCCCCTTTTTTACAGCGTACAGCGTAAGCTGTTATGAGATCAGAACAATGCAATGGTTGCAATTGGAACCCTTGTCCTTGTGCTTAGCAGATCAAAGAACGGTTGCTCAAGGCGCAAACACATTGTTCCTTATAGCAAAAACAAATATTTATAGTTCACTCGAGAGATGCCTGGCTGCGAATGTGGATACGTTCCTACATAACGAGGTGTACAAGGCCATGATGCATCATCCAAGCAGTGTTCACCTTTCATTCATACACTTCGCTGTGGCTTTTTCAGGTAGTCGACCGTCTCGCCTCAATTTGGCCCCCTTTACTAAAGAAATGGGCAAAAACACAACGGGCCCTCATGAAATGTCCACACACTGAAGCCTCGTGTCACAGCATATCCAAGTCGCTCTTGGTCAGCGCGGCAGTTCTTTCGCTCTGGTCTTTGTTGCCCTGGCAGGTTTTGTTGAAGTGTCATGTTCACGACGGCTGCGATCCACATTTGAACGCAGCTATTATGGTAGTTGTCCTAAAAAGCAAGATGCGCATGCTAAATCCTGTTAAAACATTTCTGGCGCTTTACCTTACTCACGGGGCTATTCCAAATTCATTTGCTATAGTTCAATGCATTCCGAAGAAGGTGTTCATTATAAGGAGCTGGTTCTTTTCATCGAATTCTACTAGCATATCTCCCCTGTTATTGACAGAGTATAAAACATACTTGCGGATTGCATGTTGTCCTTGCTGTTTTCTTTTTTCTTCTTCTTTCGCGCTGGGTCACTCATGATTATGGAGTATTGGGTCCCTACCTTATGCGTAGCTAAATCAGTTTCCTCGTGGAACTGTTCTACTAGCCCATCGTCATTGTTTGACGTCGGAGCGTGCGCTTGTACCGTTTATGCCTGCTATTTATAGTTTTATCGCCACACATGCTATCCTTTTTTTGAAACAGTAGAAATTGTCAACGTTGCTTCCAGGGAACCACGCGTAGGATAAGAAGTGCGCACTAGAGACAACTGCGTACTCTCGTCTCCTCCTTCTAAACTACTAGAGCCAATTATATCCCAGTGGACGTCCTCGAACTCTTCGAGAAGGAATTACTTTAGTCTATCTTCGCTCGACAGTGACCTTCTGTTGGTATACGCAGGTGTAGATTCCGGTAGCGGCCTGTTCAGACGCAGAGTTTTGCGGCACCCTCCCCTGCTTTGCTGGACCGACCGCCGCCATTGTCGTGTGCTTCGCAGCTGCTGGACCCCGAGCGTCACGACTGAAGTGCGAGTTTCATCTGGCCGGCACTTAACATGCACCACACCAGCGAGGCACGTCCCTAATCTGGTGAGGGAGTCAGTCGTAGGCATGTACTGGTAGTGTGTGACATACTTCGGGTACTTCGCCTTTCCGAAAGCCTTTCACCAAGTAGAGGCATCTTTAGGACATCGCGAATGTTAAAAAAAAAAAGAAGAAGAAGAAGAAGAAAGTTGGGGGTGAGGCGGAAGGGGAGGAGGAGGGTGGGGGGGGCTAATCTGCGATTTTTGTGGCTCTACGTGAGGACGCCATCGAGCAGACTGAGCGTCATGCATTACAGTCCTCGCGTCCTAATATCTCAATCTCAGTTCTGCCTTAGCGCTTCACTTCGCCGCCAGCCCCCAAATGTCGGCGCCTTGGATTTCCCTAAATCCGACCGAGAGAGAGTTTGAAGAATGCATCGTAATAATCTTGAATATTTCAGTGCGGGAAATAGGCGCAAATTATTGTTGTTCTGTTTATTTCATATTCAAAGGAAAGGAAGAGGCCAGTACCGCGTCCTTGACACTTTGTCCATCGCAGAAAATAAACAGCGAAAGTTGACTGACGGTGGAGTGATCCATTTCTTGCCATTTCTTTAATTTGCTGTTTCCCTTCGTTCGAGTGCCCCCCTCAATTCCTGCATAGTCGCATGTCACTGCGCCGTGGCTATCGATACCGGCCGTAGTATCTCACTAGTTATGGTTTTGCGCTGCTATTCTCAATTATGCATCTTTGAATCGCAGCGACAGAGGCCGCATTTCGGAGGAGGTCATTTTCTAAAAGCATGTTTACCTTGAAAGGCACAAATTAAAAAAAAAAACCGAGTTTGTACATATATTCTAGAAAACCACCTACGAAGTGGATATCGAAAATGTCGTGGTTATGGTACGCAAACACAATTTCTTTATTTTTGAAGTGGTACTGTTTCTTGAACGCAGCCAGTTTTATCCGAATGTTTTGCAGCTTAAAGAAAGTTCCACAGTCAAGAAAGTTGGTGAAGAAGTTGTTTAAAAAAGGAAAACAATAATAAGTGTGGCATTAAAACATTTCTGACGCATAATCGAGTGGAACTCCGTTCCACCTAATATCGCCGAAATAACAGATCCTTCCATATTTAATTCGATGCTGCAGGGCTCTTTGCATAGCGAGTAACATTGCCAACCTGGGTATAATTGTTCTCGTTTCATTTACGTGTTTTTTGTTCCTCTGTCGCGATATATATCCAATGTATCTGACGTAGTTTTCAGAAGTGTTTCATCATTATTTCAAAAAAAAGAAAAAAAGAAAGCTTTGTACTCAATATGTATATAAATGATGTTGGTGAATGTTGGTGACTGGATGCTGTGATTCTATTTTTCGCCGTTTCCTTTTTCTGGTTTTCTTTTGGTACTTTGTTTTCAATTTTCGTTGTTTCAAATGTATGTATTGACTTCAATCCCCCCCCCCCTTATGTAATGCCCAATTGGGCCTTTAGGGTATTGAAATAAATAAATAAATAAATAAATAAATAAATAAATAAATAAATAAATAAAAGGGAGCAGTCCCTTGAGAAACTACATATTCTAAAAAATACACGCTTCCCGTGAAAATAAAGATCTAGTAATATTTGCCCAACTTCAAAAATTGAGGTCGAATACACCGATCCATAAACATGCATG
The DNA here is from genome assembly GCA_013339685.2 of Hyalomma asiaticum. Classification (NCBI taxonomy): domain Eukaryota; kingdom Metazoa; phylum Arthropoda; class Arachnida; order Ixodida; family Ixodidae; genus Hyalomma; species Hyalomma asiaticum. The sequence continues at coordinate 14,709,530 of CM023483.1, read as the reverse complement.
ATTTCCTTCCCGTGTGCCTACGCCGCGTTAAGTTTACTGATAAATGCCTGTCGCAAGAGGAGTGACGCATACTAATATTGAGCGACTTAATCGCAGTCAGTCCACCTTTTCTTTTTTTACAGCGTAAGCTCTTATGAGATCACAACAAGGGCCGTTTTTGGCGCTGTAGTTGTCCACCGCCGCGGCCGCCACCGGTGTCCGTAACCACTCTCGCGAAAATTTTAGAAAAAAAGGAGAGAGGGGGATTCGAATCCACGTCCTTTGCGGGGCAGTCCAGTATTCTACCACTGAGCTACGCCTGCTTTTTTTTTTTCTTTATTGCATGTAAATATTTCCGTAAATGCGTTTAAACTGTACTATACAGTTGCACACATATTAATAACAGTCTAGCATAAAAAAACACTTTGCACTTTTAAGTTCATATACTCTTCAAAAGTCAGGTAAACAGACACAAGCGTCCAGAAGCTGAAAACCAGTCCGGAACAGGATCAAAAGTCTCAACTACACTGCGTACTTAGGCAACCTCTTCTCGGAACGCAGACTTCGTTGAGCGAGGTGGTTCAGCATGCCTGTCAATCATGCGGCTCCTCCAAAGGGCATAAAGTCCTAACAACATGACCATATCATACGGCGTATTGCTGCTGACTCTTGCTGAACGGGAGGAACCTAATACCGTGAGGTGTGAGAGGAAAGTTCTTTTCTAATCGTTCGCTTCGAGAATGTCCCAGAAATGAAAGTGCATCTTGACAAGCAATAAAACAATGTTCAATCGTCTCAGGTTGACTGCAAAGTCTACAGTTTAGTGACCAAGGTACGTGTATTCCTTTTTCATTAAGCCAGGTCTTCACAGGTAACGTACCCGTATGTAGCTTGAAGAAAAACGTTTTCGCACCGGGTGATACACACATTTTATGTACACGGAAAAACATATCATGTCCAGATAAAGACAAATATGGTAATCGGTAAACAGGCTCAGAGAAAAGGTCGGTCACGAGTGCAGCAGACAGCGTTGTTCTATCGACAGTATGTAAGTACTGTAATGCGAATCTAGCTTTTAAAAAACGGAAAGTGTCAAAAATTTCTTTCAAGAAGCCCCACAGCCGCGATTCTTCAGGAGTGTTTGTCGTTACAAGAAGAAAAGGGAGATGATAAGCAATTCGGGTCGTAAGAACGGCAAGTAGAAATGGATGACAAACATCTTTGAGGTAAAAGAAGCGAAGTACCAACTGCCGCACAAACAAATGCACAATATTGAGGCCCCCGTATCGAGCGGTAGGAAAAGATTGTCTCTTCTCATAGCTTCCCAAGATGAACGCCAAATAAAACAGGCGAATATTCTGTGAAATGCCTGTAAATGGACACGGGAGCAGTGCAACACCTGCAGGACATAAATTAGTTTTGACGCTAGATATACACTGCATGCTTTAGCTCTAGCAAAAATAGAAAGGTCTCGACCCTGCCAATTAGCCACTTTTCGACGTATAGTACTTATGGCAGACGTCCAATGAGGACCACTATTACGGTAATTATCGAGAGGTACCCCAAGGTACCTAATTGGAGCTTCATTCCAATGAACATTCGCAAACACTGAAGGAGTTGAAGCCCACATGCCTATCCAAAATCCTCTACTTTTTTTTTCAAAATTAATGCTAGCTCCTGCAATGTCGCAGAAACACAATGTGGTATCTATTGCTTCTTGAACACTAGGTTTATCGGTGCAAAAGAAGGCAATGTCGTCCGCATAAGCTAAATCTTTAATTTCCTCAACTTCATACCTGTATCCTCTAATGCTAGAATTAACAAGTACACTCAGACAAAGCGGTTCCATATATATGGCAAAAAGTAAGGGGGACAGCGGGCACCCCTGACGTACGGATGAATACGCCTGTGCTTGCAAGATCATTGCTAAATGACCTAAACAGGTATAACGTCTGCCGAGAAATCACATTAACAAACGTAATGTTACGTGGAAGAATAATACTGCGCCATTACACGTCGCGGAAAGTGGGTTGCATAACGAGTTCGAGGAATCATTTGAAAGAATACAGGGGTGCATGCTTTGCAGCTCTGCGCCCATTACAGAGGCATTATCAACATCATCATGATGAAACAATCTTCTTCAACTTTTCCGTCATCATTATTACGAAGCGCTGCCCTTTGCAGCAGTTTTGTCGTATCGTGCCATGCGTCACGCGGCAGGCGACGTGCGGAGCCCCGACAGCAACTTCATTGGGCTCTTCGATATACCTGATGGCGCCTCCTCGCAAGGTGCGCACAGCTGCTGAAGAAGCGAATCGTACAGCTACGCGCGTGGCTGCAGCAAGACAACGTCGGGCACAACAAACATCTGTACAGAGAGAAGCCCAAACTGCAGCTCGCCGTGAACGCTGGTCCGAGAGTTCGGTTCGTTCTCGGTAAAACGACGCCAAGAATTTCTCTAAGATGTGCAGTTATACAGATTTGCACGTCAGAATACCGTAGTAATTATGGTGTAGTGGGCACTTCCTTATTTGGCGAAATGATAAGAGTTAATTATGGCGCAGGGGATACCTACCACCTCCACTTGCACTAGTTTCCCAAGCGTTTACAATGGCCTCTAAGAAGGTCGTTTCTCCAGCTTACGCTGTCGCTGTCCTGCGATTCCGCGCAGGCCTGGCTCTTTTTTTTTTTTTTTTGTAGGGATAGGAGTGTGTTGCAAGAGCTTCGAGTGTCCTTTGGCCAGTTATTAGTACCATAAGCAGAATTACCGATTATTCTAAAGTCCCAATAAAAGTGACATTTGTAGTATCGACACTGATTTCTGGTTATGTAAGAGTACTAGGAATTCATCCAACAATAATAATTTAATGCAGTGACTAGCACGAGTTGCAGGTACGGTAGTATCTCGAAACATATACACAGAATAGAGCATTGCTTCCGACGTTACGTACATGAGATATCAAAGAAGTTTATTTAACGTTAAAAGCTAAACATGAAAGACACATTTCGTAATTTTAACACTCGACTACCCGCTCGAAGTCGCATAAAACACGCACCAAAGGCGGACTGAAGAAGCGCATCTTATGTTATACTGGTTTAGAAATGGTGCTTTTCATATTTACTGGCAAAGTGATACGTGAAGATTGCGCTTTTTTTTTTGTGCCAACTGATGCATATAGATGATTTTCGCAGAACCGTGAGTGTAGACTTTTGTACCTTATGTTTTTAGTCGTCCTTAATGTGTTATTTTAAACCGCATTACATAGGCTCGCTGCACCGGACACGTATAATAGTGCGGTGGGGACGGCAGGGTTAATGCTATACAACTTTGCACGTTGCGTTTACAACTTGACTTCAGATTACTGCTGACCAACAATTACCGACAAGGTGCTTTAGCGACCGTGTACACTGACCGGTGCGGCAGCCAAAGTTATACGTGTATTTTCGCTCCCCAAAATTTCCTGCCGTTACGTGCAGGCTGTTTGGAAATCTTGACTTCAAACGTAGCAACCGGAGCTGGTCAGTCGGATCAGTGAGTATGAATGCTAATTCGGTTCGGGTCATCCGGCTTCAATTTAAGCCTGTATTGTTCACCGTTGCACACAAACTCAAAGACAGACGACGTATGTTTGGATCTTCGCGAGCAATGGTGAATCGAGTAGCTAACGCGAGAAGATGCGTAGCTTCTCGCGTTAAGAGAAGTGCCAGGCGTCTTCAGATATCGGCGATATATGTCATATATTTACTTTTTGATGCTGTCGCAGCACATTCACAGTACATAACTGATCAAGTGGCGACGCTGTTGGTACTGTATCTCGTATGCACAAGCCACTTTGCTTTATATATGTTTATTCAAGCAAAACTTGTATTGGCTCACTTGTGCGGTGCTTATCCTGTCGTAGAAGCCGTCTCCGTACCGTACGAAAAAAAAAGAAAGAAAGAAACATCCTCATTGTGAAAACAGTTGGGGCGCCCTTGTTTCTTTGCTCTCGCTCAAACTGAAAACAACCGACCGGAAATAAAGATTGCTCGCCCGACTGCGGGTTCAAACAAAAACGACCTGGTTGAGAGGCCAGCACGCTAACCTATTCAGCCACTGTCGGTTCATGGCACGCGCGCTTCAAATGGGGGTCTTGTATGCATGAAGACGACGCAGCGCAAGCGGCGAGCCCGTAACACGTGCAGGATCAGCAGTATGCACTCAGCAAACGAAAAAGATATCAACATACGAGAGCTATATGAATCTCATGGTTTTTTTTGCCACGGAAAGAAAGAATGAGAAAGAAAAAAAGAAAGAAAGAAAAAAAGAAAGAAAGAAAGAAAGAAAGAAAGAAAGAAAGAAAGAAAGAAAGAAAGAAAGAAAGAAAGAAAGAAAGAAGACACGCACATGACAAGCTTCGCATTCCCCCATTTTGCCAAGAAGCGAAGAGCTCCGAACTTCTTGGTATTTTACTTCCGTCTTCTGCGATTTATTTCCTCTGAACTGCGAGTGAAAATACTAGCTGTGTGAAAGCTTAAATAGGTCACGAAAGTGATAAGGTGAAGTAATTTCGAATGAGAACGTACATTTCCAGAACTACAGTGTAGTTAGTTAAGCCATTTCATGTTCGACATTGTAGCCAGAGACTCCGTGTTAGGTCTCTGGCTTAAATAGAAGAAAATGTAAGTACGTCTTTTTTGACTGATAAATAGTTATGTCGAACTTAGGAGACGCTCTCGAAGATCTCTGACGTCACACTTATGAGTGCTAGAACTTCAGAGCGGCATCACCACCTGTATTTTCTTTTTGCGCGTTTCCTAGCTTACCGAAGGCATTCTCCTCGCAGGACTAATGCTTTTGATACTGTGAAAAGCTAGCGTACTAATACGAGAAAAAAAATTTTTTTGATTAAGTATCTCTACCACTACGTGCTGAAATGGACGCCGCCATCAAGCAGAGCCACATTTTAACATATCGGGTTCGGTCACAACTGATTCACCATTCATAACGAAAAAAAAAGAACGTTTCCAATGTGGTGATCTTGTTTTATCTCTTCTGTGTTAATGCCGTTGAATTCACATTTAATTACACTGCATTTATTATCCTAGAAACATCGCATGAAAACACGTACAGCTATATGTGTAACTGTACAATTCAAAGTGAAGAAATGAGGAGCACCGTACACACGTGCCAACAACCCGCCTAATCATGTGGAACAAAAAAAAGGCAAGAAAATAAGAAATGTGGATGCCCGGTTGAACCATCTTCTGTCAGTGCCAGTGTTCTCTCCATGTGTTCTGACGCGACGCTCATCAGGCCATACCTATAGGCACACAAAATGTCCATATAGCCTTAAAAACATACTATAGGGGAACAAAAACAAGGACATAGAAAGAAGCACACAGGACGACCGCTAGATTTCAAGTGAAATTTTACTTTGGACATGTGACATATATAGTGTAAAAAACAAGATCTAATCTGAAAAAAACGTCACCATTCTGCCTACACAGAAGCTACACGTGCCAAGCTACGCGTCGCGCATGCGCCCTTCCAGGAAGCCAATCTCCTTTTTCGTTAGCGCAATTGAGGGCACACTTACACACCTGTCTGCCTCCCTATGTATATTCATGGCCTCACAGATCTCACGTCGTAACTGGTCATGACCCCTTCCCAACACCCGAGTCGCGCGAAATGCCGTGGCGCACCCACACCGCTTACAATGATCGGCCAAGTGGCTCCCCGCGGCAAGCGACGAAACCGCTGCCCGGTGCTCTCTTAACCGATCAATCAAAGAGCGCCCCGTCTGTCCCACGTAACATTTTCCGCAAGACAACGGGATTCTGTAAATGACACCTTTAACACAGGAACCAAAACTGGTGTCATGTCTCTTTTTTGTGCATTCTTGCCTTCTAACCTCATTCACAGCAGGGCGCATCCGCATCAGCTTACCCGGTGCAGTGCAGAGCACATCAACACCACAATTTCTTGCCCACTTTTTTCAAGCGATGCGTCAGCTGGTGAATGTAGGGTACCCCTACCCGCCGAGTACTAAGTCGGCTTCGGTCTTCCTTTGAGGATGGGTGTGCACCACTCTTAACTCCTTTGAGAAGGCTTTCAGCAACAGAGGCCACCAGTCCACGTGGGAACCCTGCGTCTGCCAAGCGGGACACTTACGCTTGCACGCTGTCCGCGACCCTGTGCCGACAAAGGAAGACCGAAGTGGAAGACCGAAGCCGACTCAAAGGAAGACCAGTGCATGATGCAGTGCATGATGTTTTGGGGCAATCTTAACTCTAGTGAACGTGGGCCTCTCAAGTAAGCATGCATTTGCGTAAAGTACCATGTGACGGTGGAGCGGCAGAGACAAAGGCCCAGCAGAGCTGCGAGCTAAGTCATGTTGTTTTGATGTCTTGTGAACCGCGCATCACACCGCATGACCGCTCTAAGCGGCGTGCACTTTGCACCATCGAGAACCTTGGCCCAGCACAGCGGCATCAAGCGAGCATGTTCCTTCTGGCACTCGTAAACGCATTTGCGCGATCGCTGTGCGGCAGGATATTGCCATCATTGTGATATATGCGAGGTGCCTGTAACGAAGCACGCGATCAAGGCGTTGCGACGCAGTACGCTGCACGTCTGATGGGTGCCGAGATAGCGCGCGCGCCAGCGATGGCGACCGAACGAAGTCCACAGCTGTTGCTCGAGCGATGCTCCCCCTCCCCCCCCCCCCCCCGCCTCACACACACGCGCACACTTTATTGCGCCTTTTTTTTTGCGGGAAGACGGGCAGGAGTTGCCCCTCCGGTTCGATGCAGGCCTCCCGACCGGTGTGATGTTATCGCATGCGCACCTTCAGCGACGGAGATGGGCCGGGTTCGTTTGATCTCTGCTTCCGCCACGTTCGTCCCCCGCTCGCGTGCTTTTACCCGTAAGAATAACGTACGATGCGCGAGGGGCTATTATCAATGTGGAATTTATACGGGATATGAGGGCAACGGCGACAACAAATACCCGTCGAGACCGTCCATATAACTGTTATCGCAATAAAATTAGGTGTCAAATATATTCCTCGTGTGGGCACCTTTTGCATCGAAACGTGTCACTCACTATAATGAGAAACGAATATAGCTTAAAGAATGCTGCACCTAGTGACGAGGGAAACTCGAAAGCGGCACTTCGAAAGAAGAGGAAGTGTGCTACTCGGGCAAAATGACGTTCCAAGCCAGTTGTCTGTTTTTTTTTTGTTTTTATTAGCACGTCCTAGCAAAGGTGAGTTTGAGTTGCCTGAGCAGTGCCGTGAAATATTGATAAGACAGTCTGATAGCGCCTAAATTCTGTTTTCAGAGAGTCACCAAGATGATGAATTTTTTTATGGATTCGACATTACGGCATGCAAGGGTGAGAAATCCGTCACGTGAAGCGTGAAATGACAATACCCACGAACATCGAAATCAAAGTGCCATATAAACATGTCTATTTCTGGTGTGCTGGACGCTTTCTGAAGAATACGGGTCTACAAGGTGCTTTGTACGCTTTGTAACTACAGCATCTTGCCAGTACTGACATGCGGGGCAGTAACTTGGAGAATTGCAAAGGAGCTCGAGAGGAAGAACCACGCAGCGGGCGACGTAGCGATAAATTATAGGCGTTACATTAGGCAATAGGAAACAGCCGAATGGGTCAATAAACTGACAGGGCTAGCCACCATAATAATCGACGCTAAAAAAATGGACATGGGCAGGCCACGTGATTACAAGGCTAGATAACCGATGGACAGCTAAAACGATGGAATGGTTAAGAAGAGAGGGGAAGCGTAGCCAAGGACGACACAGAGTACAGATGGGCTGAAGAAATTAAAAAATTCGCCGGCGTCAAATGGAATCAGCTCGCGCAGGACAGGAAAGGATGAAGAGCACTGGGAAAGCTCTTCGTCCTGCAGTGGACATAAGAGATGATGATGATGACGACGATGATGATGCCTGATCGACTTTTGTACACTTGTGGCGTGCATTAAACCCGAAAGAGAAACAGTAAAACGAACATAAGTATAGACATCTCTTCGCATCGTAAGCTTCTGCCTCTTTGTCCACAAGGACGCAAGCTTTCGAAGCTACTATTTGCAAACTGACGTCTTCTTCAAGAATGATTAGAACGAAGCCCTGTTAGAAAACTGTAAAAATAAACGACCTACACAGAACACCGGAGATCGTTCTACAGAAAAGAAATTTAAATAATAATACGTCGGACATTTTATTTCTCCTTTGTTGCATACGCTGTGGCTCGAAACTTTCGGATTTTTTGCCGTGTTTCGTTCATACTTGTTCGTTGTCATGCAAGTCGCAAACTTCACTCCACATTGATAAAAAAATTTCTCTCAATATGTGGTCGTCCACTCTTAGGGTGAACACGGCGCAGCGTGGCTGCCTTCTTTAGAACGCCAGCGCTCGCGATGGGACTGCGCGTCGACGCTAATCTAGTGCAGGCGTAGAGGGGCTTGGATCACTCTGTGCGCCTGCACATTATTAGCTTCGATGCGTGCCCACGTCGCAAGCACTGGCGTTCCAAAAAGGGAGCCACGTTGCGTCGTGTTCACCCTAAGAGTGGACGACCCTACAGGTACACATACTCTCCTCTTCAAGCACTGTACTCGTGCTGAATAGAAAAAGAAAATTTCCAAGGTTTTTCTGAAATGACTTAGCTATAAGTGCGTCAAAAGGAACTCGTAAACACGACTTATATGGAACGTTGGAAGTGCGTGGTGCGTACGGCCCTATGATGAAGATCAACGTCCAGCAAAAAAAGGCAGTGTGCGCGCTATATTTACGCGCTTTGAGGTGCATCCAAACGCAGCCTTTCGCGTTTGGATGCACGCGTTTACCCGAAGGCAGTATTTCCTGATTTGTCTCGAAAACACGGAAATGCTAACAACCATGCGCGCCCTGTAGGAGGTAGCTATACACATCCGTGTGATAGCGTGAGCGTTATCACGCATCACTTCATCATCCTAAAAGGAATATCCTGTTTACGGGCGCCTATGAAAAGGGGATGACCTTTTTTGTTTAAAGTAAGAGGCGAACGAGCGTTTCGTTAATGACGGTGGTAATGTTTGCACAGGCGGCGCAACTAAGTAATGCTCATGCTCTTCCGAGCTCCCAAACTACGAGCGACTCCCGTATCCTTGGCTACCTTGGATACCATTATGTCGCCCGCGACACCGTGTTTCAGCGGGTGTTCTCACCCAAATGTGAACTCTATTAGTAATTTCAGTGCAACCATGGCGCAATCCAAAGCTCAAATTTCCCGCTTTTCAAAGTACTACGTACATGCCCTTAAGCAATGACCCTCGTATTTTATATACTCGCTTTTATACGCTCCTTTTTTTTTTTTTCACACAGAGAAAGGAATGAGCTTTGCAAGCGCAGCTAAGTGCCCTGGCCTTGGGACTGGAAGTACATTATGGCGGAATGCATCGCTGAACACGTAGCTGCCTTCCTATTTGAGATACGTTGCTCACACAAGCAATGTCGTGCAATGTTGTATGAAGCCCTGCGCTATAAAAGCTGCTGCTTTTCGGTACTCACGACTAACATGGGAGCGAAATTCGAGCTTACCGTGTTAATGAATGAGCGCGTTGGTGCGACACTCCGAGAAGCTGCTACTATGACAGTGATTTTTTTTCTTTTCTCGGAATTCTCCAACCAGGAAATAAAAATAGTTCTCTAGAAATATATACAGCGTGTTTAAGCTAACTTTCGCCACTGTTCAAAAAGAAAAATTACATGCCCTTTGCGGCGGATGCAACCAACTTAGTATTATTCACTGTCGTCCCTGACCGATCCGTGCTTTCGTTTTGATTATCTCAGGTAATTATCTACGGATAAGATAGCCAAGTTGCTTTAAACGGATCATGTTTATTGGTGAATGGTAAAGTATGCTAATTAGTGTCGAAATATGATATTTCCACGGCATTAGCTGTATTGTTCTGGGCTTCGAAGAATGTGCGCGATATTCGGAAAAATCACCACGTGACTAGCGCTCGCGCGCAGCGCCATTAGCGCCCTAAAACCTGCTAAGAACGAATTATCGATGATGTGTGCAGACCCCAGGCACGGACAAGCCGAAATGGCGGCAGGTTTGGCCACTCTTTTTCTTTTTGCGACGCATTCAGTACCTTCTGTCTGCGTCCGTCATCAATGGTTCATTCTTAGCACCTTTGAGGGAGCTAACGTGACTGCGCCGCAAGCGCCTACAGACTTGGTACTTTTAAAATCTCGCGCCCTTTATAAAAAGGAGAAAATAATTAAAAGAAGTGCACTTATTATCACGAACATACATTATTCGGACACTAAATATGATGATTTACATCATCATCGTTGAATATATTGCGTTTAAGGCAACCGTTTAAATGTTGACTAATTAACCAATATTAATTATTTACCTAAGGTCGTTCTAAAAAAATTGTCTGAGGTGGTCGAGACAGCATTGAATAATACTAAGCTGGTTGCATCGATATAACGCGAGCATGGACATTTTTAAAGAGTTGCGCAAGTTAGCTGAAACACCCTGTATACTGCGGTTGATAACTGTTGCGAGGATGGCGGATTCCGGTAATTTTCTTCCAAATAGGGGTTACGATATTTGTCGACTGGCGCCTAAGTAACAGTCACATGCATTATAATAACGCAAACAACGATCCACTTTAGTGGTTTGTTTTCCTAACGCACGGGCAAAACATTTCACTCCACATGGGTTAATAGGGAAACGAAAAAAAAACGCGCCTAAGAAAGAGAAATTTATTGAACCATTTATCTTCCTGATGTACTTTGTTATGGAGCAGTGTATGCATAGTCACTGCCTATTGCATGATTGTTTCGCAGACTACTTCAACGATAAAGTGGCACAAGTTGTACGAATCCATCGTCCCCGAAGCCATGTTCCTTTAATAAAGGATTCACACAGCCAGCCGGAGGACAATTTTTCGCAGCGGACGGAGTGTCACGTGACCATAGCGTCACTCAAACCCGCCGTCCTCGACTAGCCCGGGCTCCTCCGCTCGCATTCCGGGTGGAAATCGCTCGCTGGTTTTTCCGTCCGCTCGTTCGGCGGTCGGCTTCCCTCAATCCAGCGGAGCAAGCGTCAAATCTGTCAACGTTAGTGGGATTTGCGTGGCGAGCTGCGACGTGTTGTCAGCTTGAAACAACGTGTTTATTTTTCTTTTTTTTTTTTTCGGCTGCGACTGTACGTGCTTTCTATTGCCGATAGCAGGCAAAGCGAGTCATGGTTCATTTCGCATTTATAGTTTCTACTCAGACGGCCCTGCCTGCTTGACATCGACATGAGTGCGGTGCACAGGCAAACACTGAGTGACGAGGCGACCGTTACCTCTCTTGCATTTGGGCAAGCCTTGCGTAAGCAGCGTCGAGACTATGCATGCGGATTCCGCGAGTGTGCATGCCTTCGGCTGTGTGAATGAGACCGAACGAGGCTGTGTGGGATCCAAGTGATTAATAGATCGTTCGGTCCACGGGGAAGCAGGATCCTGCTCTCGATTCTGTAAATCTGTAAATCAATAAATTCTGTAAATCAATAAATGTCAAGGTAACGGCGTTAGAAACAACTTAATGAATCAACAAACAATGAAGCACTGGGCAATTTATTGAAGTTTCTTCATTGCAGTATTGCAATTGTAGAGTAAGTAGAAAGGAATTAAAGTGGACGAAAAGAGAAACCTACCTTCGGTGGGAACCGAACCGACGACCTTCGGATAACGCGTCCGATGCTCCACCGGTGGGCTTCGAAGGCGGTCGTCCCCCCGTTCATATTATTGGTTATTTATGGACATATGCTCGCTCTCTTACGCGCGAGCAATGGTAATCTCCTAACCATCAAAGGTGCCGCCTACATAAACTAGACCCTAACTTAAAGCTACGCCTACCATCAAGGACTTCCCGCTCCGATGCAATGTTGTTATGCCGCCTTTGGTTGGGGGTGGCATTTACGAAGGCATATTCGTGTCGGATCGGGATGGCTGACTCACCTACCTGTGATTTCTGCGGACTTGAAGAAACTATATTGAACACGTGCTGTGTATTTGCAGCAATTATGACGGTCAACGCTACCAACTTCAAATGGTACTCGACAGGCTGGACTCGAGGCCGTTTTCACCAGCTAAGGTTCTTGGGCCCCGGCCATATGCTTCGATGGCTCAGAAGGTGACGAAGGCGTTGCTGACGTACCTGAAGTTGACAGGTCTCTGCGACCGCCTTTAGAGACTGTACTAGTGCAAGTGTGCGCGTGATTGGGCTATTCTTTCTCTCTTCCTCTATTTCTCATTCTATTCCACCCTTTTATCCCTTTCGCCAGCGCAGGGTAGCAAACCGAACGCGCGTTTGGTTAACCTCCCTGCCTTTCCTTACCTCTGTCTCTCTGTCTCTCTCTCTTTATGCACATATAATCCTGGGAGTGTTAGGCAGCGCTACTCGTAGCCATGGCGGCGAGTGTGGAACACTTATTTTGCCAGGAGGCGTCACATATAACATGACCTCATGACGCCATGGCTACTACCCAATATACCCTCGCATACAACCTAAGGGCACCAAGTCTGCCGCAATGAGGCCCAAGCTATGAAATAACTTCCTTTCTATTTAATTCCTTTCTACTTATTCCACAATTACAATATTACAATTAAGAACGTCAATAAACTTCCCTGTGCTTTCCGAGGCTTCTCTGTTTGTTGGTTCAATAAGCTGTTTCTAATAAATAAACAAGACCTTCCGCGCCGTCCCTTTCAAGGTGATGGAATGGTACATAACTGCAGTTCTAAGAAATTTTAAACGACATTAGTTTGTATAGTGTTGTTAACTAGACCCCAACTCAAAATCAAAAGGTAAGTAGCGAATAATATTAATTCCTGCCGTTTTACGTCCCGAAGCTGCGAAATTATTATGACAGACGCCGTAGCCACCTGGCGTCCATTAACAAGCACTGACATAGCACATTACTCGCGCCTGTAGCAATTAACCTCCATTTAAGTGCGGCGGCCGCGGCCGGGTTTCGACACCGCGACTTTCGGGTCAGCATGTCAAGTGCCATAGCCGCTACACCACTGTGGTGGACTCCAATAAGAAATGAAGACGAAAAAAAAAAAGAGGGCAATAATCTCATCGCAAATCCTCCTACAATCGTTCGGACTTCCTTTGTGGCGCTCATAATCTGTTCTAGCCTCCAAGCGCGATAACTCTACGAAAATCCCACATCATTCCCTCTTATCGTCGAGGAGACCAGATGCATCCTGTACAATTCTTTTCTGAAAGAATTACGTACACATAATCATCAAATTTCAAAGAATGTCCGACCTCTCTATACGTGTGTGCTGCGAAAACCAGTGTCGAGGTCCGGTCTTCTGAATTCCGCAGTCGCTGAGCTTATCGTGCGCATTAATATTTACGCGACTATGTTCGCTGCAAACCGTGTACAACAAGGCACCTACTTTCAAGTGAGGAGCAGCGGCCGGTACAAAGAAAGGACTACACAGGACGTGACATGGAACGGCTCCGACAAGGCTCAATTTCTTATTCAACGTCACCGGTAGCGCGGATCGGACGTGCCTGCGTACAGCGTCCGCGTGTGTGGGTGGTGTCTGTAAAGGAGGGAAGGGGGAGAGCGGCCTCCCTCTTTTTAAAGAAAGACGAGAGAGATTTGAGACAGAAACTTCGAATTTCTCAAGCTGTTCGCGCTTCTCGTAAAGTCACATCTTGCAGACAAAGGAAATGTCACGTTAAAAAATATTCAAACCGGATAGCCGATTTTCTATGCTTTGCTATCGCTTCTGTTAGGTGATGTATTTGCACAGCGAGAAGAGAGTGTTGAGAGGAATTTTCGAAAATATGAAAACGAAAAAGAAAACATTGTAACAGGAATAGCAAGACCAATAGCAGTTCTGACTCTGTGGAGGCAAAAAGAGGTGTGTGTGTGTGTGTGTGTGTGTGTGTGTGTGTGTGTGTGTGTGTGTGTGTGTGTGTGTGTGTGTGTGTGTGTGTGTGTGTGTGTGTGTGTGTGTGTGTGTGTGTGTGTGTGTGTGTGTGTGTGTAAAAGCGCCAAAAAAGCTTTGACCGACTTCCGCTGCGATGCCACTTTTCATCTGCGTTCTAATACAGTCTGTTGCGACAGCATCCTGTCGTCAAGGCGGGCCAATGCGACCGGAAAATGCATGTCCAATATAACAGGTAATATTGCGTATTACGAATGTACAACAATTAAGGTACGCATTTGTGTACGCAACAGCTAGTAGAGATTAAACTCTCCTAACCAACTTTACATGCTTCTAAGGAAACATGACATACACTAATCCCTTACGTTAAGATGGTGGAGCGTTTCCCTCACTGTACATTGGGTGCCGCCATTAGGGCACTAAGCAGTTTACTTTCTATCATCTTTTTGCGTTCTTCATCGCTATCTGTTTACGCGTACCGAAAGCTACACTTCTGAGCAAGACGTCTCGGCAGTCGCTATCCATTCAAAATATTTATTGAGGCTCTTTTATCACCCCAAAACAAAAGCGTAGTGTCGTATCACTTAATTACTGCACGTAGTTCACCTCTGCAGCCGTTTTCCCGGCGTTAACTTCTTAACATTTTGATGTGCCATTCGCGATCCGGCACAGACTGTCGCGCCAATACGTGAAGTTAAACAAGTCACGCGAGGCAAATACGATATCCACGCTACAAGCCTGTCAGCTTCTTCACCTCTACCCTCGCCTCACGACGTGACAACAAGAGATTCAGCCTATCGGCGCTTCGCCCTCTCTGATCGCCTCCCGTTCCCTTTCTCTCGGCTCGTTTCACGCGCGTCCTGTAGTGCGCTCCCGAAACGCTTCACACAATCAACCGTGCACGAAAGAGCTTTCCGGAACAAAACCTTTGTGCCTCATTTAAATAGGGCCGCTCCCATCTACTCGCTCAGCCGCATGGGCACCCTTTGTACCTGCCCTTTCTTTCTTGTACCCTTAGCGATGGCAACTTCGCGCTCAAACTAGCCTCCTTTTGTTGGCAAACTGCCGTGACCCCTACTTGCTGCTGAAGCGCGCTTTGGCGAACTGAACGAATGAACGAACTCTGGCGTCGAGGCGCGGTTCTGCGTTAACCTTCCCCTCTCGCCCAACAAGTTTCCCGACGAACGAGCCGTCGTCCCCACAGCGCCGATTTTCGCCCGGGCGCGGCCACCATCGGATTCGCGCCACGTCTGTTTGGAAAAGAGCGCCGAGGGGCCCGCGTCGCGCACGTGTGCTCGACTTTCTCGGGCATTTTCACCCTGCGTTCCCTCCAGCCAAAGCCGTCCCTCTCTCTTCTCCTCTATGCCACCTAACATTGCTTCTTTCGAGCGGACGCGTAGTGCCCTGAGTACGACCCTCCCTTACCGACTTCTGAGCCTTATCTTCTAGGTCAGCGCGAGCCTCTCGTCTTTTAGTCCAGGGAAGTGGACTCTTGCACCGGCTCGAGCTTGGACAAGCATACCAAAATATATAGTTGCACTCGACAACAGTTCGGTGCGTCGTAAATAGGTGTTCATGATGTCACAGGAAAATTGTTCGTGTAATGAGGCTAACCGAACTTCGAGAAAAAGAAAACTTATGATCAGTACGTTTGGACCGGTTCTTATGGTAAAGTTTATTGCGCTACCATGACCGATCGGGCTCCCTCTAGAACGCGCTATGTGGGAAGTTGTTTGAAGTTCTGTTTTCTGGTCAGTGTTTATACAAACAAGCTAGAGAGGAAGAAGTAGGAACGCAATTAACCTCTCACAGTGGTGATAAATGAATGCGTCATAGTGATCCATCTTACTCCAAGCGGCAGTTTGCGAGTGTTGTATGAGTTAAGGTACTTTATACAGCATTAACGCTCGCTTTATAAGGCTGCAGCTTTCGCCAGACAGTCAATGTAACAAGCAGAATAACTTCACCAGAAAAAAAACATCCCACATTAGAACTCAAATTTCAAGCACCAGATGGAAATGACACAGCTCAGGCAGCGGAAGAAGATAAACAAGAGTGCACATTTGGAGCACATAAGTAGTGTGATACGCGCCCAGTATCATGCAATGCAACTCTTTTCACAGACATTTAATGTGCCATGCGCTGCACTTGTCCTTCTTGCGCATATAGCAGCAGAAATCAAACATCGCGATGAGCGCATCTGCGAGAGGCGATATTTAGCATGTAGCGCTCCATTACGTCATCGACGCCCCGCCACGGTGGTCTAGTGGTTATGGCACTCGGCTGCAGATCCCAAGGTCGCGGGATCGAATCCCGGCTGCGGCGGCTGCATTTCGATGGAGGCGAAATGTTGAAGCCCGTGTGCTGTGCGATGTCAGTGCACGTCAAAGAACCCCAGGTGGTCGAAATTTCCGGAGCCCTCCAATACGGCGTCTCTCATAATCAGAGCTGATTTGGGGCGTTAAACCCCACAAATCATCAAACCAACAAATTCGAGACGACGAAACACGTAGAAGCGCACAGTACCAGTTGGTTTACCTTCGACAGGAAGTTTTATATACACAAAAGAGCGCACATACTCTGAAAGCAAAATCAAAAGCGATCCTGCAAAAAAGCGAGCACCTACTCCCGAACAATTCGATAAAGTAAGCCTGTGCCAGTCCCTTTTCAACTACGTCGCGACTTGTTGTTGTTGTTGTTGTTTTGTGGGGTTTAACGTCCCAAAACCAGCTCTGATTATGAGAGATGCCGTAGTGGAGGGCTCCGGAAATTTCGACTACCTGCGGTTCTTTAACGTACGTCGCGACTGCACTTTAAGACCTTGGTGGAAGAAAAAAATGGGTGCACAAGCGCGAGACTTACAATTAATCTGTAAGTGCGAACCAGTTCCATTTTCATGAACTGCGTGTTCTGCAAACAGTTCCATTTTTTTTTATGAACAGCGTGTTCTCCTGTAAGCGAACGTTAATACATCTGCCAGTTGGCCGATGCGTGGCAATAGACCATGTACATACACCTACATACATACATACATACAAATACATCCATACATACATACATACATACATCTACATACCTACATACATACATACCTACATACATCCATAAATCATACATACATACATACATACATACATACATACATACCTACATACACGCAAGCAAAGCAAGCAAGCACAAAAGCTTTGTTTGCCACAATACAGGGTTGCCTAACAGTCAAACACGCTTTACAGGCGAGGCATTGGGGACATTAAATAGCAAGAGGATTATTCGTGTATTACTAAGGTACCTTTTCACAATGTTAACAGCCCCACTCATGGCGTGAAAGAGCACTTAGTAAGCACGAAAGTGCACACAAAGAAAATACAGGCTGCAATGCCACCTTCATATCTCCGCACCAACTCGCGACGTGATAGGATTGAAAGGCTATTTTTATGGAGAACAATTTCCCGCTAAACATACATGACATTGCATTACAGGGGGGACAGAGACTTCACGTAGCAAGTTACATCAAATTTCATGGAGCTGATGGGGCCGAAATATGAAGAAAATACGTTGAAGTCCATGACGTCGCGCTTACGTTTTGGCGCCGTTTCGGCGCGAAATTTGAAAATTAAGCATTAATCTTCGTTTTCTCTTCCAATACTGAATCTATGATGCCGAAATAAAAAAAATAGGTGTCTGAAATTATACTATAGTGGTCTAAAATGATTCGTTGCTTCTTTTTAGTGTCCCTTTAACTATCAGTTGCATGAGCAATTAGAGTTCGGTATTTTATTGCGATGTCAATAATATGGGGATTTGAATGGTGTTTTAGCCTTCGCCGTGGCCGTCATGCCCCCATAATATAAATATACATGAATTCATACACAACTCAAATTTACGGGTGCTCACATTTGGTATTGGAAATGCGTGCGACCTCTCGGCCTCCAGACGCGCGCCTCAGACTACTCAGCTATTGTTACTGATCCTGGTCTTGCTACAGCATAAGCAGAGAGGTACCAATACGCAGAGCTTGAAGCTGGTAACTCGCCAGAATTTCGAGCTGCCTTCGGACGAGGAAGCAGAGTTTGCACGTAGCTCCGGAGATTGCGTCATGCTCTCACCGCATTGTTGGCGTAGGTAGCCGACGGTGTTTCTATGGGGTAGCAGTCCGTGAGTGAACCGCCAGCCGGCACCATTGGGGAAACGCTTGTCGCGCTCAACGAAAAGCGCTCTTGGATGCGCATCCACACACCACGCCGGACAGGACTGCGCAATTCGGTGGAACGGAGCGGAAACACATCGCCCCTAAAGCTTCTAGTCTTACTCTGTAGGTTGCTATGGCATCCAAAGCTTCGCCCTTCTGTCGAAACTGTGACTATTTTTTTTAATGTGCAAGTATTTCGGTGCCTGACCGTCGAATAAATTCTGCCCTCCAGTCCGTCCATCTGCTATGTGTGAAACATCGAGACAAAGTTACAGGTGTATAAGACGAAACAAATTTGAAAGGAAATACCTTCGCAATGACGGGTTTCGAAGCTACGAGGCCTCGCTCATAAGCCAAGTGTTTTCCCCACTGGGCTATACGTCCGCTTTTGCAGAAGATGAGTATGTCGGCACTGTATGAATTGTTGCTCCGGTGGAACCACAGCTACACGCTCACAAATGCAAGAAAGAAAAGAAAAGGCGCTTTTCCGAAGCGGGAAGCTACAGCGAGACGCTGAACGACACATGAAAATAGAGAAAGGACGTGGGATCGACACAACCTAGTTGTCACTAAATGCTATTCTAAGCTCTTTACGACACCTAGTGACACCCTCACCAGTGGGTGGTCAACCGATTGTACTCCAGACCGTTGTCGACAGCGAAGATTCTGGGAGCATGATCGTGTG
Organism: Hyalomma asiaticum; assembly: GCA_013339685.2. Lineage (NCBI taxonomy): Eukaryota > Metazoa > Arthropoda > Arachnida > Ixodida > Ixodidae > Hyalomma > Hyalomma asiaticum. Next base: position 14,690,707 of record CM023483.1, on the reverse strand, counting down.
CTTTCACGACCCAGTAGGTTGCCAAGGCATTGTTAGCGTACCTGAAGTCAACAGGTCTCTGCGACCGCCCGTGGACGATGTGCTCAGAAGATGTACTTCCTCCAGTGCGGGGTAGCAAACCATTGATTAATAGCGCCTGGTTAACCTCCCTGCCTTTATTTCCTTCTCTTCCTCTCTTTCTCTCTCTGTCTCTCCCCAGAGCAGAGGGCGCACTACTTTCCTCCGTCTTCATCGTCTCCAAGTTCCCCCACTTCACATTACGGGGTTGTAACCACGCTTTTGCGCGTCGCGATTTTCTTGGCGGCAGCATTTCGGCAGCATTTCCATAGGGCAAATAGTCGGGCGTAAAAATGTGGGCTGAGGTGACGTCATACATACATACATACATACATACATACATACATACATACATACATACATACATACATACATACATACATACATACATACATACATACATACATACATACATACATACATACACATAAAGGGACAATAGAACGAAAGTTCTGCGAAAAAACTTTCGGCAGTTGTGCAATGCATCCTAAATGTATTGACTCTCGGGTTCATGTTACGTCACTTCAGAACTTCAAAGCGCCATGTGAGTGCCGCAGAATATTTGATTGTTTACGCTTTTGCAATCGCAAGATCTTCAGGGTAGGCGCGCGAACAATAGGCGCAAACCTGGTAAGCGAGTGTAGTGATGACGGTACGAAGCTTCAAGAAAACCATTCCCATCCTTATTTTTTACACAATGAAGGAACGAAGCATAGCAAACTTGAAAAATTTATTTTAGTAAAGAAAGAGACGCGGCTACGAGTTTCGCCAAGAATTCACCTCCGAATCCCTTTGCCGTGCTCCTCTTAAAACTTTGCCGCAATGAGATTAAAGTGGTCTCTGTAGATTGTGTTCTTCCACTTTCCGTACAGGCAAATATAAAGAAGTTTACCAACCTTCCGTGTAAGAGGCAGCTCAGAAGTAAAAGGAGAAACGATAGGTTTTGTTGCTAAAGTAGACTGTACTAGAAAACAAGGATCTACAAAAGTACTAGTCACTAAATACCTGAAACTTGTAAGCAGTGTTTGCTCTTCGCAATCACTTGTAACGGTATAGAGAAGAAAAGAAGATCAGTTAAGGTCATGAACCTCTCATTAAATTCGTGCCAGAACAGGCTTTAAAAAGCCGAATAAGAAAGGCAATCGTCGCGTGCCCACACAGACAAAAATTTCAGTGCAAGATAATGTCACAGTGAGGCACTTTCTATGCAGCTTCTAAGATAAATCCCAAACCCTCTCAGGCACAATGTGAACAGTGACCAGCAATTTATATGCAGTCAACGGATTTGATACAATGCCTCGTCCGGGTACAGGCACTGATGGATCACTGCACGGTTTCCGTAATCCTCACAGTATTACGCGGCCTAATCCCAAAAACATCTGAGAACGCATTTAGAAAATCGGCGTTCATTTTGCTTTCATTTTTTTCAAAGGAGATAACTAATTCTGCGCATCACATTACGCCGCCTTAATGAGGCGCTTTTCCGGCGCCACCTGGTCTCGTTTAAGCACAGTAAATGTACAAGCCTCTTACAAGATTTCTTCCCGTTTCTGCAAGCACGAATATCTATTAGGAGTGTACAGGTGGAGATATCGTTGCTCTTTCCAGGAAATTTAGAGAAACCTTATTAGCGAGTCTTCATGCGGCTCGACTGGCATAAAAAACTTTTTCTGTGGATAAGAGTTGATCGGGAAGAAGTCTTTAAAAAGGTAATCACTACTCCGTTGTCCTGTTCTAAATCCACAACCACCCAGAGACGCAACCCAGTGGAAGCTACGGATTAGCCTTGACTCACAAGGCCCCTTTCATGGTCACCCATGGCTCGGTGAAAGATGACCCGCCACGGTGGTCTAGTTGCTATGACACTCGTATGCTTATCCGAAGGTCGCGGGATCGAATCCTGGCCAAGGCGGCTGCATTTCGATGGAGGCGAAATGTTGAGGCCCGTGTACTGCGCGATGCCAGTGCACGTTAAAGGAACCCCAGGTGGTCGAAATTTCCGGAGCCTTCCCCTATAGCGTCTTCTCACAGTCATATCTGGTTTTGGCACGTAAAACCCCAGAAATGAGTCAATCAGTTGGTATAAGAACAGTGTTCGTCATTCTTTTCTGTCGAAGATCCGGTAGAATCTTTAGGGAGTCGAGCTCGCTGCCTATTGTTCTGCGGCCAAAAACAAAAGCAGCACAGTCATTGACTCAGTGTAGTTTTCCCGTTAGTATGGCAGGACGGTTAAGGTGTCCTTAAAGAAGGTTAAGGTGTCCTTAAAGAACAATTGTACTTCACATTGTACGCGTGCTCGTTTGCAAGTTTATCCGTATGCCGAATAAACTTCATATCGAGCGCAGCCGGAATTTCTTGCTACTGCAGGATTTCTTGATTACAGAATTGAATTTCCAACAGTGTGGGTTGTGTATAGCATTACTAGATGCTGGCACACCTGATGGTGACAACTATGTATCCCTCAACAACACAGTCAATCAAAGATTAAATTATTCAATCAATCAATCAATCAATCAATCAATCAATCAATCGTATACATATGTAAAACCAGCAACAGCATTTAAATATAAAGACGGGGTTCCGAAAGTGCGAGACAGTAACACGAACTGCCGTTCACTGCGATACTGCATGTTACAAATATCAGAGCCACGTAATTAGCATAACCTTAACATAAAGAGCTAAATGGATGAATAAAATTGATACAAGAGCCAAACACGCCGGCATAAATGCGTATGATACGTTCACTATGACAAACTTACTATTAGCAGTGCAAGGAGATTACTTATAATTAAACGTAGGCAAGCAACGTGGCGAAATATTCCTGAGTATCGCCATGGTATGATACAAGTGGCGGTGACGCGATCGCTTAGTCGCGGTTCGTAGCATCCGAAGGCATTTTCACGTGCCTTTCCATTATTCACCCGCATGCTTTTATCCTCCGCAAGAATCATGCCAACTTTGTCATCATATAATCGCCATCGGATGACCTGATCTTTGTACGTGGTACAAAGAAGAGCTAGAAGCTGCACTAACTGTGTGCCGGCGTTCTTCAGCGCCAGGACCGGACGGCATCACTTATCGCGCCCTGTGCAACTTGGGTGAACAAGCACGGAAGGCACTCCTGATCCTTTACAACGACTACTGGCAGACGGGCACGGTACCGCAGGAATGGAAATGCAGCCGCTTAATTCCACTCCTTAAAGCCGCCAAATCTCCTTTGGACATCTCCTCATATCGTCCGATCGCGCTTGCCAGTTGTGTCAGCAAAACGATGGAGAGAATGATTTTAACGTGCCTAGAATGGTACTTGGAGTACTACGACGTTTATCCCGACGATATGACCGGTTTCAGACGCGGTCGTTCATCAACCGACAGCGTTGTTGCTCTGATCACATATGTCCAACACCAGAAAGCCTGTAAGCGACTATCTGCCGCTGCGTTCCTGGACGTTAAAGGCGCTTACGACAATGTCACCCACGAATCCATTCTGAGCGCACTAGACGCTGTAGGACTTGGTGGCAAGATGTATACGTGGGTATGCAGCTACCTACAGACGAGGACGTTCTACGTTCACACAGAGAACGGCCCGACATCAGAGCATCACGTTAGCCGTGGAGTCCCTCAAGGCGGAGTGCTAAGTCCAACGCTTTTTAACTTAACCTTTATTGGATTAGTAAATCATCTGCCAAGCACCGTACGACTTTCCATCTATGCCGATGACATCTGCGTTTGGACGTCCGCTCTGACACGGCTTCAGCGTCGTGCTCGGCTTCACAAGGCAGTCACGACGACATCGCGTTACCTTCACAAACAAGGGCTAGAAATTTCATGCGAAAAGTGCGCAATGGTGGCATTCACCAGGAAACCGATGTTTGCACATAACATCTCCATTAACGGACGAGTAATACCATACTGCCGAAGTCATAGGTTCCTGGGAGTGGTAATTGATAGAGACCTGTCTTGGACTCCGCACGTGAACTACGTGAAGAAACGGCTGACTGCTATCTGCCACTTGTTCAGATTCCTCGCAGGGAAAAACTGGGGCCTGTCCATACACGCTATGCTACAGCTATACAGGGTGCTGTTCGTCGGATTCCTGCGGTACAGCCTACCTGCTATCGCTAACACCTGCAAGACTAACCTGAGCACGATACAGAGCATTCAAGCACAAGCGCTTAAGATATGCCTTGGCTTACCACGCAGCGCGTCAACGGCTGAAACCATTGCCATAGCGCAGGACTTCTCTATCACGACGCACATAGCCGTTGAGACCATGCGACTTCACCTCAGGCATGTGGCTAGGACTCCCTCACACCATCTGGCGAGCCTCGTTGCTGCAAGGCCCCGCACTTCATTCAGTGCTAATGTCAATGCACACAGTGCGGCGTTTACTCCAGGGTACGCGCCTGCGGCTAAGCGAGTGCTCCCCCGTGGTGTTTGAGTCTCCCACAAGTACACCTCACAATTCCTGAGATACAGAAGAAGACAAATCTACCAGTATCTCCGCTAAAGCAACTCATCTTACACCTGTTGTACGAACGGTACGGTGACCACGTACATGTATACATCGATGGATCGACTACGTCCTCCAGTTCTGGCGGAGCGGTGGTCGTACCAACGCAGGGGATAACGCTTCGACTAAAGACGTCTCATGTCACGTCGTCCACGGCGGCAGAACTCACGGCTCTATGTCATGCACTAGAATTCATCCGTACTGAGAGGCCGAGGAAATGGGCTGTGTTTTCGGACTCGAAGGCGGCGTTGCAGTGCATACGGTCAGCTCTTAGGCGCGGATGCCCCGAGCAGCTGACGTACGATGTAATCGTGCTTCACTACCAGCTCAGAAAAAAATGGCCACGAGATTGACTTTCAGTGGGTGCCCAGTCAATGCGGAATCAGCGGCAACGATTCTGCAGATGGCGCAGCTCGCACTTCACATCCTGAAGCGAACATTGTTTCAATTCCACTCTCAAGGACAGATGCTGCAATGCAGCTTCGACACCTGGCACGCCGTCTCTCACTGGTTGAGTGGAACTCGCCAAACATCAAACGAACGCGACTGTACCAGCTAAACCCTTGCTTGCATATCCGCCCTCCATCAGGAATTCCTCGACATGAGGCCTCGCTTCTTTGTCGACTTTGGCTGGTAGTTGCCTTCACAAAGGCATACTCCGCATTAATTGGAGCGATCGACAGTGCAACCTGCGACATGTGCGACACCAACGAAACCCTGGACCATCTGCTGTGCCACTGTCCGCGATTCGTCGAGGAAAGGAAAACACTTGCTGAGACGCTACGCCACCTTGACGATCGGCCACTTTCCTTACAGATGTTACTCGAACACCGCGCTCATCGCTCGTCGGCCCACAAGGCACTAAAAGCACTTTTGCGCTTTTTGAAGATGACTGGTTTGCACGAACGCCTTTGACAGTTGGACTTGTCCTACAACGTCTATTTCATTATTCCCCTTCTTTCTCTCTCTCCCATCTTTCTATTCCCCCTTCCCATTCCCCCAGTGTAGGGTAGCCAACCGGACACCTTTCTGGTTAACCTCGCTGCCTTTCTGTTTTCCCCTTCCTTCCTTCCTTTCTTGTACGTGGTACGCACCTCATCTTCATTGACAAAAATGGGTTACGGCATCGAAACACCAGGCTGGAGTTACTGCGCTCGTGTTGGTGTTGTTTTTGATGCGCAGTCGCGCAAGCTGGTATAAAAGAGGTTTATCGATTACAAAACACAACCAGCGCCTGCTGAGGCATACACGGTGTAGTACGTAGGCTCCACTATTTTTTAGATCAGCCCACCAAAACGGCCATATAGTTAACACGTGACTTCAACGTGGTGTAGTCTTCGCAGTAAGCGAAAGGTATATTACGATCCTCACTGAAGTTTGAGCTCGCCTTCGCATCAGTAAGCAGCCGCTGGGAGTTCTATTATTGCACTATCTTTAAGCTCTGGAGTTAGGTTAAGTCCATCGGTTATAAAACCCGTGCGTGTATTTCAATCGCAGGATATCCAGAGTATCTGACGTAATCAAGCTCGTGGACTACCGCTAGCAGTGTGCGATATACGCTGTGGATACCCGACTTGTGTTAGCAATAACTTAGCTTCTTGCGCCCTTAAGCCGTTCTTGGGATTTAAAATTTTGCATGAAAGCATGTACAATGAAGCGTTATGTATAGGGTAACACGGCAGGACGCGTTTAAATTACTGCCGTGCTTTCATTGCTTGCAGTAGCGTTGGCGTTGCGTCAGGAAAAGTATTGTTTCCCGGAGATGCAGAGGTTAGCCCTTAAGAAGGTCTCGCTGCTTTGACTCGCCTGTTTCGGCCCCACGTAATTTGTTCACTTGCCGCAGCAAATCCTTTCAATATGCAAACAAAAAGCTTAACCGATGAAGGAATGGCCGATCTAGACTATGGGCTCACCCAACCAACCAATTAACGAACCAGACAACACCCTTACGCGCGCTTTACGCAATGCTGAAGTTTTGAAATACTGCAACGGACGAGCGACGCGTTAAGTGCACCACAAAGAAAGAGCTGATCTTCGGAACGCTGCGGTCACCGAACTCGGTGAGGACGTGTCCCTGTCACATGGTAAACGGGTTGGAAGTCAGGGGCCACGGAGAGGCCTGCGAGTTTGTTCTTCTTTCTTTTTTTTATGAGAGAAACAAATGCGTTAGTGAAAACGTGGTCAACGTAATTCTTGGAACTTTAGTAACGCGCTTATAGAGCGCATGGTATTAACGCTACCATAACTGTTCTCGCAATTCGGCGCTTACACAACGAGCCTAAGGTGCGCAAAGACCTGAAAGTGCATGCGTTATATAACCCGACGTTTGCTGGTCGGTTTCGCGTGAAGCCGCGTCTTCCAACCTCATGTGGCACTCCGAATAAGTTTGGTAAAGTTTAAATGTGCTCCATAAACTGTAGAGAACTTGAATTACTGACCGTCCTTTTCGGCATACACTGTGCTACCAAGGAGACGCTTCTCTTGACGTTTTTCGCTTCCTGTTTATTTTAGCACTGTCGCCTCGTAATCACACGTACCAGGGGGAACGAACATCGTCGTTTTTCATGTATCATTGAGGCTTACGAGATCTCTATAGAGGCGTCACCCAGCGACCTGTACGACGTTTCTTTTTTTCCTTTTTAAAAATCTGATGTTTGGTTAACTTCCTCAGCAACGCAAAGCTGTTTTGCGGAGTGAAAACTGTCTGAGCAAACTTTGCAATTTATCGCGTGTTCTGTCAGCACCTTCCTATCTCTTTATGTCACTTGTAAAGGAACTGGTATGCTGGGAAGTGTAGTGAAGATTTATTTAAGCGTTGTAAACGGCAGTCGCATCAATGCAGTGAATAGTTAATCCCAGCCCTCTTTGTTCCGGCTGAATTCCTGTTACTTCCGTGAATGAGTGTTTACGCAAATAATTTTGAGCGAGTACCACATATACAGACGAAATATTAGCGCAAAGCATGAGGTAACTCTTTCATGTAGAAGCAAAGGTTATGTCGACCGTATTAAAATAACTTTTCATTTCATCGGACCTCCCGCTGAGCCATGTACTGCGCAGCTGAGGAAGTTTCAGGCTGAAAAACTGCGAAACTATTCAGCTCTGAACTAACTGCAGGTGCCTTTAAGCCATGTGATTTCTGCAGTTTTGAGACCTTTGTTCTGAAGCATGCAACAACTCTCCTTGCAACGAACTCAACAGACTGAGACAGTGCATGGAATGAGAGCTGGACAGTTTCGCCTTGTTGTTGACCTGCCACGCTACTCTAAGTGCCGTCTAAGCAGCAAGCCTGCCCAGCCTTTACACAAGTGAACTTATCTTCCTCCACGGAAACCTTGACGAATACTTGACGGAAGACTCGCGCTGGCTACATCGGGGTTAGGGTCATGCCTTATCTCAGCTACGTTAGCATCTACAACTATATAAGTACTAGGTGGTTAGGCAAACTGATGAAACCCTAACCTTCTTAGGCAAGGAGTACGATGGACAAATGAAACAGGAACGGTTACGTAACGGACAACTCATTCCCTCTCAGAATTTTTTTTTTTTTCTGTCGCACAAAGCAGCGCTGTCATCGTTGTCTGCTGAGAGCGACAATGCCTTATTGCCAGAAAGTGACTTTTTGTTCCGGAATATATCCTGCTGCTTTAATTTTCCACGTCTTATTTTCAGGTCGCAGCGATTAATAGAGCACGACTTGGAGCAGGAATTTGTTCATTAATTTTCGCCTCCTGCACTCTCTCTTCGTTTCGCCTCGAGAGAGAGAGGGTGACATTGCAACGACAAACGACGCTGACACTGACATGTCGTCATAGCCTCTCTTCTCTTCTTCCTTCTTTCAGTACCATTTTCATTTCTCTGGCACTGTATAGTCAATCGGAGATCTCCGCAGATAGACACGTCTTCTAACCTTACATTGCTCTCTCCCTCTCTTTCTGAATTGAACGACAACTTCATCGAAGAGAATCGGGCGTGCTTTGATGAAAATGGTTGGAAAGAGCCTCCGCAAAGCTTTTTTTTAATTCTGTATTTGATTGACTGGCGAAGCTGCTTGCGATACCGGGGCTAGCGACAACCGGGAACGCGCTCTGCGCGCCTATCCACAATGCAGAAAATTAGGGACATTCGCTGTCGACTGCGCTAGCTATTATTTATATCCGACCATTGTAGGAAAAATCAAACACCGACCTCACAAGAAGCCGGAACAAAATAATAACAAAGCAATGTTGCAATTATATGGGCAAGAAACATCACGAAACGGCGAACTTCAGTATGGCGACGTGCTACCATTCAGTGTGTGTTGCGAGCATCTGTAATTGTCTGCATCTTCTGCGTAGCTTGTTCTCTAAGCACTTCTTATCCCCTTTAGCTGTTCTTCATACTTCCTTAATTTAACGCTTTATTGCAATAGACGAACGCTTCTTCCTTTCTTCTTTTTTTTTTCTTTTTCTCCGATCACCTTCTCTGTCCTTCTCCTTGAATGTGTGGGTTTGAAACGGGCTTATTTTATGTGATGAAGTAATTGCTGGCGGTAGTCTCCGCATTCGGTTGGGACGCATGTCGCGAATTCCAGAACATTTAGGATTCAGCGACAGACATCTCCTAAGAAGAGTCTACAAGCAGAAGAGCGCGGACACATAGCTATAGCCGCTCGAAATACGGTTCAACAGCTTTTCTTCGTGTTAAACAAAGTTGTGCAGGTTTGCTGTCCGTGGCGTACTCCCTCCTGAGCCTTCCGCTTCAACGGACTGTGGCCTTGGTATCCTATTATAATTTCTTCTAACCATGGCGTGGTATCAATGAACCCATTCTTAGACCGTTATAGCTCACTCTAACGTAATTTCTAGCGTTCTCACTGACAACCCGTACCCAAGCCAATGACGCAAGACAAAGCGCGGTTGCAGTCCGCTCCCTCAAAGCATCTTCTTCACCCGCTCTCCTCTGCGCATTAAAAGAAAGCTATCACCTATATCGCAGGGTTCAAAATATCCTGGAACGTCTCCAGCTCCACGGTAAAGTGGTCCCGGTGACAGAATAACGTGGGACGTTCAAAATTACAGCCTTCATACACGATGGCCGATGCGCGGTTCGAGAGGATGGAGGTAAACTGCGGTGTTCCTCTCGTGCCTCTCTAAGTATCCCTGCGTAGGCACGAGGATAACTGCCGCGCGGCGATACCCAGGCGTAGGGAAGGAGGCGGTCGTTCGAGGGCTGAAGTAAGGTCGCCGTGATTAACCCTGGAACAAGCGCAACGCAAGAAACAGCAGCAACGACAAAGCCAACCCATCAGCCAACAAAGCGCCAACTCGCAAAGAGAGAGGCACAAGAGCGGAAACAGGAACGATCGGGCAACCCTTCAAGGGGAGCCGTCCCCCCTATAACCACGCGCGAGCGCTGATTGGTCCGCGAGGGAAGTGACGTCGCCAAAAAGGCCCGCTCGCGGGCGCGCGCGCCCGCGCAACCCTCTGAGAGAAAAAAGAAGAGAAAGAATTATCGAAGGGGCCGAAGTAGGGAGCAGAAGGAGAAAAGGAGGAAGGGAAGAAGAAAATTCAAGCGGCGACGCAGGTTTCCAACATGGCGTCGGGCAGACTTCCGGCACAACGCCCACGCGCCCCAGAGCGCGCGCGCGTCAGCCGGACCGGGGGGTACAAAAGCGACGGCCGCGGGCGGCTCCGATCCCGACTCCGGAGTCAGGACCACCCCAAACTCGTGCGCGGGACGCTTTCGAAGAGTGAGAGAGAGGCGCGAAATCTGAGAGCAAGGCCGAGTGTGCGAACCCGCTCCTGAGATCATCTTCGAGCGAATAAGAAAGCGAGTAGGTAGAGCGAGCGAAAAGGAGGAATATACCGTTAGGAAAAATAGCGGGAAAACTGAACTTTCGCGTTCTTTTCGTTGTCGACTTGGTCGCATAGTTGTCATTCCCGCTCGTTGAGTAGCGTCGGGGTAGGTAACTATCCGCGTTACTAGTCCTTTCGATTCGGCTACAGCTGGGATCGAAAGCCGTCCTCTGACTCCAGTTCGGGAAGCGGTGAAGGAAAGAGAAAAACAAAGACAGGACAAGACAGGGACGAAACGACCGTCGCAGCGACTTCGCCTTGAGACATCCCACTCCTGAGTGTGCCCCTTCGTCCGCTGTTGGAGAAAGACCTGCCTAAAGAGTGAGTTTTCTATTGCTCTGTCATCCATAACTGCATTTCGAGAACCCACTTCTTTGCATAAAGATTTTGCGCTCGGTAATTTAAATCGGTAGTTATTTTGTCAGTTTCGATTTCCAGCACTTTTCACAACATGAGGCACTCTTGCGAAACTGGGCTTTCGCGGCATAATATCTCGTGCAACGCTTAAAGTGTGTATTGATTATTCGCACGCGAAAGCTTCTGAGTGATATAACAACAATATCTTGAATAAATAAAGTGTAAAGGACTGCTATTTCGTGAAATTTCAATGTTTTTTTGGATAATAAGCGAGGTGCTCTCTGCAAAAGTCACCCAATATCAAGTGAAACTTGGCAGCCCATAGCGGCCGCAGCCAAACTCGCTTTGTTCGCGTTCTAATAATAATAATAATACTAAAAGCAAAAATAATTAAACATAGTTAATTTAAGCGACCGTCTAGAGAAACCGTCCAGACTGGGAAGAAAAGGGCATTCGAATAGATGGAGAATGTCTCAGCAATTTAAGATTTGCAGACGACATTGTACTCTTTAGCAATGATGGAGACGAACTACAAAACATGATTAATGACCTAAACAGGGAAAGTATTAAAATTGGGTTAAAAATGAATTATGCTCAATAGCCTAGCTAAGGAACAGGAATTTACAATCGACAATGAACCCTTACAATGTGTAAACGAATATGTATACCTGGGACAGTTAATAACAGGAACTCCTAAACACGAAAAAGAAATTCTCCGTAGAATAAGGATGGGCTGGAGCGCATTCGGAAGGAATTACGAAATCATGACTGGAAACTTACCGCTCTCACTAAAGCGAAATGTATTCAATCACTGCATTCTCCCAGTACTAACGTACGGTGCAGAAACGTGCAGGATAACTAAAAGACTAGAGATGAAACTAAGGAGCGCGCAACGTGCAATGGAAAGAAAAATGATAGGGGTAACGCTAAGAGATAAAAAAACGAGCGGAATGGATCAGAGAACAGACAGGAGTAGCCGATATTATTATATCAATTAAAAGAAAGAAGTGGACCTGTGCAGGACATTTCATGAGGAGTACAGATAACAGATGGACAGTAAGAGCGACGGAATGGATACCAAGAGAGGGAAAACGAAACAGAGGCAGGCAAAAGGTTAGGTGGAGCGATGAAATTAAAAAGTTTGCGGGCGTAAAGTGGAACCAACTCGCTCAGGATAGGGTGGAGTGGAAATCGATGGGAGAGGCCTTCGTCCTGCAGTGGACCTAACGACCGCAACCGCGCTGAAGATCCCCCACGTGTCAATTTCTTTATTTTGTCGGTGATTACGAGAGAGCTGTTGGCGCGCGTGTATCTGCTAAAGCATATGCGCGCTGAAGACAGTTGATATTAAAGTCTCAGTTAGAAGTGCTAAAATAAGGTCGCATTTGTGTTCACGGCAGAGCGAACCAACTTGACACGCTCAATCATACCGAGCACAAAATGTGTTTCTTGCAAATTCAATGTCAATTACCTCTTGAAACCAAGCGCACTAGCCCGCATACGTTGAGAATATTCAGTTACAATTCATATGGTATAACAAAGCTTCATTCTTTTGAAGCTACGGTTACATGTACTTAGTTATTCAAGTACGCTTGCCGAACTCTGAAAACTGATGGCTTCCTCCGACACTTCGTGCGCTGTTTGCCATACTGCACGTATAGAGCACCATAACAAACTCGGCGATAATTGCTAAACTCAACCGCGTCTCGCATACTTAAAGAAAACAGAGACACCTTTGTTTAAGACAACTGCATGACTTGCGATTTCGTCTTCACATGTGCATATATGAAAGAAACATGCTTTATCAGTATTATGCGTATGCACTTTCGTAACGAAATAAAAATGAAAGCATCCACCAGAGTACGAATCCAAGAAACGTGTTTGGTAGCCCTCGTTTGTCATCCTTATACCACTCGGAGACTTTTATGAGATGGTGTTGCTCCATAAAGGTTGGAGCCTCGCTTGGGGAAGGCTCGAGCCGGCGCAAGAACGTATGTGTCGACCAAGGTCTGCGCTAATATAGTTATGCGAGTGTGTATACCGTGTTTCACGTTCACCTGAAGAATGAACTGAAATCCAGGAAGTATGACACCTCTGAAAAGCAAATGGAAACATACGTTGCGCCATCATAGCGCCGGCGTCGAGCTACATAATCGCGTGTGACAAGCATAGGAGTCTAAGAACGCAGAAACGCACCGCATGCCTCCGGCAGCGAGTTTAATACCGCCGCGGTGTGCCCACGACTTGTCGCAACTTATTAAGCCCCGTGCGAAGGAAATGCAAGCTGCACACGTAGACAATGTATGCATAGGATCGAAGTGGTGGGTGCGAGAACGGGATTTGCGAAAAACACGACAAAATAGAAACGCTCGCAGCGGCAAATCTTGTTGTTGCTGGTGCAACGTTTCGGACCAGCTGTCGTTGACAACACAATTTCCTTCAGAGGCAAAACAGAGTTTTAAAGAAGGGGAAACTTTTCTGTTATACATATTCCTTCAGGAGGTGTTGCACGCCGAACACTTTTTGGGAAAAAAGGGAAACGCCTTTGTATAAATTCCCGCTGCATTATTTCAGGATTAGGCCTGCAGCCAGAGCCAACATTAGAAGCCCCAGGTAAATACAAAGTGGCGAATTTGTTCCACCAAGATAGATCACCCGGTTTATGTTAAGTGTTTTATTTTATTTCCTTCTACGGCTTCTCAGTTTTTAAAGAAGGAGTGGGACAATGTTGCAGGCCCTGCGGTTATAAATGTGATAATGCGGACAAAGCGGCAGTGAGCGCAGCTGCAGTTGTACTGCAGATTGAGATCTGGTGTGACGCTCCGTGACTCCCAGAGAAAAACGTAGGACAACGTGCATGTCCTACCCGCCTCCACAGATTCTGTTTCTGCGGTCATGTTAGCTCGATTTCAGATGTCGACCTCTACGCGCGACGCATTCCTTGTAACGTCCAGGTGTCTTCTTGCTACGATTGCTGTTATTTAATGAGTAATAATAATTTCCGGGTTTTTACGTCACGAAACCAGTATGTGTTTACGAGAGACGCCGAATGGAGAGCTCCGGAAATTTCGGCCACCGGGAGCTCGTTAACGTGCACTGACATCGCACCGCACGCGGACCTCTAGCATTTCGTGTCCATCACAACGCGGACGCCGCGGCCGTGGTTCGTTCCCGCGATCTTCCGTCCAGCGGTTGAGTGACACGGCCATAGAACATCGAAGCGGGCATGCAGACGAAGGCGTTCCGTAGTACTTGAAAACAAAGTTCTAAAAGGAATATAGATGGGAAAGGCAGAGAGGTCAAAGGAATTAAAAGGAAGACAAACTTTTAAATGCGGAGCATTTCTTAGTCGCACGATGTCGCGCTTCGGCGTCGGCGGCGCCGTCCACACCCCCACTGCGCATGCTCGGCTCGTCTCGTGCCGGCCCACCGGGCGTTCAGCAAGCCGAGCATGCGCAGTGGGGGTGCGGACCTCTTCCCCGTACTCCTCTCCCTCGAACGCGGGCGGTGTGTATATAAGCGGCGGAGCGCGCGTTCGGAATTCAGTCAAGGGCGTCTTTGCGGACATCCCCCCGTACTCGTCTCCCTCGAACGCGGGCGGCATAGGCGGAGACTTTTTCATTTCCCGGGGGGGGCGGGGGCGCCGGGATCTTCCCTGCGGTCTTCTATCCTCATTCTCCAACTACCCTTTCTCGTCCTTCTTTCTCTAATTTTCCTCCTCACTCTCTCCCATATTTTTCAAAAACGCGGGGGAGCTCAGGCAATTTTAATTTTTTTTTTCTGATGATGAAAACTGGCAAACTGCCACACGGCCGGACTGGAGGAGCGATGCGCGCGCATTTGCGCGCGTCGCTTTCCCACTCCGGCCGCGAACGCATCAACATCGCTGTAAATTCACATCTGACATTATTTATTCCAAGAAATATTTATTTTACAATAAATGGAGCAATGTATTCCCAAATGACACAGAAAGCACAAGAGAAGAAAAAATGTCACAGCAAGTCACTTTCGTGCAAATAGTTTTGAACTTTACACGATTATTTGCACTTCACATTTGTAACATTGTCATGCAATCGTAACCCAGTGAATTAAACACCAGTTAAAGGAGTACTGACACAAAATTTAAGGCGATCGAGATAACTTGCGGGATATATTTGTGTCGACACACACGCATCATCTACATCTACCAGTCACCAGTTGCGTGACGAGTTTGTGTTGCTGTCATGATTCTTGGGAGAGCGCTCATCCTAGCAGGCGTTTCCGACGGAAAGAGGGGGCAGAATTGCACGGGAGTACAAACTGACGTCCTCGCCTCGGCAGCGCATTGTTGAGGATCACGCATGTCTGAAACTTCCCAGAGGGCATTACAGCAGCACCCAGGGAGCCTTCACTCAAAAGAGTTGTCCGCGCGGTGCTCATGTGAACGCGGTTTTGTGTGCACATGTAGTCAGCTGTGTTTACATGAATACCATCCTGGGTGCAGCCTCACTCATCGCTCTTTCAAACGGAAAATGCGTCTGGGCTCCACAAAACCGTACACAAAATATTAATAATCGCGCGCTCGAGCCCTCGAGGTTTACAGCCGGAGTAAGTGGGTCACTATCTATTTATTGGAAAAGAAAAGACAAGATGCAGAATTTTTGTGTCAGTACTCATACAACGTATCAACGTAATTGAAAAATGATTTACAAGAGATTCCCCGGGCTAGTGTACGAGGATCCGTGCGCCGATTGCCACGGCACTTACATCGGTGAGACAAAAAGCTTTCCGGAAAGGATACGCAACACAAAAATCACGTACGCAGCTTCAGCGCTACGCGGAACGCGCTCGCAGAACACAGCGAAAAGAAAGACCATCACATCAACTTCAACGACGCCCGGGTCCTCGAGACGGAAGGTAACCGCACCAAAAGGCAGTTCTTAGAGCCGTGGCGCGTCCAAACAACACCTGGAAATATCAACGGCTCAACTGGGACCCTGTCGGAACCAATGGAGAAAACAACACCGACACAAGGCGGAGGAATGACGGTGGAGAGAGGGACAATCACTAAGAAAAGTCGCTAGCTTCGGAGCCGGCCGGACAGTCACCCCCTGATGAAGAGACCGAATGGGCGTCGAAACGTTGGGCCAGTTTTTAATTTCAATAGTAAAAACTTAGATTACGGAAAGTGGCTATAGAGTTTGTTTTTTCGTATAGGCCAATTATTGGACTTCCGCCGCCGCTGTAGCGAACCGCTTTAACAAGAGGCCTCCCTTGGCGCCGCCATTATCCCCTTAAAAGGCGTAACCCCTCAAAAATGCGCTGTCGAGGCTGTGCAGTTGGCTTTGTACTCCCGTGGTACAATCCCGAAAGGAGGTGTAACTTCTTTCATCCCCGCTCGTTGACAAGCCAGGCACGTGAACAGGCGAGTGTGGCCTCGCCGCAAGCTGTGGTTTCCAGCCGGACCTATGCGCAACTCACATGGGGAGGAAAGCAATGCATGCTTTCCTACCCATGTGAGTTCATCATCGCGTGTATTGGCGTATCATTTATCCATAACGCTTTGCCGATAGCGTTCAGCCCGTTACGATTATACTTCTGCACTACACATAACGATCCTCCTCTCCGGGCTCCGGCGGGGGCTATGCCCCCCCTTGGAAAGTTCGGGGGAGGGGCTCGAGCCCCCCCCCCCCCCCCCCGTACTCTCCGCCTATGGCGGGCGGTGTGTATATAAGCGGCGGAGCGCGTTCGGAATTCAGTCAAGGGCGTCTTTGCGGACATCCCCCCGTACTCGTCTCCCTCGAACGCGGGCGGTGTGTATATAAGCGGCGGAGCGCGTTCGGAATTCAGTCAAGGGCGTCTTCACTTGGCTTTCGCTTGATTTGACGCTTTGCTTGACTCGAGTGGATGCGATGGAGGCAACAGTACCTTCAACCAGTAGTGGGTCACAACCCAACATCAGCGTCCCACCACTCGTTGAAGGCAACGTTACCCCACCTCACCGTCATCGGCGTCAACAACAGCAAGCAACGCAGACGTCCCAAACCATACCCAATTACGCAACATTCACGCGATACCCCCACCACTCTGCGACGCATTTACTCGAGTTCCCCCCGTGGGAAGATGCGGGCGGCATTTTTATCAACTGCTGTACAGTTGGGGAAGTTACAGGAAGAGAAACAAAACTTACAACGAAACAAAGGAGTAGGAAGGAAAGAAACAAAAGAAAATCAGATGGCAAGGAACTTAACCAGAAAGGCGTCTGGTAGACTACCCTACTCTCAGTGAGTGGGAAAGGGCAACAGCAAGTTGAGAGGGCGAGGGGGAATTCCCCTATGCCTCTGGGATTGCATCACTTAGTGAAGCGCGTTCGCGCAGGACCGTAGTCCTCAAAGGGCACGGAAGCGCATTCACCGCTTCGTAGACCGACGAGCGATGGTAATACTAGTACTGAGTGCACGGAAGCCACCCGACCGTCCACTCATCGCGATACGTTAGAAATGGTTTATACTTCTGTAGGAAGTCGAGTACATTGGCATAGCAAATGGTTAGTGTTCTCTCTTGTGCCCCAGTGCTAACATGCCGCACTATCCGTCTTTCCTATTGGTCTAATGCATGCGTTCGTGATGCCTGCTCCCAAGCAAAGCCAACAGAAAGGCAAGGCTTCACGGCAGTCGTAATCGAACGGAAGTTGGAGTTGCTTCGACGAGTTCAGTTGATTTAGTCTAGTATGCCATATATTTGGTGTGTTCCATTCTGTCAATAGGGGCTTTGTAGATTGCGTCCTAGATAACGGTATTGGAATGATGCGCTGTCCTTGGTGTGATGCCCATAGCTAGGTGCGTCGGAGTATTCACTGACACTGACATAGCAGTGAACACGTGACCACTGGGGTCTATCTCGTGGCCTTCTTTGACGCGGTGGTGGAGGTTGGTGATTTCTAACGGCAACAGTGCGTGGCATTGCGTCGGAGAACTCAACGCATGTCCTAAATGAAGGCGCCGTGAAGCACTTTTCGAACATAGAGAGCGGTGCCAACCAGTCGTGAAGGCTCCCGTTAAAATGTGAGCCAATTATTGCACTACACGCGCCAGGGGATTCGCAACAGGATAGCTAGGTGGGCCAGTTAGTATAGCATATTAAAATAAACTTAGAGCGCAGAAACAACGTAGCACAGAGGAAAAACACACACCACGAGAGCTCTTCGTGAGTGCTTGGAGTGTGTGATTGCGTCACTTTACTTCTTTCCTTGCTTTTTAAAGAGGATACTCATATTTTCTTGATTTGTTGAATTCAAAACGAGCAAAGAAAACATAGAAGATGATCTTTCAGCCTTCACGAAATGAGCCAATGCTATTTCTGCCTCAAGCCATAGAGTCGGTATAGTCAGGGACGTCATTAGTCTAAAGAAGAACGAGTGCTTTCCAGCCGCTTTTGTAACCAAATGGCGAATTCCCTGGTGCATGCAGTGCTATAATATTTGACTGACATGTTCGCAGGAGCATTTACGACTGATCAGGACTGTTTTTCTTACTTCGTACAAAAAGTGTCGCAGGGTCCCTTTAACCCTGGAGCTGCAAAAGGCAGGCGGCTAACTGGGACTCTCAAGAACAGTGAATTCTAATAAAGACAAATGTCAAACTCCATGGTGAAATAAATGAATTTCCGGTCTCTGAAAGTCAGTGAAGCCCCGCAGAATTCGCGGCATGCGATGCCTTGAATCGCAGTGTTTTGTAGCATGTTATGCCTTGAGCAAGAGCATGGCCACAAGTGCGTGACGTAGTCGAGTCAATAGACTGATTGGACCACGTGGTTACAACAGCTTTTTGTAAAACAAGAGGGATCAAGTTCTGGGTTTTCAGGTACCGGAACTTTGACAGATTGGTGTGCCTAATTTCATTACTATAACCGTATATATTTTCTGTGAAGGAGCCCTGGGACCGTGAAGCGTTGGTAAAAAGAGAGAGAGAGGGGGGGGGGGGTAAGGAAAAGCAGGGAGGTCAACCAAACACGCGTCCGGTTTGCTACCCTCCTCTGGGGAAAGGAATAAAAGGGTTAAATAGAATGAAAAATAGAGGAAGAGAGAGAGGAGAGCCCAATCACATGCACACTTGCACAAGTACAGTCTCTAGAGGCGGTCGCAGAGACCTGTCGACTTCAGGTACGTCAGCAACGCCTTCGTCGCTTTCTGAGCCACCGTTGGTAAAAACGGCTCAAAGCACCACGTAAGAAGAAATGTCCTTACGCAGGCGCCTACCTAATAACAGATGATGCACAGCCTTTTTAATGGGCCACTCACGAGTTGAACTCGTCGAGTGCTTCGAGGGACTGCATTGCCTCTTTGTTGACGTGGGTATTCGAGAATTGTTGCGTTCAAGAGTTGCCTGTCGCCAACATAGAGCCATGCTTTTACGGACGACAGCCTGTGTTTACTGTAGAGAGGACTGAAAGTGCGTGTTCGATAGCTTCCTCACTGCCGCCCCCGACGCGTAGGGCCAAACATTTCGTAAGAGAGACACCACGCTACATCCGGCAAAGTATTTCCTCACGTCTGAGGACGAGAGCGCGGTAGAGGACGACGTAGAAGTCAGTGGGACCAAGCAGTTAAAAAAAATGGTGAGGACCCGAACCATGCAGGCGTGTGAAGAGATCGTACACTTCAATAAGAAGTTTGAGACACTTTCCTGTCTCGAAGAGCGAAGCCAGTGCATTGTCTTCTCAAATTCACATGTTGCTCTTGGAAGAGGCGAACATAATCGCAATACGATCGCAATATGGTAAATAGCAGCGCGGACTAGTGAAACTTTTTTTTTACCCTTTAACTACTGGTGCCGTAACCTAGGAAGTCATGAGTATCGTATTTTGCATCACAGCAGTCTTATATAATTAGAAAGACAGTAAACTAACTACGATGAATCTAACGCATAGGGCAGCGTCCATTCGTCCTGAGGAGACAGGATAAACTACATACTCACTGAATCAGATCGATTGCTCCATATTTGACTTATCTTAGTAACTCTAACTTCATGCCTACAACAGAGTCGCGTCCATTCTCAGGCCTATATAAGGGGACTCGCTTCTCTAGCTTACCCGGAGCGCTCGAAAGGCGAAGAACCATTCGGGCCTTCACTGATTGCCCTTTCAATTTGCAGGGAGCGATGGGACTGTTTTGCTTCTTAAGGACCTTTACAACGTGCCAAGGGCACTTTGAAAATTAAAGTTTCTCCAACACACGGGCAAGGTTTTCAACGTTTTCCCTAATGTCCCTTTTCTTTTCCTTAAGGGATCTTCCTTGTTACCTAAGAGGGAGCTACGGCCGCTTTCAGAGAGCCTTAGTAAAAGAAGTATTGTACAGGAATTTCCTGGAGAAAGACAACGTCAAAGCTTTGACAAAAGTTTTTGAAGATCCATGCAATTTCCACGCCCTAACGACTTCCAGGTATTGAGTTCTTTGTTAATCAATGAGACCACGTTAGTTCTAGTTCGTATACCGGGCGCACGTCTTATTTTCGCAGGATATGTTAGGCGACGAACGCGACTGGTAGGAACCCGTTAACGCGTCAGTCTCCTCACGCTTGTCGAGGCTTGGCCAATTTATTTTCCATCAGAGTGTCCTTGTATTATCTTTGACACATATTTCTTACTGCTCACGTTAAGATATTTTTTGCAAAACAATTTCGATTCCAGAGCAATCGAAATTTTCGTAACAAGGCATGAATTGCGGTTAAGTTTAGTATGCTTGACCATTAATAAGGCAATAAATTCTTGGAAAAATATGCCCATATACCCATGTGGCCTAAGTTTTTGGCGATACGATAAGCGACTGAAAAGGTGAAAGGGTAGCAAAAATGATAAAGATGACAAAAATTTCAAGTTCACCGCTATCCTCTGCAAGCTCTTTCTCATTACGCGCGCTTGTGCGTGCGTGCGTGCGTGTGTGTGTGTGTGTGTGCGTGCGTGCGTGTGTGTGTGCGTGCGTGCGTGCGTTCGGTGTTGCGAGCCACAACTCTGGTGTAAACATCACACTGGCTGGGCCACGACAACAGGATCACTGATTATTGCGGTGATTTTTTGATTGATTGATTGATTGGTTTCATTTGATTTGATTAGATAGTTTTAGCCCTACTCATGCGATCAGGGGGAACGCCATTTGAAGATGGTTCGAGGGAGTCCTTCATTTCCGTCCAAGCAAAGACAGCAGCTATGGTAAATGCATTGTGTTTACATTCTCGTCATGCACTTTGATAAACCATTTTAGACATAACACACTATTTGAATATTTTCAGGAAGAAGACAAGACAAAAAGCACAAAGGCAGGACGCGAAAAAAATGTCCTGATTGTGTCCAATTTTCCTGTTTACTGTGCCACCCTTTTCTGAAATAATTATGATTTCCGAAATACGTGGTCGTTATTTTTTGTTTGTTTCCTCTATGTCATCCGCGCCATGCATTTCGACCTTCCGAAGCAGAAAGCCCAATCACAGGCCCATGACTTGGTGACGCGTGACAACCTGATCAACCTTTCGAAAAATAAAGCCAAGAAGAGTTACACTGATTTCTATTAGCATTACCAGACATGATAATCCCGGCGCCCCCATCGAAGATTTAGGACGTAGTGGGGAGTACTTTCGCGACCAGGGGAAGAGAAAACAACGGAAAGATCATCCCATCCCGACGCGCATTAATCTTTACGCGCGGCTGCAAAGCCACCTGTGGCCGCGTTTCACTTCTCCTCTAAGCATGGACCAACTTCATCTTTTACAAATAAACCGCGCGGCGCGTCTTCCTACGAAATTAAGTCACGGAACCGAGTGCAAGTTTTTTTTTTTCTTAAATTATGAGTGAAGCTCGTAGAACGAGGACCGAAATGAAGCGAGAGCCGCAGCTTTTAACGGCTTGATACCCCCACTAACTCTCACCGTATCTTGTTTCTTTCCCACTCCCTCGCTTTTTCTCTCTCTCTGCATCTCGGCGAAAGTTTTCGCAATCTTCGGCTCCTTTATTTTTTTTTTTTACTTCCAGCGGCAAATCGATCGATGGGCCTTGGTCCCACCGGAAGGTTTCACACTGGCGATGACAGCGGCATTATTAAAGGACAACGTCATCTGGCAAATGCTAAATGATGCAGGGATTGTTTTCTGCAGCTTGTATACCGTGGGGTTGGCACACAAACAACCCCGCGTCGTCGCGAGAAGGGTCTGTAATCGACGTTCCACGGGAGATTGAAGGGCGCGTCGAGACAATTGCGACGTCTTTAATATAAGTCGCGGTGAAACGCCGCTGACCAATGGTGTGACTCTCACCAAGACGCGGAAAGATGGCAAAATCGTTAACGACGAGTCTATCAGATGGCTGCTCCCGAAAAAGAAGTGACAAGAGCTGCTGTAAGCGCGAAAGGCCATCAGGAATGCATCCAAAGATTGGGAAGGAAGCAAAGGAACTCCATTCTTATCGGCAGCTCCTCGTTTTTTGCGTTTTTGTGCGAAAAATTTCATAAAAAAGCTGTGTCACTTTACCGTCTACTACTTAACGAAATAAAAAATAGAATTCGCTGCTTGTTTTGACTCTAATCATGAACAAAAATGTCCCCTGAAAATCTCGACGTCGTGTACAAATCAGACATTAACACAAAAGAATAGGTTCTGATATCAAAATTTTGCAACGGAGCATCTTTATGGGCTATAACCTCTCTGTGTCTTGTCATGTCGATCCTAACACTTGGGGCATCGCAGGTAGTATACCTTCGCTAGCTTTCATTCGGGCCCATCCCTTTTCGATTCGAGCGACATGCCACATGTGTTAGGGCGCTGACACGTTTCATTCTGATCAGCATTAATTTCCCCTTTTTCCCGAGTTTTAGAAGCCACCCTGTATTTTTTATATATTTACATTTCCAAGTTCAAAGCCACAACGGGAGCGCGCGAAGCTTTCATTCATTTAGGCAGTTCTTTTCGTTATTGGTCTGCTGCCTTGCCCAGTATTATGTCGGTATCGCACCTTGTTGCTGCTTTACCTGGGAGCTATGTTGTAAATAAATACGAGTCAATGGGAGCAGAATGCATGAACGCTGAGTGCACACCGATTAAAGTGAAACAAAGGAACAAAAATAAAACAGCAGAATAAAAAAGAACTGTAATACTAACTGGCATGTAAGAGTGTTGCTTTTATTTCTTTGTGTGTTTCTTAATGAGACATATGACGATTAGAAAAAACTTAAAGTACGCAACGGCTAAGCTCATGCATTTTGTGATGTAGTTAAACTAGCGGCTAGCGCTAGTTTATGCCTCGCATTGGTTTAATCTTATGGAACGGTCATAATCTTCAGGACAAGACAATAGGACGCAATTAAGGCACAGCACGAATTAAGCAGTTGCAGTTCCAGCGGTTGCAGTTGCAGCACTAATTGATGCTGTCGTCGCAGCGGAAGTCAGTCAAAGCTATTTTTGACGAAGCAAAGCTCGACCACGCAACATCTAGGAACTTTTGACGACTGTGAGACCTTAACCGTTCATCGAGCGTGACAATATATGGCAGGATTTACGCTTGCTGAAACTGATAAATAAAGCTTACTTACTTATATCAAAATTAGCAAGTAATGTGAAACGCGTTTTACTGCCATCAGAACGGGCTAATATTTTTCAATGATAATTTAGCATGCACCTGTGCATTTGCGTCAGATGCTGTCAAACGTTTGTATGCCGTATCCTTATATTAGAGTTGAAGAATATTGCAGGAGGTGGAATAAGGACGAAGAGCTTTTCGGCGTAATTTCTCTATACATTGCAATGCAAATTAACTTATATGTGACAATTCACTCTCCTAATGAGGCGCCACTATCGTGATTTACGTATTGCTATAAACGCAATGGACCGTTAAGGAAACGAAGTCGCACACTTCAGCCTGTCTCGGTTGTCGTTTGCACGCGTGTACCCAGAACATGACTACATATTTTACACTTTATTTTTGCCTAGGAGACGCCTTCATCATCGTACCAACCTAGTGAGTCATCAGACTTGTCAGTCTCTCATATAGTTATGCCAGTTTCGGCATTAGAAGCTTCAGAGTGCCGACAAAAGGCTGTTAATACAAGCCGCTTTCTGTCCGTCAGCTATTCACACACACACACACGAAAAAACACTGTAATTGGCACAGCACTAACACACTGCCACTCCGATGTCCAAATGTACTGAGTCAAACTCTTATTCACTTTGCACTGAGAAGAAACGTTTCTGCATGCAATGTGCAATTCAAGTTTTACACACCGGATTACCGAAACCGTTATCGGTTTTGGGAGGCAGTACTGGAAAACTGGGCGCGAATTCTCGTCAACCCTGACCACCCGTAATGTTTAAAGCAAGCCCTCGCTTACTTTCGCACTCAAAAGCGTGATGAGGTAGAGGCGCTCTCCAGGCCGAGGGAACAAATGAACCTGCGGGATTGTACAGCTCAAGTCAATGGACCTTTGTCACCGGCCACTCGCATACGCTAATGCTATGTTTGCTATGGTCGCCAACCGTGATGGTCGTTGGAAACTATTTGAACGTGCCCCGCATTTGCTTTCTAAGGAAACACTGCAACAACGTAATCCCTTGTTTAATAAATTAGAAATGTATTTTCTTCCTTTTTAACAGATCAGCTGTACTAGCTCGAAGTAAGATGTTCTTGGTTATCAGAAAACTCGGCATATCGAGTATGCGCCAGAGGGGTATGGAAACAAAGACTCAGTGTCCTCTCTGGTTAAAGTTACGCAATCCTTATGCGTACGCAATTAACATTTCGCGCAACCAGATCAGAATGCCTTAGTTGCCACCTAACTTACGATTACTTCGAGTCCTTCATGCTAACATCACAAGAACGCTCGCTGGGCTGGAGCGGGAATCGAACCCAGGCCGTCTGCGTGACAGGCAGGTGCTCTGCTAGAGAGCCTTGACAGCGGTTGACGCAGCTTCGGAAAATCCCGGCCAGGTTAACGGCCAGGTTAGCCGATTTCCTCCGCTTCACATTTAGAACGTTTCTTCTCCTAATGGCGTCGCTGTAGACATTCAGAAATTCAGGCGACGTGCGCAACCCCGACACAGCAACCTGACTTGGCTCTTCGATACACCTGATGGCGCCTCCTCGTAAGGTGCGGGAAGAAAAGAATCGCAGAGCTACGCGCGCGGCTGCAGCAAGGCAACACCGGGCACAACAGACAGCTGTGCAGAGAGAAGCCCAAACCGCAGCTCGCCGTCGACGCCGGGCCGAGAGACTCTCTAAGATGCGCAGTTACACAGATTCGCACGTTACAATACCGCAGTAATTACGGCGTAGTGGGTACTTCCCTACTTGGCGAAATGATAAGTGCAATGATTAGCCCCCCACTTGGGGGCTAATCCCCCCAAGTGGGTAGATGCCAAAATTGAAGGATCATCATCATCATCACCATACCTATCACCTGTAGTTGCACTACTTTCCTCAAGCGTTTAAAATGGCATCTAAGAAGTTCGCCCATCCAGTTTAAGCTCTCACTGTCCTGTGGTTCCGCGCAGGTCTGACTCTTTTCTATAACCTTACTGCTAGAAGCACAATATTGAGATATGTAACGTTATATGGCTGCATTATTTTCTTACTAACAAGGCCTCATTTACCACGGTTAGAAACAATTATATTCTGAGCTTCTTGCGGACCATGAACACTATCTGATTTTGAGGCATGCCGTTTGTTTTATTACAGAATCTTGTCCACACGGAGACCTTTCAAGTGTACAGATGTGTAATGGCCCAAACCAATGCACGCGATGCTTTGCATTCCATCCTCATGAAGATGCAGCCACTGCGGCAGCGATCACGCGCATGACGTTAAGCTGACAAACGCAATGTTTCTTTCAGTGAGTTGCCATGAAAATTGTACACTTCCTCATCCTCCTCTCCCACATCCCCCTCCTCTACCCTGCGTATCTGCCTCGAATCTAGTAGGACGGGAAAAAACCCCCCTGAAACTGCAGGCTAACACATTTGTTTTCTTTCTTTTTCTTTCTTTTTTCGAGGGGGGAAGGGCGGTGGCGACATATATAGTTGCACATTAGTAATGCTATCTGCATTTTTCTTTTTCTTTCTTCTTTTCAAGATTGGGTGCCATTGCTAACCATTCATGGTGTCACAATACCTCAAAAACATTACGAGTAGGCGGCGAATCAAAATAACAGCATGAAAGAAGTCACACATTTTACTGATCGCACAGAATTCGGGATGTCAACACTTAATCGTGTACACTACGTTACTGCGCGAGAAATAAGTGTACATTGCACAGTTTCAAAACGAGCAAAAAAAAAAAAAGGGTCGAAAATAAATGAAACACCACACTTCAAGAGGATGGTAGCTTGGACTATTTAGTGCTCCATGTTTAAAAGGAGCCAGGTTGGATTAGCTGTGGAAGCCGCAAGTTCAAGAAGTGCGCGAAATCGGTAGTGCGCAAAATAATGAATATAGTTCGGCACATAATGGTACTATGGCGGAGGGGCGATCTTACTTTCAGTGGGACCTTGCGATTCTGCCCTCAATTATTCTCACGAAGCCATGGACGCTATAAAAAAAAGCAAACGTACATTGGGCTTGGAGCTACTTCTACACAGGTACGCATAGTTCTCGAAACCACTCATTAGTGGCTTGGTTACTGGTCTGAGCACAGTATAATACGAATAACTATAAGAAGGTCGTGAGTCACGGAAATGACAACAAACGAATCCCCATACGATCACTTCTCGTCGCTTTTGTCACTTGGAACACGCAGCCTTTTCTTCGTTTCCGTTTCCCTAACCTTTGCAAATTTTGTAAAACACGAACTGAACAACGCAAGAGCTCGAAATGACTAATCTTTTCGAAGTTTCTTCGAATCTCGAACGTGAGCAGCCTGTAGTTCGAGGCCCAGCGTAGAGATCTGTATTGCTTTAGCACACAATAGCAGGCCTACAATGAGCGTTTCCCTATGCTTCGCGTCACTGAACAGAGACACCAATCCATCATTCGTGTGTGCAGTTGTTCTATTTTCCTGTTTCGAGACCCAGTCCTTTTCAACATGGAAGGCCTGGTAAGTGCACGTGCCATTATGTGCTTAGACTCGGAAGAGGAGTGAGCTATCGGTGAAAATGTCATGAGGATAGCGCGATTGTGACCCGCTTTTTTCTATTAGCAAGCTGATCATCCCAGAAGATTACTGCTTGAGTTCACGAACTCTCTATCGAAAAGCAGTTTACTTCTTCTTTCGAATATATACATAATCAGAATTTTTACATTGGAGCACTTTTTTTTAATGAAGGTGTCAGACAACGCGGTTTTACTCGACACGGAAGAGTGCCACCATCTTAAAGACTAATTTCTTTTTTCACGGATGTAATACCGCACACAATGCCGTCGTGCCACTGAAAAGAGCACGATACAAATCAACACAACTCTTCCTTCTTGACGTAGTGCATGCTCTGTTAAATTGGTTTCATAATCGAAATCAGCATGTGCAAAAATAGAATCACAGATCAGAAGCAACACAACCTATGGCACATGCGGCTCTCCGTATGCAGTGTCATTAGAGAAATAAAAAACATAAAGCTCCTTTAAACTTCCACAGAGCTCGAGGTGCAGTCGCTTTTAGGTGTCACAAGGCACAAATTGAACTTCATTGAGAATGTGTAGTTTATGCACAGTATATATAACATTCACGTCACGCATTAGAGGCTGAAGAGGTTTTCAATGACGCAGCGTTATTATAGAAGTTTTCAATGAGCCATAAAAGTATCTTGTTCGCAACAAGAATAAAACAGGGAATACGTCGCTTTCGACACTTGAATATCCCGTAAAAAAGCGCGGCAAAAAAAGGTAACGGAACACTACGCACTCTCGTGTGCATGCTCAAAGTATTCCTGTGCAAGCGGCAGCGGTCTAGAACAAAGGGAATTTTCGAAACCTGCGTAATGGGTTGCTATGACCTTACATGTAGGCGAAATGTTAGACTAAAACGAAATTCGTGTTTCCATTCATGCGGACTGCGGAATTGCATAATTCTTTCCTGCTAGACTGCACCACAACGCTCGTTTCAGAAATTGAAGTCCAGCTCGCGACTAACGTCACGGAAACTTTAAGAAAGTGCAGTAATTTTCGATGAAACAAGACACAATTTCAGCAAGGCACAATTGATGTCAATGGTTGAGAAATGCAACATCACCGTTAAAGGGCAACTCCGGCGGTTTTCAAGTTTCCATTGACCTCAGCGACATTTTCACTGTATTTTCTCCACCGTATAGTGTAATGACACATGCCAAGCCAGGCCGTTGAAAGTCATTTAGTCCAGAACATAAATTTAAAATTTTTTTACCGGATTCCCACGCGGGCCACCCTGCGTTATTGAAGTCATTACCTTCAACGCTGCCTACTCAACTAGGCCAGCGGTCAAAAGCAAAGCGATGATGCCACAGCACTGAAATCGTCGCTCTCAAGTACAGGAGCATAGTTCAATACATCAAGCGACGACATCGTCGCTTTCATCTTTCTGGCACCAACTCGATATTTTTTGATGACGAGGAGGCTGTGACGTCACCGCACACGTTGCACAAAGGTTATGTCAGTTTCGGTTTTCATACATCATTTATTTCGTTCTTTTTTCGTTTATTCGTGAGCCTCTGAGCAAATTTAACCACCCTGGCTACTACAGGACTATGAAATCCATTGGAAAGCAGCGATGACAGAGTATGGTGCAAAACCGCTGGAATTCCTCTTAAGCGTTCAATGGTAACCGGCATGTGCGCCATCGTTCCTTCAGCGGGAAGTATTTGCTCAATGTTGCCTCAGTTTACAATTCACGTTCGCATTTGGGGACCTCGAACTTTCGTACTGCGCCGCTATAAGGGCACCTATATTTCCTCGAGGATTTCATTTGTGAGGTTTTACGTCCCAGAACTACGATACGAGTATGAGACGCTGTAGTGGAGGGCTCTGGAAATTTCGAAACTCTGGGGTTCTTTAACGCCCACTCACATCGCACAGTACACGGGTCTCAACATTTCACCTCTATCGAAATGCAGCCGCCGTGGTCGGGATTCGATCCCGCTACCTTCAGATCCACAGCCGAGTGTCATAGGCACTGCACCACCGCGGCGGGGCTACTTCCTCTAGGAAGCGCCCTGTCTGTGCTGTACGCTTCTCACGCGGTGCTATTTAACGAAAAATATAAAGTTTTGCATTATATTACGTGAAGTTGACGCAGTATTATACATCGGTGTGATATTATCAGGTCTTATTGAGCTAATGAGGTCACTCTTTGTAGACTTCAAGCTAGCTAGCCACGAAGGCACCGCATGAAAGTTAAAGCTGAGCACGCCAGCCACAAACCTCCAGAATACAG
Organism: Hyalomma asiaticum; assembly: GCA_013339685.2. Taxonomy (NCBI): domain Eukaryota; kingdom Metazoa; phylum Arthropoda; class Arachnida; order Ixodida; family Ixodidae; genus Hyalomma; species Hyalomma asiaticum. The sequence goes on along the minus strand of CM023483.1, from coordinate 14,661,595 downwards.
TCTTATGTGAACTATCTGTCCAAATCTAGCACGTGTGTAGTTCTTCTATTAAATAAGAAAGGCTTGCTTACATTTTACTCGCGAAATATTCCATCAATAGTGTTTCTACGAGTTGGAAGCTCTCATGGTTGAAATATCTGCAGGTTTGAATCCAAAATACCGTCTCAAGTAATCGAAAGTCATGTTAGAGAACAGCACCCGCTACTACCCAGACAAAAGAGGAACAGCTAGCGTAAGACATTTATAAGAAGAAATGTCAGGCAATTTTGCTGTCTGGAGCAAGCCGACCATTAACAAACCGCGCTTATCAAAGAAAAGCTTTGTGGCTGCAATACCACGCTTTTTTGAGCTTTCTCTGTCTTGTTAAAGGCCGACCAAAATATTTAAGTTCCACATTTTAAATCGCCACTTTTCATAAAATACTACTTACGCAAAGCCATTGTTATCTCAAAAACGCCCATGACGACAGCACTTGGAAAGAAGAGCACCGCTAATACTCAGCGCCTAATGACTTACAGACAATCGCACTCCATGGCGATGGCTATTTAGGGCGACCGACCATCTCAGTTCCCTAATGCAGATAGGTTTTCGTTCCCAAGTTTCATAGGCACTAGGCGACTGCCTTCACAATATGTTGAACTTAAGTATCCGCTATATATTGGTATTACGAAAGACGCCAATGTGTGATGTTCTCTTGTTTCTTTTTTTTTTCTTCTTCTTTCGGAATACGGGGGCTGGAGCGCTACACGAGGACGATGTAACGTGACTTCAGGTACAACAAAAAGAAAGCACGTTTGCATTGAGCGACCTGTCTCCTGAAAGTAGAATGTGGTTCTTGCTCTTCTGGTACTTCTGGTACAGCTTTACAGCTAAGAACTGTTAAGTGCATTAACGTTTCACCCTTTGTGAAGGATTCGGTTTGCACGATATCAGTCGCCAAGCTCAAACAAAACCCAACCCCGGCAAGAACGGGAACAACGTTCAGTCACGTGAGATGCCACCAGTCCAGTTTGTATTGTGTATTTTTTTTTTGAAGGCTGCCGCGAGGTGGTCTGCGCGACTAAAGGTGGCGATAACGTCTTAAAGTCGGCGTGAGCCTCTTCTTCGTATCGAGGACCTGCGTTAGTTGTGTATGCGCTCACAAGCTTCACCACCAACAGCAGATGCCTGGACAAGGCAACAGGTGCGATGGTCGAACTTAGGCGGTTGCAGATGACTGTTTTTGGTAATTATCAGATAACCATCGCGATAGAGGCGGATGACGCTCGTCGCTATAATATGTGGGAGAGGGAGAATGCAGAAAACTGGCAGGGAGGCTAATAATGTTGAGTCAGGTTTTGATTCCTCAACTTGGCGGAGTAAGAATCGAACAGAGAAGGTACTACTTTTGTTGCAGTGACAGACACATTGCCTACCGCTTAAGCGGACTGGGTGACAGAGCGCACACGTCCAATTCAATTTGAATTGCTCATTTAATTAAATACGCTTACAAAACGGTTTGAATGAGACAACCACTTGTAGAGGCCACGCGTGTGTTTCACGCGTAAAAGAGTAAACGCGTAAACCTTTAGATGAAATTTAACGCGCCTGCACATTGATCGCCGACCCCGTTTTTCGCTTTGCCCATTACGTTTACGCTCTGCCTTGTTGAGACATTTTTGTGGAGCTACTAGATTCATGCTGTATTTCCCGTGCATATAGCCTATGTGCTCAGGCGCCGTGTTAGTTTAGCAGTTACGTGTGGTAGCTTAGCGGTTAACGGTTACGTGCTAAGCTTCAGGTCGTGGGATCCAATCTCGGTCACGGCGACCGCGTTTCGATGGGGGTGGAATGCAGGGAACACCCGTGTACTTAGACTTAGATTCAGATTTAAGAACCCCAGGTGGTGAAAATTGTAAGGACCCTTTCACTACAGGGCATGCCTCATAGTCACATCGTGGTTTTGGCACGTAAAACCCAAGTAAAAATTACTAACTTATGTACCTATGAGGAAATGGGCAGTGGAAAAGTTTTAACTATGCATTAATGTAAACGGCGGTAATGTAGTCATTTGATGGGATTGTAACAATGAGAGACATGGACGAGATAGAGATTGGTGGACGCTAACTTTCAGCTGATTGTTTGCTTCCAGAAACGACTGTGTTTACAGACCAACCAGCACGAAGATCCCCCCTCCCTCCCCCACTTCTTTTTTATAAAGGGTTGTAATGCACCGCCAATTTTTTCATATGTGTGCAACTATTAATCTGAAGCAAACATACTACTCAGACGGCCTCGCCCGTTACCGCCGCTGCTTGCCGTTTGAGCTCTGTTGCACTTTCCAAAGGCAACAAAGCTTTCGACTCTCCTCGATCTTTCGATTAACGTTGCAATGCGTGCGCTCGCATCACTTGTATCCCTTTACTTGTGTCTATAATTTGGGAGATTTCACAATATAACCTATTTGTCCGCAATAAGTCAAAGCAGTGTTAGACAAGAATAAAGAAATATTTTCCGCTTCTTTTAATCAGGAGGATTCACCGCAAAGCATAAAAGAAGGAATCTAATTAAAAGGACATTACATGTGTAGTCGCATTAGATATATAATTCCATCTGATCTTTCATAAAGCATTACAGTTTTTCTACGAGGCAGGTATTCCAGCAGTGTGAAAATGAAGTCGGCCAGAGGTTAGGATTTTCAGGAGTGTCAGGGCTCCTTTAGACCTCAGGAGGACGTGTACCCGCTAAGGATGTCTGAGTAGAATGCGAGAACTCGTGGAATTTCGCTGTGATTTTCGAAAGCTACTCAGAGACGGGAATAAACCTGTTTGAACAACTTGTAACCACTGCACCGTTTGTTTTCTCACCCTTAAATCAACCTGAACAAATGCCGAAAGGGAGAAAAATGACTTCGGCCCCCACTGGGATTTCTAGTTATGTGGGAAGCTTAATTTTTACAAGTCGCATTTTCTTTTGCAGCAGAGCGTTGACCAAATAGCTCTTTCGGGGCGTTGACTAAAGGCGCGTCGGGCTGCTCAATCGTGGTCAATGGCCGCGCGACGAAGTGTGTCGTTAATACAGCTTATGAAATCCACCGACCCCGGTGACCCTATTGGGAGGCGCGATGGACAACCTTACGTTTTGTACAGTTCCTTCGATCCTCTTTTATTTTTTCTCGTCATTCCTTTCTCTTCTCCTCATTCTTTAGCCCTTAGTTTCTCCTTCGCCGTAGACTACGGCACCGGAAGTACGTCTCGTTCACTTCCCTTCACACACTCTCTCATTCCTCCTCTTCACCACTTTCCTCCTCACCATTCGCGGAAGTGCCATCCGCAACTAGATCGTTCATCACAGCCGTCCCTTCGAACGACAGGCGTGCTCGTAAGCTCGAGAATTCCCATTTCTGAGACAAGTTTTTCTATCGCTGAAGCAGGTTTCGTGAGCAAAGAGCAGATGCGATTTATGATAGATAGCTTAGCAAGGAAGCTTATCGTTACCGACGCTACTATCTCGCGTTTTCCATTTCCTAGACATGTCCATCGCGCGCAATTGTAGCTGTACGCTTTTGCAGAAGAGAGATGCCTGTAAACCCTGAGAGCTGTCTATCTTTCAGGTGGAATCAGTGGTCCCGGACAAGCGTGAGGAACTGCTAGAAACTGCGAGAAACTCTCGGTACTGTCTGAAAACGGTTAGCGCCTCTTGCTCCCAACTTCGCTCTCCTACCGATATGCTGAGAGGCAGCGCTTTATTTGGCAGCAGTCAATGGCGAAGCAGGCGCGACGGATAATGAGGCATCGCGCATGCGCGTGATGTGGCTGTTAACATTTATTCTGCGGCACATGCCGTGCACTTCGCTTAACACGGTCCACCACTGCTTCTTCGATCCGTTCGTGGTAGCCGTAAAGCTAGGGCACCACTGCGACATACGGAAACCGCTCTCCCCGGAAAATCAAGGAAGGAACATCGTCTTGCATCTTCTCACTGTACTGAGGTTCCGTGTCATCAAGGAAATGAAACAGCATTGTCGTAATTGAATGGAAGCTCTTGTGTGGACCCGAAGCTGGAACACTTACACGAGACGCTGTAATATAGAATTCAATACGCAAGGAAATTCCCGAGCACAAGCTGTATACATCTGCCTTTCTTTTTTCTTTAACGTAAAAGGCATTTGTCATTGCACTGTTGCCGTTTATAATAACCCGTGCCGAACCACGAGAGCGTACAGTGGCTCCTACTCTTACAAATCACTCTAGCACGATAAGTGCCCGCCGAATACGGCGGCGCCGGGAGTCTCCATACGTGTTCATTAGGAACGTGCCTCTGTTAAGTTCCGAGCTCATTTAGCCACGGCACAACGTAATACAGAAAACAATTTCACTCGCATTACTAAGCGACTGCAGCTTGACTACGTCATGAGGCATGCTTGCCGCACGCAAAAAAAAAAAATACTAATCTAGAGCAATATGTCTAGCAAATACGGTCGCAAATAGCAGCACCTCTACACGTGGAAAGAATGGGGGAAAAAATGTAGCGTAAGCAGGCGCGGGATTTCATAAGCGTTACCGTGCTATGACGTTATGCCGGTGGTTTTTAAGACTCTTAATTGAGACATATTGCCTCCCATAAGGCCTCGTAGCGAAATCACACGCCTCATTTACTGCAAATTAAAGAGGCATCGAGACAAGCACGCATTTGTTTTCTGTTATTCGAGGGAGCGTCGAGATACGTTTTTAACAGGACTGCTAGCGTCGTTACAAGTTAGAAGATAAACGAAGAGGCGAAGCCAATGCTTTCCGCTTTCGTTTGCTTGTTCTGTTCTCGATTTTTTTTTCCTTTCAAATTTCCTCCTCTTGCGTTAGCAAGTAAATTTACTTAGGTGAAGTAATAATAGACATCATACATGGTAAGAGCTATCCGTGAAATATTTTTTGGGCGAGCTACTTTCGGGACGTCGAAACATTCTAAAATATTGCGAACGACATTCCGTGACCTAAATTGCCGAGGGTGCCTTCAATACCTACGACTCCGCTCGACATTTATTTTCGCCTTGATCAACAAGCTGCGGTTATCCAGAGCTCTATCAAGTACAACGCTCGCTCTAAGGCTACGTTCTCCGATATAGCAAAAATGATTTGCAGCGTAGAGCAAAGCTACTTTAATGAGTGTTTTGAAAGGCCCAAGACTTCGGCATAGTTATTGGATTATGGGATTTTTTTTCCGCAGAAATATTGTTTAGAGAAATATAGAGCTGTAAGCAGCACACTAAAGTATGACGTTAGGGCACACTTTTTCTTTCTTTTTCGCTATCAGCGCAACGTATACCTAGAGAACACACGTGATTTTGCTGCGCACGCAGATTATTGCTGTATGCAGCTGTTTTCTGTTGAAACTCGTGAAAGTGTGCTATTCGTAGGGTTGTCGCATGGTTCTCGTGGAAACCTGTCGCAATATGAGGCACAAAAATGACCCAAAAGCTCAAACAACGAATCTCTAACAAGCGTGCTTTACCGACGCAAATCTATCTCCATGGAAACCTCACTGATCATGCGCAGCGCAACGACACAACCCGCTCAGAAAATGTATGCTCTTCTTGATACATATGCAGGGTTTCTCGACTATTTCTGAGTCATGCTCCGTCGATTGATTTCTAAGATTTAACGTCCCCATACCACGCTATGATTATGAGACACGCCCTAGTGGAGGGCTCCGGAGATTTCGACGACCTGGGATTCTTTAACGTGCACCGACATCACACAGTACGCGGGCCTCAACATCTCGCCTCCATTGAAATGCAGCCAAATTAGAATACTTTATATGTGTTTCCTCGCTACGGTGTGTGGGGGGCGTTAACAACGCATGCCAAGAACAGGAAAAACGACCCTTATGCTCCACCTCAAAATCGTGCCACCACTACTTTAAGAGACGGGAAAGAATCTTATGTGGGTTCCACTGTAGTGAAATCTTTACGAAGTGTGGAGCCTATTTTTTTTTGTACATCTGTTGAGTTTATCGTCAGCGTTTCGAAATCATTTTCTCTTAATCTGACCCTATTATAATATTATTTCACCTTAATATGCCTTCTTTATTTTGTTATACCTATCTGGTTTACTTGAACCATTCTTAATCTGGGTGGATTTTAAATTCACTTGGTCAGTTACTTATTCTTTTGCCTTGTTTTTGTTTCCTGAGCGTGCATAAGCACGAAATGCAAGTCCTTCACTTAAGCAAGCGTAGCGAACGCAGAAGGCCTTAAGCTAAATACAAGATACTCTGCTGTAGCACGCGTCTCTATCATGCCGGAGCAGAGCTTACAAGCCGCTAATTCGAGGTTCTAAGTGCAGGTACACATCTCTTGAAAGATGCATTGTAGGCAGAATCACCAAGTGCGCTCCTTCGCCCATTTCGTTGTTGGAGGTAACACAGCGCCGCTTCCGCATAGATTCATGAATAAGAGTTTGCACACGGACTGCTTGTACCGCGCCTAGCGCCTTCACCCTCTCGTACCTTCAAAGCTTCTTGAGAGATGTGTCATTTGTCTCAAGTGAAGTGTTTCAGTGGCTGAAGCTACTGAACTGGCGAGAAATAGTGCGCCTGCAAAATTCCGCTTTTCCTCCCCGTCTTTACTGTATTTTCATATCTTTCGTAGGTTGTAGTTAAAAACAAGGAATGCTACAGAATTCATTCGTATTCGCTTTGTATTATAACAAAAACAGCGGAGGGTCTGTTGGGAACTTATGAGCGATCGAATTCAATCAAGTCATATTTGGGACAACTCTCATGGTTTATAGTCTTCAGACCGCGCTAAATATACGAGGCACACTGTGTTAGGGAGAAGGTACTTAACTGGCGCCACACCCCAATAAACTAACTAGCCCAACTAGTAGCTGGCGTTTATCTCATGTTAAACCATGTTGATTCGACAGCCTTCGCGCATTACCAAGAGATATTTAGTCACGGTCAGTACATGCGCAACTCACTTGCCTCTATAGGACGCCCTTTCTGGGGCGCGAATTATCAGCATTCTATAAAGACTAAATCTTCATGGATTGAGAGAAAGATGAAAAACTTCATTGTGGTCCTTTATAGGGCGCGCCTTAGTGCACTGCGGGCCGCTTCTATGTCGAGACTCTGAAACGCCTAGCGTCTCGCCGATTTTCCACAACGATTATGCTCGTTTTATTTTTAAGCACGCTATAGCATGTGAGAGCTCCTTCGCTGTCGTCTTCTCATTTTGACTTTCGAAAGCGCTAGCAAGAGGTGGTCGCAGAAGATAAAGTGTATTGATTCTACCTTTCGTAGCACCTGAGTACGTAGCAGCTGCAGTGTTCAGTTTGCAATTCTGAAACGGTACAAGAAAAGAGAATCGAGGCACAACTGAGACGCATAGTTCCGCACACGCAAGAAGTCGGGGAAGTACTCGCAGGAATAACTGTCACGTACTTTACAAAGATCGTCTACATGCCATCAAAAAAAAAAAAAAGAGCAAGTTTGTTGAGGAATGGTACTGGAGAAATACCATTTGAAAATCTCCAAGCTTCTGGGGCTAATCCAGGAGATACAGACAAAAGCTGGCCCTTGTAATGCAGGTGAAGTCGTTATAGAAGAATGGGTAAGCCGACGCTAGAACTTTATTCTAGGTAAAACAACACAGCACTTTGACATGTTCTGCAATCACGTCGCTAGGTGGAATTTTTGCAACTGAATCACGGTATAGTAGCTCCTAACTTCACGTCTACGGTTAGGTCTTTTCTTTTTTTTACATATACTTGATTCACAACACACACGTCAAAAGGAGAGCGTGGGTGTATTCTTCTCAAGAAGCTCTGCATTGTAACGCTGCGCCATCTCATGGACAGACGTACTCTGCCGCTCGTGCTCCTCCTTTAAGGGAACAAAGGTCTCGTGATTATATCAATCATATGTTCGTTTTCATAAGCCTTATTTGAGCACTTGTTTTTTGACCAAGCACTACCCACGCTTGACGATGTTACTAAACATAACCTCTTGTTTGTACAACCCCTTCGAAATCTACCAGCTAGGTCCGGGGAGATCAAGTCTGCTGCTGTGCCCCTCACTCGCTGTGTTCTCCTCGCTCGATTGACAAAATATGAAACCTACGCCTCCTCATGCAATCATGATTCAACGTTACAGACCATATTCCAGACAGAGACGTAATGGTATCTAATGCTTCTTCGCCTTGAGAAGCAACACAGATTGGGTAATCATATCATGTTCCTTGAGACTTGGTTCTCACAAATGCCTAGTTCCGCTCAACCGAGGTTTCTCACCATGCATCCTGTCGGCTACATCAATATTTGAGCAACGTTCACTCTCCCAAGATAAGGCTCTCTGCGAAAATGGGAAGGACATGTATTATATATATCTACAACAAGACTCTGGGATAGTGAGGCCCGCAGTTGCAGTTGCCACGTGTCTGTTTCACATGACATGAGCACCGTCCTTCCATGACGTCTTAACTCACTCAAAAGGCCTTGATTCGAGTTACAATGTGCATCTATACTTGTTCACTTCTCGCGAGATTTCAGTAACATTACACCTAGAACTAGCGTTTCAGCGGTACAGACCCAAGGACGGCTCTTTAGAGACAATCGCATTGCTCACTGTGGGCCATTAGGACGACTACGTGGGAATTGCGGCTCTGACGCTGCAATAAAGGATGCGGTGCGATGCTGAATATTTGAGGTCTACGCCATTGCGACGATATCCATTTGTTAAGAGGCACGGTTATTTTGGGGAGCAGAAGCTCGATAAACTGGAAGGTGTCTTGGCTGCGCGTGAAACTACAGCGACTATCACGAGTCATTGTAAACAAGAAAAGAACTAGCACGTGTTATAGCTGTATTTGCCGGAATGTATGACATCCCCGTTTAAACTTCCTGTTGCCTACAAGTAAGCATGCGGCTACATCTGCGATGTTTCTTCTTTTTTCTCTATGCTTACACTCAAGCATAGTCATGCCGTATACGTACTGTTCTATTAAAAGAAAATGGGCGTATAGCCACAGGCATTACACAAATGTGTCCTAAGCCCGCAGTTATTTACATACAAGCGTATTTCTTTCATAAAAGCAGGAGACCCGCGCGAACCCATAAAAAAAAAGAAAAGCAGAACACAAGAAAGCCAGCTATCAACTGAAATGGCGTAATGTAGTGGAAAAGAAGGCATATTCAAGAGGACTTATATGCGCACGTGCAGGAATGGCAGCGCCACAAGTCGATCAAGGCCCACAATATTTTCCTATCGCCCTCTGTGACCACACAAGTATTAAATTTCTCTCGACATTTCGTAAGACGACTGCTATTCTCCGGTGTAAGCACTGTTAGTTAAACTAATGTAATTGTGTGCACATTTGAGCGCTAGTTATCGCAGATTCAGCATGATATATAGCAGTGCTACATAAGTTAATGCGTTGTAACAAACATACCTTCGTATGAGCACCTTCGTTGATGTCAATGCCAACTGCGGCTCCTGTTTTTCTGCAGTTTGCAATTGTCGTACTGTACGCCTTTAACAATGTACGCCATCCTGTAAGCGAACGAAGTTCTGCTTCTCCGAGGTCACGAGCGTGCTGTTCTGGCACGTTCAACGACCACCTTAATCAGGAGTAATACGGGACGCACAATGATGGTCTTGAACAACGCCGATGACTTTAGATTCAACACAGCACTCTACTTCGCTACGGCCGTCAAGCCTGTAAACAAGCCGACAAGGATATTTTCCACAGAAGACAATACTTGCCTGAATTGAGCACCACATCAACGAAAGTGTGATCGCATGTTTCAGCCATTACTGCGCCATCGCGCTATCCGTGCCGAGACAATGCGCCTTCCACGTTTCAGCCCGCACTCTGTTCGTGTCCTGATTGACAGTGTCTTGGCGCAAAGGTGGCGAGCGCCGCTCTTTACTTAATCGTGACGCATGTTCGTCTGTCGTCAGAGGATGCAACGCTCTCTCCTGTGTCCCGTTAAGAAATTAAAGTTTGTCGCCCTTTTGTTCGTCCCTTATTAAGCCGAAGGCCTTAGGTCTCTATAATTCAAGGCCGCGTTCTGACGTACAGAAAAACAGAGGCGGCTCGCGCCACCGCGGGCACGCAGGAACGTAACCAACGACGTTACGACGCTGAAAGGCTTCGCACCGCCGTTCACTTGGCCGTTCAACATTAGGCGCCATTGGCTGGGGAGGAGGGAAATGGTGGCGGCGGTGCCGAGCAGAGCGTTCTGGAACGGCGGCACCACGTTCGCAGCGCGCTTGGGTGCCTTGTATGCGTCGCCACGATGGTTAGGAGCTTCATTTCACATCGCTGTGGGTGACAACACACCTGGTCGCGGTTGGAGAAGACTAAGCCCGCCATGGTGGGAAGGCTAGAGCAGCCAACTCGAAATGATGCTCCTGTTAGCCGCTGTCGGCAGGGAACGCTTATGGATGAAGCTGCGACAGCGGCAAGACGAGATCAGCAGATCGACATAAGGTCCAACCAGGCTTTTACCTTCACATTCCTAGAAAGTTCTTAACATCCACCGTATTTTTTCTTTCTCGAGGTGATCCCTGCAGTGGGAACATTACCATGCCGGAGATTTCGTGATGGGTGTTCGCTGATGCGGTGTTCTGTTCTGTTTAATGGACTGCCTTTACAGGGAGAGGAAAATAAGGGCTGGGAAAAGGATGTGGAGCCAGACAGAGAAAAAAAAGAATAGGAAAGGCACTTCAACAATAGGTGTTCACAAAGGGCGATGAATCGCCTATCCGTGAGAGAGCATCGGCTATCGTGCAATTTTGGAAATTTCAAAATTTTCGACCGTAATAGTATGATCAAACAAGTCAACCATCATTTTCTTTCGGGATCGCACACAAGGCCCTCGAATAAGTACAGCTGCCGTCCAATCAGAACATTTCTTCGTTGGCCATACTGCGCTGGCAAGAGCAGAAATAATAGACTCGAAGAGCGAAAAAAGTCGAAGGCATTAAAATACTTGGTTTCTGATTACCTTCGTAATGTTTGACAGAATGGAGCGCCGCTATCTGAAACTTTTTTTTTCTGGTGAGCATTCGTTCACTTCGCATTTGGTTGCAAAAAATTTTATCGTAACAGTTCAAACGGGAGACAACATTCGAGAAGATGAAGATGCATTGTGCTCCACTAAACGTCTTCTTTTAAGACACAAAAGATGCCATTTTCCTCCCGAGGTCTCTTTCGAAAGCGTGTCACCGATATCACATGCGCAGCTTTCACTTTTGCATCTTTGTTGACACAGCTAGCAGACTCTCGTGCTTGCTCTCCCGATCCAATATACAAGGAAAAAAAAAACGGCGAACTCGACCGATGTGAAAGCTTTGGCGTCTTTTTCAGCGAGAGAGCAGAAAGAAGTATATACACAAGAACAGGGATGCAGAATGTTACAACCAATGGACGTGATGTTGTGCGAAGAACAAACTGGCCGCGAAAGTAGCGCTTCGCTGGCTTGTCTATAGACGTTTCGTTCTGGCGGTGTCAAGTGAAACTGCAAGCGCCACCTAAGTATAGCGTTTATGTTTCCCATCTCGGGCACTGAAGTGTGTTAACGGTGCTAGCATCTTAGGCGACGGCGGGTTACACGGACGCTGTGTTCTGCGATCATATTTGCTTTCCCTTCTCTGTGTCCCACGTATGAAACGTCTTCTCGATGTCTCAAGAACGTTGTGTCGTAGAGATAAAAAAACTGCCGTTTTAGAAATCCCGTCCGTCAAACTTTCAGTCAATATTTTTTTTTCTTTTCTCGAGTTAGGGAATATGGTGTCCCTAAAAGCGAATGGCCGAAGTAAGCGATAATATTCTGTACTTTTGATAAAGCACCTTCGGTTATTGCTCCATTACGAGGACTTCGGTCTCGCAACTGTGAAAAATTAGGTGCAATACGTAGAATACAGCTTGTAAGTACTTACAGCGCGAACTTCGTGCTTCATTCTTGAGTTATCAAACCAATGTCATCACGTAGCACCGATATCTTGCCCACTAAACTTCGCCTCATACGCGATAGCCCGTAGCACAATGGGCTTAACGGCGCATGCGAATTTGTAAATGGACTTCCTGGTTCATACTTAACACAATAAATACTGCAGCCATAGGTAAAACAAAATGATGGAGGCAGGCAAGCGTTACGCTGCATCAGGACAGCGCAGGGTAGCCGACACAGCCTGAGCACGACGTTACACAAGACAGCGCCAGGTAGCCAGGCAAAGGCAGCGAACGCGCTATTTAATGTTATATTTTGAGCAATACGGCGGTACAGCACCGGATATAAAACTGGGGTTGATGATATGGACGCTTTGAAATAGTAGAGAGTAAGGTGTACTCTCGCTGTAGAATACTCGAGGGTAGTGTGAATATAACACGAATTCTTCTCTCCTGCGACATTACGTACCAAAGCAAAATATTTATTCTGTCTCGCAGACGAAGCTTCAGCACGCGACGTCACAGTGTGCGTAAAGAAAGAGGGAGATAAGGACCAATAGATTCAGAGTACGGATGCTAACAAGTACAGAACCCTCCAACCTGCACTATGGTGTGCGTATGTGCACGTGTGAGTGCGTGTGTGTGTGTGGGGGGAGGGGGGGTATCAAAGGAAACGGAGGAATGTATATGATTAATCTCACTGACAGACAATGTTTTCAGCGTTTCGTAAAACTCTAAAATGTCCTAAAACCTGGCTCAACTGGAACTGAATGATCAGGACCGTACCGGAAGCGAAGGCGAAGCTCGGGCGCTGAGGCTGCGGCGACAGAAGTCGATTATTCGTCAGCAGCGGCAGTAAAATGCCGAAAGAAGATGAACTCATGTGTAGCACGCGTTGATCCATCTGTATGCTCCGAAGCGATGGTACAGTGATTATGGTGCTCTTCTGCTAATTCGAAGGCAACGAGTTTAATCCCCGGCCGCGGGGGTCGCATTTTCCATGAAAGCGAAAATACTAAACGTTCTCGTACTGTGCGTTTTCAGTGCACGTTAAGGAACCCCGGGTGGTCCAAATTTTCGGCTCCCTCCACTACGGCATGCCTCATAATCAAAGAGTGGTTTTTAACGTAAAACCCCGGTATTGCTGTTATTTGCCGATACGTGGGAGCGCTATGACGACGTATCATCTTGTTCGCGCACTTGGATACTAACTCTCAAACTCGCATCCAAACAATATAAGCATTTCAGCACTTGCATAGCGACATCTCGTGTGTTTGAGGAAGGTGACGTACGTGCGAAAGTTCCTCCACGTGAAAGCTTCCGAATGTTTCCATTCAAAAATTTCCAGCCGGGAGCGAAAGTATCGCGGAAGAGGGCAGCACTTCGTGCAGAATCCAATCAGAAAAAAAAAAATACTCGCAAAAACAATTGAACGGCCGCGATTAGTGAACCACAATTCACGGTCGATGCATGCGGAGGGAAGCGGGAGGCGGCGGAAACGATAACTGTCACCGCACACGTGGAGCCGATGTGCGTCGTTGCACTTATTTACAGCTGACGTCAAACATAAGGACCCTTACCGCACAGAGGTACAGCAATTGCGCGTAGCGTACAGTTGCTTCGGCGCGACAGGCCATGCAAAGGCGCGCTCGCGCGCTCCAGGTTGAGAGGGTGGCGACAGCAGCAGCAGCAGCAACAAAGACTGGTACGCAGCGAGCGAAGCGAAATAAATGGCCGTAAACCATCGCGCACGACGCAGAACGTCCTCTCGTACATAGTATACCGACCCTTCATCGGGCCCCAAATAAAGGGAACTCGGAGACCGAACGTGCTCGCGGCCCGACTCCGTCCCCTAACCTCAGAGCACAGTCCGGAACGATTTACTTTTTTTTCTTCCTTTCTTGTTCTCGAGTTCGTGTCCTTGCCGTGCATTCGCGGCAGCGCGAGCGCAGGGCTGCCTAGAGAAACGTGAACTCTTTTGGAACGGGAAAGAACGACGGACGTTGATCATTTGGCTACAGCCGCCGTGAAAGGATAACGACGCTGTTTGTTAGATGTGATGCTTGTCTTCCTTGCATTCTCGTTTCGTATTGCGTACTTTCCCTTATATTAGCCCCTCCCCCTCACCCCTCTTTTATTTCTTTCCTTCTAAGGGGGCTCTTCTGCAATAGCTTCTCCTACGGATGGTGGGCCTTGTTTGCTTGGATTATGAGGCCCTTGGCGAATATACATATATGTACGTACCTACGCAGCCGATTCGTGCCATCCTCATTTGGAGAGGAGCACTGGCACAAACGGCACATTTGTGATCTTTAACGTGTCTCATAATTATATCGCGCAAGGGCGATATCGTTATCGGGAGTTATGTCGCCTTTATCATTACTATCCCGTATTTGTGTTCGCCCTTTCACTTTGTGCTAGTGCTGGCGTAGGTGCATTTGACGTCAAGGAGATATATGGCAGTGATTTCCCTGCACTCGTAGAGCACCCTTACAACGACCGGGACATTGCAGTTGATTGCGAAAGCTCTTTAAAACAACTTGCGCTGGTAAAAGGGTTTCCGAAATTTCGGTTCACGCAGCCGCGGGAGATGAGTGCTCATCACAATACGCTGCAAGAAAGAAGTGGTACGATCACTACTCTGTGACATTAAGTGCGCGCTGATTTCTATGCATATGTGAGCGCTGTCCTTTAGCGTATCATAAACGTTCTTCTAAGAGTGTGGGTGGTCCTCTAAGAAAATGGACTATTTTTTGCGTGTTTGGCGATTGGGCACGGAAGACTCTACGGTATATGTAGTACCTACCACGCGCATCGCCTCTTATACCTGGTTGTAGAAGTGGGCCTCGTTGGCCCGTAATTGGAACGAGTTGGCGAGCAGAAAATAGCGGTTGTCGGAGGCAGGTATACGCAGTCATAAAATGCAGACGCCGAGAGAGTGCGAATGAAAGGTCCGGAAATTCGGGCACTTCATCTTTTCTGATAGAATGTTTGCTCTGCCATTCGATTGCCTTCTACAACGCTACTCTTCTCGCCATATTATGCGCATCTTATTACTGTGTCCCTAAAGATGAAAATATATAATATATATCGAGATTGTCTTTTTGCTTTGTGGAAGCTGCGCAACTGTAAAGATCAATTACGCTAGTAAGAAATATGACCACTTCTAGACTTGAATGCTCATCCCTGGATATGATGGGTCCAATAATGAGGGTGCGTGCTTGGTGTCCATTGGTAGAGAGACAGCTTCCTCCACTGTCACTACAAGGCGACATTACGACATTATCAACGAATGGTCGTGCGAGTGAGGGTGTAAGTACACGTCGACAAGAGATCTTTGTTTCTATGTTTAGTGTTCGCTGAATTCTCCGCTTCTCTTTTCGCTCATGGCCATTGGCTCGTTCAGTGCCGCATTGCCGTTAACACCAAAGTATGCCTTTTCAATGAATGCGTAATGATAAAGAAACACACAACACCAGCACAACGTTAACGTTTCAGCGTACACAACACAAAACTTTCATCAGTATTGTTTTCGAAATACTGGGCCCTGATGTATTTCAACGCTGTGTTCCTTTTGCGTAAGTAATGTGGTATAGAGTAGATGGTGGTGCCTCTTCCTGGGGTCGACTACTGTTCTGGTATAGATAATTAAAAAGCGGAGGACCATCCAGAAAGTCTGCCCAGTTCTAGGCCCATTAAGGCACTGAAAGGGCTCATGAAATTCTGTAACCAAAGTAATGCTCAGAACCAGTTATTCAAACCCACATTTGGGTCCTCCGCATATGTACATATGCAGGGTACCATATGAACAACGCATAAAGAAATCAATCGCCACTCATTACTGACGTACATGATACGTGGACAGAATAAAATTAGTAATGATGAAACCACGGATACTGAGTATGTTTATGGGCAACATACTAGCTTCAACAAGCATTTTCCATGACATAAGCAATCAATTTCTATCTCTATTGCTCGCAATAATCCAAATATCCTCACTTGTGAGTGACGCATTCCAGTCCTCTCAATTTTGCGCAGTATTTTCCGCACTCAATGTTTTACAACATCGTAGGAGCTCCAATCATTTCTTATTTCACTTACAACAGCACTTGGGTTTTGAAATGTGCGTTGTGCTTTACGGTTATATTCGTTTTTACGAGAAAGAACAACTTGCAACAGGACAAGCAGTAACAGCTGCAGCCGCTGCAACATGACGAGATTTTATCGAGTCATTCAATCCAGGTTTTACAGCGAATGATATTTTTTTCGCGCGTCTTATGCCGGGTCTATTCTTAAATAAGTTGCTATTCTTACAAATAGTTGATTAATATAAGCGACTGGAATGGGAGGCGATGGGAGGACTGTGAATGACAGGTCATCAAACGCGGAATATATATTCGTTCTAATGGAAACCTTCCCATTTGCTACCGACGCCAGGGTTGTCTGCAGTTCAAAAATTATTTGTTTCTGTAAGATTAGCACGAAGGAGCTTGTCTTAGCCGTACCAGCATACATATTGAGGTTCGGTTAAGCAAAGGACGCTATCTTCTGCAGCTCTTGTCGGGACCACGGCTCAGCGTCCAAAAGTGAGCGGGGGAGGGAGAGGGGACCTCCGGAAATTTTGACCACCTGCAGTTCAACATGCCCACAGTACACGGAACTCTAGGATTTTAACGCGGTGGCGTTAAAGAGCTCTTGTCGCAGAAATTACGGTGTCGGCGTCGGCGTAGGCGTCCACGACGGAAATGATTGCATCAAACAACCACCCTGGCCACACGCAGCACCCGACCACTGCAAGCCACCCCGCCATGGCACTGCTACTGTTGCCAACAAAATTGAATATATCAAACTGAAATCAGTCAGAAAGGAATGTAAACTACGAACCATCTAAAACCTACACGCATGATTGCTCGGACTGTAATTTGAACGCACGAGAAAACGTAATTCTGTTTCAAGAAAACTCAAATAATTCCAGCATTTTATAGAAAATACGCTAATTTTACTGAATGTTCTACGAGAAGGCGGTGCAAACGGGGCCCAATGGCGCTATCGCGTCCCACGCTTAAAGGCACGAGCTTGAGCGTCCTCGAACTTTTTTTCGCCTCCATCGAAAATTCTACCGCCGCAGTCGGGTTTGAGGACCAGCATAGAGAAGCGTAAATGCGTGACTTTCTTGTCGCAGAGTCTTTTTGGGGAGGGGGATGGGAAATGCAGGAAGTTGCCTGAATCGAGCCGCCGAAGGAAGAAGCGCAGTTTATCATTCCGCCGACACAAATGCCATACCTAGACCCCTTCCCTCGCGACGTTCACCGCGTGGCTTGCACCGGTCGCTTCCGTTCCGGAAGTCGTCCGTAATCTTGTCTCCCATGTTACACTTCCTCGCCCCTTTTCCTTCGACTCCGCCCGTGCCCGAACGTTACGCTAACAGAAAAGTCAAGGTCGGCCCCCCACCTGCTGGCTTTTCCTGGCCGGTTACCGCTGCACTGCGCGGATATTGTAGCACGGAGAATTTTTTCGCTGTCGCCTGTGCCCGCGAGCTACGAAGACGCAGTCAGTGGCAGTGTCGTTGGGCCTCACGTGTTGCTTATGCTTCGAAGAGCCTAGCTGATTGAACTTGGTCCGTGCAAGAGCGATTAACGTTTTCCAGCGCTGTTGGTGAAGGCGTGAAGGAATACGTGCTCGCTTACGGTAATGCGTGCGAGGTGAGTCCGAGTGCTCATTCATGAAAGCACCAGCTACATTAGCAAAATGTGTTTCTTACACTATAAGTATAGGTAGCGGTTACGTAGTAGTTACTAGCGGTGAATGACTTACTGTGAGTGAAGGTGGCTGGCTAATATGCAAACAAAAATGTAGGAAAGAGGAAAATGTTTCGGGAATTAGGTGCTGTTTGTGTATGTGTGTTTGTGTGCGTGTTTTTGTGTTTGTTTGTTTTAGGCTTAAAGTGGTGAATTCCTTCAAAGGAAATGTCCTTCTTTGAGCGTTTGTGTATCGTAAGTATACCAGTTTCAATAATTTTACTAGGTGTCATACCATTTTTGTTCCTTTTCTTTGTTTTCATCTTTCGATCTAAAGATAACGGCCCGTGCAGATAAACAATTCCGTAAGTGTTCGTAAGGCGCAAGCACATTCACAGCATAGGACAGCGCCAAAATGTTACACGTGTCTCTCTCTCCAGAGAATGCACACCGCACCATCCTCGGGTGTCCTCAAAACACAGCTAAGTGAAGGATACATAAAGGCTTGGTAAATTGTCTAGACTTTCGTGTTAAGATTCTCTCCCAGACTGCGCAGTCCGAAGTTGGGGACAAGACCACGCCCTGTGTGTGCAGTAGCTCATTTTACAATCGCATAATCACCCGCATCTCCCTCCTCTCTATTCCTGTCTCTGTCATTGTCCGCTTAGTCTGATCAGGAATAGCATGCTAGGGACACGATTTGCAAGTTGATCACTTTCAAGTTGATTTTACACGCGTAACTACAAACCATATCAAAGATTCGCACTTCTCACCTCTCATCACACGTGTTCATAATAATAGATCCAAGCCACTTGTTGCTGGACGTGCGAGCTGGGGGAAAAAGAATCACAACCTTTTATGAACAAAACGTTTTGTGATTTGGTCCCGCAGAGTAGTATTCCAAGTGATTCCGTAAGCCATCCACTCCGACTTATGTTAATGTATCTTTCCAATAAAGCCTTTTGAATATTGTAGAGTTAGCTTTCCTGCCATGCACGTTGCCCAACTAATGACGCCGTAGCCAATACTGCAGACAGCATGCACAAGCACAGATTGCCTGTGCTTTAACATGAAAAATGTAGACTCAGCCCTTGCGATATGAAGCTGTACAAATTAAAAGCCTCCGCAGGTGCACCTGCAGCACTGTGTATATTTTAATAAGCACAGGCGCCGCCATTAGTTAGGCAAATGTGCAATGCTGAGAACCGACCTAGCGAATTAAAAAAAATAATTTTACTCAAGTCCAGCTTCTGCGCTATTCCTGTTGTTGTCTTTTGTTTCTTCCTAACGAATCAGTACTATAACACAGCAGATGTATTAAGCAGCGAATACCGTATAACATCTTTGCAGCATCCCTCATCTTCAGCCTAACACTAAGATCTCCCCACTTATCTTGGGCGTTATTCTTGGGTAATGTTCTCTTGGTGCTCGATCGTAGTCCTCAGCGCGTGCAGCGTTCGCCTTCACACCTTTCTCTCCTTCTTGATCTCCGTTCCCTTACCCCAAGTGCAGGGTAGCAAATCGGACTCTTGTGTTGTTAGCCTCCCTGCCATTCCTGTTTTTGGCTTTCTCTGTCTATCTCGTCTTGGCTATTGGTACGACTTTGGTAGGGTTGTGACACAGGGTGTCTCATAATAACCTAGAGTGGAATATGGTCCCACCGTCTATGCGAGTTTCTTAAAGGGCGCTGCTGCCGAGATTGGAATTATGATATATGTGTCTGCGAGGCTTGCGTTGGCTGGCGTCGAACCGGGCTTTGACTCATGCGTGGATACGGCTGCGTAAGCTTCTCTAAAACAAAACCTTCGTAAGCGGATCTACTTCACGCGTATTACATCTTACGATGAAATGTCACTTACCTGCTGGGCATAATAAGACGCCGGAAAGAAGAAACACAAACGGACGTGGAGTGAGCGTTGAAGTGGCCGCCTGCCACGCAGCTTTGGAGGCCAGTCGCTGCTTTTTACGTTTCATGAAAGAGTATGTACAAGCAGAAGTTCTCAAAAGTAAATAAAGCTTGCTTTTGGTTAATGCCAAGGAAGAAACAGCTCATCATGAGCTCTTTCATCGCAAAATTTATCATCGTGACGAACAGAAGGCGTCCAAGCCAGACGCTCATCGAGGCATCCGAACTCTTCGCCAACGACGCCAATCCGAACGCAACACATCCCAGCTTTCTCATGCATACAACAGCGTTTCAGCATCGGGTTTTCTTTTTCCCTCTGTAATGGTAGCAACTCTATTCATTGTGGAGACCAGTGGTGACTATTCGGCTGCCACGCAAAAAAAAAAAAAAAACGCGGGTTCGATCCCGGCCGGGATGGTCGCATTTTCGATGGAGGCGAAAGTGCCAGAGGCCCGTGTACTGTGCGTTGTCTGTGCACGTTAAAGAACCCCAGGTGATCAAAATTTCCGGAGCCCTCCAGTGCGGTTTTTATCTCTCCTTTCTCTCTCTTTTAGTCCCTTTCCTCTACTCCCACGGACGCTCAGCCGTGCTCGCGACATGGGCAGCAGGAAATTAGCGTCCTTTCCTTAACTGAGTCACAGTCATCTCACTATGGTCGTTGCTGAAGAGACGTGACGACATGAAAAATCCTTAAACAATACTTGCAGCAAGAGCAAAAGATAGCGAGGGATTGACGATCATAGCAAGTACGGGCCCCAATGAGCGGTTTTCGCTACTGGGGCCCCTATACACCACCAACAGCAGGCTAATTGTCTTAAGGGGCCTTGCAACACTTTTTTAACATAGCCAGAAAACGGTGCTTATCAGTCCTTGGGGCCTTTGTAAACACGTGAGCCAAGTGTTATTCTGATACGCACACCAGGGAACTTGCAATCTGGCTTCAAATACAGTTGGAAACCGCGTGCTCTTCTTCCAAAAAGTGACGACAGTGATAGCACCGACTAGGAAGCTTTATTCCTCTCGGTCCTCTTAGAGGTAGACAGATTACGTATGTTGCGTTCATCTGTTGAACGCAGAACGAACAAATAACTCATTGCAGAGGAAGTACTTCCTCTGCAATGAGTTATTTGATGTGGTCAGTCTTAGACACGTGTCCAAGACTGACCACATCAACTAATGCTATTTCCGCCTCATGCGGCATAGTCGGTGCCGCCAGTAACGTAATCTTTCGAAACAAGAGGAAGCGCTTCTCAGCAATATTTGAAACAAAACTGCAAATTCCGTGGTGCATGCAGTGCAGTAATATGTGTCTCACACGTGTGCAGCGAACTTTACGACTAATCAGCATCGTCTTCCACCTGGCTCGGAAGAAAGAAAATAATGTTGTAGGGCCATTTCAATAAAAGGAACGTTCTTCGCCGTATGTTTCAGGTGGCGCAGACATGAATAACGGCACGAAAAAAGAAATATAACTGTAGGCTGCATCACACACCACCTGCATGTAACGAGATGCGGCTAAACCGAAGCTATGAAAATTCTCAGCGTATCGCTCATGTGCTCGCTCAGAGAACGCTTTAGGTTTTGAGCACTGTAGCGTGTACTTAGGTAACGGTATAGTTAGCTGCACGGAATCCGTATATTCAATGTATAACCCCACCCCTCCCCGTTTTTTTTTTCTTTGTGAAGGCGGGAGACGCTAATCGATCGAGAAGGCAGCCGCTTATTATGCGCTGCACGATCGGCGCGGGTTTTCGATCCAGAGCGTGGTTTGTTCTGGCACTCAGTGCGCACGTGCTACAACGGTATAATGCGAGCGTAATCCCACCAACCTTCCCTCAGCGATAATTGCTTATGTCGGCCCGCTACGCGACCCACCGAGAACTTAGTTCGATCGGTACACATAATCGAACATTGTATGAGCGAACAGAGGCACTTCACAATAAGGCGCACAATATATAAAGATGCGTACAACGAATTTCCGGCGTAATGCACCCAGTGGCTGTCGGTGGTGTTGTGTAAGAGTACAGACGCGTTACATGCGTGTTCATAGAAGCTCAGGCACGAATTCAAGTGTTTATTTACTTTCTTGAGAGCTGGTTCTTCCAAAGCTAACATAGGAATGTCTTGACGCAAAATCCACTAAAAGCTCTTATGCAATAGAATTGTCGGTTAGAGAGAAAGAGAGAGAGAGATAACATTAAGTGCACAGGTACGGTGACAAGAAGCTTCAGACTGTCCTGTCCCGGCCAATGTCTGAGAACACTCAGAAACAAAACAAGAGCTTCGTGAAATTGGTCTCTTGCGTTCGTAAAAGATACGCAGTAATATACGATCACATTTGGTGACGTTAATTATGAGGTTATACACTGGAGAACCCCTACTGCACGAGGGCCAACCATCGCAGCCCCTAAAACTGTACACGTCAACCCATTGTTTTTGTCCTGTGATCGCCGTCTTCGATTTTTATTTAATTGCACACGTAGCACGCACGCAGCTACATGTCGGCGACTGCCTGCGCGAAGAACTCCTGTTTGGTGGAGCGAAATTACAAGGGCGATCCGGTACAGTTTACCGCTCTGCCCTATTTGAGTAAACACTGCCCTAAATTGAGCCGCGTTTTTTTTTTTACTTTAAGCGAAAGCATTACCTGGTTCATGCGCTGAGAAACATAACTGTCCAATGCAAACTATATGGAATTCGTACGCAGCCACTACCGTTTTTAGTGTGCGAAATGCGGTTGAACATGTGCTGAAACGTGCATATGCGTGCTTAAATCGTCCTGGAAAAGGTATAAGCATTAATTACAGGTCATGACATCAATAACTTGACATAGCAGCCATTTACGTGACGATTGACGATAATAAGATCATGTGCGGCTCACACCCGCATTCCGCGGCTGGGCATTCTGTGCATATGTAAGCACCCCACGTGTATTCAATGTTAACATATACATCCTGAGTCAATAGAGCAGCAGCGCAACATACGTCACAAATCGAATGTCGAAAGAAATGGCCATAGGCGATAGTCGTCAAAGAATGACAAATGCAAACGTAAAGAAAAAAGCCTTATGACGTTGGGGAATGCCTCTTTTCGCCATTAAACCTTTAAAAAGAATGCTTTGCTGGGCGAGTTGGTTCGTATCGTGAAATAAACTTGAGCGTACAAGCGAGGAGACAAAAGCAGACAAGAGGACAGGACGAGCGCTCGTTCTATCATCTTCTCTTCTTGTGACGCGTCGTTTTTACACCGCTCAAATTAATTTCGCCATGAAGTCCATTTAGCTTGGCATAAGGAACCAGGGAGTTTCTTATAACAGATATAGTGTTTAGGGTGAATACGTAATGCTGCTGCCAAGAAGCACTGGCTCCGGAACTTTTGCTTTTATTAGCGAATGTAGAGGAGTGTTTTGCAGCGGTTGTTTAAAACGAGCATCTCCTGGGATCAGGGAGATCCGCCATATCGACCTCAATCTCGCCGTGGCATCAACATTTTCTTTCACCTACTTTCCGAACTTGTACGGTCGATAGACACTCTCACATTAGTGTTGTTTTTCACGCTGCCTTGTTGCGCAGTAAAAGTTCATTACCTTCATTTACTGGTGTATCGATTTGCACTACGGCGTTACTTGGGGCATCATGTCGCACTCGACGCTCCGTTATTGCCGTTGCGGAGCAGCCCACAAGTGGGGTAACAAACATTGCCGGGACTTGTCTGAAAAAGTAGAAATAAGAGGTGCAAAATAGGGCAAACGCAAGCCACGGAACTACAGATCTTCAGATGTACAAATCTTCAAGTGTCTCAACTCATCTCACGCTTTCCGTCAGCTGCTTATATTTCGATGTGTTCGAGAATTCACTGATTAAGCTGCGCTTCGTGGTTTTTTTTCTTTTTTTCATTCACTCCCAAGCTTTCATTTTTTGTCGTTTGCTTAGTGCTATTAGAACAACAGCTTGCTTTTTTTACGTTTTTTTAGATATTATAGCAAATGTGTAATCAGATTGCAGTTCTAGAGGATCCTGCGTATTCTGACTCATTTTGTTAAAAGCGTGTTCGGGACGGCGTATGACTTTTGTGCAAGCGATACTATAAATCTGTTTTTACCGCTTGTGATCGCAAAGCGCGATGCGATGCCGTAATCGACTATGCATGTTCAGTCCCAGTTGTGTGTGAGAAAAAAAAAAAGGGATAGAGCATTCGCTCGCTTAAAGAAAGAAAGAGAGTATGTTCAACCACCTACTTTTGGTGTTTTCATAGGCGCTTGGTTATTTCGGCGTATACTGAGGTTAGCATATCATGAAGTGACTTTACGATGCACATATGTCTGTCATGTCATGACTTCAATTCCGCGAAATGCAGGTCATGTCTGTACGTCACGAAAGTCACGGCGTGATGTGATAGAGAAACATGAATGAGGCGTTACGACATAAACTTGCACAATTTAAGATTGCAAAATACACTGTATCGAAGTGCCGCATGTCCCGGCATTCTGAAGAAAATAAAGAACACCAGGGAGATCGGCATGTTATGCAATTGCTCAGTGATTAGAGGCTTACTCATTGGCGTAGTATCTCTACAGCAGAAACACTGTTATCGTACTCCTCTGTGAAGGTGTCGGAAAAACTTTCGGATATGCTATAAACGCGACGAGAAGCACGCGGAAAATCCCTCTCCTTTCCTGCAAACATTACAACGAAAGAAGACATTGAATAAATATAGAAAGTCTAGGTCAGTTGGCAGCCCTATAGCAGCATCGTTTAGCCGCACACACGTTCAAATTGCTTCTCGAACTGCATTTTGGTTCAACTATCTTAAATGGTTGCTGGTTTTTCTATACGTATGCCGTCTGGGCCAGTTCAAGAGCCAAGAAAGAGAGCGTAGACGCTTCAACGAGCAAAAGCAAACATTACTTGAGTTTAGAAAGAGGCAATATAGCAGACTGATCAAAGAGTAGATTGGTGCCGCAGAGGGTCGTAAAAATTGGGGGAAGGAGGAGCAGGGCAGTACTATTCCTGGGTACGAAGGCTGCTGTGCCCTTTGCAGGCAACGAGAGAGTAACGATGGACCATGGGCTATAGAGCCATTGTGAATTTTCTTGCTTACGGGTCTCACCTCCGGACGGCGTCTTGGTCTACTTCAAGTTATGTGTACCGCAACTTTGGTGGAATCATGCTCGTAACTTGCCCACCCTAACAACATTTAGTGTTTAAGGTCCCGTTTTTTCGACCGACTGTACCATGCCCGCGAGTCCACTCCCGTCAGAGGGTGAGCACGCAGCACAAAACGTACTCGGAAAACGGCAATAATCATCCGTGTAAGGCCGTGCATTGAACCATTTGTGGCGTAAGATGGAAATAAAACTGCACGAATCGGTTAAGGACGGAGAAGGAGCGATTTACAACGTAATACGAGTCTTTACTATTCCGTATGTTGTCACGCGAGAACCATTTCAGTGTAAAGAGCAGAAGCATAGAAAGAGTACGGCATTTCGGACAACTCACACCTGATTTATTGCGGTAACGCAGCGAACCGCCTAACCTTTGCTTTAGTGCTTCCCCGTCTTCATACTATAAGCAGGAATGTCGCGCTTGATTTTATAACCAACAAGGTGCAAGAGTCAGCACTTGTGGCCGTCTTCATGTGTCGCTTCGTTTTCTGCATTCATTCGCTTCGCCCACTTACTCTTTCTATAACTATTTTATGGCATCGCGATCTCGGCAACACCAGTTTATAAAGCGAGGGTGTAGCTATAAAACGAAAAACTCACTAGTCGTGGTGTTCGTAAGCACCGTATAGGTTTAAGACCCGTGACGTCAAGTTTTCTATGCGTTCTGCGGGCTGGATATTGTGCGTTAGTAAAGGCATAGCCTCATGGACCGCTAGGCTTGCCGACTGATTTGATATTTTTATGGCCAGGGACTTTTTTCTAGCGAGCACGGTGGTCTTTCGGGTCTGTATGGATATCTAACCTTCGACATGACGTCACCAACTGCCCGCTATTTTGCGGCATTGACGCAGGTCGGCTGTGAACATGAGCCATAAATGAGCAGACATCATTCAACACCCCTTTAGTCGAGGCCTTGGTTGCTTGAAAACTTTAACTACGCTCAGTACTTCAGTATGCACCGTTAGTTACTTTCAGTGTGGGGGTATACGAGCACATCAAACGCGTGTGGCTCATACCCAAATACCCAATGCGGGTATTAACAGCACGCTAGGCTTTACAAGAAATTTCTTTCCTCCTTTCTGCCGGGTGACGTTGAGTTAGCTCGCGTCTATTGTGGACAAGATAAAGTTACTCACTCCTTTTTCTTCTTTTTTTATTCCTTCTTTTGTTTCCTGGCGCTGCTTCTTTGATGCTCTTTGATGGTCCTAAGCCCGGTGGCAGAAAATTCGAGGCATTCATATGGTTCAGCCATGTTCCCTTCTCGCAAGCGTGGCTGTGCTTAATAGTTTAGAGAACTTGCCTTCGGAGGGTCGGGTTTCGAGTTCAAATCCCAGCACCGGCAACAAGACTTTTTGCAAAGGCGCTAGGGGTTCTATTTTTCTGGGAGTGTCGGGCTGACGACCACAACAACGCCGACTACGCCGACAATGGCTAGATTATACAAGCTTCGCTTGAACAGATACATGATATCCGGAATATAAATGTGATGACACTACACTGGACAGACCATGCGGGAATTACCCACGCATGCGCATGTATCTTCCCACCACTGTTCGTACTGACAACAATATTTTGATGCCAAATCTCTCAATTAAACAGTCTCTTGGGCCGGTTGGTAGCTCTGCGCAACGTAGTAGCTACGCGGGCTCGTGTCTTCTGTGGTTTCGCGTCGCTTCGTTGCGCTTAATCACAGGAGCATCTCTGGAGGAATTTTTCTTTGGTCGTTGCCTATAATACGAGTGTGTGTTGCGCCGAAGCTTGTGCATTTGCGATGCGTATCCATTTGAATTCAAATCTAGCCAAAAGGTGCAACTGACTTAGGTACTCACATGGAGGTGGTTCCGTTTACATGTAGCGAATGGTACCGGAAGTAAATAAAAATAAGTCTAACGGATAATTGAGAAAAGAACTATTTTCATTTCTTTCCTAGGGAATAGAAATACCTGAGCGGACGTAAACAGCAAGAACACAGTCGATATTGGCAGGCAATGTACAGCTTTGCTTTTACACTAAATTGAAGGACGAGCTTACGGAGCGCTTTCTGAAGCGCGAATGCTTTCGTTTTTTCTCTCTTTGTTACTAGTGGGCTTTCTCGAAGGAGCACTACATTTGCTTTTTCCTTCTTGTAAGCCCCCTTCGTTGTCACGGGTGCAAGAACAAATGCATAAAGCGGTAGCGATGAGGAATTCCTGCCGGATAAATATGGAGAAGTCCTGGAATTCTTGGAACTAAGAAGTTGGATTCTAATTACCAAGAGTTGAAGTCTCAAAAGCAGCACCGCTTCTCACCTACGTAGTATGTCATATTCGTTAAGCAGAAAAATACTAAAAACATAAAAGCTTACTCTGGAATGTGCCTAATATACGCCAATCGCTTCCCATTGGTTCTTTGGAATGTTTTTCTTATAGGAGAGTTATTTTTGCACTAGATAGATGCGGGAAGGGATAGGGCAAAAATTTTAGGAGACACCAATTTATTGGCGATCATAATAATATAAGCGAGAGAAGCTAAAGCTTTCTTCTACTTGGCGAATCGTAATTATAGCTATTTATTTCGTTGTAAGCATTACGTGAACTTTTCGTCCTGCTTATAACGGCCTCAGCTATCGCTTACATGTGTGGTAAGAGATAAAAGGACTGACGTGCTTACTACACTATTTGGAGAGTACGTTTATAGCACACGATAACTTGTTTTAACCAGCAATATTCCTTATTGCTTAATAAAGGTGGTATAGCAAGACCTACGCAAACCCTCTTTGAAAAAACATCTAAGGCATTCGCGTTTGCATAACAGCGCAAGTAACGCTGGACGTTACGTAATGCCTGGTCTGCTTTCTTGCTTCAGCAGTGAGAGAGATATTCCAGAAATTTTCCTGGCGTCATTTAAACTGGGTGATAACGACACCAAACACACTGCACTGAGTTATGATGTTTTACGAAGCTTGAAACGCTAGGTTGTTAAAAGCTACAAAATTAATACTTGCGCCTCGTGTATTACGTACGTGGTACCTTTGAACGTTACTTGGTGAACTTGCAATTAGATCGGCAGCGACGGGTTTATGTCGCGCCTATGACAAATGGCGCAATCCTACAAGCTTCCCCTCCTCCTCCTCCTATCTATCTATCTATCTATCTATCTATCTATCTATCTATCTATCTATCTATCTATCTATCTATCTATCTATCTATCTATCTATCTATCTATCTATCTATCTATTCCCTTTCCAATTCCTCCAGCGTAAGGTAGCCAACAGGGCGTTTTTCTGGCTAACCTCCCTACCTTCCTGCTTTCTTATTTACTTTTTTTCCTTTTCTTTCTATATCTGCAGAGTATTTTTGCAATTAACAGTTCATATAAGCATTTATTTGAAGGATTTGCCAACGTTCAGCGTTTAACACTGCACCTGGGTCTTCTGTGCTGACGTTAACGAAGTGCCTATCTTTTTTATGATGGGTACACTCAAATATAGGGCGAATCAACAAAGCGTTCGCTTCTTCAGAGCTAATCGCCTCATCTGTGTCAAAACTCAGACGACGCCAATTAGGTGTTGCAGGATGAATGCGACTGCGCAGCGTCTGTATGTAAGGGTTGCTTGACCGCATGCCCGCTGCACGTCTCAAATTCACAGCATTTTATCATTGCACTACGGCACAAGTAGCACACAGTCAAGTGAATTATTGCCAACACCAGACGCGGGCCTAGCCGTATAATCTACGAAGAACACGTCGTACTGAAAAAGGGGAAAAGAAAAGAAAGATACAGTGAAGAACAACAACAGCGATGGCTTTACAAGTTGGTTCGTTTTGCGAAACGCGTGAAGTTTGGGCGAAGAGGTTGCTATTTATTAAACAAGTGCACATTTCCTTTCACAGCAGTCTTCACGCATGTGTAGGCGCAACGTAATCGCAATTATTTGTAAGGCATACCGCGAACATCGAAAAAGCTAAAGCCTGTTCCACGCCTGTGAAATCTGAGGGAACTGCAGAGTTGGCTCAAGGGAATCAAGTTAACTATCAGCATAATGTAGCACTATCATTATCACTGCCATGCAGCAGTTGGCTGAGGACAAGGTTAAAGACAGTGGGTGACAGGCAAACTGTACAAAACGCGTTTATTTAATACAAATTCGCGTTTTTAAAGTGCGCATTTGCAGCATCCGCATTAAGGTTTACATATGGACACGAGCACCGCACAAAAAAAAATAATAATAATAAGCGTTCGTGTCTATATCACCGAAAGACTGCATTCCTATCCATTACAACTTGAGGAGCGCTAATTCTTGGTCGCTAACTGCGACGCATTGTTGTCTTATGTGACGACCACACTTTCACTTTCTATTTTATCGAAAGAACAGCTTTTCCTTCCCCCTTTCTTTTCGTAAAGTAGGCTTTACACGAACAAACCGTATGACTTATGCACCGTGCGGAGAAAACGGCCATTGAGATTGTCGATCAGATACGCGACTGCGCAACCGCGTTTTCAACGTTATTTTTAGCTCCTTACTGCTCAGTCTCCAAGGCTCGGGGTGCTCAACGCGTGCTCTGCATAAATAAAGGAATGCCACCATTTTAGGTGCGCAAGCGAGGCAGCTTCTGTATGCTGGGTCGATGGCTTCCGAACAGCGAAGGTGGAAGTCCCAGAATCGCCACTGCGAACTTCTGCCGGGCGCATAGTCGATTTTACAGGCGCTGGCATGACTTTTGCGATAAGCCCAGCTGTTCGAACACCCTTTCGGCAAAAGTCCGTTTGAAGCATGTTCACTAGAATAACTGTAGTGGATAGTGCGTCAGCTTTGTTCGTATGATTTTGTTACTCTAAAACGGTGTCTGCAGTTCGATCTGGTTCTGTATTTTAGCTTTACTCTTCACTACACCCGGAGCCTTTCTTCAACACTTTGTGCTGGGCTTACAAACACATGCGTGAAGCGAACAGGTCTGCATAGTTAATAATGATTGTCATTACTGCGATAACGAGTGTTGCATCTCAAACCATTAACAAGGAAGATGACGACTGAGTAACATAGGAAGTGTTCCGTTCTTTCCAACATAGAGAAATGGGCAGGAAACATAGCAAAATGCAAATAAAAAGGGAGTAACTAGGGACGAAAGGGAGTTACCGGATGAACATACGGTTTGCAACCCCAACAAGTGGGAAGGAAGCTAGAGGGCAAAAAGAAGAAACGGCAAAGAGTTTACAAATAATGCGGTACCGTCGACATAAGCTCAGCAGCACAACTTCGTAGCCGTTATAAGGGTACCACGGCGAATTAACCGCTGTTGGGGACTCTGACCTAATTTTCGCCACCTGAGATATTCTGGCATACACGAAGCACAGTGCAGGGAAACTGCTGTAATATGCCTCTATTCAATTACTGTCACACTGGCATTCGAACCAGCGACCTCGTGCCGAATATTTAATATCCACAGCTGTGGACATCATCACAGACACGGGTAATCGCAAGCCTCATTATAAATGTATTTTCTCAAGGCTAATTTTATATTCGACTTTAACACTCATGCCCCACGTTTGAAACGAATCAGCAGCTTGTTTGTGCCATTTTTGGACAGAAAACTGCAAAAGAAGAAGTAATGAAGACCTCTTCCGCATTGCCCCTTCCTTCTAGTATGCTAAAGCAGCCCATTGTTTTGAAAAGGATGGACTACAACGAGCTGGCGCAGGTGGCGAGTTGAGAAACAATGTAGCGAGGGCAAGTACTTTCGTCAGGGAACAAGCTCGGTTTAAGCGCAATTACACTGCCGGAAAAAGTTTAGCCGGGAATTTAATTAAGAAGTCAATAAACTTGTTTGTTTTCTATTTATATAAAGACATATTAACTTGAATATTATACGTGCCTGATACTGGATAGTGCTTTGAAGCGATGCCCAAGGTTTATTGGCACCGCCTCGGCCATGTACATTTGGCAGTGTCCCCAGAGACGCGATGCTCCCCTTCAAGCAGGTACAAGGCCCTCTAAGCAGAGCACTTCATTGGCACAGGCCTTCTGGTGTGATCTCATGTCGGGGTCACGCTCAGAAAACAGCAGTTGAAGAAAGGGCCAAGTCATGCTAATGAGTGACCGAAGCAGGTTAAAATGGACCCAGGTTACGAATACTATAATAAAATAAACAACGCACATTTCGGGTAAATAATCGCGAAATGAGATAAAATAAAGTACTCGAAAACGCCGACTATACACAAAAGAGGAACACAGGGACACGCAGACGCCCTTCGAACAGTTTTCACTGCAGTGTAACTATTTTTTGCGTTTCGGTTTAGCCTTTGAATGTACAACAGCTGCAGCCTTCTTTGTCTCTTTCATGTATTAATGGCGCGCCAATTACTTCACTCAGAGAAGCGTTAGTTCGTTAATCTTTCTTCTTCTTTCTTCTTTCTTTCTTTCTTTCTTTCTTTCTTTCTTTCTTTCTTTCTTTCTTTCTTTCTTTCTTTCTTTCTTTCGCTATACCAAAAGGGCACGCACCTTTGCCCTTTTCAGTCTAGCTCGTTTTAGCAATATTGCCTGAAGAAAGGAAAAGTAAGATGCGTGCGACTTCTAAGCTATTACTCAGAATACTCCACTTGCAGGTATACAGGCAGACCTTCGTTCTGAAACGTAGCCATTTTCAGCATTAACAAAAAAAGTGCGGACAGGAAGGCGTGGGCTTTTAAGTAGCCGCCGCATATCCTTTCGGCGCCGGTTACGTTCACTGTGCGCGAGATAGATAAGATAACCTCCACATATATGCTTATGTATGAAAGCCCCGCACTCCGGAAATCAGATATTGCGGAAGCTGTGGCTCAGCGGAGCGCCCCACGCAACGAAAATTTTACTCAGGATACGCGCCACATGTGTCTCGTCGTAATTTTTTGGTGTCTCTTCCGCCTTTTCTTTTACACTCACCTTACACGCATTTCACATGCTTATAAGTTGAGAGCAGTCCCACGTCTCACGTCTTCTCGTATCATGGTATGCGACGTCATCTCCAGAGGGCTAGTAACCTGAAGCGTCGTACCAGTGTTGCGGTTCATTGGCCTCGATGACCAAATATAACGTGTCTTCCTGATGAAATAGAGCCATTGGGTATATTTAGTGTGGGATGAATAGGGCGAAGAAGTTTCTTGTTTCCCGACCGTTATCTGCTCGAAGAGAACCTTTCTAAAATAAGGCGAATTTCTACGAAGTTCCAGACACTGAGCCTCACTTTACCTAGGTAAAAATGAAAAAAAAAAAGGGGGGGGGCAGGGGGGGGGGCGACATATATACGCATACTCAGACTTCCTGCTGAATGCTTTGGTTAAAGAATTCACAGGGTGCTACGAGGTACTCCACCATGCTGTACGAAGTCGTGGTAAAACAAGTTAGCTATAGCTTTCAGTCCAATGTTGCTTCAGATGTGTCGCGGTGCTCTTAGTAAACACGATTTATTCCCAACCACGGAAACTGGTTCGTTCTGTCTAACACGAATTAGTCACTTGCATGCGAACGTGTACGAATCACCTCAATGTCGATTAATTGATTACTGGGGTTTTACGCCCCAAGACCACGATATGATTAAGAGAGACGCCGTATTGGAGAACTCCGGAAATTTCGACCAGCTGAGGTTGTTTAACGTGCACTGACATCGCACAGTATGCGGGCCTAAACATTTCGCCTGGGTCACCTCAAAGAGGTGGGTGTACGACAGTCAACATGCGCGCAACCGAAAGATCGCTTCAATGTTGCAAGGTGTTCAAAACTTCACCGTGCTCTGGGCTGTACCCATATTGCTCAAGAGAAATGAAATGCACATAGCAGCGGCGGCTAGCACTGACTTACTCATTCTTTCTTCTTTCTCCCAGACTAAGTTCACCACGTGTACAATCTTCACTTACACTGAAATATTCGTTTCCCACTCCAATTTCTGGTTCTAAATTAATTTAGCAGTTTCTATATGTACACGAGAAAGATGCGAATAAATAAATAAATAAATAAATAAATAAATAAATAAATAAATAAATAAATTGTCCTTAAACAGGCCTGGACTCGCATGCTCTTCATGCCGGGGCCTATTCCAGGCTCTTGCCGACCTTTAGTCGCGATGTTCCCATAATTCCGTCGGCGCAGTCGTCCTCGTTACTGTATAGAATCGATATCGTCATACCTCCATACTTCAGCTGTCATTGGTGCCGCCTTCATAACTAGATGCCAGAATGCAATGTAATAGCATTAAATCTCATTGCAATCCTGACATGGCCAGCAAAATTAGAGCTTCACACGAGGACACTATCGAAGTAAAGTATAAATCGAACAAAATAGTGGCTGAGCACAATGCTTCGAAGTGCGACATGCACAGACGTCTGTGCGCGAAACACACATAAAAGAAGCTATATTATTTATCACGTAAATCAAGGTTTACGTCAATGACAAAGCATCACATGCCTCATCGGACGAGCAAGCCGGAGTGGTAACCGGTGATTGGTACCACAAGCCATTGGAACATGGGAGGACGTCGTCACATGGCATGACGTGGTGACGTCACGACATTACCGCATGCAGCTTAGGGATGACATCATTTGATGAAGTCACTTATGCCGTAATGTAAGGATATCTCGTTGAGTGGAATTAGAAACAGCATGAACCTACATATAGTCGCCACAATCAAAGAAGCCGTGATTTCACATTCAGTGCAAGTCAGCAGACAAACAAATACTTCCGCGACTTCTTTTACTGTTCACAGGTTCGTAGACGGCTTTCATGTTGTAGACGCGAAGTGATGCGAAGCCACGGAGGTCCTTTGGACGCTTTTTAATAAATGGTTCCGAAATCACGTTATCTGCCAACAAACGCAGCAGAGCTGACTGGCCGTAACTGACACTCCTCGTTAGCATTGAGTTGCTAACCGCGTTTTAGCCGACACTCAAGTGTGTGTTTACCCACCCCTCCCCTCCCTCTCTCTCTCTCTATCTCTCTCATTCTTTTTCTTCTAACCTTTCTATCTCCCCTTACCATTCCCCCCCCCCAGTGCAGGGTAGCAAATTAGAAGTTCTATTCCCATTAACCTCCCTGCCTTCCGCACAACTTTCATCGCACTCTCTCTTCAGGCTCTCTTTTGAGAGCGTTCTGCAGTTTTATTGCTGCCCAGAAATCTTGAAAAATAGCGAGACGTCGCTTATTCCTAACACCTTCTGCGCACACTAGTCTCGCTCACCGCTATTCTCTGTCGTTTTCTGTATCGCGTACCAGTTTAAGTGATCTACAGACATCAGACTCGACAGTAAATGCAAACTCGGTAGCCAATGCAAAAAAAAACCAAGAAGAAGAAGGCTAGGCTGAGCGAAAAATTCGCTCTCGATAAACATGTTGAGGCCGGTCCTGCTCGTGAAACGTGATCGTAATACAACGCTGCTTCCTTCTAGTTTTATTTGCTTTCTCTATTTCTCTATTTTGAAAGCTCACGCTTTACAGTATCCGTGTCCTAACGATACGAGGTATAAAGACGAGGCCTTTGCGATTTCAGACGAGGGAGGTGCGTGCATGATGTCGCGTAAATGTTTTTTATGAGTCTTTACCTATTTTTTCACCTTACATATATGATTGGGCCCCGCCACGGTGGTCTAGTGGATATGGTACTCGGCTGCTGATCCGAGGGTCCCGGGTTCGAATGCCGGCCGCGGCTGCTGCATTTCGATGGAGGCGAAATGTTGAGGCCCGTGTGCTGTCCGATGTCAGTGCACGTTAAAGAATCCCAGGTGGTCGAAATTTCCGAAGCCCTCCACTACGGCGTCTCTCATAATCAAATCGTGGTTTTGGGACGTTAAACCCCAGAAATCGATCAATCATAAATTATTGAGGTGGTGAAAGCATGTTTTGGATTCTGAGTACTTAGAAGGAGTTACGATCCAAACCAAATTATTTTATCTTATTCCACTAAAATACGCTCACTTCATTTCTTGCTCCATAAGTTTTTTTTAGAAACACAGTGTCTTCTCTATTCTTTTCCAAGAAAGAAAAGCATCGCCCTTGGAGGCAAATGTGAATAAAATAACATATGGATGGAAGACGCTTCAATAATGGCAAGACAAATGGATATATTCTGAGCGGACAGAATAAGTGGCGAATTCTCGCATTCATTCATTTTTTTACGTCAGTTCTTCGGGCCTTCTGGAAGGTGTCAATTGCGTGTGTAGTTCGAAATTTTTAAAATGTTGTACTGATATATCGCGCACCTTGTGAAGAGCGCGAGAGATAGGCTTGTTAATGAAAATTGGTGAGGCTTGCCTGTCATGCTAATCCAAGCGAGTGTCATGCAATAATACGCACAGTGCGCTCGGTAGGCGTACGTGCATGACGTACACCAAATACACAACGTGAACAATTGTAAGCATCATGACTGAAGTCCCCCTGCCTCGCCACATGGAATATTAGCAAACCTCCGATGCTTAATATGGCGCCGCCATTGCCACCAGTCATTACAGACGACCCTGAGCCCTGATACAGTGAGAAAGAAATATCTAGATACAAATAAATGCCCCTCATATACAAACATTCTCCATAGATAGGCAAACATTCTTCACAAAGAGACGTTTCGCGAGTGCTGTAATCAAAACTTTCAGCATCTTGTTGGCCATGCGGATGGCCTGGGGCTGTTAGAATTGCACCCTGATGAGGACAACCGACCACGTGCCTTGTGCATCTTTGCTGTACTTGCGAAACAGACAATCAATAGCAGAGACTGCCGCACGCCTTGACATCCAGCCCACTTCTAAGTCCCTATTTAGGAACATGACCTAAATAAATACTCCCTGTGTCCGTTCACAAACATCTCCGTTTTTTTCCCTCTATATATTCTTTTTAGAATGTGCGTTACCAGTACGAATGCAATATAATATTACAATACTTTTACAGCGTAAGCTGCTCTGGACTTAATACAGTGGCCAATTCTGCTAGCGCTCGCGTCCGCTGGTGTCCGTAACCGCTATCAGCTTCAATGAAAATAAAAATAAATAATAACTAAAGGCAGTCTCACACTTGTGAAATCTCAATAAAAAGCGGAGCTGGCGAGCAAACCACCAGCTGGCGTCCGCAGATAGAGTTCTGTCATCTCATTATCTGCTTCCTTTCATATTCTTTCTTTCTTTCTCTCTACATCATCTTATTCTTTTGTGTAATCTTTCTATTTCTTTCTATATCGCAGTGTCTCCTCCTTTCCTTCCTCCTCACCCTCGCTTCTCATTCCCATGCTTTCCTATACTATACTGTAATTTCTATGCTGTAGATGGCTATGCTATGTAACGCACCAAGGTTCAGCTTACTCTAGCTTTGACTGCACTGCGTCCTCTGGGTGGTCCTCGGAGTTCCTTAAAGCACCTGCTGTTCTCATTGTACGATATTCTATTTCTCTCTGGTTCGATAATTTGACTGCCCACAGCAATGCGCACATATGAATTGTGTACTTCTATATCAGTGATATCTCACAATTGATTGTGAAGTGCGCTGTTGAGTGGAAGCCTGATTTGTACGTGACAACACTCTCGAATTGAAAGAGTAATTATGACGCTCAATTCTTTATGTGAACTTAATTGCGGCGTCTATCCGTACCTGCAGGACTTTGGGTGCCCTTCAATAATATATATATATATATATATATATATATATATATATATATATATATATATATATCTGACGGTATATGCAAAAATAGCTTGGGTTGTCGCTAGTTTATAACAGAATTGACGATGCGCCTCCTAGAGAACGACGGTTTATTACATCAACGTTTCGGTCGGAGCCCGACCTTTTTCATGTCTTGAAAAAGGTCGGGCTCCGACCGAAACGTTGATGTAATAAACCGTCGTTCTCTAGGAGGCGCATCGTCAATGCTGTTATATATATATATATATATATATATATATATATATATATATATATATATAGGGCATCCAAAGTCCTGCAGGTACGGATAGACGCCGCAATTAATTAAGTTCACCTAAAGAATTGAGCGTCATAATTACTCTTTCAATTCGAGAGTGTTGTCATCAAACCAAATGGAATTTATTGAGTTGTACACAGATTAGTTATTTTATCATCGGTAGAACTTTTATTTACGCTGCAATCATTCATACATATATGGGAGCCCAATATCAAGCCCCGCCACGGTGGTCTAGTGGTTATGGCACTCGGCTGCAGATCCGAAAGTCGCGGGATCGAATCCCGGCCGCGGCGGCTGCATTTCGATAGAGGCAAAATGTTGAGGCCCGTGTTCTGTGCGATGTCAGTGCACGTTAAAGAACCCCAGGTGGTCAAAATTTCCGGAGACCTCCACTACGGCGTCTCTCATAATCAGAGCTGCTTTTGGGACGTTAAACCCCACAAATCAATCAGCCCAATATCAAAAGGCAGGCGTGAACATTTTTTTTCCCGGAATATTCCATTTCTAGACACTTTTCTTTTTGTTCTGTCGAACGTGTTTCATTAGATAGATCACCAACACTTTTTTCCAGCATGTTTTTAGGCACTGCGAAATGTTCTAGCGACAAGTTTTATTCATCGACATTTGGAAAGCATTTGATTTAAGCCTTTCGACAGGGGTATGTCTCGCTAGGTTGAACATCTCCGGCAAACATCGGGCGATCTCGAAAACTGCGGCTGAAGCCACCTTAGTTTCAAATATTGGGAAGCGTTCTACGTGGGAAGGTTTAAAAATACCTTCTTAAGTGCAATGATGCCTTATCGTATTTACCGCGTAGCCTTACTAAACGAGTTGCGCAAAGTGAAAAGCAACTGGACACACTTGTCGAAAGTGTGCGGAGCAATGACCCCAAGCTTTCCAACAGTATATTAGATACAGGTTCATCGTAATCTTGTTCAAAGGCTGCTGACTCCATAAACGCGATGCGCTTTTCGATAGCGTTGACGCTATAATGCGCTTGCAAATGTGTCCCCGTTGGCCTATATCAAGGACGCTATGATTATGCTGTGTCTGAATATAATCTCAACCAACTTTCCTGCACTTTGGTTGGTAGCCACAAATTAAGCGCGTGGCAACCAGCACACAGAAAAAAATTTAAAAATAAACGACTAGAGCGGCACTTTCGCGTGATTCGACCAAGCTTATCTCCTCCGGTGCCGAGCTAGCATGTGCATCTCGGTATCTAAACTCCTTAATAACGACCCGCGCTTCACTAAACTCCTCGCAGAAACACCGCCGGGGAGGCCGGGTTCTGGACACGATTCAGTATGAAAACGTTTCTTTTTTTCTTTGGTCACCTTTGACATTGCAGACCCCGATGTATCTCGTGGACTATATTTCAAGATAACTTGAAAAAAATCCGGCCGATACCACACTCTCCGGAAATCAAAATGATGCGAAGCAGCTAGCGAGGAAACTGCCTATGTCGAATTATCAGGAGTTGATACTAGCGCCACGAGTAGGCTTCCACTTCACTGTGGAAATTTAGAAGTTGTGTGCGTATCAACGGCTTACCAGGAACGTAGGTAGCAATGTGGTCACTAAAGGGCATTTCATGCTATGACGCAACGTCGGCACTTAAGTCAAGGCACAGGCGTCTCTCTGTCTAAGAAGAATGCGCGCTACCATACGCTGATGTGAATACCATAAGCGTCGTATGGGGGAGCGTCCCTACGGTGCCGAGCAAAGCTAGGCCAAATCATGCTGAGTTTTACTAGTAGTACGTATTTACTGTAACTAGCATTGTTATAAGAACGGTTAACGTACACCTTAACTGCAAACAACACCACCTCAAATGCGGATGCAAAAGGTGTATTTGCAATAGCTACCACGTGGAATGAACCGCGTTGGGAGAGTGGTGCCGTGCTTCCTTGGTGTTTCAGATTTCAGGGATCCTCAGTTATAATCCTACGCCCCTGCCGCGTTGTTGGTTGCCTTCGGTCATCACGGCGTACCTGGAGTTGAGCACCGCAGGTATGAGCCGCATTAGATTATTTATCGTGACTTGCACAAGTATATCACGTGAGTGATGTGAAGATCAGTCATTCATTTTCGTCATAGCTTCATACCCTGTCATGACAATAGAACGGGACGACCAAGAGAACAGCAACGTAACCTATGCAAACGGGCAAGCAAGGGCGTTAAGGCCGGATAGATAGATAGATAGATAGATAGATAGATAGATAGATAGATAGATAGATAGATAGATAGATAGATAGATAGATAGATAGATAGATAGATAGATAGATAGATAGATAGATAGATAGATAGATAGATAGATAGATCCGACTCGTCACACTTCGCGCAATTCCAAACAATTCGTCATAGGCAATTTCCTCGCGGACTGCCTCGCATGACACCGATTCCCACATCGTGTGGTATTTGCAAGTTTTAGGGGCGAAGCTCCTTAGGGTGTGGGTCGTTCCCTCCTCTGTAGTAGTAGTAGTAGTAGTAGTAGTAGTAGTAGTAGTAGTAGTAGTATGCATGTATGTATGTAGCCACCTCGCGCCGCCGCGAGGCTCGCGCGAG
Organism: Hyalomma asiaticum; assembly: GCA_013339685.2. Classification (NCBI taxonomy): domain Eukaryota; kingdom Metazoa; phylum Arthropoda; class Arachnida; order Ixodida; family Ixodidae; genus Hyalomma; species Hyalomma asiaticum. The sequence continues at coordinate 14,622,387 of CM023483.1, read as the reverse complement.
CTCTCTCACTCTTCCATTCGCTGTCTTGTGAGAGAGCGCAAAAGGCGCGCGTTGACTATGGAAACGCTCTTTCTTCGATGAACGCTCTGCCAGCTCGCAAAGAAGGAGAACGCGCCCTCACCCGCGAGAGACAACGTTGGCGTAGGTAGCGTCTTCTAGCGAGTTTCTTGATTAAAAAATACCGACTTCTCGCGCTGGAGAACCATTCACCGGCCACCCATATATACATATAGGCACTGGATCTTGACCTGCAATGAAGTGCCGGTGGGAGATTTCACCTGTGCGTAGTTGAACCATAAGCATTCGTAGCGTGCGCGTTAACTAAATTAATCCGGAACTCGGCACAATCTACGATGAAGCTCCGGAGCTTCGCCCACTCATCATCATTCACTCCGTGGATATGCTGCGAATTTTTTTTTTCTGTTTTAATTGCGACTCCGCTCACGCCGATGAATGAATTCACTTTTTTTTAATATTTCGTTAGGCAGGTATATAATAAAGGTTCTTTCCTTTTATGCTGAAGTAATACTCATCACTCAGCTGCACTTGTACGTTGCGCTTTTTTTTTTTAATTGTGACACAGCTAACGTTGAGAACGCAGTGATTCGCTTAATTTTACGCTGAAGCTGTTATTTGTCCCGCAGTGCCTACAAAGTCTTCAAGGCTATTTGTTGTCATGGCATTACCTTTGATTTCTTCGAAAAACGGGACTTGGTGACCGGTTGGGACAGTGCCCTGAAAAGTGACAGCGATGCTGAAGTGTCCCTAAACTCTCTTCTCTCCTTTCCATCTTTCATTACCCTTTCCCCTTCCCCATTACAAGGTAGCCATCCGGAGATCTCTTGTTAACATCCCTGCCTTTCCCTTTCCTTTTCTCTCCCTCTCTCTGTCCCTCAGTCGTTGGCGTTCGCTAAAATGAGGTCACGTTACCTAGTGCCAGAGGGAAAGGAAGAAAGATGTCAAGGAAAGAAGAAAATTTCTTGCTGGTGCTGCGTATCGAACCAGGAATACCACAATGCGGAGATGAGTACTACACTAGACACACTAAGCACCACACCACACTGGCGAGACACGGATGTATGTGAACTATATGAATGGTTTGGGCCTTCAATAAAAAAAAATAAAGACTAAAAGTTCTAAATCAGCTCCACTGCACTGAACGCTGTGCGATTAGGGAATGTTTAACGATATTGGGTGTCAAGTACTACGCTATGGGAAGCTGTATGCGAGCTGTCCCTAACCACCAGGCATAGTGCACGCGTAGCACGTTTCTCGAAAATTTATGTATACATATTATGCCAAAAAACAGCCTACCGAATAAAAGACCTGCGGAGTGGTGATTCGGCTGTGTTCTCTTCGCGTTTCTCTTTTGTTTATCTCAGGCGTTACCGAAGTATTTTTGCCTATTTGAATCTCATTTGGCAATTAATTGCCCTTAATATGTACCCTTTATTTTATTACATCAGTCTGGTTTATCTGAACCCCTCAAAATATGGATTCATTCTAGGCGATTTTGGTCATTTATTAGCCCGTTTTGGCCTTGTTTTCTACTGGTCTTTTAGATGCGAAGCAGCTTATGGTCGGGGCTATGTCCCTCCCTCCAACCGCCGTGATTGATTGATTGATTGATTGATTGATTGATTGATTGATTGATTGTGGTTCGGAAAGGACGCTAATTTCTGCAGCCCATGTAGGGAGCACGGCTAAGCGTCCGTGGGGGTGGGGGAAAGGGAGTGAAAGAGATAGAGAGAAAGGCCGTAGTGGAGGGCTCCGGAAATTTCGATCACCTGGGGTTCTTTAACGTGCACTGACAACGCACAGTACATGGGCCTCTGGCATTTTCGCCTCCATCGAAAATGCGACCGCCGCGGCCGGGATCGAACGCGCGTTTTTTGGGTGGCAGCCGAGTACCGTAACCACTACACCACCGCGGCGTGGCGTCCACACCTGCACTGCGCATGCGCATCCTCCTCCCCTTCCTCTCCTTGTCTCATCTCCTCTCCTCTCGGCATTCCTCCTCTCCTCTCCGAACGGCGCGCGTTGACTATGGAAACGCTCTTTCTTCGATGAAATCTTTACCAGCTCGTAAGGAACGAGAACGCGCCCTCGCCAGCGAGAGACAACGCTGACGCAGGCAGCGTCTGCTAGCGTAAAACCGATGCAAACGCGACACCTAGTCAAACCGATGCAAACGCGTAGTGCACCCCCCGTGCTGCTTCGCATCGCCTCATGGTCCCCTTTAGCGGGAGATGGTGTAATTTTTAGGGGCGAAGCTCCTTACAACGGCACCCGTTCGTCCCCCGTAGTAGTAGTGTGTAACCAGTCTTAACGCTAGTACCAGATCTTGACCTCCAAGGTGGTGCCGGTGGGAGATTTCTCCTGCGCGTTGTTGAACAATAAAAAATTCGCAGCGTGCGCGTTAACTAAAAGCCGAATTCTTCTGTCTCTCATTTCCCATTAGCAGCCATTGGCATGTTCCAGTAGGAAACGTTAGTAGAAGTAGAAGTGTAAGTGTTAGCTAAAAGCCGACTTCTTCTGTCTCTCATTCCCATTAGCAGCCATTGTTTACCTCCAAGGTAGTGCCTGGTGAGATTTCTCCTGTGCGTGATTAGACAATAAAAATTTTGTTCAAAAGGCCGTTGATTGATGAAATAAGCCAACGAAAGACGCCAGATGTTTTCTAAAAGCAAAACGAGACGGCTCTCGCCCTCGCCGCGAGCGCCGGGAGCCACGCGCTTCCCGGCAAACTCGACACTGCCCCGGCAAATGCGAGAGACAACGTTGGCGCAGGCAGCGTCTCCTAGCGAGTTTCTTGATTGAGAAATACCGACTGCTCGCGTTGGAGAAGCGTTCACCGGCAACCATATATATATATATATATATATATATATATATATATATATATATATATATATATATATATATATATAAGGCACTGCATCTTGACTTGCAATGAAGGGCCGGTGGGAGATTTCACTTGTGCATTGTGCATAGTTGAACCGTGAGGATTCGTAGCATGCGCGTTAACTAAATTAATCCGGAACTCGGCACGATCTACGATAAACATCCCGAGCTTCGCCCACTCATCATCATTCACTCCGTGGATATGCTGTAATTTTTTTTCTGAGCATTACAACAAGTTCCCGAGTTTCTAAGGTGCTCCGCGATTAGAATAAACGTGCTGAGGATCCAACCGTTCCAACCAGTGCTCCCATGTTGCGAGGGCAAATTTCTTTACACTATCTACTACGCTTGCGAGATGCGAATATACGCGAACAATATGCTTGGCGTGGATTTTCTTTGGTTCGGGAGCCGAATTATAGAGGTCGTATGTGTACTTATTGTATGCGGAGCTTCGGGATCGTGGTTCAGGTAATGCGTTCTCCTGATGAAGAAGTTACCTACATCGAGCGTCAGCGGGAATCGGCTCGTGAACGGGCTGACCATCGTAGAGTAGACCCCGAGGTACGCGCCAGAGATTTCCGGTTTAAGCGACAGCACTGAGAGACCGCACCCGACTCCAGAGAAAACGTTGGAGGGTGCTTCAGCTTTTCCTTTAAAAGCGGAACGTTATTTCTCCATTGGAGCAGGCTCGTAATGCCTCCTCTCGGACACTAAAATTAGCACCTTTTCTTATAGGCTAGAGTTATTCGAGGTTCCTCGCACCATAATTCTATTTTTTTTCGTGCATTAAAATTACCGTCCCAGACATCATGCGTGTTTGCTTTAGTTAAGTGGTAGTTTACAATATTTCTAACATATTTTACTTTCAGATATTCAATTTTGTTAACATAAACGACCTGCGCCTTGGCGGAAGGCTTGCGTGGTCGTGTGCGTCGGGAAACAGTGGCGGTTACAAATGATACTTCCGCCGTTACGTTTTCGGAGACCAAGCTATTTAACGCTGTTGCGTTAAAAGATTTACTTTCATTTGTTGCATTCCACTCTAGCGAAATACGCCGTGCTAAAAAACGTGCATCAGTCATATCTCCCTCTGGTGACACCCCTTGTTAACGAGACTAACTCTCGTGCTTTCGTAGAGCCACGACATCAAGAGCAGCTAGTTAAGTGCAGGAAACTCTAACAAAGCTGAATGCTTGAAACGGGGAAGCGCGCGCGCGAGCACGCGCACACCACACACACACACACACACACACACACACACACACACACACACACACACACACACACACACAACGCCATAACCACCAAGTGCCTATATATATCTTATACAAAAAGGCTTTGTTTTTTCTATGGAGGCTTTTCAGTTTTAGTATAATGCGCTTGAACTTGGCCAAAAATACTTCTAAGAAACGGCCTGCTGTCCGTCGCTGTTTTGTTTATTTTACTTTCAAATGTTAGAAGTGAAAGTAAATCTCAAGCATTGGTGGCAACAGGCAAGTGACTCAGTTCTCTGCGAGTGCCACGACTAATTTCTAAATTCAGACAACTAATAAAACTAATAAAAATGATTTGCAGCTTCCAGGACCGCGACATAGCTCAAACGCACTTATCGTTTTTAAGTCCTTTTCACTTCCGCTCGCCTCTCCTGACCCTAAAAAGAATGTACTCACACGTTCCACCCATGCTACGTGACTGCATGCATCCTAACAAAGAAACAACGCAGTGCGAGGACAGAGAAAAGAAATGCATAAGTTTACTTGGGCTTTCGGCTCAGAAAGCGACGACGCAGAAAATAAACGGACGCTTACAGATCCCCGCTTCTTTCTCGTGGCATTTTATTTTATTCCTTTTCTATGCGCTCTCGTAAAGGAACAAAGAGAGAGTGACACGACGATGTACCGAAGTGTCAAAAGCGATTACTGTTTTCTTTTTCTCTACGCGAGCTTGTCCTCCGGAAAAAAAAAAGGAATTGCTCAATAGAACATTCACTCCTCTTCAATAGTAATCCAATACGGCTTGTAGTCCGCCCTCGCGCTACCCAAAAACTGAAAGCTCCGTTATCCTATATTCACTTTTCTTTTCTGATTCTCAGTGGCGTTCACAATTCTGCCATAAGTTGTCAGAGGAGCAAAGTCTCTTGGTGCATTGAATGAAGTCGGACAATGCGTTCACTCTGTTGCGAACTGTCCCTCCGACGTCTTAGAGCACGTTACGCACTAACCCACGTACAAACGCAAGGGCTGATGTGCGAGAAGAAGAAACAGTATAATCGCCTGGCCGCGATCACAATGCTTAATACAAAGACAGTACGAAAAAGAACAAAAAAAATTACACCATCTCCCCGAAGGGGACCATGGGGTGATGCGGAGCATCGCTGGGAGTTTCAATGGTGCATTTAACGGCGGTGTTTACAGGTTTGCAGTGTTTTCGGTGTTACCTTTGCGGTGAACCTTGCGATGAACCTTGCGATGAACCTTGCGATGAACCTTGCGGTGAACCTTGCGGTGAACCTTGCGTGTTATTACGTTGTTAACTTGGTTCGTTACCACGCATCGCGTGACCGTTGTCAGAGTGTGGGTTGATGCTGATGCGTACTTGCGTCAACCCACTCGTTGACGGAACTATTGCTTCCATCACACAACACCAGCAACTACTTTCATCGGAGAAGGAGGAGATACTACTGCAGCGAAGCGCGCGCGCGCTCTCTACCCTCTTTATTTATTGCAGCAGCTGCTGGAGAGAGGGAAGGGAGAGGGGAGTCGCGCATGCGTAGTGTGAGTGCGGACGCCGGACGCGTGACATACCCGCGAGCAAGAGATGCTCCGCACCTAAAAATGAACAGACTGAGATCGGCCATTTTAGGGAAATTTGTCGGCTAAATTCTTCTGAAATATGAATTTCACGTTTCGGATGCAACTAAATAGTCCATCTAATTTCGAACCGCAAGTGGTGGCATTGTGGATGCGCCTTTCGAGTTGCTAACAACGTGAGTGCAAGGTTCGACAGCCGGCCAGCGCGCCTGCTGGACTTACATGGCGAGAAACACCCCTGTATGTTTAGATCTAAGTGCCCGTTCGACAACTGCAGGCAACCGAAACTAATTTGGAGCCCCTCCCTTTCCGCCACAAGGTCCGGCAAATAATCGTTCCTCAGTTTTCAGTTGTCAAACCCTCGAAGTTGTAGTACCTCAGTTGCAGCAGCGATAGCTGGTATTTTAAAGGCCAAGACTCTGTAGTAATTTCGGCCAGACAGTGTTCCTCAAGGTGCACTTCTATGATGACACGTAATAACACTTGCTGAAATTTTCCGCTCCAAAACAGCCATATGATTACGAGGCATGCCATAGTAGAAGGCTCCGGGAATTTCAAGTACATGGGTTTGTCTACCATGCACTGACATCGCGCAGTCAGTGTAGTGTGAGTGCACGTAATGCCGCTGAGGCTACAGGAACGAACCCGCGTGTTTCGGGTGAGCAGTCCACCACTGTAACACTGCATTACCCCTGCGGATAAGTACACAAGTGTTCTTGTATTTCGCCCAAATAGAAATGCAGCCGCCGTGTGCCGGGAATGAAATCTGCGCCTCACTTGCAGTTATACCATGTCTACGTGTGAGTTAAAGAGACGTAGGTGGTTAAAGTTAGTCAGGAGTGTACCCCAGTACTATTTCTCTCATAACTGTAGCTCGGTTGTGGCACGTGAAAGCTTGGTTTCTTTGTGCATTGGTTTTCCAATGTGCAAGCAGACGCCATTTTTCTCATGTGCCCTTTTAAGATGCTGCAACGCCTCCACATTACTTGACACCACTTACTTTGCTCATCGCAACGAGAGAAGTATGTCCCGGACAAAATCAGCTCCTGAAAAACTGTAATGCCCTCTCGTGTGTAACTTCCGTGCAATGCAGAGAAATTAAAGCTGCGTGTCCTATTCTCTCGAGCTATAACATTGGCCTGGCGCTACAATCCATTCAATATCCAGCCAGAAAATTTTGGAATGCTGCGACAAAGCTTAGTTTCGCGGGATGCGTTTCAGATGCCACAGGATACAAATAGCTTGCAAGTTTTAGCTAGAGTTGCCTACACTTAGGTAGTCGTTTCGGACGACGCCTGACTGTACAGCAGACATCCTAGATAACTAAAATTTAAAACTAATGATTCCGTGTATAAACAGTCTCGGTAAAAAACTGCCCTCTGTATTAAACCTAAGCGCGCGAACTCATGTATCGCGAAGATAGAGTTTTAGTCAGGTGAAACGATTTCGATGTCTACACTGTTCAGCTCTAGGTGAAATATGGAAGTATGGTATTCCGTTTCGGGTGTTTTAGGGGCGAAACTCCTTAGGGTCCAGCCTTAGTCGCCCCGTCGGCGTGACATAGTACTTATAGTGGCCGAAAGAGGCGCTGCGGTAGCAACGCTCGCTCTCGGCGCGTGCCTCCCGGCGCGCGATCTCTCTCTCTTCGACAGCGGCACTCACGAGTGTAGTCAGACGGTGGGTGTGCATGTGCGGGCCGATCTCGCAGGCAGTGCACCTAAAGTCCCTAGATCTTTTTTCCAAAAAAATATCCAGGCACATTAAGTGAACTCAGACAGTGTCGTCTGCTGTCGTGCGAGAGAGCGAACGGCGTTGGCTATGGAAACGCTATTTCTGCGATGAACGCTTTAGCAGCTCGCAAGGAACGAGAACGCGCCCTCGCCCGCGAGAGACAACGCTGACAGCGCAGGCAGCGTCTGCTAGCGAGTCTCTTGATTGAAGAAACCGACTGCTTGTGCTGCACAACCGTTCACCTGCCACCCAATATATATAGGCAATGGATCCTCACCTGCAAGAGTGCCGGTGGGAGATTGTCGGTGGGATATTAGCGTAGTCGAACCATAAGGATTCGCAGCGTGCGCGTTAACTAAAAGTAATCCGGAACTCGGCACGACCTACGACGTGGGAGCGCAGGAACCTCATAAAGACCAGAAGCATAAATAACAACGCGTGTCTAAATATACACACGCGTTGCCATTCATTTACACGCATGTGTGGGCGGTTTCACGGGGTGATTTACGGTAACACCGAACGATCCTCAGTGCTTCACCCCCTCGTCATGGTTCACTTCGTGGAGATTTGTAGATTTTTAGGAGCGAAGCTCCTTAAGGTTTGGGTCTGTCCGTCCGTTGTAGTAGCGTGTTACCTTCTAGGAACGCGCTACTAGGAGGGCGCGTGCCTCCCGGCGCGCGAGCTCTCTCGCTCTTCCATCTGCTGTCTTGTGAGAGAGAGAGAGACAGAGAGAGCGAAAGGCGCGCGTTGACTATGGAAACGCTCTTTCTTCGATGAACGCGCTACCAGCTCGCAAAGAAGGAGAACGCGCCCTCACCCGCGAGAGACAAGCTTGACGCAGGCAGCGTCTTCTAGCGAGTTTCTTGATTGAAAAATCTGACTGCTCGCGCCGGAGAACCATTCACCGGCCACCCATATATATATATATATATATATATATATATATATATATATATATATATAGGCACTGGGTCGTGACTTGCAATGAAGTGCCGGTGGGAGATTTCACTTGTGTGTAGTTGAACCATAAGGATTCGTAGAGTGCGCGTTAACTAAATTGATCCGGAACTCGGCACGATCTACGATGAACCTCCGGAGCTTCGCCCACTCATCATCATTCACTCCGTGGATATGCTGTGATTTTTTTAAAATATGTAGTACACATAGCCCTGACTTCAACGACTCTTCCTAACGCCAATGTTCTCATTTCCAATCATTATAATTAAAGGATAAAATAGCCGTTAGGGATGTGATTAACGCGTCACACAAACAACACTAACTCAAGAACACGATTACCAACTTCTGTTTCCCTTGTTACACTTGTTACAGCAATTACGGCATGCGTCATACACGCAATAAAAACATTTGTCATAATGATTTCTATAGAATAAGCTAGACTTTCTACGTGAATGAAACATAGTCAAGGACGGCCGGTTCGCTTTCTAATGACACAACGTGCGGCAATATGTAATCGCAACCCGACAGGAATTTTTTCTTGAATTGTGGCATAGCTTCGAATGTGCGTGGAAGTTCTCACAAGAGCTATGCAGAGCTGTAACGGCAACAGGATCTATTTTGCAAGACGCGCCCTCAGAACTTATAGTGAGTACCTGTGAAAGCTCAAACATTCAAAATGAAGATAGACGACATTTTCGTAACTGACCATAATTATGCCTGTGGTTGGTTGTGCAAAACTACCTCGGTTAAGTAGCTAGACAGAGACAGAGGAGGTAGTGCGGCCTTATGAAATAAAAATGTCTTGACAGTAGCAGAGTCAATTAATTAGTGAACATGTGGAGAATAAGTTGGGATCGACAAATGATCTTCAGTATACACACATCTGCTCCAAGAAGCAAGACAGCTTAATGCGCACTCGAAAGGTCTAAATGACTTGCACGTCCCACATCAACCCACGTTTCATCATAGCCTTATTTATTCAAACAGGTAGAACTACCGACGTCAGCGCGCGTTTTTAAGCGATGCATTCCCAGTACCGAAGACGGATTGAGCAACTCGGGGCCTTTGTCGGCGAAAACCAGGCATAGGCGAGCACCCGCGCTCTCATAAAATGTCGAACTTTCGATAGAGCAGTGGGCACACAAGAACCCACTCAGGGTGTACCCCGAGTGCTTTTTACGTTATTGTCGATGAATTCGACCTGACCAACTTGCCGAAATGGCACGACAGAAAGCCAGACTCTTCCTCCGTTCACGAACGACTGAGCAAAGAAAAGGACCAATTCAAGCGCATAACTATGTAGGACCACTGCGCCCATCCATACGTCGAGCGGCCCTCATGAACGTACTGACCGAGAAGGAAGCAGCCGAGGCTTTTTCTCGTCGTGGTGGTGGCGACGCGATCTCGAAAGGCCAGGGCTCCCGTGCGGCTGTGAATCCCACTGCGAGATTCAGTTTGTTCTGTCCACTCCTTCCGACTCTTTCAGTCGAGCAGTTGGGTGTCATGACGGGGCATCAAGCTCCGTTTCGATTCTTGTATGCGGACAGATGGGAACTAGAATTTAACGCTGCTTGTGCGCTCATGGCAGAGTTCGAAGCGAAAGACGACACAAACTGAGCCCTCCCTTTAAGATAGGCAGGCTATGGGTATGCTGAGCGGTATGGTGAGCGATACGCCCTTTGTTACAAGTATAAGCTGTTTTCCGTTGGAGCGCATCTTGTTCACCACCAAACACTGAGCGCCTCCGAGGTTTCTGTTTCAGGTCGCCTGCTATTGCGAGCAAGATCGATAACTTGGTCATGTTCAATACCCACAGATGGAAGACTGCCTACATATTTATTGCATGGAGCTTGACAAGTAAATATTGTGCTAAATTAAGAGTTAAGGTATGTAGGGAGGAAGGTTAACTTAATTTCCAAACAGCTTTCTCGTCTGAAGTACCAGCGGCGCAAATCGTCGGCAAATCGCATAATTTATGAGACGACCAAAATTATGGCAACCATTGTGTAGGGAAATCCTCACACAGAATTGAAATATAGGATACAAGGTGGCTTGGTGCGATATAATGAAAAGCAGCGTGATTACTGATACGCTGTGTGGCGTACTGACATACAGAGCTTAGATTTAAAAAAAAAGAAAGAAAGAGTAACACTGCTACACAATACAGCTTGCAGTTATGGGTAACAGGCAGCGTCAAAAAGGTGACTTGCGAGCGTCTTTGCGCGCCCAAAGCTCCACGTGCAGCTTGTGTTCTTTGATACTCCTATTACTCCTATTGGGTAGTACTATTTCATTTGTTTTTATTAGGTCAAGCAGCTTGCGTACCTGTATTTGGTTTGGGAAAGCCTCGAACTATCTTATATACTTGAACGTTTCTTTTATGCCCAGACATATAGAAAAGCAGTCACCTTACCCTAGTGAAGAACGTCTAAGTATGAACATCAATAGTCCATGCCTGACGGAAGTGAATTTCCGGCTTATCTCATACCATACAGTCAGTGTGTGAGAGAGAAAGATACGGTCAGTGTGAGAGAAAGAGGGAGAGAAAAGCCAAAGGAAAGGCAGGAAGGCTAACCAGACGCATGTACGGTTTGCTACCCTGCTCTGGGGGTAGGTATAAAGGCTCAAATGAAGTCAGAAACTATCCTAGTCCCCTCGTTAGGCTATCTATAACTCAAAGTATGCGTTCACATTTGAGATCATCATTTCACCCTAAACGGCGGAAGGCTTATGGGCGGGCCAAATGCCCCTAATATTCTCACGGACTCTACTATCGCTCACGCCTTAGAAGTGTACAGAAATGACAAGAAAGGTGTCTTACTGAGAAAATAGAGAAAGTAAACGTCAGGTGGCGCGATTCCTCAACACTAATTACAATCCTTTCGCCATCGTTTCCGAAAAAAGGCCGTACAAAGTTGAGAAAGTGCGCGCTCCTGAAGATGGAAATATCATTGAAAATTTACATTGTCATGAAATTTCGTAAACAAAGGTAAACAGAAACCAGGTGACAAACTTGTTGCCATCTATAAGCGCCAACTGTTTACTCCAACCGCAACATTGTTATGCAGGAGCTGTCGTCACTGCTTTTCTTATTTTGCTTTTTGATCCCTCAATATGTAAATTGTCACCTTCTTCGTCAATCCAAGAAACCAAGAAATCCATTTTGTTTCCACGCTAGGCCCTGCCCCCCATGTGCTCTAATTAATGATGAGATTATATGGGCGAGTACGTCTTAAATTAGCTAATCTCACAACTATATGTCGTGGCAGTAACCGCTGTCCGTTCATCTAATTCAACTCGCCAAGTTCTATCTACGCCACGCGGTTCTTTTAATTTGTTAAATCTAATAAAATAGTGTTTTCACGTAATTAGTTGGCATAATTACCATATGCAATCACTGAATAAATCAGGCAATAAAATCACTACATTGAAGGACATTTCCTACGGACGCAGAGACTAAAAGCTAATACGCAGGCCGACGAGCACGGCGCAACCACTTCGTTCGCACAGCTTTCACCACAGTGAACGCAACATGAAAATTTACCCAAATCGTCCCGTACCCAAACTTGAGGCTAGCACACGACTATCAGTGAGATTAGAACATTGAACGCTGACCACTGTAGAATACAACGTTTCAGCAGCACTAGCAGATCTTTTTTTTTTCTGCGATTTCTAGCGTTAAATATTCACCTTGCGCGGGCTCGTCAGTCCTAAGGGTAAGAAGGGCTTGCAAAACAGCTTCCAGTAAGCATTCTATCCTTTTTACTTCGGCACAAGCGATAAGATAAAATATACGCGAAGTCTAACCCATGGCTTCATGGTGTGCTCCTGTGGATGAAATAAACACCTCGTGCGACCCGCAGAAACTCGGTTCCAGAATACAGAGTGGTTCGTTCCAGTAACGGCGGAAATTGACGAAATGTTTCGTTTCCGAAAAGCCTGAATTCCTGATGCACTGTCGCCAGTGTCCCCTTCCGGAAACTAATTTCCGCTATGCCGTGTCCGGACAGAGGCTCCTTTTCGCTGATGGACATCAACTTTAACAAGCGGACACTTCAATTTTCTAAAAAGAAAATGCAGGAAAGAAAATTGCATCACACACAATGAATTCAGGGTAAAGTTGTAATTAGTTCTAGTGATCAAGAAAAAAAAAGAGACAGAGAGAAAGAGACGCTAACCTCTTTTTTTAGTAGAACTGATCTCTCTCCATGTGTCTATGAGCTCTGTCAAGTGACCTCTCTTACCATGACGTAACCTCTCTCTGGGTTTTCGAACCTCCAATCAGAGAACCAGGCCTGCAAGCAGCTGTTTGAATATTGTGCTTGTTTTACACTCACAAATCAATGGCAGCATCAACAAAGTTTCGGTATAGACAGCGTTATTGGCCATCGTCAGAATGTTTTCCCTAATCATGCGTCGAGCATTACCGTTCATTCGACCCTACTCTTAACAAAAGAACAATCTAACGAAAGAAGTGCGCTGCTTCACCTCATGAACCTCGAGATATTTCGGCAAAAGTCGTAACACACTCCTCAGAGAGTCAAAAGGTAAAAATAGTTATTATTTAGGACGTGGTAACATATCCAGCCCGAGTATACACTCACTTCCATAGAGACACTTTCAAAGTAAAGGGCTCAGGTTTGCGTAAAAACTTGTCCGTCCCTAACACTACGAATAAGGGAGATAGCTCTAGGTTCCATGACAACACATTACTTGACGAATACAACTCCGTTGAATATAAGCACCAAAATGCAGCAGTCATCGCGAAATTGCGGGTCAATTCACGCTGCCGAGCTGATGTCAGTTTCAAGTGTTCCTTCCTCCCTTCATTTTAGGCACATCCAATGAAACGCTGAGTATTACATGAGGAGGGTGAGGGAAAACTCGCGTTTAGCGTCTTCAAAAGTTAGTCTCGAATAGGTCATGTTTCTGGAGCAATCAGAATATTGAGAATGCGGAGCGCCGGCAGCGCCACCTGGGCTGGCAGGCCATCTAGTCATATCGGTATCTTCTTGTCCGAACTAAAGGAACAGAAAAACTAAAGAGAAAGCGCACTCCGTAGAACAGCCACAGGATCATTGAATAGCTCATGAATAACGCAGCAAGGCCGTGCCTTAGGCCTACGCTCCCGCCGACCACCTGTGACTCGGTGTCGAGGAGGCGGGCACTGCACCACCGCTCGCGCGTAGGCGGAATCGATGCATCTGTTATTTGAAGTCAAAGATATGCTCCCTCTGCGAGAACTCTACTGGTATAGCGTGAGTAGCTTCGTAAGACAACATAGATTGGGGTGTTCTCTGGCTGTCGAGCAAACTACAAGGGGAATAACTTTGAGATAACGGCAAACCGAACACAGTGGCCAGAGCTCACTGTTTTTGAAGATGGCAAACGGAGAAGCGATGCAGGCGAACATGCATTCGCAGCTGCGGTCCCGTAGGTTCGATGTTGTCATTGCATTTAAAATTGCAGTGGCGAAGCTGGTCAGGCTGTGTAGTACCACTATACGAACTTCGTCCAAGCAAACCGTGGGCACGGGAGGGCTTAGGAACACTTTGATCTCTGCCGCATCTCCACCCCCTGTTTGTTCTCGGTCGCTTGAGTGCGAGTCAGGGAACGACCAGGAGAGGGCCAACTTTTTTTCCTTATAGCGAGAATCGCGCAGTTCTGCCAATTTCAAGCATTCTCTTTTTCTCTATCTCGTCGTACTCTTTAAGCAGACGCAAAGCTTTGTCATAGCCTCCCCTACACTTTGCAGACGCACTTTTTATGCGCAGTTGTTTATTCCCTCGCGGTAGAGATGCCCTCGAAGTTATCCACGACGCGCTTGTACTTGAGTGTACAAGCTTCGATCAAGCGAGCTTGCTGAGCACCATACGCGGGTCTTCCAACCTTGTGCAAACCCTTAACACAGTGCGCTAGTAGGGGGTCCGTCAGTCCTTTCGCCTGAGGGGCCCCCAAGTGGCGTTGGTAATAAGCATTTCATTAATCAAATAGTTAATTGATTTCTTAGTCATTCATTGATTCTTCTCTTCCGCTAATCGTTGCCCTTTTCCACACCATGCCATGGTGTAGAGCAGCGCTGAACAGTGGAAAATTTCGAGTTAGGATAATTTCGGACTCACTTTCAACAATCAACAACCATGCACTCAGAAATGAGTGTAGAAGGAAATTATGACGGAAGGTAGGGTACGGAACGGCAATAGTTTGGAAAGCCTGGTGTCTCTGAATAGAATAAGTTCAGGAGGGCTATTCACACATCTGTAGGAACAGTGGTACGCAATCGATGTCAAAAGGAAAGCACTGTTATATTAAACTACATGTCTCTTCTCTCGTTTGTTGGCCGAGAATGCCTTCGTCATATCTTTCAATGGAGAGAAGTTTAATACGAAACATTCTCAAGTCACTGAAGCAATTTACGCGGACCATTGTGAGAATGATGGAAATCGCCATATTTCCTAAATAGCGGCATGATAGTTTATCTTAGATTACTTTCCAATCCCAAATCATTTCGTCTGCATTGTTAAGTAGTTTTAATGAATTTGTTATAACAATTACTATGTTACGGAATATATCTAATAAAGTGCATTAGAAACGCTAACGCCTTTAGTAAAATAGTTTTAAATGCGTACGCGTTTCCATGCTAACGCCTTGAGGAATGTGTGTGCGTCTGTCGCTTAAGACGAAAGACAAAAATAAATATCTAAAATTGAACGTTCACCGGTCCCTCATTGTAATCTCACACGATTGGACGTCAAAAGCCATTCTCATTGTCACGTTCTTTGACGTGGGTTGGCTTAATTTTTCTCTGGATTTATTTGAAATCACGTTAATGTAATCCCACGTACTGTCTAAGTTCCCTTGGCTTCATGTGAACGTAATTTGACACAGCCGGTAATGGTCAACGTTCAGTCAAATGTGGCTCAAACCCTGACCCAGCAATGGAGGTATGCGCCACCGGCGATTGCATTATCCTTAATCGTGACGTAAATGACAAATACGTCATGTTATTGACGTGACCTATCCGTTACGTTTGTCTTACATTTGTGCCCTGTCATGCCAATTTTGGTACGTGCCAAGTGAAGGAGACGGCGATGCTTGAAGTCACGTGATATTTGGTCATATTTGCGTTGATGCCGACGCTGGTCGCTCGATATGTTTGATGAGGTGTGTGAGGCTTTTGCCTTAAAATATTGTTGGTGGTGGTGGGTTCCGAACCTATGATCCAATCAATCAATCAGTATTTATTTCGTGTAGAAAAGTAACACAGTGCAAATTAGTATGCAGGAAGAGGTCCCAAGGTTACAAACAGCAGGCGGCACCTCCTATGTTAATACACTAGAAAATAAAAAAAAGCGATCAAGAAATAGCAATACCTTACTAAAACAGTTACTCGTAACAAGAACACTAATAAATGATCAAGCTTTATTTTTATATACACAAAGCAGAAGCAAGTTACACAAACAATAGATAAGTTTTTAATTTTTCCCTAAAAGCGCGAATATGCGCTATTTCTCTTAAATCTCGAGGAAATGAATTCCATAATGAAATTGATGAGAAAACAATACTCATTTTGCCATACTTCGGGCGTACTTTGGGTAGCAGAAGGTTATTATGGACCGCGAATCTAGTTCTCTTGTGATTACTCAACAAAGTGGCAGGAAAAACGTCGATAATGAGAGTGCGGTGAAATGTCTTCAAAACAAAATGCATGTATTGCAAATATACGGTTCGGAGATGGGTAGTATGCTAAGCTGGACAAATATGGGATGTTATAGTGTCTGACGCGTAGCAGAAGTTATGAGCCGCATTGCTTGTTTTTGCAAGGTCTTCAATGGCCAAATGTGCACTGAATATGAGTTACCCCGTGATGTAATGCAATAACTACGACGGCTGTGTATGAATGCGTGATACAATGCCATAAGAGTGTTTATGCTAAAGTAGTTTCGTGATTTGACGAATGCCCTAATACCATACGAAATTTTTTGCTACAAACAGAATTGATGTGATGGTGAATTTTATGGTGCGTGTCAACAAGAACTCTCAAAAATGATGTGTGATCACTCAAAGGAACGACTACAGAGTCCACAAAGATTAGGAATATTTAGTAACTTTCTGTTTGGTGAGTGAAAAAGCATGAAGCATGTTTTCGATGGGTTTATCAGTAATCTAAGTTGCACCACTCTACAAGAGCATTCAGGTCATCTTGAAGCTTAAGCATGAGAATCGCACCACTTGAATGATGAGAAAATATGGTTGTGTCATCAGCGTAAAGTAAACATGAAGAGAACCTGAGGCAACGCGGTAAGTCATTTATATATACAAAAAATAATGTCCCGAGAACGATAGTGTTACTCATATTTGCGAAAAAAAGTGATTAATTTTAAACTATATGTACGGGCTGTACTGACGGCAGGAAATCCTAGACGGAGAACACTTGTTAGAACAAATGTTCCCTCTGTAGTGAAGCCTAAGGGAGACGCGAACCGTTGTGGAGCTGAAGGAAATCGTGGCTTTGCGAAAATTTCTAACGACACACACCACATGCGCTTCGGTGGCTGCGGGAAGCGCCTTCCGCTGAGCGGTTTCACACTGTGACGAGCGCAAAAAGAATAATAATAACAATAAGAAATAAAAACCAAAAAAATTAAAAAGAAAAGTCAAGGACTCTGCGCCGGTGCTGCCCAGCTGAAGTGCAGCAGCGAAGGCGGCAACACAAAGCATGCACATGAAATACGAGCACGTGGTACTATAGGCGTCATCGGGAAAAAAAGGTGCGCAAAACACGCCTCAAGAGAGCATTTTACCACGACGGAACTGCGGGTGGCGAGTTGCAAACGCTCAGGTAGCGCTTATACGACTGCACGAGACCTCCGCGTATTTTCTGCTTCATTGACTGAAGAACAGATCCCCTGTCGAAGGACGTGGCACAAGCAGGCGATTTATAAGCAATAAAAAGTATAAGATGCAGCATGTCGTATCTGAAACCACAAGATAGATATCATCATGATCATCATCATGTCGAGATCCCCCGCAGGGCAAAGGCCTCCCCAATATATTTTCCCACGTGGCTACGCCTGTTGATATGAGGTCGCCACGATATTTATTCACTTGGCACTCAGAAACTGACCGCACGCAAACAAGAGGTACAATACGAGTGTTAGGAACATCGCTATTCTGGCATTTTTTATCGTCAGTGTCTTTCAACGTACTTGTGCGCAAAATAGTGCACGCCTGGCACTCTTGTCGACAAGATATTTTCAAGTGTGCCAGGCGTCGCGTTTGTAATTTACTCGCCTCAAAACATCCTGTCAGCGTGGCAGGGCTTTCAGAAATATTTCCAGTGCAACTGATATACAGTTGTTTTGTGGGGTTTAACGTGCCAAAACCAGTTCTAATTATGAAAGACACCGTAGTGAAGGTCTCCGGAAATTTCGACCACCTGGGGTTCTTTAACGTGCACTGACATCGCACAGCACACGGGCCTCACCATTTCGCCTCCATCGAAATGCAGCCGCCGCGGCCGGGATTCGATCCCGCGACCCTCGGAACTGATATACAGTACCCGAACTTATAAATTTGTTTTATTTGTTTTATCATGTACAAAAAAAAAAAACGGGTTACATAATACGAACAGCATCAGGAGGTCCCAAAGTAAGAAACTGTCAGGGGGACCTCCTATAATTAGTGGGGTACATGAAAAGTAAATAACAGCAGCAAGAAACTAAAGAGTGCGAAAAGAAAATAGAAGCAGTTATTACATAAAAATATATAGTAAAAATAGAAAAGTTACATATTCATCATAACAGCGTTACACAATACTAAAACGAAATAATGCACATAAGGGATACAAAGGAATCAAGTGATGAAAAAAAATATTACTAAAGAACAAAAGGTTCGTCTAAGAGCATGTTCTTAATTTTGGATTTAAAGGATGGCAATGAACGGGATGACTTAGCATGAAAAGGTACATGATTCCAGAGATGAACACCATAGAAACGCGCTGTGAATCTGCCATATTTAGATTTGATTTTAGGTAAGAGAAGGTTGTTACGCTCCGAAAACCTGGTATTATTGTTGTTGATAAGGATATGAAAAGGAATACAGTCTAATGTTATTTCGTGATGAATGAGACGGTATGTGATGACCAACAATCTGTGATAAAACAACTTTTGAATGGGCAAGATGCGAAGATGTTGATAGATAGGTAGAGAATGGGAACGGAATGGGCTAAAGGTCATTAATTTTATCGCTTGGTTTTGAAGACGTTGAAGTGGTTTGAGATGAACGGCATATGTGTTACCCCAAGATGACAAGCAGTATGATAAATGGCTGTTAATGTAAGCATGATAAAGTGAGATGAGAACATGAGGTTGAAAAAATGCACGTGTTTTAATGATAATGCGGATACCAAATGAAACCTTTTTTATTAGCGAATTGACGTGACTGTTGTATTTAAGATGTTTGTCAAGAGTAACACCCAGGAATTTAGCATTATCAGATGCCGTTATAACATAGTTATTCAATGAGACCGTTATGGATGAAGCAATCACAGTATGTGGGCTATGAAATAGTACAAGAGTTGTTTTACTCGGATTAATCTGAAGTCGATTATTTGTGCACCATGAATGAACATTGTTAAGATCTGCATTAAGTGTATGTTGAAGTTCGGTGAGCGATTTATGTGGTGAATAAATGGTGGTGTCCTCAGCATACAACAAACATTTACAAGAAGTAAGCGTATTAGGTAAGTCGTTTATGAATAGGAGGAACAACAAAGGACCTAATATAGAGCCTTGAGGAACGCCACAGTTAATTAGTTTAGTCGATGAGAATTGACCATTAAGATAGACCACTTGCGGCCTGTTAGACAAGTAGCTGCGAATAAGATTTAGAGGTGGGCCAGTAATACCAAAAGACTCGAGCTTAGCCAGAAGAATAGAGTGTACTAATGTGTCAAATGCCTTTGTTAGGTCAATGAATATGGCTCCTACAAAAAATCCTTCGTCAATAAATTGTTTAATATTGTCCGTGAAATTGATCAGTGCCTGTTCCGTTGAGTAACCATCTCTAAAGCCAAACTGGAGCGAAGAAAGAAGATTAAATTTGTTCAGATATTGCATTAAGCGAGTGTAGAGAAGCTTTTCAATGACTTTGCTAAAAAAGGGCAGAATGCAGATTGGGCGGTAGTTGTTAACGTTATCACGAGAACCCTTTTTGAACACAGGAATTATTTTACCACGTTTCAACAAGTTAGGGAATATACCTGTTCTGAATATTTTATTAGCAATATCTGCCAAAACTAGCGATATATCTGCAGCAACCAGTTTTATTCTAGAAGGCCGCAAAGAGTCCAGGCCTGGTCCCGTGACTTTAAGGGAAGAAATGACATTAAAAACTTCTTCTGATGAAACCGGACGAAGGAAGAAAGACCGAGAGCTGCGTGGAAGATGAGGTAGAACGCTAGGTGAAGGCATGTTTTGGCACGCGACAAAATGATTACTAAAAACATTAGAGATATCAACCTCGTTAGTGTATTCCTTATTGTTGTAAACTATTTTTTTAATGCCAGTATCGGACTCCGTAATATTAAGAAATTCTTTAATAAGCTCCCAATTAATAAGCTCCCAAATAATAAGCAATTAATAAGCTCCCAAATAATATAAGCTCCCAAATAATTAATAAGCTCCCAAATAAGCTCCCAAATAATAAGCAGGCAGTTTTCACCTTCGGTGACGGGAACGCCTTTAACTTCTATGTTATTCAGGCGAGAATACTGCTCTAGCGACGTAAGACGTTCAGACAGCTTCGCGTTTTCTTCCTTCAAAGACTTGTTTTCCTTCAAGATGGTTTCATTTTGAACTTTCACGGATTCATACAGTCTATTAAACATGCTAAGACTTTCTTGCATTGATGTCATTTCAGCACGCAGTGTTGCTATTTCCTTCGCTAGCTCAGCACACGACGGCATCTTAAAACAAGCACAAGACACAGATGGCAACAGGGCAGCGGCTTAAGAAAAATTAGCAAATGCACAAGCTTATGAGACAAACCTGTACGAAGTGTCAGGAAGAAATTAGTTGCTTGCTCGATGCCGCAACCCTTGCTGCCAAATGACGGACTGGTGCACGGACGCCCGCTTATGTAGGCGATCCGGTAGATGAGTTCACTCCGGTAGGCGTCGCTTGACTTCACCAGAGTGTTGATAGCAGCAGGCACGAGTTGTGACGTGAAGAGGATAGGTGACGTCACTACGGCCGGTGCCTTGGTGCCACTTGAAGCGATCAGATCGTCGATGACAGCAGCCGTGAATTGCAACCTGTACGAAGTGTCAGGAAGAAATTAGTTGCTTGCTCGATGCCGCAACCCTTGCTGCCAAATGACGGACTGGTGCACGGACGCCCGCTTATGTAGGCGATCCGGTAGATGAGTTCACTCCGGTAGGCGTCGCTTGACTTCACCAGAGTGTTGATAGCAGCAGGCACGAGTTGTGACGTGAAGAGGATAGGTGACGTCACTACGGCCGGTGCCTTGGTGCCACTTGAAGCGATCAGATCGTCGATGACAGCAGCCGTGAATTGCAACCTGTACGAAGTGTCAGGAAGAAATTAGTTGCTTGCTCGATGCCGCAACCCTTGCTGCCAAAATAATATAGGACCTTTCGCCAAGAAATGCCAAGAAATATTCGCCAAGAAATGCTTCGCATTTCTTGGCGAATTTCAGTATCTTTGACCGTTTATCTATCTATCTATCTATCTATCTATCTATCTATCTATCTATCTATCTATCTATCTATCTATCTATCTATCTATCTATCTATCTATCTATCTATCTATCTATCTATCTATCTATCTATCTAGCCGCCTACGTCTCGGTGTTCTCCTGGTAGTCTCGTTCGCCTCGTGTACTGTATAACGAACATGTATGACGAAATGTATGACGCACATGCATGATTGATCTTTAGCACCACTAACACGATATACCCGTCATGTATATCACGATTAACGATACCGCAATCGTCTGCGGCTCATACCCGTAGTGCTTGGCCATCGTAAGCGCGCATGCGTCACAGGTGGTTGATTTTGAACGACACCATGTTAATCAAGGAGCATCTAAAATACAAATTTAACATATCATTGGAGTCCACTAAAAACAAGAAAGGCAAACCTTTTGTCGTAGCTTGAAAAGTACACATAACACGCATCCTACCAGGCAGTACTGGGAATCGAGCCAAGCAAGCAAGCTACCACAACGCTACGGCGGCACGCCCCACACGGTGCAGGTGATAAAGAAACGTATTGCATCAGCTATTGTGATGATGGTGCTTACGTCAGGTCAAGTGCAAGTCCTATTTCTCTTAACCGCTATAATGGCAATGTGATAAACGATATGTGTGTCCTACTACCACTCGCAAGTTTTCGTACAACTTGGATCAACCCCGTAGGGATATGTGAAATATTGACGCTCATGATACGCGCATCAGCGCACCGTAGCCTAAGTTTTCCTTCGACCGTGCACTAACGTGAGCGCCAACCTTACGTTGTACCATAAGCTACCATGCGGTCGCCATGGTGCTGTCGGCGCTCGTGGTTAGCCCACGTCAAGTACGCATCCATTCATGCACGCGGCGCAAAACGTTAATTTTACCCTTAACACTTGCCTGAATGCCAATCAATTCGTCACAAGAAATTCCCTCACTGGCTGCTTCGCAATGACACCGATTTCCACAACGCATGGGATCTGTCGGATTTATTTGCCTTCATTGCGCGTTCACCGCGGCCGCAATCGAACCCGTGACCTCGGGCTCAGCAGCCCAACGCCATAGCCATTGACCTACCACGGCAGGTCAGGCGTTTTTCATAGGAATGTCGAGACACAACAACGGACTTGGGCTCTACTTTCTTTTTCTTCTTTTTTTTTACACGCGATGTCGGCAGCTTTCTACGAAAAGCAATCATGATAACGGACGTTCAAGCACGCGCATCTTTTTTTTTTTCCTCTCCCTGATTTCGCGCCAATAAATAGGGCCGTTCTCGCGTGCCAATAATAAACGAATCGAGGTTCTGCAAACAGCCCTCGACAGCGACAGAACAAAAACACGCTCACGCGAGAGAGAAACAAGATTTCAACTCTAAAGCCACCGGAGGACCAACCACCTTTTGAAGGAAGGCGTACGAAGCGACGGCACCAATAGAGCCCTCGAGCGCCGAAGTGAGTCCCAGCGGAACCTTTTTCTACAAACATTTAAAACGAGCCGGCCTCCGCTTTTGCCTCGTCGCGACGCGGCGCGCCGGCGTCGATTGCTAAGTTTCGCGCACACCGCAGGTCCCCGAGGCCTCGTACAATGCTGGGCCGGCTATCGTAAAAAAATAATCGCGTCTCCCGAACGGTCGATTACAATACACCTCCGCATTTCCCCCCCCTCCCCCCCTATAGCTCTTTTATCAATGCCGATAAGGCCTTCGCCGTCAAGCTTTACCTGCTATCTTCGGCAACTTGCCGAAGCCACTTTACTATCAGAGGCCCCCGCAAAAAAGATTTACGCGAACGGTATCCTTTTCCTTTTCTCTCGGTTTCATTCGGTACGTCATCAGTGGGGGTGCGGATCTAGTTGATGAATGGATGGCTTGATAAAACGCTACCCGCGCGAATTGGGCCTCGGTGGTACGCGCTTGAGCATCGGTGTCTTAAGGAGACCCTAGAAAAAGCCAACAAAAAAAAAAGAGAAGGGAATGACGAACAAAAAAAAGGACGATATTTCGGGACGCTTCTATCGCTCCCTCGATTTAAATCTGGCGCTTCGAATGCGTACGAGATTCTTTTCGCGATTGATGCAAGTAGTCCCTTTTGCGGTGGTCTCAAGCTCCCTGTACGGGAGTAGCTCGTTAATCAAAGACGTGAGGGTGCATCGCGGATTAATGGAGCCTCAACAAGGAGGAAGAGCGTCAGGAGTCGGGAACGCAAATTTAGTACAGTTTTATACGATAGCGGGTAGGTTTCAAAACGTCCGTATTAATTAATGTTCCCATATTCTTTAGCAAATGAGAATGAATGTAATAGACAAGCAAGGAGACAGCAGTTTCTGGAGGACTCAAATGAGGATGGTGAATTATATAGGGCGAGCCAGAGAGGGAAAAGCAAAACGACCTTTGTTGATTCATCTTCATCAGGAGGACTGAAAGTAGCATCTGTTACTATTTTCTTTTCTTTCTTCAAAAAGCGGGAAGTCCTTTAGGTGTAACAGATCAATAAGGGCGAAAACTCAACTCTAAACTTGGTTGTCTCCTCACCACTTGGTAAAGAAAAAAAAAAGGAGGCACTGATTATTGGATCGCCCGCGCGCCCTTCGGGAGATCCAATGAATCCTCGAAGAAGTGTATATCTCGGGACCAGGAGTACTAAACATTTCGCGTGATCATAAAATGGCGTTCCCTTTCAACGTCAAAGGAAACACATTCGACGGTTTACGCTGTGGAGGTTTTAGACAATTTCAAAATTCATGTTCTTTACTCACCGACGCTTGTAATACATCGGTGATGTGAAAATCGATGCGACCATGAATCGCACATTACGGGTCGTCGGCACCGCGTCTGCTCAAATGAAGGCGTGAATAGCGGAGAAACATGTGCGCGGGTAGAATCAGGTGAGAATATTTGATGTTTCTTTCACGAAGCCTGATAGATTTCCACTAAGCCTTTCACGATTAAAAAGCGTTGTGTGTTCGGCGCAGGTGATGTGCTGGGTTGTGACGCGAAATAGGTTCTGTGAAAAGGATACAGAAGAAAGGAAGAGGCATTGGGGGAGCGCAAAGCGAGTGATGTCAGACAGGAAGAAACAGTGGCGCTTCACTGTCCCTTCCCTTGTTCTGTCTGCTCTTCAAGAAGTGAATTTCGCGCCAGAACCCTAGTACGCGTATGAAATATAAGCAACTTGCCCAAGGAAGAGGTTGGCCTGGAATACAGGTGACGACCACGCCAAGCGCGTGAAACCCTGAAAAATAGAACAAGAACAGATGAAGTTCATGGGAAAATAGAAGCTTGAATATTTAAATTTTCTTTTTTTGCAGGGAAATAAGGACAAAAGCATGAAAATGTCGTGGTTTCAATGTAACCGAATATTTAAAACTCGTTTAAGTTGCCTCTCAAAGAGAATGAGCCTGGAAGTGCTCACTGCGAGGCTACTTAAGCAATGCAAGCGTGGTGATATTGTGTACTGATGACAGCACAGTCGTCTTGTCCTGAGTACTATCCTACTGAAAATGTTACTGAAAAAGAAAGAAAATCACCGCCCGTTGTACTTCGCGAACTTCGTCGAACAGCGAAACTCAACAGCGAAACTGAGACGCTCGTCCCAAACTAGCAGCCTGTTGTTCTTTCGTTCGTTCGTTTGTTCTTAATTTAGATTTTGCGCTATGGAAATGCAGCCGTGGCTTCAGGGACTGAACCCGCAACATTGAGCTTTGAGGATCGAACCCGCCGCTTTGAGCGTTGAGAAAACTTCATGCCCCGTGGGTGATGTCGTATTCACCGCACACGCTTTCGTACTGCCTTCGGCATCGGCCTACTTAACCAGCGTGACACTAAGCAGCGTGCACAACCAGCGTTGTCACAACGCTAGCGCAAGGTTGACCAAGCACATCTTCGCTGTAAAAATTGTTGAAAAGGATAAAAAGAAGGAAGGGGGGGATGTCGCTACAGTGAACGCTTCGACAACTGGAGCTGTTATCGTCGGTTCGAAATGTGTACTAGTCGAAACGTTAGCTCTGGCGGCGTTCCATTTCCCTCATAGTTGTCAGCGATTTTTTTTTCATCAGCCCTGATAGTAGGAGGGATGAGTTGAGCCTTGTGGTGTTCATAGGGCTTCTCCTTCGTAGGACCGTGTTGCTCGGCGAAAAGAACAATACAATAGCGACAAGTAGACGCACTGAACTTGGATATTCGTTACAAAAATAAAAGAAGAAGATTGATGCTCGGTATGTAAATCTCGTCGCAAAAGGCCTTTCAACAAGCGCGAATACGCTTGAAGCAACGAAATCGTGCCTCGTTTAAGCATGGCGGGAGGAAAGCGTCCTAAAGAGTCAAACAGTAGAGTGGAGCTTCCACCTTGCCGCACACCCATGCAACATCGCCATGAAAACTATTAGTGCGACGCAAGCAGCGACGACTACCTACAATCGCAGCGAAT
Organism: Hyalomma asiaticum; assembly: GCA_013339685.2. Classification (NCBI taxonomy): domain Eukaryota; kingdom Metazoa; phylum Arthropoda; class Arachnida; order Ixodida; family Ixodidae; genus Hyalomma; species Hyalomma asiaticum. The sequence continues at coordinate 14,596,804 of CM023483.1, read as the reverse complement.
CATGGGAAAGTGGGCCATTTTGGCGAATGCCATGTATTGCCGAAGTTCAGACACCGCGCGCTGTCGCAATGCTGAGTACCTTAAAAACAATACAGCCTCCCACGTGCGTGATGCGGGCAAAAGCGTAAATAGCGAATATGGCCCACGCTGCGATTTTGTCGCGAATTCACCCATTCGTGAAAAAAACAGCGCTCTTTTCATAGAAACAGCCTTTGATTTCTGCTCACAGACTAGAGGAGCTGGCTATTGACATCCCGTAGACGTATGTTTGTTTTGAAGCTGATTATCCAAGAAGCGGAATGCCAACCCAAAGCAAGCCGTAAATGCGAACGAAACAGGTGAGGTAATGTGATAACGCACCCAGGCGGAACAAACCCTTGCGCGCTTTCTGTCGCGTACGATTCAGTCGCACAGCAGTGCGACAAACTGTTGTGCGATTGTTTCAGTAAAAAAGTAAGTTGCCTTTGCACGCGTGTGTCCGCCGTTGTGAAATTGTCAAAGCGAATGGCGGCGTTATTGTGATAATCTGAAGCGTCACGAAGTATTGGTGTGCTGTTCTAAACAAAGCGATGTTGTAGTTGACGTTACAGCACGCAGTATTCGAGGGAAATGTTTGAAGATGACAGCAGACATGACTCGACAAGGCCTCCAAGCGATCTAACAAAGAACAAAAAAAAAAGAACTGTTTGTGTTTTCTTGTAACCTTTCCTGAAATGGCATATATTGGTCCTGCGTACAACGACAGGCTGTATGTTTAGCGTCAAAAGTCGCAATATAGAAGGATCGCTGTTGTCAGCTCTAAGTGCGCAGGGGGCTGTTTAGTGATGCAGAATGACTCTGCAAATATGGCGCCGTGTTGTCGACATTGCAAACTCCCTCATTTGTTGTTGTTATGTGGGGTTTAACGTCCCAAAACCAGCTCTGATTATGAGAGACGCCGTAGTGGAGGGCTCCGGAACTTTTTGACCACCTGGGGTTCTTTAACGTGCACTGACATCGCACAGCACACGGGCCTCAACATTTCGCCTCCATCGAAATGCAGCCGCCGCAGCCGGGATTCGATCCCGCGACCCTCGGATCAGCAGCCGAGTACCATAGCCACTAGACCACCTTGGCGGGGCAAACTCCCTCATTTCGCATTGATACAAATGAGTAGGCGCCAGTACATGCAGATGAATACCACGTGTTAGAGCCTTCTATTATTATCAGTCATGAGCCAACTCACCCAGCGACAAGTTCTTTTGTCCCTCATTTCTATTTTCTAGTCACCCAAATTCAAACTGAGCAGGGATCCCAGGTTTGTAGCACATATAACCAGTTAAGATGCATTACTTTTTTTTTACAATGTCGAATTTTTATACCATTTTCTTTGTCCATAAGTTATCGGCGAGCTTACAGTTCAGTTTTGCACGTTAGTCTTAATGGGAACGGGATGCTGTAGACCTGCCTTTCTATGGCCTTGAATGCAGGCTTTGTGAAGCACATCGTGAGGGTGCACTCCTAAACACACTGCTAGACAACATTTATCCTCCATTTGTTCTGGACCCTTTGTGCTTACGAACGCATGCTAATTACGTACAGTAAGCACTATGACGTTTACGCTTCAGCAGGCCTTCAAGAGTGACTTAGTTCTGGCTTATCTAAAGCGTTTCGGTGACAATACAGTGAGACAACTATGTAACGGAAAGACATTTGCCTCGAGAGAAGACAAGAGTACGGCTTACTGAAAGCCAAATCATAAGCACTTGTGTGCGATGCGTTGCTCTGTCCGAGTAATGTACAGTGCTGAGCTTCACGCGTACTGCCCTCTTCCCTGTACTGCTTTGTACTGAGTGAAAGTAAAATAAACTTTCTAGTCTACGACTATCGCCTATCCCCCCCCCCCCCCTCCGCTTTGCACTTTCCCAGAGACCCCAGATGCAGATGTGAAGTCTCATTAACTGTTCCTGTTCACTGAGAACGGTAATGTCTGCGCCTTTACTTTACCAGGAACGGTGGCCTCTAACGAGAACGGTAAAGTCTACGTTAACCATAGCAGCTGTTCAACATTTCCCGCACGCAAGACTACTATTACCGTCAATGCGTGTTGAACTACGGGGACATGCGTACAACATTTGCGCGTGTGCTGGCATTCACTTGATTTCCCAGTGGCAAAAACGGACAATAGACAGGTGAAAGGCGAAACAGCTGAAACCAGCTAGCACCGTAAATTGGTCTACTCACTCAGCAACGCGTGTTTATCACGCTCCATATGGAGCCACGAGAACCGCAGAGAAAACAATTGCCAGCACCACTCAAAGGTAGCGGGTTCGCGGTTAGTCATGTGCTTGCAGAACGAGGAGGACAACGGCGTAGCAAAAGAAGTAATGAGCGCTCCCAGCCAGATGGGCGCCAAAGGGACGCCATGGCTGAATCTCCTAACTTGATTAAGGCTCGGTAACACGTCAGCAGAAATGAACCGCGTGACTTGCTAAGCGCACTGCTGCCATCGACGTAATAGAGTTAGCCAAAAAGTACTCCCCACGGGAGAACGAGGAGGGACATCGACCCTCTCAATTTGGATGGTCCTGTTCCAAGGAGCGGCAGGTGCGAATCTCAGGTGCTCGTCGTTCAGTCGAGATACGGTCCTTTTGCTGCCAGCCCGATAGAGCTAATAGCTCGTATCCACGCCGGCCACCTAGAAGCGGTCAAGAAGCACGCCGTTCTTGAAGAATTTGGGCGCGTTTCGGTACCACTCATCGCGTTAGTGCTCTTGTGACCTTTGTGTGGTTCTTACGTTTTTCATCTTGAAGCTCTGAAAACGATCCCTTGGGAAGACAAAGCCGCATGGATGAACTGCAGACTCTGTTGTATTCCGGGTCACCGTGTTCCGACTGAAACACAGATGTGCGTACGTTTGATCTCTTCAGACTAAGACGGTACTGCGTACCCACAGCAACTATGTATTACAAGAGCACAAGCCAGTGCATGACGCTGGAGAGAGCATCCTGGCTTTAAACTCGGGACGAGTTAAGCACACACAGAAGAAACTTTTTCTTCAGTGGTAACAAAAGATACGAAGTATCGCGAAACGCCGAGAACATGATCTTCAAAGGAATGAGCGGCGCAAGTGCAGGATACCACTTTGAAAACGGACGCTCTGTAAGCTGTTTCCCCGAAATGCCTACATAGATGCTGCTCCTTTAAAGAGCAGTGCTCTTTACACACGGCGTATTGCACTGACCGATTTCTGGTGTCTTGCGTCCCAAAACGACAATATGATGTTGAGAGACGCCGTAATGTATAGTCTCCGGAAATTTCGATCACCTGGCGTTCTTTATTATACACTGTCATCGCATAGTACGCGGGCCTCAACACTTCGCCTCTATCGAAACGCAGCCTCAGCAGCCGGGATTCGACCCCGCGACCTTCGGATCAGCAGCCGAATGCCATAACCACTAAGGCACCGTGGCAGGCGCGGCGTGTCGGATAAATACTTTAACATTAACTCGACATTTTCGTCGCAGTATCTCCGCCACTCCCGGTGTTCTAGTGGCTTTGGCACTCGGCTGCTGATACGAAGGTCACGGGATCGAATTCTTGCCACGGCGCTTCATTCGGATGGAAGCGAAATGTTGAGGCCCGTATACTGTGCGACGCCATTGCAGGTTAAGGAATCCCCGGTGGTCGAAATTTCCGAGCTCTCCAGTACGGCGTCTCTCAATCATATCGTGGTTTTGGGACGCCCATAAGTCAATCAATCGTTGCAGTATCTAGGTTTATACACCGCATTTATATAAACGAACCGATTTACATATTGTGGGAGATCGCCGCGTCTCGGCTCGCAGCACCCAGTCCCGACCGGGTAGCCAGTTCGGGGCCGTCGCGCCCAGCCGCGTCCGCCGGCGTCCAGCCGAGCTCCGGCCCAGGCTAGCCCTAGCGCGCGCCGCGCGCCGCTCCATCACATCATCGTCGTCTTCTGGAATCTCTTCCCAACGGCCCTCTGGCGGCGATCCCCATACTGCCCCTCCCTCTACGGAGACGGTGGCGCTGGCCGGCGGTGGTCTGCGACGATGGGACGACGTGCGCCCCTGCCGGCGGAGAAACCTGGGAAGCTGGTGCACGGAACGTGGTATAGCGAAGGAGAGCAGGTCGCGCAGTTCCGGGCACAAGGTCTTGCAGAACACGGTGGTCCTCAACTTTTGAAGGTTTGGCAGGATCCGCGGGTCCTAAACCGAATCCGGAATCAGGCGCGCCACCGGCAGCCACACCGCCAACCTCGCTCTGTAGAGTGCACCAGCAGTTCGCCGGTGGGTGCAGCCGCCAAGTCGCAGGCAAGCAACAGCAGTAAGACCTGCCAACTGCTTCACTTGCGCGGCCCAAGGGAGGGTGGGCCGTCGCCAGAAGCCCTCACATGGCGCGCATGCAACGGCATCACCATCCTCGCCGCCCTTACTTCTCGTACTCGTCCGAATGGTCGTTCTCAGCCCCGTCGCACTCGTTCCTTCCTCATCGCCTTCCTATTCTTCCTCACCACCACCGCCCGTTCCTCTTCTGAAACACCGCCAAAATTCTTTCGGCGCCCTGTGCACGGGAGCCTTTCTTGCACCCCTCATTCCATACACACCCACGTCCGGAAACAGCACCGCAAAGCCCCAAATAAAGCCAATAGCTCGGCATCCTCGTCTTTCTTGGGGTCGTCCCTCTCCTTGACGTAGCCCTCAGCATCAGAAATGGCGTCGTCCTCGTCACTATCACTGCCTTCGTCATAGTGGGCGCCCTCTTCATCGGCTCTCCTGTCTCGTCTTTGTGGTCCGCCTTCCATACCACGTTGCCATCATTGGCTTCGGGCAGCTCTGCCAAGTCCAGTCCGCTTCTGCGGACCCTTCTCCGTCTTCTCCGTCGCGACGTCATAATTAGCTGATTGGGTCATCCATGGTTTTTGCTGTGCAAACCTCGGAAGAACGGATGCAGTCAGTAGTTGCCTTCGCTCGTCTGCTGCGCTCCATTGCTCGCAGAGGTCACCAGGCAGATGCGGTGGTGGTCGTTCATGTGCGACGGAACGGGCGATGCGGCGTCTCCCACGAACCCACGGTCCTTCCCGGAACGCAGCCGCGGCCCCACGTTGTGGCGCCAATGTGGGAGATCGCCGCGTCCGCCGGTGTCCAGCCGAGCTCCGGCCCAGGCTAGCCCTAGCGCGCGCCGCTCTGTCACATCATCGCGGTCATCCCATTACGTAACATAACCAGCAAGATATGTCGCTTACCAGGATAAGTCGTTGTGTTGCGAATATATCAGGAAGATGCGTTTGTCACGCACCGTGAAGACCAGTAATACATTTAGGCCTTGTCCTCCGACGTATTCGGGCCAGGGTTTCCAATGACCACTGACGCACAGGGAAGGGACTGTTGGAAGATAGCCTAGATGGAAGGCGGGCACTGGGTCGCGAAGGAACCCGAGGCGCCTATTGGCGGGAGCCGCGACTCGACATGATACAAGTTCTCTGAAAAAGTGAAGACGCTACGGCACATGAGCCATTATGTGCCATAATGCAAAGAAAAGGCGTGCGAAACACGGACGCCGACTATCAACTGAAACAGAGCACTGAGGCGAAAAAGAAAGAAGACACAACTTTTCTGCGCATGCTCAGGAAAGGTGGCGCCACCTGTCAAACGGGTACACGCGCCGTTCTACGCGACAGACAACTTTTAAGACATTCTATCTCTTCTCTATTTAATCTAATCGACGGCTGACTCACGCACGCGCTTCCACTGTTATTCATATGCCAGGCCTCAACCATTAAGCGCGTTTCTTCATTCTTGTGCCTGTACGGAATCACGCATTCGTATAACTTGGGCATGCAGTTACAGTCCTGGCAGTGCAAAGATAGATTAGACGGAATCTATAAACTACACCCATGCGACAGTCGGTAAAATTATTGTTAGCTCTGTGCTTAACATGACAAATATCTGCTCGCTTTCTTCCTTGCGCCTGCTCATTTTTGCTATGCACCGCAGCACAAATCATATCTAGCTTATTTGGAGCCGTAAAAACGACGTTAACCCCATATCTACTTCCCACCTTAAGCACGTGCGAAACGGAGTGAATATACGGAATACTCACGACTCTTTTCTTGTTATTACTGCTGCCCCGCCACGGTGGTCTAGTGGCTATGGTACTCGACTGCTGATCCGAGGGTCGCGGGATCGAATCCCGGCCGCGACGGCGGCATTTCGATGGAGGCGAAATGTTGAGGCCCGTGTGCTGTGCGATGTCAGTGCACGTTAAAGAACCCCAGGTGGTCAAAAATTTCCGGAGACCTCCACTACGGCGCCTCTCATAATCAGAGCTGGTTTTGGGACGTTAAACCCTGCAAATCAATCATCATTGTTATTACTGCTGTCTGCTACGGAGAGCGTTCCGGTCGAAATCGACTCCTTTAGGCGTTCAGATACCGTGGTTATAGCTGGGCTAGGGCAGCCTGCTTCTAAAAGGCGCTCGACCTGCGCATTGAAGCTTTTGTTTAAGGATGACTTTGGACACGACCTGGCTATTCTTATTTTTACTACTTTCGAAGGCTTGGAGTGGAAGTTTAAAAACGGCTTAGATGCTCTAGGGGAATACTGCCAACACACGTGATCTTGCTCAATATGTCAAAGCGATATCTAGAAATCATATTACGTTTCCCTGAGACAGTTCTTTTTAATCTTAAACCACCTCCATTAATTTTAAATTGATCGCTTACATAGGTGACGACGAATTCAAAATAATTCTTGCTACAAAAGTCAAGTAATCATTGGCATAAAGAAATACGATAATGATGTGGTCACCTAAGGCATCCTTTAAGCGGTTAATAAACTTGCTTAAGTGAAGACTACGAAGAAAAGAGGAAACCTTCGAACCTATACAAATCCCTTAATCCTGAAGAAACATGCCTTCTCTATATCGAATCAACGTTGACATTAAGTACATGGAAAAAGTTTCGAGAAATGCACCCGTGGAAAATCCGCACCTATTAAAACCTAGTCCTACCTTTGTTCCTCAATACATTTCTTTACACAACTTAACAAACCTTCATGCGGCAACGTGTAATGTAGGTCTTCTACATCCACACTAAACGCTCTACAGTCGCCATGATTATTCTCTGTTAAAAACTGAACTAGAGCCTGAGAATTACGTGCTCGAAAGGGATAAAAAAACAAACTTAGAGATGCTAAGCACGTCTGCAGGTAGCTAGCTAAGCAAATTTGCCAAGTCTGAAACAGTCGAGCGAAACGAAATTTTTTGATTATGGGTTTTCGCCGAGGAATATGGTTCTAAGGTGAGCGATTCTGCCTTTTTGACGCCAGAATCTATCCTGTCAAAATTATGTTTCAACAGGGGATCTACAGCTCGTTCTTTCACTACAGAAGGCTTGAATTTAACAGACAGAAAATTCTTTTCAATAGCTGCTAATAAATTTTTTTCAAGATGTGCTATCGAGCTTGATAACAAAACAACCTTCCTGATCAAATAATATTGGTCTAAGCTTATTCTCAACGCAATAATTAACCAACGGTCGGATAGGGCCAGAAGCCCTGACAGCATCGTGCGATTGTTTGATGCTAGCGATGCATTCTGAAAATACAGCGCGACCGTTCTTCTTCCGAGACAACCTTAGGTATGGATCGCCGCAACCTTACAACATCAACTGCTTTCAGGTTAGGTTATAAGCAGTACTTATGGCCTATAATTCCAGAATTTTCTTATGATTCTCGTATCGAAGGTACAGCGCCTTTTAGAAGCAGGTTACGCTAGCCCAGCTATAACCACAGTATCTGAACGCTTCAAGAGGTCGATTTCGACCGGAACGCTCGCCATAGCAGACAGCAGTAATAAGAAGAAAAGAGTCGCGAGTATTCCGTATATTCACTCCGTTTCGCACGCTTAAGAAGGTGGGAAGTAGGTATGGGGTTAACGTTGTTTTTACGACTCCCAATAAGTTAAATATGATTTGTGCTGCCATATATAGAAAAAATGAGCAGATGCAAGGAACAAAGAAAGCGAACAGATATTTGTCAGATTAAGCACACAGCCAACAATAATTCTGCCGAATGTTGCATGGGTGTCGTTTATAAGATTCAGTTTAGCTAAGGGCGATTCTACATAGGGCAGACAGCGGGTTGTATTAATAAAAAAATTTATTAAACATAAAAGATTGTTATTAGGTGGATGGCCGTCTAATCTATCGTTGCACTGTCGGGTCTGTAACTGCATGCCCAAGTTATACGAATGCGTGATTCCGTACAGGCATAAGAACGAAGAAACGCGTTTGATGGTCGAGGCCTGGCATATCAATAACAGTGGAAGCGCGTGCGTGAGTCAGCTGTCGATTAGGTTAAACAGAGAAGAGATAGAATGTCTTAACAATTGTCCGTCCCGCAGACCGACATGTGTATCCGATTGATAGGTGGCGTCGCCTTTCCTGAGCATGCGCAGATAAGTTGTATCTCTCCTTTCTTTTTCGCCTCAGTGCTCTCCTTCAATTGATTGTGGGCGTCCGTGTTGTCCATTTCTCTGCCTTTGTGTCCGTGTTTTGCACGTCTGTTCTTTGCATTATGAACCCTTACCAACTCGCTCAGTTTTCTGTCCTTTTTAGCTCTATTACGTGCTTTTCGTATCACTAAGCGTAGGATATTATGCATTAGTGGCACGTCCGTTGCACCTTTTTCTGCCAAGAGTTGCTCACTCTAATTCTTGATGGTATTGGACGGCAGCTCTGACAGCACGGTTTTAGCAGGTTTCCGCAGCACTTTGTTGTGTATTACTTGTGTAGTTAGAGTACTTTGGAGACGCTGAAAAAGGAGAAATGTCCCTAGGGCCAACTTTAGGGATGTTCCCTGTTTTCCAGCGTTTTCAGCTTATGCCTCCATTTTCCTCTGAACTTTTCTAGTTTGGATTGGAATGACCAATGGCAAGTTGAGCTTTCCAGTTCTCTGGCCCCCTCCTAACCTTTTCTTGTTTCGCGGTCTGTTTTAAGGGCACAGGACACATATTTTTATCGCGGTCAACTGACGGTGCGATCGTTTCTCCGCAGGCCATGCACGTCGGCAACAGCCGCAAGAGCCCGCTGGCCTGGACCCTGCGCGCGTCGCTGTTGCTCCTGCTGCTGGTGTCGGGCCACGAGGGCGGCTACCTGGCCGCCAAGGAGCAGCCCGGCGACGAGGAAGGCCGCGCCGCTGCCGACCTGGGAGAGTTTGCCGGAATGGCGGCGCTGCTGCGCGAGTACCTGGCCGGGAGGATGCAGGAGCCGTCTAGGACGCACTTCTCAGACTCCGCCGCGTCACAGATCAGCGTCGCCAAGAGAGGAGGTGAGCCTCTTTTTTGGCTCTACTGAAGAGTGAGGGCTATACATAGATGACCCTCCGTGCGGAGCAGAACTACGATTTTAGTTGTGATGATGATGACCATGGCGACTAGGATGGAGGCGGCGGCGACAATTATAATCATGATAATCGATTTTTCATGGCACGTGTTTAACTAAGGGGGGTGGTGGACCACGGTCAGCAGGACGTGTGTCACAAGGATTTACTATAGGCTCTGCAGGACTAAAGATCTTGGTTGAAAGCATTGAACAAACGAATAGGCTAGTCAAATCGAATAGAGTATCCGGCAATCTAACAAACTGAAACATGTCGAGGAGGCAATAACCCAAGGTGCATCCGAGATCTCCAATTGAAGACACTTCTGACATATCAACTCCTTCAAAAAATACAGAACCAAAAAAAGAGACGTAAATAAAAAACACCAACCTTGTTATCGCAGAAGATAAGCCAATATTCCTGGAATTTGTCGCTTCTATTTTTATTGCGATAGCAATTATATGGATATTCTCGGCTGGTTTTTGCCGTCCCCGTCGCCGCCGACATGAACCGTATATGTATAAGGATATATATATATATATATATATATATATATATATATATATATATATATATATATATATATATGAAAGTCCCAAAGAAAAATAATTCGGACAAATGCTTCCGACGCGCGGAATCGAACCAGGAACCTCTCACTCTGCAACGCGTGGCGCTAACCACTACGCCACAAAGAGCAGATCCTTTAGGGAGCTAACGACGAGCCTTATATACACACCCTTTACCGCTGGTAGGACTCAGAGACGGCAGGCGCTTATAGCGTTTCTTCATTACCAGCGAGATGGCGCGAGGAGCGCAACGGGCAGCCGCCTTTGCAACAGGAGCGCTGTTCAAACTGAGAGTATCCATTGTGACAGCTTATTCGCGCTCGTTCAGTGTATATCTGTGCCTTCGTTTCGTGCGTACTTCAGTTGATAGTTCGCGCTCATCTTCTGTTTGTTCATTTAGCGGCCTACCCTAGCCTTGTATGTGTAGCCTTGTGACACACAACGTATAAAGCCCTTCGTGCCAGCACGCGCTGCCCTCGGGAGGCGCTAACTTAGCAAGTGCATGTTCGCTACAATTAATATTGCTCCTGAAGCTGCGAGCCTCACTTCGTATAGCATTACAGTTTCTTGCTATCGCATTCATTGCTTCGCCCTGGCGGCGAAACTGTGACTTTTTTTTCATAATGATGAATATCATAAGCATTCTACTTATCTGCACTCTGCTTTTCATGTGGCCAATAGTCACCATAGCCATCGTCATCATCATCAGCTGCTTATAAAGCGGGAGCTTCCCAATTTTTGATGTTATACTGTCGTTAAGTACCACCGAATCTCTGTCGACTGCTATAGAGACATGTACGGAAACCAGTGACGTCCATTTTTTTTACAAGTCTTATGCTCACCGAGATGTTCATCGTTGGCTCGAAATACCAACCAACCGTCTCGTGCATAATTTACCTAACTTCCGGTTTTCCTTTATATTGGTTAAAATTATTTTACGCTGCAATAAACTTTCCGTCAGCATGGCGTGAAAAAAATTAGAAAAATTTTAAGACTCTACTCTAATGCCACAGTGCTAAAGTAACTACCTTTCTTTGCTTTCATATTTCCGCAAGGTTTCAAATAATGTACCCATGCATCACTACATGAAAACGTAAAGCGTTAACAACACGTGTTTAAATTTTGCACCTAAATAATCGGCCCTTTATAATCTCTCACTGTTCACCTGTTTTCCTCTTATCAGTGTCCATTACTGAATTTCTTCTACAGAGCGGAAAACTTTGTCTATTTTTAATACTGGAAAGCCTTAAGATATGTACAGACCTATTAATTCGTTGCTTATTTGGAACATCTGTTTTACCATTGTCGTGATAACAGTAATCACACCTACTCTGGAAAAATACCAGCCATGTTTGCATTCTTCTCCTGTATCCGTAATGCAAATCTCTATGTAGTTTATAGCTCCTGCTACTAAAGTAGTAGCGCCTGCATACCGTAAGTTGGGCGACATTGTTCGTCCAGCTTTTGCCTCTAGATCTGCTACCCAGATCATGTTTTCCGAGTACATTCTCTTTTCGTGTCCAAGTGAACAAACAAGTATGTTACAGGAGCAAAACCTTGCCGCACGTGCGTGTTCAGGAGTTAAAACTAATCCATTAGTGTTATTGTTATTCAGTTTATTATCATCACCAGCTATTTCCTTCTAAAGACCGTTTTGCCATTGCTCGGCTTTCCGGTCAGAAAACCTTCGATCTCTCTCTTGCCTTTGCAAGCACACCATTTGTGAAATGTTGCGGTGTTAACGCTACTCCATGCATTGACGCGCCACGTACCTTTACCACCCTCTGGAACGGTTGTCGCTCCGCAACTTCCTACACTAAAAGTTATCCCGGTTTGACCCCGGCCACGGCAGTCGCATTTCAGTGGAGGCGAGATACTAGAAACAGGTGTAATGCGCGATACACGTTAAAGAACCGCAAGAGGTCGAAACGTCCGGGAGCCCTCCACTACATACGTCATAACCATATCGCGGTTTTGGCGCGCGAAAATCTCGGCAACTGTGAATCAAATTGCTCCACTGCTAAACCCGGGAACGAGTAAAATACTTGCTCCGGACAGTGTGTCGCCTGAGATCCTATTCAACTGGAGTGTTCACCATTCGGAGTAGTATACCGCAGCAGTGGTGGTGCGTACATAAGCATGTTTCTAAAAAAGTCACCATAGGGAAGCCCGCAAATGGATTTTTAAATTGATGTCATCGGAAAAGTTTGTTACAGGTGAATGTGATTTTGGAACTCCCTGGCTACAAATAATAAAATGTAATATGTGGCTTAAAATGAAAGTTTAGGCGTTTGTTTAGAAAAGGTCAACGTTCATTAGCGAATTCTTCATTTCGATATTCACGCAGATGCTACTTAGGGCAATCTAGACTAGAACGCAGAACTTGGCTTCATGTCATGGGCTACATACAACAAAAAGTTTGCTGACGATAAAAAAAGACTATATATAGAGCACTCCTTGCAAGTTCACATGTCCTACCATAATTTAAAATCAATGAGATGAACGAAGTTAAACTAAACACCTTGTATACTGTCACAGGAAGCCTTCAAAATGAAAGACCTTAGTCTAAACCTTTTTTTTTTTTTTACAGGAAAAGGTACGATCGATAACATAGTTCGGATATCACGTCCCATGAAGCTAAAAGACGGCACTCACTACCGAACATCCCACACCTCAAAGGATTGCACTTTTTTTTTTACTTCGCTTTCCGCCGAAATGATACGGCATTATTTTCCACACATACAAGGCGAAGGAAGACCCATCGGCGACAAGGCGCTTCTTTTAATCTGTGAAAGGAAGACAGCCCTTAACGTCCAACATTCTTCGTGTTGTTATTGTCACGAACGTCGAAGCCGGCAGCCGAGATGTGCTGTACCTGAGAGAATCAAACGTGTGGTTCCTTTTTTTTTTCCCGAGGCAGAAGATGAAGGGACCGAAGATGGCTTCATTGCCGAGACTAAAGCCAGCTCGACTAGTCCGGCTTCGCTGACCGGGGCACTGATAGGCACGGTTCTCATCAAACGTCACGTACATCACACGCCGAGTCGCTTTTCTCAGCTGTGTAAGTATTTACTCTTCGCATTTAAGGCTGCTTCTCGGCAGCCAGAAGCAGCTGGTAGAAAGCCTTCTTCCAGACCGATTACGAAGAAATTCTTTAGAACAGTGTTTCCAGGAGATCCCTGCGTTTGCGGCACATGATGAAACGCTTATTAAAAGCGTTTTAAATGCGAAGCATTCCTTGGCGAACTTGAGCAACATTAACCGTATCTATCTATCTATCTATCTATCTATCTATCTATCTATCTATCTATCTATCTATCTATCTATCTATCTATCTATCTATCTATCTATCTATCTATCTTTTAAATGCTTCACATTTAAAAGCAGGTTTGGCGTACTCTTTAATTAATACAGTAAAGACAATGGTCACTTAGCGCACATTGAGAACATTCAAGCCACTACCACGTCGTGAAAACCGTCGGAAAAGCGAAACTGCCGTTCTGTTGTTAATCGGGACGTAACTGGCAACAGTGTCAAGTTACTGATGTCATGACTGATCAGTTATGTTCGTCATACCTCCCTTAAATCATAATGTACTGACAGTACGTGATCATTTCCATGCACGCACGCGCTTCTTTCTTTCTTTCTTTCTTCTTTCTTTCTTTCTTTCTTTCTTTCTTTCTTGCATTGCGCACTACGGGAATGGAGCCGCGGCAACTGGGATCGAACCCGTAACTTCGAACTAAACCTCTGCTTTTTTTTTTTTTTTTTTTGGACTTTACCACGCATTGGCCTTAGCATATAATCACTATCACGTAGCAGTTGGCTGAAGGCAAGAGTAGGTCGCGTGCAAGAGGGGGTTCGCTTTTGCCCTCTGCGTGGCAACAAGACCATCTGACCACGGTCTCCGCGATTGCACGCGCGACCTGCCGGCGTGCGGGATCAGGGAGGCCATGATCTGACGAACGGTGGAGCCTCGACTTTGAAAGGCTCCGCATACACCACACACTTTGGACGGTTCCGCAAAGTGTCCGGAGACGTGAACAAAACTGTACTGAGTCCGAGCACTTCGCTCTTCCAAAGGCCGTGGTGCACTTTATTTCTCTTCAGAACAATTTTTACGCATCAAAATTCACTTCCAGTGGAATTAAGAAACTCGGGTGGCGGCGCTTGCTTGCATGCGCTTGATTGCAGCTCAGTAAAGGACTGGGCTTTTCATGCTTCACGCTAATAAACGAATTAAGACAAATTTATGTTCCTACCATTTATTGTTGCCACTGTCGCTTTATTTCGATTACGTGGAAAGTTCGAAGAAGGAACTATTTGCCGATTCGCGGAGGAATAGTGGTTGACGGGGTTTTAAGGGCGTAGGAGGGGCTTCACCGCAAACTTTAGTGATATCCGACTATACGGCAGTATTCTAGCCATACCTGCACTGTCGAAACCGGTGGGCCTTTGAAGCGACATGGCAACGCCATGTCGCTACTGAGGCTTCAGTGCAGCGGCTGCCAGGGAAGGCGCTGCTGTCGCTATATAGCGTTCCCCCCAGCAGCTGAGCGAGCAGAAACAGCGGTGGTGAGGAGGAAGGCGACGCAAACCAGTAATGGCTCCCCTTTGCCAGGTGTTTCGCTTATTTATGGCCTGAATGTTCGTTAACAACGTAGCCTGATCAGTGACACGATCTCCAAGAACCGTTTCAAGGGCGTTTTTAAAGGGCAACCGTCCGGCGGTTTTCTCACCCTGTTCTGATGTCAGTGTTTTCCAATTGTGTTGATAGTCCTGTAACAGGCAGGGTTCTTGATGTTCCTCAAAACCCCACCAATAATTTAATACAACCGAATGAACAATGTGTTCAAACCGAAACCGAAACAGATAGATGCTTCTTGCAGCGTATGCGAGGACGTCACATATGCTCCCTCCATCAGAAATGTGGAGCTGGCGCCAGAAAAATGAAAGCTGCCGTGTCATCCGATGATATATTTAGTTATATGCGAACTTTGAACTTGACAGCACCGATTTGAGCACTAAACTATCGAAGTATTGCTCTTGACAGCCTGGCTGCTTGGAGTAGGCAGCGTAGACACTAATGACTTCAAGAAGACAGGGAGGCCCATATGAGAATCCCCTAAAAAGTTTTAAAATTTGTTTTCAGGAAATCTAGATGACTTGCAATTGCCTGGCTTGGCATATGCTATCACAGTGACGATGAGAACATATTATGAAGATTCCATTGAGATCCGTGGACACTGAAAAATCGCCGGAATTGCTCTTTAATTAGGTTTCCTTCATTTCGCATGGCAATAGCTGCGTCAACATTCCTCCGTGATGAAATTACCCCATCCATCCACTATGGTTCCGAGTAATAAAAGCCAAGCGGATTACCCCTATACCTTAAGCCAACATCTTAGCGTCAACACATGACCGATACCACATAACCGATACCTTTTAGCAGTTCCTTCTGTCATCGCGTGACAGCTCCGCTAGCGTTCATCACTCTTTCGGAAAGCAGCTTGTGAGTCGACGTTATGGGTAGACAGTACAGACAGCCTTTTTAAATTTATACTTCTTACCGGTAGTTTTCACGAGATAAGGCTCTATGAAATCAACCGTAATGCAGTATCCCAGAGCCACGAAAACAAATACTATCCATTTAACAATGAATCAATTCCTTCATTCGCTCAGTGGGTTCATGCTACCGCGGATCTATCACTTATTTCTAAATAATCGAACTGCTTCAACTACTTTGAAATATGCGATAAGCATGTGGCTGTCAGGAATACGTAGGTCTGAATCTGTGCTTGTTTTTTTTTTTTCGTTTTTTTCTCGATCGTAACGATATAATTGCGACCACGAGCTGAAAAATCAGCATTCATAAATCTCTCGTCATAAAACATCTACATTTGTGTACATCAATTTACATCGTTTCTATCCATACAACAAATTTCGGTCAAATATTGAACAAAGTTAGCCACGATTTGCCTGCTTATGAGACCTAATATTTTTTTTTACAATCTTCTTTTTTCGGCTTTTCTGCAGGCGCGATGTAAATTTACAGATTTGTTATTCCTCTAAGGTCGCAAGATTAACAACACATGTTTCCTTAAAATAGTACCGCAAGGCCGACCTAAAATGAGCATGTGCCAGAATAGAGGCGTTCATACATCAGAAGAAGCGAATGGAAAGGACCATTTGTGAACACTTCGCATTCAACAAACGTTCGCCGAGGTCCGTTCATACGTAAACAATGTACGAAAAACGTGCTGGGCGTTAAACATAAAGCCTCGTACCGACACAACGCACGTTTCCAGGAGTGCCTGATTCAATGTAAGAGCTCGCCGAGTAATCTCGTTATTTGCGAGGCCCGAGTTATCGATCAACGAACAGTTCGAAAGAAAACTTTCGTTTCTTGTCGCCGTTGAGGCGAAATTTTGAACTTGCGCACACCACTCCGTCGACAGTCACCTTTGACGTGACCGGCAGACACGTTCCAGCGAACAAAGGAGCCATCTGTTGTTCACTTCCTTAGAATAACGCAGCACTAAATATTTATGTGATACCGAAGAGCGTAGCCAACTCTTTCCGTTCTCGCAGCTCGTCTTTTTTCACAAGCACCCTTGTAGTACAACCGCGAGCAATATGAAATAGAACACTGAAATTAAAATCATGATGTCACTGCGGCTTCATGAAAGTGCCAGGCACATAAGCCTTCTCAACACTCAATGTGTCTGCGGAAGGGCTTCTTTTGCAAATTACTACCTCATATTCTCATATGAAAATCATGAGTAAGCATTCCTTGAGCACGGACTCTGTCTTTCTTTTCATGTTGCTCTAGATTGTACGCAATAAGCGACGCGACACGTCGAATACAAATACACATCTCTGCAATTCCAAACTTATCGCCTAGCTGGGACAAAGGCACGCAGGACTTCATGAACACACCACTATAGAACGTGTCCTGACAGATTTCTTCCTCAGTTAGCTGCCTTCATATAAAGCACCCTCCGAATAATTCAGCAAAACTTAAAAATGTTATCATAAGTCTATGCGTAGTGCTTACGACAGGCGTATGCGCCGAGCGTCAATCGTAACGGCAAGCGGACAGTTTGCACACCACGTGATGGAAAGACAATCGAAAATTTTTGTCTCCGCCTTTGTCTGAGCGAAATATCAATACGGCCATTTCTGAGTTTCCAAATTAATGGACAGCGACATAGGTCACAACGCAAACGAGGTCATCGTGCGTCTGTCGAATAAGCACTTTACAAATGTCATACTTTGCTTGCTTAATTTAATTAGCCATCTACCCTCATCTTTTGTTTCAGTCCCGTCGTCGTAGTCAATAGAGATTTTGCTTCCAAAGCCATAATAGCGCGCGTATCAAATCTAATTTCCCTCAGTTTTCTTAATGAAGCAAACAGGGCGTTGGCGCTCCTGAACTTCTACGTACACACAGAAGAAAAATCAAGAAGACTTCTCTGGCTTGTAAACGTTTGTCCTTCATTATTGCAGAGCCTGTCGACACAGTTTTGTGTTTGAGTAGTGAATATCTTGTTCTCTTAAAATTACGCTCACAGTGACACCCCGAGACATGTTACGGCCGCCGTGATAGATAGATAGATAGATAGATAGATAGATAGATAGATAGATAGATAGATAGATAGATAGATAGATAGATAGATAGATAGATAGATAGATAGATAGATAGATAGATAGATAGATAGTACTGCGTTTTAAGATTCCACGCTGTCTAGACCTCTCGATTCTTTGACATAATTCTAGCTGCAACTTATACATAGGTAGCCACACGAAGCGCTTTGATATCTCGGCTGGTTGAGCATTGGAATCACCGTTGATTCAGTAAAATGGAACATTGGGCTAGTCCGTATATGTTCACCTTAGTTGTTGCGCTACTGACACGGGCACAGGACTCCGTTGATGACTTGCAATATAGGGCACGCACCGCCTCTTTTTAAGAGGAGGGCAAGCACGCTTTACATGCATCCCCCCTGCTACCATGGTTGCAAAACTCCTGAAAAGAGGCCAAGTAAAACTGAACTGAACGGGACGCTCCACTTCTTCCACGTGAAGTTTGCCAATGCTAGATTTTCGCGAAGCCGCGACTTTTGAATCATTTAATACGAGCAAGTGTGACTAGCGCGGACGTATTTCCTTGCGCAGTGATGATGGGCGTGGACCTTCCGGACTTTATCCTGAACCGGAACCAGCCGTCCCTGAAGAACTTGCAGGCTCTCCGGCAGCGCCTGTTCGAGAGCGGCCGGAGGCGGTGATTCCCAGGAAGCACCGCGTCCAGGAAGCACCCCCAGAAACTCCTCGGACCGCGCCAGCCGCGCATTCTTTATCTCCCGCGAGGTGAGGTGTAACACGCGAACGATTTCAAATCCTGTCTAAGACGATTTAAGCTTTACTGTTTCTATTTTCTCCTTAAAATATGTCTGCTTCTAATTTGTTTGTAATCTGTTTCACTGAGCACCCTAATGCTCGGATGCTCTACTGCGGGGTAATGTTGCCCAGTGCGTATTTTATCGCAGCACCATATCAATATTATCATTCCAACTTCAGGTGCGAAGCTTCTTAAATGGACTGCACAGCATCGTTGACAGTTCTAGATGCATTCGAATCCTACAAGAAAGACAGACAGACAACGAACTTTAATTAATCCTGAGGAGCTACGTAAGGACTCCCTAGCGGGAGGCCGTTGTAACCGCTGGCCGCACCTACGTGGAGGAATTATTTTTTTGTATGTGCTTAGTTCACTAAAGCGCATCGGATTGCAAAGTGCAGCATAAATATTTGGACACTTCACGCCCAAGTGCTGGCATTACTCTTTACTCCAGTGATCAAAACATCTCAGTGCAATGACGTCTTAGAAAAACACAAACGAAGAGGAAAGAACAAATCAAGGGCTACGTTGCGGTGTGGGAAAACTGGTCAGGATAGCGAAGCCGAGGGCCCGCCTAGAATTGAACCCGTTCATAGCATAGATTTTTCATGTTTCCTTACGCGTCTTTCCTTCTTTAATTTTTTATGCCAGTATGTTTTATTATATAGATGTAGGACGCTTTGCAATTTTATGCTAGGACGCGTGGAGATAGGCGTTAATGGAGAATACCTGTGTAATTTTCGCGATTACTTGATGTTACTGTTTCACTAAGTAACTCAGTGGACGATTACAAAGCGCGATCACTGATTTGGAGAGGCGAAGGAAAATCGCAGTTATAAATGTGCATATGTAGAAAACTAAAGTAATGTTGAATCGTCTCTCAAGAGAAAAGCGGTTTGCGATAGTTGTTGAGGCACTGGGACTTGCTAAGTGTATATCTATTTATTCATGGCGATAAGTACCAAATGGCCTGGTTATCCACCCTTCTGCATATCTATTTCTGCCATAAAATGACCGCGAATCATAACCATGAGACTGAACCAGACGGAAGAAACTAGAAGAATGAGAAGAGTGTAGAGCACATATTTCAGGTATTCTTAGTATCGTGAATATTATTTTCCTAATATCTCTCAAGAGAAAAATTTATAACAACTTCGTAATACCGGTACCTACCTAAAGGGTCTGCACTTAGATGACCACGGGAAGGCTGAGGTTAAATTTAGGACGATGCAGCGAGCCACTGAAAGGAAAATGATAGGCTTAACGTTAACGGAACCGCTAGGCACCTAATGCGCGTTAATGGTATGTTAGCGAAAATCGAGAAGAAATGGTTATGGGTAGGACACGTAATGAGAGGGCAGGATAAGCGTTAGCAGTTAAGCGTAACTGGATCGATTATAAGTGAAGGCAAGCGTGGTAGTAGGCCGGAGAAAGTCAGGTGGGAAGCTAAGATCAAGAAGCTTGCGAAAGCTGGACACTCACTGTTGTAAGAGACGTATGCGTCGGGTAAACACACGCACGCACGCACGCACGCACGCGCACGCGCACACACACACACACACACACACACACACACACACACACACACACACACACACACACACACACACACCAGAATGTACATTGACCTATACTTCAAGTCTAATTCAGTTGCACAGAACTAAGCGTGTTATGCAGATCGTGCGATGTGAAACTCGCGTGGCTTGCTTGCTTCGCCGGCCCCTGGAAACATTAACGCAACCCACCCCGGAGGCATCAGCCATGAACAGAACGAAGCTTTGGGTTGGAAGATAAATACTAAAAGACGCGCACTGTCATTCCAAATTCATTTTCGTTCGGTAGGCATGTGTTTTCTTTTTCATTATTTAGCCCATATTTTTGACTACCGCAGCATTCAGTCGATAATTCGGATCCCCCTTTTTGCGTGTATTATTCTGCATAATGTGTGACCTGCACGAGAGAGCAGAAGAATAAGAAAAGAATAACGCAGTGTCGACTTTCACGCGGCGATATCAAAAGAAAGCAAAGCGTTGCTCAAAAGAAACAAAAAAAAAAGAATAAATGCATGTCGACATTTCTCTTTTTCAAATCATCCGCTGCAAGAAAACTCAGATGTTTGGTCGAAGTGCGTGCTTGCAGATTCAAGCTTACTACAAAGGTGCGAAGACGCACAGCCCTTACGGGAGATGGGCCAGTCAGTTCATAACACAGTGCCGCTAGGCGGAACCGCTTCCATTTCGACCTGTTCCTGGAGCGAAAAGAACAAACGGACAAGGGCAACAGACGACGGCCGGCAACGAGTTTTCGATTTGTTTCTGGCGTGAGTGGTGGTCGCGCGCAGCGGCAATTTCCTGTTTGGCCGGCGCCACCGAAGCCGTATTCGCTGAGGTCTCACAATGCGCGCCGCATCATCGCGTTCCCGGGAGCCTTGCCAGCCCGTACGTCCGTATATAAGGCACGCGCATTGCAGCCGGATCCTTCCGCTATTGGTTACTGCGGCCATCAAGGCTTGCATGTCTGGCCGTGAAACAGCGCCTTATTGCATCCCTTTCTTCTGCTTCATCTTTCTTTTTAATCGACTTTCTGTTGTTTTTTCGCGTTAGGGTATTCTCTCGAGTTCGTGATGCAGACATCGAACAGGCGTAAAGGAACGAAAACGGGAAGGGGGGATTAGAATTGCCTTGTTCGGTATTTAACGCACGGCCCGGTTTTCAGTGCACTGAGTTCTCTTTAGCAGGTCGTTAAATTAGACCCGTCATGCGCCGCGTAACGATAGCAGTGCCAGGGCTTTTGACCCTTTTGCAGTCTGGCTGCGATAAGCGATAGCCTTGCGAGAGAAGGACGTAAAACGCGGATAATAGATGCTTAATAAACGCATAACAAAACAAATAGTATTAAACATCTACGAAAGTTCTCTCCTTTTTTTCTTATGTATTACAATGCGCTTATGTGTAACCACCTGCTGCAATAATATGTAATTCTCACGCCTCCATATTTTTTTTTTTGCGTTTATCCTTGAGGCATATTCTTCCTGTTTGATCAGTTATTGTAATGTTTCCTGGCTATTTTTTTTCTTTTTGCTACAGTTTGTTGCTCATGCTTCTTGCTGGTTTTTGGATGTCTTATTTTTCTTGGGCTGCTCTTGCCATCCTCAAAATCTGGCATAAGAACGTTGTTGAAAACAAATGACCTACACAGATTAATTGACGCAGGGAGAGTAACGTTCTAGTTACGCCGCGAATGGTGAACTGAGCAGGCAACTAGCCATGCAGTCCCCACGTCGCGTAAGGGCTGTACAGAAGAGTTGAAAGACAACCTGTTGTGCCGCCTCCCTCGCATAGTAGTCACTCTTCGCAACCTTAACTTGCGATTTCCACCGATAAAGTGCAAGGCCGAACCACCTTTCGACTTAGGGGCGTGTATTCAAGATTCAGCGAACATAAGTGAACAGGATGACAAAATATGTCCGGCAACTTGACCTACATCACGCGTACTTACACTGCTGTGAAGACACGTAAAGTGATTGCATCCCATGCAACTCCTTAATTTAATCATCTCTGGTTAGAGGAGTATCACGCATACGTGAGCGGTGAACTTTGCGCCGAGTGAACGAATCTGAGCAGCACGTCTCACAGTATTTCTTTGGCAGCAGTTCCTGTATATACGCCGGCAGAATGTCATTCAACACGTATACGAAAGCAAGGAAGGAACGCAGGAACGCGCAAAGGAATGCGCTATTCTGACCGTCATGTTCAAGTACGTTACAGTGGTGAAATGATACGCGGGAGCGATGCGGGAATGTGACCTATCAGTGACTTCACTTGATTCGAGCACGTCTTCTTCGAGCGCTCAGCATCTCCCGTCCGACATCGCGTCTGGGATTAACCATGGCCCGCCCATCACACGTTGCAGGGTTCGCCTGCGCAGAGTTCGCTACACTGCACAAGGGAACACAAGCGACAGAGACAGCGCGCTGAATAATGGCAAGCGAGGTTAACCGTCTTCAAATTGCGCACACTGCCATCCCACACTGAAGGAGGGGGCACAAACGGAATAGGAACACCAAGAATTGTTCTCAAGGGAATTCATTGCGCTGACGTATCAGCACAGCATTTTTGTCGTTGCACCATTCGCCAATGGAATCTATTCGATGCAGGTGTAGCCGATATTTCACCAGAAATGTTTTGTCCATCATTACACGCTGCTTGCTTTTTAAACAGAGATAGCTGCTTATTTCTCTCTATTGGATGGTGCGGAATCTCAAGTTTCCATATGTCTAGACGAGCTTATCGTTTTTTTTTTTCGTTTACTGTTTAATCCTAGTGTATTTTCTGACCTCTCTTTTTGCCCGACAGAGTGACGTGGATTCTGAAAGATGTCGACAAAGTCCCTGTGCCTTCATCTTTATAAGCATATAAATTAAGAAATGGCGCAAAAGTTTCGGTGGTTATATAAGCTCTCATCAGCTGTCTGTTCCATAGTCCGTTTATCAGCTTTTTTCATTTTTTACACGTTTCATTTTACACGTTTCAGTTTTTACACGTTTCATTTTTTACACATTTTTTACATTTTTGCTCACGAAAGGCGTCATAGAGCATTCCTGTAGCCCATGGGCGTCGCCGGTTGTCTTAGTCAAGAAGAAGGATGGCGCCCTTTCGCCGAGCAGGAATGCTTCGTAACAATATTTACGCTAGTTATACTTCAAGATATCGCAAGGTTGTTATAATCATACGCTGGAAACAGCGACCGTTTCTAACTTACAGCGCTCAGCGATTGAAACGCGATAGTCGGACCGCGTGATAGCTGGAGCATACAGTGCTACTGGGTGCGGTAGTAGACCACACTGGGACCAAACTGAATTGTAATTCTTCAGAAAGTCTCCCGCTTTCATTGAGTACCCCAGCAAGTAAGCTCGGTGTCCTAAGCGCGAAACGATAACGCAAAAATATTTGGTAGCCATGCGCTCCAAGCATCGCATCTCATTCGCTGAGCACTGTGCACATTTCCCGTAATACACACGCCTCGTCGTGAATGTACTTAGCATTAATAAATGACGTTGCGGTTATAATGAAGCTCCGCTTTTCTTCTTTTCTTTTTCAGACATGGCCCATTCCTCGGAAAACTGCTTCATTTGACGAATAAAGGTATCAACGTGAATCATCGATGAAATCCACGCGATCAAGATTCTTTACGCATAGGGTGCAACCTTGAAGAAGAGAAAAGAAGCTTCGCATATACAAGATGTACACTCATCCCTTGGATAGTGTTTAAAACAAAATAAGTAGCGTAGGCACGACAATCGATGCGAGACGAAAAGGCACACAGCCATGGTCGCTAATAAATGTCGACGACGTATGTGATAAAGAGACAACTAATGAAGAGTACCTTGAAGCTAAGAGTATAAGGCAGATTTTCTTTTTCACTTATAGTTGTGCTACTACACTTTAGTTTAAAAAGAAAAAAAAATAACAGTGATGTGTTGTGTCTTGTAGACTTGAGTATGGAAGCCTGTTTTGTGCGACTCTTGTAGCCTAAATATGTCCTTTATGTTGTCAAAACAATAATAATTGTTGCGGTGTTGTGTCACGTCAAGCGGAGTCACCGTCGTGTGCAGTGCTTTGGCAAGGTCATTGTTTCGTTAATGTTTCCATTGCATTGTGAATAAAAACACAGATTGAACTAGCGTTCTCCAAAGATTCATCAATTTGCACGCTACGTCTAAATAAGTAGTGTGCGCATTCGCGTAAGGATATTATTGCTGTGTGTGCGAGCTCGGTGTCGACATTTGAGAGTGTAATAAAAACGGCTGTGCACTTGAATGGTGCTGCTCACTTTAAAGCTTTCATTTGAACAAACAACACAGCGTACCGAATTAACCTCGCCTCAGAGCTACAAAAAAATATTCTATAACCCATTAAGGTAACAATGATTACAGAAAAATATTCTATAACCCATTAAGGTAAGAATGCTGGAACGACACAATGCAAGAGACAGTCATTCGTGCTCAGAAAAGATGCCTACCTCAAAACGCAAACAGTTAAACGGCATGCTAAAATATCATTTTTCAATTGTCAACGTCAGATTCAACCGGAACTTACAAGGCACAATCACTGTACGTAGTTAAAATAATTTCATTATAAGTACATAACGCAGAATGCACTAAACATGAGCAGGACATGAAAGTTTGACTATAACGGGTACAAAAAGAGGAAGTCTAAAAGGAAGAACAGCTGAAAATGAGGGAGGGCCACGTTAGGACGTTCCACATTTAGAGTAGCAATAAAAGGCTGTTTGCTTATTATCTTCTCAAGGATTCAAATATTCTGTTACCTGTTATTACCAGTTATAACACATGTAAGAGATTCTCTTCTATTACCTCAAAAATTGCAAATAACTAAAATGAGGAACATTGACGCTCAGAAACCGAATTGAATGGTTCATGAGGTTTAACGCTGCAATGTGACAATTGTACGCAATGGTGAAGGGCTTGTGACTTATTTTAATGACCTAGCGCTTTATAACGAAATACTGCATTTTCCGAGTTTCAACCGATGAACTTCGGCTGCCACGGCAAGCGTACGTTGTAAGCCTTAGTGCGTTTCTGCTCAATAACAGTGCCCCTCTAATGTGAAACACCTCGTCAAATTGTAATTTGATGAACGTACCTTTGGGAGTCACGGCACTCTGCGGTTCTTGAGAACTACAATGCGTCATAACCAAGGAGCAACAGAGATATACTTTTATCACAAAAGTTAAAAATAAATGCACTTTATGAAAATATGGTGTGTCTTAAGAACTTAAGGTACAACGCCTTGCGCTGGGGTATTTACGAGGTAGATTCTTACATCTGGAACCAGAGACGCCTTTCTATGAATGGAAAGTTATTTAAGGCAGCCGGCCTTAATCAATCCGTTCCGGCTTGTTACTTAACCCATTTCTTAAGTTTAGCGTTGTCTTAGAGCTAAGAGATGTTCCTGCCTCCTATAAAATAATAAGGACATGAGGATAATCATGACAGTGAGAACAAGAAGGAAGTCGTGCGAGCGATGACAGAACAATCATGTTATGACATCTCCTGCACGTTTCTCGTGACACCTAATCTGTGCAGAGATCTGCAAACACAAAAAAGGCAAAGTAACTATGTATGCGTTATAGTTCATCTCGTTTACTTCATAACGTAAGTTTTCTGTTGATTAGTAATATGAATTTGCAATGTCAGCTCTCCCAGCTACGCCTTTTTAATAACTGACATAGAAGCTGCTCTTACAACCACCCACCTTGTCGGCTACTTCGTAAGGTGTTCAGAATGGTTGTCATTGTCTTCTGGTCATGTCACCTAGCCAGGGCTGTGAACGCAAGTTACCGGATAATGAGGTGGCCATTCGCTTAACCGCGCCAGGCAAACGGTCAGTGAATACTGCTGTCTCGAGCACAGAGCACACACAAGGTTTTCACACTGCTTTCACTTTAACGATACACAGATGTTGCTAACATCTTCCTCCACGAAGCGCCCAGCCTGGTTTATATAAAACAGATCGAACACCAAGCGTCAGCAAAGCACGGTGCACGTATGTGGCTTCTTCGAAAGGTAGGTGGCAATGCTTTTTCTTTATGAAGGTCCATTTTATGGCTGCTAAGTTTGCCAAGATATGGAAACAGCAGCGTAATAGCCGCGCGGCCAGTTATTCATGTTTCCTGGCATTCTTCCAGAGTAGTAGGACGAAAAAAATTAAAATATATACTGATGGCTATGTAGAATGATCGCTTTTGATACAACAGAGATGTCACCGCCTGTTAAACACTGACCTCTCTGGCAGGCGATCACTGGCAAGCGATCTCTCGTATAAGTGGTGGCTCACGCTTGCAAGCGGTCAAAGCTTTACACAATGTATGCTACATGCAGGCACGTAGCCAGGATGTTTTTTCGGGGTGGGCCCAGAAGCATCATCATCATCATCACACCACCACCACCACCACCACCACCACCACCACCATCATCATCATCATCATTTATACAACCTTAAAAGCCCTTTTCAGGGTATTACATAACAAAAGGTGGGGGGGGGGGGGGGGGACAAAAACGTCAATAACAGCATGGTCATTATTATACAATGCTTAAAAAAACTTGCCCGGGAAATTAGAAGGCGCTTAATTATTAGACGAGAAGGAGAACACAGTGCAATGCAGCCCAAGAGGCGAGTTAATCCGAGATGGAAAGGAAGTTTTTTTTACAGCACAGTAAAGCTAGTGCGTGATGCACGAGAAAGAATACTTTCTAACCAAGTAATGTGGACGAAGAAGGGACAAACAGAGTTGGTGACGGAAAGAGGAGGGACAAAAAAAAAAAAAAGGCAATGCACAGGAATCATGCGCCCACTTACGGATGGGCAGAAAATAAAACAAATATTTGTCGGACGCTCTCTCTACTCAATTTCTCACACTTTGTCTCAACTACAGGCATGCCAGAAGAACGTGAGCCACTTTATGACAGCAATTCTTAAAAGAAGAAACACATATTCGCGAAAACAATTTGATTGAACCACAAAAAACCAAAACACTGATTCTTTCATGACACAAAAGGTGCAGAACGCTAACATTCGTTTAAGGAAGCAATATCAAAGAAAGACATTGCGAGTGATTTTATGATATAGTAAAAGACAGTGCAAAAGAAAAAAAAAACGACCATGCAGCTTGGCTGAAAAATGCGGTTCACCCTGCAAATTTCATGCGTCGCTGTTTCTCTATAAACACAGCGATAATTTCGTCGACACTGACTTGCATCCGGTGAATTGACATAAGAGCCAGGCCATTAAGCCGCTCTTCAGCTGTTCGGTTCCTCAAATATGTTTTTACTCTTTCCTGTGTCGAGAAGCTGCGTTCTGCAGCAGCTGTACTTACTGGGATTGTCGCCAATATCTTGAGTGTGTGAACGTTCGGCAAGAGGGCTTTGTTGCATTCAGGTAAAGCGCCCGTCGCAGAGCGGGGAAGTTCCTCCTCTTGCATGGCTTGCCATTTAGTTTTCCAGATTTTCCATTCACCTTTTAGCGTAACGATATGCGCTGTTGTCATATCTCTGAGGTAAAAATCGAAGGTCGGCTGAACAGATTCGAATTTGCCCTTGCAGGCGTGCTTTGGCGACACAAATTGCAAACTTTGCAGTGTTTTCCGGTGGTGTGCAAAGCGACGTTTCAGGGAAGCTTTTAGGTCATGTATCTGTGGAATGAACGTGGCTCACAGTACTCTTCCGCAGAACTACAAGCGACCCTGGTTACCTTGTTTGTTTACCCTTTTTACTCCTTCCGCCACGCGGGCGCCTGCCCCCACGACACAGGCAGCGGAAAAAGGGTGGTGGGGTTCGCAGAGGTGCCAGGGGGATTGAACGGGTTAATGGGTCGCCGAAGCCGTCGCTTTCCATAGAAAAGTCCTCTTTTCCGAGCTTTTCGTTAGCTTCCGCCGTCAGGTCGTGGAAAAACTCTGCGTCTGCCGCAAAGCAAAGCCGTACGCGTGCACGTTCCCACGCGCCGCAGCTATCAGTTAAACAAAGCACCTGAATGCTCCTTAAGTTGCCGCCACTACGCGACTGCAAAAATGACGCCCGCATTATACCGCCTGCTAGCTCTGCAGCAACCGCTCCTCTCGTTAAGACACCGCTATTCTCGTTAAGAAGGACATTTCCTCAGGGAATCCACCGGTGGAGTCAACGATACCCTTTTCTGTATGTCCTGTCATTCTTTGCGCTGTTCCTTGAAGCAATCCAGCCACCGAGCGCCCTGACCGTAGATGACAATCCTCGTTTCGCTCAATATAACCATGGTCGCTTTTGCACAGAAAACCCGACACAACCAACCAACCACCTTCCTGAACATAACTGATATGCGACGAAGAAAAGTCGCACGAAGTACGGGCAGATAACGTCGTTTTCACTAGTTTCAAAGCCGTATGATATTTTGTTCGTTCTGGTAATTTCGTTTCCAACAAGCTTGCCTTACATATATTAAAATGTCCCGCGTTGCGAAGTTTTCTGTCTTTTTCCGCAATCACATAGCAGTAACTATTTCCGATATTTGGTTTCAGTTGGTATGACCGTTGTGTCAGGAAGATTGATACGGTGGACGTCAGTGGTCGCTATCTTGGGAATGTTCGGCTATCGGGTTGCGATCTGTTGCAAAATTGCAGGGGTAATTCCCGTGCTGTCGAAATGTTTCTTCGAGGTTTTTCGTTTTGCCGATGTAGCTCGC
The DNA here is from genome assembly GCA_013339685.2 of Hyalomma asiaticum. Classification (NCBI taxonomy): domain Eukaryota; kingdom Metazoa; phylum Arthropoda; class Arachnida; order Ixodida; family Ixodidae; genus Hyalomma; species Hyalomma asiaticum. The sequence goes on along the minus strand of CM023483.1, from coordinate 14,568,219 downwards.
ATCGCATTTTTGTATACAGTGCCTTGGGCTCTCTCCTTCGGTGAAAGGCCTTTGGCAATATGTAGAGAACGTGTGTTCGCAGACTTGTAAGTCACTCGGATGCCTTCTTTTCTGAGAATACGGCCGATGGGAGAGTGTGGTGTTTCTGTTGTGGTGTTGATTGAGGAACCGGACGCTGAATTCTCGGCAAGCGTAGCCGTGCTTTTGGAATTGAAGGGCTTTCGGAATAAAGGTTCTTGGGTAGCGGTTTTTAGTGAGTTCCTTGACTATCGTTTATTTTTCATTTGTTTAAATGCGCACGGCACTATTTGTACTTGTGCCTCTGTACCCCTGCATTAATGGCTGACTTGACAAGTTTCGGGGGGGGGGGGGGCCTGGGCCCCCCCTTGCCTACGTGCCTGGCTACATGTAAAAGAAAAAGTATCAAGGCAATTGTAGAAGCAGTTACAGGCACCCCTTTCCCAGTGCACGCAAAGAATCATGCACTGCCCAAATGCGGAAGAATGTTCACATGAAGCAGCATAACGCCTCCCCATACACTGCCCCTACGCGAAAACATATTCACATGAAGCAACATAACACGATGTAAGTACATATATCTTGCCTTCACAGGAACCTAATGACGTGCAGTGGAGGTCTAAACAGCGCTGTTGTTAGCGTTCTACACATTTGTTCCTTTGCTGTTATGCAGTGGATGGTTTCCCAATGACATCCAGAACCCCGTCGAAGCCCTTCGAGTGGATGTCGGCGGGCAGAGCCGGGATAAATTATGAGGATGTCGTACCATGAAATACCCGTCGTCATGCAGTCAGCGCAGACACATTAGGGTGTGTTGCTGGTACAGAGGGAATATAATCGATTGATTATTGTGCTAAAGTTATAGTGCTTATATGCACACGTGCTACCGCTTTTCCTCCGCAAACTTTTATCTTCAGTACCTAGCGAATAAATCACGCATTGGCGAAAACCATAAATACCAAAGCTTATGCAAACAGAAAAAGAAGAACTATCACGAGTGCTCTCGCGCATGATAAGGCGACTTACGGCGAAAGCAATCCCAAATTGTCATAAAGGTATTTTTACGTGAGCTACTTTAGCATGTCTCTAATTTCATTCGACAATACGTGAATGTCTTTTGGCACGCGCTGTAAAAGTTAACAATAATGGTTAACGGCAGAGCGCCATTTAGGTGAAGGACAGAGAAGAACACAGACAGCACAGGGTGCAAAAATTATGGAAGCGCTCCAAAACAGAAAAAAAAATAGTGAAGCTTGCACTAGTGGCCCAAGGCTAGCGAAGCTGAAGGGCACCGGGGTGATCCGGGTTTGTCCTCTAGCACACACACATTTCGTCATGGTCCGAAGCTTCGGGAAACGCCTCGCAAATAACTGCGGGGCCCAGCGGACGCTTCTCAAAGCTTCGCACCGAGCTCAGCGTATAAAGACACGTCGAACCACAGAGGACCGTGCTCCCGACATGGTGGCTGCAGAAATTAGCGTCCTTTCCTCAACCACATCATCATCATCACACGGCACCCCTTTGCTGTACTACACTATCCGTTTGTGCACAGCTTCGCGCCATGAAAGGTCGCATGCTCTCGTAGTGCGAAGCTATGCGCAAACGCATAGCCATGCGAGACGCTGTGTTGTTGTTGTTGTTGTTGTTGTTGTTGTTGTTGTGTTGTTGTTGTTGTTGTTGTTGTTGTTGTTGTTGTTGTTGTTGTTGTTGTTGTTGTTGTTGTTGTTGCCTCTATAGTTGGCACTGTGCACCTGAGAAATCGACGCACACTGTCTTTTTCTTCAGCTTGAACACGTGCGCACGCCAGCTGCACTTTTGCCAGTGGGCAGCCGTCACGTGCGCAAGAGAAGAAAGAAGCGCGCGTGCGAACGCCGCACATTCGGCATTGCATAGAAGAAGTTCATGCGAACTAATGATGATGATTGATTTGCGATACACCACAAAGATTATTGTGATACACCATACAAATTACGATAGCCACAAAGTGCTTCGTAATTAAAACAGGAAGCGATTGCATCAGTGATACTTTGGTGATGTTGCTCAGCAAGGTAATGAATATTTATATTTGTTATTCTAACCTCTATTTTCACGATATGTCCACTTTTATTAATATGATGGACAACGCGGTGGGGCATCCTCACGGTACAATGCGTATTTTAGGAAAGTCTCTCAGAAGAAAACTGGTTTCGAACTACTGCTTCTCCTGTGCTGTATGTGTTCTTGTTTGCGCTCTGCAGTTTACCATTATAAAGGAACTATAACCAACAACAAATTTTCGTAAGCTAGCATTCAGTCACCTGTGGCGCACATACTGGAATGTACCTGGTCGAGGGATGTGAGTATGCGCCACAAATAATTTTCTTATCGTTCATCGACACGTGACTGACGGACACGTCATGTTATCGATGTCGTCACCTATGAGTCATATTACGAACCATTACATCAAGTGAGGTATATTCCAAGCGAACAAGACGCGAGTCTTCAATTTTTTAATTTTTTGTTGCGTATGTGTTATCCACGACGGACATCACATTCCGTTTCGCCTGAGGCAGTTAACGGCTTCAAAAAAACATTCATGAGTGGGCAAATGTTGAGAAAAGCCCGAATTCGCGCCACCTGTAAAGTGGTGGGGACAAACGAAGACAGAAGGAATTTCTTTGAACGTCCCTGCAACGTTAAAGTGAATAGTAACTACAAGGAATGTTCACGCAAAGATGTCTCACCGTCAAAGTCACGCTAACAGATCGGTGGTTGTACACCGATCTGTTATAAGTACGCTGCCGCTATAGGCTTGCGTAGGGCTCTCCATTGAAGGGGGAGGGGTGGGGGAATCTTCACTGCATTTCCACCCTCCTCCTCCCAAATCCCTCCCACAGCGGCCATTTCGGTCAAAACGCAGTGCATTGTAAATGCATGGCGTAGATTTGGCGCCCCCACAGGTTATTAAGGCGGGGAGTAGCAGCGTAGCACGCCTATGCTGCTAATGCAATCGGTGCTTCATTGAATTAATGTCCACATAAATCTGTTAGTCAGGCAGACTTCGTTACCTACACTTACCACGTGAAAACAAGGGTTCGCTTCGGGTGTTGTTCGCACGACGTGGGCTTAACGTGTTTAGTGCAGAAGATTCTCGCAGACAGGGACACAGGCTAACGATAAACGCCGACGATAAACAGAAGAGAAACACAAGGGCAACAAAGGCGAATAACTGCTTCGCAGCAACGCAGACTTACGTACCCAGACGAATTCCTATAAAACCGATCAATAATGGATAAAGACGAGCAAAATGGATCCCGAATAAGCGTGGTTAAAATAAACCAGACCACTACACTAAAATAAAAGATGCACATTAAGGGTAAGTAGTCGCACAGCGAGATCAAATTGCGAAGAAAACAATTCAAATTTAGCGAAAGGGAAACAGAAACGAATCCCTGCTCCGTACTCCGAACACTTTTTCACTGCAGTGGAGTTGGGGTGGATCTTTCGTACCGTTCGTACCCAAGCTGTGACATCTGTGAAAAGCATATTCTTGCTTGTTTGTTATCTCTCGCTCACTTCCCTCTTTGACATGGCTGTAGCAGATACCGTCGTTCTGCTATTCTATTTTATCACTGGTAGAGCTATAGCAGTTCTACCATAGTTGCGCTAAATTGACCTATATCGTGCGGACTTATTCTAAACGCCAAGAAACCGTGGTCGCACTTTGATTCGTGTCTACTGATGGCGGCCATCAAGGTCAAATATGAAGTTTCATGAATTCTTGCAGCTCACGAATGCTCTCTCGATGAATTTCAAAGAAATATAAGAGCAAGCACAGGACGTATAACCTAAGAGACCACTGGGTGACCTTCTCCTTTCAATGCGCGCTCATTCGGTGGAGCTCCACTAGGAGCGCCGACTGTTGAGGCCCATGCGTGCCTTTTTTTTTTAAACTTTATCCAATCAGCGCGAACATAAACGGATATTCCAGCGCACTGGAATCTTACGAAATAACCCCGTCTGCGTACTACGTTGAAACAAACATAAGCGCACTATAAGTTTCTTTTCGCTTCGAGCAACTGTGATAATGTTTTCGTTAGAATAAAATTAAAATATGCAGTGTGTACACGAAAAGCGGGTGAGCTGGCTCAATCATTTATATCTCTAAAAGTACCACGGGCGCTTCACTTAAGGCCAGAACATTGACTAAATCAATGGTCCTATTGATATTCAAAGCGAGCGTACCTTAATGAAAATTGCTCAATCATTCACGCTCATTAAGCTAAGTTATCTGTCTATTTTCAGATGACACGAAGCTTGTGTTATCTAGAGACGTCCTGAAGCAGTCGTAGAGAGCAGATTACCTTGACATCTAGGTGGTCATGAACCTCAGGATTTATTCTCGTAAGTCGACGGAAAACCATTCCACGAATTTAAGGGAGGTACCTATATTTACTGAAAACTGCGCATGCAAGGTTAGATGACGCTGCTCTCTTTCTTTAAACAGTTGGCTGGTTAGAAAATAAAAGCCGCATAGTTCATACTATAGTGCTACATTCGCTAAAGTGTTGTTGACGATTTCTCAGCCTGATATTCATTATTCATCTTAAAATTCTGGTCCAAACGATGTGCTTCTACCATCACTTCCTCACCGAATGATGCTCACAGCATTTTTTTTTTCTCAAGCAGCCAAACATGTCAAACTAATGCGGCTTCCTGTGAGAATGAAGGTCCTTAAAAGAACCCGCCTAGCAGATGATCTTATTGCATGTTAAGGTTGCACGACACACATAATATGGCACAAGACGTGGGAGGTACATGGCCAACAATCGTTAGTAAAGGTGATGAAGTTACCTTCGGAAAGGCCACAGCCGAAGTTAATAATTCGATATAAAGATTTCAATACTTCGACATGACAAGGCAAAATTAGAGGTTCAAATTTTTGTGATAGTATAGCCTCTTTTGGCGAGAAGCTTTATTTAGTTTTGGCAAGCGGAATAGATAGATCTGCTTAAAATTATCGAGAGAACCTATTTGACGGTACCTGTATTGGGCAACCACGCCATGGATGCATATTTTAGAACAGGGCAAATTAACTTGTTTCGCCAACGCTGTTCAGTATCACAGTAGACCCTATAGGTAAAATGCGGCCCAAGTAACCTAATTTTTTAGGGCTTTCTCGTTCACGTATTCAATGAGGTTAGTTAAAGAAAGATGTTCTCTTAGAATGACCCCTAAATGTTTATGATTGGGCATGCTTCCTCTAATTTAATGTCATTCTGAAAATGATAAGAAAAGAAGGGATTTCATACTGACCGGCGAATGGCAGTCAGACTGCTCAACAGCAGCTTATGTTTATTTCCCGTGTTTTTACAAAAATCGCCGAAACTCACGAGAAATGGTGCAAAAGCGTGGTGGTCATCGATGGAAATGATGGATTGATATAATGCACAGTCACACACATGAAATCAGCCTCTAGATGAGGTGTTACGATTTCTATTATTAAACCGTGTTAAATACGACAGATTCCCTACCACGAATCCCCGAGGAACGCTGTAGGTGACGTTAGCAAAAGACGACTGTATTGAACGCATCTTCGGCTGAGTGACACCGCCACAGTGGTGGCGGATGCAAGATCCATCTTGGTTGCCCACGTAAAAGAATGGCGTCTTAACTGCGCGGCGCTGTTGCTACGCCGTAGGCTGCAGTCAAGGAGGTCTTTCTTTAACCCTTTGGGCCCTGGTGTCCTCAAACGAGGACAAGACTAAAAAAGATTTTGCTTGCGCTACTGACAAGGAAAAAGAAACTGAAACTCAGCTTGTATAACTCGCAAAACGCCTCCAGAGGAATTGACATCAACTCTCACGTGATCGCGTTCGTCAGAGCAGCAGCGAGGAACAACAAAGATAGAAGACGACGATGTGGACGCTGGGCGAGGTAAGTGCCCTTTTTGATATTTTTTTACTCCCGAGCCGCTGTTACTATTGGGGTGAGAATTTAGCAGCATATTTTTAAGTCCATATAGAAGATAGAACCAGTAAAGGCATTCTCAGGGAATGCGCATTTCAGTGACCGCGTGCATCAAAGCGTCTGTCCTCATTTGAGTACATGAGGGCTCGGTGGTTGCCGCAAATCGCGAGTGACGGAGTGGCGTCTCGTGGCAGTACCGCTGTTTTTGCTTATTTTTCAGGCGCCGGAATGAAACCTGAATTCTTCTACTCTGCGACGAGAACCCGCAGGCCCCGATTGGTGGCGCTCGAAGACGCGGATGAAATGTTTGTCCAATTGGACAATGGCAACCTATCGGACGTTGGGGATACTGAAGATGAGGAAGACGATGACTTCATTTTTGAAGAGGCTGGCAGTGATGACTGCACCCTTGAAACGCGAGAAACGTCAGATGAGTTAGACGAGATACAAGCGTGCAAAGAAACATCGTGCTTGAAAGTTGCAAGGGCAAGCCAAGAATCAAGTGTGGAAAGTGCAATATCCACCTCTGCTTCAAGAAACTGCTTCAAGGAATTTCACGTCCATCACTGAAGGTCACACATGTTGCTAGAAACTATTTTGTTGCATCAAATTGCGTGCATAAGATGGAAAATAAACCGTTACACAAACATTCGCTTTTGCCTCTACTGCAACCATTAGGCCCTGATGTCCTCATTTGAGGACATGGTCCCAAATTTTACATTAAGCTAACCTTGCATATTTTTTAATTACATACCAGTTTTCTATGGCCTAAAGAAGCAGAATATCACAACTAAAAAAATAAATGTGTGATAAAAAAATTCCAGGGCCGAAAGGGTTAACCATCTTGGCTGCAGTAGCGTCGGCTGCGAATGCGCACTGCAGGATGGGACTGCGCCGCGTTCCATCGTCGATATCCACGGCGGCGCGTTGGCGTGCATTTGTGTCGCGATAGGCCCAGCCGAACGTGGGGCACCGGACTCGGAGTGCATAATCGAACATACGGCACAGTACGAGTGCATAGAAAATGGCACCAATGCCGTAAGCCGAACATGCCATGGGTCATAGGTGTAAGAGAAAGATGAGGGGGGAAGCGACAGTGAAGAAAATTGGCTATTCATTAAACAGGACTAGAATTCTGTAGCGCGGCCTCTCGTTTTACGAGTAGCTTAGAAAGGAAGAACGGCGTCAAAAGCCTAGATAAACCAGCGCGCTGTGCACGTAGGGCGTTGCTGATTCGATCAAGCTTACATTACACCGGCCTGTCGGATTAGTTGACACAACTTCGCTGACCTGTCAATTTCGCGGAGTGGATACGATCGCATATTTATTTACATGTGATGACAAATCGGAAAAAATGAGCATGGTTTGAGGACATTTCAGATGTACTATCCGAAATCCACTCACAGTTATAATATACAATTGACATGCAAACCATAAGGTATATAACAAAATGGCAGAATAGTATAAGAGCCCGGTCCGTAGATCAAGGGAAGACAACTATACTTAGTAGAATAAAACTGCCATTGAATAACGGGAGTGACAAAGCCTCACATAGGCAATAGTGAACACAAAGGAAATAAAAAAAAATCCACGCATATCCACGGAGTGAATGATGATGAGTGGGCGAAGCTCCGGATGTTCATCGGTAAAAACCATGAATCTTCCGTGAATCTTGCCCAGTACATCACAAAAGACGTGACAAACACTGTTTCTCGCCATCTAGCGCTCTCCTATCACACTAGAGCACGCAGCGAGCGCCTCCGCGCCATCTATTGATCACGTACTAGCTAAGCAGCACCGCAGTGCTCGGACGGACGAACGGACGAACGGGCGGGCGGGCGGGCAGACAGACAGACAGACAGACAGACAGACAGACAGACAGACAGACAGACAGACAGACAGACTCCAATGCTACGCGTTCGCATACATCTGAATGAAGCGAGCACCGCGGCGCCATCACGCCATCTAGTGAGCACTTCATTAAACTAGAGGTGGCTACATACTATGTACCGAGGAGGGAACGACTCACACCCTAACGAGCTTCGCTCCTAAAAATGAACACCACATCTACCACACTTAATGAATTAAGACCGGTTATGCTATAAAGCGCACGATGAAGGATTCTTTTTTATAAAATCCGTGCTTATAAAATCTACGCATATATGCTCATTAGTAATAACACTTAGACCGGCCGCAGTGATGCAAAGGCTGGGGCCCTTTAGTGCTGACAGTATGTAGCGAGGTCGCATTTCGACCTCGACGGCCGTAGTCTGATGGAGGCGAAGTGTACTCTGGGTTAAGTTAATGCGAGTTAAAGAACCCCAGGTTGTGGAAATTTCCGGAGCCCTCCAATACGGCGTCGCTCATAATCAGATTGTGCTTTTGGGAAGTAAAATACCAGAAGTACTCCAAATCAAGAACTTAAAGACGATACAAATTATTGGAAATTACTAGCGAAACTCATCATTACCATGCAAACATTAAAGCGTCCTCTCGGCAGACTTAGCACCCGAACATGTGCTTCATTCTTGTCTTGTATAGAATTTCTTTGGCGACTTCGTAAACGGAAAACAATAGCAGCCCCACACACATTATTTTGTATCTACGTGAAGAAAAAAAGAAGCCATTAGAAACATATTTAAAATCACCGTGTGGCACATGCAAGCGGACTGCCTCCTTATTTGACTGAGTAGTTTTAATGTCGTGTTCTGTAAGAAAGAAACCTTGCATAACAACAATACGTAATCACCCGCACGTACTGCAGTACGCAAAAAGAATGCCAAATAACGGAGTCATTCTCGTTCCTGAATTGTGAAAGAAAAAAAGAGAAATAACTAGGCAGTCGATGTGCCATGAACAATCCGAAAACGAGCTAAGTCATCGAAGTCGTTGAATAAGCGCATCTGGTCACTGCACCACACCAAGATTTCGTCAGTTTCCAGGCGAAGCCTTGCAATCACTCAGAAACACAGCGTTTCTGTATGCTGCCCTGTTTGGCGCTAGAACAATGAAAACGCGAAAACAACCACCCAGATTTTGCCTTACGATCACGTACCTGTACATGGTCGATATAATTTGGTTGTTCGCCTTTACATTGTTCTGGCAATTGTAAGTCAAACGCGAGGGCAGTACAGGTTCGATAAGTAGCGCCGACTCGACAGACAAGCGTCACCGAATTCGACAGCTGTTGCTTTTAGGTCTAGTCCGGAATGACAAAGCGATTCCAGATCAAATGGTCGCTTGGAGTGCGCGCACTCCAATCCGCCTGAGCAAGCAGCCGCTTGCTGACGCGCTTCGGCACCCACTATGATAGCTGCGACGTCGCTTGGTCCTCAATACAACGCCTATTGGGCTGAGTAGTCGCCATAAATCAAACGCCCACGCGCCCGAGGGCCACGGTTATTTTCGTACTCAAGCAGAACAACGTGCTGAGGACGCGTCTATCGTTCTTGCCCCTGGCAACTGAGGAGAAAGTCAGTACAGCCTGAAGGCCAAACAATAGTAATGAATTATTTATCGCCTCGTCATTGACACTTGTAAAAGTTAGTTGTGGCAGCCGATTGGGATTGCAGAGTCAGTCACACGCTTCGTATTTAGAGTCGCGTTAGCGCTGTCGGCAGCGTCAAACTGAGCTTTACAAAGCAGTGATCCGTTACAATAAAGGGAGCTGTGCGAGTTACTGTAGATTCACAACGAAGCCTCTCTAATATGACAGAAAAATGTAAAAAGTTTTTTTGTTCCACCTACTTATTGCAGCAGAGCCAAAAGTTAGGGAGCCCTTTTCCTATCGCAAAAATAAAGGCGTGTTTGTGCCTTCTTTCTTTCTTTTTCTGGCTGTCTCCATTTCCCTCATTCTTTCTTTCTTGCTTGCTTTCATTTTCTCTCTTTCTTTCTTGCCGTCTTCCTTCACTTCCTTTCTTGTTTTTTTTTTTTTCTTCCGTAGAAAATCCAAGTGATTCATGTGGCTCACATAGGTTCACATCTTTCTCGTTTCTCGTTCACATCTTTATCGTTTCTCGCACGCTGCGTGTAATTCTTCATGTATATAAACGCTGCCTTGGAACACGCGCATGATGTATCGACTGGAGATCCTTCAGCGAATCCTAAAGAACGATCTTGCCATTAATTCTCACAGTATACGCTACCTTCTGCGGACTTACGAAGTTTCCTTTGATGTGTTTTCTTTTATGGGAATGCACAGCTAGTGGAAGACGTCACGTTTATCATCCGAGACAAAGCTGATGGCTTATAAAACAGTAGTACGCCCAACCCTAGAATGTGCTAGTATTATCTGAGATCCGCATAGTCTAAAGCTTGTTGACGAGCTAGAAAGAATCCAGCGAATGGCAGCTAGGTTTATTTATTCGAGCTATCAGCGCAAACAATCAGTGACCGCGTTATTTAACACGGCTAACCTTCAGAAGCTGTCTTCGCGCAGACTAATCGCACGCTTGAAGTTTCTATACCAACTGTATAACAAGACATTAAACATAGATCCAACTTTGTACCTTCACCCTCCAGCCCGAGTGTCACCGCGTATCAATCATCCGTATGCTATTTTACCTAATGCCACGAGAATTTATTTGTCTTTATTTATTGATTTATTTGTTAATACTGGTCAACCCTCATAGAGGGTCGTACAATTATTGACTGGAACAAGCTTGATTCCAGTGTATTAGTTGATTGCGAGTCAGCTGAAAATTTTCAGCGTCGTTTGGAATTGAATTTAACATAATATTGTAATAATATTGTATATTGTGTTTTCCCACACCTGTAACAACCCGCTATGGCTTACAGTATTGAAAATAAATAATAATATACAAAATAAGCAGGACCGCAACGTGGAACCAGCTACTGCTTAAATCACTCATTTCATTCAAATGACTGCGCATGTACGAGATATTTACGAAGAATTTGACATCAGGCCGGACTGATATCAGTTGTTGATCCGGCGCACAGCCTTTACCATCTATGTTGCGCAAGAAGTGGTGAAAAACTCTTCCTGGAACTCTGATGTGTACTGTATCGCAGCCTGTCAGTGTTTATTTAGTCGTGCTTGCGGGGATGTTGTGGCGAGGTGATTGTAACGCAAAGAGACGAAATTTATGAATTAAACAAAACAAAAAAAGAGGACAGTGGTTGAATTGGCTGACTAGCTTACCTCACGCAGCGCGGTCGGTAGCGCCTCCCGACGACCACATTTTCGCGCTTTTTCAGCTTTTGCATGCCCACAGCGACAACGCAGGATCTAAGCAAGCTTCTTTAAAAAAAACAGCCAAGTGCAATTTTGACAGCTTGCACGTGCAATCTGTTGTATAAAATCGTGCGGTTTATTTGTTTGTTTGTTTGTTGTTTGTTTCTTTCACACATACCTACACCAATACCATTAAGAACGGATTTATAAGAAGGGGTAACATTTTCATACATTAGCCTCGATAAATATAGGAATCATTGCCATGCGTGGTTTAATCAACGCAGAGAAAACTAAGCTGAATCCTAAGAGATTCTGAGATATTTTTCAGACGCAGCTAGTGCACAAACCAAGACCAACCAACCAGCAACACGTTGGAGGGGTCAGTCCAGAGATGATTGACTGAAGCAGCACTCCAGAAGGATTCTTCTCAATTTTTTTAGGGGCCAAGCTCCTCTTAGTCTAACCTTGTCCTGCGCGTCAGGCGTCAGGCGTAACCGGCGTGCCGGGAGGCACGCGCTCGCCCTCGGCGCGTGCCTCCCGGCGCGTGCCTCTCTCTCTCTCACTCTTCCATCTGCTGTCTTGTGAGAGAGAAAGAGAGACAGAGAGAGAGAGCGAAAGGCGCGCGCTGACTATGGAAACACTTTCTTAGATGAACGCTCTACCAGCTCGCAAAGAAGGAGAACGCGCCCTCACCCGCGAGAGACAACGTTGGCGCAGGCAGCGTCTGCTAGCGAGTTTCTTGATTGAGAAATACCGACTGCTCGCGTTGGAGAACCGTTCACCGGCCACCCATATATATATATATATATATATATATATATATATATATATATATATATATATATATATATATATATATATACTTCGAAGATAAATACTTGGCAGCAGGTCAATTATAGAATCAAAGGGTCACGTTGAAAAAACATAACATTTATTACGACGTTTCGGCCGCGAGACCGGCCTTTCTCAAGCTTCTACTAAGCTTCTACTCAAGTAGAAGCTTGAGAAAGGCCGGTCTCGCGGCCGAAACGTCGTAATAAATGTTATGTTTTTTCAACGTGACCCTTTGATTCTATATATATATATATATATGCACTGGATCTTGACTTGCAATGAAGTGCCGGTGGGAGATTTCACTTGTGCATAGTTGAACCATAAGGATCCGTAGCGTGCGCGTTAACTAAATTAATCCGGAACTCGGCACGATCTACGATGAACCTCCCGAGCTTCTCCCACTCATCATCATTAACTCCGTGGATATGCTGTAATTTTTTTTCGTTACTTTGCGACAAAATGTGAAGTGTGCTGCCTATTCGTTTTCCTGATCCCTGGCCGTGGGTGGCTGCATATCTGTTCCTTCTCTCCACTCCCACTTTCTTCGTTTTACTTTCTCCATTTTCGCTTTATTATCATTTCGATAACAATTTCGTTCGGGTTCTTCTCATTTTTACTTCAACTAGCGTCATACTTCGGGGTATGGGAAGGCGTATTTTTTTTATCATCCCTAATTTTATTGCTATTTTCGTATTCATCCCGATTTAACGTGAACTCCGCGTCGCCCTTGCTGTGTGTTGGCTGCAAATCTTAACATTGGCGACATGCCAAGCTGCCAAATCACTGGCCTGTGAGGCAATCGGCGAGGGACTACAGAGCCTCGGTATCGCGGGCTTTCGATGACCGATCAACGTCACGTTTGCAGCCGTAACTCCTCCGCAAGATACCACCATAGCGTCCCTATTTACGCTTGTGAGGGATCGTTGTCGATCAGCTTCCGTTTATTCGCATACTCCCTGGAGTTCACAGACCATTCGCGTGCAACAGAATTTCATCACACTACGTACCTAACTCTTCGCCATCCCCGGCTCGCTACGTGTCCCATTGTCGATATCAGTTCGGTTGCTCTAACTCTCTGTCCGTCGGCAGTGTGCGCTTCGCACCTTCGCACTCCTTGATCGGCCCAGGCCCGCTTCTTTCTCTTAATGTATGACAAGGATACGGGCTATCCCTGTTATTCCTGTCATCCTCTGTGCTGTACCGTCATCTCTTAATGTTCTCTCTTGGTGCATGGTTCGTTATAATGCTGACAAGCTTGAAGCAACTGGGGCACAACACTATTTAAGTCACCATGTTTTTGTTTGTTTGTTTGTTTGTTTGTTTGTTTGTTTGTTTGTTTGTTTGTTTGTTTGTTTGTTTGTTTGTTTGTTTGTTTGAGCAACATGATGTGATCCGATGTGCCTTCTTATCCTTTTTGTAATTTTTCGTATCTACCTTATCTTTGTTTCCGTGGGTCACCTTTTCTCTCTGTATATTTTTGGACCGGCTGGGAGATAGTGTTCCTTAACATGATGCGTGGTTGGACCAATTTGTTCATTCTAATGAGCTACTAAACAATCAGATGGCGCTCGTGCTACATCCATCTTTTTTTTTTTTTTTCAGGCGGAAAGCTAGCACTGAAACATGTCTTCCTTGCCAGCACTGTGTTCAATTTAGGAGGCTATCAACTACCTCTCTGTTTATTGTGTTTTTACATGTTAGCATTAGTAACTGTGGTTTTATTAATTACATAACGACACAATCAGAGTGGTTTTCTTTGCAAACGTGCAAGTATACAGAGCGCCAGGTATTAGTGCCGTCGCACGGTTCTTTCAAACTGCATCTTGAACTGTGTTAACTGAGCGAGTCTTAGAGCCTTAGAAAGAACTTACGTAGGAAGTGTTCTCCAGAGGAACGCTTCAGAGGAACACTTCCTACTTACGTAGGAAGTGTTCTCCAGAGGAAGTTGAAAAACTGATACATCCCGTGATACATCCCACGAGGTTTTCGGGCTCACACCAGGTAGTTCATAAGCCACTTCCATATTGTTCCTATGCGATGAAGAATACTCAATCACACTTCAAGTGCTGACACAGCCTAATTTGGTACAGCTTTGTCCTGTTTGGGTAAAGCTTACTGGGGATGAAGCCGGCTCGTACTTCCATCCTAAACCAGCGACCCCTATTTTTACGTAATCATTACCTCAGTCGTCGTCAAACAATTTACACGTGTAAACGTGGCTAGCACTCACGCACACGAAGCTTTCGATTCTCAATTTTGCTGGTTGCTGAATAAGTTCGTGCGTTCATAACCTCTCCGCGATCCTTGCCCCAGGATATACACACCACCAAGAAAGCGAGAATCCTTGCTACTCCTTCCTAGTTTCTGAAAAGAGGTTTTATATTCCGACTACCATCAACAATAAGTGTTAACATTCAGTCGAATGTTCTATTCCCAGAAGAGTTTTCCCGCCTGAGTAGGCAGAAGCACATGGTGATACCGATGACTTCCACACTGAGGTTATAGAATTGCTGCCACCTCTCTCCGAGTCTTAACAGGACACCAGTGGCATCCCCAGACCACTCATTGCAATTTGAACGCCAGTTACTTCTAGTTTTGCTGTGTTCGGAATTGAAAATATATTTGGACCATGTTACAAGCTTATCTGAGGCAACAAGAAAACGGACAACGCGCGCTTACCTTCCGCGCCTCCTGTCGCTGACTCTCGGATCGATCGTTTGAGTTTGTCAGGCTCCCATAACAGATGGCGTTTGACGACAGCAGCCTGCTAAACTCGCCAGTGCATTTTTTTTTCTTTTTTCTTTTGTAACCCGAGCATTGTTGCCTTATTCCGTCTGTTGACACTGGGTCACCTAATTCACAAGGCTACTCTTTTGAGACCACACTTTGCCACTGGCAGGTTGTATTCGGTAGTAATACATTCGGCATCATAACGGGAAGAAGTGTTCTCTTAGGGTAATGTTGGCGTAGAAGGCTTTTGTCCGTACAGTTACCGATGTTTTACAAGTCTCTAGAAGCTTACCAGACGGCTTAATAGGCATTTTAGCACGTAAGTAAAACGGAAAAAATCGCTTCGAAATTCAGCGCGTTCCCATTCGTATTGATACACTTAGCCTGCCCTTTACTCGGCCTGCGGAAACAAACATAGGTGCTCTGACGCAGTGTTACCAAAGATGTTCTTTTCCTTAAATTTTTATTGGCCAAGCTTTTTAGGAACCAACGGCGAGTTGTTGTGACTGTAAGCATCTTCGTGGACCGATCCTGAAAGTAGCGCAATTTAGTAAACGCAGTAAGATTTCACGGTAATGCGGTACTACGGCATCACCAGCCATCACCGAGCTGCTTAAAAAGCAAGAAATATGGAAATCACGTTCGAACACCTCGTCGAGAGTCATATTATACCTGAAAATGGTGAGCAACGGCAATACCTCTTTATCGCAAAATATGCTTGCCCAGCTTATTTGCCTATCTTCGCACCACATTTAAAATCACCCTAGCTTTAGCAAACTGTCAGCCACACCTTTCGTTCGGGTCACTGCCTGTGAGCGCAAACTGCGTTCATGGGGCGTGCGAAGGTCGTATACTAATAAAACATCTTTTTTTTTTCGAGAGAGAGAGAGATGCCGGAATATTTTGTTGTGTAGTTTTGCGGTAAAGAAGAATGAACCTTTCCTTTATCGCATACATGGACGACTACAAGACGAAAGCCTTACGCAATGTCATAAAAAGTTCCTTGACGTTTTGATTTCTTATTCCTTTACAACTATTGCTTAGGTCTTTTGTTGCGGCATTCTATTTGCGACATGTATTTTGGTTATTCCTTGAATAACACGTGCTGTAATGGCTAGCATTCAATCACAGTGTTGCTCGTACTCAAATATCCCTGGTCAGGAAATGTGAGAACTCGCGGATTTGTTATCCTTAATCGTTACTTTACATGGCAAGTACGTCAAGCCATTACGGTTATGACCATAATGCCATGTCAGTCGTATACATTAGTACCCGCGCGTGCAAATGTTGGTGTACCTCAAGTGAACGGGATGCGAGTCAGCTGTTCTGATACCACCGTTTTGGTACTGGTAAAATAACGCCGAACGGTCAATTGGGTGTTCACATTCCGTTTCTCATGAGCCAGTAAAGATTTTCGCCTTAAAAAGAAGCATTTGCAGAAGCATTACACATTTTAACTGTGGTTAAACACTTTGACAAAAACGTCTTAACATGCCACTAAAACGTATTCTTTATTTCCTCTCTTTTTTGACGTGTCACTGATTAGGATATGACATTACGAAATCGTCCACATCATGTATTGAGCAAAGCAGACATTACGAAATCATCCACATCATGTATTGAGCAAAGCACCTTGCACCAAGGCATCTATGGACTGGTTTATGTACTCTCTTTGCCACTGTTGTTCCTCCTCAGCTCACCTAGCTGCGAGGTGCACCTTAGAGACAGCTGCGCCTCCCGCGGCAGCCGCAGCGCGAGGCCTCAGCAGCGACATGGCGCCATCATGTCGCTACTGAAGCCCGCCTGCTTCAGTAGGGCTGGCGTATAGAATACTGCGCAAGTACCGCGCTGGTGACGAGCGCTTCCTGCGCTGGCGACGGCAGTGAGCTCCGCCAGGTGCCGCGACGATACCGGTGTTTGGCCCTCGGGTGTTCACGACGTCATTTGGGAAAAGCCAATCATATCACTCGTTACGGGCCCATTGCACGACCCGTGGACAAGGGCAGCTGAAAACTCGTAAGCTTGAGTAGCGTCGATCTTTAACGACGCGCACATTCAAAACACTGTGCAAAATTACGCCCCTTCCACAGAGCCCTGATATTGGTGTGCTATTGACTTGGAGGACTCGAGCTACCGATACAGTGCACTTGTACAAAATCAGCAATAACCGATTCAATGTACCTTTACTTGGGACCAGAAAGCGGTGGTGCTAAATTTATTATATTGGTCGCAAGTAGTGCAATAACGCGGCTAGTAATCAGTCAAGTAACAAGCTGAGCAGGCCAGCTAGGAATTGTCCCCGAACGCGAACACCGGTGGCCAGGTGTGGCGTGATGCAACCCAGCCGATCTGCATGCTCCCTTCATATGGTTGCCACGCAGCCCTCTGTTGCGCGATTTACTTCGCTTGCAGTTGCCGTCCCGTATTGGGCAAGACAGCTTCCGCGATCACAGGAAGCTACGTGACTCCCACGACTCTTTGTCCTATCACAGAGGGAGGCACAAGTATGGTCTCCCGGCTAATACTTCATAGCTCCCCGAGTCGAAGTATTACGCATGTGGCGACGATCGGAAGGTAAACTGAAGGCGTAGATTTAGTGAGAAAAAGAGACAGGCACCGGCTGTGGGCTGTACGTGAGAGCCTCCGATATTTCTTGTAGTGTTCTTGATTATTCTTGTAGTGATTATTCTTGTAGTGTTCCAGTTTCGCCATGAAAGGGTAATGATGACGTGACATCTGGCGCCATTTCGTATATGCACACTGTGCCTTGCGCCGTTACTTGCGATATCTTTAAGAATAAACCTCCGCAACTGCAGTTGCGTGCTCCTAATGTCTTTAAGTATATAAAGAAAAGACGTCTCAGCAGTGGCTTGTATAAGAATGTTTCTTTTCGTGTGTGACGTATAATCTGAACCACGTGATTTAGGTCACGTAATATGACGTTACATCAAGTTAAACCATCCAACCTTTCACAGCCGCGCTTGCATAGCCAAGCTCCGTTGCAGGTATCGTGACCACGTAAGATCATGTCACATGTAGATGCGGGACCCAAATCCCATAACATGACGCCTCAACTCGTCACGTGACATGTCCCCGTCAAAATTATGCAACAGATAGCCACGTGACAAATCACATGACGTAGTGGAGCTTCTCGAAGCCGGAATGAGCTAGGTCGGCCGCTGTTAGTCCAGCCTCGCACCATTAGTACAACCTGTCCACATTTTTTCGTTGGCTTCCTAACGCTCGCATTGTTTCAAATACTTCGCCAAGGCGTCGCTGCATGGATGAGGATTCTCACTACGGAATCAGTCAATAAAGACGCGTATGTCAATAACAGCAAATTAAGGCGCATGCGCAGATTAAGTCACAGAGTGCTACAACATGCAGCGAAATGTTCTGTGCTGATACCTTGCAGCCCCCTACCTTCCCCCTCCTTTCATTTTGTCTAGTATTCATGGTCACATGCCCCGGCGAGATGCATGCATTCGCATCCTCCATATGCGGCTCCATTTTTGGTCTAGACACAAGCCATAATGCCGGAATGAGCCATGCGTAAACGAATAAAATCTTGTGGTCCCAACAATGACAGGGTTTTCTTGTGCAGCTCCCACAATAAAGGGTTATTCCGGATGGCCAGTCCAGCCCCCCCCCCCCGCCCCGACCGCCCTTATCTATTCGTCCCCTGTGGCAGTGGTGCAACTCATCTTTTGCTCGATTTACTCTATATATATTTTTCTCACGTAGATTTTAGGACAAACAGGACTATTGATGTCGCACGTACACCTTTATTAGGAAGGCCCGTCTTAATATTCATTCAGCGTCCACACCCTATTCACAAACTATATCAGCCACCAAATGCCTCTGGCTGCAGAGTCATAGTCAATGAATGAATGAATGAATGAATGAATGAATGAATGAATGAATGAATGAATGAATGAATGAATGAATGAATGAATGAATCTACATTTAAAGCTCCACCGGAATCGGTCGCCCTTCCGACGAGATCCTGATGTGCTAAATTCGCATCCATGTCCGCGTTGGCCAGTTCTGCCACTGTTCCGTACTAATTATCTTGTGACTGTCTAAAATAGATTTCCATAAGGGAGCGTCATCGTCAGTATGGTTGGACCATAGGAAAGCCCGCCGGCACTTCACGACTCACTGGAGATATGCCTCAGGCTTAAGGTTTCTCAAACCCATACCGACCCAGTGAAACAGGTTCATCTGGTGGCGGGGCCACGCCAGGCTCGAAGGTAACGAGAGGACGATGCTATCGTTTGAGGGTTCAGTCACTTATCGACGCTGTCTGAGCCCAGTTTCTACATGGAAAACGCCACACCTCTCAGCATACGGATGGACGTACATCTCCACCTCTACAAAATACACGTCATTGATACTGTGCTTTGCCCAGTTCAATGTCCGAGATGGGCAGGTAGGCCGGCACTCCAGCACGCACCGTGTCATTTTGTACCGCAGCTCGAAGAAAGTTCACTAGAAGTTTAATATTGTTTATCAAACATCAAATGCAAGCCAGTGTTATATATACATTAGTTCCCGTTAAAGAGCGACCGATGAATTTGTGGGAACTGCGCAGTAGTCCAACAAATGCAGTTGTCGTTTGTCCGTTTCAATATGTCCAACAAAGTCAACGTCGATACGCTTGCATAGTTTTTAAATACAGCGCCTTTGAACCTTTACAAAACAGTGGCGCCGCGTAGCGGCCAACATTTGCACTGATATCTATCGACCAGCACAGGGAATTCGCATAGTCGTCTTCAGGTGGCGTGGCCAGACTGCTTCGCTCGAACCTCGTTTATAAAGACTGGACAACGCTTTTAATTTTCGAGGGTTTCCTAACGTCACATAATTTATGAACTTAGCACAAAAGAAGTAGCCCTTGGGCAAGCAGATTTAAATCTGTAGTAGCCTCTCGAAAGTCACATTAATGCTGCACTTTACTGAAGCCACACCGGACGTTTTTACGTATCAATGATCAACATTGCATTTGCGTTAGATTGACTATTACCAGTACCACCGTGTATGCTTACGCACGTGAACAAAACCACTCAGTTTACTGCACTGGTTCTTCCTTCCTTGCCTCAAATACGTGTCTCTCAAATCGCGTATTTAGTGAATATTGGGTCGTAATATTATGAAGAAAACTTTTCCTTTCGGAAACAATTATTGCTCAGAAATAATAATAAAAAAGACTCAAACAGTTCCATCGTGGAGCAGCAAAAGTAATTTGAAAGGTGCTTCAATTTTTTTGCCTTTTTTTTAACTGAGACACCACACTGCTGAAACTGCTGAGCGTTATTTGTTGTCATGCCACTCATTTGACAGGTATAAACTATCTAAGTATGGTTGTCGCATCCTGATAACAAGTAATTAAACTGCACATCAGTACGTGAAAGCACCTGCACATTCCCACATTTCGAAATAACGTCCACCACTTCCGTAGAATGATACCACACAGAAGGTCAAGTATAGCGAGCAGGCATAACTGTGTTTCTTTGTCGGTTTTTTTTTTCCCTGCAATGAGAAATATATTTGAGATTTACTTCGTGATTGTATTATTGGCTTTATTGAGACACATGGTCTTTCAAGCTTGGCTCTCATAAGTAGCAATGTACACAAAATATATTTGTGACAGAATTATACCAAAGTGAGCATTTTACAGAACGTCAAAAAGTGCCCCACCATCATAGAGTGGCTGTCTGTTCCGTCTTGTAAAAGTCCATGTAATTGTCCACCTTTTTCAAATAGAAATAACTGAGAAATGAAGATGTTCGGGATCCGGAATTAATCAAAAGACGATGTGCCTTCTCCTCCCTCTACATGCTTCACCCTTCCCTGTTTTCTTTTTCTTAATATGTCGACGTTGTATTCCAGTGCTCTTTTTTGTAGCCCATTTTCCACACGTTATACCTCGAGCAAAAAAAAAAAAGAACAAAGGACAATGCCTTCAGAAACAGCATGCCAAACACAGGTACTTTTCGCATGAAAGGGCGTAAAAGATATTTTACAAATAGCTTCGATGTCAGCGTGCGTACTAATGTCTTCCTGTATCTAAGCGCCCCTCCTTCTCCTACTCTCCACCTCTCCCCCTTCTTTTCCGCATTGTTACATCGTTCTGTCGGTTCTAATTTGGAACCAATTATCCCAGGTGTCCGTCCAAGCTCTAGTGTAAGGATGAAATGACACTCGCATCGAAAAAGCAGCGTCTTATTTTTGACACCGGAACACGCCTAAAAAAACTCGATTCGTTTATTTTTACTCATATTCACCCTTGTTCAGTTTTCTTTAACATTACTTTGGAAAGGTGCGTTAAATTGAAACGGTTCGTGGTATTCCTATTTTATATAAATCTCGCAAAACGAAAGGAGCCCTTCATAAGCGCATATATATATATATATATATATATATATATATATATATATATATATATATCCTTATTTTAAGAATGTAGCTTCGGTGATGCGTCTGTAGCCGCGAATCTCTTGAGCCGGGGCCGCTAAGCACCAGCAATAGTGGATCCTCAAATTCCAAGGTGGCCAAGGCGCTCTATGAAAGCTAAGAATGATACATGGTTTGTGTAAAATGTGCCGGAAACATTTTTTCCTGCCGTGGCTGCATGTCTCAGCACGCGTGCATGACGCATTCGTTGTGGCGAGGGATGTGCCCTTCAAGACACGCCAAAGGCCAGTCGCCTGCAAACACTCGTTCAGGCTAGATCTTGTCTGCAGTGAATTCCTTTCGAGTGAATCGGTGCAAGCGCTAGAGGCAGCGAACGCTGACTGAACAGTGGTGCACCATCGTACAAAACGTTTTGTTGGGGCAAACCAGGTAAGCGGCACCGCCACGATTCCCCAACCCCTTTACACTCTCGATTTTCTACCAGCAGACTATTACCTATTCGAAAAATAAGATAGTTCCTTAAAGGACACCACCGTAGTACACTATGTGCTGTCAGAGCAGTGTATACGTGTGCCCTTAAGCAACTTTGGGAATCCGGCTCAGCGGAGAGCCACCGAGTTGTGGAAAAGCCGTTGACAAAAGCGTGTCGACGATCAAAAGATGTGCTTTGGGACACTTGCGAGGTATTGCAGCAATACCTCTTAATAACTGTACATTTTCCCGGAATGTTTCTTGATACTTTATTGGCAAACACTCCATCTTGTACGGCCGCGGCGGGTGCATTTCGATGGAAGTGAAATGTTGAGGCCCGTGTGCTGTGCGATGTCAGTGCACGTTAAAGAACCCCAAGTGGTCGAAATTTCCGGAGGCCTCGAGTACGGCGTCTCTCATAATCAGAGCTGGTTCTGGGACGTTAAACCCCACAAATCAATCAAATCAAATCAATCTGTATCTTTTAATGACAGCATAATGAGAGTACGCAAAACGTCGCTCTGTGATGCTGACTGAATCGACACGCATGTTAGGATGGGGCCTCGTTACAAACGTGACCCTTTGAAAGTTGTTTTTTTGCAAAGGGGAACGACCCTGAAGTATAACGCTAAATTCAGCAAAAATATTTTTGCATGTCATTGGCTACGAACTGCGATGGTACATTGCAGACAGTAACGCTTGTATATGCTTTATTTCCGAAAAGACAATATATTGTTGAGTGCATAAAAGACACGGTGAATAGTTTACAACCCATATATTGTGCTTTCCAAGCAGGTAGCCGCACGACATTCAGAGCAGGTACGTCGTCATCCCCTTCCCTACTCTTGCATTCGAACCCTCTAAGCATGAACTCCTCCACAGTCACTACACATTCAGTATCCTCTAGCGCCATGTAACAATCTAGGATCGAATTCACGGAAAGGCCCATGTGTGGGGACCACGCAACGACGTCCATTTCGCTTCTGTAACGACGAAAGGCGGTTCCTATCTTTAGAACATTCGCTGTAGCCTAATCATCATAACATACAAAAAAAAATTATGGTTGTTACCGTGAGTGGACACCGCCAAATTGTTCTCACTCGTATTTCGTAATTCCGAGAACATAGTGGAGGATGAATTCTGAAACGCAGTGTTCCCTTCAAGCTTTCTTTTTGTCTGTCTGTTTTTATCGGGACCAACTACCGCTACCTGCATATGTGAAATGCGAGCAAGGGAAGGAAATTTCCGAGAGCTACGATGCCCAGTGTGACCACTTTCTCTAAGAGTGCAGCTGCAACGACTTCTACATTCCCAAAAGTTTGCCAAGAAACAGGCCCTCGTAAGAAAGTCGTAATATAAGCGGCGCCCTAGAAGGCATGACAGGCCGTGGACATGAATGAGTAAATAATCGATAGCAATTTAAGGGCCCGGAAAGCGACTCACGAGGAGATCATTCAGGCAGGAAGTCGAGCGAAAGAACCAAATTGAAAGGTAGCATCGGGCAAGAACGGAAGGGAACCGTACATAAGAGAGCAGGTATCTGAAATGAAGTGAAAGTCCGCTTCGGGTCTGCGTTTCGTCAAGACCGCCTCGCCTTTGTTACGCGTAGTCGACCGAAAGATTTAAGCAACCTTTCAATACAGCTATGTTCTGCGAAGGCACTTCGTTCGAAAAGTACGAAAAGCAAAGAAACCAAACCGGCATAGGCTGCAATATAAGCCGTTTCTTTCTTTGGGGATATGCAAGCTGATTGAAGCAAAGGACAACAGTAACCTTACGAAATATGTTTTGAATGAAAGTCAGACAATTAGGAGACATCAAATTTTCTATTGCACTGATGCGCATTCCTTTTTACCTTACAGTGATTAATAAGCTAAATATTAACACGGAAAGTAATCATTTTTCTTCGTTTTAAGCGCCTGTGATCGATGCATAATGGTGGGGGAGATGGTGATACTTTGTGATTTAGGCTCGCATTTGCAAGATTGGTATGACGAATGCCACAACTTGCTCGCTGTTTCCCGCTACTGACTAAACTGCCCAAAATTTGGAGAACATACCTGTATTGTACAAGGTTCTCATTAAAAAAATGTAACGTACCGTAGTCCCCTGCGCTATTGCTGAAAGCATCATGTTTTTGAGGGAAATCTATGGGCTTTCTGAAAAGAATAACTGCGGTCCTCCTCATGATGCTTTTTTTAACTCATTGCAAGGCAGAGAGGTCGGTCTGAGCAAGTGCGCCCTGGTCTGCTTCTGTTTAAAGGCGGGAAAGAAAAGCGAGAAAAAATGAGATCTAGTGATGGGTACAGGAAGAAATGGTGCCTATGTAGATTTAACACGCACATCGCCTTGCCTAAAGTCCAGCGCCTAGTCCGACATTCTTGAAGAAATTAAGCACCGCGTTTGTAGCAGCTGTGGAAATGGCCTTGTCGTGCATTACGTAAAAAGATCTTTCAATTAGTGCTGGCACTCCGATGCCTGCCAGCGCCGAACCGAACGTTTCGTGGTGACCAGTAGAGGACATCCGCTGAATATGTACTATAATAATTAGCATACTTGGCAGCGTTCACAGCTCGAGCTGTCACACGACCGATGAGCTGCGCTTTGTGTAGTGAGGCGACGTCCAAATGAATCCGGTGAAGGTAACTGCCCTGGCTTCGGTCAATTCGAACCGGGGGTGGGTGTTGATCCTGTCAGGATTTTTCCTGTATGCATCTGTACCGGGGGTGTCGCAGAGACCAATATATTGGTTGCTGTGTTATTTCGCACGTGCGATCTCGACAAAGAGCGTAATTGAGTGGACGCTCTCGCTGTGCACGGGATGAATTAGCAACAACTTGATGAGGGGTAGTTGGTTCATATCTAGAGCAAAGAAAGTAACAGCGCAAAAGGAACACAGACGACGAAAAAAACGAAGACCACAGGACAAGCGCTGACTGCCAACTGAATGTTTATTGCATGAAAACCAGCCGATTTATGCATTCTCAGAGGAACATGCGCACAACAAAACAATCACGAATACAATCGCTCTTTCATGAAGTCTATTTCCTTCTGCGTTAGTGCAAGTGAGGGTGAATTAACACAATTATCTCCTTCTGTGTTGGTCTGTGTTCCTTTAGCGCTGTTACTTTCTTTGCTCTGGATGGGCACCCATCGTATCTCTCTTTATTATAACTGTCCCTGCCTCTCTTGATGGCTTTAGATTTCCTTGAGAGACAATAAAGTTATGTAGTCCTCGCAGATATACGCTCCGGCGAGCGAGGGTTAGTATCAGTTTCCAAAACCAGTTCGGCCAGTCTATCTCTGTGTCTCGCCTGTCTCTATACACCTGAGCAAACCATTCAGAGAATTCTAGTCGATTGCACGAATTTCTGCAAGATCTTCGCTTATTTATAGTCATGACTGCTTCCTCATGGAATCGGCAAAGCACGTAGGCACCGGAGGACAACAAATCAATGGGCAGTCATTTTTAAGTGTTTCGCGATAAAGCGTAAAACCTTTCACAGGATTGTTTGCGGATGCCTTGCTAGCGTGTCTTGTTCTTGAGTGCCACCTTATGCTGTTCATGTGGCCCCGCGTTTTTTTTTTTGTTTGTTTCTTGCTGCCCGTGCTTTAGACAAGCGCACGCCATAGGGACTAATGTAACTACAAATTGTAAATCACAAAAGGCTTAGTGATTCATTTCTTTTGGCCAACAGTTCAAAGAGAACGTTTTGTTGTAACCCTGGCAATGCGACTGCTCACAGGACTGAGCTTCCACTGCAGGGGGGCTAGTGTCCTTAAGAAATAACATATATGATTGATGATGATTGTGGTTTGGTGAAGGAAATGACGCTAATTTCTGCAGCCCACGTCGGGAGCACGGCTAAGCGTCCGTGGGGGAAGAAGAGAGGGACTGAAAGAGATAGGAAAGAGAGAAAAGCCGTAGTGGAAGGCTCCAGAAATTTCGACCACCTGGGGTTCTTTAATGTGCACTAACAACGCACAACACACGGGCCTCTGTCATTTTCGCCTCCATTGAAAATGCGAACCACCGCGGCCGGGATCGAACCCGCGCTTTTCGGGTGGCAGCCGAGTACCACAACCACTGCACTACCGCGGCGAACACAATATATGAAAGGTTAAAAAAAAAATGTGGCGTGGTCGGGACATAAGCACCTTGAAAACAGAAGTTTTCTATTTTGGTTGTATTACACAGGATCCGCTTAAAAGCAAGTATTTACCGTGTCATTTCTACAACGCCTTTTCTTTTGTAATTCACCAGGTTGATTTCTATCGTCTCATCTGTTGTTGTTTTTTGCTTGTACTTCCCTAACATTCCGTGCTGTCTTTCATGCATTGAAACAATTTTTGAACACTGTACTGCTCGCACAGGGCTGTCCGACGTGCTACAACGCTTCTTCAATTAGTCAGAAAAGCTGAGGGGGACGGTTAGCGTCCGACAAGCGCGTCGTCTTGAAGTTGAGGGCGTGCTCGAAGAACAGGCCTCGGGGTAAAGGGCTTCGATTAGAACGCACTAATTAACGAGGCAGGTGACGTCGCACGAAGGCGGTTTCAGCCACGCGCGTCACACACGGGAATTGAAACTATGCAAGGCTACTGCAACGCTTATAACTCGCTGTACGCTCGGGAATATACTACAATCGCGGCTCTCAAGCAGGAGCGTCATGCGTACTTTTGCATACCTCGCGGGCTTACCTGGGAACGCATAGGAAATCATTACCGAGAGGTTACCCTGATGGAAGCCATTCCATGAAGCCCCCCCCCCCCGCCCCTTCCCACACCCTCATTGAAAGTTTTGCAGGAAAGTGACTACTTGTAAAGATGGTTAGTTAACTTTCACTAATTAAGCGATTGAGTAGGAAACAAAACAACTGCGTGACATTCTGTATACGATAACCAAAAACATGCACATTACGATTCATTGAAAGAGTTTGTTATGATAGTTTTGAGCATTGACAAAATTTGGCTTGGACAACCATTGTAAGCAAGGATGGAACAAACTGACGGTGTTTTTCTAACAAGCAGCGTCTTCAAACTACAATTTTGGTTCGTAGTGTGCACTGAGAGCCAAGGTTCTGTGCGTGTGCGTGTGTGTGTGTGTGCGTGTGTGTGTGTGTTGTGTATGAGAGAGAGAGAGAGAGAGAATACTTTATTGGTGGCTCCAGGTGTGTGGCTAATCACACCTTAGTTACGATGCTAAACTCTCCTCTCCTCTCTTAAACAATATTAGATTGACTCTACTGGCATGCCAGCGCAACGAGCGGAGGGGGAGAATACAAAAGACGCAAAGCAAGGAAAGGCGCGGTAGCCAATCAGACAGGCGCAAGATTTGCTACCTTAAATCTATGTAACAAGAAGGGCGGATAGACGGAGTACGTGGGCTTAGCGGTCACAGAGCAGAACGCGCGTAAATGCATGCTTCACGGCGATCCCTTACGTATGCTTCACCTTATATTATTATATACTTAGGCGAAGCCTACTTTACAAGCAATCTACGCAATGTTCCACATGTTCTACATACCCAAGAGCTTATCGGTTTCGAAAAATGTTTCGGCTCCAGCCGCCTTAGTGACGTCTGTAATATGTATCAAGAACATGCACACATTATGTGGATTCTTCATCCTGAGATGCATCTCACGCTTATGTGAGGCGTGCTAAGGGATCATTTTGTCAACGTAGGCCACGTATCGTATCGATCAAACGCTATGTAGTCAAATCAAGTCGGAATGGGGCCATCACGAGACTATGCCGGTTCTATATACTTTTGGTAGTCCTCAGTTAGACTTGTGGGCTTGGTCTTCGAAGACCCATGTTGTGTTTAGCATGCTCACGTGCTACGTCAGAAACTCCTCTATTACTCACATAGAAACATGGCATTGGGCTTACAAACGAACAAAAATTAAAGGCCTTCTTTGTTCGTCGTGAAGACTTAATAGGTTCTTGCGGTGTGGGAATATTTGAAGCCATAAGATAACTAATCGAATAGTGTCCTATTCGATTCCGTCTTCGAATCTAATTGCACGTTATTCGGAAATCCGTATATTTCTCGAAAATTTCCGAATATTTCGAACTCTTGACTGCGCCAAGACAAACAGAAAATTTATTTATTTATTTAACAATACTGCCGATCTCACAAGGAGATCATTGCAGGGAGGGCATACATATGAAAGAGAAAAGAAACAGGAAGCAATCGGTGGAAAACGCGATGAGTTTCATCTCTGCTGGGACATTATAAGCAATAGAGAAAGTGGCTTTACCGGTCTTCCAATAGTCATACGCCATTCTGGAACAGTTCTCTGGAAGCGAAACGTCCTCCAGGTGCTCTAGTTATGATTTTAAAAGTTATACTGTTGTTCAGTCCTTACTACATTCTACATCATTAATATTACGAACCGCCGGCACCTTCTCTGGAAGCCACGCCGACCTGCTTCAGCAGCCACACGGGGGCGATTTGGGGGAAGGGAGGGGGAGGCCTGCTGACAGCGATACTCCTATTGATTATGTTGCTCGTAACACAGTGTCCCTCGTAAAATTAGCGCAGTGTAAGACCATGAAAAATTCACGTATCTCCACGAAGTGAACCATGACGAGTGGGCGAAGTACGTGGGATCGTTCGGTGTTAGCGTAAATCACCCGTGACATGGCCCACCTACGCATGTAAATGAGTGACAACGCGTGTGTATATTTACACACGCGTTGTCATTTCTGCTCCTGGTCTTTATGATGTTCCTGCGCTCCCACGTCGTAGATCGTGCCGAGTTCCAGATTACATTTAGTTCACGCGCACGCTGCGGATCCTTATGATTCAACTACGCATAACAGAAATCTCCGATCGGCACTACATTGCAGGTCAAGATCCAGTACCTATATATACGGGGTGGCTGGTGAACGCTTGTGCAGCGCGAGCAGTCGGTTTTTGAAGACAATTGTCTTTCTTGGGATACTTGAACGCAGAAATTTTGGTGTCTTTCTCTTTGTCTGTCTGTCACACGATTAAGCCACCCGGCCAAAGTTTAAGCACTTGCCTGACGCCCAGCCATCTTGAACTGGTAGCTGCGTTCATACTTGCCAACATTGTCGATCAAAAAGCAAGTGTTACGCATATCTGAAGCGCAACATCAATACGTAAGTATTAGGAGGTGAGTCCCTTTACTAGAAAATACATAGATACACAATTCTAAAGACCCTAGTGTTTCTTAGGCTGCCCTAAAAATGCGACGCTATGCAGGAAATAGCTCTCTGCCGACGATTTGGTGTTGCCACGTGGCAGTTACACAGCGATTCAGCACAAGCTCACGTTTCGCGACGGCGCTGCCAGATGGCGTCCGATGCCAGATGACGCAGCGTAGTACGGCCAGCAGAAGACTATCGTCTTTCGACTACATTTGCAGCGAAGCACGCAGATACGCGGCCAATTTTAGGGGCGAAGCTCCTTAGGGTGTGGGTCGTTCCCTCCTCTGTAGTAGTAGTAGTAGTAGTAGTAGTAGTAGTAGTAGTAGTAGTAGTAGTATGTATGCAGCCACCTCGGGCCGCCGGGAGGCTCCCGCTCGAGAGCTCGCGCTCGCGCTCGGCGCGTGCCTCCCGGCGCGCTACCTCTCTCACTCTTCCATCTGCTGTCATTGGAGAGAGAGAGAGAGACAGAGAGAGAGAGAGAGAGTGAAAGGCGCGCGTTGACTATGGAAACGCTCTTTCTTCGATGAACGCATGCAACTCGCAATGAAGGAGAACGCGCCCTCACCCGCAGGAGACAAGCTTGACGCAGGCAGCGTCTTCTAGCGAGTTTCTTGATTGAAAAATACCGACTGCTTGCGCTGGAAAACCGTTCACCGGCCACCCATATATATATATATATATATATATATATATATATAGCACTGGATCTTGACTTGCAATGAAGTGCCGGTGGGAGATTTCACTTGTGCGTAGTTGAACCATAGGATTCGCATTCGCAGCGTGCGCGTTAACTAAATTAATCCGGAACTCGGCACGATCTACGATGAAGCCTCCGGAGCTTCACCCTCTCATCATCATTCACTCCGTGGATATGCTGTGAATTTTTTAGGGGCGAAGCCCCTTAGGGTCGAGCCTTGTCTGCCGTTGTAATGTCGTAGCCACGCTCAAGCTCGCTCTCGGCGCGTGCCTGCCGGCGCGCGATCTCTCTCTCTCTCTCTCTTCGACAGCGCCAGTCATGAGTGCAGTCAGACGTTGTGTGTGCCTGTGTGGGCCAAGCCCGGAGACGGTGCACCAGGACAGTGTCACCTGCTGTCGTGAGAGAGAGAGCGAGCGGCACCCGTTGACTATGGAAACGCTCTTTCTCTTGTGCGTAGTTGAACCATAAGGATTCGCAGCGTGCGCGTTAACTAAATTAATCCGGAACTCGGCACGATCTACGACGTGGGACCGTAGGAACCTCATAAAGACCAGGAGCAGAAATGACAACGCGTGTGTAACTATACACACGCGTTGTCATTCATTTACATGCATATGTGGGCCACGTCACGGGTGATTTACGCTTACACCGAACGATCCCCAGCTTCGCCCCCTCGTCATGGTTTACTTCGTGGAGATGCGTGGATTTTCTTTTATTTTTTCAAACAAGAAACTCGCTAGCAGACGCTGCCTGCGTCAGCATTGTGGTGGTGGTAGTGGTTTATTAGGAAGGAAGAGACGCTAATTTCTGTCTCCCATGCTGGGGACACGGCTAAGCGCCTTAGGGGAGGGGATAAGGGATGTAAAAGTGGAGGAGAAGAAAGGAAGGAAGAGAGAGAGGTCGTTCGATAGCAGCAGGAACAAGCACGTCCCACTGCTCGCAGAGGCAGCCGGTCCAGAGGCAGCAGCCGCTTGTCTCTCGCGGGTGAGTGCGCGTTCTCGTTCCCTGCGGGCTGGTACAGCGTTCATCGCAGAAAGAGCGTTTCCTTAGTCAACGCGCGCCGTTCGCTCTCTCTCTCACGACAGCAGACGGCACTGTCTGGGTGTACTGCCTCCGGGATCGGCCCACACATGCACACACCGTCAGACTGCACTGCCTCCAGGATGGGCCCACGCCCACGCGCTAGGGACACCGCAGCGCCCCTAGGATGGATGGATGGATGGATGGATGCTATGAGCTTCCCCTTTGTAACGGGGCGGTGACATGTGCGCCACCAGGCTCGTAAGAAGATTTAAGAACTTTTTTTTTCTCTTTTAATTTTCCTCATGCCTTTTAAATTTACTTCAATCAAATCGATCATGCCATATCAAAAACGGAATTTCATAGCCCAGTTCCCTGCCCCTTATGGCAGAAATTCCATATTTTTCCCTATAATTATTTTTGTCCGTTCTCTCTAGTTTTCTGCCACCAGTATTCTAACCGTCTCTTACTTATTTCAATCGCGGCTATGTTCAGCTTCCCGTTGTTCGCCCTAAAACCCAAGGCTTCATGTAGGGTGGTGCCCAAACGTACACCTGGGTGGATATTTCCGCATTCAATCAGAACATGCTCTGTCGTTTCCCTATCTTCCTCACAGCATGTGCATTTTTCTTCTTCTTTACTGAATTTCGCTTTATAAACACGCGTTCTAAGGCAGCCCGATCTCGCTTCAAACAATAAAGCGCTTCCTCTTGAATGATCATAAAATGCCTCCCTCTTTATTTCGTTTTTGCCCTCTCGGTAGTTATTCAGAGTCGGTTTTTTTTTCCATCGCTGTCCTCCAGTAAATCTTCTCCGCCTCTCTGACTTTTCCCTTTACGCTCTTTGTTGTCAGTTCTCTTAGAGCCGTATATTTACTGGTGAGCCTCCTAGTTCTCTTTCTCCACTGCGTGTCAACGCTCTTTTCTCTGCGTGTCAACGCTCTAGCGCTGCAGCGCCATCTAGCGGTCTCAACTCAAACGAACCCGTACAGGTATGCGCTGCAACGCCTCTAGCGGTCGCCGCTGTAAACACACGGTACCTTTATGTCCCCTATCCCCTTCCCCTAAGGCGCTTAGCCGTGTCCCCAGTATGGGAGACAGAAATTAGCGCCTTTTTCCTTTCCTTTATAATCTCTACCACCACCACGCCGCTGCACAACGCGCGCCGCAAGCTTGGCCCTGAGGTGCTTCGCCCCTTAAAAGAAAGCAAGATAGAAAGGTGCTGGGGTTCGAAATGGAGCTCCCACCCTCGGAAGCTAAGTGTCTCAACTACGAGGCTACACACCCACGATTGCTAAATCTGAATACATGTGAACTATATGAATTACTTGGATGTTAAACCACAGAAAGAAAAATAGAAAAGAAGATGGAAAGATGCTGGGGTACCAAATGAGGTGCCCACCTTCCGAAGCCTAGTGTCTCAACCACGAGGCCGCGCACTAACGCTTGCGAGGTGCGAATATACGTGAACCAACGATAGGAACGACTTGGATTTTCAACCACACAAAGAAGCAGAGGCGTAGGCTGCGCACAAACATGCTCAGAGTGTGTCGCCACAGCTTCATGCTTGCACTAAGCCGCGCAAAGGTCATACAAAGCGAAGACGATCGGTGTCATGCTTATTTATTGCTTTAGCGAGGTTGAACTTCGCTTTCACTAGGCAGAAGTTTGCTATAACGAGGCTGAACTTTGCTTTACCTAGGCAGAACTTGACTTTAACTAGATTGGACTTGGCTCTAGACGCAAAGGGACCTCGGCTTGAAGCCGTCCCAACCATTTGATATTATGCTACACACTGCGTTGCATAGGTTCGTGCCACGAGTGGATGCATGCTCTCGTGGTGCGAAGCTGTGCACGAATGCATAATTTTGAGAGAAGCTGTGCATCGGTTTTGTGTGGAGTGCCAGAGTTCGATCCTGGCCGCGGCGGTCGCATTTTCGGTGGAGGCGAAAATGCCAGGGGCCCGTGTATTGCGCGTTGTCA
This sequence comes from Hyalomma asiaticum, assembly GCA_013339685.2. Taxonomy (NCBI): domain Eukaryota; kingdom Metazoa; phylum Arthropoda; class Arachnida; order Ixodida; family Ixodidae; genus Hyalomma; species Hyalomma asiaticum. Next base: position 14,535,731 of record CM023483.1, on the reverse strand, counting down.
ATGCATGTTAAAGAACCTCAGGTGGTCAAAATTTCCGCAGCTCTCCACTACGGCGCTCCTCTTCTATTTCTTTCAGTCCCTTTCCCTCACCCCCAACGGACGCTTAGCAGCGCTCCCGACGTGGGCTGCAGAAATTAGCGTCTTTTCCATAACCGAACCAGGATCATCATCATCATTATTTGACGCCAAAGGCTTCGGTCCAACTGATGAGCGCCAATCCATCCAGCGGCCATGTTCTAAGCGGGGTTCATAGCGCTACGGCGCCGAGCTGCTGCTCTAAGGCGTTGCGCCTCGAAACGAATGGAACTTGCAATAGGATCATGTTTTGATGCAGTGACTTCTGCTTGGCGGCGCGACGCCATAAGATGGAGAAGCTGCAAATTAGGAGCGGATCGCGATTCATCCACCGACGACTCGCGTGTTGCTTTAACTGATGCTGCAATTAGACAATTAAGATGATGGATCCGGTAGAGAGCGAGGGATAGAGGTTTCTGACACTTCTCTGTAGGAATCCCAGTCTATCATTCGACAAAGCGAGGCGGCCAGCCCTTCTTGAATGTAAAACGAGGTGAATTGGATGGTGGTCGCTATACCCCAGTACTTAGGCTCAAACGACCAAGAGGCAGACGCGTTGCCAAGCCACCAAGATAAGGCAGGTTAATGTGGCGGCGCATGAGGGTGGTCAAGCCGATGCTTAGTTACTGACACATCATTCAGAAGCGTAAAGTTTACGACGGTACATGTATCTAGTACACACGTGCCGTGCGCGCTAGAATAAGCGTGACCTCATGTAGTATGAGGCACGTTCAAATCGCCCGCTACCATGTTGGGGCATCCAGGATGTTGTCGCCGTAAATGCGCCAACCAGCCGAGGGACATCCAAGCCGGGTGACCGCTGTAGGGGTGGGTGTAGTACGAGACAGGGATAACGTCCATGCATTGAAGGCGAACTAATGCGGTCACGACCCCGTGCCACAAAGTACACCATCCACGAAAGGTCAACTCGAGCCTGATAGTGGATCACACATAGGCTGCGACATCAGGTCCAACATTGAAGACGAACAGTATGCCCCAAAGCGAGTAATCGGTGGAAGATTCTGGCGTAGCTCGCCAACTTTCTCGGCCGCACAACGACAGTTCCACTGTAAATTACCTTCCGGAGCATTTGGCGTATCATGGACTAAAGTTAGCCACGAAAACCGAAGTGAGCTCCTGGAGTTGTTGTGAAACGAAGCGCAAAAGCTCTTGGGGTACAAGAGATTTAGACATGGCTGCAAGATTTACCATCTGGGCAAAAGCTGGCGTCGACGAAGGCGTTCCGTCACAGCGACGCTGGAGCAAAGTGCGTCGTCGCTTGAGGCGCTGGATTTCTTTTGATGGGAGGCTACACGAGCGTCGATTTCATTCTCTTCCTTTTCTGTGAGGAGGGTCTTCTATCAATGGGAATACACGTCGCAGTTGGACACTTGAGGTTTTTGCCGCTGCACTCTACGCAGGAGTCGCAGAATTACTTGACCATGTCGTGGTTGTTCCGCTGGTATCGTCATTTTCTAAGGAGGCTAGAGCAGTGAAACGGATGTATGCAGAAAGATGTTTCTTCGTCGAGGCCGGTGTTGGCGGACTTTCTTAGTAACCTTTAGCTTGGTAGGACAGGACATGGAAGAGATGTCGTGATCATTTGTTTGACACAGACCGCATCGAAATGGCAATGTTGCTTCAGGTCCTATGGATTCGTGGTGGTGGTAGTGATTCTTATGAGGAAAGAGGCGCTCATTTCTGCAGCCCAAATTGGGAGCACGGCGCAGCGTCTTCGGGAAGGGATAATGGGAAATAAAGGAGGACACGAAGGTTATAAGAGATGAGGATCGTTCAGTGCGGCCGAAGTAAGCCGGCGACAAGGAGGTGGGCGGGAGGGCGACCCGGGCTCAGCGGTAGGCTGCGATTCCCGTCTCGTCTAGGAATTCCACTAGACTGCAGCGCTGGTAGATAGGGGTGGAGTGGTGGAGTGTGGTGGCAAGTGGTGGAGTGGTGGAGAGCAAGTGGTGGAGTGTGGTGGCTGGAAGTCCCCGCCTCCGGTAGGCTGTGACAACATTCGAACGTTCCTGTGCCAGTCCGGAACATGCACAGGTGTTCAAGAATCTCAGGATCCCCGCAGCGGCTGCAGGCTGGGGAGGCACAGAGGCCTTTGGCGTGTCGGCGGGCTGCCGTCCAGATGGAGCCAGTCCGCAGCCGCAGAAGGTTGGCCCAGCACCTCCTGGTGAGTCCCTATTTGGGAAGGGGCTTAGGGCCTAGCCCGCTTGCCACCCTTGGGTCAGGGTGGATCGAGACGAGGAGGCGCTGGAGGCGGGCCTGGGAGTAGTCCCTCGCCGCCACTGCCTGGGTAAGTGGGACAGTAGGGAGGTGGGCAGCTTTGCAAGTGTATCCGCCTCCTTGTTGTCAGCTATGCCCACGTGGGAGGGCAGCCAGTGGAAGGAGACGAACACTCCTGTAGCGGCAAGGGCCTCATATTTGGTCGCAGGAGGCTTCCGGTCATCCCAGCACGTCGGTGGTTGCCCAAGGTCTGCAGCGCCGCCTTGCTGTCACAGAGGATGTCCTCCGCCAGTAGGTCTGCAGTCAGACGGTATCCCGCCAGCTCCGTGGTCATGGAGCTTGCAGGGAAAGGTAACCGGCACATCCTGCTGCTGGCCCTGGCAGGGATGACGCATGCTGCTGCAGCGGTCCCGTCTGGCAGCACGGATCCATCTGTGAACACCTGTAGCCGCCCCTTCAGTTGTTCCTACAGTTTGCAGGAGGCTTCCCGCTACAGAGCGGCCGTAGGAGTGCGTCGCTTTGTTGCCCCATCCAGTGAGAGATGGACCTCCGGTGGCCGGTGGTGTGGCGGTGGAGGAGCAACAGGCACAGGTGGATCCGGGACCATCTGGTGGTACAGCTGGCAGATGCCACCCATCCTAGAGTGCGGCTGGCATCGAAGGCGCTCCAGCAGGGCCTTTCCTTCAGCGGTATGATGGAAGCGGTTGATGTGCCCGAGTGCCCGCTGGAGCATGCGTGTCGACAGGGGCCACTCGCCAGCCTCTGCAAGGGTCGCTGCTACTGGGCTTGGGGAGTCCCAGGATGGAACGCAAAGCTTCCCAGACACCTCCGAGCTGGCGTCAGGGAAGGCGTAGAGAAATGGATGATGCAGCGGCCTGGTTCAACCGCAGCGCCCATTCGGCAGAGCAGCCGCAGCCACTTTGCTGCAGTTTTCCAATGGCCCCCTGTACTCGTCGCACCTTGGCTGCAGCGGCTTTGGCAGCCGGGAACCAGGCGAGCCGGTGGTCGATGGTGAAGCCGATATACTTCACCACCGACTTCCATGGCAGGCTGTTGTTGCCAACCCTGAGTCGCTTGACGTAGAGCCGGGCCGAGGAAACAGGGTGTATCAGTAGGGCCTCAGTCTTGGTGGCAGACAGCTGGAGGCCGATGCTTCCGAGGTCGGAAATCGCTGCGTCCAAGGTAGCTTGCAGGGATCTCCTGATGCCTGGAATGGACCGCCTGGGTCCCCGAACCCAAAGTGCCACGTCATCAGCGTCAATGGAGCAGAGGGTGGGGAACCTGGTATCTCCCGAGAGGGAAGCTGGAAGTCCCGCGAGTACTAATTGGAAAGGAAGGGACTGAGCACAGAGCCCTCATGGATTCGTCCTCGTTGTCCTTGTTTGAAGCAGGAATACCAGAACACAACAGACGGTTTGAATGGGCGAGGGCGCAATATGCCACCGGAGTAAAGGGTACGTTCTGGTTAGGATCGGGGACCTTGAAGCGTGATAAGGCACGTGCGGCCTCGACGCATGTAGCGGTCTACTACGACCTTGTGCGTGGGACAGTACAGTTCTTGCAGAAGGTTGTCAGTAACTAAACCCTCGATTTCACGGTAGGGCCAATGGGGCGTCTCCGATGCACTTACAGCTCTCTACAAGATCAAAAAAAATGACAGCGACAATAACGTGAAACCTGGGAAAGGGCGAAGCGTGCGATGATGCGCCGGTGTTTCCCAAAGGAAACGTTAGTCGCTGCAGATGGGCTTGCTTTACCGTGGCCACGACGACGACGACGTTAGACGCCGACAGCCCGGGCGCATTAGCAGTATCTCGTTAGAATCGCTTCTCACATGACAACCCTGCACATGTACTGTCTGGGTGTACTGCCTCCAGGGTGGGCCTACGCAATTTTCGCCAGCGAATTTAACATATTTCTGTTATTAATGCCATTAAATCCTGACTATTCCATTATCTTCAATTAGTTCAACTCATGTTTATTTCTAACCGGTTTTATCCATTATACGCTTGTCTTTTTACCATCGTTTGACAACTTGAGTTACCGTGACGAGAGGACACAAGAGACGCCAGCAGACGGAGACCCTAAGGTGCTTCGCCCCTAAAATCAAACGAGCGAACAAACGGTCATAGATTATAATGCCGTAGGCATAGGTGCACCTTATGTGCGCCACGCAGCTCCTATTATCGCAACCTACGAGTAGTTTGACAGCTACTTCGATATTCGGTTCGAAGTGCTGACTTTCGTGACATATTCAAAAAGGGACCCTGAAAGGATTTGGTGATCCTACACAAATGCATTGCGCCTGTAGCTCAAGCGTTTCTGATTCTAACCACATCAATGTCAGCGCACTTAGTTTGTGATATACAGTGTTTTAAACATGCATATCGTCACAAGCTGGTGCGATTTAACATAATGAGCTTTCAACCGCCCCTGCCCAACAGTCGTGCCATTAATGGGCAAGCAACGACTAGTGTGATTGGCTCGCCCGACTGACGTCATCGGCAATGGAGGGCCTGCCTGCCGTCGGTACTGAAGCCGCACCTGGCGGTGTACACACTCCCGTCGCCTGCACACTACCAGGAAGCCCAGCAGCATCGAGGCCGGCGGGCTTTACTAAAGACATAATGGTGCCACGTCGCTACTGTGGCATCGTCACAGTGGCTTCCGCGGGAGGCAATGCCGTCGCTGGCGTGCACACCGCACCAAAGCGAGTTGAGCAGGAACAGCCGTGGTAAGGCGAAAGAGACACAGACAAGCGCATAGTTGCCTTGCTGCGATGTGCTTCGCTTAAATTATGGTGTGAACGATTTGACAACTCCATAGCCTAATCAGTGACACATTGTCATATAACCCTCTCATGGACCATTTAACACGAGAGCAGGAGCCACCGCGGTGGTGCGGCGGTTATGGCGCTTTACTGCCGACCCGAAAGACGCGGGTCCAATAAAGACCGCACGGTCACATTTCGACATCCTTAGTGCTAAAGGACCACGTAACTACTGCAATTTCCGGAGCCCTCTACTGCGCTGTGCCTAATAATTATATTGAAGTTTTGGCACGCAAAACCCGAGCAGTTATTACTAACGGCTTATATGTCTCGTCAAGAGAAATGCCCTGCGTCGGCCGCCGTTGGAGCGCCCCCTGACTTCATGCGACGACATGTGTTGATGTCATGATGGCGTCACCAAACTTACGTGATGGCGTCACACTTGGCGCAGAATGTGCTCTACGCAGAATGGACACGGTACACGAACTAGGAAGGCGGTGTCGGGAGGTTATAGTGTCAAATCAAAAGAACAAGGAAGAGGACAGATATAGTGAGTTCAATAAATAAAAGGTAGCAATTATTACGTTGTCGGTTTCATGAGAGTGAGTACGCAATTATATAACGCCTAGGCGAAACTCAGAGTATGTCCGCTGTGATGGCGTAGTGGTCACGGTACTCGGCTGCCACCCAAAAACGCTGGTTTGATCCCGGCCGCAGCGGTCGCATTTTCGATGGAGGCGAAAATGCCAGAGGCCCGTGTACTGTGCGTTGTCAGTGCACGTTAAAGAACCCCAGGTGGTCTAAATTTCCGGAGCCCTCCACAACAGCGTTATTCTTTCTATCTCTTTCACTCCCTTTCCCCCACCCCTACGGACGCTTAGCCGTGCTCCCTACATGGGCTGCAGAAATTAGCGTCCCTTCCTAACCGAACCACAATCAAAACGCAATGTATACTTGAGATTGAAGAAGTATGCACCAGTAACTGTGAGAAGCACGTGACAATGCTTTTCGTTGAAAACGAGGCTTGTAACTCTGCAATAAAGAGGTCACCGTGGCACTTAAGTCCTTACAGGCACAGAACGCGAATGCATGTCATGCCTGAGCGTCGAGTACAGCTTCGTTCATATCATTTCAGCCCCCCTGTCACACGGCATTTTCACGCGACGTCACCAATTGGTCATATCTCCTCGCAACTTAAGATTCTTTGACGGTCACGTTACACGCAACATCGCGTAATCCCGTTGCTATGTGCTCGAATCGTGCAGAGTGAATATTCGAGGTTGGTTAAGTCAAATTTTTAGGTGGGGGTCAGGTCTGATTTAACATCGGTCATCCAAATTTTCAAATAGAAAGCAAGAGCTCACGTGACGCCATCACTTGATCACGTGAGTTTCCTTGACATTAACTTGAACACCAGCGATCACAGAATATTGAATTGACTTTCAGCGTCATAGTATGTACAATACTTTGACATTCATAAAAGCGAAACCAAGCAATTTAGTGGTGCACACCGATCTCATTTCATCTCCCGCCAGAGCCCTTGTCGGTAATGGCTGTTATAACTTCTGAAATTTCCCTCTCGAAACCACAACTTCTGTGCACAACCACCAAAACGAAGCTTGTTCTATCAGCCACACGACATGTGCCAAGGGCAGCAGCGACAGTGCATGGTATCCAAGTTCTGGAGGCGGTGTAGTAAACACTCACAGCCCAAGCTGTAGCGAGGACTCACGACGAGAACCTGCGATGCGAACCTGCGTTGAATCAAATTACTTATTCGCTAGAAATAGATCAGTTTTACTTATGAGGATTGGTTCGCATCACCCGCTATGTTCGTTACTTCGCATATCGGGGCAGAATGAGATTTCTTTGACTCCCTAAAAGTTACTTTAACTTAACGTTGATCCTCTCACTTCACGGCCTTAATGACAGAAAAGGCAAAAAGCCAAGGAGCATTTCCTAAAATTTTTACAGCTATTAATACAACGGTACTTGTGTCAGTTTCGAAATTTCAGTCCCCCCATAATTGTAACTGGACATAACCGCTTCTTCGACGCAACCACTTTGCTTAATGAGTACAAAATATATCACCATGTTGCCTACTGTTATGTAGTTTCCTCTAAATTACCGCAGGGACACTGAGTTCAAGCGTAATTATCATTTCTATTTTCTGCCCGCGTCAAACCGAAACTGGCCATGAGGATGCGTTAGCGTCTTATTGTAATTGCCATCAACTCTGCTAAAAAACAAATAAAAAAGGCCAGCTAAGAGACAAAAAAGAGAAACGCCGTGCCACGAGGAGCATCGAAGGTGTGGGAAGACGACGAAATAGAGGAGTCCACCGTTTCTCGTGAGGCCTGCACGGGGCGAGCACGGACTACGCGACCGCCTGTGTGCCGCCTGAGCAGCAGCTGCTTGCCGAACGAGCCGAGAGTGCACAGGTACGTGACTTCACATTCATTCATTCATTCATGCGTGACTTTAAGCGCTTGATCCGAGGAGGCGTCCGCCGGCAGGCACCACGCGACATGCGTCCGACGTTGGCATTGCTTCTCATCTCCTCGCGCAGGCCTCGCCGTATCGTGCCTCGGCATGCGTCGCGTTCCAAATTCAAAGATGAGCCTCGTTTGGGCCAGTCGTTGGTCACTGCAGTGCAGATGCGACGTCTCTCTTTTCGTTCAACGTGCTCCGCGTTTAGGATTTCATCCTAAAATGTTCTCGTTCAGATCTAGATGCCCTTTTTTTTCATTGTGCTAACCATTTGATATCACTTCTGCATCTTGGGCATTTTTCAGAAGTGTTAGCTGGAGCGTTGGCCGCCTCTTGATGCGTTTTTCTGTAGTGGTCAGGACAACCGGTTCCCTGTGACTTTCCTTATACTGCAGCGATTTCTTTTCGGAGGTGTCCACAGGGACTTAACCTTCTTTTGAGGCGCGAGTTCACCTCTTCTACCTTTGTTTCTTTAGGACTTGTCTTCGTGGTCAATGACCAACCACAGTGGCCACCTTGGAGGTGTCCACGTTATTGATCCAGTTGCTATTTTACAATTGACTCGACAGCTGCTTCCGTTTGATGAGAGCTCGTATTAGTTTATATTGGCAACTTTCCTATTGACAATATTTCTGTATGTCATAGCTATAACTGTAGGGCTAGCAGTTTATCAAGCAAGAAGCAACGGCATGGTTGCGTTGCTCCTTCCGGTTGTCTGGCAAATTGTGCACGTGGACATTGCTATTCGCGGGTGATTTTCTTCATCAGCGTCGTAAATAAAATGTTGCTGTTCTTTCATCGCGATTTTATGAATTTATAAAATTTCACGGTGATCTCGTTAAGATGAAGGTATGCTGTAATGACGCGATATATTCCAACGCTACCATCATGGCATACCTATATTTCTCTTTTCTTACTACGCGGATTTATTTTCCTAACATTTGTGGACGATTTTCTACTTTTGCATTTTGGTGCCTTTTAGCAATTTATCTCGGTACCCTTGTTGTAGCATTTGGACTTGTAACTTAGGTCTGGCACATGCGTCAGCTGTGACCTATGTATACCTTGCTTTGGTAATAGATACCGGACATTCGACCATTTTTTTTTTCAAATGGTCTTCAAACATGCAACTGTTACCTCATCATTCATAGAATCTATGCAGTACTCTTCACAGTGACAAAGCTTTCGCTCTTTTTTTTTATTTATTATGACATAGGCCTTTTTGCTCAGACGACATGCCTAGCAAATTGCCACTGCATATTTGATTTATCTTTTACCTATCTTTTTCTTATGTTCTATTTGCACAGATAGAAGCCTTACAAGTTTAATTTTTCGCCCTGTTCTTAAATTTTTCCTGCAATCGACTTAATTATGCGGTTCCTATGACGCCACCTTAGTCTACAGACGCGTATTGAAGCTCTGGCGTAGCTGTGGGGTGCGTGAACCAAAAATGAAATATGTGAGGCATATCTTGTATATCATTTAGGCAAATTTTTATCGCGTGAGTTTGTGGTTTTCGAAACCTTTTCCGTCGGAGGCGACGTGAAACGTCATGTTGTTAGCGGCAGCCGCTGTCGTGAACAGTTAGGGTAGGAAATGTCGTGCGAGTACCAACCCTCGCCTTAGACATGGCTTTCCGTCTTCAACAAATGCACAGTATGCCTGGCAGTCCAGATATATTGCGTAGCGTCTCGATGTGTCTGCCATTTGCTCTTCGGGTTACGTTGTCATCAGACGGTAGATAACAAAAATTATTAAATTGTTTATGACTAATACAGTTCTGCTTTCATGTTAAAACAGTGCTAGAAGGCCTCCCGGCCGAGGGACGTTAAATCTCGATGTGTTTGCTGTTTCGCTCTTGGTATGTTATCACGACTTGGCAAGCCATGCAAATTTACAAAGTGGTCATTGCTAGGTTCACATGATTTTCTTGGGTTACGTTGACTGTCTCTATTCACTCGATTTTTCAAATAGAGTAAACTTTACCATCTCTCTGTCGAAGTTTGCCCCGCCTACAGAAAGCATATATCCACTGTATATCCCCATGCCCCACCATGCTGTTTCGCTATTAGCTGCATATTAGATCGGATGCATGTACGTTAAATATAGCTAAAGCTGCTAAATAGTCTAGCTATATTGCAAAGGCCATGTTTACGGTGGAGTCTGTGGTGAAAGGTTATTCGCCTGTTGAGAGTGTTGGAATTGTGCCTTTACCAGGCTGCATGAACGCTTGAGGGATCCATTACTAAACTTTATTACGTTTTCTAACCGCATTCGCAATATTTAATGACCTTGTGTGCAAGTTCTTAACTTCTATAGTGAAGAGTTCTTTACAAACGAAGCTCTATTCGCGACATTCCCGGACTTTCTTGGCTGCTGCCTGTTGCCGCCCTGTGGCACGCGGAGAAAAGTACTAGTCTCGGCTTATATGTAGCCCCTTCTGGATTATCTCTACAGGCATGCTTTTTCACGAATATTGTCCGCGGAATTTCTGCATAGTTAAGCTACAAGCCAAACTATTCTCAGTAAACAGGATGCACGTCGTCACGAGGATACTTTGTCTATCAAATCAAATCCGTCCAATTCCTGTTGTCCTGCGGGCTTTTTTTTTTGTTTCTTTTGTCGTTTCCGCAAATTTAGTGCAGTTTAGTACTGCGCTACTGTTGTCACGTAGGCCTTCCTTTGCGTTCGCGCTACCAACTTTAGACACGAAGTTATGAAGTCGCCCAGTCCATCAGAGAGCTAAAGGTGCTGTGACGTCAACCAGCACAGGCGTTGTCCGCTTGCCCGGAGGCGTGCAATCGCGACAGTGCAAACCTCTGTGCAGAATATGATTTCCTGTGTGGAATTTCAGTAACTGCTCCCGCGAAAGCTTTGCATATCAGTTTCAAACATGGGGATAAGACATACAGCAACATTTTTCCTGCTCTAATGGGATTCATTTTATTCAATATTGAACGGAACACTTCAAACTGTAAATCTTAGGCGATGGCCTCCGGGCGATAATAAACGCCTTCTATTTCATATTTTTGAGGCCATTTCTATTTTATATTTCTCCAATTTCTTGTGTCATCAACTTGCGCATTTCTTGTGGTGTGTCCCACCTAGCCATCCAATATCTCTTTTTAACTTCGTGTTCCTTGTTGTTGTTATTGTTGTTGTTCTCGTTTTAAAATATGGTATTTTGTATAACCACATGGCGTGTAATTTAGGTCGTTCAAACAAGTGCGTCACCAGCTGATTTCATCGCGCTTCGAGTCTATGCTAATATTGATAATTTATTCGTACCTTGTCCTTGGCACACATCGGGTTTAAAACTCATTTCATCATCAACGATTTAGCCGCCGCTACTGAAGACTTCTTCACCTGCGCGTAAGTTATCGTTGCCGCGAGCACATAGGCGCGTAATCTATAAATAATACGCAACCTAGCTCGAACGCCTTCCTCACCCCTGTGTACCTTGTTGTGCCCTTATTTGGCGGCGCGCAGGGCGTCAGTCGAGCGCGATGTGCGACAAGGCCGAGCAGGAACCGGAAGTGACCACACTGACCAGCAGCCCAGCCTCAGGGTCCGACGAGCGTCAGGGCTCCTACCCGGAGCCTGTGGACGCCTTAGGCTCGTCACCGGGGGCGTCGGAGAGGTAATCACCGCACGCTCTTTCTGCGCCCGCTCATGGCCACGCATATCTGCCGCAGCTTTCTTTTACATTAGGAAAGAGACATCATTATAATTAAAGAACATTGCAAGGTTTGACGTTACAAAGTGGAACTTTGTCTTACGAAGGAGGCCGTGGGAGAGGGCTTTATATAGCGATAATGTGAAGCTGTAAACTTGCACACAATGTGCGGTACGCGATCGCTTTTACCGTTTTGTTTTCGTGAACACCGCCGCCAGTATTGCCGGAAATTACATCATCCACTTCACGTTCGTCAAGTCTTCTTTATGACTGTGTTCATAACAGGGTGCAGTATACCCAGTGTCCTCAAGGATAGCATGTGATAATCCTCGTATTTTAGTTACGATATGTAGATGCAAGAAATGCCCTTTGCATGTACAGACTATTCTTTCTACCAGCTCAGGTCCAGTAGTGCTAATGTTAATGCGGGCAAGACCGCGAGTGTTATACTAGACGAAGAGAGAAATTCACTAATAGGTACGTACATTATTAGATGCGAAGCAGCTCTTTGACTAGCCTGTGTAACGCCCTTCGTGCGTCCGTACGGCGAGGGCGAGGGCAAACGCGCTGCCCTCGCCGCAGGTGTTGGAGCGGTGCCAAGTAGGTCACTCCGCAGCTGCGCGTTGACGTCACGCTCCCCTCGCAGTGCGCGCTGACGTCACTCTCTCCCTCGCCTGCCGCGCGCTCGCCGGTGGTGGTGGTGAAAAACATTTATTGCTATTTACAGAGAGGTTGTATGGCAAACCAGCCCATGGGCGAGCCTGCCTACACTACTGGGTGGAGTCCCTAGTCAGGCACCCCATTGGTCGACGCCGCTGTCCTGACACGCTGGACCATGGCTTGTTGGGCCGGAAGGTCCAGGCAGCCGAGCAGGGCCGCCTCCCAGTCCTCTCGGGTTGGGTTTAGGTTGGGGGTTATAGAAGGATTGAGCTGGCATGCCCATACCATGTGGTAGGTGTCGGCGACCTCCCCACAGTACAGGCAGAGGCCAGAAAAGGAAGGGTCAAAATGTTTAAGCACTGCCGGGCACAGAAGCGTGTTTGTGAAAAGGCGCAGAAGAATTCGCTCGTCCGCCTTCTTCAACCCTTTGCAGGGCGCAGGAAAGCGGCGGTGGGAGTCCCGATAATGGGCACTTGTATCTTTAAAGGTGAGTAGAGGAGAATTTTCGTCTGGATTGGTAATGTCATCGGTGGGCGAGGCAGTGGCCCGGGGAATGAGTGCGCGGGCAGCAGCGTGAGCTGCCTCATTGCCTGGTAGGCCCTGATGACCGGGAGTCCAGATTAGCGAGCGGGAAGTGGGGTAACCTACCCGCGGACAGGATCGAAGAATTTTGGCCGCTAGGGGTGAAATCCGTCCCAGTTCGAAATTGCGACAGGCTCCTCTGGAATCTGATATGATGATTCTCGAATTGTCATGCGAGATGGCTAGGGCTATGGCCACCTCTTCGGCATGGGTGGCATTGTGTGCACGGAAGGAGAGGCCATCCACCTGCCTGTCTTGGTAGCTGCCGCCTCGTCCGTTCGCCCGCAACACCTGCCGCTACCGCGACCGACAAAAAATTAACACCATCTTCCCAAAGGGAACCCTGATGGGATGCGAAGCAGCAGCGTTGCGCACGGGTGGCGTCACGGGTTGAACGGCGCTAACGCGGGTGCTTCGCATCCCATCAGGGTCCCCTTTGGGGAGATGGCGTTACTTTTTTGATGCAATGTCCTTCTGGCTCTCATAAACCCAAATTTAGACTTGGGTACGATGAGATCCATGGTGTCCCTGATAATGCCGATGATACCTCCCCAGCCGATTCCGCCCGCTTCAAGCAGACACCTTTGTTGGATAGCTGTCGCATCTCATCGCATATTACCAGCGCTGACAAATGTTTGCTAACCGTTCACTAATGTTCGCTAGTACTATACCGGCTATTGCTTTCAAGCGTTGGTTGCCTGCCGTTGTCACATCAACGGTGTCTTCATTCAACGTCAATGCAAGGATTGAGTTGTCTGATATTCCATACATTTGTTGACTCCTAATTGCATTACGGCTCGGCTTTGTGATGTGGATGTAAAGCCTTTCACTAATGAAGTGCAGACGTGACGTTCACTGTATTAGCCATAACCGTTGGTCGTTGGTAAGCTGAGCAAAGCTACATCCCATATGCTGCTCGTGCACGTTTGATATGGAAACGTACAGGCATTGGTAATTACGCATTATGCAGCAGACAGCATTTATGCAGCAGAATTATGCAGCAGACAGTATTTCGTGTTCCCGCTCTCTCTTCATTCTGTCGGCGTCCTTTTGGCATTAGCCTTGTCTATCTTCGCGTCTTTTTTTATTAGAACCAGCATTATATCATGCGTAATATCAGCCTTTGGTTTCATAATTGACTCCCCTTCTCACATATTTCGGCGTTCTCACTCTATTTGCCGCCGTTTAGGAATTCTATCAATACAGCTCACTCCCATTGATATCATCTCGTTATATCATCGTCGCTATCAATATTCGTTATATATTATTTGGGAAGATTTTTATGCGACGGCCCGATCCGCTGCCGTTTATTCATAGTTTATCCATATATGTGCATTGAACGCCATTGTGCACCTACAAGCGCTTACGCGGGCGTGGAAGCTAGCCAGATGGTGTGGCGTAATCAGTATAATATAAGAAGCTGTCTCTTTCACCTCTGCCGAATATAACGTATTCTACACGCCGGCACGAACGCAGGTGTAACACGTCGTGTGCATCCCAATCTACTGCGAAGTTAATTTCTAATTTGATCTACCTAACTATTCGTAAGACTGCCGGAGCAGGAAAACATGTGGGCAGCTGGTACTAGCCGTGCAAGGCTGACTAATAGCGGAGCTTGCGGCCCACCTGGCGTCTTCCAGCTTCTACAAGCTCAACGAAGCCACGTGATTTATCACGTGACTAGCTGTTACATGGTTTTGGAAGGAACATGTCACGTGACTAGCTGTCGCGTCATGTTACGCGGTTTGGGTCACGTGTTTAGGTTCAAATTGGCTTGGCGGGCAATGTCCGGTTGTGTCATCCTCCACCTTTCCCTCGTCACCCAGGAAGAAGAATAAGTTCTGGCGCAAATGCCGTGCATTTCATAAAGTGCACGCGCACATGTTTGCCATATTTAGTGATGATGATAATCCTTGATTCATCGCCATGTCTTACATGAATATTGACTCAGTATCATTTTTCTGGGGTCGCAGGACGGGAACTCCAAACCCAGGGACCGGCAACGCAACCTCGCCGAGTCCAAGCGGGGAAGCCGAGAAACCGCAGTTCTACATCGAGGTCGACGCCAGCTCTATGGTCAGCCTGAAAGCCGGAACCCACTACACCTTGGTGCCTTTGGACTCGGATCAGGCGGCGGCGGCGGCTGCCATACCAACATCTGGCTCCATTGCTCAGACGCTGTGAGTATTAGCAAAAGGGCGGGAGCGTTTCCCATCCGCGAGCATTACAGGTCGCTCGACGCGAAAAATTCGGCGTCAGTATGGCGAGCGGCGTTACCATTCCTTGCACGAAAACTCATGCAACCAACAAATGACGTCGTCGGGTCAGCAATTGAATACTTCATGATGATGTCATCACGTGGTGTTGTACGCGATAGTATGACGATGCAGTGTGGACTCGATGCACTTAGTGCCTCTACTTTTTAAAGGCCAACTCCGGTGATTTTTCGAGGCCAATACATCTCACTGAAGTTCACCGGATGCGTTCCTCGGCACACTTCCGTCGCTTATGCAAGATTACAGGCTTGGGAGGTGCGCAGATTGCTTGCAAATCAATTTTCACTGGATACCTCAAAACGCCCACCCTGCTTCCCGTAACTATTGGCCACATTGTGTGTTGACGTCATCGTAGGCAAAGCGACGGAAGCGAATGGGCATCATGCTGTGATCTTTGAGATAGGCGCGTGCCTCTTACAGACGGGCACCAATATCGAAGGCCATGGCCATTTCAAAGTGCTTCGCGACGTTAACGCCAGGAGGAGGGCGCATGCGCGGTCGTACCGTGAAAAAAGGCCGATTGACTCAGGCGACGTCACGCGAGGACCGAACTGCTCGGTTGCATTTCTGTTTTGGTTTTGTGCTTTTTGTTTACTCAAAATTATTTTTGCATTGGCTGAGCATTTCTACCATCAGGAGCGTAGCACGAGCCCCTCAGGAGCCTAGAATTGACATTACCTTGACGTGATCAATAAATAAATAAATAAATAAATAAATAAATAAATAAATAAAGCCAGAGCTGGCCTTTAAGGACAACCTTTACTGGGCCCCTCCCATACACCCTCTTACTACAGTCCCTGGGCTGGCTCTACTGCCGTATTTATTCGGGTACTGCCAGCACTGGCTAATGTCTACTAATAATCATAATTTTGGGGTTTGTGGGTATTGGGCTTCCTGCGTCCCGTACGTTGTTAAAGCAGGGCAGACGGAGGCCTCAGGAAACAAACAGTTTACTTAACGCGAACGCGCCACTTGCATACTTTGCGACGCCGCCACCACGGCAACAGTAACCAACACGGAACATGGCAGCGAGACAGTACAGTTATGACAGCGAGACAGTAGAGTGACAGTAGAACGGTGAACCAGGAAGGCGCAGCGGCATTCCGACATCGAAGGCAGAAGAGTCCATGTAAGCCTGTTACGTTAGTACCGTGAAGCTAAATTTGTTATCAGAAATTGCCCATGAGATTCATGTATGAGCTGTACACTGATGTTCGTATTGTTGTTTCTTTCAGTGCTTGGGGCCGCACACTGGATGGACGACTGCCTGGGGACGAGTCAGCCGGAAACCCCAGAGCCGTCTCGAAGGCAAGGAAATTTTGCTGAAATCAGACAGACAGACAGACAGACAGACAGACAGACAGACAGACAGACAGATAGATAGATAGATAGATAGATAGATAGATAGATAGATAGATAGATAGATAGATAGATAGATAGATAGATAGATAGATAGATAGATAGATAGATAGCATTCCCCCATTACTGATGGACGGTACTGAAGATGACGTAACTGCCTTGATCAACAAGCTTTCTAACTAAACTGAAAAGGCGAGAATGCATGGTTGTATTCAAGCAGACCCCGTAGCACTTGCGGCCGAATGTCTTACAGCCTGAAGACAAGCATAGAGATCTGTCTGCCGCATTTTTGTGCACACTGTCTCATGCCCCTTTCCCTCGCAAACTTCCTTTAAGAGGTAGGCATGTTGATAACATGGCCATAAGGCTTAAATCAACAAATTACCCTCTAATAAATTGAATTCCGTCCCCTGAAACCATCTGGTGTCTTGTTTTCTTTGGGTTGTTCTCTCTTTGTTGCACACAGCTCCTCAGAGCTCCATTGCGTTTTTCGTTTGTTTCGTAGGTCACTAACTTAAGCTAGTTTAAATGGCCATTCGCGTGGCACGGGTGAAGTGTGTACCACAACGGTCAGTTTAATAATAATTGCCGGCGGTTTACGTGCCATAATCTACGATGTGATTATGATGCACTCCGTAGGGGATGGTTCTGAAAATTTTGGGCGCATGAGGTTCTTTAACGGGGATTCATAATGCGCTGTACAATGTACCTCTGGCATATTCGCTTCCATCGAAAATGTAGCAGCTACATCGGCGATATCACCCGCATCTTTCAGGTTACATCGCAAGACTGCACGCATAAACGGTAAAAAGTAAGACATAAAACAAGGGACTCACCCAGCGCAGCGTTCGGTTCTTTTTTTCGGCTGAGCAGCCAGTGACCGTAATCACTGTACCACCGCGATGGTGTAATGGACGGCTCGTTAACTTAGGCTTTGCTGCAGGCATTCCTACTATTTGTCAACACATGCAAATTGAACTTTGGTGCACCTTGTTTCTTGGAGAGTGAAGCATTTAAGCGTTGAAGTAGCTTAACGCATGCGCGTCATCCTTGCGCAAAGGGCGCCACGCAAGCACCTAGAACCAACGGGCAAGATTTCAGGCGTATTTCTGATGCTGCGTTAGCGATTCAAAAGCCTCCTTTTACATATATTGATGACTGTACGTGCGTAGGAGTGTTACAACGCATTGTTTAGTTGAGCACGTTGTTCAACTATACAACTCTCAACTAGCACGAGTTGCTAGTTGAGAGCAAGCACCCATGCTCCATTAACGCTGACTCTTGCATATTGTATCCACAGCGCCATCGTGGTTAGAGTAACGGCACCAAATCGATGTGCCCACCCGCGATTAAAGAGCTGAGCTTAGTTTTATCAGGCGAAGAGCTCACGAAGACACAGGGTAGACCTGACCCGTGGTCTCAGTACTGTGCCTTCGCCCCATCCGATAGCAATTGACGCTGCCTGAGGCGGTACTGGGAACATAATAAACTACTTCTGAAAGGGCGTACTCTACTGTTTTACTTCGTCACACTGAAGTAAATAGAAGAATAAAAGGTCTTATTTAATCCATTCAGTGTGGCCTGAATACCCTTTCTCATGCACGTGCGCCACGATGCCGTTCTAATTTTTGACCGCAGGACTCGTGCAGGACGTTAGCTTAGGAGCAGGCCACCGTTGAACCCTTCTCTTATTCCTCACGACTGCAATACTTGGCATACTGTGCAGGTTAACCTGCGCAATATGCCACAGATTGCACAGTATGCAGGTTAACCTGCACAGACAACACTGTGCAGGTTAACCTGCACGGTGCTGTCTCTCTTCCCTGCACCACGTAAATTCTGCAAACTGTGCAACTAACCTACACAGTATGCCACAGTATGCCACAGTATGCGCAGTCTGCAGGTTAACCTGCACAGACAACACTGTGCAGGTTAACCTGCACAGTGTTGTCTCTCTTCCGTGCACCCCGTGAATTCTGCAAACTGTGCAAACTGCGAGGGACATTCTCTTTGGGAAGCTCAATCCTCGACAGAAGCGGTTTGTAATGTGTCCTCAATTTTTGCACTCGCATGCAGGAAGAGCTGACTGGCGAGTCGTTTGGCCTCGACCAAGGAATGATGAGCTCCTTCGACGCGACCTCTGTGGCGCCTGGCAAAGCCGAGGAGCCGGACACGCCCCTGGACGCGGAGTTTGAGGAATCTGAGGAAAAGATGACGTACACACCCCTCATGACCGTCTCTCAGCAACAGCAGCAGCAAGAGCAGCAGGCGCAGGCGCACGAGGCAACTGCTGCAGCGGCCGCTGCCGCTCAGATGGTGAGACTTTTTCCTAAAGCTCGGAAGTTTGTCTCTGGACAGTTTCCAGTGCTGCCGGTGACAGGAAATTGTGTTTCCGTACTCAAAATAATCCACGTAAAAGTATATCACAACAAAGAGGCACAGACCTCTATGCTGGGTAAAAGGACCCAGGCTTACCTCCACCACAAAGGTGTTAAGATTTTGCCATTTATAAGACAAATGCGGACATGAAGGCGGAGTTTCGACGTACTGGTAGATAGTTCGCACACATGAGAGAAACATCTTTGTCCTTTTCGATAGGGTGAGAGACCTTCATTTTGGAATATTGTACTCTCGTAGCAATATGGGGACTATGTGCTTGCCAACGTAATTTTCAACTTGGCTCACAGATGTGAATCACATGTGAGAGTGTGGTAACATTTGAAAGCTACAGATTTCTCATTCGTGTCCATCTCGCAAGCACTATATTGAAAATAAACCACTGCTCGCAACCTTTGAACCAGCAGCGCTATCTTGGCAAGACGGTTTCAGAAACATTCCAGCGCCACGAAAGTCAAGGTTACCGTGCGCAAGTTAGTCCCGACTTCGTAGCCACAAACACTGTCCATGAACGTCACCGTTTTTACGTACTAATTTTTCATTCTTGGTGCAGAACTTAAAGCGGACAATGTCGTTCGTGTCTCGTAAGTTCTGCATTCAGTATTCTCAGCGCACGGCTTGTAATGGACTACGTCGCGCCTGTATAGCCACGAATGCTATGGCATATAAACACAGGATGACAGGATGCGAGACACAAATAAGGTGTTAAAATTGCCGGACCTCGTCAATTACTTAATAACTGATCAATTACTACATAACTGTACTGCTCATCTTACTGCTGGGGACAGCTAACCAATGGTTATATATAACACGACATTTACAAGGCACGGAAATGTAAGGAATGTCTGCATTTCACACCGCACGGGAGTGGGATTCGCGAAGCATATCCTGCACAAGAACTGACTGCGAACCATTCTATTAAATGAGGCCTTGCATCGCATAAAATCTCATTAAGAGTAACTAAGCAACATTCATTATTAAAAATTGCAGCCACCGTTTCTCGACGGTAAGGGATACTGCAGTGCGGTTTGTGCTTAGAGACGTTAACCTTGTTTTCGCAACATTCCTGATGATCAATGTTATGCTTTACTCAGCCAAACATTTCTAAAAGCCCCGCAGGTGTACAGCCTTCGAAGCAAACTCTCTGAACATTCGTGCTAAAGAAATTAGGCAAACTCGACCGACCATTAGTATTGCAATAACTGTCGCCTCTAAGCGCATTGCGTTATTAGTCGTCCGCCTTCTTCTGTCCCATTAGTTGCACTGTTAGTACAACCCTATATCTGAACAATCCGAACATTGTACACTTGCATACTTTTCGCAACCTGACAGGCCCTCCTCAAAAAAGGACGTAGCGATACGTGTGAAACTATTGAGAGGCATCGGTGGCTTTGGCAAGACGTAGCTCGTATTGTTCACCGTACGGTCCTTAAGTAAAAAAAAAAATTAAGTAAAATTAAATTCGAGCCTACTTATACTAGTTGAATCAACATTATCCTGCACCAGCTGAAGTCTTTTTAAGCACCCAGGCGTACACGAGCATTTATGCATTTCGCCCTCGTCGAAATGCAGCATACTTTGGTAAGAAGGCACTTTCTACGTCGACCTCAGTGGCGAAATGCCTTAACCCCTTAGCCAGCTATACGAATATAGCACTACAGTATACGATTTCAAGATATCCAGACCCATGGCTGAACAGCCGTTGGTGGAAAGCCTCAGTCAAAATTATGCGTATGAATAAAGTACGCGTTATTTAATTGAAAAGAAAACTCTCCCGCGCACCCAGAAGACACGCAGCCAGCATGAAACAACAACAACAACAACAACAACAACAACAAAGCTTTGCATGAACCTATACTCCGTTCCCTACATAGCGGGAAACGCTGTGGAAGCTGCGCAGGTGGCTCCGCGACCAAAATGTGCAAAGCTGCGCGCTTAGCAGTCGGTTTCCGCGGTCGCAAGTGCACTAGCTCTGCACGCGAGACACCACGACAAGCTGCAAGTGGGGGGAAAAAAAGAAAAGGAAGACAACGAAACGCCGAAGTTACAGCTATTATGCAGCTTAAAGCAGCAAGAAGTAATTTTCTAGTAAAAACTACAAACTCTTTCGTTGGTAACATGCCTGGCAGCTTCCACTGCGTTGCTTGTTAAGTGGGAAATTAAACGTAAAGGCAATTCCAAGTGAATAGGTTAAGAAGTGTCAACCCAGGTTTATTAGTCTGCAAGAAAACTGTATGCTGGCCTAGTTGGTGTTTACTTAAGGACATAATGAAGCCACCACTGAAAAATATACAATAAGCAGAAACACAACGACAGGACAAGCGGCGCTTCTAACTAAATAACTCCAGGCGCTAACCCAAGAATATACACTATACATGTGCGGGCACTTCACAAACTTACACTATCCAGCGATCAAACGATCCCTTCTCCGATTTGTAGAACGAAATGGATGTATCGCTGATACTGTTTGTTTCTTTATTTTTTATGCGATATGCTTCCACCAGCCCACGCGCAGTTTGATTCTTGGTTCTCTCTAAAACGTGGTCGACACGTGCAAGTCTCACAGTGCATTGGCAAATGCGCCAGACCACCTCTCAATAGATTTAGTTCGTGCTCCCTGCCTCGTTCACTTAAACAGCGCCCAGTTTATCGGATGTCCGAGTTGACAAACAGGGCGCTGTATAAGTGAACGAGCCAGGAAGCACGAACTAAATCTAATGAAATATGGCGTGGTGCATTTCGCAGTGCACACTTTGACGTGCCGTTACGGGCGTCGGTTAAAGTGGTTGCCTGCGCGACGTAAGCTGCATCCAGACACAGTGGAGACCAGGAAGGGACTGACTGCCCTGTTCTTCGATCCGCGAGGTCGCCCTTACGTGCGCGCGCTCGGCGCCGATGATTTGTTATTTCATTCGTAGCCATGACGACTTAACATTTTTCTTGTGGTATAGTACAGGCAATTGGTACAGGATAATGCACTGTTCCATGCCGTATGTGAAGTCTGTGCAGGATTCCCCGGCTCGTTGCGTTGCCCCGAACATTCGCTGCTTAGAAGTCACATGACAACCCATGTAGTAGAGCCGGTGGAGCATTGCTTCCACACCAGCCCGTGTAGTAATATTTGTCATCTTTGCGTGGTGACACATACAAGTGAAATATTCAGCTGGAAGCCTGGATATGAAAGGTAGTGCTACTTCTTCCGGAACGCTTAAGTTTTTAACCCTAAAGGCAACTTGGTTAAACCAGGAATTGACACCTTTGCCGAGATGTGGTAAGGAGCCGGTCGCGGGCGTCTTCACTTGGGGTCTACAGATATTCAAGAATTATCTGCGTTCCTGGCTTTACGTTGTTTTCCCGAGCCACGTTTGAGTTTCATCGAAGCACTGCACGCCTCCGCGCTCTTCCGCGATTCCGCGTCTTAATGTTCAGGCGTTTACAACTACAAGCGCTCATTGCGTTCCATAAATGGAGCCAGATACAGGAGGCGCTGGCAGAGCAAACAAGTAGCAAAAGAGGTCATGACTTGCCTTCAATTGCGGGTCGAAGCGTGGCTTCGGTTCATAGACTTCGTTGACGGCGTCGCGTTCCTTCCAAAGATATGTTTTCAGTCATTACAACTCGCGTCGGAGCTCATCCACTTCGGCTTTTAAGGCACCTGCTTCGGAGACAGCTGGCCTGTAGGCTTCCATATGGGCGGCGTCATCCATATGTTCGAACACCTTAGTGGAACGCTCGGCGGACGCCATCTCGGTTTCACGGAGCCGCGGTTGTCCTGTAGTGGCGCGGCCAAAGTAACTCGTAGCGAGAGGCCTCCCCACGTAAACAGAGAATAAACGTCTTCGTAGCTCACTCCGAACCGTGTGGCGCCAAATGTGACGCTCCTTTGCGGCCTTAGGTTAATGTGGATTCCGGGGCGGCGTAAGACGCATCCAGACACAGCGGAGACCAGGAAAGGACCAGGAAGAGGTAGCGCAAGCGCAAGCGAGTTTGGCGCCGAAGTTTTGTTATTAAAGAGATCACTTTACTGGCCTAGTCGAGCGACTTTCGCGGCTTGGCCTTGAAGCGAAGAACAGACACCGCGTAACTGGGAACGCTCTACCGCTGTTCGTATGCGCGCGTGCGTACGTGTGTCCGTGGGTTCGCGCGCGCGCACGTGTGTGCTTGTGTGTGTGCCACTTCCTCCGTGGTTTGTGCGTGCGTGACTGCCCGCGCTCCGTCGCCGCAGCTGCCCCGACGGTTGCCGCTGCTGACTACACCTGATGATGATAGTCGTGGTTCGTTTAGGAAAGGACGCTACTTTCTGCAGCCCATGTAGGGAACACGGCTAAGCGTCCGTGGGGGTGGTGGGAAGGGAATGAAGGAGATAGGGAGGAGAGAAAGGCCGTAGTGGAGGGCTCCGGAAATTCAGACGCCCCGGGGTCCTTTAACGTGACACTGACAACGCACAGTACACGGGCCTCTGGCATTTTCGCCTCCATCGAAAATGCGACCGCCGCGGCCGGGATCGAACCCGCGTTTTTAAATGCGGAGCATTTCTTAGTCGTACGATGTCGGGCTTCGGCGTCGGCGCCGTCCACACCCCCACTGCGCATGCTCGGCTCGTCTCGTGCCGGCCCACCGGGCGTTCAGCAAGCCGAGCATGCGCAGTGGGGGTGCGGACCTCTCCCCCGTACTCCTCTCCCTCTAACGCGGGCGGTGTGTATATAAGCGCCGGAGCGCGTTGTCGGAATTCAGTCAAGGGCGTCTTTGCGGACCTCTCCCCCGTACTCCTCTCCCTCGAACGCACGCGAAGCTGCTGCGAAACGTGAGCAGCGAGCTTTAAGACCCCAGGTACGTGAGCGAGAAGCGGCGTGCAAACGTCGTCAAAGAGACGCGGCTCCGGACGCTGCTCGTGGACGCAAGCGCCTTCATTCAATAAATTAGAATAATAGACGAAATAACAATTAAGCATTCCCAAACCATACCCAATTACGCAACATTCACGCGATACCCCCACCACTCTGCGACGCATTTACTCGAGTTCCCCCCGTGGGAAGATGCGGGCGGCATTTTTTTTTTTTTTTTGGTGGCAGCCGAGTACCCTAACCACTACACTACCGCGGCGGACCTGCTGACTACTCCTACTTCGCAAGCCGTATCCACGTGACTCACCGCTCTCTCCAACCTCTCCGCCACGTCGGTTTGCGGGTTAGCGCTTCGATTGCTTCAGCTGAGTCTCTTCAGCCGTTGTGGCATGGTCGCCCGATGGTAGTGAGGAAGCTGGTCCATCTGCGCTAAAGCTTGCGCGTTCGCAGCGGCAAGAGTGCCAAGCTGCGTCGGAGCACCCTACGGATGTAACAGTCCTGGTGTAATAGACCTGGTGTTTCAGAGAGAGTCGAAGGGCTCGACTTACTCTGTAGCCAAGATTGAAACAGCGGCAAACTACTACACAGACCATAGAACAGTATTTGCTGCCGTAAAACCTAGCCGTGAATAGACCACGCAAACAGTGCAAAGCATGTGGTTGTCTATATGAGCCCAACCCGGCTTAGCTTAGCAACACAGCACAACAAGCTTTCGCTTACACAATCAGCCCTAGTTGAGCTAAGCCGCAGCCATTTTTTCCTTCGCTCAGAGGCGTTAGATGCGCACCGAGCGTCGTTTGCTACTCCTCGCGACGCACAGTAAGACCGCACGCGTCAACCATCTTTCAACGAGATTATAAGGCCCGTATTCATAAACGTACCTTATCCTTAACGCTTGTTTTCCTTACCGTCCCTGTGACATTAGGGCGCGTTAAGGCAAGTTGAATGGTAATCAGTGCAAATAAAATATTGTTACGAACCACGTAGGTTTCAGGGTTTTAATGCGTAAGCAAAGCCGAGGCACCGAGGCAGTCGCGATCGTCTCAACAACGCAACGTCGTCGTCTTCTCTTCTCTGCGCGTTTCCCTCGAGCCACTGGCGCCTGTCTCAAACCACTGACGCGCTGTAACATTTCTCCTCTCCCAGACGAAGCCCTCCGGGCGAGTCACTCCTGTTGCCTGCATGTGAAAGGCTTTAGGCGGGCGACGTGCGTCACGTCAGTTTTAGATGAGCGTCTTCCGCTTGAAGTGAGGCGTGCAATTTTATAGGCCACCTCGCTCAGACGCTCTAGGATTACGAATGGTCCGGCGTATTCCGCGAGTAGCTTTTGGCACAAGCCACGCTTGCGTACGGGGGTCCACAGCCAAACGAGGTCACCGGGAACATAGGTGACATTCCTGTGGTGACTGTCATGGCGTGCTTTTGAACAGTCCTGTGAAGCCAACGTACGTAAGCGAGCAAGTCGACGGGCCTCCTCTGCACGGCACAAAACCTCTGCGATGGCCGAGTCGTCATGAACAACAAAAGAGAAGATAGTATCCAGCGTATGTCGAGGTGGACGAGCGTACAGGAGGTAGAAAGGGCTATAGCCGGTGGTCTCGTGTTTCGCAGAGTTGAAAGCGTACGTCACGAATGGCAATACTTCATCCCAGTTCTTGTGGTCTGAAGCGACGTACATCGATAACATGCTAATCAATGTTCGGTTCGTACGCTCAACCAAACCATTTGTCTGTGGGTGATAAGCTGTGGAATGTCGGAACTTCGAGGCACACAAACGAAGCAATTCTTCGACGACATCGGCCGTAAACTGGCGACCACGGTCACTTATTATCACGCGAGGCGGCCCGTGTCGGAGTATAATTGAACGCAGCATGAACTCAGAAACCTCAGTTGCGGTGGCGGACGGTAGGGCTGCTGTCTCACAGTAGCGTGTCAGGTAGTCGGCGCACACGATTATCCACCGGTTGCCTTTTGAAGAACGCGGAAACGGTCCGATCAGGTCTATGCCAACTTTTTCAAAAGGGGAGCTGGGGGGCGTTACTGGTTGTAGTTGACCGGCTGAAGCAGCAGTTGGTCGCTTGTGGCTCTGACACTGTGTACAGCTGGCTACATAGACATCAATCGTCTTGCGCATTCGAGGCCAGTAAAATCGTTCTTTGGTACGATGCAGCGTTCGTGCGGCTCCAAGATGACCAGACGTGGGGTCATCGTGTGTAACATGCAGAACAGACGATCGAAGGGATTCCGGAACCACCAGTAGAAAGCGGGCGCCAGTCGTGGATAAATTCCTCTTGTAAAGAAGGTCATCTCGGATACAGTATGGGTTTTCGCCCATGGAACGTTCTGCTGCTGAGAAAATGTTTTTCAAACTGGGGTCGTTGCGCTGCTCGGCGGCGAAAGTCAAAGCGTCGGGAAAGTCACGCGACAGAGACGCGATAAGGTGGTCGAAGTTATCGGCGTCACAATCTGTTGTAGGTAGTGGCATCCTAGAAAGGCAATCCGCATCGGCATGTCGACGGCCACTCTTGTAGGAAATAGTAAACACGTATTCTTGTAAGCGCATGGCCCATCGTGCGAGGCGACCGGATGGATCCCGAAGGTTCACCAACCAACACAGGGAATGGTGGTCGGTTACAATGGTGAAATGGTGGCCATATATGTACGAGCGGAACCGCTGTACGGCAAATACTACCGCTAAGCACTCCTGTTCGGTCACGGTATAATTGCGTTCAGGTTTGCTTAAAGAGCGGCTCGCGTAGGCCACAACATGTTCTTTGTTGTCAGCGCGTTGAATGAGGACGGCGCCGACGCCAATGCCACTTGCGTCTGTGTGAATCTCCGTTGGTAATGAAGGATCAAAGTGCCGAAGTATTGGCCGCGAAGTTAATAATAACTTCAGTTGGCGAAAGGCGGCGGCGCACTCAGGGGTCCAGTGGAATGGAGTGTTCTTGCGTAAAAGATTCGCCAGGGGGTGTGCGACATCCGAGAACCCACGTATGAACCGCCGGAAATATGAGCAGAGCCCCAGGAAACTTCGTAGCTGCTTCACAGATTTTGGTTGTGCGAATGATTCAACTGCTGCTGTCTTCTGCGGGTCAGGTCTAATGCCGTGTCTATCCACGAGATGTCCTAATACCAGTGTTTGGCGTTCGCCAAAACGACACTTCTTCGAGTTGAGCACAAGACCGGCCTTCTTAACGCAGTCGAGTACGATATCCAAACGAGTGTTATGTTCGTGAAATGTGCGCCCAAAAATTACGACGTCATCAAGATAGCACATACAAATCTGCCATTTCAGACCACGCAGAATGGTGTCCATGAATCTTTCAAATGTCGCAGGGGCGTTGCACAGTCCAAACGGCATGACGTTAAATTCATACAGCCCATCAGGCGTAACAAATGCCGTTTTCTCCTTGTCGTTTGGATGCATAGGGATTTGCCAATATCCGGATCTCAAATCAACAGAAGAAAAGTAGGAAGCGGAATGTAAGCAGTCTATGGCATCATCAATACGCGGGAGCGGGTAGACGTCTTTCTTAGTAACGGAATTCAATCTGCGATAGTCAACGCAGAATCTCCACGTACCATCTTTCTTTTTCACAAGGATGACGGGAGCGGCCCAGGGACTCGCCGATTCTTGAATTATTCCTTTCGACAGCATCTCTTGCACTTGCTCGTTGATAACCTTGCGTTCGGATGGTGCGACTCTGTAGGGTTTCTGCCGTATGGGGTGTGCTGACGCGGTGTTGATCCGATGACGTATTCGAGACGCTGGAATTGAAAGTGTTTTGCTGCTCTGTGAAAAGTCGAACACTTCCGAGTGCCTGGCGAGAACGTCCAGAAGTACATCACGCTCACTTGGGCTAAGTGACTTGTCGATCATTCGTAAAAGCTGCGAATCGTCGGAACTTTTGGGACGTAAACGCGCATTCTCTTCAGCAGCATCAACAAGGGCAACTAGGGTCGTAGACAATTCGGGTTTAAACAAAGCAAGTTTCATGCCTCGGGGCAATACTGCAGGTTCCATTGAACTATTAACAGTCCATACTCCTGTGCGTCCTTCAACTACAGATACCACGCAATGAGGTACTAAAATGTTCTTTTTTATGCATGCTGAATGAATCGGTTCTAGTGTGGCATCGAACATGGCAGGATCGTCACTGGAGCACGTAACTGGAACGCACATGGCAGAAAACGGGGGAACAACTGTGTCCTCAGAGACAAAGAAGATACAGTCGGTCCGGGGTGAATTCTCGAAGAGAACAGCCGGACAACTACCATGCACGGAGATGTTCCCGCTCCTACAGTCAACAGTTGCTCCACAGTCCCTCAAAAAATCAAGACCCAAGATAACGTCATGCGTGGACCGTTTTATCACTGCAAATTCCGTGGGAAACACTTTACCGCACAAAAACACGTTTGCGGTACAAACACCCACAAGACACAACGTATCACCACTCACACCACGGAATGTCGCACCACGACTTGGAGAAAACATCACTTTCTGGCCTAAAATGTTCTTAAAACTCGTACTCATCACCGAAATGGTCGCCCCAGTATCCACAAGTGCCATTGTAGCCACTCCATCAACAAGTACATAAACTTTGTTCTTTAGTAATAACGCTGACGGGGGTATATCTGTCGGAAATGCCTGGTATCCTGCGGCTTCACCCCCAATGGCCGCACCAACTAGTTTTCCGGCGGCGGTGACCGGAAGCGTCGGCGCGGTGATGGAGACCGTGGGACACGTGGAGCTGGTGGCGGCGTTACGCTTCGGTCAGAGGCCGGCGAGGAGTACCGTACACGTGTAGGCATGTGTGGTGGCCGTTGCGGAGAGGACGGGCTGTCGAAAGGCTGGGAGTAAGGGACGAACGGGGGCTCTCGCTGGTATGACGGGCGATTATTACAAAATCGTGCGATGTGTCCTGCGATGCCACAGCTGTAGCACACTGGTAAAGGTCGAGACACACGTTGCTGCTCATAATAGCCAGTCCTCTCTCTAGGTGTAGGGTAGTAGCGCCGATCTTCTCGGACACCGTAGTCAGGAGGCGACTGCCGAGATAGACGAGGAGGGCGAAAGCGCCGTTCGAAATTGGAGGGCGTCCATTTTGCAAACCCAGACGGCAGTCGCCCTCGGTTTTCAGTGGCGTCTGCTACATTAACTGAAGGTTGCCATGGAGCTGCAGTTGCCGGAGCTCTCACACGTTGGGTTTCTCTCGCATAGATGTCTTCGTAATCGGAGGGACACTGAGAAATCTCCTCATGTCGACGCAATTCTTCTCGTACAATCTGCCGAATTGTCGAGGAAAGATCGCTCGACGACATTGTGTCGACGCTAGCCACTGTGGGGACGTTAGACAAACGTCCGAATTTTGGTACTATCCGGCGCGTCTTGAGCGTTTCAAACGTGCGGCAGTGTTGCATCACGTCGGACACGGAATTCAACCTCTCTTTCCCAATAAGAAAATTGTACACGTCTTCGGCTATGCCCTTAAGAACGTGCCCAACCTTATCCTCCTCCGACATTCTGGCATTCACTACTTTGCACAGCTTCAAAATCTCTTCTATGTACATCGTACATGTCTCCCCTGGAAGCTGTGCCCTATGAGCCAATGTCTGCTCTGCCTGTTTCTTCTTTGCGTCAGTATCGCCGAAGCATTTTTGGGCCTCTTGAACAAAGGTATCCCAAGTGGTTAATAGCTCTTCGTGGTTCTCATACCACATAAGAGCGGTGTTGGTTAGGGAAAACACAACGTTACTGAGCTTCGCTGCGGAATCCCAGCCGTTGCTTCTGCTCACCCGGTTATAATTCTTGAGCCAATCCTCGACGTCTTCTCCTGAGGTCCCACCGAAATTCGGTGGCACTCTGTAGTACGCCATGGAACCCGCTGGAGCTGCCCTCGAAGCACCGGAGGTGGTGGTCTGATCCTGGGACATCTCGATTGACGAAGGCGAGAGTCCAGCAAGGCGGCGGCTGCGGCGAAGTCCTCGCAGTAGTGCTTCCGTCGTAGGGTTCGTGGTACCCGGCACCTTCCACCAAATCTGTTACGAACCACGTAGGTTTCAGGGTTTTAATGCGTAAGCAAAGCCGAGGCACCGAGGCAGTCGCGATCGTCTCAACAACGCAACGTCGTCGTCTTCTCTTCTCTGCGCGTTTCCCTCGAGCCACTGGCGCCTGTCTCAAACCACTGACGCGCTGTAACAATATCATAAGGCTTTGTCGTAGATATTGCATTAATCTGTTCATGAAGTATGAAAAGGGCTCAGGGAAGATAAGAAAAGCCAGTGATAAGGATAAGGTACGTTTATGAATAAGGCCTAGGACTTTAGGCAGAAACAAGAATCAAACTGGGCGTGAATTGATGGAAGCATATCATATAAAAAAGAAACAAGCTGTACCAGCGATACGTCTATTTCGTTGTACGAATCGGAGAAGTGATTGTTTCATCACAGTATAGTGATTGTTTCATCACAGTATAGTGCATGTTTGTAAAAGGGGGCTGTCAATATTGTTTATTTATTCCTGGGTTAGCGGCCAGACTTGCTTAGGTGGTAGTGCCTCTTGTCCTGTCATTGTGTTTCTGCCTACTGCATGTGTTTTCCAGTTGCGGCTTCATTATGTCATTTGTCAGAGTCGATCTCGACACTCCAGCCACGCTTTACATCTCAAAGGAAGTTCCGTTCCCTGTGCATGCCGTGAGGGTCTAAAGAGTGTGTAACGACGCCCCCTCGCCCTTCCATCTGTTAATTACAGTGCTCGATGAAGAAAATGGTAGTTAAGACGGTGGCATCGCATTCTCCGTGTGTGCGTGCTTGCGCGCAGCAACACGCCACCGGCGGCTACGACAGCGCGGCTATGCGCTACCGACACCCGACGTCACCCTTGTACGTGGCGCCGCCCCAGCACGCGCTCCAGCACCAGACCACCACGCCCTTCCTGGTGCACCAGAGGGGCAGCTGGGCCCCTTACACTGCCACCACGGCCGCGCAGGCAAGTATGACGATGTCCGAGTGCTGCTCCACCGGCATGGCTTCTGAAATTCGTGGGTCACCGGCTCCAGTCTCACGATCTCGGAGGCTACGCGGTCAGCGCTTTGAGCCAAGGAGCGCTGCGAACGTTCAGCTATCATGGGCCTCACAGGTAGCGCAAATACTGCCTTTCTCGGACTTGGCGTTCATTTCTCTCAGAAAAGTGTGCTTCAGCTTCTTTTTCAATTGTGTTATGTCTTTCTTTCATGTTACATTTTATTAAGTTACCTTAACCTTATTCATCCTGCAGATATCCTCGCAACTGACTTAGCGTAT
Organism: Hyalomma asiaticum; assembly: GCA_013339685.2. NCBI lineage: Eukaryota > Metazoa > Arthropoda > Arachnida > Ixodida > Ixodidae > Hyalomma > Hyalomma asiaticum. The sequence continues at coordinate 14,505,062 of CM023483.1, read as the reverse complement.
TTAATGTTACCGCTCTTCGAGTTCAGCAGTCAGTTTAGCGCCACTTACACCCATGCTGGCTATTGTATTGCTATTAGAAGTAATAGAAACTGGTGCACGTCGAGAAAGCACGCATAAGATTCATATGTTTGGCGTAGCTCACACGAATATTCGTCACGTCCAGGAGCGGTTATATGTTGTAAACCTTGATATATATTGATCCACTTGGTTCTGTTGAAGCGAGGTGACGCATAATGATAGAAAGCTTGATATTTCTTACTTCTTACTGAACTGTGGTGAAATTAATTACACATTGTGCATGGAAATATTACGCCTATCGCTTTATTTAATGTTTATGACAGTTATTCCGTCGTAAATCTGAGAAAAAAATAATGTGTAAACGACTCAAATAATTGGTCGACCTTGTTTGTCTGGTCACTTTGGAATGTTATACGTAAGTGAAGCAATGCAGAGAGCTGAGGTCCTGTTGAATGCATTCGCTTACTGTTCCAGTGTGAGTCCTTATGTGTCATGTGAATATGGGAGATTAAGTTCCGTCGTCTTGCATGAAACACTACTCCTCACCTCTTGCTTGTATGCTTAAGCATACAAGCAAGAGAACAGTACACAGGATCGGCGCGACCTTGTCGCAGTCGTGTACTTGTCGTGGTAGCGTGTCATCATGTGCCCGTGTTCATTCATATAGCCTCTATTGGTACACGTCCAGCCAATACACCGAGGACGTGCCTCTATGTTCACCTCTACCACGACTGAAACCTAGCTAGAATTACACGTTCTTAGATATTTTCGATTCATGAAAGTAAGTGACCATATGTCATGTGCTAATGCTGGTAACAATTTACGAGCATCACCTATAATCGACTTAGTTCATGTACGCCGAATTTCAGCTTCAGCAGAAGCATGTTTGTAGAGATTTTGTTTATGCTATTTCATTCGGGTCAGCGGTGACCCCTGGCCAGCAAAGCGCATAGTCGGAAAATGCAGGGCACATAAATTATGGATGTCAAGTTGTCGTATATTGGCCGTCGATTCGTCTTAACAGTGCCCCAAACTGCGTTCGACAGCATGATATAATGTTCTGAGTAGCTGAGGTGCACGCATGCATGTCCTTGCCTTCGCCTTGTCTTGTGGTTTCCTGCTATTTCCTTAATATATGAGTATAACAGTACGCCAGATATTACGCTTCATTCGTTTGATTTGTTCAGTGACAGAGTTCACATGTTCCACATCGAGACGTTGCTCAAGACTTTTTTTAAACTAGTTTGTTCATATTTAAAAGTACGTTGTTCTAAACAATAACCAAAATATGGTGAATTTCAAACGCTGTTGTTTCTACGCGAGGTTTCGCATTTGCATACGGAGTGTCTCAAGTACACTGAGAAAACGTGGTCAAACATGTTGCACGGATCAGGGCCATCTCGCTTACTGTCGTATTCACTACCATTAACCGCTGTTATTGCCTATCGTTTTAATGCGTATTAGTATTTCACCTCTACAGTCATGCGTGTGAGGGTCCTCAATGTCGACCGCACTATTAAGCAGTTATGTAACGATGAGAAATATAGGTACAGGACATTGTATAAACAGAGAAGGGTGGTTTGCTGGGTAACTTTGTAATTCACCCTTAAACTAAGCCGAAAATAGACGTTGCAAAAATAGAACTTCTCAGTTCATTTATACGTTATATCATCGCTGCATCTCTGGCGTTCGAGCTTATTTCTCATGCCATCTCATTTCCATGTTTCGCTGTCATGTTTGTTTTGTTTTTGTTTAATTTTTCATCTTCATCTCTCCCCTTCCTGCCCCTCATCTCGTACCCCATACAAAAACTGATTTTAAGAAACGGTGCTCACCAGGTTCGGGTTAGGCTACCGATTAGGAGCGGCTACATGATCCATGGGCCATCACTACAGGGATATGCACCTTGCCCTCGTCAAATAACTGTAAGCGTCGTGTTATTTTTTTCTTTCATTCACTTTTTTTTACGTTATGTGCACCACAACATCCTATGTTCCCTACCCTATTATATTGTTCTAGACATCCATTTCTTATACTTTGTGAGAGTGTATGAGGGAGTCGTGCTCACAAAGGCATGTCGCTAGGGCATTATACGTGAGCAGATACCTCCAAATGGTAATAATGGGTTCGTCATAGGTCAGTAACAAGCAGTGCAGAACAATTCAGCTACAGGGGCCCCCGTTTGTTGCTGTGTTATTATTTCATTTTGGCACGCAGCTTTTCACGAGTGCACTACGACCTCTTTTGATTAATGTTGCTCCAAACTTGCCCAAAGTTACGTAGGTATTGCAGTACGGGCATGTTCACTCAAAGTTTACGCATGTGGGAGTAATGCAAATCAATTGTGGTCTGTGCCACCTAATGGGCCAAGAGTGCAATAATAAAAGAAAGATATGAAAGGTATTACTGGTTGCACAATTGCTAAGTGATAAGTTTTATCATTGACAAGCATGAAGCATGTTCTCTTGAAGTGTCGCGAGATCTGTCTGTGCAAGATGAAGCCCTTTGTGCCAGCCTGCGTTGAGCCGAGTCACGCTGTCTATTCGCGCGTCAATTTGAAAAGTGGCGTAATGGTCCTCGCATTCCCTATGTTCGAAGTACCATGGCGCCAAATGTACTTCCGCTAAGAGACGCCGCCGGAGCGCGAACCCTTAGCCACTACACCGAAATTGGATTACTCTCTACCAGAAAGGGAGGGGAGGAGTAAGGGCGTAAGAAATGGATGTCTCATTGTCATCTTCCACGGTAAAGCAAACCAATGTCAGAAAAGAAGCTGATCGGAATTAGTCCCACATTTACTCCATTGTTAAGCATCGGACGCATGACGTGGCCTTGTCCTGTCCCACAAACTTTATAATCTCATCGCTTCCCTCTCTTACCTTATTTCCCATTTTGTGAGAACTTTTACATGACGTCACCTCTAGCTGTGTAGTTGATAGGCGGAAATGCTGGGTAGTGGTCTTTCACGTGTTGTTCATACCACTCTGTGCCCAGAGTAGTGTCATAATCATCATCATCACCATCATCACAGTTGTTTTTGTCGCCATCGTTGGATTCCATTCACTTCAACGCCTCCCTTCTTTTTTTCTTTTTTTTTGTATTTCTAAATGATCCTCAATATTTGCATTTTAAGCACCAGACCAACGTCTGGCCAGCGACCGCTAAAGCGCGAAGTCATGAAATTCCTGTGGTATTTTTCATTAGTGAAGGACGGGCTTCGAGCAATGCTGCAGAAAATTAAATAGCAAGCAGCTATCGCCTTCAACGGAACCTACCGAGCCGACGACGCTCCGTTGCACTTCATCGGTATCGTACACGCATCTGACACAATGATGAGGCGAGCTTCCACGCTTGTAGGCAACGCTCTTCGCGTGCAAGCCATCTATCCATGGATGCTAGCAAGATACTTTTGAAGTCGGTTGCCGTCACATTGGTAAAGCGCAGGCGCTGTCCGTTCAGTCTTGAAGACTACAGTTTATCGCCACTTCGAACTTTCCCTCAGGTGGCAGCCGTTCAGGGATAAACCACGCCTTTAAACTATGAACCCGGAGGGCGCACAGCAATAGGTGAAAGAGGCCGTTGTAGTCATTGGTGCGCTTCCTACCTTCCTTCAAGTGAAGTCGGCGGCACCACCCAGTAAGCTCCGGTCCCGTGTGCTATAGCAATAGTGGGAGAATACCCACGTCGAGTCTGAGATGCTGGTCTGCGTCCGGTCTCAACGATACGCTCGCTGACGAAGAGCTGCAAGCACAGTTACACCTTCCATGCGGGGCGCTTCGAACTCCTGTGAGCAAAAGAAGGCGTGTAGAACTCGGCGCAGGTCGGAACTTGTCGGCCGAAAGCAGCTATCGTCGCTGCATTCCAATAAGGCCCTGCAGCCTTCGTACTCGCGCAGTGAAATGCTGGCGCTTTGAAGTTTGGTTTGCTCAAATCATAAAGGCATTGGGATAGACGAGCGCCCCGGATCTTTCCATCCAAAGGACAGCGCCATGCGGAGGAGACTCTTCGGGCGAGAACCTATAACTCATGGTGGCTGTGTTGTCTGCCTTTGTCCCAGCGCACACGCTACGAGCATTGAAGTCAGTTTCCTGCTCTCCATTACGCTGCCTTCCATATTAGAAGCAACGGTCTGCCAGACGCTACTACCTTGATGATAAAGTATATAGTAGTAGAAACGGTGCTACCTTCGCCCGAACTTATACGGAGCAGCTAAAATTACGGTTCGCCAGAGCCGGTTGATTTGCAGAATAGCGCAGTGACTGATGCATAGTGCAAAAAAGTATACTGGTAACAAACACTAATTTGTAACTAATGCTTTAATCTAAGCGAATCTCTAAGATGAAATGGAAACTAGAAGAGAAGCTCAGGGGAAGGGGGAGGCTTGAATAGATGAACAAATGTTCAAAAGACTAAATGGATTTGCTTAAGCAAGGTTTCGAGAATAACATATACTAAGATGTGTACCTTATATGCGGCTGATTAGTTCGCTGTGTCAAGGCCATTTCCATTTATTTATTCTTTAATCCGATGTCCTCCACCGTGGCGTTTAGCCAACACTACGCATGTATGCCGGTTGTGGCGATGCACTATATGGCGCTGCGGGGTATGCGCATCACGTGGATGACTTTAACGAAAGACAAAAAGAAAGAATCTGGGGAGGGAAGACGATGTTTTCAGCGTAGTCTTCTGAGGAAGTATAGAAAAACTATTGGTCACAACACTTTTTGTTGCTTCCGTGCACTGTACTTTCCATTAAAACCGGTTAGTTCATGCACATCTGCGGGAAGTTTCAGTGCTGCACGTTGTGAAGACCATGCCTTGTTGCTTACGAGAACTCTGATACCAACTAAAGCTGTACTCTGAAGAAGCAACCTACGCTTATTTTGCTTCTACCTCAGTAAATTTCACTGCTGTCCTTACAAACAACCACAGAACAGTGATGGAGCGCATTATGCGATACTTGGATAACGTTCGCAAGTCGCTTTGCATCTGTTTTGATCGATTTGGCATCGTTTACGGAGCGATGCCTTGGCGCCATAACATACCATGAGACGTAATCGAACTAGAAGTGTTGGAGTTACAGCTCCGACATGGTCAGTGTTGTACATGACATTGATCGTGCGCGAAAGAGGCGGCTTGGCTCTGCTGGACATGGGCGTGACTAGTTCTGTGTCAGTTTCTTCGCCTTTCTTAATATATACTGGCCCATTCAGTGCTGCTGGCGTACAGATTGTGGATACCCCGGAGGAGGCAACACCAACTGCCCGTGCAAGGCCCCACAGACTTGGGTATGGCACTTCTAACAACAAACTTCAAAAAAAAAAAATGTGAGAGCAGGTGAAAGCATAGGAAGGCACAGATGCACAGTCGGAGCGTAAGATTTGTATGCAAGTGTGGGGGGAGGGTCGCGCAATGCTCACAGCGAAGGACACACCTAGTGTTGAAATGTCTTATGCTGATTATGCGTAGTTCGCGTCGTCCAAAATAATAAAGGAATTGGAATGTACACTGGGAGCTCACTGAAGTACAGGGATCACACGGAACACTTTCCCTGACAGCGCATGCTCTTGTACTAATTAATTCAATGGCGTAACAAAAAGGTACCGCGTGAGGCGCCGTTGTGTCAAAGGTATTTGCTAGTGCGCCCTCTTACTCTGGACTGTTGTACCAAGGCAACGCAGAAACGTGTTGTACCAATAAGCAGCTATCGCTGTCCTTAGAGCCACATGCACAAGACTATTAGCTGGAAATACGGACTAGTACGTTGGCCGAAACCATTGGCATACGTTCTTTCATATCGCTGAACGCGTACGTGTAAGGACAATCTTATGTAATTAAACATGCACGACAGCTTTTTTTTTTTGTGCTAGGTGTTTGGCATGTTGAGCTCGGGCCACCTTTGTGTGTCTTCGCCTGTCGCCACTCTTTAGGTACAGGCTTAGGTAGCTTGCACGCTACATCACGAAAATTGCACTACAATTTCACTACTCCTACGTGCCTGCCACCACATAACACGTGCAGGTCTGTGCAGGTCTGCGCTGGTAAATCGTGCACCTTCGACAAGAACATCGTAAACTTGAAACAAGGGCGACATTGTCTCATCTCTCCCTCTTTGAGACGGTGTGTTTAAATACCTAAGAATTTCTGGATTTCAGCCTTTTCTCCATCGTGACTGTGTAGCTGATGGTGCAAGCAGTCTACTATTTTCAATAGATCCCTGAACATTATGTATCCTAGTTATCCTCCTTAGGTAGGAGCAGATCGCTGAGAATAGCCTGCTGTCTCCGGACTTCTTGCAGGCCTACCTCCCTTTGCCAACGACCAGCCACTCCGGCGCTGCAGCAAGCGCTGCAGCTTCCATCGCCGGAGATGCCAGCACCAGCAGCGGTGGAGCGACGGCTGCCGACAGTGGCCTGCACACAACGCTTGGATCCGATGAGGTGTCCTCAGCCGGAGACTACGGCCGCAGTGCCACTGGAGAAGCCTCGGGCAGCGACATTATGAGCGGTGTGGCCCGCGTGGCCAACATGGGTCAGATACAGCACATGGTGGGCCCACTGGACAACGTGCCCTACTACATGCCCTTCAACGGCCGCGAGAACCACAACGAGAAAGAGCGAAAGAGGAGGTGTGTCCGAACCAGTGGCTCGATAACGAGACTTCGTCGTGGCTCATGATTTTTTTTTTTTAAAGCTGAGTGATCTGTGAGATTTTACGTCCCAAAACCAGCTATGATTACGAGAGACGCCGTAGTGGAGGTCTCCATAAATTTCTACCGCTCGGGGTTCTTTAACCTGCACTGACATCTTCGGGACTTTGCTTTGTAATATCTGTAATATATAACGCTGATTATACATTAGTTTTGGTAAGCATGTCCTTCGTTCAGTTCAGGACAAAGCTTACGAGCAATTTTACAGAACTTTCTAAAATATGCCTAACTTTTCGCCAAGAATTCCGTGCTTCGAGCTGGGAAGTCGTTATCCAGCAATCTCCCATTAACCGTTCGTTGAACCAGTCTTGAAGCTATCGTCAAGTACATTTCCCTACCCTTGACGTCTATCTGCAACCACATACGCTAGCAATCATCTGGCGTATCCATTACGTAAGCTGCCCGCCCCTTTTCTTCCTTTCAATAGCAACTAGATTAGCAGCTACTTCCGCTTGTTATGTAACCGACGCTGCTGTCCTCCGGTTTCTCAACGTCACATCGGCTTTCTTCATTTCCTCACTCACTGAGTGGTCATAGACGAAATCCTCTAGATCATTTTCTCTCTCTTCTCTCTTGTTGCATGTTCGAGCGCCACTTGACCGCAGTTATGCTACACTTTTCTAACATATTACGCTAACCTGTCAACCATCATTTGATGTCTAGCTGTATGCACACACCGACACCATTTCCTTACTCTGTATAATTATTTCTGATGAAAAGGGTCCCTCCTTATGTTAAGCCAGGTAAACTTAATATGGCACACATCTCGGGGGCTAGCTAACGATCATGAATCGTTGTTCTCTCCTCACGCCATTAACATTGTCTTTGCCATCCACGTGAAGCTGTTCGTCCTTACCCTTACGTTTACTCACGTGAAGTCTTCAATCGCTTCTCTAAATTTGTCCCTGGTGTTGTTGGACAACGCAACGTCATCGGCAGGGCGTATAGACATCTGAGATACTCCTCGATGCTTCTCATTCCATACACCATCCATGTTTAATAGCTTGATTATTCGTCTAAGCATGAAGTGAATAGTTCGAAGAGATTGCTTGCTTCCTCGGTCGCCTCTTTTTCCCCGTATGGTTCATGCTGTTGAGCGGAGAATTAGGGGAAGTGCCCCTGGTATCCGGTTAATCAGGTGCCTATTCATATTCTGCAATATTGACATAGAGAAGCTGATTGAAATAACTCAGATTTCCCAATTACTGACCTTATGACATGGACGCGATCTATTGTAGAACAGGCCTTCCTGAAGCCTATCCGTTCTTTTGGTTGATGAAGTCAAATGCTGCCCTTGTGCCCATCGGAAGTGACCATTGTTAATATTTGACGGAGCAGTGAAAGCAAGCCAGTTGAATCAAATGTTTTCTTTAGCTGCCCCATTTCCCGGAGATGTTAACGCCCGCTCTGCGCGCTGTTATTTTTCAGAACATATCAGAATCTTTTCTGAGTAGTAAACCTAGGTGAACGCATTATTGTACATATTCTAGAAGCTAGCTAACAACTATAGGTCCTCATTAGTTAGGTGCATGGACCTTCTGATGTTAATATTGCCAGTGGCTTTCACTGCATGATTATCTTTCATTCCTGTGGCAAGTTTTCTGCGCATTAATTTTATGCTGCCGGTATTTTTCCCATTTTTTAAACATTTCCGACCTTGTAGCTCCGTATGCGTCACATAAATATCGCATTGTCTGTGGGCGTCGAGATTCCGCTTAATTATGTCGAGTCCAATAGGTTACAATAATTTAGCTTTTTCTGTTTCGCATTGTGAATTATACCTCCGGCTATTCTGTTTAACGCCTTCACATCCTGCGCTCAGCTGTCGTCAGCGACGACTGCAAATTGTATTTCATTCCTTGTCTCGTCGTTATTACTTTTACCTGTCCACTTCCTGTCAGGTCAAAGTGTTCTTTTCATTTTTTGTTAATTTTCGTCATTTGTCGTTTTATAACTCAAATGTAACCTTCATTTTCGGCGCATTATTCTGGAACTGCTTTGTACTGGCCATCACTCATGTCCTTTCATTTTTTTTTCTGTTTATATATCGGAAATATTTTCAGCGCATACGATGCGGAAACTCCCAATTGTGTCAGTTTCGAAATGGTAATTCTTGAACGTGCTATCATATACGTTACTCTACATGTACTGGAAAGCCGTATACAATGTGTGTATTGTGCGATGTCGGTGCGCCTTAAAGAACCCCCAGGAGGTAAAAATTTCCCGAGCCCTCCACTACTGGGTGTCTCCCGTAGTGGAGGGCTCGTCCACATGCGGTTTACGTCCACATGCGGTTATGGGACGTAAGATAGGAGAGATTAGTAATTATACCAAGCACCCCATTAGAGCATGCCCGTGCCGATTAATTCGTCTCACCAGATTAACATAGCATGAAGGCTGCAGCGAAGCGCCCATGCATGTCTACAAAAATCTGTTGCTGAAAAAATAGTTAACGTAGCCAGTAGCTGGTAGATACAGCATGTTGAACTCTTAAGGCAAGCGCCATAGCCGCTCGAGAGAAAGTAGACGGCGTGGGAATGTCGTGCCGTAAACGGATCGAATGCGAGGCGGGAGGGCCAACGAAAAAACACCGCAGGACGTTTTCGAGTTAGATAACAAGCAGATGGCTGAGCAAGTGTCAGCTACGGAACAGTTTTGTTCAAAGTAAATGGTGCAGATACATATTTTCTGCTCACATATGCAGTACCAATGAGCATCGAAATCATGCGCAGTGAATTTGTCACTCAGGGAAACCAGACAAAAAAATTTGCTGGCGAGATTCAAGTTGCGCATGCTTTGCGCTTTGTCCAGAATCCTTTAATGTGAGCCTTGATATTGATTAGGAGAGCTTCACTGACTGCATGATGGTACCAGATATAAGTATCATGTCCACAGCAACCTAAGAGGTTTCTCTTGTTATTATATGTTGCCTCTTTCAGCAGAAAAAAAAATCTCTCCAATGTAAACATTTTTTTCTACGTGTACTTGCGAGGTGTTAGCCGACTTATTTAAAGCAATATGACCGGATGCAAGGGGTTTTAACATCGCCTCAGCTGTCAAATCTCCTAGTCGACAGCGTCGTTTAGTATCGCTCTTTTTTTTTCATTATATTCGAGGCCTTTCTAACATAACATTTGTGGTTCGCTTTGCGTAGGACCCGAATCAAGAATGCCTGCCAGACCCTGCGGTCACTAGTCCCCGGTTTGAGCGACAAGACCGACAAGGCCACAGTGTTTGAGTTCACTGTGCAGTACTTGCTGCATCTGCGCAGGCACCTGGGAACCAAACAAGACAAGGTGTGTTCCGGAAATTAAGCGCATATGCCTCGCACAACCACTGTGAGTGATAGCCGCACGGCTGGTTACAGTATTGTTAAAGCCCAGATCGTACCCTTCCATTGTCTCCCCACTAGGTGGTGCGACATGCCACCTTGCGCGACTCTGGCAATTTAATATTGCCAACTCCTGTACTCTAATCGCGAAGAGCATGATCGATTCCAGCACTGCAATCATGGTCTTGCCGTTTTTCCACCACCATTTTGACACCCGTTCTGATTGGTTATCAGCATCCTCGTGTGTGAAAAGATGAGTGATGCTTACGGAGTCTTAACACTCGAAGCACCGAGGCTATGCAGACAGGAATCTGTTATGTCCTGTGCTGGCTTAGCGTTTCGTCTAACTGCGCCAGCTGTCTTTTAACTATTAAGATTGCACCTTGGGCACGCTCCGTTCTATTTTACGTTAGTAAACTATTCTTGCGCTCTGGTCTACTAAAGTTCAAAAGAAACACCCCTTTCTAATTGCTAAATTATGTCAAACCGCTCATGAGAGCGTTTTCGAGTACGCAAACCATAGCAACGTGAGGGGATGCCAATGGGTCTTCTACGGAAGAAGGCAAAATACGGCGTTTATACTTTGCGCATTCTTTTTAGATTGTTACGCAGCATCACGTTGTCCTCGTCACATTCAATTAGGATTTCGTCGTTTCTGAAAACCACGCGAGCAAACAAGTCAAGTGCTACATTGAATGAGTTTTCTCATTAGGTTTGCACAGCAATTCCATTAGACAACAGTCACTAAAAATTGCGACGAATCGGCCTCCACTTATAAAGGGGACCATCCCCTTCCCTGTCATCCCTGTTCTGATCATCTCTATCCGTTCTCAATGTTGCTCAGTATATATGTCGACCTTACAGCTATTGTACCTGCGTCCTTAGCTTTTCTGTTGAAGTTGTCTGTCGAACATTCTTGCTGTGAGGAAAATTACGGACACCCGTCGCTTTGTCAATTTTTTAGACGCAAAGTAGCTTATGGTCGGGGCTATGTCACACCATCCATCCATCCGCCGTGCAGTGTCTACACCCGCACTGCGCATGCGCATCCTCCTCCTCTCCTTGTCTGATCTCCTCTCGGCATTCCTCCTCTCCTCTCCGAACGGCGCGCGTTGACTATGGAAACGCTCTTTCTTCGATGATCGCTTTACCAGCTCGCAAGGAACGAGAACGCGCCTCGCTCGCGAGAGACAACGCTGACGCAGGCAGCGTCTGCTAGCGTCAAACCGATGCAAACGCGGTGTGCACCCCCTGTGCTGCTTCGCATCGCCTCATGGTCCCCTTTAGCGGGAGAAGGTGTAATTTTTTCTAAAAGGAACGCACGTGGTGCACAGGATTCGAGCTGGCATCCTAACACTCGTGCTGCGTCGTAAACGATGTAAAAGATAGTGGGCTACGTTAGACAATAAAAGGTGACGTTGTGAGAGCGTAGACATAGGTTCGTCCGTACACATTTCTAGCGTTAAAAACGCAACTCCTCGGCGTTCGAGATTACCCACTGTGTGAGGCCGACGTTTTTGTGCTGAAGGATCATGGAGGCAAAATGTATGAATGTCAGTGCCGACATCTATCCGGTACACGCGTCATGTAAAGGTGTATTCAAATGCTGCTAATAAAGATGGTTCAGACGATCGCCAGCCTCTCAGTATCGACTAAATACGTTTCTGTTTCTGCATGCGTTCGTGGCCAACAAAGCGAATATGAAATATTGCAGAAGTCAGCTTAGAAAGAAGAACCTTCTAACTGAGAAAAATTTCTAATTTTCAGTCTATTTCCCAGGAGTTCATGGAGAAGTACTCGCCGTACTAGGAAGGGCTTGTGCTCTGTACAACAGCAAGCAGTCGAAGCAGTGGCCCAGCTGCAAAGAACAACACAGCGCAGTGTGCTGCAGCACCAGCACTTTCGATAGCCTTGCACCTGGCTTCGACACAAAGAGGAGCTCCCGTGTTTGTGCTTTCGAGCTGCAGTGTCAAAGCCATCGGTGGTCTGACTGTGGCACTGCTGAACTCTCGTAGCAGTTTCCATTTTTTTTAGAGTTTTTGAGCCCTTTGCTATTCATTGTCCAGATTTTTTTTTTTGTTTCATGGATGCATCCTCAGGGTTCCAATAAGTGTAAAAAAAGAAGTTTGTCCATGTGTCTGAAAAGCTGCCTTCTTCATGCGGCAAGAACACCGGAATATTCGGCACATATGGTGACCATTGTACTTCGCAAAACAAACCAAGACGCCTGTTGGCACTAGCGAAATTTTAGGTACAGAGCACTTTGCGATTCCGAGCTGTCGGCCTCTAACGTCGCCGTCGTGGTCACGCTCGCAAAGAAGTGCTCAAAACAGGGCCAAAACAAGTAAACAGTTGATCATAACCAGTCAGGAGACAGGAATAATGATGATCTAATCATGTTAATAACAGAAATTCGTTAAAATTTCTTCTAACACGACAGCGCTGTACATACTGTGACTGGACTGCCTCCAGGATCGGCCTACGTATGGACGCAAACTTCACAGCCCCCAGGATCGGCCCACACGTTCTGTTGACAAGGCAAAACAAGTGCGTAATTGAACAAAACCAGTCCAGCGCAGCGATTGACGTGTTCCTGCGGGAGACACCAGCGCATAACTGCTTGGCACATTCCCAGGTTTAACGTTAGTGGAGCTGCATATTTTTTACATGTTCATTAAGCGAAGCTGAAACAGGTGGTTCAAGAATGGACGCAAGACAGGGCCCCAAAAAATTTTTATAGCCGTGGCTCCTATCTCGAGTAGCACAACATAATTGGCCCTCAGGAACCGGTCTTTGAGGTTGGCTCGAACGTTACCAAACATCCGTCCCTTGATCTTGCACGGACTCCTGAGCGGCCCGGCCACTCTTGTCTTGTTCACTCGCGTCTTGTGTTTACCAAGTGGCGTGCTCCGTGAACAATGGAAGCGAACTACGGTGAACAAGCCAGTTCTAGTGTATAGTGCGTAAAAATTGGGCTGATTGGTAGATTGACTTCTTGGGTTTTACTTCCTAAAGCGCGGATTATGACAGACGCCGTTGTGGAGGGCTCGACATCGCACTGACATCGCACAACACGGGCCTCAACTATCGCCTCCATCTAAATGCAGCCGCCGCGGCCGCGGCTTCGATTCCGCGACCTTCGGATGGATCAGCAGCTGAGTACCATAGCCACTAGACAACCGTGTGGCAGCGCTAAAATATCACCCAAGTGAGCCGAACGCAATGGGTTATATAGCCTATAAAGACAACTAAATGGAATAATGTATCCTAAAGCTTTGTATATTTTCTAATACTTTATTATCTTTCATGTAAGTGGAGTGTACAAGCGGGAGCCGTCGGTACGTTTATCTTTTCTACACGTTGCGGTAGCAGCTCAGTGGTCTTGACATTGAACTACAGGCTCGAAGATACTTCTCCCATAAGATAGTCGACAATCACGAGCTCTTCGAACTTCACATAGCAACGTATCGCTCGCTTTATCAGCGCTGGTTGCAGTCGATAACATGTCCGATATGAAAAACCCACAAATGTCCCTTCCCACTGAACTTCCTTTACGTTGGGAGCCGGGTCATCTGTTGGTCTTCGAGCTAGGCGCATTGGGCAGCGCTATCGTTATTTTAACAAGAGATATGACGTGCCGTGCGAGGTTTATAAGAACATGCTGTCCTGAGGTCGTGATGGGCCGGTTCCAGTGGCGCTAGAAGATTCCAATGGGAGGACTTTGGCGAGCTGCTGGCCTCGCGGCTCTCGTGATCGCCGTGTGCCACGTTCGAATTGGATCATCGAGCCGTCCGGTTTATACGCAGCCTCAACAAATCCACCTGTCTTACGGAGGTAAGGCAAGTAGCGCCTAGTTGCAGTAGTCGTGAAGAACGAAACGAGCCCTTTTTCGTACTTTATTCATTATTCAGGTATCCGTCGTTATCTCCCTTTTATATGCATCAGCAGACGTTACTCGCGGCACGTGAAATTTCTTAGCGGGTGAAATAAAGCAACTCGTAAAATCATGCAGCTACATAACTTGCAGAAACGAGTCACTTTCTCCCCATATCTTCGCAATTGCCACTGTTTTTACCGTGGTAGTTAGTGGTGTTAAAATAACCCTACCGCTTTCGGTACTCTAATGGGGACATCGTACGAGCCAAGGTTGTTACCTCCTTGGTACGAGCACGCTCTCTCTCTCTCCTCTCTGCATCTTATGCCGGCAGGTATTAAACGCTTTTCCTCTATGTCCCTTATGCGGCGGTATCGCCCACGTAGAACATGCCACTTGTCTACGCCTGCAGTTCGACATGTAAGACGACAAGACACAATGGTACATAATCACCAAAGCTGGTTTTACGCAGTTCCAAAAACTACCTATTGCTTTTCTCACAGTCACGGTAATAACCACAGCCTGGTGACACAGCCCTGATAAGGTATGTGACAGGCTAATGTGGAACATTTGCCGGCTATATGTATCCCAGCATTACCACTCCGGTTGCATCATCATCATCATCAGTACCGCTACTATTTAAAAGAAACAATAGAGTCATGATTAACTTGAGCTCCAGGCTACTTAGGAAGTCCAGACTGCTGTTTCCACATGAGGAACGGTAGCGCCGATGAGATCTGTCTTGTCTCGTCTCGTCGAGTGATCTAAAGCACGGGAAACAAACTTAACGTGAAAGGATTCACGGGCTCACGTATGTATTGCCATCTCACATTAAAATACCCCTTCGTGTAAGAGCGCGATTGAAACCACTACATTATTAAAACCAACCAGATCACGCAGTGGCTTTTCTTGACATGGTAGCCACAGCTAGTTTCTCAGACTCTGGCTCTCGTTCCATCTTCTAAGTCCGAAACTTCCTCCGGCGACACACGCTTTCAATTGTACCCACGTTCCTGGGACTCGACAACATTGAACTCCTGCTCTTCACAAAGGTTCCAGGCGCAATGATGATTACACTTCGTAAACACAACATTGTTCACGATAGGTCGTTAAGTTTCAACACCGGTCGGCTTTCTAGCGCGTACAGTGAGCTACTTTCATGCCACTGGAGATGTATTCGCAATTTCGCTAAGTGTGTAAGGCACACTAACCGAGGGGGGCCGGTTGGTATGAGTGTTCAAGATGCAACAGAGGGGCCTTTGAGCTCTCCAGTGCCTTCTATCCCAGCATCCACAGCGACCATGAGGAACGTATTAAGGCTTTGCGTCTGAACGAATGTTAAGAGACTACGGATCTATTAAAACCAAGTCATTTGAAATCGGTGCTTCTTGAAAAGAACTTAATGATCGCATTTAATTGCGCTCGTACATGGCCATGCAAAAACTTGAATTAAGAAGCCTTCTTCACAGCTTGTAAGGAGGGCAATGCCCGAACACAGCAATGTTAGGATCAAAATAGGACGAAAGTACGGCAGGCGCGTACGTTCGAGGCTAGGTCCGCTCAAAGCCGTCCTTTGAAAATTGGCATTTAAGGCTACGCTAACAGCTAAGTCTACATATTAATATGTTCTGCCGCCTTTAACATACAGATTACGAATATGAACCCGTTTAAAGCTACAGTCGATCTGTTGGACACCCTCGTCGTGTGCAGAAATCTTATAAACTCAACGAAAGTACTCGAGCCAGCTCATCAGTTTAGGAGCTTTAACGTCCCATTGTTCTGGCATGCTCGAATTGAGCACATGTGCGCGTAACGTAAACGCGACTTTCACAGATATGTATTTGTGGTGGAGCGTATTGAGTGTGCGTACTTGCCGCGGATAGAGTGCGTGTACGGTAGCAGCAGAGTGCAATTAAGCACGTGCGCCTTGACACTAAATATAACGCATTCTTTTAACATGATAGCGTAAGGAGCTCGCGCCGCAGAAAATTCGGCGCTGAAGACCACGGCGGACATAATCATTTGAAACAAGCGCCGTAGCAACCCGGAGCACCCGACCACAGCAAGCCCTCTGTTATGGCGCAGGTACTTTAGTGAGCAAAATTTAATTTGTCAAAGTGAAATCTGTTGTAAAAATTGTAATTTGCGACTTAACTCAAACCTACACGCATGACAGCTCGGGCCGTAATTTGAACGAATGAGAAAATATTCTTTCGTGAGTAAACCCAGATAGTTCCAGTATTTCAGTAGAACTGAAGGCGTTGATTTTGACGAATATTCTATGAGAAGGCGATGCGAACGTCAGCCCATGGCGCTATAGCGTTGCACGGTTAAAACTGTAACGTAAGCGTCCACCACCATTTTTATTTATTTACTTTCTTTGTTCCTTTTCGACCAGATCGTGTAATGTCGGCATGGTTTAGCTTGGTACGCTTAGTGCATTCTCACATCGTCAGCTTTCATGTTCTTCGCATTTTGCTTGCCACTGCCTTTGCACGGCTCGAGATAGCAGGCATTCTTTCCTTGCCAATCTCACGCTTCTCTCGCTCGCGATAATCTTATCGCTTTCGAGATGATTCGACATATCCAAAGTATCTGTTGCCCTTGCGTGTAAAAACACACAAACAATGCACGCGCTGTGTAAGGACAGAACCCTCTGTACATGGCACCGCGGCTTTATGCCCACCGTCCTTAATAATCGATCACAAATCCCTTACTCCCCTGAGCCACCACGTTGTCTTATGCCCGTGTCTCCCCAATAAAGGAATGAAAAGCATCCGGTCTTTTATTCTTGTGAGAGCATTATATGCTCCACCAGACGAAAACTCCGAAGTCATCCACGACGGATGATACCAAAAGTCGTGCGAGCGATTGGTGATGTCACTATGTGACGCTTTCTGATGACGTCATGTTTTACTGTCCCGTAAAGTGGAGGTCCGAGTAGTGTAGCCGTCCATATAGTCGTCACACGCATCTATGCCCCACTTTCACATTCAGTGCGCGTAAGGAGACTTAGGCTAATGTAATGTTATCTTATGAACATTCGATTATATATTTGGAAATTACCACCACTCACTCTAAGCAGCAGAACAACCTCGCTTCAATTCAGCGAGTTCGCAGCCATTACGAATGTTTCTGCGATCGATATGTCGGTGGCGTAGGAGCTAGAACGATTCATTTCTTTTTTTCCGCTTCTTATTTACAGAATTCGAGATTGCGTCCTTCTTTTCTATGTACTCAAAAGCCTCAGCACTTCACTAAGCTGTACAAGTGCGCTAACGTGTGAATCGCTCAAGCGAACAAGTAAATTTCCAGGCTACGACGCTGCAGTCCAAAGGCATTGTTTGCGCCCGAGATGTACGCGTTTACTTACGGAGCACTGTATGGGCTGCTTCGCTTTGTTTCTCCCTGTGCGTAGAAAGTACGTCTTCCGCACCAATCGTGCAAGTTCTGAGGCAATGCTTCCGCGTACAAACCGTGTTCGAAAGCGGAAGGAAGCCTCGAAAAATGTTCCGCGGCGCCAGTAAATTCTGTTGTCGAGTTGTTTCAACAGACTGTATTTGGTCGCCCTTCGTTGCAGATGAACGAAATAAAATACGCGCAGCTTCGTTCAGGTCAAGAAAATTTGTCAGTTTTATTACACTTTCCTTACGGCGACAGTCTTATATGTCCTACTGGAAGGTGTCCTTCAATAACCACGGCCTCGACACGATAGCACAAAATGTGGTAAAAGATACCACGTGGCATGAGGAAGGCCATGAGCCAGCCAACGAGCTGTGTATAAGAGATGACTAATCAATACAAAAGTTAATTATGGACTAGTTACTGATTTTAGATAGGTTAATTGCCTATGAGGCTCGTAGCCACGATTTACAAGGGCTCCTACCTAGGAGAGTGTAGGACTGGAGCCCCAGAACTTAATAGGACCCGATCCCCTACCTTTCAGTACTCGGACCTACGACCTCTGTTGACTGGATCCTACCACCTTCAAGGAATAGAACTCACGACATTCTACAACCCGAACCCAAGACCTTGAGCTGAGACATTGCTTAGATTGAAATGTATTAACGCGGGTTAAGATGCGTTAAGGCGGATTAGGGTGGGTTCAGGTGGACTAAGGGAGATTACGAGGGGTGAAGGTTGATCAAGGTGGAATACAGCGGAATACTACCTTCCCCTGTTTTTCACATTTAAATAAAAAAAGTACAGTAAGGCTGGTTAAGATAAGTTAAGGTGTATTTCGGCTAGTTAGGTGAATTAAGGTGGTTTGAGGATAGATATTTAGTTGCATAAACGCGGATTCAGGTGGAATGAGGATTACGGTGGTTTATGACAGGTTAATGAGGATTCAGGTTGATTACCTTGGATTAAGATGTGGCTTAATATAGGCGAGGTGGATTATGGTGGACGTACTTTGGTTGGATGAAGGTGTACGAAAGATGTCATAAATCTCGTCTTATGCTAAGCTAAGGACACTAAGCAATTTTAAATGTTTTGCGAGACTAAGTGGGACATCTTCTGAAGCATCTCCCACAACGTAAATCAAAGAAACTGCCTGCCAGTGCTTTTTCGGGAAGAAAAATCCTAATGAACACAAATATCAGAAAACATCGGACAGAGGCCTTCTGTTAAATGAGCCCTCCGCGCCTCTAATGAGAACGTGCTTATGAAGTGTACATTCATTAACGGAAAGACTTGCATGAGGTATCAAAATTTGGCAGCGTCATGTTCTTTTTTTTTTCTAAATAACACCACCGACAGGACATGATAACTCGCTGTTTCAGCCTAACAATGCTCGTGCACCGATTGAATATTTACACTTCAAGTGTTTATTTTGCCCTTCCGCGCTTACTTCTTGAACAAAGCCCGAACGCATGCCATTTTGACTGTCTTCCAAGACAAGCAGGCAGTGGCCGTACGTCCGCTGACTCCCGCTGTTAATTAAAACCGGAATTTTTTTATGGGCTAACAAGCTTCCCTTCTCAGATGTTGACCCAGCAAGGTGCCTGTCGAGATGACCGGGAAGATGTGCTGAGACACCGCTTATTAACCTCGTGCCGCGGATTTGCAGTGAACGTCCAACAACTCCCCCTCTCTGCGTGTCTCTCGCGGCAGGCCTTCGCGAGGCCCGAACTCTGCATTACGCCTGCCCAGCTACCTCCACACTCCTCGCGATCCTCGCATCCCTCCGACCTTTCGGTCCCATCGCCATCCCCGCCTTGGAAACTTACTGCCGATGGAGGGCGCCCCTTTCTGCCCGCGTCAGTTCTTAAGATTACGGGACGAGCGGGCGTGTTCTCCCGTCGTGAAGTTTGCCGAAACTCGGGGACTCCATTTTGAGGCCAATTATGATGGCGCCTCAATGATTTAGAGACGGTAATCCACTCATAGAGGATGGATGGGGAAAGTGAGAGCCTCCTCATGATCGCCTTCGCTCTTGGCTCCTTTTCGAGAGAACCGGACGGTAGGCCCCTACCTCCGCGATGTCGCATTATCCACGTAATCCTCGATGCCCGTCTGTCTTGCCCTACTTGGAACACAAACTCTCTAGCAAAGCAAATACCAATATTGCATTCCCATTTGGGGAGAGGAGGAGAGAAGGCCATTCTAAATTGGAAGCACTGATTGATAAAAAATGTCCCGTTCGCTCTAAAGGTGTGTTACCTGAACCTTAGAAATTGACAGCTCGCGTTTAACGTCGTGATTTGCAGCATCATACCAGAAGCGCGGTTCTACGAACAGTGGGTGCAATATAGGGAAGAACAATGAACTCGGGGAATCGGGCCGATGTTCGCCGTAAGCAACAGCCGATGAAACTCGCAGAGGGGCGGTTTTCTTAAAGAATGTTGCAAAAAAATATTTTAATCTGAAAGAAACATGTTAACATCTACACGAGGGAGCAATGTTCAGTGCGAGCTTCAAGAAGACACATTAATACATTATGCTGGAAAGCATAGTTTATTAACGCGTTGCAGTGGAAGTACGCGATAGCAAAAACGTAATGTTGGGCAAGGTTCGACGAGAAGCGTCAGATCTAGTACACCTATAAGCACGTTAGCACGCCGTAATATACATTAGCCTTCCCCAAAACAGGCGTCTTTGTACTAACGTGAGTTCCGACGTTACGTCGTGCCACGAGCTACCCTTCAGTCGCCATGTGCTGTCCACGTCAATTGTAGTCCGTCATGCACCAGCCTTTGCCCTAAATTTTCAGAGCGCCTAGGAAACCTTTACGCGCACAACCATACTCAACTTGCACAATAACGTTGATCCTAATCGGAAGACATGCCTGAATGCCAAGCACTTTGGCATAGGCAGCTTTCTCGCTTACTGCTTCGCATGCCATCGATCTCCACAGCATGCGGGGCCTGCCAATTTATTTATTTATTTATTTATTTATTTATTTATTTATTTATTTATTTATTTATTTATTTATTTATTTGTTTGTTTGTTTATTTATTTTCTGCAACGTACGCCAGTCTGCAAGCACTATGTTGGTTCCGTAGGCGTGATAAAAGGAGAAGAGAACGTGCAAGAGAAGCAACAACCCTTAAGTACGGCGGCGAAAAGGCAACAAACGCTATAGCACCAACCCAAAAAGGGCTCAACATCGTACCACTTACACTTAAACGCTAATGCGTCCTTAAAATACAAGCAAATTTTCAGACGTTGTCTTTAGTACCTTTTTTTTTCTGCCGTAGCACCTTTATTGCAGTCTCATCGCCCCCCCCCCCCCCTCTCCTTTTTCTCTTCCATTTCTCGTCGAGACAGAACTGGACTATGCAAGCAAGCACACAGCACTTTTCCACAGAGTGGTTCCCAATTAAACACGTTTACTCAGGCATCTCACTACTTAGCTCTCTTTGCTGCTTTGTTCTCAGATCACGCTCAGTAAAGGCAACCTTCCATGTGAAAACAACACGTATGCCTTCTTTCCGCTCATACTGCAGTCATGCTTTTAATGCTACAGTCACTCACTCGAAAACGTGAACATCGACTTACATTTGTTGCAGGAACAGGTATTCGATATTCGAGAACTGTGCGAAAAATTTTCAATAATTTATTCGCGTCTTGAACTATTCGATTCGCATTAGATTCGGCCTCAGAGATCGCTATTCGCGCATCCTTGTACATTTGTGGACTACTGCAACCAGTCACCCGCAAGTACTGTTACGGAGCGAGGTATACGCAAGAGAATCTCTATCAACACAAAAAGGCTTAAAGGTACGCACTGTCTAGTGAATTCAAACGCCTTTACACTTCCACCAATATGGATGACGTACTGAGTGCTTGACTCGAGCTAGCGTTCCCCACTCCCCTTGTACTAACAGAGCAATACTTGATTGATTCCGGGGTTTTATCTTCCGAAACCACGATAAGATTTTGGGAGCCACCGTAGTGTAGGCCTCCAGAAATTTCGACCACCTTGAGTAGGAGGCGTTGACCTGGGCTTCTTTAACGTGCACTGACAGTACACTGGCCCTATAGCATTTCGCCTCCACTGAAATACCGTCAGCCTTGGGCGGGATTCGATCCCGCGACATTCCTATCAGCCGTAATACAGTAACAGGGCACATGCAACGCCAAATGGAGCGACTGACATTTCGGCTCGTTTCAATTCATCGTGGAATTTCAAATCGTATTGGAAGAAAGTAATGTGTTTCGACGCTCACACAACAACAAAACAGTCAGAACTCGAACGGCTAACGTATAGGTCGCGATGTGGTGGGAAAGAAGACAGACACAAAACATATCTGCGCAATCTCACGATTGGCCGCTGCACATGTCGAACAGCCGCGTACCACCTAAACGCTTTACTTTCTTCTACGCGAAAAAAAAAAATAATAACACGCCAAATGGCGAAATTACGAGCATAAACGCTGGTCTTCTCTTCTATGGCGTGCATGAATCAAAGTGCAAACGTCTTTGGTTCATATTCTCTATACTTATTCTGTTCCTTCTTTTTTTTTTCTTTTTTAGCTAACGAATATGAACGGATCGTAACCTGGGTCACCTTTGATCCTACAAGCACTCCAGTTGTAGAGTACGGTTCGTCGGGCTTTTACCACACGGCTCGTGGATGGACAACACCATTTCGAGACGGAGGAACGAAGAAAAGGGTCCTGTACATCCATCGGGTATTGCTTAAGAATCTGCAGTCCAATACTGAATACAGTGAGTTATGTTAATTATTTGTGCTTTCATTCCTTTGTCCTCTGGTCGCGTCTGCTCAGCACCATTTATCAGCAATATAAGGTCCTTTGTGTAGATGTCTTTCGGCGAATGCGAGCTCCAAAAATAAAGTGCGTGCTGAAGTGCCTTGCATTTAGAAGCTTGCCTTAAATGTCCATTCGGCAAAGCGTCTGCTTTTGAGGAGTTGATTGCTTACAGTGACGGCAAAGCTTTCAGAGCGGGGCTCTACTTGACGCACCGAGTGTGCCTGCGTTTAGTTTAAACATAACGACAGGTATCGACTGGGAATGCAGACAAGTTGGAGAACTGTAATTTCGAAAATGGAAAGGTAAATAAAAAGAGCCTGATTCTCAGGTACGGGTGGTGCAAGCTGCACTCAAGCCTGTTTCCGGGGTTTGGCTAATGTTGCTTCTAAGAACTGCTTTGAAGCTCGGCCAACTTGGCTGTTCTTTGCCAGTTCCTTGAACTAACAAAAAGTAGATTACCATCCAGCATAAATGCAGTGCTAAAGCTGCAAAAGAAACAGATTAGGGTTTCTCGCAAGGCAGACTTTACAGCTGGTGAGAAATTTGTGCTAGACGGTAAATCGATATCAGGGTAACACCTTTAAGAAGTATTGTGCCTGCTTACTGAGCAAAGCAGAAGTATAGCGCATAGGCGTGTGTGTGTGTGTGTGTGTGTGTGTGTGTGTGTGTGTGTGTGTGTGTGTGTGTGTGTGTGTGTGTGTGTGTGTGTGTGTGTGTGTGTGTGTGTGTGTGTGTGTGTGTGTGTGTGTGTGTGTAATTTTGCTTATACTGCGCATGTTTCTGAAAAATCAGTAATTGATTTGAATAAGGTATACAATATTACCAGCACTGCCCTAAACAAGTTCACACTTATTAGCTCCGTTGTGTACATTCACACACTACAATGCAAATGTGTTCTCTACAAGAGACGAGATAGCACAAAGCTTTTTCTAAACGCAGTGTACCATTGCGGCAGCGCCGAAGCATGGAGCGCTGTGTATTGGTTCCGAGTGGCGCCGTGGGACAGCGGCAATGCCACGATTGCTGTTTTTGGAGACCTTGGCAGCCAAAATGCCCGCTCTTTGCCGGCGTTGCAGCGGGACGCTCAAACAAAGCAAATTGACGCCGTTTTACATGCAGGTGAGTGTTGAGAAACTATCTAGCTTTGGTAAGCTCACCAAGCAACCGTTCGGAGAGGCCGCAAACTGCCACACCATTTCTCATAATTTCTTTCCGAATCGAAATTCCGACAGCACCATATTCTCGACGCAGTGCGGTGCGACATCATGACTAAATCGTGTGAGAGGTATACACTCCAAAATCGTGGTATATGTTTAACACACCTGCCCTGGAGAGGGACTCTGGTATAAGTTCTGTCACTCGGGGCTCCCCAACGTTCATGTAATTCGAAGAACACGGCTCACATTGCACTCCTCCACTAACGAAATGCGACCGCCGTATACGTGAGAATCGATCCCACAGCTTTGAGCTTAGGAGCCACGCACCACAGCTTTCTAAGCTACCTCGGTGAGTTACACGGTGACTGTTCAGCAGGGAAATTTAGCGTGCCCGGTAAACCGTTGTACGCAATGTGCTTTGCGTATAGCGGAATACCGGGTGTAAACAGTGGATGCGTAAAAATGACCGCGTGCCCAAAGCGTGTGCCGTCCGCTTTGGATCTTTCAGGTGCTCGTCATGCGCCATGTGTCCCCCGAGTTACTAACTGACGGTTGCACTTGCCTTAGCTTTGTATCACGAATCTTCGACAGTGACGTATCCGCGACAATTAGACACCGCTTCCGAGAGCCACACTCAAATTATCAATGCTTAGTGAGTGGCTGCCGGAACCCCGGAGGCCAGAGATTACGAGTTTACTGGATAGATAGTGATAGTGTTGTGGCTACAGGCGGTGTTAGCCTGGCGGACCTGGCCGGCAATTGCTCCGCCCGAGAGTCTCTGTCCATGTCGCATTAGTCACCACGTGTCACTCAATCCTGTCTCTTGAAGAAATGCTACAAGCAGAGCTGACACCTTTTTGCGAGCCGCCCGTGTACCTTCCGGATATATAACTTGTTTAGTGCAGTGCTCCCATGTGGAAACCCTGTTTTTTCCATGTTGTCCATGAGTGCTTTTCATCTCAGTGCAAAAGCGCTTGCAGGACCAGATGTAGCGGTCAATGTCTCCCAGTTCGTTTCACTCCGTGCACAATGGTGAAGCAGCGCCCCTAACTTTAAATGACCACGCGGGAGTGCCTGCTGACCCCGTTCTGACTCTGTACAGCAGAGTTGATTCGCTGCGGCTAACTCTTTTTGTCACACAAGGCTGGTGTGGTGGCTTCCACAAAGAATGTAAATGGTCACGAATTGATTGTTTTGCTAATATCTGATTAACAGGAGCTCTTATCGTCTGTTGCCTTGAAAGCGCTGCGTTGGCCAGAGCATCTGCTCTGTTGCTTCCGTTGATACCAACATGCGAAGGTATCCACTGGAAAGCTATCCTAATTCCTTTTTGGGTCGCTTGTTTCAGTGATACTAATGATTGTTGGCAGAACTTTACGAGTTTACTGGTTCTGTTTATCACCCATAGCTAGCTCCACTTGACGGCAACAAACGACGCTATACGCTATTCAGTACTGAACTACGCTATTATGTATTGCGGATTACCGGAAACGCTAAAATTCTCCAATATATATGGCGCGAAGGCATAAGACAAAAGCTCAAACGCGCCACCGATTGACAGCTCGTACTACCGCAGGCGCATCAGCGTTTGTCCTTTAAGGAGGATGCAAAGCAATGTTCCACTATTAAATGTGAGAGAATTTCGGCAGCTAGCAACCACGTTTTTTGGCCTGACTTAGATTCAATGACCTCACAGAAATAATAAAGAGGATACGGCCTCCCTAGGAGGAATCACAAACAGAACTTCGGATTGGCTCCACTTGAGTACGTATTCCTTAGCTCCACCCCAACCATTCGGGAATGAGGCAGAATACGTACGGCAGTATAGGGCTAAAATGTACAACCATGCATGACCGTCACCTTCCTACCACAGCGTCAGCGGGGAAGGTCACAGGGTCTTCGTAGACGCTAAGTGTGTTTGGCTGCCAGAGCTACGAAGCCAAACGAACGCACCGTCCTCCTCCAATCAATCGGACGTAATGGGAGTTGAATAAAGTATGTGTGCTGTACTAATGGCCACGCTATACAGAGAGATTATGCTGCGCATTTTCGCTGTTTCCTCTCCACCACGTTGAGGTCGTAGGATGCACTATCAACGCCTGTTATCTACTGCATGTTACATTACATGTATCCGGCTTTTCTCTTATTGATATCGTTACGTACCGTCCCCTCAGTGGACGGGATACGAGAAAGCAAGGAGCACAAACAAGCAAACGTACATTAATGTACCGAGGCCTCAGTTGTACCTCCGTGCTAGGTAACCAGCTTAGTCATAACAGCTTAACGTTCGCGTCATGTCATAGCCCACCCGTTATTTTCTAGGCTAACGCTTGTCTATGTCTGTTTAGGTTAAGGCATAAGAGTGATATGGTCGGAGACATATGAAATCCAAGCTTGAACTGTGCTTGCGCTGACGTGTAGAGCACAAGAATCTGTACGCAAACATAAGGCACACGCATTATTCTGCCTCGTATGATTCCACTATTTACTATGTACTTGGGACGTTTAATCTGGAAAGTATTTAGCGGTATGTTTCAGCAGTCTGAGAGGCAAAACGAGAGACTATGACAGGCGAGTTTGCCCTAGCGAGACAAATATAAATGCTTAGGCAAGAGTGCAGGTAAGTAGACATGGTAGCCGTAATTGTGTGAAGTCGGCATCACATTCTACGGGCAAGGTTCTGTGCCCCAAAGGAAATAGAGAGCTTTGACGAAGCCGCAGCACTAAAGTCTTCTCTTGTTGAAAAGTTGGAAACGTCACAGCTGGGTTACCTTCCTCCTTTATTATTATTGTAAAAGCGTCCTTTCATCACTCTATAGCTCGTATATAAAGCATCAAAATAGAGTTCTGACAGGCAGGCGAATAAACCACGTTAGTTGCTTAAAAGGGGAACATTAATAAATGGGCTCTTGAGCGGTCTATAAAACTACGATGCACAAGAAGCTCCACGCTGCAGTTTATGACTTGTAGCCAGACAGCGATAAGTTAGCAAGCAGCAGGCAAAGAAAAGTTCGCCTCTGACCACTCGCAGACTTATTAATGTTCTGGCAAGTCACAGCAAACTGGCCGTGCTCGCTCATGTCGTGATCAGGCTGTATGTGCAACAATCTCAGACCAGTAATAACGCTGTTAATGGCATTTATAAGCACCCAATAAGCATAGTGATGCCTCATTAAAACACTGGAGAGTGACAGCTCGTTAGGCGCGCACGAAAACAGTTTCGAAATGTATACTACAGAGCCTACTAAAGTCTCAATGTTGCTTTATTTTTTCCTGGCGTTTAGGTGACTTCGCCTACGACATGCACTCGGTACGTATATTAGTTATTTTCACGTTTCAGCTCTATAAACAACGCTTATTGAATACATATCTCATGGTACGAGACTTGAGCTACGCCGCAATCGATGGGGTTTCGCGTATTGCCCAATAAAACCTATTCTATATGAAAAGTCTTAGTCCGAGATCAAAAGAAGACCGCACTATAGTAATTTCCCTCCGAAGCTGTTTCGTTTAAATTGATACATCTCAGAAACCTTAGCGTACTAAGCTTTCTGAGATTGAGTCCCACTCGTCGGGTTTGGAAAGCCTACTCGAGTAAACAGGAAGGAACATGTCGTCAGCGAAGGGTATGAGATAACGAGTCGTAAAAGCGGACAGAAATCTATTAATTTTTCTTGGACCACCATCTCTTGCCCGAGAAAAATGGCCCCTCCTACGTTGGCAGCTGCCTACGCAAATGAATGCAGTGTCGTCATTAATCCTTCGTCGCATTCTTTTCGTTCGGACAAAATGTAGGGTTTCTTTTTGGAGGCCTCCATCGTAGATAGAGTAAAATCTGGAGGAGTCGTACTAGCACTAGGAGTGCCGGTAGCTGTTAATGGACGATTGCGTCTGCGCGTTCATCTGGTTCTGCCATGTGGAGTGTGGACCTTGTCCTTTCATATTTTATTTTCTTGAGCACCGTAGTTTCTAGTTTTCGCCTTCCTTATACCAAGATCGTCTTCCCCTTTTTAGCGTCGCTCTTCATTTCTTCGTTTTTTTCGTGAACATCGCAATGTAACGCCGCGTAGTAGTTCAGGGTGGATAACATAAGCTTATACTGCTACTGCCCAGTCTTAGGAAATTGATGGTCTTCGTTGCGCATTATTTCAGCTGTCCCGTTGATAAATAAGCGTGGATTCTTACGTATGTCCGTTTGTTTCTTCGCAAAGACGGAATTCGAAGCGTGCATCGCTTCACTCTAACCAGTGAACAAAAGAAGTGGGGATTCAGTAAGGAATGGCTCGGTTATCGTTACAACCAACCATACGGAACCAACCGATAATAAAGCCAAGGAAATCTTAGAAGTGTACAGTTTGTGGTATTTTAGTTTAAACGTTGTATTAATAAAATGTGGGGGAAACGAAGGAAGAGGAAAGGGGAAGTTGCCGTGGTTAAGGATCGACCCCACAACACAGGCATTAAGCAGGGGTCGTAGCTTTAATATTCTCTTTACTAAACGTGCATACCAGAATTGTTACGCAGGTGTGGTGGTACAGATGGCACAGGAAAACTACGACAGGTGCTGCTTCTGACTGACTTCGTCGTTTGATATATCTGGAGATGAACAGCAGTGCCTCCAATCAATCGTACCTGTAACTTGACGAACACGTCTTCAGAGCGATCGCCGATTCAGGCGATGTAAATGCTTCCACCTTCGCAGCTATTCAATTTGAATGTATAACGGAACTTGGAACTATACCGTAAATTTTGAAACGTGCGTTTTACGCTAAGCTACAATGAGTGAATTTGGAAATTAAAGAAATTTTCTTTGAAGGCGAGAGTCTAAGTAAATCGGGCATGGGGTTCGCCCACATATTTATGCCTTACTTTAGTTTCTTGAATATTGTTTCTTCTTTTCTGCACCACACGCAGTGGTTTGTTTTACTCCCACATTTATTATTATTATTATTATATTATATTATTATTATATTATCATTATATTATTATTATTATTATTATTATTATTATTATTATTATTATTGCTAACCCGCCATTCGCATGCAAATCTTTTTTTTTTCAGGATAGCCAAGGTACGCCGTTGTAGCCACTTAAACTTTGGAAGCCTCGCTTGTATATTGTCTCTATATAATCGTTGCACGATCAACTTATATAATACATAGAAAACGGCTGATATTAAAGGATGCTGACTAGTATAGCATCGGCTGCAGCCGGTTAACGTTGACTGTAGTGCAGGAAACCGTTGCTTAGGGCTCGCTAACTGCTGTCTATTGTCGGATATTATTGGATAATGTAGGCCAAGATTGCCCGCCACTGCCTATCCGCTCTTACAACAACCTAACAGAACGACGTGCGCCTCCATCTACGCATCTACCTCACCGCAACATACGTGTCACATATTACGACAGTTTTCTTCAGGCAGTGTTCCAACACACGCCTTTTACAGATAAATAATCAGCTACACGGACAGCGTCCATCTTAAGTGTCATTCCAATTCTCACGCAGACAGCAAAAGAGACAGCTTCGCTAAAGCAGCATCCGAATAATACAAGAATGGTGCAGGCCACTTTGCTGTCCAAACAAGATGGCGGTTGGCTGATTGCATGAGACTCGCGGGATTGCCGTGTCTCTGCAATGTACGCACTTTCTTACATGTGAGCTACGTGGAGTTCTTCGTAGATTCAAACTCTTAAGAGCTGATCGAAATGACACTACTGCGAGTTTCTTTAGCTTTCCATTGTCGACGCGAGGGGGTGCCACGTAGAAAAGACGCCATCTCGACGCGTTCGACTACACCGACAACGGGGGCGCGATGTTTTCGTCTCAGCTGTCAATGTAAGCTCTCTACGATGCTGTCCGGCATGGGAACATAGCCTTAGTAACACTCGCCGAATTTTATTTCCCTTGGCCATACATCAACGGCGGTAAACGCGGAAGCGAACGCAATGGGGATCTCGTTTCATTCCGCGTACTCACTCTCTGTATGCTTAAAATAAATCAGCGCTAGTGGAGACCTTCGTGTTTTCATTTAGTACGGTGGCACATTTTGGTTTAAATAGAAGCTGCTCGCTTCGCGGAAGGCCACACCGACTCTAAAGTGCCGCGCACGTGATAAACATGCGAAGCAGTGGCTGAGATGCACAGCACCAATTAACGCGACTGTCGAGGCCATTTCAGTGGGCATGGGCGCCGTAAATTTCTCCCGACCATGAGATGCACTGAAAGTGAAGGGAGTTCCCCTCTCAAGGTCGCTTGCGAACCGTGAACTAGGCGATCACCGCGTTTGCAGCGCCCCGCCTGATTATGTTAAAATCCTAAGCATCCGAAAAATGAAAGACTGCCACTCCGTGCTGCACTACGAAAGATGAACACCATCGCTTTCACTGTTGACAAGATCTTAGGTACATGGTGCTGTGCATATCACCTACATGGGCTCTACTGGGCTCACTGACTCTCTCTGCGAATGGACAAAGAACTTCGATCACTACAGTTTTTTTTGTTCGCTTTTTTTTAACCTCTGTCTTCTCAAACTTTCCCTACCCTTCCCCAGTGCAGGGAAGCGTACCGGGCTCAGCCCAGGTTAACCTCCCTGTCTTTCCTATTCCTATTCCTATTCCACGTGCACGTATACACCGATGGATCGGCTACGTCCTCCAGTTCTGCCGGAGCAGTGGTCGTACCAACGCAGGGGATAACGCTTCGACTAAAGCCGTCTCATGTCACGACGTCCACGGCTGCAGTACTCGCGGCTCTACGTCGTGCACTAGAATTCATCCGTACTGAGAGGCCGAGGAAATGGGCTGTGTTTTCGGACTCAAAGGCGACGTTCCAGTGCATACGGTCAGCTCTTCGGCGCGGATGCCACGAGCAGCTGACGTACGATGTAATCGTGCTTCACCACCACCTCAGAAAAAATGGCCACGAGATTGACTTTCAGTGGGTGCCCAGTCACTGCGGAATCAGCGGCAACGATTCCGCAGATGGCGCAGCTCGCGCTTCACATTAAGAAGCGAACATTGTTCCTATTCCGCTTTCAAGGACAGATGCTGCAATGTAGCTTCGACACCTGGCACGCCGTCTCTCACTGGTTGAGTGGAACTCACCAAACATCAAACGAACGCGACTGTACCAGCTAAACCCTTCCTTGCATATCCGCCCTCCCTCAGGAATTCCTCGACATCGGGCCTCGTTTCTTTGTCGACTTTGGCTGGGAGCTGCCTTCACAAAGGCATACTCCGCATTAATTGGAGCGATCGACAGTGCAACATGCGAGATGTGCGACACCGACGAAACCCTGGACCATTTGCTGTGCCACTCTCCGCGATTCGTCGCGGAAAGGAAAACACTTGCTGAGACGCTACGCCAAATTGACGACCGGCCACTTTCCGTACAGGTGCTGCTCGAACACCGCCCTCATCGCTCGTCGGCCCACAAGGCACTAAAAGCACTTTTGCGCTTTTTGGAGATGACTGGTTTGCGCGAACGCCTTTGACATTTGGACTTGTCCTACAACGTCTTTTTCATTATTCCTCGTCTACCTCTCTCTCCCATCTTTCTATTCCCCCTTCCCATTCCCCCAGTGTAGGGTACCCAACCCGACGTCTTTTTGGTTAACCTCACTGCCTTTATGTTTTCCCCTTCCTCCTTCCTTCCTTCCTCCTCCTCCTCCCTCCGAAGCATCCAAATTTAGCGCGTTTGATTGCATTGAGATGCTTTCAAAGTGCCAATTATAAACCTATAATGCTTTTGCGTAGCTTTAGGACTACTATAAAAGTCCTCACATCTTTCTTTTTTTCAATTTTTTTTTTGCGCACACGAACTTAAAGGCTGCAGTAGTCCTTAGCTATCGCTTCAGAGACGAAAGGCACGAGATTTAGTGGTACGATAGGCACGAGATTTGGTGTTTGAACCTTGGGACGAGTGTTTGACCCCGGAGCCTTTGGCAGTCTAACATCACGCGAATGTGCTTTGGCATGTGCTGCAATGGTTAACGATGATTGACGCGGAACTTATACCCGCATAACTAATGTGTGCATGAGCCACACGTTAATTCGTCATCATTAGTCGTGAAGCAATTGCCAATGACATGAAGTTATAGATGTCATCACCTATCAGTCACGTTAGTCATACATTCACTGTACCTTTCCTTGTCAATTTTGGTGTGTACCAAGTGAACGAGACGCGAACTTTCGATTTTTGTAGCATATTTCCTGAACCGCATATTTCTGCTACCGTTTCTTCAAAGCCACCCCCGAATGAGATGTGCGAGACTACCGCCTCAGTAAATAGTAGCACCACTGCTTACGATTACTTCGACCATTCTACGTTATGATTTACGCTGGCAGCACTAACAATTTGCTCAGTCGTTGTACCGAATGAAGGTACCAGGCCATTCTGAACATTTAGGGGACATGACCGATGACAACTGTTATGTTATGCCTTCCCTGCTACTCGCAGTCACAGTGTTTACTCAGTGCACCCATAGTAATAATACGTGGCATCCAATGGGTTTTACCTGCCACTCAAGGACTTAAGTAAACCAGCTAGAAAGCACGCAAAAGAAAAATCTCAAAACGATTTCTTTTTCTTTTTACTGCACTTTATTAGCTCTCAGACAGACCATACAACCTTAATAGAAATAGAATCAGAGGAGGACACTGAAATTCCATGTATAACCGCTGACGAAGTCAAAAAAGCTGCCAAATGCATGTCCCGCGGTAAAGCAGCCGGTGAAGATGGTATAAAAGCCGACTTGATCAAAGACGGAGGAGATATTTTACTTGAAAAACTTGCATCGCTCTTCACGAAATGTGTCAAGACATGTAGTGTACCGCGCAGTTGGAAAAATGCTAATATAATCCTTATCCACAAGAAAGGTGACATAAAGGAGTTAAAGAATTACAGACCAATTAGCCTACTCCCAGTAATATACAAGCTATTTACGAAAGTAATTTCTACGAGGATAAGAGAAACCCTCGACTTTAACCAACCGAGAGAACAAGCTAGTTTTAGGAAAGGTTACTCGACAATGGACCATAGCCACGCTATCAACCTAGTAATTGAGAAGTACGCCGAATATAACAAACCTCTTTATATGGCGTTTATCGACTACGAGAAAGCATTTGACTCCATAGAAATACAAGCAGTTCTAGAAGCTCTACGACGACAAGGGGTACCTGGAGTATACATGAAAACCATAAACAACATATACAAAGATTGCACAGCCACACTACTCCTAAATGAGAGAAGCAGAGAAATCCCGATCGGGAGAGGTGTGAGACAGGGAGATACGATATCCCCGATGCTATTCACTGTATGCTTAGAGGAAATCTTTAAACGTCTAGACTGGGAAGACAAGGGAATTCGAATTGATGGAGAATATCTCAGCAATTTAAGATTTGCAGACGACATTGTACTCTTTAGCAATGATGGAGACGAACTACAAAACATGATTGATGACCTAAACAAGGAAAGTATTAAAATCGGGTTAAAAATAAATAGGCATAAGACCAAAGTTATGCTCAATAGCCTAGCTAAGGAACAGGAATTTAAAATTGACAATGAACCCTTACAATGTGTAAGCGAATGCGTATACCTGGGACAGTTAATAACAGGAACTCCTAACCATGAAAAAGAAATTCTCCGTAGAATAAGGATGGGCTGGAGCGCATTCGGAAGGAATTACGAAATAATGACTGGAAACTTACCGCTCTCATTAAAGCGAAAAGTATTCAATCACTGCATTCTCCCAGTACTAACGTACGGTGCAGAAACGTGTAGGATAACGAAAAAACTAGAGATGAAACTAAGGAGCGCGCAACGTGCAATGGAAAGAAAAATGATAGGGGTAACGCTAAGAGACAAAAAACGAGCAGAATGGATCAGAGAACAGACAGGAGTAGCCGATATTATTACATCAATTAAAAGAAAGAAGTGGACCTGGGCAGGACATGTCATGAGGAGGAAAGATAGCAGATGGACTGTAAGAGCGATGGATTGGATACCAAGAGAGGGAAAACGCAACAGAGGCAGGCAAAAGGTTAGATGGAGCGATGAAATTAAAACGTTTGCGGGCATAAGGTGGAACCAACTCGCTCAGGATAGGACGGAGTGGAAATCGTTGGGAGAGGCCTTCGTCCTGCAGTGGACCTAAACAGGCTGATGATGATGATGATTATTATGATGATGATTATGATGATGATGATTCTTTCGCTGAACGTTTTAGATGCTTAGGTGAGTGGTTACAATCCTAATACGTCTATAACAAATGAACATGTTCGTACATAACGCGCCATAACCTCATGAAATACCTGTCTATTCGCATCTCCATATGTCTACAGATTTACGTATCTATCACCAAAGCGTCATGTATATCTTGACCTCAATAGCTTTAGCATTGACGCTTAAGATGTTCTTCAAGCGGTACAGGCCAATCGTGTCCAGGAATTTAAGTTCGACAATAGTGTCACTGCTGCGTTCTGAACACGAGATAATATGCATGGATTCTCCCAGCTCTGCATGCTGCAGTGCGGTTTCCAGAAAGAAACGCCAACAAATGGTGATAGTGAGCGCGTCGATAACGTCGGTGTTCGACTGACGGGCAGACAGTTAACTTAAACATCGTACTTGAGTATTCCTATGAAATGCCTTATTTATTGTCCACCCTTTACCTAAACACTAATTTACACTAACGATCTGGAATCCACTTTTAACACTGAATAGTTTCGAAAAATATAAAAGGTGAACTTGACGAAAGCTATGAGGGAGAGAGGGGGAGAGAGAGAGACAGAGTAAAGGGGAAGAGGGGGTGCTAGCTCTTTACGATGGAGCCTTACAGGCCAGAAATTTTGGGGTATTCAATGTTTGGTGCTGACGTATTAAAATGCTTCTCTATATGCTGGTGTTGGCCAGCTCAAAATTTTCGTATTTCGAAAATTTCCGTATACAGCCTGACGTTATTGACAGGTACAGGACATATTGATAACGTTCTTTTGTGCCTTTGCCTGGAAGAAGCTCCTTTTTTTTTTCGCACCAGTGCCTTTCCACGTGACATTGCAACCATGGAAAAGTATGTTCTTTAACGTTGTTATAAGTGACGGCGCCTGCAAGCATTCTAATTCAACTCGATTCCCGACAGAAAGACGCCAAGATTGGTGATGAATTCATGCGACAGATTGAGCCGATTGCTGCTTATGTTCCCTACATGACTGCCGTTGGGAACCATGAGAACACATAGTAAGTACGAAAGCTCATCTTAAATCGGCGACTGTTTGGTTCTGAGACAAATGTCAGTATGCGATATTCTATACGTGGGAGTGCGTTGTGTTTATGGCCGACGCGTCCTTTAAATACGACAGTCGCTCACTTATGACAGGTACGTAAAAACATATTCAAAATACTTCATTTGTCTATGAGGCAATAGATAAACTCCCTAAATGAGACACTAACATATGACATGTAATACGGACAGTCTTTGAGTAGCCAGAAAGCGCCGATAACCAACAATAATTCTTGGAGCTTTCCCCAATGTAATTACTCATTCGTGTACATTGAAAAAATTCTGCCAATATCTTTGGCCTAAGCACCCGACGACTGCACCTGTATACAAATATAAACGCGTTGTTCTCTTTTTGTATACTGTTATTTCTATAGTTATGTGACTACAGTAACGGTTCCTTGCTTTGCAGCAACTTCTCCAATTACGCAAACCGCTTTTCCATGATGGACAAGTCTGGAACACTGAACAACTTCTTTTACAGGTAAGTCCCTGTCTTAACGTTTACACAAGTACATCGTTGCAGAGAATCCTGTAAGTTTCACGGCATCATGCGCAATTCTTGTTTTCGTTTATGTGTCCAAATCTATAGGTGTGTTCGGTCCTGGTTTACAATACCTTTCACTCTGCGCTGAGCGTTATCAATTTACTGTTAGTTTTGTTATTAGATACTTCAAATGTAGCGACCATGCTCGCGTATGCTTTCGTACTTGACGTTGCTTTAATTATTAATACTTATTGACTTACACGAAATATCAACCTTTTGTCATCCTTGTTGCGAATGTTGACAGTGACGGGATCTAGTCATAAAGAGTGAAGTTTTCAAGTTAAATTTGTAAGCAGGTACTCAACTCCGCAAACAGGCTTAATTCCTAATATTTTCACTATGCAGCTAAAAATGATCATGACCACTTCATCTGCATATTCTCGTGTCGTTTCGTTACCGATCATTCCGTTTACTAAAAAACGAAGACTCGCACAACGTTTTCCTTTCGCAGCTTTGACATTGGCCCCGCACACATTATCAGCTATTCGACGGAGTTTTACTTTTTCCTCAAGTACGGTTGGCATCAGGTTCCCCGACAGTATCGCTGGTTGGAGAAAGATTTGCAGGTAAGCGTTTCGCCATCGTGCGAAACAGTTCCAGTTAATTAGTGTAATGACGTAAGAAAATTTGACTGATTGGTTGATTGATTGTTTATACTAATTATTCCGTTTACTTATATGTAAGCGATGTTTCAAGATAGATAGATAGATAGATAGATAGATAGATAGATAGATAGATAGATAGATAGATAGATAGATAGATAGATAGATAGATAGATAGATAGATGTCAAGGAGCAAGAAAGCGAGGTCGTCATAACGGGCATGTGACGAATCGTAAAGGAAGAAATGTTTGGGACAAAGGTAAGGGTGGGTAGGCCGCGGACGACGATGTTATGTGTGCTCACCGTGTCCGATATCCATGACAGGCACTATAAGCTCACTTCAAACAAAAGCGATGCATCAAAATCGATGTGCCGCTCCGTATTATTTGTACAGCCGAAGTACACCACTTTTCAGGAGGCAAATCTACCCGAAAACAGGGCCAAAAGGCCGTGGATCATCACGATGTCCCACAGACCGATGTACTGCAGTAATATAGGATTCAGAGACTGCAATTCCGACTCAAGTATCGTAAGTAACAGCGTCGCGGTGCCTTCCTTCAGTGCCTGCCACAAAACAGAGTCAATTGAATCAATTAAGCTATTAGCCAAACGTGACTCATCACTCAGCATTGAGTTGCGTGAGATACCTGGTATTATATATATATATATATATATATATATATATATATATATATATATATATATATATATATATATATATATATATATATATATGTGAGTGTGTGTGTGTGTGTGTGTGTGTGTGTGTGTGTGTGTGTGTGTGTGTGTGTGTGTGTGTGTGTGTGTGTGTGTGAAGTTGTAAATTGAATTAGGACATTCGAGACGCCCTGCTCTCTACGTGCCAATATAAAAAATGGCTTTCAACTTTTAACATAATTGTCCATGCCGTAATGTTAAAGCATAATATGCCTGTGATACAACTACAAGAGCCTTTAGGGTGTGTCCATAAAAAAAGATGAGACCCAGCACTCTTTCGTCATATTTCATGCGCGGGTATAATAATTTATATATTTATCTATGCTGCTAATAAATCTAACTAAATGCGATAACATGTTGCTGCTGTTTAGCATGCACCCAAGGAGAACTCAACGATTGTAATAATGCACGGGTTAACGGCGGAAGTACTTTGCTTTACTTGTCTGTGCTTCTGTTTACTATCTTCGCTGAAAGCTGAGTGCTTTCCTCGAAGTTCACACTTTACTCGCTGGAAATGTATTCACCTCCCACTAGGCTCGAAAGGGATTTCCCCTGACAAAGATGTATGGCCTGGAGAAGCTTTTCTTCAAGTACGGAGTGGACTTGCATTTTACCGGCCACCAGCATTCGTACGAGCGCCTGTTGCCGGTCTACGATGGAGTGGTGAGTTTTAAGCGACCAAGCTATCAAGGTCAACTAGTAATGTAGATTTGGCTTGTCGAATGCCTTCCACCAACATCGCAACTCAGTATGTCATTGATCGAGCCTGAAGGTGGCAAAATGTATTGTACAACGCCTAGTTCACTTATTCATTAATGTAAAGTTTACAGCGTCAAGATCGAAAATAAATGTTTCACGTCAGTGCTAAGCTTATATAAAGGGCTGTATGGACAATAGAATAATAGTTTCTGCGGTTTTGTGTTCCAAATTCACGATAAGATTATCAGACACACCGTAGTGGAGGGCTCTGGAAATTTTGACCAACTGGGTTCTTTAACGTGCACTGACAAAGCACAGTACACGGGCCTCTAGCATTTAGCCTCCATCTAAATGTCGCCACCGCGGCCGCGATTCGATCCCACGGCCTTAGTCTCAGCAGAAAAGTGGTACAGCCACTGGACTACATCCATGGTAGGTTATCTACAGCACGAATCACAGTGACTGTGATGGGTACGACATGATAGAAAACTCTATACACGGGAACTACTTTCAATCGTTTATAAATGCAAACAAGAAAAGAAGCTCAGGAGTTGATGGAGACTTGAAGTGATAAAAAAATACTTGAAAAATGACAAAAAAAAACGAATGTCGCTGGAGTCATCGTTCTGACAAGTGGACCTGTTTTTATCAGGGCAAGCATTCGTCTTGGTTAGCAAAGCATTCGCAGCGAAGGACTTCGCATCGCTGGTGACACCGGTGTCCTGACGACGACGAGTCCACTTGTCGAAACGTTGACTCTGGCGACATTCCCCGTTTTTCATCATTTTCAAGAAGCTCTGACAAATGGTTTATGTGATACAGTACAAAGAACAGATA
Organism: Hyalomma asiaticum; assembly: GCA_013339685.2. Taxonomy (NCBI): domain Eukaryota; kingdom Metazoa; phylum Arthropoda; class Arachnida; order Ixodida; family Ixodidae; genus Hyalomma; species Hyalomma asiaticum. Next base: position 14,467,077 of record CM023483.1, on the reverse strand, counting down.
AATGCTACACCACCTAAATCAAACAATATTATCGTTAACGTTCATAATAATATGCTCATAAATATCTGCGGCTTGCAGCATCACGCTAGTTTAAAACGCATACTGTATACCATATGTACACAGTTCCGTTCTCCTTTGCCTTTAACCACTTCTTACACATTGAACCGTGGTCCATATAGGAAGCAGGATGCCTGCTATAATAGTTTATTTTTGGCTGAGAAAACGATATGCACGTATTAAATGGATCGGGTTTGGCAGATATACGCTGGCCCTATGGTTTACGCCGCGTTTTCAACAAAATTTCGCGTCTATATAGTGAGTGGCACGTGATAAACGTAATTAGAAAAAGAAATCTGATTGTCAAATGTCGCAGATATGGCTTACTAAAAAGCACTCCAAACGGTATTCTTAGAGGGAACAGCCCATAATGGATGAATGAGAGCTGGCAAAAAAAAAATAGCCCACATTGCAAAAAGCATCCCACATGTCATTCGCAGGTGTACAAAGGGAACGGGACGGACCCGTACGTCAACCCGAGGGCGCCCATACACGTGGTGACAGGAGCTGCCGTAAGTACCACAAATTTAAAAACACATCCTCCTTCATGTAGCCCGGACTTACGCGTTAGACACCCTTAATTTCTCGAGCGCTGTACACAAGAACAGTTAACTTCAACACGCTCATGTACGAGACACTGCATTGTCGAGTACCTGTTAAAAATCGTCAGTTACTCCCTTTGATTTGCCTATCGACAGCAGAAACATGTCTGTGCGGGAGGATTCGGGATTTTCTTAGCCGTGTTGAACGATGTGCGGTGAATATCACCTTCACGAATACGTTGTTGGGGAAACAATTTACTCTTTTCAATGATCACGCGCTCCGACGCATTCTACTTTGGCCAATTACGTTAAGTGCATGAATGAATTAAGTGCATGAATGAAGCGCATGAATGAATTTTAACAAAAGGCGGTCATGGCGAAAGCTGGAATTACCAAGCGCGCCGCCCGCGAGAGACACACAATTTTACGATGCTGTCAAGCTGCAATCTAACAAATTTGGCATATTACAAGAGAATGCAGAACAACATGATCCATACCGTATGGCGCATATTTCCTATCGTCTACGTTACTCCACTTTCTTTAAAACTACTTTCTCGGGGAAATTGACAAATGAGTAGAGCGTAAGAAAACTCCAAGCAATTGAAAAACTGCGGGAATAGCGCAGCTATGTTTTCACCGTTGATCGTAACGTAACGGGCAAGGGTATCGTTTACTGTCACTCACAGGTAGCGCTATCACTATCATTGTTATGTAGCAGTGATGTGACGGCAAGGGTGCGGGTAGTGGGTCGAAGGCAAAAACGGATCCACCCGCAGCTTTTCTTTCTTTCTTTCTTTCTTTCTTTCTTTCTTTCTTTCTTTCTTTCTTTCTTTCTTCGCCAAATCACTGTTATGTATAAGTATGTTGTTTTCTTTCTTGCTTGCTCGCTTTCTTTCTTTATCTCTTTTTATATTGCCCTGCGCGTGATCGCTATGATGTAGCAGTGAGCTGAGGGCAAGAGTGGATCGGCTTTTCCTCGCATGACGGACGGTGGACAATCCTAGCTCCCTAACAGCTGCACTATTTTAAAAAAAATTGCATGGTTGCACCAGGGCTGTCGCAGGACGCGCACATGTTACAATGTGGTTTCCGAGATTTGGAACTTTACGTCTGTTAGTTAGCATCGGCTTTTCGGAGCCTTTATATTTGATTCTATGTGAAATGTCAGACGTATACGCATTTTAGCTAATTGTCAACAGAGGCCCGCTTGTCGAATAACACGACACACTAATCAACCGAACATTTCGCGGACGTGTAGGAACCACAATTTTTTTCGCGGTTTGCCACGCAGTGTTCTATTTCAATGATTTGTTAAGTAAAGGTTTTCCCCTAATAAATTGTTAGGCTACGTGTTCGTAAACCTTATCTTCTCCATATTCTGCGTGTGCAATGTCACGTCCCCTCCAAGAAATGTAGTTCTTCCTATATTAAATTTCTGGGCCCGTATGATTGCAGATATTACATTCCGCACATTTTGCACGTGTTATCTTAACTCCCCTCTGAGAAATAGGTTTTGTGCTGTGTGAATATTGTTATACCCCTGCGTACTGCTTATTTCGTTTTATGAGGAAAGGGGTACTTATCAAGCGTCTCAAAATCCAACGTATATCCCCTTATCATTTGCTGCTTACCTGTATACACTTAGGCATGTACCCAGCATATAAAAACCATTATACGAGAAAGCAAAACATAAGGGATTGCGAAAGGGGATTACAATTGAGGCGAGAAACTAGCGCGTTCATGCACGTAATTGTTTTCTGTCCTTTTTGCTTCACGTGCCGTGGCTGGCGAAATATAAACAGACAATGCCATGTTTATTATGTTCTTACCTTTATTTCGTCCTCCTATTCGTTGATAAAGACGTATCGCGAAAGTTCAAATGATAAGCCTGCGAGATGCCCTCCATATAAACAGCCATTGTACGTTTGCAGTTCTTGAACTAAAGAGTGTGGGAGTCATGATACTGAATAGGAGACGCGGACTTTAACAAATGTATAGCTTCACGTAGGACGCAGGGAAAAGCTAAGTTTCTTACCATATTCATCAGTTATGCTGTCTTGTACTATCCCCTTGTAAACAACTGCACTTGCAGACCCACGAAAGAAATGGTTCGGTCCGAAATGCATGCACATTGTAAAAAAAGAAGAAGAAGAAGCAACCACCCTCGCGTCCGAAGAAATTTCCTTCGAAGCAGGAATAAAAAAATTCATAACTATTATTTTCCTTCTATCCCTTTCATTTAAGTATACTTGCAAACAGTATTGCAAGGTAATACCCCAAAATATTGAAATTTGAAAACACTGTAAAGGACACAGGACTTGCAATTTTAATACGTGGCACGTTCTTTAAGACAATTTGTGTTTTCGCGTTTGTTTTGACAGCACATTACTTATACCTGGCAATGAAAATATTGATAGAAGCATGAGCATACGTTTTAGAATAGAAATGAAATGTTATTCTAATTTCCTAACCATCACGCGCACACAGGGAAACTGGGAGAATCTCTCGCCATTTGTTCGGAACCCTAAACCATGGAGCGCCGTACGGATTTCTGACTATGGCTATACGAAGCTTCACTTGATCAACAGGACGCACATTCAGCTGCAGCAGATATCAACCAGAGAGGTAAAATTAGTCGCAACGAATCTCTGAGGTATGTTCTATTTAGGCTCTTAATATGAATGCGTCTTGCTCTCTTTCAGAAACCACACGTTGTAGACTCCGTGTACATCGTGAAAGACAAGCCGAGAAACTTCTGATGGATCATAAAAGGAAATTCAAGTTAATAGCTGAGCGTTCCGTAGCTAAAAATTTGACGAGAAATATGGAGATCCGTGTCATCCGGTCATACGACGTCTAAGTTCTGGCTGTTGTCTCTGTGACGATGAGGCTTCACCTCTCTTGCTTTCCTTCGTTCGTTTCTTTCTTTTCTTTCTTTCTTAATGGAGCACGCGTCTTTCGCAAAAGGGCGCAAAGTGCCGAGGCTGCAAATAGGCAACAAATAAATTTTCCTCATAAATACATACATGTTCTCGAATTAAGGCGAACCTACTAGTCGTGCTGTCTAACAGATAGAACCGCGAGACGTTTTGCACATAAATACTCGTAAATTATGTCCTTATTTGATTTCATTGTTTCAGCAAACACTAAGCAGCTTTCCTGTTTACTGCGTACTATCTTAAAAAAAGAGCTCACAGGAAGCTGTGTGTTGAAGCGACTGCTAGCAGTTGCACAACGAATGCTTTTGAAGGCAACCTCTTGACAAGTAGACTCCTCCTATTTTTTTTTTTTTTGCCATGGCAGTAACATACAGGACACGCGTGTTTAACCACTAAAGTGGTTAAAAACAAGGTGTCTATGAACACAAGGCTAACAACTTGGTGAATAAACAAAACTAACAACGTGCGGGAAATGCTTTGGAGAGCCCCCTCGCGTTGTTCGAGAGGACATCACGTGTCACATCGTTCACTGGGGTATAGCAAAATTTACATCGGTGTAAACAAGTACTTCACCGCTTTCATAAGCTACCACATACTCAAACTCAATTTTCGTTATCATTCGTTTAGCCTAGCGTACGGCGCAAATGTATTACAATTTAATCGGTACACGATACGGATATATACCAGCCCTGAGTCATAGCAATAAAGAGAAAAAAAAATATTGGTCTTCAATTTTTCTCCAGTAATACCCTTGACCTTTATTCGTTAAGTAAATGGCGATAGAGTTTCTCAAAAAACACCTTAGCGAGTTCAAACTGATCGGGCGTTATTACCCAGCGATCGTTTCAAGTGAAGTTTTTTTCTCTCATGACTATTAATGGCTGCACACGGAGATCAGAACACTTTCCTAGAAAATACAAGGGTCGTCCTCCGGACTACATGGCCGATATTAGCAATACCCCGCGGTGGAACACTGGTTGAAGCAAAGCATTGGGGTTACATTATGAAGTTGTAAATCTTTCGTCGCACTGCTAGTCGCCTTCTCACCTGCAATCTGACTTAGGCTTTGGGAGTGCGTCATAGTAAATGTTCTCAGTGTTGTGTACATCAATTTGCAGACCTATTTAGCAAAGTGTAAATATAGCAATAATGGGTATAGGCGGAAGAGTGCGAAGATTCAATAGCCCGAATATGAATGCAATAAATTTTCTTTATAATCGAGGTACTCAACGACGTATACAACGTATTTTAAACGAGTAACTGAATTTCCACACGTCATCTAAGAGGAAAGGAAAAGAAATTCGAAGTATTACTTGAGGCTTACAAAAACGTGCATTTCCTTCAGTGAGCAAATTACGTACAGAATCTCCAAATTATAGTATTGTTGTCATGCGTTCATATAGCTGGTTTTGCGTGAAATTAAAAAGAAAACTCTGGTTCACGCTGTGTGTCGACTTTTGCATACCGAATTGATCAGTGGTCAAGAGGTGACAAAGCTAGGGGCTGTGAAGCACGTTCGGGACTTAAAGAATTTTTCCGAGTCATTCTACGTAGGAGGACCCCATCACACACTACTGCCTTTTGATCACTCTTCCCCTAGTGCAATTTGTACACTTGAATAAAAAACTCAATTCATTAAATTAAGCTTAATGCTCAAGCAGTTAACATAGAATAAAGATATTTCAAGGTTTTCTTTTATAAAGATATATGCTAACTGAACCAGTCAGATCATACGATTTCTACAATAAAAACACATAAATAACGATAAAATATTGAGCACCACGAATTCGCAGCATTCACGTCATTGTAAGTACCATGCAACTGTTTTGAATTTTCCCCACGGAACTGCAAACCGCGAGTCCAGCCTGCGTCCTCTATTTTAGCTGCCGAACATTTCCTTTTTCGCTAAACTACAACGACGTGTAATAAAACTTGTCCGAGCTAATCGTTGTTGCGATGCTTAACCCGATGATCTAAAATGCGCACAATCCAAAATAACTGCTTTTGTTGTCATTGATCCTGTCTTCTGCGTCCTTGTTCTTATTCGGGTGGTCTTCAGCGTATCTTGTTGTTGATGTTGATGTCTAAAAGTTGATTCACGTCGTGCCGTATTTGCCCCGTTCGGATGAAGTAACATTTCCCTGCGCCCAATGGTACAACATAGAATTGAACGAATGAGGCAATCCTCAGCCTCATCAACTCTGTTCGCTTCAATTTACCATGTCCCTGGGGCCACACTGAACGTCTTGTCCCAGGAATTACGCGACAAGAAGGTATGTCAGCCTACCTTTAATGCACGTAGTTTTTAAATAAACGTTGCAGCTACGTACGCTACGCCTGTTTTGCAAAGGCGTATATAACACAGCACCTGAGCTCCAGCAAACAGGGCGTAACAATGGAAATAATTTACTCGGCTCCGATTTCATCCGTCCTCATTTACGCAAGCAGGATTGGGGGAAAACTTGAAAGGCTTAAAGAAAACTTGAGCAACAGTCTATTCTTAATCCCAGACTCTCGGATCACAGTCGCACAGCGCTGGCTTCGACTCGTCCGTGGTTCTCGAATCCACTTCCGCTATACCGTTACAAGCCGCCGTGAAGTTTTTTGGGTCGGACAATTAGGCCTCGCTTTAAGGACGGCTCGTGCTGAAACATACATGGAAGGGAACATAACCATGTAGAGAATCGACAAGCTCCCTATACCTTGCATCGCTAAACCGCATTCTCGTTCACGAAGAGAGGTCTCCGCGTAGAACTAGACGAAACAGGCAAAACGTGAAGCTTTATCAAGAATGCAATGAAAATTTTCGAGGAGCACATCTCTTATGCAACGGCACGAAGCTCTCGGAAAGGACATTTCGTCGCTGGCCCTTTTTCGAACTCCGACTTAAGCGAGAGCATCTGCGCTTCCTGTATCAGCAAGGCGCTCATGTCACGGTGAAAAAACCTCGGGCTATCACAGTTTAGGCGACTCGTACTTCGTTTTTATTTTTTTTTTGATAGCGGGAAAGTGCGCGCTTCTTCGTCGCCGTACGCGTATCGGTACGCAACATACAACGTGGGAAATGTTTCAGTTGGTTCTGAACACTTACGGGTTCGTAAGATACGCCGATTATACAGCAGGAAAAAGAAGGGAGCGAAGCAATAAAAAGTTCTTGTGAATAAGGTTTGTGTATAATGTAACCGACTTGCATACATAAAGCGGAATGGGTCCACAGTTCTGACCACATTACTGGGACACGATGTTTTCGGATTTTGCAATACTTGAGCTCCACGTGTAAGTATTGTGACCGTCCTGCTGCTGTGTTCGTGGGGGTACCTCGGGTCGCTGGATTTACTCCGGTAACAGCTAGCGCATTTCGGTGGGATCGAAAGGGAAAGTGCTTGTGTGCTTAAATTTAGGTGCGCTTTAAATAACCCCAGGTTGCCGAAATTTCACCGGAGTATTCCACTATGCTGTTATGATTATGAGTTACACCGTAGTGGAGGGCTCCGGAAATTTTGACCACTTGGGGTTCTTTAACGTGCGCTGACATCGCACAGTATACACGGGCCTCAACATTTCGCCCCCATCGAAACGCAGCCGCCGCGGCCGGGATTCCATCCCGCGACCTTTCTTGTTTTCTTCCTTTAATTTGCAAGCCTGAATCTCCGCACTTTGTTACAATTCTCCCCTCGCCACAGTGCAAACACGTCACACTCAATATCCATCACCTAAAAGATGCTTATTTCTCTCACACTACACTCCCGAGAGCTTCGCGGCATCACTTTGATTATCTCGCACAAAAAATAAAAAGAAAAATACAGAAAGCAAGACGACGATAGCAAAGTGGATGAAGGTACTCGCGAGCTTACTACTTCAAAAGCACGTATAAGTACAACAACGCCGAATCACCATCCGAAGATCAAGAATAAAGAAAGACGCATTAATCGCGAGGCCTGCGCATTAATGACTGGCGTCGTATCTTGACCTTAAAGGGTTTCGTACACGTTGCCGATAGCGCTCAGTGCGTCTTATTAACCAGGGTAATGCGCCTGCCTTTAATACTCGTCGTTCTGTTCATCGAGTCATTTGACAGAAAAACAAACAAATAAACAAACAAAAAATAAATATATAAGTTCCATTACTTCGAGATATTCGGTGGCCCTCCGCGATATCGCGAAACTTGCTTGGCAAAGAGAATTCTTTATATCTATTTATTTACTCCCGCTCCAGCAGGCATACGAAGAAAGATGCAACCGTCCGCAGAGACACTTTACCTGCCAAGCCTCGCGAAAGGAAGGCTCCTCGCAAGGACCGCACCGGCGCATCACACCTCACTCGGGATGGCAGGAGAAAGCATTTATATGCCGTTGCTCGCTAGCCGTTCTTCCCTCTTATACTTTTCGCATGCAACGTGGGGGGGAAAAAAGAGAATGGAAGGGGGGGAAGGGGGGGCGCAGTGTTATGTGGGTGCCCATTCATTCTAGCCGGTGTTAAAGGCTCAGAGACAGCAGCGGTGTGGCCTCGCCTCGTCTCGTCGTGGAGAGATAGAGTCTGTCACACGGGGCAAAGCCTCGCGGGCGAGCCGGCGCCGCAGCTGTCCGCTTCACACGGGCCGCCCGTGCCGCTGCTCTTGACGTCATATGCGGTGCGGTTTCATTTCTTTGAAGCTGCCCACAGCGGTGTCTAACGTGTTAAAGCGGCCAGCCGGTAGGGTTGGTGGATAGCGAGAATTTTTGCGGACCAGAGGCGACTGCGCTGGACGAAAAACCTCCACACTACGTCTCTTACTGCGGTTTTTTTTTAGTTTATTTCGAAAGTTGAGGCAAAGCGTATTCTCCGATATGCACCTCGTCATGTTTATTTTTTTTTCCCTGGTTGTGGTTGATTGCCAGCACTGCCGTTTCTTCAGCTAGAAAGACTATAATTTGCATCACTGAAAATTTGGGACATTTGCTTGTATTGCATAAAGTTGCTCACGTTTTGTCATTTGCCTCACATTTGATGTAACGACGTAATATAGAATATCAAATTACAGGAAACACCTCAACCGACCATATATTATTATTATTATTATTATTATTATTATTATTATTATTATTATTATTATTATTATTATTATTATTATTATATAAACACAGGGCCCACAATCACATATGCACACATTTACGAGTCGTTTACGTTTATCTCAAGTACAGGCAACTGCGTCAAAAATGTCATTCGTTTATCCGTATGTATGACGTTCATCCCAAGGGCTTGATATAGAAACAAATTTGCCGATATCTCCCGCTATGACGAATGTAGTTGAATAAGGCTAAGACACGGTTCAGGATTTCTTGAATTTATACAGGCCATCGAAATGGTTTTGGGTGCCAAGGTCAAGCGGCATAATTCTCGTAGGTTTTCATTCGCTATTCCATGAGTCGCCTAGCTTTCGGGGAGCCCGCCACCGCACATCAGCAACTCGGCCTGTCCTTCGGTTAGTTTCTTCGAAAGTGGCGAATGCCTTTCTTTTCTCCTACGTCTGCCGCATAAGTTAATAGTGTCACGTACTACTCTGATATCGAAGCGGCATCTTAAGAAGAAACCGCGTCTATTTATGTCGGTGTCTAGAAGCACCCCAGGAGGAACTCGATAAGGGTGTAGCATTTTTATGACGCGGATTATTTTCGCTAGATTTTTTTTTCTCCTTAGTGGTCGAGCTCCGGCCGCAATGAAGACTGGAGAAAGAAACAAGAAAGAACGTCTCAATTCGAGGAAATAATATAAAACAAAGCTAATCCTCGCGGAGCCAAGCGGACTGTTCTTTAACGATCTGTGTGCGGTAGAACCAACAGCAGACACACAAAACTCAAGGCCGGTACTTCCGAATGGACACGTGTCGTGCAAAAAAAAAAAAAAAAACTTCCGTCGTATTTTCTGACCGCTGTCTGAGCCACCTTCTGGTGCGTTATCATTATAGCGAGAGACGTTTGGCATCTCGCCTGTCACCACTGACAACCCGGCGTAGTAGCTTAGCCGCTAGGATGTTGGCTTTGGAAGCCCGAGGTCGCGGTGTCGAACCCCGGCCACGGCGGCCGAATATATATATACGGGAAGGGCCAGGTGTTCATAATTACTCCGGAGCGTACCTCACGATCATTTCGCCCTTTTGGCCCTTAAAACATCGTAAAGTATTACTGACACATTTCATCACCCTCCTGTACGAAAAAAGGCTTTCCTGTGGCTAAAATTCGCTTAAGGACCATTCAAAATTTTATCCTAAAGGCGTGGTGACGTTGAGGGAATCCTCTTAATTTTTTCTGCTCAGTACTTAACGCAAGAGCGGTACTGCAGCGCTAAACAGTGCGAGCCAAGCCACGAAAATCAAAAGTTCGCCTTGGCGAGTACATTTTGTCAGCTATTCTGCGTTCTGCGGGCAGTTTTCATATCCCTGTTGTAGTAACTGTGCCACTAAGCGGGTACGTGTCCTATTGTCACTTAATCCAGCGCATTTATTCTGGTCTATCGCGCAGGTTTGTATGCGTGGGGCTTGCATATTTATACAGTCTGGCGCAATTTCAAGGTTATCGCTTGAGAGTCGACTTGCGTAGCGTACCGGTAGGCGCTTGCTTTTAGAAACATTGAAAATCAAGATTTCGCATTTTCCTCCCCCCTTCGTGGGCTGTTCTGTGCCACAACAATCACTCTGACTACAAACTCGATGCCTTCTCGCTCTATTTTATGTTACCATTCAGTGCGATAAAGCGCAGATTCAATCGTACATTTCAGGGCACATCAGGCGTAGATCCGCATAGATGAAGCGTCTGAGCACAGGATCATCGGACAGGAGTGACCACAGCTTAAATAACTGAGAATAAAGTAACGGAATGTGGCCCGATATCTGCCCCTACGCAAAGCAGGATTCTAGGTCATGGCACTGTTCTTTTTTTGGTCAACGGTGAAGCCGTAACTTCCAAATCGCGCTTATACACTGTGCACTGTGTGCGATGCGCCAAATGTTGAAGTATACTCCCTAAAATAACATGGGCAGGGAGAGAGAAGCAACCTAAGCTCTTTATAGTACACATCTGGGAACAAGAGCGCCACTTTCTTTATCCACGTTTGAAGGCATCCTCAGATCAGTCAGAGTTAATTTTAAAAAGCTTCTCGTATTTCGCGTTGGTGTCAACATTGGCGTAGAACCAACAGTCAACTCCTTTAATTTGATGCACATTTCTCGCCATCATACTTTAAGCAATGAGCCTACTTCAATTTTCTATCTACGTGGTTAGGGGAATGCCGTGTTTGGCAACTAAACGTGATGTGTCCTTCAATATATCTTCATTCAACTCCTTCCGGCTGGCCCCACTTTTATTACCTTTCTTACCTTGTTCATATGAACAACCACACGCAATGAATTTGTTGTGTCCCTACATCCATCGTCATTGCGACAGCGGCGCTTTCGCGTAGCATTCCTGAAAATTAATCCCAATGAAATGATCGATGTAGCGGTTGCGCAATGATTTACAACGTGTCAGCGTTGGCCGGGCTTTACCGCTTCCCTGTCTTCAAGGCCTCTTCACAATGCGCTAGTATTTGTGAGTGCTCTTCAGCGGGAACTTCGAGAAGAAAGCCTGTGCAAATTGGAGTTGCCATGTCAGACCTGTTGTAGCAAGCCTGCGCCTAGAGCAGGAAGCTGGAATTATCATGCGGAACTTGGATTAGCAAGCCAGGTGATCAACCAGAGAGAGAGAGAGAGAAATAAGGAAGGGAAGGCAGGGATGTTAACCAGTCATGAGTCCGGTTTGCTACCCTACACTGGGGGATGGGAAAAGGGGAATAAAAGTAAAGAGAAGGAGAGAGGGGGAATGCCTACAGGGCAGTCCTATACAATATCATAGGCGCTCGGCTAGGCCAGATGCTTTTAGAAAGGCCAAAAGCGCTTTCATTGCTTTCTGAGCCGTTGGACCGTGAGCACGGTATTCTAAGATTGTCTGTTCACAAAGTGGACGATCGTCGAGCTTTGTGAAGGACTCGGTCATAGGCAGTCGATGTTCCTCAAATTGTGGGCAGTGGCACAACAAGTGATCTATGGTCTCTGCGCATCCGCAGACAGCACACGCAGGACTATCAGCCATTCCAATCAGCGCAGAGTAAGCGTTCGTAAAGGCCACTCCCAACCACAATCGGCAAAGAAGCGAAGCCTCACGTCGGTGCAAACCAGCCGGAGGTCCGAGTTGCAGCGATGGGTTTAGCCGGTGCAGTCTGGTGCGCCTCGTGTATGGGGTATTCCACTCAGTTAAGGACATGGTTCGCGCAAGAGTGCGAAGTTGTCTTGCAGCGTCGGTCCTTGAGAGCGGAATGGGAACACAGCGGTCTTCATCGCCTGATGTCCGAGCTGCCTTATCTGCGGAGTCATTTCCACTGATACCGCAATGGCCTGGTATCCATTGAAAATATATCTCATGTCCTTTTTCTTGTAAATTTTGCACAAGTACCGCGATTTCGTATGTAAGGTGGTTTTGCTCCACGTGTCGAAGAAACGACTGTATACTTTGTAGAGCTGATCTTGAATCACAGAAGATTGCCCACTTTGCAGGACTCTCAGCGTGTATAATATGAAGCGCTCCGCGGAGAGCCGCGAGCTCTGCAGCTGTAGATGTGGTGACGTGGGAAGTTTTGAAGTGCTGGGTGACTCCCATTCTTGGGATAACTATTGCACCACCGGAACTGGTTGATGTGGTTGAGCCATCGGTATAAACTTCTGTGCAGCCCCTGTACTTCGCATACATGTGTAACATGCTTAGTTGTTTGAGTGCACATGGTGGTAAGTCCGACTTTCTCAGAACACCAGGGATGTTGAGGCAAACTTGAGGATGGTTCACACACCATGGAGGAATTGAAGCCTTTGTTGCAGGTGCATACCCTGACGAAAGAGAGGCACGGTGGGCGAGGACCTTTGAACTGAACGTTGTGCGGGGTCGTTCCACTGGAAGACCTGCGAGGTGGTGATTAGGGGTCCGGGCACAGTGTCTTATGTGCACACGCATTGTTTCAATAGTTACATGCGTTCTGACATTGTGATCGCGAGCGATTGCTATAACGTCTGTCGACGACGCGCTCTTTGGCAGACCAAGGCATATTTTCAGGGCTTGGGCTTGGATGCCTTGGAGTGTATTCAAGTTAGTTTTGCAGGTGTTCGCGATCACTGGTAGGCTGTACCGCAGGAATCCAATGAAAAGGACTCGGTACAGCTGTAGCATAGATGTAATTGACACTCCCCAGGTCTTTCCTGCTAGGAATCTAAACATGTGACAGATTCCTGTCAACCGTTTCCTCACATAGTTCACATGGGGTGTCCAGGACAGATTTCTGTCAACAATCACTCCCAAAAATCGGTGACTTTTGCTATAGGGGATCACCTGCCCGTCGAGGGTTATGACGTATGGCGACATTAGTTTCCTCGTAAATGCCACCACAGCACACTTTTCACAGGCTAGCTGCAGACCTTGCTCACGGAGGTAGGATGATGTCAAGGAACCTGCCTTCTGAAGCCGCGCACGAAGCTGAAGTCGTGTCACAGCCGATGCCCATATGCAAATGTCGTCGGCATAGATAGAGAGCCGAACGGTGCCAGGAAGGATGCCGGCGAGTCCAATGAGCGTTAGATTGAAGAGAGTTGGGCTCAGTACTCCGCCCTGGGGAACTCCACGGCTACTGTAATGTTGAGAGGTTGGGCCATCCTCTGTAAGTATGTAAAATGATCGCTGCTCTAGGTAGCTACTGATCCACAAATAGGTCTTGCCACCAAGTCCGACTGCTTCTAACGTGCTCAAAATTGCTTCGTGTGTTACACTGTCGTATGCTCCCTTAACATCTAGAAACATGGCAGCAGATAATCGTTTGCGGGACTTCTCGTGCTCGACATATGTCACCAGGTCAATCACGTTGTCTATGGAGGAGCGACCACGCCTGAACCCGGACATCGCGTCTGGGTATATCTGGTAGTGTTCAAGGTACCATTCCAGCCGTGCTAGAATCATTCTCTCCATTAGTTTTCCAACGCAGCTTGCAAGTGCAATTGGTCGATATGATGCAATGTCTAAAGGCGACTTCCCAGGCTTAAGCAATGGAATTATGCGACTCGTCTTCCATTCCTTGGGAACCATGCCCGTCTCCCACGAGCTGTTGTATAAGAGGAGCAGCACCTTCCGAGCCTCTTCCCCTAGGTTACGTAAGGCACGGTAGGTTATATCGTCTGGTCCTGGCGATGACGAACGCTTGCACAAAGCAAGTGCAGCTTCGAGTTCACCCATAGTAAAAGGGCAGTCCATGCGGGGGTCGCGTGATGTGGGTAGGTGGTCGGGCATCAAAGTCCCAGCGGAGCTTGTAAAGGTTCCAGCGATCCCCCTGCAGAAACTGTCTGCGATGTCTATCTCGCTGCACTGTTGGTGAAGGGACAAAGACCTGAAAGGGTGACGCTGCTGAGGGGTCCCACGGAGGCCGCGAACAGTTCTCCATATCAGAGACAGAGGTTTTCTTGGGTCCAAAGATTCGCAAAAAGATCTCCACCTTTGCGATGCGAGTTTGTCTAAACGACGATGAATTTTCTTTTGAGTCCTTCTGGCCAACCTCAAGTCATGTACAGACTTTGTACGCCTGTACCTACGCTCTGCACGGCGACGAATTGCACGGAGCTTTTCCAGCTCGATGTCATATTGAGCGCGTGTAGGTGTTTTTGAAAGGGAGTGTGTAGCAGCCTGCAAGGCTCCCTTTATAGTGTCCTCAAGACTAGAGGTCAAGCCGTCACGGCACTTGTCTTCCATAATTGATTTGAAGGTCGGCCAGTCCATATGGTGAGAGCTGCTAGCAGGCTTGAAGTCCATTAGCCCTTCAATCCTAAGATAAGTGGGGAGATGGTCACTTCCCCGCGTTTCAATGTCTGAGAACCACCTAACTTTTCTCATGAAGGAGCGTGAAACAAAGGTGAGATCCAAGCAGCTACTATATGAAGTTCCACGCAGAAAGGTGGGGCTGCCGTCATTCAACAAACATAATTCTTGTTCGGAAGCAAATGTCACTAATCTTCGGCCCCGCAAATTTGTGTTAGAGCTTCCCCAGAGATGGTGGTGAGCATTAAAATCTCCGGTCATCACCCATGGCTGAGGAGTCGCTGTCAGGATTCGGCGTAACCGCTCGCAGTCTAGTCGGCTGGAGGGCGATATGTAGGCTCCGACAACTGTGAAAGTGAGCTTGCGTCTCTTCACTGTTACACACACATATTCGTTTCCATAGTCGGGTGGCACCGGATGATGAACATACGTAAGGTCACGACGCATGAAAACGATGACCTTGCTGCATTCTCCATGCGTGGCGGATACGAAACACTCATACCCTGACAGCCTGATATGAGTTGTCAGGGGCTCGCAGATGACGATAATGGGGAAGTGATTCGTAAAAACAAACTGTCGAAAGTCCGACATACGCGACTTTAGACCTCTGGCGTTCCACTGAAATATCGACGCGTTCCGGACATCGTCACGGAACGACGACGCCTGGCGAGCCATGATTTCAACGAAGAGCTGCAAGTACTGGGCTCAGTGTGTCCAGTACCTGTAGCGCGCTTTGCGCAGACGAAGATTTCATGTTGCTCAGAATAATACGAATGGCACTCATAAGGGATCGTAAAATGTTGATGACCTGGGCATCATTAGTCAACGCCTCTTCATTAGTTGCCGACGTCTTCGAGGTTGGTGAGCTTTGAGGTACTTCTGTAGCGCGTTGTACCCTCGGTGGCTGAGACAGTCTGTCCGGACGGGCAACTCGGTCCACTTTGCTCGTTGTCTCTGTATCTTTCTTGGCGGTGCTATGCGTTGATCTGGCAACCTTTTTGACCAACGATGTCGCGTCACTATCTACTTCTGCGGTTTTCTGTGAGCGTTTTCGGTGGCGACGCCGACGTCGCCGAAGAGTGGCAGCAGCCTCTCGATGTGTTGAGTTGTCTCGCACCATTTGTTTGAGAATGGCAGCTTCCTTGCGCATCTTCGGGCAATCCTTTGATGAGGCCTTGTGAGTACCACTGCAGTTGGGGCACTTGAAAACATCAGCGCTGCAGGCGTCTTCTGAGTGGGACTCTGAACACCGCGGGCACACGGTGTTGTTCACACAGACACCCTTCACATGGCCAATCTTGCAACACTTGAAGCACTGGAGGGGCTTGGGCACGAATGGTCGTACCGGGTGGCGAACATGTCCTACTTTGACGTGGGAAGGAAGGCTATCTCCTTCAAAGACAACCTTCACACAGCGTGAGCTCCCCAATCTGGTGACCTTCGTAATAAAGGTGCCTTCTGAAATTGGTTTGATCAGTATTGGCAAGTCGTCATTTGAGATGGCAACGTCGACGTCGTAGATGACGCCCGCAGCACTGTCACCGCCTAGAGGGATGACTGACTGCACCTTTATATTGTCGATCTCGGTTATACTGCGAAGGCCTTTTATAGCGCTCCGGTGTACCACGTCAACTGCGAGGACATTCTTCCGTGAATTTATTCTTACATCTTTAATCTCATCTGGTGCGATTTTCTCAAGCAACAGAGAGAGGACCTGCCTGTTTAGGAGCCGCAGATTGGCCGTTGGATCAAGAGGTTTGAAGAGCACTGTGTGTGGCCAACGCTGCGGAGCACTCTTCACGGTAGCAGCGCTCGCCGGCGAAGATGCTTGCAGTAGTCTTCTTTTCGCTGCTTTGCTCAGCACGACTTGGAAGTCGTCGTCCGAGGAGTCGTAGCTCTCGGAGCACATCTCCGTGGCATCACTGTCGGTGTCACTTGACGTACTTCCACGCTTCCTGGACGTCATCCGGCTGGACGGTTGAACTCCAGGAAGGACCTCGGGCAGCTCTTCGTCCATTGCCGCAAGGGGGGAGCGGCAGCTCCCATAAATCCAGGAAAACAAAGCACAAAAGCCAGAGACAGAAACAGCAGTGTTCTATCCGTGATCAACCAGGCGTTTAACTTATCCAAGACACCATTGCAGATGGTATCTCTCTTTCTCGCTCTCGCTTCTCGCATTGTAAAGCAGCTGCTCCCCTTTGAATAAGTATATAAACCATTACACTTAGGTATTGTTACGTCTACGTCGTAGAAAAATCAATAAAGTCGCCTATCTAGCCTATGTTACAACTCTGGACAGCATCGTCCAGACCTTGGTCCAGAGTTAGACGATGCATCGCCTACACACACGATCGCCCCGGCGGGATCCAAGTAATCCGCTCAACCACTATCCTCTTTAGAGTACAAAGTGGCCTGCATTGTTGTTGCTTTCGGATGCTACCTTAGGGAAGCTGTCCACTTTGATGTCTACGTGAAAATCGGAATGCGACTAAAGGTGACCGCTGTACGCGTAGATGTGTATTTGTCTATCTACGGTGAGTAGTGTAACGCGCTCTTAGACACCAAGTGGTTGTTCAAACAAAGTCCAAGAGAACCTTTGTTATGTAAACTAAACGCACCGGGAACTTCAGTTCAATACGCATACAATTTTATGTAGCTCTTTCTCTCCTGCATGGAGCAAGCTCGCTGATATTGATTAATTTCTGATCGGTTTTACGTCCCCGAACCACGATATGATTATTCGAGACGCCGTAGCGGAGGGCTCCGGAAATTTCGACCACCTGGGGTTCTTTAAGTTGCACTGATAGCACACAGAACACGGGCCTCAACATTCCGCCTCCATCGAAAAGCAGCAGCCCCGGCCGGGGTTTGACCCCGGGAAATTCGTATCAGCAGCCGACTGTCATAGCCACTAGACTACCGTGGCGGCGCAAGCCGACTGACATGATATTTAACACCTGCAGGGCAGGATGTGTCCTTGTCAACGACATAGAACGTTGTCGTTGACATCACTCTCTACATCACTCCCAAAGCAGTGATGTAGGCCGAATGCGGCCTTGTACATCCCAGTGTGTGGTGCAGTAGGACCGCATGAAAAAGTGGTAATTGAGATGACTATGGAACATGCCGTAATGGGAGACTTAAGATCAACTTTCAACACCGTAGGTTCCACGGCGTGCGCCTCCATTTCAGTACAAGTGCGTTTCTTTCCCATTTTCGCTGCCATCGAAATAGGGTCTACGCTTCAGGGGGTCGAGCCCGAACCCTCTACCTTAGCCGCACATCTTCACTGCTCAGCTACCACGCCGAGTCCCTGGCGACATCACTTCTGGAGTTAAAATACGTGTCTAGGACTTGACCCAGGGACATGAAATAGAAGCGAGCACAGACTGCTACGAAAGTTTTGAAATGACGGAATACGGCTTGTTGTGAAGTGAAAAATTAATGGTAGGACAAGGCCGGGGTCAGTATGATTACGTGGGTTCAGTGAGAGATCAGAGAGGGTAGGGTTTAGGTAGCCTCACAGTACGTCATGATTTTGCTCCCTACATGTGAGAGATAAATGATCTGGCCTTTCCTAAGTGTGATGGATGATTGCACTGTGATTTAAAGTTTCGCTTTGAAATGCTACGGGATGACGAATGACTACCCGTGAAACGAGGCGAAGAAAAGGCTCGAGCAGCAGAGGGAGTGTGCTGGCCCCGTTGATAAGAGTGCGGTTTTGCTCGCGCTACTCAGTGCAGAAAGCTTTAGGGAAATAAGCTTTTCTTCAACGGGAAAATGCGCCAGGCGTGGAAAAAGCTTGGTTATTGACTTCTACCTCCCAATGTTCTATACCGGCAAGGACCCGATGGCATACGTATGCAAAAGGATCTGTAATGCCGGATTACATACGCAGTGTGAACTGTTCCAGTGTCTAGAGTAGTAGCCACGTCCTTGCGAAAAGTTTTGAGAAATAGAGACCCGCTGCTGTGGTAACCGTCTGATTCAATGCTTGAGTCGCCTCTGCGAAGCGTGCGGTTTGTGCAGGTTTGTTTAGATAAGCCTGACGTTCCTGTACAAGCCCTGTTAAGCAACGATATTCATGCTGACGAGGGTGGGCAAAAAATTTTTCCGCGTGAGCATTGTACTGTAGCAGCAGAAGAAGAAAGACGGTTGCCTGTGTCCAACTTACGGTACGACAAAGTTATACGGTCGTAAAGTGATATGCACAGCCAATGACGTTGCGCTCGATAACACCCATCGTTGTTTCTTTGTGGTTTTTCTTTTCCGAGCGCAAGAAAGAATGCTGCAGTCATTGCGTGCCAAGTTCGGTGCATGGAGAGGAGCCGGATAAATCGCGTTTTCAGTTACTGCTTTCAGCTCAGATTTTTTCCGACCGTTACTGGTTTCAGCACTTTCAGCGCCACAGAACGGTAGTCCCTACGCTCTACAACATCTATAGATCAAACCAAGTGCCCTTTTGTCTATATCACAGCGTATTCCAGCACAAAACATACACATTTCACTGCCACCTTAAAGATAACACAGTACGTTTCCTTAATATGACGTTGGTCTACTGGAATAGTTCCACTGCAGACAGTTTCATATCAAGGTCGCTTCAGAAAGCTGCTTGTGGCCCCTCGTTGAACAAAGTTGGCGTTGCTTTAGGCGTTACTTCATATCGTCACATGGCGATGCTCAAACATCGGGCCTTGTGTGATATGAGCATTTATGCAAAAATAATAGCTTCTAGGTGTTAAAACCACGATAGAATTCTGAACCCTCGCGTAGCGGCAAATTCCCGGGCCTTCATCAACGTGCAACTAAATTTAACTATATGTGGGCATTTTTGCATTCCCTCTCAATCTGAATTCTCGTGCCATACTTGAGAATCGGAATTACGCAGTCGTGTACCTTAACAGTGCATCACCGTGGCTGCTAAGCCAGCCCGCCGGGTTCTAGGCCTTTACGACTATTCACTTGGTTCGTACTTCATATAAGAAAAGATACATTGTTCTTACTTGATCGGGCCTTGAGGCAGTAATTGAGACGTCCAAGCATCGGTCAGCAGGAACTTGCAGAAAAGTCCGGGATGGCGCAATTGAAAGAGTTAAGACCACCACATCACAGGGCAACACCCAACACCCAAGACTGTGCGACAAGTGGATTGAACACAATTCTTGCTTCCAACGTCGCACTATCTTGTTCGACCTTCGGTGACGTTCACAAGAAAACCACAAGAGCATCAAGTGGCGACAATAAACGCAAGGCTAAGCGGGGCACTGCCGGAACAGAAAAAAGTAGCCTCGAAGTAGCTTCGACATTAACGCTTTCGTATTCACTATTCTTAAAAAGTTCCATAAGCATATGCAAGACGGTCGCAGATTACTCCCCTGGCCCCCCGTCGACTGATGGTTGCCGATCAACGATCCTCTTTTTCTTTTTTTGCTCGTTGCATCTGCGCAACATCAGTGTTGTTTCAAAATAACGTTTCGCACCAACTAGCTCCCGTATTTGTATATTGTACGGTCCCTACCCTGGTGGTCGTTTACGGAATTTACCTCTGAGCAAAAACCAGGGCTTCCTGTCGGAGCAGGACTTGCGATGAACTTTCCGACATGACCGTCTTATCTGACTCCTTTTTTTTATTTATTTTTGTGTTTTACGTGGCCTCGCCTAGTGTCCCGTTTCACACGTTGAACAATACGAATGAACTATCGACGGCGTTTATGTCGCCTGCGTACTTCATGCATGATGGCTAGGTAGATTTCATCTATTCTTTCTTTTTGTTTTTTGAGGCAGTGGGCGTCCACACGTAAGACCATAACTTTCGGTGTTAAACGGGTTGTGTACTGCTCGAGTACGATGGAAGGAATCAGGCAGGAAAGAGCGCAGACGGTCGACTCAATGTAGAACTTCAGCAGCTCCAAGACATTCCGAGCGAAAATACAAACTTGTTCTGGATCTCGCAATATTCTTCAGTTGCATCCCTGTTGGCTTGAAAAAGAGCGTCATGTGGGATTGAACAAAATAAATCTTCTGCGTCAAATAAAAAAAGGACTTGATGCCAACAGCAAACCGGCAGTTGAAAAATACGGCGAGATGAACTTCCAAAACAAGTTTTGCATTTTCACTGGGGATTCCTTGGAGCTACCGAATTTCTACCACGAGTCGACAATCTGCGCTCTTTCTTGTATGTGTTCCTCCCTATTTTAGTACCGTCGCAGTGCACTACTACTCGTTCGACATGAAAAAGTAGCCTGAAAGGTTTTATTTCGGTGTTACTCGCACTGCTGTGTACTTAACTGTTTTTTTGTCAGCGGTGTTATGCTTCTGGAATATGGCTGGCGTGCCAGTCGGCATTTTCACGTGGTAGCGTCAGGAGCTTGTATCGCAGAAAATCCGGCTTCGGCATCGGCGTCCGCGACGGGAAAAATCGTCACGGGCGTTCGCCCTTTACCGGTCGGAGCACACGACCACCCAAACCCCGTGCCTAGGCGCAGGTACCTTATCAGACAAAATCGAATTTCACGAAGCGAAACCCGTCAGACATATTGTTTACTACGACGTAACTAAAGCCCAGACAGGTGATATCTAGACTGCAATTTGAGTGTACTGGAAAGCGCAATGATCTTATTGAGGAGACTCAAATCACGCCGGCATTTTGTACAGAAAACGATAGCTTTAGTTAATGATGATCATGATGATTGTGGTTCGGCTAGGAAAGGACGCCAATTTCTGCAGCCCATGTAGGGAGCACGGCTAAGCGTCCGTGGGGGTAGGGGAAAGGGAGCGAAAGAGGTAGAGAGGAGAGAAAAGCCGTAGTGGAGGGCTCCGGAAATTTAGACCACCTGGGGTTCTTTAACGTGCACTGACAACGCACAGTACACGGGCCTCTGGCATTTTCGCCTCCATCGAAAGTGCGACCGCCGCGACCGGGATCGAACCCGCGTTTTTTTGGGTGACAGCCGAGTACCGTAACCACTACAGCACCGCGGCGGCGTTAGTTAACGTCCTACAAGAAGGCAATGTGAACGGGACCCAGTGGCGCCATAGCCTTGCACTATCAAAGTCGAACCTTAAGCGTCTTGCAGCTTTCTTTTTTCTTTTTCGTGTCCTGTTCTGCTGCACCTGCGATCCGCGCGCTCCTAAACATCGCTTCAGCGAAAGTGCACCAATCTTGAGTTATTTAAACGACTGCAGCTTGAAACGATGCAGAAACCCATTGTGTTACCTCTGTAATTGCCTCCTATCGAGAAATTCTGGATTTGGAGAAGATCGCCAAAGCTTGGCCTTAACTGTGCGTGAAGAGGTCTCCTGGTAGGACGCTGCGTCTTTCCTTTATTCCTTTGCGAGTATGGAAGCGATACCAATCGCCATAATTTGTCTAAAGGAATAAGGCAAATATAATTAATTAATTAATTAATGGCTGATTTGTTAGTTAGTTAGTTAGTTAGTTAGTTAGTTAGTTAGTTAGTTAGTTAGTTAGTTAGTTAGTTAGTTAGTTAGTTAACAGGCGCGTGCTTACAGCCTCGAATTTAACCTCGATTACTTGCGTGAACTAGCGAAATTAGCCTAGAATGTATAAACATTGATTGCTAGACGCCCATTAACCAGCAGCATTTTGTGCAAAGAAGGTCGTATTGACAAAATCTTGTGTAGAAGCAGTTCCGGCGGTAGAACGTGTACGACGCGGCATTTCGTTTAACCGTACCCAACAAGCAGCTTGATAGGTTTCCTGGAATATCGAAATAAATTACTTTCATTCGAGGGCTCTTCAGAAGTTTCATGCAAAACTGAGAAGACGCTCACGAGCGCAGTCGATGGCAGATACCTCATCATTGCTTTGTCCTGAGCAAGCACAGCTGACTCAGATGATTGTTATTTTTTTTAAGATTCGCGGAAATGCAACAAAAATATTCTAGCTTTATGTACTTCACAGTGCCTTTTCCCGAGACGCAGGTGTGCCGGAAATGTATAATAGCAATCAATAATTTCAACTTCCCTTACATTCATGAGAGTATAGAGCTAGGGATGGAGGCTCTTAATTGCTTTTGAACTGAAGTTAAAAGCAAAGACTCATCCTCATTTCCTTGAAGTAACGACTGAGCAAAAATAAACCTGACAATGAAAATAAATTATACAATGTACTATAAAAAATTGCAATGCTCGCTGCACAAATATATACAAAAGTTCCTATTATATTGGACGCATCATACGTATATGTATACAGTGCATCAGCAACACAAAACGTAGGCGTGAAATTTACGAAGCCAAATTCCTCAAGCATCGCTAAGAACCATAAAGGAAAGAAAGCTGCATATGCATGGTATTAAGCAACAAAATACTAAAGTGAAACTTTGAGTAAAGTGGTCATGCCGTGGTAGCTTAGAAGGTAAAGGGTTACGCTGCTTAACTAGAAGACGTGGGTTCGAATGCCGCCGTCCAAAGTAGCCGCGCTCAGACTGTGGCGAAGGGCACGAGCACCTGTGTGTTTATGTTAACGCGCACGTTGAAAAATAAGAAAATTGTTAACATCATTACCTAGTCTTCCATTACGGCATCTCTCATAAACGTGTTTTGGTTACCATATGTAGAACACCTCAGCATATTTCTCTTCTGACTGCGGAGCGGTCCACTCTGTATAAACAACAGCATTCTGTAGACACTAATAAAGGCACAGTCGACGTAGCTGCCAGGCGGCTACCTGCTGTATATGATCAAGGTGTAATCTAGACAGGGATAGCACGAAAAAGAAAATAGCAGAAAAAGCGAACTGCTGCGTGAGTTGCGCGAAGGGATTGGCAATTAGTATGTCAATTACTCCGCAGCAAATTTGCAGAAAAGCCACCTGACATGGCTTATGTTGTCGTAGTTAAATGCAATACATACCAGCAGCAGACGTCATGCTGTCGTTCACATTCATTGCACATTATAGGAACCTATGGCTTTCGTAGACTACGAAAAGGCTTTTGACTCGGTATAGGCACCAGCAGTTCTGGATACATTGCGCCTTCAAGCAATATGTGATAATTACGTAAATACTATTGCCACCATCTTGAAGATTCTAGAGCCACCCTAATACTTTTTAAGACAAGCAGTAAAATCCCAGTACAGGAAGGTGTCACGCTAAGAGATACAATTTTTCCAATGCTATTTACTGCGTGTTTGGAACAAATCTTCAAAGACTCGGCTGGGATGAAACAAGAGTAACGCGATTAACGGCGAATATGTGAGCAACTTACGCTTTGCCGACGATATAGTGCTCCTCAGCAATGATGGCAACAAACTGCAGAAGATGATTGAAGATTTAAGCGGAGAAAGCGGTAAGTAGGATTCAGGATTGGGCATGCAAAAAACAAAACTAATGCTAGGTAAAAACGAGCCTTCAAGATTGAAAGGTAGGCACTAGAAGTCGTACGAGAATGCATATACCTACGCCAGCTAGTGAAACGGGAACCCACTCATTTTATAGAACTCCGCTGTAGAATAAGGTTGGCGCGCCGACGGCAAGCATTCCCAACTCATGAACGGAAGCTTATCAATATCACTGAAGCGGAAATTATATAACTACTGCATTTTTTCCAGCATGACATACGGATCAGAAACTTGGAGAACAACAAAGAACCTCGACAGGAATTCAAGAACCACACAGCAGGCGATGGAAAAAAGAAATGGTGGGCGTTACATTGAGAGATAGGAAACAGCCGAACTAGTCACGGAACTGACAGGGGTAGCCGTCATAACAATCGACGTTAAAAAAAATGGACATGGGCAGGCCACATGATTATAAGGCTAGATAACCAATGGACAGTTGGAATGGCGGAATGGCAACCAAGAGAGGGCAAGCGTAGGGGTGGACGACAGAGAGTAAGATTGAGTGACGAAATTAAGAAATTCGCAGGCATCAAACGGAATCAGCTCGCTCAAGACAAGAAAGGATGGAGATCGAGCATTGGGGATGATGGCGATGATGATTATGATGATGATGTTGATGATGATGATGACAAAAGTTTTTTGGGATAGAATAGGGGTGTGAAAATATAATGTTTTTCGAATACGAATCGAATGCCACTATCTAACTTCGACAACCGAATCGAATATCGAATATCAAATGACGATTGTGTAACTACATGACCAATTTGTATTTTGTGTTCTGAAATTGCTACTTCAGTAACAAAATATTATTTAACACTCAATTATGTTAAAACACGTTAATAAACAATCAACGCGAGATATACCATCAGAACTCGCTGTTTAGGCTAGCTTAATTGTCACATCTTAACTGTTTCGGTAAAATATGACAGCATAAAGCAAGTGATGAAAAATAAATGCTATGGGCGATCGCGAAGTAACGTACAGTTGTTCCACGTGGTCAGGCCGCCTCAAAGAATGGCGAAGAGATCCTGCACGAGGATGCAGCTGCATTCTTTTGCAGGATCTCCGCATGCATCGGCTGCCTGTTCAAAGGGTGCAGCACGTGCAGTGCTCCACCACAGTTACACGAGCTCCAACAACGCTGCCGAGCACGTATAGTTGAATATGCTAATCGCGACAGCGGATGTTGGAGACGACAGTTTATGCCACATACTGGCGCGCTTGCCCCTTGGCTACCACCATGCTTGCGTGCCCTACGGAACAATGCTTACCGTCATAGGCATTGTCTGTCTGGACACCGCGCGTGAACGCGGAAGATGAGTCACAAAATAAGTTAATAGTACATTCAGTGCAACTAGGTAGAGACATAATGCAAGCATGAAGAAACAAGAGGGACAGGATAGAACGTTATCGTATACATCGGTCAGACTAGCCAGCCGCTGCACTAACGACAGGACAAGGGAACACGATACCTGTTAAATATAAGATTTCATTCATTTCATTTCATTTATTTGCCTTAAAGACCCCAGAGGGGTATTACGTAAGAAGTGGTTATACAAATAATAAATGGTCATACAAATAACTGCAATTGTCCACAAAATAATCTTGATAGTTCTTCAATGAAGGCAGGAGAGGCGGTGATGGCGATGTGGTTTAGAAGGCCCTTCCAGTCTTTGGCTGTGCGAAGGAAGAACGATGACGTGAAGGCCACAGTGCGTGCACTTGGGCGATAGCCCATAGCTTATATTTGTTGTCACTCGCGTTTTGCTGTCATATTTTACCGAAACAGTTAAGACGTGACAATTAAGCTAGCCTAAACAGTGAGTTATGATAGTATATCTTGCGTTGATTGGAGCGCATTTAGCTATGCACCTGAGAATCCTGCAAGTTTGAACCGGGTAATTTCAGCATCTGTGTACTAGAAAAGGGCAAGAACACAGTGGCACGTGAATTAATGGAGGCCTATTAGCTCAACGTCATAAGAGATGCTTGTATCAGTGATACGTCAGTGCCCCCGTTCAGAATAGAAGCACAAATTGTCGAGGACATGTTTGCTTGGAGATGGTGGTTAAATCTACCTACTAGATGACGCTCTATCCTGCCCCTCTTGTTCCTTCTGCTTGCGCTGCGTCTTAGCGTGTGTTACTAAGGTATACATTCAGTCTTTCGGAACATTTGAAAATTTCGAACACCTAATTATCGAATCGAATACGAATATGGAAATTATAACATCGAAGAATACTCGAAGCATTCGCATATCCTCAAACCCCTAGAATTGAACGAATGAACATTTGAACTTACTACGTAGTTTGAAACGGCCACTTCTTTGCTTTTAACGAATAGAATGCCGGACTACTGCGGAGTTAGTATGCGTTGAGCGTCTTTGAAAACATACGGGATGGCTGAACTCTCAAGCTCAAGGCACAAACAGTACGCTCGCGGAATACTAACTACTGAGATCCCGGAAAAACAATGGCTCGTGTCCGCCTTTTTCCTTTCTTTTTTTTTTTTTTGTTTACATCACCGGGCACTTTCTAGGCTTTGTTTTTCTATTGGTGGTCTCATTTGAATGACGTTAGTGTCACAGCTCTCAAATTAATACACCCCGTATTGATGACGATTTAGTTTTGCCTGGCGGTACAAGAAACATTTGCTCCTATTTTTGATGCCTCTTCTCAAAATTTGAATGCGTAAAAAAAAAAACATTCAAAAGACGTTTTATGACAACCAGGAGTTCTGGCTCTATTTATAAAGAAAATTGCTTTTAAAGGGTATTTGCAAAACTTAACGTTTAAATCGCCATAATATATTTGAGCAAAACCCATCATTGTAACGGTCCTTTTAAGCGCTCTTCCTTTAAAGAAAATCATCGACGATTGTAGCAATCCGAAATGAAAGTATTGAGCTCAGCTACTTTGATATGTTTTCAAAGATGAGATAAATAATTCAGGATGACAAGTAAACATTTTGTGTCCCTAGAGAGCAGCTAGTTCCTCGAAGGCAGACCCTTTAGAACGGGGTCTCATAACTCATAAATAGCAGCCGCCACCTCACCATGGTCGACCGGTTAATGCTGGTCGGTCGG
The DNA here is from genome assembly GCA_013339685.2 of Hyalomma asiaticum. Taxonomy (NCBI): domain Eukaryota; kingdom Metazoa; phylum Arthropoda; class Arachnida; order Ixodida; family Ixodidae; genus Hyalomma; species Hyalomma asiaticum. The sequence goes on along the minus strand of CM023483.1, from coordinate 14,440,238 downwards.
CGTCGTTTCATCCAGGAGATGTCTCACGCGGATGTGAGCGTAGGGTTTGGTGCGGGAGGCATGTTGAGAATGCTCTGGCAAGGCTGGAGTGCAAGCAGAAAGGTGAGACAGCCGCCCCAATACGGGAACACAGCCGGTGATCCATGACGATTCATTTCGAGAGCTCTACGTCCCAAAATCACGATATGATCACGAGAGACGCCGTAGCGGAGGTGTCCAGAAACTTCGACCGCCTGAAGTTCTTTAACGGGCATTGACATCCACAGCATGTGCAAAAGAGAAGAGATGAGAGAAAAAAACGTGTGTCGGGAAAGTGTTTGAAAGCATTTGACGAACTTTCGTCAAGTTTTTTACTACAGAATATTTGTCTGGTGTAGGTTCTTGAAGAAAGGAAAGATGTGTATTTTGGGAAGTACTGCTGAGGACATGGGAACCGCACGCGTCGGGACAAGTGGGAGAAGAGAGCGAAGGAGAAGACACTAGCTGCTGGCGAATGGGATAACGATGCAGTTTGGGGTGGTGCTGTTAAGCAAGGCGCATCTTGGCAAGCTGACAACTTGGCAAGCTGAAGCAAGCTGGCAAGACGAGGCAATCTGGGTATTTTGTATACGCGGACGATCCCGCAATATAATACTGTGTACCAAAAATACGGGAAAATGTCAGAATAGCGGAAGTTCGTCCTACACAGCTTTTGACTTGCGAATGCGCGCAACACAGCGCACGGCAGTTCCGCTGCGCCTACATCTAAACAGGGCGCATGTCTTCAGTTTTGAAGATATACGTCATCCATCTATACTTTATGTCTGCGCCCGCTAACGGCTTGCGCGGTTAATTATATCAGTTACAAAGAGTAATGTAAAACGTAGTCAAGTGTGTATTTCAATATTATATTATTTCGTTCATTAGATTCTTCTAAACAATATCTCTATCATGCCAGGTAATAAATATGCACAGAATACACATGGTCGGCGTCCAGCATCAGTAGTTCGTTCGCACAGCATGTCTGACGGCACTATTATCGCCTCGCGAAAGTCGCGAGGTATACTTTCGAATCTCCCGCGTGCGTTCTTAGAAGCCTGGGAAGAGTAATAGAAGCATGGGCCTAACAGAAGCGTTAAACGATAACAAGCTGGGAGACAAGTGCATCAGCAAAGCTTCCATGTTATATATGAATGAAGAGATTGTGTTTGTTGGTTAACCATTTCTGTAACTGCACGCACTTGTATTAGTTTTTTTTGATCATGAGTACACAGTTGCACGCTTCTAATGCACACATGAGATTTTTTTTTAGAGATTTACCCGCGTTAGCTGTAATACCGTGTATATGTTATGTAGTACGCAGCATGCGTAACATTTAGCGCAGCTACTACGCCTCGTGCCATGCCGTACACCTTGGCCGGAGTTCTCACCGTAAACTGATAACCTCATTTCCCACACCGACCCTTCATACGCCCCACTGAAGTAATTTCCCCACGATTTTTTTACATATAAATGGGCAGCTTTTGACAGGGCTAACTATTCTTAGCTGTATATTTCCTTTTCTTCTTTTCCTTCCTTGTCCTCACTTTTTTTTTTTTGCGCGCTGTTGCCTACCATAGCGTGTCTCATAAGAGGGCCGATTACTTCAAACCTTACGTTCCAGAGTTAAATGGCCTCCTTTCTTCAACTTCTATGGCGCTGTTAATTCATATAGACGGGCACCATATAATGACCAGTGCGCAAAAAAAAAATTCTAAGTGTTAGCACAGAATGATGCCACGTGTGCCTAGATAGGAGGTATTGATGATTTCAGTTTTCCTCCTTTTATTGCCTGAAAGCCCTCTAGGAGGCTAAAAGGCATAATCCAAACATAAATGAAATTCGTGAAAGAGGCAGCCCATCAATACGGAGCTGCGTACACGCCCGCTTGAGAGCAGCACGGCCGAGTTTATAGAAAGCAATCAGGCCTGGGGCACTTTCTCGCTCGCCGCTTACCTTAGTCATAAGAGAACACAGCACTGCTCCGCAGCGTTAGGTAGTGAAAGCGGATTTCCTGATGCATATGAGGCTGAGTTTGTTCAATCTCGCCCCGAGCACTGTTTAATAGCCTAGGCTGTGTGATTCCTCTCGGAGGACGAGGCTTCAGCTACAGGCGACAACGTTGGCGTACCTTTTAAGAACATGCATACGTCAAACCTCTTCGTGAGAAAATATTTCATTTTGATTCATAACGCCCTATATACAGTGAAGGTGCCAGGCGAACTACAAGCTCGGGCAGAATATTTTGTACTAGGAAAGTGGTGTGACATTCGCTTTGCGAGGTAATAAACGACGTTATAGGGGAGAGGAATGCAACTTTATTGCACCATTTTTGGTTTGCCGCAGCACAAACGCGTCTATTATCTCGCATTGCAATGCTGTTCCTGTCGTTCACAGTGTCAGTATATGTTTCCCTGAACAGGTTGTACGCTGTGACTAACCAAAGCGAAAGCGTGCTACGAAACCATCGGTTATTAAGTCTATAAAAGATATGCTTGATTCGTGGCCACATGTGAAACTGCGAAAGGCAGCGGTCATGGTTTTTAAAACCTTTGCGGAGAATACTCACCTACTAGACGCATACAAAACGTTCCTGGTTTTGACCAACCATTTCTCGTGTTATAAAGGGGGTTTTGTCGGTAAATGTACTTCAGTTATCCGTGTGCACATGAAACATGATTTCGCTGTATTCGTGTGTTTTCTTATGTAGCTACATACAGAAATTATGTGTCAACGTTACGCCTTTTTTCTGTATTTCCGCATGTTTGAATAACTGTACCTTCCATTTACTCTTTTCGGTATCTTCCTTTACTGAAGTGCGCGCAGCTGTGAGACTAGTTCGGATAACTCACTGTCTCCTAGTAAGTTTGTTACCAACCAAAACGAAATCCCTGCTCTCTCCCGTGCCTTTAATTCCTTTGATTCCATATAGTGCCATTAGTCCTTTTGTCGTAAGAAGAGCAATGGCAGCGTCCATGAAGTAGTCGGCGTCTTTGATAATGCCCACCAATAAAATAAAAAAAAAACTTCGAATGTAAGGGCTGCCAAGATGCCCTGGAGAGCTTAATGGTACAGTTCTACTTGGAATGCTTCGACTGGAGCTTATTCGCATGGCATAAGTGAAAGTGCTTTGATTTGCGAAAAAACAGGTGTACCAAGCTTGAGTGTAAATGCAAACGTCAATTCGTGAATGTTTCTGTGGGTGCACATATGAAGCGCATGTATACGCGTTCACTTATTCGTTCTCTCTTGAGCGACGTCACCTCTTATATCTTCTACAACGACGGGCGTTGTCCAGCACTTGAGCATAGTGTTAATAGATGCGAAGGTTAGATACAAGGTGCAGAGAAGCTTGTGAATTGATGGCGTAGTGTCGAGACTGTTTAGATTAGAACGAAAAAATTACACACAAAGAGAGTGAGCGCAACAGTGCGCAAAACCTTCTACCAGGAACATGGATCGTTTTTGTGTGTGGAAAACATTTGGATACGCCATTGTCACTCACGACATTTCATTCTACAACTGCGGCTGGTTCTTTCCAACTAGAAACCTGGTCTTCGGCGTACTTGTGTCGCAATGAATTGCAATGGGTGAGAACACAGCACGAAAAAAATGAGAGGACGTCGAGCATGGTAGGTGCGACAATTTATTCTGCGAAGGCAAGGCTTCTTTCTTTTGCACTAATAACTGCGCGCATGAGGCCCATTGCAACTCATTTTCTCGTCATTACTCGCTGTAGGAGACGCACTCAATGATCACCGCGCCAGTAGTTCCATGGTTACATATCTGGGAAGCACGTACGGGAAATGTAACACAATCTTTAAGTAACTCATCTCAAAACAGACGTTACGTGCTAAAAAATTGTAGTTTATATGATGCATTTTTTTAGAGGCGGGGGCATATTTTGATGCTCAAGCACGTTTCTTGGTTCCAGTTCGTTCAGTAATCAGAGAGAAATTCCATTCTAATTGTGGTTTATTTCCTGAATGGTGCGTACAATTACTACACCATCGAAATGTTGCACCTCTAGGTCACCAGCGTTATTTCTTCTTTTATTTTCTTAAAGTGTTAGCATTCATATTTCTACTCCACGTGACCTCTGTCCGTCCCTCCATCAAGCAAGGCGAATTGCCTATATGAACAAGTGTACAAAACAAAATAAAGCTTCATTGGCACTGCTAGGTTTTTAACCTACAGCCTCATTCGCCGAAGCAGAGTGCACTTTCACCACTTTTTTTTTATTGATCCAGATAACTAATAGCCAATTTTCCCACACGAAACTAAAGCAATGCATCAGGAAGCATACAATTCTAACCTATCCACCTGACACCCCAGCTAAGTCAGTATGCCAGTGTCTATAGCCAGCCAGCCATTTTGCCCGACAGCCTGTGTCTTTACTTACCCGTCAAAATGCACGACTCGTCTTGCTCGCACACGAACGTTGAGTTCTCAGTGTGTTTTGTATTCGATAATCACGAAAAAAATTTTTTTTTCCTTTCGCTTCGCCACAATCTAAGATCTGCTGGAGAACCTGTTTTTCTTCCCGCTACAGCTCGCAACAATCGCACCAGCGAGTGCTGCCACAACGACGTTCCACTCGTCACGGCTTGCGAATACAAAGTAAATAGCATTCATAGTCATGCCTTTTTTTTTCCCTTCGTTTTCGCAACGAACAGAATTGAAACGCATCTTTTATTGAAACTCGAATCGACAACGTCACTACAGCGGCGAGACTCCTGCATACTACGCATTCGGGATGCGCGCGCAGGGTGTTTCTACGTACACAAAGACTGTACAGAGACAGAGAGACAGAGAGTCTATAGTATATAAGCATGCAGCGAATACACGCCTACGTACACACACATATACTTCTGAAAACAACCAGGCCCCGTCGGCGCCTCAAGGCCCGTCCGAACGACCTCGCCGACCATTCGAAACAGACGCGCCGTCCGAGAGAACAGGCGCGTCGCAAACAAACGTGCAGTGAACGGAGATTTCGATTCAGATCATTGTTCCATGAATAAACATCGTCGCGAAAATTTTGGTCAACTGTCCGCAAACGTGTGTGTCCATTCCTTGTGCATTTATGTTTTTTATACAACTCAAGAAAGTATCTATAATGACGGAACATTGGGGTGAATGGGAGAAAGGGTGAAATCAGAACAAAAATGAGAAGGCGGCGTGCGATCCTTTCGACTACATATATTCAGCGCCGGTTTACCCTATTTCTCGAATCGAAAGCAGGGAAAGCACATATGCGAGAAGCAGTAGGGTTGGACATCGATGATAATGGCTATTGATGAAACGTGGTGCTGGTCCTGTATGGCTCGGTCGAATGAGAAAGCTTGAATCGAAGAACTGGTTTCGTGCGTGTGGTGAATGTTGGTGAGTAATTGGTAAGTAAAGCAAATGAGCAGTGTAAGAAGTAATGATACAAACACAGGCAAGCGAATGCTACTCATTGGTCCTGTCATTTTTAGAGCAACCGGAATGAAATATGAAATAGCCAGAATAGCTAACTAACAGAAAACAGTGACTCCAAAGTGAGTGTAGCGTGGAGATTAAATGCACGTGCTTATGTTTTCAGTGCGGGTGAGAGTGCAATGATGACAAGAACAGTGGTCGGTCATTTCTAAGTGACACAAAAAAGAAAGACGTTATGAGGGAGATTTTGGTGGTGAAGGAATGATTTCGACCGCTTGTTTATTGCTAATTACTACAGGAGCTTTCCGTAAATAATATTAACAACAACAAAACAATTGTTCTCCTACGACGAAGAGAGCAAACGTTCTTAATCGCATCTTATAACAAAGCAGTTAATCCTCGAACCTATATCTTAAACCGGTGGCTCACAAAGTCACTACACAAAAGTTACGCCTTAGGATACAAGTATGGAACGGCAGTTTAGCCATTACATTGCGTGGTTTCACAAACTCATTTTTTTTACATGTGGGATAAGTAATACAAAGAAATAGAACACCATCTCAGCATTTTGGCACTTGAATTTTAAAAAATAAATTGCCAAACACAGCAAAGTAGGCGCGGACCGATTTGCTCCGTGCACATGTAGTCAACGTGACATTGTCAAGGTATACCCCTTGCATTAACAATGTATAAATGTACGCTCATTTCCGCAAACTGCGCTTGCCAACAACGTACACAGTAAAATATTTTCTTTCGCGCGTCTTCAACAGTAACAGCTTACACACAAACAGCACATGTTCTTTTCTTGGTAAGCCGGTTTAATGCCTCTTATACACTAGTAAGCAAGCAACAGCACATATCGTGTAGCTCAAGTAATCAAAAGTGCGGACACAAAACATCCTCCAGCTCCCAAGTTCATATCGCTGACCAAGTAAATGTCACTGTCACTGCCCAGATATTGGCCCAACACCTGCATCTTGGCTTGTACAAGATTTTTAACGTATACGTTGTTTTGTGTAGATAACAGTAGCACAACAACAGTACTTCCTTTTAGTATCAGCGAGTGCGGAGGACAGAGACTTATTTCTTGACAGCCTTCGAGAACAATGAATATTACTGTGGCACTCGGAACCGCTAGAGGAACGTGAGGTTTGCGTTGAGAGTAAGAACAGCGTATCAGTGCCGTGTTGGTATCGCTTAAAGATACATGCAAAAAAACATTGCCATCGCGAACAATTAGTGGTTACTTCTCGCGACCTTAAGATCTCCTAATACTGTGTTATTACAGGTAGCCTGAAAATTCATTTTCACACGTATACGCTTCTTGCAAAAAGGTTCGCGGATTCTGAACGAAAAAGACAACTTTATCGTAGTTATCCATCGTTCGCCAACAGCTTTTTCTTTTTTTCGAAATGTTCAAAGGAGCGCTTCGAAGGGGAGCCGACGTCGCATCTCATTCACGTCTAGCTTCAAACTCGATGACTGATACAACTGGCAGAGTCATCTTCGCTAACATTGACGTCACTATGAGAACCATTGGAGATTGCCTTGAGCAGCGATGACATACGCAGCACCGATTGCATCAAGCACTCGACACGTTTGACCTTCCGCTCAACGCAAGCCGTGACGCGACACCAAAGAACGACATGATCACAATGTAACACAGAGACGTGTAGAACGACTTCGGGCGCATACTACAGTCAAAGCTAACGGTACACAATCAGGGCCGACCGGATACACCACCGAGGCGGGCTGTACCACAATCAGCAATCTTTCATAGAACCCGAGAAACAGTACTTCGATGCTCCTTTCCTTTATCGAAGCATACGCGAAGACCAGCCGGCTGCAGCTATTACGCGAAGAAAAGGCTCGGAAAGCTCAAGTCTAGAAACAAAAACAAAAAAGAAAGATGAAACATCTTCCTACGGCACTCTGTTAACGGGCGTTTGGTCGAGTGTTCCTTGGGAGGAGCAAAAGGGAACAGAGGGAGACGGGAGTTCCGCGTGCGAAGCGGTATCCCGCAGCGAGGGTGGGATAAGGCGGCTCGGGCGTCTCAGCGTCCGGGCCCAAAGGGATCGTTGGCCAGCTTGAGTCCTAACCGAGCCTTGGCGGCCTTGGCGCCAGACGCTCCTCGCGTCATCCCGAAGTCAAGCATGCCACGGGACCTCTTCGGCATCACGTCGAAGTTGCTGCGGAGAAGAGGAGACATGATGTGTTACACAAGTAGGTCAAATGAGGGAAAGAAAAAAATTACAGCATATCCACGGAGTGAATGATGATGAGTGGGCGAAGCTCGGGAGGTTCATCGTAGATCGTGCCGAGTTCCGGATTAATTTAGTTAACGCGCACGCTACGAATCCTTATGGTTCAACTATGCACAAGTGAAATCTCCCACCGGCACTTCATTGCAGGTCAAGATCCAGTGCATATATATATATATATATATATATATATATATATATATATATATATATATATATATATATATATATATATATATATATATATATATATATATATATATGGGTTGCCGGTGAACGCCTCTCCAACGCGAGCAGTCGGTATTTCTCAATCAAGAAACTCGCTTGGAGACGCTGCCTGCGCCAACGTTGCCTCTCGCGGGTGAGGGCGCGTTCTCCTTATTTGCGAGCTGGTAGAGCGTTCCTCTAGGAAAGAGCGTTTCCATAGCCAACGCCCGCCTTTCGCTCTCTCTCTGTCTCTCTCTCTCTCTCTCACAAGACAGCAGAGGCACGCGCCGGGAGGCACGCGCAGAGGGCGAGCGACTGACGGGTGACGGGTGACAAGGTTAGACTAAGAGGAGCTTCGCCCCTAAAAGGTCGAATGGGGAAAAGCAGGAAGGAGTAGAGGCTGAGGCTTCCTGACTGCCCCGCATTGAGAAGGGTACAAGATGACGAGTGCGAGGAGGAGAGGAGTTCGTACTTGGCAGACACGCAAGCGCACAGAGAATCGTTCATCGTAGAGTTCATTCAAAGTTTCTGCAGATATACTTCCACTATGACGTATTGGTGCCAATTCGTATTTGGCGCACAGCACAATAAGTAAGGCGCATTACGAGCTCAAGTTTTCAACTTGTTTGTTTAAAAAGCGAAGCGTACTTAATTACTTCATTGTAACGGGCGTATCTTGTCGGGAAAATGAACACATAACTACAGACTAAGAGCGCCTACAACGCCGCAAACGGCTATAACCTGTGAAGTTCTAGGCAATACACGCGTCACAGAACTTTTGTGGGCCTAACAGCCGTGCTGCGCCAGGAGGAGAATTCTTTCCGCGATAACATTATTGGTGCCTGAGTACATCCTGCAATATTGCTCTGGATCCGAATGTTGTCGCCATAATAATGGCGAGCCTTTCAAGGCGTAAGCGACTACGCAAGAAACAGCAAATCTCACCTGGATCGACTCCTTAGCAAGCTCAGCAGGTAGTCCTCGTCAGGAGTGAGTGATGAGTCGTACACCGCGTTTTGACGGTCCCGGTCCCTGAGGGAAAGAGAATCCGGGGTTGTCAACGGCTTTCTAACCGTTCATTTGTCGTTCGCAAAGTGAGAGACATGTTTGTTATGACCGCGTGACAGCAACTTTCCTCGAAACGACAACTTTCGACACCACCAGTGGCAGCGCGTAGATAGGCACGTAAGCACTACACGAGAAAAGGGTAAAAGGCAGCTTTTGAAATACATTGTTAACCTGATCTCAACTGGGTCACCACTTTTACAGCTCTTAGCGAAACCCCCTCCCATAAAACGCACGCCTAATAACTTGGTGCCTCAGCGACATTGCCGGAATCGATCGTAACACCCCTGGCCGTAAAGGTATTTGAGGGTCGCCGATGTTCGGTGGCCTACAACGGCCTACCGGCCTTCAGTCACTTCGAACACGCTCTCGCTTACATCGTCGGAGTTTGATAGTGAGTAAAAAAATATGAAAACTTATAATGAATTTGCGATATACCCCAATATGTCTGAGCAGCTTCCGAGTGTGCCATGTGGACATAGCTTCATAGACTTGCACATAGTTTTGCGCCACTCACACGGTATTGTCAAACGTCATCGTGTGTTCATAATAGTATAAGCCAGAACTGGCGTTCCCTTTCACTCTGTGCTAACTGCCGCTGGCGTGGTATAGTGGTTACGGTGCTCAGCAGATGGCCCCAGTGACGCAGGTTTGAGCCCAGCCACGGTGCTCTGGTTTCCATGGGGATGAAATGTTAGAGCCCGCCATAGAGTACCCGGGTGTTTGAAATTTCCAGAGCCCTCCACACCGCCGGGCCACATAATCGTATCGTGGTTTAGGCAGGTAAAACACCATACATTACCATTACTCTGACCTAACTCAATTACCCAACCAGGCGAGGCTTTTCAAATATCTGGGAATCTTTACACCTGCGCTTTTACGTAAGGTCGTAACGTCAACGATGTATAAGACTATGCTATGGACGTGAAAACAAATGTGATAAATTTTAGTCGCATCCACTCGTTGTATCGCGTAGATTTCTGCAGTCATGTATAGACAGACTTTTATGTGTTATACAGACCCGCTGTAAGTCTTATTTGTCAGACCACTTCTCGCGCTACGCTAACGCAACAAGGATTCGAGATTATTGTTGAGTAAGAGGCATATTTGTTCGACATTTCATTTACGCTGCTGCTTGCGATGTATTTAAACGCTCGCTTTGAAAAATCACGATTGCTGAATTATACGAAGTCGATTGCTATATTATTCGAAATTTTAATGTCCCGATAAGAATTCAGCCTGGCAAGCAGTTCGCGGCCCCTTTTGTTGCGATAATGCATTCACTTCAACTGGGCGGGTGGTCATGAAGAGGAAGAATAACTGGAGCAGCTACGCACTAGTGCCGCGAAGACTAAGGATACAGTGAAGCCGGTGGCTTTCCCCTCGCCCTTGTTGCTTCTCCTCACCTTACCTACCTTTCCCAATCCTTGCTGTACTGCAAAAGGTTGTGATATTCTTTACCTTCTTCCCTCCTCCACTTCCTCACATCATTCCTCCTCGCCTTGTATTCCTACCGCCTGCCGTACTATAGTGTACGTGCCTATGCAATGCATCACTCTCTTCCCGGCTCTTTCCCCCCTCACCCTCAATTCTCTTTCACTGCCAGTTCCCATACTTGCAAAGCTACGCTATGCTATGAAAGGCCACCGCCTTTATGTAGTAGTGGGCTGAGGGCATGAGCGCAAGAGAAGAAAGAAATGCACCCGCCAACGCCGTGCACATCGTAGAAAAAGTGTGCGCGCACTTAGTTCCTGAAGATGATAGTTTTCTGCTCGCGGTTCACGTACCAGTGCCAGGCTTAAACAACTCAGCTGTTAAAATATACTCATTACCGTTGCGTTAAAAGCGCAGTACATCACTAGAAGCACGTACCGATAGAGACGAAATGCTAGAGGCACGTGTACTGTGCGATGTCAGAGCGCGTTAAAGAAACCCAGGTGGTCGAAGTTTTCAGAGCCCTTCACTACGGCGTTTCTCATAATCATACCGTGGTTTCGGGACGCAATATCCAAGAAATTATTAGTATTCATGGCACTCACCAGGACTCGGTCTCGAAATTGGCGGGCGCCGAGGCAGATGCCCTGGCAAGCAGCACCACTCCAACGAGGACCAGGATTCCAACACTCACGGAATGCACCATGGCTGGCGCTATGGATGTCACTGCAAGAAGATGAAGAAACGACACGTGGTTGATCTTTCTACGCATGCTATAAGGAAGAAAAGCGCACTTTTTTCTTTCAATTCTGAAACACAATGGTGAGGCTTGCTAGGGCACTGCAGACGTTCTCAGGTAAGGTCGACAGTTTTGAAATCTTCAAATTGAGCTTGGTTGGAGAGCGAAAAAGAGACGAAGAGAAGGAGGGGGGGGGGGGGGTTGCAAGTCTAACGAAAGGACATGTGGGGGTTTCTAGTTTTCACGTGGTCGTAGCGAGGCAAAGAACAAGGATAGACAGAAAGGAAAGGAGAGCGAACAGCACTACTGCAGTAATCTCTTCCATCGAGCCTTTTCAATTTAACGAGTTATCTGCGAGGCGCTGATCATTTATTCAATTACGAAATCAAACGATATGCCACCTTCGCGGCACGCTTCCACATTCCGCCCAGATCTCGATGAAATTGGCCATCTGCTCGCACGTATATTGAGTGTTCGGTCCATGCACTCGGACATAATTTGGTAAGTGATCTTTCCCTTTCACTTCATCCTCCCCTCTTGCGCTCCAACTCCCGCCACACTTCCTCGAAAACTCGTGGCACGAGGAGAACCGGCATGAAGCTCTTTCACAAGTCCCTCTGAAAGGCTGCAAATGCCGAAGGGTCAGCCCTGTCGACTCCCCCGTGCCCTGTGTATCTTCGCCGGCCGTCTGCAAAGTCTGCGAGGGGCTTTGCGATCTCGCAAACTCATCGACGTTCGCGCAGGAGTTGAGACTATAGGCAAGGGCGGGGCCAATTAGGGCGCAGATCCCCCATACTGACTAACCGACAAACACCGCTTCCAGGAGGAGGGGGGAACGTGCCCATCGGAGACGAGCACAGTGAACAGAACATCAGGGAGCCAGGACCCATCTGAGTATAAGCGAACAGGATGAGGAAGACGTCAAGGGGAAGTTTAAGGATGAAATACGCCGTGAGCCGGCTTTCATAATGTTCCCACGACAAGGTCTCTCCTGACCAGTAAAGCGTCAGACACACTCCACTTTTTTTTTTTTGAGACCGCTCAGTCCACCCAGTTCTTTATTTGTTTGCAGCCAGTACCTAATAATCCGCGCTCGCTACAGGCAGAGGTCTCCGAGCGGCGAACGCCGAGAGGTGGCTTCGTGCGTCACTGCGCACGCTCACACAAGCCGGCGGCTTCTGCGCCGGCTGGTCAAGCACGACGCTGACGTGGCAGCGCCAGGAGCTCGTAGCGGCACGCGCATGCTCCGGCACCTGCCGGTTAGGCGAATATCGAATGGAGGACAGACAAACGCTTCAGCCGGGAGACAAGCTACAGTGGGGCAGCTAGCTGCCAGCACCGGCATCGAGGAACCGTTTCCCCTTAATTTTCCGCTCGGCTACATCGGGACACACCTATTAAGCCGCGCACTGTCGTCCGCCTTCCTTGTCTCCGATTCCTTCAAGCGCCTCCGTGATAATCATCCCTCCGATCGGCACATCGCTACCTTCCGTAGCAGGCGTGGCTACGGCGCAGAAGTGAATTTGTCTTTGCTTTTTATCGTCTCAAACTTTTTTATCGAAGAGTTTGCTCCAGTCTTTTGCCGTTCAAAACTCCGGTTAACGATATCTTAAAGGCGTGCGAGCTAGTTCTGGCGGTGCCCACAAATAAAATATAAGCGAAGTAGGCGAATCTCACAAACAACCGTATAAGACTCTGTGAATGAACCTTTTTTATATTTATTTATTTACGTGAAAAAGAAAGAAAGCCAACCGTTTCCAGGAGGAGTTATCAGAGGCTATTAGCTTCTCCGTCGCGGGAGCTTAGGCAACGAAGATCGCGATCGCTGCTGACGTAACGAAAAAGCTTAGAATTATTGTTTTTATTTCTCGTTATCGACAGCATGGTTGTCGCTGCTATTTTTTTATCCGTTATGCGCAGATGGGCTGTCTGGCGGTTCCGCGAATCTTCGTACGGAACGGTTCGTATACCTCCCTATTCTGTATTTTTGCTTGTTCTTTTTTGCCTCATACCTTAAATAAGCGTGTGAAGAATAAATAGTGAGAACATTTAAACTCGCATCAACTATCATCGCTGTCTTAGAATGTAGGATTATTACTGCGAGCACTCGAAAAACTAGCGGTGAAGTGAGAACTGACGGCTAAGAAATTAGTTTCTAATCTCAGCGTTCCGCGAGAGCTGACAGGACGGTATAGCGCGCGAAAGGCAGTTTCGCCATACATTTCATTTTCGGTTCGTGGCCGAAGGGCTAAGTTTTCGCTTTTTTGTGTGTGTCTCAGCACTAGTTCTAAATATTGTTTAATGTAGGAAACATAAATCTAAACTAATGGGAATCAAAGGTGTGACACTGTTTTCAAATATGGCGGTGCACAGATAGCGGCACGTGCGTCTCTAAGTTGCGCAATCGTATAGAGAGATGAAAACAGGGCGCAGGCGGGATGGCTAGAAGAGCAAGCGTGGGGTTTAAGAGTGAAATTTTTCAGCGTCACCAGCTTGACCTGGGATAATTCATTGCTAACGAATTCAAGACTTAAAAAATTGTACGAACGGCGGCTGTAAGGCAGAGTTAGCTGAAGCTCTTTAATATATTACGCTGGGCCTTGAAGAAAGAAAGTGAGAGCTTCGATTTGGGTAAAAATCCCGCACCACGGCATAAAAAAAAGAAAGTGCCAGGAATCTCATACTACACAACAGCGGGTTAATGCACCGGTTTTCTGTTCTGGTAACGTTGATTATCGAATCATTGGATCCATAAACGTCTTGTGAGCACAGCTTACGTGGACAAAACCACGTGGACAAAACTGCACAACAATACAAAACCATCGTATCACAAATGTGTATGCTATCTTTCTGTGTAAATAGGCTGTTTGGAAAATGTACTCGCGGGGACTAACACCAACTAAAGGTTGCTCAGCGAGCTATTGTAAGGCTCAAGAAAAGTGTAATCTTAGGCGTTGTTTGTTGAAACAATCGTTCACTCGGGCGAGTTGTTTATGCCGGGGTCGCAGTCGAAGAGCGCAGCGCAATCATTGTCACGGGTATGCTGAACTATTGAAATGTCATATTTAAGCGTTTTATCACGCCTTGCAAAGAACTGGGTGCGACAATAGTTCTCACTAACGTTGCAAAGCTTGCTGCCTACCGAGGAGGCATTATAAACCTCGATAATCGTACGGGGATTATCAGACGAAACGTGATTATTCTTCGCGACTGTCTTTTCAGTATGCAAAACTTGTGTTGTCTCTGAGATAGCCCCGTCATTGTAGAAATCAGCTCTACGGTCATCAATGACCTTCTTTACTGTATGTAGCAGCGCTTCTCTGTAAGTACTGTTAACCTGTTATTGTGTGCCTAATGATCCAGTTTAATGTCTTTTACTGAACAAAACCGTCTCATTCGTGTTTAATTGCAGAAAGTATAGCTTGATTTCATTTGTTCCTCTCTTGTGTGTGTGTGTGTGTGTGTGTGTGTGTGTGTGTGTGTGTGTGTGTGTGTGTGTGTGTGTGTGTGTGTGTGTGTGTGTGTGTGTGTGTGTGTGTGTGTGTGTGTGTGTGTGTGTGTGTGTGTGTGTGTGTGTGTGTTCTAGCTATGAACTAGGATAACCAGTTCTAATATAGCCAACCTTCCCACAGGTACGCAACTATAGACAAGAAAAAAACGTCCTCTCTCCTTGTCGCAGTTCTACTTATCGAAAGCGTAATGCAAGAATGCCGGTCAACCCTTTTCTATTCATAGAGCGTTGCCTGTCTGTAAAGATGATACGACAAAGGTAATATGTTTCGAAACCTTTCGCAAACGTTACAGAAGCGAATAAACAAGTTGAATGCGTGCGATGCGGGTGAATTCAGCTTTCGAAGTGACGCAACAGTCATAATCGCAGATGGCTTTGCATCTCAAACAGCATATGCTCGCTGCAAATGGGTACGTCTCTCAGCGTGAAAAACACCCGGGCCTTACGAAGTAGCTGCTGCCCGTCTGTATCGTTTCCTTTGAAGGCCTTTTTTTTTTTTGGCCTAAGAAAAACCGGGTGATTTCGAAGAATGAGCAACGAAGTCTACGCCAAGGGCGACTTGTGGATGTTGGCGAAAGAGGAATGAAAAGCAAGAAATTGTGAAACATGCTCATGCGCTGGGCCTTGAAGAAAAGAAAAGTGAGAGCTTCGCTCTGAGTAAAAATTGCCGGCTTAAAGTTTGGTCACATGTCTCCTACGACAAAAAAACAAACAAAAAGAAATAATCTCCACCAGAGACAACACAGTGGGTCCTTGTGTGTGTGCGCAGCTCGCGAAGAAATTGGGTCCCCCTGTCTCAGTGATGAAAGTGGGCCTTCTGGGAGTAGAACGACGCCACACCGCCATGGGAGATGGGAAGCCTCCGCGTAGCGGAAATTGCCACTTGATCCGTCGCCTCTTCAGTCTTTTGCCTGCCTTCGGATGAAATGATTTCGTTTGACTGTCGGCCCACCTTGACATTTACGACTTCGATGCCGCATGTTCGCCGTACATTTGAGAAACTTGCGGTCGCGGCAGTCGAGCAGAACCTGTCTACTGCTGTAGATGCGTTACATACAGCCGCGTTTCATTCGCAAAAATGAAGAGCTTGCGACAGAAACGTGTTTTAAAAGCATGCGCGACGTGATTCGATTTAGAAGGCATTATGAATGAGACAAGCCTTGGCGATAAAACTCCGACCCCCGGCAGTTAAGGCAGACGCAAGACGCTTCCGGTCAACGTAGCTTTCACTGGTATTCTTCTTTTCATAGGTTTTCCTAGACATCAATATAACATTTCCCCGTTATAGATCCTATATCTCCTTATTTTTTCTTCCTTCCCTTTCTGCCTCCCCTTACCCCTTCCCCAATGCAGGGTAGCAAACTGGATATCTTTCCTTCCGGGTAACATCCCTGCCTTACGCCCATCATCTCTCTCTCTCCCTCTCCCCTGTTATACATAAACGTAGAGGAAGGGCCTCTATTTCTTTAATATATCTCTTAGTTTCTTTAGTTATTCGTTTATTGTGTATTTATTAGTGCTTTTATTTTTTAAAATTCTTTGTGCCCAAATTGAACGTAATCTCACTATAAACTGATGTCCACAATCGATGTATAGAAGAAGACACCGGAGCTTGTAGGCCAAGTTTCTATGACACCTAAGAGATTCTGTCAAAAGTACGAGCCGATCAAAGAATACATCGCAAACATGGGCAAATCTAGATGCCAGAATTTCCCATCCTCAAATATATGTCTGAGATGCGAGTGTCCCCGCACGGAACCCAGTGAAAGAGGGCTCAAAGTACTGGCAGATTTCCTGAGCTTAAGTAACCTCACTGCGGCGATATCTTCCACAATACGGCGATATTCTCTGCAGTCAGCAGCCCAAGTTCTTTTGGTAAAATGAGTCGCACCGACTAGAACCTGGTTGAAAACACCTATGTACCAATTGCAAAAAGGTGCTAACTTAGCGATGCATGACACCGCGCTGAGGTGTCCAACAAAGAGAAAGGGTACCTTGCAGATGTGCAGTAAGCTTCGTTTTAATAAAAACATCTTCCCATGGACTAAAGTTGAATATGTCAACTTTTTTTCAATATTTTTGTTTTAAAATTGTTTTAAAGGGAGCATCAAGTTTCACACATCTAATTAACTGGGCGAGAGAAATCCAAACACCTCTCAAATGAGGCCACATTGTTTAGGTGTCTTCCGTATGCGTACAGTGCGATTTCTACCACGTACCTTCTCTGTCTTTGATACAGCCACGCATCCTAAACCCGATGTTTATTCGCATAATAATTTGTAATTATTTAGAAGGCTTCAAGGTTGTTTTGAAGTGTTATATCCCGATGGCTTCGGAGACGCTGGAAGCTCGTCAGTGACTGCAATCTGCAATCTGCAACTTATACAACGCACGTCTGTCCGCACCACTGCGTGTGTGAATATAAATTTTCTTTGTGGACGTTTCAGCTTTTACCGTCAGCTTGCCAAGCACGTGAACATGCATTGTGGGCAGATAAATAAATCGACCTGCATACTTACTAAGAGAGCTGATAGCGCCCCAGGTCTAACGTTCGTTATGTGCGTAGAGGTCTTGCGATATGGGTGGTACGTTTAGGGTACGCTATTCGTTGCTAGCCATTACGGGGGACGATGGCGCATATACGTCGTCAGAGGCAGCCCCGAAATGTCCACGATGGACACAAAATGGTGCTACGGAATGTGAGCGACCGAAGCTGTTACAACCTGAGTACGTAGAGTACCGAGAAAGAATAACCCGAAGAAAAAAAAGCGGTAACCACAAATACACTACAATGGGAATGTCAATAGTGCACCGATAATGTATAGGAACACAATATTGTGCTGAAACCATTAGGAGAATATATAGCTCAAGGCTAGGGAAGACTTTGTGATGGACCTGCTGTAGTTGGTGCCCTAGTGCCCACACGAAACAGAAAAGGGTAGCTCATCAGATTTAATGGAACGCTCTGCCTGGACTGTGACTATCGTGCCCTGTTTGTTTCCCTCTACTTTTTCTTATAACCAATCCTCGATATTGTTGTCTTTTTTTTCGTTCCTTCCACATTACGGCATCGAGAATCCATGCAGTGCGGCCTCTTTTATTGTTGTTGTTGTTTATCATCCCACAATGGCGAAGGTCACGCCGATGAAGGTCACAGGAGAACGTCAGCCTAACGTCAGTAGAAAGAATCGACAGAGAATGCGCGCGAGAGAGATCGAGCTACTCAAACGGGTAGCAGCAAACTGTGCGCAAGGTGTACGGTCGGTATAGGTGCGTACCCGATGGTTGAAGTGGAATGTTGCACGCGCGTATTCGTTGACTCGGATCAGTCATAACACCTGACGCCGACGTTCCGAGAGCGAAGGACGAACTCGACATTAATTACGACGCCTCGGGTCGGCACCGTACGCGCACGCGTGAGACTTTCGAAAAGGCGCACCACGCCGAGGCAGATTCTTCGCGCACTTTTCTCGCATAACAAGCAAACACGGCGCCGCCAACAGCCGCTTCCTCACGTGACAGCCAACCCGCCTTCCTACGTTCCCCGTTTCCCCATCATCGCATTTGCGAGAACCACCCGCCAACTCAACCCCGACCCTTCTTCGGGACAGCGCGGGGACGCGTACGAAGTGCCGAGTAACCAAATTCCTTCTCGTTCACGAAAATTGCCGCCCGGAACGCTGGCGAGGTGCTCGGTCTACCTGTCGGCTCCAGCTTTTAGGAGGCAACTTCAAGGAGGTAGCTGCCGGCGGACGTCGTATAAGGAGAAGCAACGGCTTGCGCTAATGGTGGGCCTCCCACGACGGCACGAGCTGTGATGAAGTCCACCGCTCGCGTTCCTGGCGATGCAAGCACGTGCGGCGTGCTTTCGGTGCGCTAGACCGCGAGGGTTTTGTTTCAGGGTCGGCTTCGCTGTGGGCGGCGGCCAAGCATGTCGTACCCCGTGCTTGGCTCAGTGGGTCAACGAGACTTTCTTGGGCCCGACGTTGAAATCGATGCCGTGCGCTGTCTCGCATAAAAGAAAGCTGCTCGCTTTTTGTCAAGTGTTAGCACACAAAACAGCCAGTTTCAACATGCGACGAAACCATCAGTGAAACTTTAGTGGTTCTTCACTATGCGAAGCTGCGTCGCGTTTCTTTGTGCACTGTCCGAATGTGCAGATAACGAGACTTAGGAGACGTTAATTAATATGCCGATAAACTGAGCTAACTCGCTCATTTGTCGTTTTATAAGCCGAAGTGATTCCCTGTAATATACGAGAGACGATGCAGCGTATACATATGTGGTTAGATTTCCCTCATTATATAATCACAGGAATGTTTGAGGCATTTACTCCATAATTACACCTGACCGCATAAAAAGGCGGCACATCGAGGCCATTTTCGCAATAGTTTCTGATGTTTTACGAAACAGAACCATGATATGGTTATGAGGCATGAAACGGTGAAGGGCTTCAGAAATTTTCGCCGCCCGCGTGTCTTTAACGTGCAATGATATCGCGGAGTACACGAGCCTCTAGCATTTTCGCCTTCATCGAAAGTGCGACCGCCACGGTCGGAATTGAGTCCCACGTCTGTCAGATCGGCAGTCCAAGTACAATAACCACTGGACCACCTCGACGGACAGCGACAGGTCGGGGGCATCTGTTTGCTAAACGTCGCCCTAAATAGCTGCGTGAAAACTCCTGCATAAAGACTTCCGCAAGAAGACAAGCAAGTTATTGCCATGTTCAGTTCACTGGCGATCGTTATTCGTGTGCTTCTAGACAAGAGGAGGAGGAAAAAAAGGGAAAGAGAGAAGCAGGGAGGTTAACCAGAAGGCGTCCTGTTGGCTCCACTGGAGGAATGGCAAAGGTAAATAGAGAGGTGATAGAGAGAATGAGGAAGGGGAAGAACGAAACATGCGTGTAAGATACGTGCTTCTAGAGAAGATGCAGACACCGATAGCTCGAAGCGCGTTGTAGGTGCCGGGTTCCATGAGCTCACTTCTCGCAAGCCTTCAGAAATACAGTGACAGGAATTTAACAGCAGCACCGTCTATCGTCAACGGCGGCAGTGCAAGAGATCTCCCTGGCAGGGAGATTCAAAGGCACCTTCGTGCTTAATTGAGATGTGAGGGGCCCTAGGTCACGAATCTCGGGCTTACGGCACTGCTGATTTCCCTACAGTAGTTCCCTACGCCATCGGACCGGTCGACGTTCTTTGACAAGGAAGACGCGTCACTTACAACATTGGCGACACTGTAATGAATTATATGTTAAATTTTCGCCCCTTTCTCTCCGCTTAATCTTTTCCTCTCTTTCCCCCTTCCCCAGTGCACATTAGCCAAACGGGTTTAGCCTAGGTTAACATCTCTGCCTTTCCTTAACCATTCTCTTCCTTCCTTCCTTCCTTCCTTCCTTCCTTCCTTCCTTCCTTCCTTCCTTCCTTCCTTCCTTCCTTCCTTCCTTCCTTCCTTCTGCATATATGAGACTATATAACAGAAGTATGCCGACATGTTTCCACTGCAACGAAAAATTCAACTACGAACTTGCCGTTCAACACCACACCGCAACAATGATAATATACTGCGAGCTTGGACTGAAGGATTAAGTAAGGATGCAAATACTTGCTTAATCAGAGGAGAAGCGCTGCTTTTTTTCATTATCCCCATCTCATTCGCAGTTTCTTTAATCCAGGGTCGGCCGCTATAAAACACACAGTGAAGAAGCGCAAATAAAAGTCCTACAACAACATGTTGCTTTAGCGTATCTTTAACAGGTCACACCACTCACGGAGATTGTGTATCCACAATGTCGACTCAGGAGAGGGCTGGTAAACCTCTCTTCGGAACGCTCGAGACTTAGCTCCTACGATGAATGATTGATGACAAGAATTCGGCTCAAAAGACTGCGCTGCGGACCAGTGCCTCCGTGGAGGGTATCGATTTTCAACCACCTGAGGTTTTTGGTGCGTACTTCTAGCTTGATCCATGGCCTCTATACACAGCAATACTTAGTCGGACCTTGCGTTGAATATTGAATTCAGTGGAAGTCATGAATGCCGGAAAGCTTCTTTCTGAACGTGGAAATTTCCATCTACTAATTTTTTTTAAAAAAAGAAACGTGCTATCGTTTGCAAATAAGCTTTTTTTTCTAGTTGTTCATGAATCACCCACAATATGCAAACACTTCGTGATTGCCGGACTACATTTAACTACGGTTTTTCTTTTTAGAAATATCTGAGTAATGCGAGGCAAACGCGTCTGTTATATAAACAGCGATTCGCAGAGAGAGGCTTCGGAAGCATAGCCATGATCCCGCATATTTGCGAGCTAACTAAGTTTCCCGACAGAAAAAAAATAAAAAAAATAACGCCGCTTTCTTTCATTGGTAATGGTGCATGCGCTTGGATGCTTACGTCTTCGTGAGTAATGTACCGTGTGCTTGGGAACTGTTGCGGGAGCTTCTTAGTCATCGCCCGCAGTTAAACCTACGGAAAAGTTCAAATATGAAAGCGTGACCTAAAGGCCTGCCCCAGCATTCGTGCAGCTATGGCTATTCACCTGCTAGCGTGGACTGTGCAAACGGGGTCATTGTTTATACGGAAAGGGTAACGTAACAAAGAGCTTCCTTCGAAAAACACGCAAATAAAAAAAAACATCAAAGATGAAATACGCGGAAACAAATCTTCAAATAAATAGCGTTCCCTTGGCGGTATATATAGCTTCTAGCCAGCACCCGTCGCGGCAAAACCTCTCTTTTCATTTTTCTTTTTTTGAGCACTCTTTATTTATCGTGTTTGTTCTTCCAAGCAGGGTAAAGAGCCAGAAATATGGGAGGAGGTATATCAATATCAAAAAAAAATTTTTTTTTTTCGATCGCCACGGCCAGACTCCAAACATGAAACCAGTCGCCTAACAGGGTCGCGCCAGCTGGGTGCGCGCAACACAACGAAAAAATACTTTAGACAAAACTAAATAAACACGGACATCCGCTGCACGCGCTTGAGTTAAAAGACTGTCAAGGGAGCCGAGAGAGGATCACCTCCGCAAACAGGATTTCCAGAGATTGCACCGCTCGTACAAATCCTACCCTTCTCTCTTTCTCTCTCTCTCTCTCTCTCTCTCTTTCCCACATACCCGCACACTCACCCTTTGTCCCTTCTACTTTTTTTTTTTCTCCGGAAACAAATACGGGTAGGGACATTGTGTGGTCTGCAGTTGACCCTTTCCGTTTCTTTTCTCGTTGCAAGTCGTAAAAAAGGCAAAACCGCTTACGTATGCAAAGGGACGGCTTTCTCTCGAGGACCTTGAGAGAAGTGTGCACTTCGGATATGTCGCGCAAACGACGATTCAACCGCCCGGGGTAGGCTTGTTTCTCGCGCGCGCGCTCGCGTCGGGGTTTCCGGCCTAACTGCGAACACCGTACGGAGAAGCAAAGGAAAGAATAGTGTTTCCATCGTCACCGAGGAAAAACGTTACTTCCGCGCCTCGGAGAACGTCGTTCACGCGAGGTATATAACGAGCCGGCGTAAGAGCCATTTGTTATTGTCCTCGCCACAAGAGGTGTTGCAGTGACGTCGAAGGGAGTGCTATAACGGCCCCTGCGCAAGCTGCGCGGATGTAGAGGGAGACAACGGGAGGGCAGTTTAAAAATAGGGAGGTTGTTGACGGAGCTGGGTGAGAACACGTCTTGCGAGCACTCGAAGTAATCAGCAACTCGCTATAGTGCAGTTGTTGCGTAACTGGCGAACTACGAAGCGTTGAGCACCATCTAAGAGTCCGCGGTTGGGCTGTGTTGGTTTCTATAAGTAGCGGCCGTTTAGTTCGTTTTGATTGCTGCAACTTTGCATTTGTGCGTTACGCAGAATCGTGGGATGGAAGTAAGCGAAGGACGAGCTTCAATTTTCGTTATAAACTGCGGAGAGTGAGCTCCATGCCGAATTGCATCATCAGGCGCATCACTTGTGACAATGTCAGCCGTATCTCTAACAAGCGACGAACGATTGCCGGAAGGGATTTACAGACTAAACACGCGTGTATAGGACACATCCAAAACGACCCAGCGGCTGTTAATTAAAGCTTAAGTCCACTGTTCTTTTGAGAAAAACGTTCAATGATCTGCCTCCACCCCCCCCCCCCCACTTTTATTTGCGTTGTAGTTGTTGAGGTCCTAATCCGATGTAATTGACAACAATCCTCCGAACACGATGTGGGTTTAAACTGTACGTAGCTCGAAGTCCAGATCTGACATACTCCCACTCTGATGCCTGTAAAATCAAAGTTGCTGCGGAGGCCTGCCACTCGAGCCTCTAAACTCGAACACGTACGCTGAAATGACTGCCGCATCGGTTAATGATGAAGCGTACTATGGTGAAAGTTGTGCCGCTCTGAGAGATAATCTCGCGCTCTAAAGCGTCGCATCCATCGTACAGCAGAACCGCGAAGCCCAATCAAGTAACGCAATACGGAATCAGTACACTTTTAAAGAAGCGCGTAGAGTCCTACAGCAGAACTTGAAGAGCGTCTCGACAACGCAAACACTTGTAAGAACACGTTGCCTTTCTCGTTCTTTCTTTCTTTTTTTAAATGCGAAGCATTTCTTAGCGAACTTCGGCGAGTTTGAGCGTATCTATCTATCTATCTATCTATCTATCTATCTATCTATCTATCTATCTATCTATCTATCTATCTATCTATCTATCTATCTATCTAGCCGCCTACGATTTTGTGCTCTCCTGGCCGTTTCGCTTATCGGATGTTTACGAAAATTGGTATGCCACATCATGACTACATGGCGAATATAAATAACAGGTCATAACATGAAAATCGTGATATGCATGTCATGAGCGGCATGATTTACATGCCACGGTCTTAGGGCTCTCCTGGCCGTTTGGCTAACGGGATGTATGCGAAAATTGCTATGGCACAACATGACTGCCTGACGAACATAAATGGCAGGTCATAACATGAAAATCATGACATGCACGTCATGAGCGGCATGATTTACATGTGACAGTCTTGGTGCTCTCCTGGTCGTCTCGTTAATGGGATGTATACAAAAATTGGTATACCACAATACGACTGCATGGCAAACATAAATGCCAGGTCGTAACATGAAAATCATGACATGCATGTCTTGAATGACACGATTCACATGCTACGCGTTTCGTTAATGGGCCGTATACGCAAAGTGGCATGCCACAATATGACTGCATCACAAACATAAAGGACAGGTCATAACACGGAAATCATGACATGCATGTCATGAGTGACATGATTTACATGCGACGGTCTTGGTGCTCTCATGGCCGTTTCGTTAATAGGATGTATACGAAAATTGGTATGCCACGACATGACTGCATGGCGAACATGACCGACAGGTCACAACATGAAAATCATGATATGCATGTCATGGGCGACATGATTTACCTGCCACGCGTTTCGTTAAAGGGATGTATACCAAAATTGCTATGGCACAACACGACTGCATGACGAACGTAAATGACAAGTCATAACGTTAGAATCATGACATGCGTGTATGAGCGGTATGGTTTACATGCCACAATCTTGGTGCCCTTGTGGCCATTTGGTTAACTTCATATGTACCAAACTCGGTATAGCGAGACAACAATGCAAATCCATTTTACGTTCCTTATGCGTGCTTCGCATTTCCTTGATCCCAACTGCACCTGGGATCTGCCAATTTTTTCTTTCGCTTTCTCGTATAAGCTTCAGTTGTAGGGCAGACAATTTGAGAGCTTCTTTAACCGACAGCAAGCCACCAATCCATTCAGAGTTCTCGTTTCGCGGACTTGGTTCCCCGAGAGCTATGCATATCTCATTATCGTTTTCCTGCGGAATAAGCTACACGAACATGTACGACGCTGAACTGAGATTTTTAGCTCCATTTTTTTGCACTAGCTTGTCCCCATATAACCTCAATTCGCCGTTACATGGTAATATATAGGACTCTTTAGAGACTGAATGGGAAGCTAAGATAGATGAAGTCGATGCGTTCCCATTGAAGGACGCTGTTTGGGACGTCAACCCGTCTTTGGTTTCTTTCGGGTCATCAAACACTCATTACCGAGGAGTACAAGGATAGAAAGACGCCACGTTTTGCAACTGTCGTTCTTCGGACGACGCGGCGATTATCTCTCATATCGCTTTCAACGCATGAATGAAATCGAATAGACTTTCTCTAAACGCGAGGGTTGGACGAGTGAGCTGCACATTTGCCTCATGCTAATATCGGCCACGACTGAAGTGGAGTCCATTCGACCAAGAACCGCCATGACCAGTGGCTAACCTTGTTGCGTTCGCGCTGCAGAAAAAGTTAACGGAATAGATGATACCATTCTTGCTCAGTGCAGTAAACGGGGATCTAATGGTTTCAAACCGCTTGGCTTAAAACGAAAGCCAAAATATTCATGCCAATTCTCCTTAAAAGGAATGATATTATGTAATCGACAGTGCCACATTGTTGTTGAATTTTTCTTTAAAGACCCTCGACAGAGGGTGGTCACATATCGTCGCGTCTATAACGTGCGCCGACGCCAGGGCAATGTCTTGTCGACGATGCGTCACAAATACGTCCCGTGCAGCTGCTCTTTAGAGGCGATGACACATGGCTACCGTGTACATGAGGCATGAGACACGAGCAACAGAATCAAGCAACGCATCGCGTTGGCTAGAAAAGCGGCGGTTACGATTGATAAATAGTAGGCAGACAAAAGTCCCGCAATACGTGAAATTAACGAAACGAAGGTGGGTCATTATCCCTTCCTCGCGTATACGGACACATGGCAGGCATCATCAACGTGTAACACGAAACAGAAGGCGCCTACTAACGCACTTGCGGAATTAAGACTTTCTCTCTCCTATTCCAGAATGCACAGCATTACTCACCGTCTGCTACGACTCTGCACGGATAATAGTGATATACGGTCCTCCCGTACATTTGCTGGTGTCCTGGGTAAAGGATCGGGTGTCTCGAATGCGAAAGAAATTGCGCTTAAAGGACGAGAGACTCGCTATTTCCTTGATTACAATAGCGGTGGTAGTGACGTCACCCAAGACACAGGTGTGCCTTCGGCGTCACGGTATAGACTAGGCTTGTTGTGACGAAAAAAAAACCTCTTTGTCGATGCCGAACTAAAGGCAAATGAGTTATTCCTAAAGGAGATTTCTATCTGATTGCGCAGTTCTCTCGTGTCACTGTGCACGCGATAGTGCGTGAGATTCCAAGACGGAGGTGCCTGTTTAGAAATCTCATTCGCATACAGCGCTCACATGCATGCAAGCCGGCCGACCACACCACTGACATTCATCTACATTCGTACGTGTTAACTCATCACACTAAATACCTCTGCCATGTATGCAGTGACTGTTTGGTGGAACCGGGTTGCCTGACACAGTTAAAAAAAGAACCAAGCCCGTATTCTTCCATGATAACTTGCGTGGCAGATCTTAGAAGGCGGCTGAAATAACCTAACTGCCACTCACGTTCTACTGTCATCACCATACCTGACACGTCATTACGAAATGTTCTTACAGAACAAAGTGGAAGTAGTGAACATCATTAAAGTGCAACGCTGAACAGCTCGTCCGAGTAAAGCGCAGAAAAAAAATATCTCGAAGGAACAGTTGAGGTACAAGCACGCAAGCTGAATGCAGTGCTACCCGTGCTACAGCCTGATCCGCCTTTCTCACATTACGAGAACTGTTGAAGACCCGTTGAAAACACAAATGGTCGACTTCTTTTATTCGCAGGAGTTGCTATAGCCTATCCGTGCAGTCGTGGCCGGCGTTCGCATCGACTTGGTTTTGAGGCATTCACACTCCATGAATCTAGCTGTCCTTAATAACAGCAGTGCAAATGACCAAGGAGGTGTTCAAGTACCGTTACGGTCTCGAATTTGCATCAGGGAAGACCTTTCCTTTTCTCATGCTAATCAGAGATTCGCTGCGAGAAACCGCCTAAATGAGGAGTTAAAAGTATAATAGACGCGCCCGTTCCCAACCGCTCCCCTTAATGGCCGATGCGGGGTGCGAGCAATTCGAGTAGACGGCGTAGAGCACGCAAAGCGATTAAGAGACGAGCGAGAGCATAAAGGATGAAACCGGAGGCGCGAGTTTCGCGGCTAACCGCGTTGCTATGCAGGGCATGTGCTGCTCATTCGTCCTTTTCTATGTGACGATATAAATGCGGGATCGGGAACGGATAGTACGCGGTCGCCACTTTCGTCCTGGTAGCGTTTCTTTGCTTCTGCACAAGATCTCTGGACGTAACCAACACTTATAAGAAGCTGAACGCACTGGGCGGGCCACATGAGGAAAGAATAAAACCTTTCATCCGGCTCACAATGGCGGGAAGCTACCACACCATCCAACAACGGTGGAGATCCTACGCCGCGGGTTGCAAACGAACCTTCTTTTTCACGAACAAGAAAGAGCGGTAGTCATGACATGATATTACTAACCTAGTCCAACAACAACCCTGACCACTTCCGACCACAGCCCAATTTCTGTAATTACTTCACGACATACATCGCTTGTGACGTAATGTCGTTTCCGCGACGCCCGCGTGGGTGAAGGAGACAAACAAGCTCTTTTCTTGAGAGCCGAAGAAGCGTCCGCGTTATTTACCCGGCAACCAGAGTCCGGAAAGAGCGACTCTCGCAATATACCTGGGCCATCGTAAAACAATAAAAGCAAGAGCATCCAAACCTCATATATCGCTGCTTAATGATTTCACTCACAGAGCAGTGCTAGCGGTGGGGTTCCCTTTAGCTTTTAATAAGACAGCGCCGACCACAAGGGCCCCCCACCGGAGCGACGTAAACCGCGCGCAAGGACAAAATTTGCCGCAACGGGCAGCGCAGCCGCGGACAATATCATTACCCCACCTGTACCAGCTGGCGCGAGCAACCAGGAGCCCACGCGGACAAATACAGGACCACTCGGCGCCAGAAATGAAAGACGCCGCCATCCGAGAAACTATTTCTCGAGCGAGGAACAAGAGACCGTGTACGCATTGCTCGAAATGGAACACCGCTCTTTCTTCGAGCCTTCCCGGCGCTGTTGACACCGCCGCCGGTATGTCAGCCCTGGGGACGTCCGAGCGCAGTCTATTAGAGCCTCCTATAGGTAGGGCGTCCCTTCCGAAGACGTGCTCGTTGGTCCGTGTAAACTGTTGAGCGCCGTCCTTGTCCTATCTCTCGACTCCAAGCGGCACACAGGCGCCGTCTGGACCTTTGGGTTTTCTGTTCTCTGGGCGTTTCTGTGGATAGGTATATAACCGCCGGCGCTTTCGCATTGGTCGCTTTGCGAGTTCTTACAGTTGTTCTTTCGCCCTGCGCTAAATATAAATCGCGCTCATTCGGACACTCGTGGGCTTCGGACAGCTTGGTGCGGTTGTGGATGGCTTTGCTGCCAGGACGTTATTAACGTTTGCGCTACATCGTGTGCCCAGTGTTCTAGTGTAGACAACCTTAAGTGTGTAAAAATACTCGTGTCAGAAAAAAAAAACGGTTCGTTCGTAAAGCATTGGGTTTTTCTCCTGACACCACTTCGGAGTTGTCTGGCTAGTTCAAGGGGCGGAATGAAATTAGGAAGTTTCCTTGTCAAGGGCGAGGAGGTTTGTTGACCAGCCTTCAGATACAGTGATGAGAAATAAAGGCTTCTTGTACTCGCATACGGAACGAAAAGTGAAGCGTATTTACGCCGAGGTGTGCCGCGAGTTTTGTAAGCTTCGATGCTTACAAAGTATGCAATCAGGAAAACATTCATTGCCAAGTAGAGCTGCTTCCACGAGTGTGTTTTAGTGTACGCTGTTGCTCACCTATAACGGCCACCTACGACGATTTTTCGAGGTCACTAAACCGCAATACTATTCAGTCGGTACGTTCCATGGTGAACTTCGTTATTTATGCAAGATCACAGGTTTGGGAGATGCGCAGATTGCTTACAAATCGATTTTTAATGCTTACTTCGAACAACCTACCTGGGTTCCCACAATTATTGGCAAAACTGTGCGTTGACGTCATAGCAGGCGTCAACATACAGTGTGGCGCCTTAGCGATTTGAGGGTGCGGCCTGTCTGAGTACCAAATCCCGAGGGCCATCACCAACAGATGTGTTTCGCGAACTTACCGCCAGGGGTAGGGCGCATGCGCCGTCGTACCACGCAAAAGGCGGATTGACTCATTTGGCATCAAGCGAAGATAGCTGTGTTCAACTGAATTTCGGTTTCGATTTTGCGCTCTTGGCTCATTATTTTGGCTTATTATTTTCTCATTTGGTGAGCATTTTGACTGTCAGACGCGTGATAGGAGCGCCTCAGTAACATTAAACCGCCATTAGCTTGGCATGGTCAAAAAAATTGCAGGAGTTGGCCTCGAAGGAACTTGCCCTAGTGATTTTCAATGGTTGTTGAGAAGTTCTCGTAGATGTACCCCGCTCCTTCCAGCTACTTATCTTTCTTGATTAAGGGAAGAGAAAGTGATGTACGCCAGGTCAAAAGAACTAGTACGACACGAAGTTAGGATTACTACAGAAAACGCTACTGCGAGCAGCCTTCGAAAACCATGTAGCGCATTAAGCAAACGACAATAAAGTAAAGTGCGGCGGCCTGCGATCTCTCATTCCCGCGAGAATCCACTTTTTCGACGTGCATAAAGCGAAGCGTCTCGTTTACCACAGTTAACTAAGTATGCATGTAGTTAGTTCCCTTCTCTGCAGCGCCGTGCGCGACCTTTCTCCCAAAACGTTGTCAGGCGTGCACCAGCAAGCACATCCTCGAGGCGTCGTCGGCGCCTTGTGCAGTCTACAAACGACCAAAGTGATTTGGCGCGCAGCACTAGAGAGTCTCGCATGGCTCGGCAATCAGCTAGGGCGTAATCGCGGTCAGGTGACGATGGTTGTCCTTAAACGTAGCAAACAATTAAACAATATGCAATGTGCAGAAGTGTATTGTTGTTGCTGGATAGTGCAAGCTTGCTTTAAGGTACCGCTTATGCGTCCGAATGTTAGTTTTTATGCCCTTTTTTTTTAATCTCGCCTTAAAATGTAACGCTAAGTAATCCGACATTAGGTCCGTTTTCATTCTTCTGCTTTAATGAGCATTTATAATAAATAATGGTGTCGTAGTACTTGCGTTATCAGACAAGCCGTCTCGCTAGAAAGATTGCATGAGTGAAGATGAAGAGTTTTCTAAGCATTTGGAATTAGATGTTATCAAGCTCTGTCTATCTCCATACGTCCTTCTATACGCAGGTGTTTCCCGAACGCATCAGTTGACACACTCCGGTCCATGTTTCATCGAATCTATAGCAACATGCGTATCTAGGCCATTTTGAAGTCTAGGGTGAATTAGGTATATGGTAATATACCTATATCTTTAGTTTAAAAAGTTGCCATGAGCACTGCTGTTCATACGATTCGCGTGAGTTTTGAATATTTCGTAAAAAATTCAGGTGTGGGAATTGATCACGCTGAGGTGAATGTGTGTGATTAACGAGGAAATAGAAGGTGTGGAGTGGTTACGACAGCGAAATACCGAACTTAACGCGTGTTCGAATTGCTGTTCAGGTGGAAAGACGGAACAAGGGCGCAGGTAGATAGGCAGGAGCCCAATTATTATTGACAGCATGCTGAGAGCAAACGTGGAGGGCATGAGGCGATAAGATAATATAAGTGATCACGCAAGCTTATTGGTTTACTTTAACACGTTTTCCTTGCGTGATAAGAGCCTGCAAGCAATCCCTGCAAGCACTAGTGCGCAGGTCTACTGATATCTCTGAGCTACTGACGTTGCTGCCGTTCCGCGTACCGTAATTGAAGGTCAGCAGGCATTTCCACTTGTTTCAACCAAATTGGTTTTCCCCAACTCGGCTGCCATAGGTGCACCGTGCAAGTTTATCTTATATGGACAAATTCAACTGAGCGCACGAGTAAAATCGGCGCAAGATATTTGGTGCAAGTGTATTTATTAGCTACTTAGTGTATTAGCTACTTAAGAAAAACTCAGCGAACCCTTGGCGCATGCCAGAACAACTTGAAGACGAAAGCCATCCAGCACTGCCTTATATAAGGATTCTCCGACATGGATATCACGTGGATGTTATTTGGCATAGGCTGTGAAGGATAATGTTCAATCACGTGCGCCTAATACTCGTATTTCGGTGGGACAACGCCGAACGGTCACTGCTAAATTTCGGGCTACGCATGATTCAAAGGTAATTGCTCTTTTTTAGGATCACTCAAGTACGTACATGCACGTTTCGACACTAACATCAAGCAGAACTAACACATTTATAACGGTAACGGCTATGTACAAGGTCCTTAGAGGATACATTGTGTGAGACAACGCCTGGTGGTCCCATTTCGCAGCGCGCGAGCTAGTTATGAACTTCGCCTCCAAGCACCGCCTTGTGTTACACCATGCATTGTGTCAATGAGGCCCTGCGCGTATCTATTTCGCGCGTTGTTGTACACTCAAGTGACCTATCGCCAAGGCATTTCAGCTGTTGATGGGCACCGAAATAAAAAGAAATCAAGTAGAATGGCCGGTGACCTCAACAGCAGGAAGCAGGGGAAAGCCGGTTGGCTGATAAAAGCGAGTTGGAGTACATGTATCTACAACAGTGACCCCATAAGCCCATAGGGACAGCGAGGTCAGACGGCTTGCCACTTCGCTGTTAATCAGTCACTGGGCATGCTTGTTACAGAGAAAACAAAAGAAACTAAACAATTTCAACGTTTCACCAAAATGGTAACGATCGTAACGATTGTGCCTGCCGATATGCTGTCCAGACACTTCAATACGAGAAACGGTCGCACACGTTGTAAGGTGACGTAACTGGGCCAACGTAGATATGCACAGACCGCGGAAAAAATCGGAACCACTTCCTCGCGAATTCGATTTGCCAAGGACCATATGTCAGGCCCCATCAAGCAGGAGCCAGGTCGACAAATATCAGCGGCTTAGCGATGCTATAATAGCAGCTAATTGGCCTCTTTTTGATCAAGGCTCGGCAGAATGAGACGACCCCAATAAGCCCATTAGCGAGCCTTTGACTGAGGCCTTTCGGCTATCCTGGCTTTTCTTCGAGCCCCTAATCTGTTCGTTGGCGATAGGTGAGAGGTGACCTGATTCAAGAACGCCGTTTACTGCTACGCATGTCGTATGCTGAACCATCGAATAAGACAGCTGTCCAATTATACGCGGAATTTCGGATCGCGCTGTCCAGCGAGTGTGACGCTTCTTGGGCTTGTGCCGAATGTCCTGTGCACCTGCACTCGTTATGACATCCAGCGATATTCATTTCGGGTGGTACTCAACCGCCTGTTGTTGGGGACGCTTTTCAGCAGTCAAGCTTCTTTGACCGTGGCCACGTGCTTCAAAGGCACAGAGCGCAATGAATTCTCTAACAGTTTACTTAAACACAACTTATCTCTGCGACCGCCTGTAGACCAGGTGCACCTGCAAGTGCGCGCCGAATTGGGGCTCTCTCTCTCCCATTCTTTCACCCCCTTTATCCCTACCGAGAGTGCAGCACAGAAAACCAAGTGCGCGTCTGGTTAACTCCCTGCCTTTCTCTGTATCTCATTGCGCGCGCGCGCGACGAGAGATAGAAAAACGCGTTAGTGTGTGTGTGTGTGTGTGTGTGTGTGTGTGTGTGTGTGTGTGTGTGTGTGTGTGTGTGTGTGTGTGTGTGTGTGTGTGTGTGTGTGTGTGTGTGTGTGTGTGTGTGTGTGTGTGTGTGTGTGTGTGTGTGTGTGTGTGTGTGTGTGTGTGTGTGTGTGTGTGTGTGTGTGTGTGTGTGTGTGTGTGTGTGTGTGTGTGTGTGTGTGTGGTGTGTGTGTGTGTGTGTGTGTGTGTGTGTGTGTGTGTGTGTGTGTGTGTGTGTGTGTGTGTGTGTGTGTGTGTGTGTGTGTGTGTGTGTGTGTGTGTGTGTGTGTGTGTGTGTGTGTGTGTGTGCCGCTGGCGCATAGGGCGTGAGCAAATTTGCTATCAGCACACACATGGTGAAGCATTCCAGCAGCGCAACTGTGTAGCTATGGTTTGACCACTTACTCTGAGCTTTCATTTGAACTCAAGTTTCCAAAACGAGGACGCTCATACAATGTGGACGAAAAGCCACGAAGGAGAGAGAAAGCGTCCTGTTAATGCATGCTTGTGGGGTTCGCGTTTTCGTTGCAGCACTTATACCAGGCTACTGCAAACCGTGTTTAGATATCGCTACAGTACCGTGCCCTCAATGTCCGTCTGTAATAATCTCACGCACGCATGAACGCAAAAGCTCCGCTTCTTATACTCAAACGTCGCAACGGGTAAGAACATTCGTCCATAATGAAATAAAGATCGCTGGTTACGCTCTTGAACAGCTGGCTTCTCATACTCAAACAAAACAGCGTGAGTCATAGACACGGCGCTTAGCGGTTGTACATAGTCACTCGGGTATGTACGGGCAAGCCTTCGTCGCACTCGAATCGCGACTACTTCGTGCGTCGTTTGAAGTTCGTGTTGCAAGCGCGGCTGCTCGACAAGGTTCCGAGCCGCTGCTTGATATATATATCCTGTATCATGGTCGGCTACGAATGTCTGCAACTTTCTCGCTTCTTTCGACATAGCCCGAAAATTCGCGTGACCAAACCTAGCATTGCGAAGCAAGATGGGTGGGCACTTCCTTTAGTGGCGATTACAAAACAGCCGCCTGCGTACACTCAAAGCGCACATCAAGTGCCTGTTTCTCTGTAGCTTTTTTGGGGGGGAACTGGATGGCCTACAACTATCCGCGGGCCGTAACAGCGAGTTTCGCCACTGAACCAAATGGAAAGCAAAAGGAGTGAGAGCGTGTTTAGAGCTTGCAGTGAATCGGAGAGCGTCAGCGGCACACAAGCTGGAGTGTGGCACGTTCATTGACCTGCACGGCGGAGCTCAACAAGGCCATAGCATATCGATAATCAGAAACTCAGTGCTCGCCCACATGCAAGCACAAGAATGCTCCTTTAAGTCGTCACCTCCAATAACAGCATTCCGCTAAGTGCACAGCTTCACGACGCACTCACGATGCCCCAGAAACGAGTTATGCATTGGAGCGAAAAAAAAAAAAGGCCCACCAGATTGTTTTTCTTTTTTTTTTTAAAGGGCAGTATTTTTCTGCAACTACGGTTGGCCCTTGCTCCTGCAAGCAAGAGCACATATAAGCGCGGACACCACCGCTGCATGACACATCTAGAATAGATAGTGGACAATAAACATGAACCGCGAGCGCCTTTCTTGCATTCTTTCACCAGAAGCCACCCATTTTAATAAATATAAGTAGTATGAGTCGAAGTACAAAAGGAAGAAGGGAAATGCACAGCATCTGTAAGACTAATACGTTTGGTTATAGTGGAGTAAACTCGCATTCACGAGTACGATGAAATTCACGTGGTGAGTCTACAGCCTCTGATTTATTTGTATTAAGTACGCAATGCGATAAATTTTGCAACGTGGTGTAAAAGTGCGCTGCTCCAAATCGCGTAGTGTGATGCGTCCTTTAGCCGCGAAACAAAAAGAACCAACGATGGCGCAACAGTTATATTTAATTTATTAGATCACGTTCTTTGCTGCAAAGCCGAGGCGGTGGTGCGCGCTTTTGTTATCGTCAGAATCAGGGAGCCGAGACCACAGTTCGAGAAAAGAAAAAGTAAATAAAGGAATGAAACAGAAAAAGAAATTGTCAGACTATACAGGCCAATTTCTGGTGCAACAGTGAATTTCAACATATTCAATATGTTTTCATTTCCGTTAGAATTCCTCGTATGTCGTTTTTAAGCAGTTTTAATATAAAATTTATCAAGAAAGGTACTCGTACACTGTCCAGTCTAACTACGTTTCTTTGTAACAGAAAGAATAAAATGAGCTTAAATTAGTCTCCTACTTACTGCCCAATGTTAGCGTATATTATGCGAGAGAGATACGTTGACAAAGGATAATTTCCAGGGCGGACACTCGGTGGTGATGTAAACTAGAACGTTGAGGCGGTCGAACTGAAATAAGAGTAGGTCAGTGCATTCGCTACGTAACATCTCACGAATCAATTAATTAATCATTTAATAATTAATTATTAATATATAATTAAGTACAGAGAAATAAACATGGCTTCGCCCTGACTTCGTTAACGTATTGTTTCATAACTGTATTAGCTAAAAATTGAAATGGCTCACCATTTATTGGGACAAAGCAGTGTGGCATCATCAGACAGCAATGTTGTTTTCTAATATACAAACTTAGAAGGTAATGATTTCTCACTGCTCTCTGGCGCACAAAGGTGCAAATGTGCCATTACCGCAGACAACGACCCCACTAAGTGACGTAGCGCAATAATTCGAAGCCCGCTTCAAATACGGGTAATGTGTCCGACAAAGACGTCACTGTAGGCTTTACGAAGAGATCGTGGGCTCGTGCACACGTATACAGAAAAGTTCACGCAGGGATATTAACTGACGTCAGAGCTCGCCGGATACCAAAGACCTTTCTCTTGGGTCGTAGGTCACCGGTGTCCTTCACTTCCGCAATGCAAACACCGTGACGCACGCCCAAATACTATTACGAAACGCGCTTCCTATATTTGACAGACTCCTGGTTGCTATTAATGGCGCGAGATGAATGACACCCCACGCCGCCTGAAAAGCAAAGAGCCGCAGTTTGTTGACCGGAGCCTCCGTGTGAAAGAGGGGGAGGGGGGGAGGACACAGTTAAATTTCACAAAAGCCAAGCTCGCCTGCGGCCTATAGCAGAATGAAAGCTCGCCTGATGACGTTATCAAGATGCGACACCGTGCGCCTTGATGAATTTTGTTTATCAATAAGGGACGATGCTGGGTCGTTCAGTGAGGTCACGTGTACACAAACGCGACTTTTAAAGTGCATTCACCCCTTTCCACACCTCGGTCTCGCGAAGTGTCATCCCTGACCCACGTCATATAGCAGTGACAAGGCTTAATAAGCGAAGCGCTGTCAAGCAGCTTGGGGAATAAAAACCCCGATGGCTGAACCAGACATCAAATGGAAGAGCAAAAGAGAGTGAAGAAATACTGAACTGATGCGTCTCTGCCCCCCAACCCCCCAATACCACGTAATTGTTGTTGTTATTATTATACTCAAAAGCAAACAACGGAATACGGAAGTGGAAGCCGCTCTTTGATATCGCTCGCTGTGCACAATGAAATAACGATGCAACCAGACAAATGACTGCGCCTATAATAACCGCTCAACACGAGCTGAACTCCTCTTCAAGCCATAAAACGGGGGGCGCTTCACTTTGGTGCGTGCGAAAATTAATAACACCGAGACACTGACGCAAGCTATAGCCGAGGTTATTAACACCCCCTTGAAAAGGTGCATAAAGGAGGCACCATACCGGTGACAGCCGAAACGTGCGAAAGGCCAGAGAACATGTATTAATTTAAACATGGAGGCCTCCTCCGGAGGATGGCACGCGCGGTAATATAAAATAGCGTTTATCTTTTTAATTGAATTGGTGAGTAAAAATTTCACACCACGTTCAAAGGGTGAAAAAAGTGGCGCGCTGACGAGTAACTGCTCATGCTAAGCCTCAAGCGTTTGACGAGAAGAGACGCAATAACGTCATCTGCCCTGAGAACGGAAAACTTTCGCGAGGAACTTCGAAATAAATTGATGCCTTCGACGTCGAAGGCAACAAAATAAATTATTTTGAGAGATCGCGCTTGTCACTTTGGAATTTCGCGTAAGCTTCCGGGCTTTGCTATTGTAGCAGCATCTTTAATATAACTCGGTCACATTGCCGCATCGCTCATTTTGCTGTTTCTGCAATACAGGCGACCATCGCTGACTCCAGCAAAGGAAAGTAGGAAGAAGTCGGTTCAAGAGGTGAAAAAAGGTGTTCAAACAGCGGAGTCAGCTATTAACTGTCGCAGTAAGTTTTCTTGTCAAGTAGTTCTCCATGCTTGGAGGCATCTGAGATTACGTAAGTGGTGGGTTTAAGTCAGGTACAGAGGCTGAGCGCGGTATATCACAGCCGAAGTCCCTGTATAACTGCTACAGGGACTTTAATCGCAGCGGGAGACCTGTCGAGCACTTGGGTTTTACTCAGCTCAGCATGGCAGCATATTGGCGCTATTTCAGAACGCTAAGAATGCGTAAGGATATTAAATAACTCGCCGAGATTGCACCACAGACTCTGCGTATTAAAGCACTTCACTGTGTCCCAACATGAAAAAGAAACACACGCATAAGCGCTTTTTAGAGCTGTTCCTGCTAACTATGGCTGGCACCGATCCAGTTCCAGGAACTGTGGAGTTTCGACGAGTGTTGGGCCGAGGATCTTACCTTTTTTGCTGAACTAAAATGCCCAAAACTGCAATGTAGCTGCAAAATTGCACCTACCGAGACAGTATAACTCAAAATCTCGACTTCTGGGCATTGTGGATAGCAGCAATGCGGCCTACTGTCTTCAGTTGTGTCCCCAGACACCCTATATATAGCCTATGAACTGTAATATGGTAATGAAAAAAAAAAAGAAATAACGCGATGTTCCACACGAATGGTACTTCCTACGCGCCGCTATGTGTTACCTATCTAATCAAGTATTAAGCTCACAGTAATGGGCATCATTAATTAAAAGGGTCGGACAATATAGGAAGACAAGTTGAAAACCTCAATTGTCTCGGAGCACAGTGTCTCTAGCCGGCAAACATTAGAAAAATAAAGTCTCTTCATTACTTTTTTTATCTGGCGTTCACTGTTCCGGAAAACATGCCACGCGTTACATTCAGCAGCTCAGCTTCTTCCCTGTCCTACATTTCCGCAATGGTAATCAACAACAGCAGAGTTTCACACCAGTAAGCATTCATTACGAGGTTGCATTTTCATTCTCGCCGCGCGGCCAACCTACAAAAAAGCGCTACACCAAAAGTTATTAAATAAATAAAAATAAAAGGAGCCGCTACAGGAGTCGTGGCCACATGCAGATTTGCCAGCGACCGTCATCAATCATTGCGCACACCGTCCCTTAACTGCATGCGTTCAGAACTTTCCCTGCCTTGGCTGAGAGGCAAGGAAGAGCTGACGCGCAACAGCCAGTAGTACCTTCATAGTTATTTTAGTGATTCCCAGTGTCCGCATTACCAACCTTGTAGGCTACGCGATGCACCTTAAATATGTTTCATCTAAAAGTCGGCTCTAGCGGCGCTACTTTTTCCGTGAAATATTTGTTGACCACCTCAGACGTAGTAAATTACTGAGCCTGTATAAACGTCAGATGTAGCGCTACTTGCATTGCTTTTTTTTTCTAGCTCTCTCTTTTTCTCACAGCTTTCCTTATCCACATACGCTACCTGAAAAGCAAACATGCCGGCGTAGGTGAAACGTACATCGTTGGGAATTTCTTTTTCATAAACCTACATTTCACCGCCTTCCGCTGTGTGTAATAAAATATGCGCGTGGACGGCAAGACGTAGAGTTCTTATAAAATCCAAGCTCTTGCCTTTTTTTTTTTTTAGGGCATATCATAAACAACACGACTACGCGTTGTGTACCCTATTGCACCAGGAAGTATTTCATCCCGTCTAATGCTTACTGCAGCACACAATAACGATGTTTTTTTTTTTTGTCATGAAAAGCTCGCTTTTAATGCAACAAAGAGAGAGAGAGAGAGAGAGAGAGAGACGGAAACGGAATGAATACGCACTCATGATTAATATACAATTTCGCGTTCTCCTGACAGGACAGGAGGAAGCGTTTGTTTTCCTCGAATAACTGAGAAAAATGGACGAACCTAATTCTCGGTATATGAGGGACAGTGAGAAACAAAAAAATAAATAAATGAGAAGCATGGAACGAAAATGATACAGTCAACGCAACCCTTTTTTTAAAACCTACAAGCTTAGAAACGCAGTACAAAAGCAGCAGCTTTAGGAGACCGCGTGCCACAATGAAGTAAGAATGCCGAGCCTGTAGCGCGAAGCCCACGAAACCTATGGATGTCGCGGAGAGCGAGACAAAAGATGACGGTCGCACATCGCCTGCGCGACAACGGCACGAACAATCAGTCACCGCCGCTCGCAGCGTGCTCTAAGGCGAAAATGAAAGGTCGCCCCCCAAAGAGTTCCAACGAAGAAGCAAGAAAACCTTATCGTGCGCGCGATATTTTGCATAAGAAGAGCTGGCGCAGTGTCGAGCTTCCTTTATTGTTGCGCACGCTGCGTATACTAGAGACCAGGGCTGGATAACGATGACCTCGCTCGGTGTCACAGAACAAGGTCGGAAATAATGAGCTGGGCCTTGTGACGAAGCCCGCCTTTCGCTGCTGCCGGGCGACTATGGACAGATCTCCCGCGTCTTCTGCCTTCATTGTTCCGAGCTGAAGCTAATCAAATTTTATCGCGAAGCTTACAAGTGCTGCCGGGAGTATAATAGGGTCGCCATTTTTATTGGCTCCATCTCGTAGACTAGAATTAACCGATATCGGAAGCGGAGCCTCTTAGTTTCCTGTGGTTTCCGAATAGACGTAAGTTTGGTCAGCGGGGTTCTTAGAGGCTTCTTAGCGAGTTAATCCGTTTAGTGATAATGGCGTGAGACAAAAAGGACAACGCGGATCCCCCTTTTGCTTTCAACCATCGAGCTACTGGGAGGGGGGGATCAATATGGCTTTGTCCGGAATACAAGAAAAGCGGCAAAAATAAATGTAAATGAAAGAAAGAAAGTCCATACCCGGACGCTAAGGCTCTAAACGGGCCTTATCGGTACATAATGAGCCAAACAAGATCATCATGAGAGTCGTGGTACAGCGAATACTGTTCAGCTACTTACGCTTGCGGAAGAAGGAAAAGCCAGCCTCAGTATCACGATGTGAAACGGGATTTTTTTTAAAAATAAATTGTCAACCGTCGATTAAAACGTAAAATGTATGGCACGATAGGAAGCAACCGCGTCACTCGAGGCAAAAGCAGCGCTGCACATTTTGTAGCCCCTTTCAGGGTGGCTTGTGTCTCCTGTTTCTATGCGCGGTGCTGCAAGCAGAGGAACTGCCGAACCAGCCGTGCTCAGGGTGTATACCACACTGAGCGGTTGCCCAGCTAAGCGTTTTTCCGATGCACAGTTCCGGAGCTTCTGAAACGTTCCTATCGCCTTTCGTAAGTCCCGAACATCGTGGATTTGCTTTAAAGCCATGCTCTCGTTTTCCTTTTGTGTAGCACCACCATTACTGCGATAGAGACCTGCACGGCGTCGTCAAGTACCTGGGGGTTTAACGGTGGGAGTCATCCTGTTCAGCAAAGTCATTCACTCCACAAATCGTGAGGTGCGCGGCTGACTTAAATGTGCACGGTGCTATATTATGAGTCAATCAGGTTCCCCTTGTTATTTACCTTTCAATCTCACTTTCATTCTTTTTCACACCTTTATCTGTACCCCCAGTGCAGGGTAGCAAACCTAACGCACGTCTTGTTAAACTGCCTGCAGTGCCTTCCTTCTCTTTCTGCCCCGCTCTATCTTTCTGTTTCGTGAATTTGTTCGTAGAAAACGGCTGAAAAAGATATTGCTTTTTCGCCCTTCGAAGTCTTTGCTGAAATTCCAATGCCGTTTTACCCTAACTTATAATCTTCTTTGGATTAAGTGCAATAGTAAGTCATTTATTGAAATACGTGTTAGGAACACTGATTACACGTCAAAGTTTCAGCTAGTCAACTTCCCTGCGGAAAGCTCCGGCGGGAGTAGGCAACCTAACTTGATGCAATCAAATGTAGCCTCATTTGGGTTATATTAGAATAATTCGCATAGCGACAAGGTCATGCTACAAGCATTAACACAGCTTCGCAGATACGTTGTTTGTGGCTGCGCTGTTGCTAGCCGACATCGCTTCGGCGTTCGCGTAAGTCATAAAGTACTCGCCTTACGCTCGGCTGTTAAAATGTTAGAGTCGTTTTATTTTTTTTTATCTGAGCGCTTATAGCTCTATGCATTCATATACGAAATCATGCGTCCCTTCACGATGAACACCTCCTTCACAAGATTAAATGTACTATTAACTATATGCAGCAAAAGTGCTTCGACGCGAACTTCAAGTGTTCCAGCATGTCGATGCGCACATGACAGTCTACATCGGCCAATCTCGCAAGCCAAGTGTCTCCGGACGAAAGACGTGTCATGTGAGAATTTTACGCGATACATAGCGGTGGATAAATGATCAAATCAGCCACTGCGGTAGTATAGTGGTCACGTACGGCGCACGGCTTCAGACCCGAAACCTAAGCAGCAGAAATTTACCGATATTTCCAGTACTGTTTGCCTCGCAACGATATCGTGGTTTCGGCACGTAAAACCCAGCAATTCTTGTTATCAATAATAAAATTGTACTCGCAAGCCACACAGGGACATTGCCTTCATGATTACACAAAGCAGGCAGCCCGACTTCCCCGACTTGGGCTCGAGTCAGCTCCATTGGTTACGGCAGACAGTGCGCTAGCTCCCGAATCGTTTCAGTGGCGTGCGTAAACTATTCGAAAATTTCTAATATCTAATCTAATAGTCACCTATTCAATTGTTTTTGGAATACTTTCCGAGCATTTCAAGATGTTAAATGCACCGAGATATACACCAAATTAATTCGAAGGTGCGTTGTCATTCCCGCTGGCATATGATATGCATAAAATAAAGTATGATTTCTTAGTAGTGCAGCAGGCTGCTTCTTTCGGGGACCACGACTTCACCGGTTATGCAACGATGATTCGAGCTGCTGGTGGAAACACAGGTGGCCACCAACCAAGGAAAATAAAAAAGAATAATTTGAGCTTTCCGAGCATATCTGTGGATACAAAGAGCCTGCCGTTTTTTGTTTGTTTTTGCAGATGCTGCAGCTGCGCTTTCATTGCTAAAGTTATAATAGCGTGGACGTGAACGTTCGCTTCCACTACTTGTAAGAACGGCTGTTCGGCTGTCTAATGTTGGAGAATTGTTCGATAGGTATTCGATGCTATATTCGGTTTCCTTTTGCTACTATTGGATTCTCATTCAATACGGTCCCACACACCTCTACATCACACAAAATCATTCGAACTACAAGGAAGCTTATGTATTACCACTGCTCATGCAACCGAGTTACTATTGTGTCTCGGTTCTGAAATGTGCCAACGGGAGAAGAAAAGACTGGGTTCGGGGGAGCGGTGTGAAGGGGCGGGAGGTCTAGGAAGGTGACACGTGTTCTTTATCGGTTGTCAAAATACTTAAAACCCATCATGGCCTACTCAGTACAGGCGTGCTCCGAATGCACTCAGCGGTTTCCTCTTACACGGATCCACAATGTATTCTCTTTGAACACTGCTCTTAAGGTAATTTTGGCTGCGCGTGTCTTGTTATCCTTAATGCACGTTACCTGGCTTACTTGCTACAGATTCTTATTACGCTTTAGTGTTGAATGACTACGAGCGTTCGCTATTATCGGAGTCGGCTCCACAACTGCCTAATTTATGCACCTACGTGTTCGAAGTGCGATCTCGCTTACTTACGTACATGTAGCTTACTTTGCTCTGAATTACTACGAACTCTCTTGCGCAGTCGCGCGTGCGCGCGCGTGCGCGCGTGTTTGTGTGTGTGTGTGTGTGTGTGTGTGTGTGTGTGTGTGTGTGTGTGTGTGTGTGTGTGTGTGTGTGTGTGTGTGTGTGTGTGTGTGTGTGTGTGTGTGTGTGTGTGTGTGTGTGTGTGTGTGTGTGTGTGTGAGAGAGAGATTATCGTCCTCTCCGCGATGTTATTAAACCGCTCAACTGAAAAGTAGAACGTGGCAAGAAAGCAAATATCGCTCGCTAGCAACACCAGCACAGACGGTGAACCAACAAAGAAGAAAGAAAGAAAGCTACTTTGCTTAAAGCGAAACGTCTGCTTGGAACAATGAGATGCTTCACCAACGCGGGCGATGCCAAGTTTTAAAAGGGGGCAATGTTTCGATAACAAATTCTAGTTGACGCTCGAGCAAAATATATTTAACATTCAGGCGAAGACACAGCTTGCAGTGGGTAAGCAGCTGCTTCCTGAACGCAGGCAGAACCTCGAACAAACTGATAGAAGGTCCATCTATTCAAAGAAACTTTATAGACAAAGAGACCGTAGGTGAAAAGAGCAGCCGTGTGCGCACATTGTGCACTATGCGTTTATACACTTCTCCGGCTTATTGTCGCCCCAAAGCACTGTTTCGCACAGACCTCACGCCCTTCACTAGTATGAACAATCCAGTTTTCAAAGAGTTTAAAGGTGTTGTTTGTAGACGCAGCAGCTGTCATTCGTCGCGTCAACTTTCTTTTCTTCTCGTTCAGCGCTAATTACTGAAACAGTGAGCAACCCCCCACCTAAGCTTGGGATGTCGGCGAATCCTAACAAAGCCTTTCCCGCCGAACTTTGCAGCGTTGATGTTCTTTTTCCGCCTCCCCGATAATACACCACAGGTTAGAGGCTCTTCTCTCATCGCCAACCAGGAGGCACCTAAGCGCAGTCACGGCACCATGTGGCATGAAACCCTAAAGCGTAGACGGTAACGGTTGCTCATGGTAGAAGAAACATGAGTTTTGTAGCAGTAAGGCCAGATACATTACATTGTTTGAAACAGCGGGTGGTAGCTTGGCCGGAACTACATACGGAACGCGCGGTGAAAGCTCTCTACAGGAGTGCACGGCGGCGTCGCAGCCGCACACGGAGGAAGCTCGCTTAATTGTCTTAGAGTTCCTCGCCGTTTCAAGCCCCGCGGAAAAGCAGCCCATCACAACACTGTTTGCCGCAACACGGCGTTTTAATAAGGCCCGCTCGCTGCATCCCATTAAGAGAGCGAGCGCCTCCCTCGCCAACGCAGGGAACAATACACCCTAAGCCTCGCTAACGGACCCGAAGAACCTGAGGTAACCGCGCTGCACCTCGCCGTCCGTTACGCGGTCTAACCTTTGAGCGTTTTTCTTCACGTCCGCAGTATCTTTCTGTTCGCTTATTTTGCTCGTTATGGCTCGCGGCTCTGCCGCGAGTCAATCCGTTGCTCCTTGATTGCCTTGTAAGCCGCGGGAACAAGTTGCAGTACCACAGCGACTTCGGAGCCTGTACGAGAGTGCGAAAAACAGGGGGAAAAGCAAAGAAAGAATGTTCGCGACGTAGTGCGTTTGAGAATGAGCTATCCCGTTGGCTGCAGGAGAACAGGTGTACGCCGCAAAGCCTCGGGAAGAAACGGCGCTGCAGTTGAAGTTTGCCTTAGATGCCAACAGGAGCCCGTTGCACACTACTTACCGCGATACAAATTACTCTCTGCCCGAATGGCTGGTGAGTACAGTGGGGCGAATGCGAAGCTAGACGCAGCGGAACCCATTAGCAGGCAATGAGCGCAGGGAAAGGTGCATTGCTGTTAGCGTAGCCGAAGGGTCAGGTAAGCTCGCCAAGAGTAAACGAACCCCCCTCCATTTCTTCATCTCTGATCCAGCGACATGCCGATCACGCCCGTTTATCTTCGTGGTTGGAGAGTATCTCTTAGCAGTGAAGCTTTTCCTCGTATCCCTCTTCTGCATTCTGCCGAGTGTTTTGGGGCAGCGG
Organism: Hyalomma asiaticum; assembly: GCA_013339685.2. Taxonomy (NCBI): domain Eukaryota; kingdom Metazoa; phylum Arthropoda; class Arachnida; order Ixodida; family Ixodidae; genus Hyalomma; species Hyalomma asiaticum. The sequence goes on along the minus strand of CM023483.1, from coordinate 14,396,008 downwards.
CGCTGTAGGTTTCGAGTGGGACTTGGCGTCCTTGACTCGCTCCTCCACTGTCTTCGTTTATTTTTTTTTCTTCGGTATACTTGGGTTTCACGGCTTGTACGGGGATTGATTGCACGCGCACCGGACCGTGGTGTTAGGCCTATAGCCGCCGCATTTGTTGTACGTTTCAGGAAGCTTACCGTGTGGAGGACAGAGGAAAAGGATGGTGCGAGAAGCGAGAAAGCGGATAGAAAAGAACCGTGCGCGTGCTCCTCCAGGACATGCGTATCGTGTTTTCGCGTTCGAGAGGGTCGGATCCACTTCACGTGGCCTCGCCTGGCGCGAAGGCAATACCGACTAAGCCGACAAGAGCGACACCTATTATTGCCTGTGGGATCCTTCGCGCTATAGCTGAAGCCGGAAGAAGACGTCTCTCGTTTCCTTCGCTTATACCATCTTGTCGCCCTCTACTATATTTCTTATTTTCTTTCTTTTAGATACATTTTACTCTCCATGATAAACAAACACCTCGAAGAAATCCGTGAAAGAAAATCCGATCATGCCACCTAGCTGTCAAACTGTTTGTTGCGCGCAGATCGACGTTGTCTGGGCCGAGCGCACGAATGCGGTCGTAACGGCGGTCGCTTCCGTAACGCTTGTTTACGAAGGTGGAAAAGGGCAATTGGCAGCGGAAAAGACGAGGCTGAGCTCGGAGGCAGGAGGACAGCCACCTGTCTCATTAGGAACACCGTGAGCCTCAAACCGGAAGACTGAAATGAAGGCTGAAGTCGAAAACCCCACGTGTGAGGCAGCGTTCATAATAAAGGAATATCCGACGAAAGGAAAATCTTTTATGATTATAAAAGATGTCAGCAGTCTTTTCCAATAATATTCGTCAACACGAACCAGCTGGAGCCTGAAACGTCGATGTCTTATTACGATTCCTTCCTATCTCCCCGAATGGAGGCCTAATGTCGATCTTTCTCTTTCTCTCACTCTGTGCTCTTTTCTTTTCTTTTTTTGTCAGGATAATGTAAGTGAAACGTGATGTCTCTGAACTGCCCCAGCGTGGCAAATATTGCGCACATTATAGACTTTGCTTTTGTACACGAGTATGTAGGAACCTGCCAAACTTGATCCTCGCTTTCACGGCGGTCGCATGTAATCCACCGCGACATGCAGGCGCTAAATATGGGCAAGCCGAAGTAAAAGATTTATTGCCGTACCGAAGAACGCTGTGTCGCAAGGGTAAGAAGGTGGAAACAAAAGTTAACGGTGGTTAGCGCCGAGCCACCAGCCGTGACACACCCGAATGCCTAAACGACCAGTAGTAACCTTCGAGACAAGTTAATAGCGCGTTGCGAGCGGAGGTGTTAGAACCCAGCCAGCCGTCGCATCTCTGAAGAAAGCATTGACGCTTACTCTCGGCACCCGAGAGCACAGCGCAAGTTTCCGGAAGGGCAGCGAAACCATCGGCCCTGCAATTACTGCTTGACGTGTCCGCAAGCTGTCGTAATAAAGCGCTCGACCCTTGAGGCATGTATATAGGAACTGCTCACGCCAGCACGTTTCCTTCACATTACTCGATTGGTCGTCACTTTTTCGTTTCCTAGGGGCATGACGTCAACACTAGGAGACGTCAAGAACGACTGAAGTCGTAAAATATTTGCGGGTTTTACGTACTGAGCCCGCGATACTACAGTGTGGTGTGAGACGGTACCGGAGGACTCCACATTAATTTTGGCCACCTGGGTTCAGTAACCTGCACGTAACTGTAAGTACGTGGGTGCATTTTGAATTTCGCCCCGATCAAAATGCGCCGACATCACGGCGAAACTAACCCGCTTCCTCGAACTCTAGTTCGAGCTGAGCGAACTCTGCTTCGCTAAATTTGCTTTTAATGAGCTTTCCTTTTTTACTCGAAGTCATTGCCAAGGAAGCTGAGCCATGCCAATAACTGGTTAAAGTCAATAGCTCATCATCGTGCCTTCACAAAATATTGTCTGCTGATGGCTCTGACTCCACAGCGAGCTGTCCTTTTGTCTCGAACAAAAATGAGTCGAATACTACTGCATTCGCTGACGCATCCAAACACCAAGAGAAGATTTGGCAGCTTCAGCGGTAAAGGAAGTCCGCAGTTATGGCGATACTTTTACGTACAGCAGCTTTTTACAAGCTTTTGTTAGTCTTTTTAAAGTAAGTTAACTTGCTTCGGCGATGTAAACTACCAACAGTGGCACCAAAACTCAAGAACCAGAGGCAGGAGAGGTTTCCTGGAAAATGGCTTATTGTTGGTAATCCGACTCTACAGATTTAAATTTCGCTTGAGTTTACATGACTAGTTCTTTATCTTCTGTAAATTATTCACTATCTGCGAAAAGAAAACAGCGTTCATTCACGCTAATTACCTTCAATCAAGGCAGGAGAGGTGCGAATGCAAATCTCTTCAAATGTCCAAGTCTTAGCACAGTTCCAATAGGCAGCGCATCCACGACATTTCAGCGGTAAGTTCTTTTATTTTATTACTATTATTATTATTATTATTATTATTATTATTATTATTATTATTATTATTATTATTATTATTATTATTATTATTTGCTTCGGCTTTGAAGACGCGCCCGTGATTACGCACAAGGGAAGAGCTACGTTAGGGGGTGACTCGTTTCGTTCGAAGAATTCTCTTATTTCGGCAAGTAGTTCTCAGTCGTCCTCTTTTACTTTTCTCATCGCTGATGACATACGAGTACGAATCATCTTAGCGAGCTCGTACGCCCATTCGAAGAACTCTCGACATCAGTGCTGAATTATAACGCACACAATTAACGACTGACTTGTTATTAAACCTGAGAAGAAAAAAAAAGGCACTACATCGAATTCGCACTTTTTCATATAGTACATGCTCCGCCGGTGGAGTTCTGTGGAAACGACGCTAAACACTCAATAGGTTCCCAAGCGTAGCGTTCATCGAACTCGCACGATCCTTCGCAAGCAACTACGAAAGTATGCAGCACCCTAAGGACGTAGAAGTGGGGCGCTGGTGGTCCCCAGTGACGTGCGCAACAAGGACGGGCGCAGGTCATGCGTCTGGCGCTGAGCCGAAATGAAGAGAGGAACAAAATAAAAAGAAATGAAAGGACTGAATGCCCTAAGGCAGGTGCGAACGTTTCTGCTCCGACGGCGAAGAAAAATAGATGCCCCGACGCTACTCCTGCGCGACAGTGCTGCATGCGGCCGTCCGCAGAGGAATTACCCAGGCAGGCACGTAACACAATCGTAATCCCCCTTCAGAAAGGCATGATTAGTGGAAGGGAATTCTCTCGCTTCTCGCGACTACGTTTTCTTCTCGCATTTTTTTCCCTTGCTTTGCCGACTGTCGCGTTTTTTTACGTTTTTGTTTTGTTTTTTTTTCCTCTCCTAGCTGTAACCTGCGCCGGCGTAAGGATTTGAAAGACGAAGCGCAAATGAGATTGTGTTTCGACGTTCGCTGCAAAGCCTGCTGGGAGCGTTAGGTTGGTGTTTCATGTGTTCTGCGTTCCCGTGTTAGCACCTACGTTAAGAGAAAGAGGTAGAGGAGGTTTAGGAAAAGGAGGAGGCGTTTGACAGGCGGCCGACGGCGCTGGTAGAGCTAGGCCAACACCCTGGGCTCTTGCACGGTTCTGTGAAGAGTACAGCTAATAGAAAGTCATGCGTCGAGTTCATTTCGCGTTGGGTGACTTACCTTCTTTTTTATCATTTACACCAGCAGAAAACTAGAACCGTAGGTAAATATATTAACGAAAACACAAATGCCCTGATGGTACGAACAACCCTGTTTCTGCGTGCTGCAGTTCACGCGCCTTCGAGCGTGAGCCGAAGCGGCGCACTCAATGTGACCTCCTTCTGCTGCAGGTGGTCACGAGGACACGGAGGGACCTGCAGGAGGCGTGAAGCGTTCTGTGGGCTGCGCGCTAAGAAAGCGGGAAGTAAGATGACCAAGACAAAAACATGCTGCGTATCATCGCAAAACGGGGTTCCTGTAAGGGAGGGTGTAGTGGTCATTGTCCTTCTCCGGAGAGGCGCAGCGGAGGCCGGATGTCCATCTTTACCGGACACCCGCAGTGACACGTGAGGCTTCTCTCACGGGATGCCAACAAATACGGAAGGACGTTTATGGGAACCAGCAGGGCGATCCAGTGGGACACTGATGGCGCCGTCCCTTTGTTGTCTCGTACGAGAAGTTGGCGGCATGGATCTGCTGGCTTACGAAAGCACGGTGAGACGAAGGGAACGTGCGCTGGACAGAAGTGTGAACGGGGAATGCTAAGTAGCCCCAATGTTCACGATGCGTGACGGGCGATGGCTTTTCGAGAATACGAGATACGCTCAACTTGTCCGTCCACACAATAGTGTACTGTCGTTTGCAGGAACGTTCAAGGGTGTCAATAGCGGAAGAGCCGCTATAGTAGTCGCTTCTTACGAACGTTTTCGTTTTTTTTTTCAATTTCGATAGGTGATACATTGCACAGTTACCTAGTTGCTTTAGAACGGGTGTTGAGTGATCTCTCCTCTCAGTAAAAAAAAATGCTGTTGATTCCTCGGTCACGGGAATCGGTATAACTCGAAAATGAAGCGTGTCTGCACAGAAGCTGTTGAATGCATAAGCGGCAACCTGGCGAGCCGAGGGGCGGCAGATCGGTTGGGTACTGTGAGCATGTTGACCCTAAAATCCCTACATATTTCTCTAAACGCGAAAAACCTAAGGACATTAGTTAACCCGTGACAAGTAAGACATTATCGCAAGCTTGACACTGCACAGGGATCCTCGACAAATGGAGGCACACGCTGAAGTTGTCGAATAGATCGCATTTCCCCGGAGACGAGGCGTTGCACGCGCCAAACCCCTGCGCGAACCTGCCATAAACCAGGAGCGTTCGCAGACGGTGAAAGCGTGCAACCGAAATAGAATGGGTTGTCAGCAGCTAATTTTGTGAACTCGCAGTCTGCCGCAGAGAAAGGCACATGATTTGCTTGTCCGCCGCCGTCATTTGGGTGTGCCCGGTTCGCTTGGCCCGCGGAGTCCTGTGGTGTACCCTTTGGTCAAGGTACAACCACTTGTCCCTGTCGTGTTGCGACGCCCTCAGCTCCGGGGAACATGTAAGTATTTGGAGCTGGGCGGTGAACGCACGCATGTGTTCCGCTTCAAGCTGTGATGTCTTGCTACACCAAAGCATTTATCTGCGTGGCATTCGTCCATCGACGACGTTGGGTTTTCGCGCGTTTAGTGCAGCCGTTTTCTATTCTATGTCATTATACAAGAAGCAGAAGGTAGAGTAGGAACACCGTAAGCTGCAATATGGTCGAAGAGGCATAACAAGTTAATCCAACGCGATATACTAAGCCCTACAAAGCTCCGTGAAGTGCAGTAAGGTATACCCTGATTTGTGGGGTTTAACGTCCCAAAACCAGCTGTGACTATGAGAGACGCCGCAGTGGAGGTCTCCGGAAATTTCGACCACATGGTTCTTTAACGTGCACTGACATCGCACAGCACACGGGCCTCAACATCTCGCCTCCATCGAAATGTATCCGCCGCTGCCGGGATTCGATCACGCGACCTTCGGATCAGAAGCCGAGTGCCATAACCACTAGACCACCGTGGCGGGGCGACAGTAAGGTAACTTCTCCTGCACCAAGACAACCGAAACACCCGCCATCGGCGCGCTTCGGCATGGCCACGTATACTACTTCACTCCACCGCTCCTAGATGGTTCTTAGATGGCGCTGTTATTACTATGTAGTTTTTTATTGGTTGCATGCATTTTTTTTTCTTCAAATATCTGCTCCCGTGACAGAAGTGCGCCAGCAAAATCTTGGTGGACCCCTGCATAAAACGCTTTCTCATGTTAAAGAAGACGTTGCCTCTACGAGCACGACAATTCACTCACTTCAGCTGTTTTACACTAGCTATACAAGCCGGATTGATTGATTGATTGATTGATTGATTGATTGATTGATTGATTGATTGATTGATTGATTGATTGATGAAAATCGTGGCTTGTCGTCTAATGGAAAGATATAAGGTGAAACACATTGTCTGGCTCTATCAGGCATAGCGTGTTCATGAAGCACAGTTATACTAATAATCATGCCTTCCCTACGAAGCCTACACGAGGTGGAGCGTGCGCATATGGGCTCGATACAGCAGCAAGCTTTCTGTATAGGCTACCAATGAGCCGGTAGCTCAATGTGAAAGGGTCTCCAAGCCCCTTCCCTTACGTACGTTCGTGTGCGTGCTTGCATTATTGTGCATATATAAATACGTATAAACGAAAACATTTCTGAAGAAGGGGTCTGAACGCAGCCATGCTCCCTCCACCCCTACGCTAATGTAGTGCGTCTCTGTGATATTCCGTTGCGCATGCGTATGTAGGAGGAAGGAAAGCAGGAAATACACTATGTAGGATTCCTATATAGGCTACGTTCTAGCCGTAAGAAGCCAGACGCTTGTTCATAAGCCTTCGTCATACTCTGTACATGGTATACAACGCTAGCGAACGGGTCAAAGTCCTCGTTTCAACTCGCACATACTTCGCCTCTTCTTGTTTTCGCAGTCATAACGGGCCTAGTGTACCTCTTCTCTCTCTTTTCAGAATGTATAAATAATATCCATGCTCATCTATATACCCCAGTCGGCGTTCACCGCATAACTAGGAGCGACAGCTTCTGTGTGTCTGTTATTAGTGATAATATACAAGAAGCCCTGCTCCTCCACTGGTCGCCATTACGCGTCGTAGAGCTATCGGCTTAGTCACGAGCAAAGCCCTAAACCCCATGACGCGTCCCACGGCGCTCAGCGCCATGTCAATGCACGCTGCTCGTTCAAGCCCTAAACCATGCGGCTCGTGCCTACAGCCTCCCTTGGGATAACGTGGAGAACTGAACATCCGCGGCTGACTGACCCGTATGGAAGCTCCGACGCTCACATGAGTCTGTCAGATGCTCTTTCTTTTATTCTCGTTCTCACTGGGAATTACTTTCGTTCTCTTCATTTATATTAACCAAATAAGATCAGAATCCTTAGGAGATTATACGCCAATAAAGTGAACGAAGCTGCAGTTGGAAACCTAGAAAGACTTGAACAACTTCACTTACTTAAGAAAACGCTATAAGCGGCTAGTTGATAACAGACATAGAGCACCGTATACCTCAGGAAAATTCTTACTCGTGAGAATTTAATTCCAAACATTACACACATCTGATGCGTCTCCATCGTGATGAGGATGCGTCTTTTATTGGGCCGTACACTAGGACGAAGATGAAACAGCTAAGGTAACAAGGTTCTGCGGTAGGCCAAGGGCAGGAAATACAAGCAGGTGAACGTAAAGTCCCTAGGTTTTTCGCTTTTTTATACGGAACAAATATCTAGGGACCTTAGGTGAAAGTGGACGACGCCACTCGGAACAAAGCGCACACTAACCGCATCAAGTCCGTGTCATACGACGACGAAACGTGATAGATAGATAGATAGATAGATAGATAGATAGATAGATAGATAGATAGATAGATAGATAGATAGATAGATAGATAGATAGATAGATAGATAGATAGATAGATAGATAGTCTGCGTGATATTTCTTAACGCGACAGCGTTAAGGATTTCGTATCGCAGAAAATCTTGCGCCGGCATCTGAGGCGGTAAAATAGGCTCAAAAAAATAATCCCGATTAGTGAGCAAAATTTAATTATTCACAGTAAGCTCTGTAAGAGAAATTGTAAACGACTTAAGAACAACCTACACACTTGACAGCTCAGATTGATATTCCTATGTACGAGAAAACATAATTTTGCTACGAGGAAATTCAGATACAAGAGCATCGTCCAGCACCTTTCTATCAAACCTATATACAGGAGGCGTTGCCCCGGGTAGGTTACTTGCGTAAGCATCATGCAGATGGCGCTCGCGCTATCGCGATCGACTTTTAAAGGCGAAACTTGAGTGTCCTCTAATTTTTTTCCAGTGACAGCGGCGGTCGCGTAGCTGTTACTCGTGAATTTACGCATGCTTTATCAGAGACTTCTCACAAGAATATTGCCATGTGCTCGATTTGCATACGTGTACCATGTATGTGTGTTTATTTGTTGCTGTTCTGGCGGAACTACTGCATTGTGATGGCGGCGGATTGTTTCGCATACTGCTTCGCAACCATTTATGTTGAACGTTCACCACACCCAGGAGCCAAGGAGTAGCCGGCGCCTCATTTGAGCGCCGGCTATCATATCATTTAAAAAAATACGCGTGCTTCTGAAGCAATGAAAATGTGTTCTCCAAGACAATTCGCTTCGTAATCTTCATTCATTTTCAGGCTCTCGAGATAACAACCTGTACACTTCTGACACACAAAAACACAAAACAATTCATTATCCTGCGGCTCTTCTGGTTCCACCCCACTCAATGTTTGAACAAAACTATTACTTTGTTCCCTCGCGTTACCCCTTACTTAGGGGCACCGCCAACTTACTTCTCTGGAGAGAACATCGCTGATGTTAAGTGCTTTCTCCAAGAATGTTTGAGGTAAACCAAGGATTGATTATCTTCTGGCGCAAGTGCTCGCATTGCTGTCCAAACTGACAACACAAGCTTACGACGAAGCTTCGTCAGGAAGAGGCCTTCAGCCAAAGTTTTTCATTCTCTCCTTTATTTTTTTTACTTAAATTATGGGAATGAAGGATTATGCTCCATTACTTTGGGAACTGCATAAAAGTGCATAAAATGATTTTTTTTTGCTGTATGTTAGTCAATGTAGTTTATTTTGTGCAGTATACTAAAGATGCCTGCTATTATCGCGCTGTTATGCTGAACGCCTCCAGCTGGGTCCGGCCAAGCTGCTTGCGGCAGCTCTTGGCCCCACGAAGAATAAATACATAAAGTTGAGGTTAGGCTTCAGGTTGAGAAAGGAAGAGTTATTAGGCAGTAGCTTTCAAGACAGAACTTCTTCCCCGCGCAAAATTGCGTCGTTGTTCTAACTACTAAGTGAAGTGCTGCTATAGGAAAGCGCTTTATAACACAAAGCGCTACTTATATATAAACACGTCAAACCTACAATCAGAAGTGAAGCACGTGGAGCTTAAAACGAGCAAGTGAGGTGGAAGAGAACTAGAGAATCAACGAGGCAACTTCCTACATCGAAAGTACCTAGAGGGAACGATGGTTCGACGCCCACAAATATAAAAGAGAGTTTAAGTAGGGGGCCCCTGCAGTTTAGCCCGCCTAATAGAAGCATTTCGCGGCTGTTGCGTAAAAGAAAAAATGCGACAGCATGCAATAGCTTGCTTGCCTAGAGCGATTACTCAGCGCAAGGGAACATGGCTAAAGCTGCTTCTTTCGGTTATTCGCGAAATTGCCGAAGCTCCCGAATAGCCCTACCGCGGTCGCCGCCCAGAAATGAATGGCGTAACAGGTTTGCGCTTTCTCACCGCTGCCCCTAGCAAAAAGGTTACGGCAAAAATGTTTGCTTTCCCTTTAAGTACCCATCGCGAATGTGTTCGTGCTCAATAAGCGTTGCGTCTCTAGGAGACGAATATGTCAAAAGAAAAAAAAATAAGGAAACGCAAGGTGCTGTGCATCGCTGGTGCTTTCTTTCCCTAGATAATATACTGTTAACAATCCCTCTTACGTAACTTAGTTGTAGTTTATTGTCTTTTTCCATTACCCATAACTTGAACCGCGCAAATGTTAACCTTCCTCTGTTTTTCTCTCTCTCTCTCCCTTTTTTTTTTTTTTTTTTGTTGCCAGGAGCTTGGCTATGTAGCCACCGTGGCGGTGCTAGTCACCACAACTAAAAAAAGATCACGTTTTCAGCCTTTGTGTCTCTCTCTCTTGGCTGCGGCAATCAAAACTTGAGTGCAAACGGTCTTTCAAATGATGAGCGAGAAATTCGTGCTGTCAGAGAAAAGCTACGCAATGATTCCGGGAAAACAAACCAAGAAGCTCTTCAATAATATTCGGACAGTAAGTTTGTGAGGAGAAAGGAACTTTTTTTTATCATTGAGCCTAATGTGTTACGAAAAAGTATTGAAAATGGCACCGAACGCGCTAATGCCGCTTAGTTAGTCTTCAAAGCCCAGTAGACCCTCTTTAAAATGAGCAAGTGCGTTTCTCTATGCACTGTGCTTGTGTCAAACTAATGGCGGTGCCTGTCCAGATTGAAATGTACGCAGTGTAATGGCTGTACAAGCTAGGGATGTCATTTTGTGCAAGTTTACATCACGAGTGCTGAGTCTGCATTATTCATGCTAAAACGCGGACAACTTGAGCTTGTGCATGCTGTTTGCAGGATTGGCTACGGCGCCATTAGTTGGGCAAACGGCACGGCGGGAAGCTAGCCTTGCCATTTTGATTGGACTTCGCTTTGATTGGACTCGGCCTCGGCTATTACGTCTCTGGCCAAGCATTTCCATTTGTAAAGCTCTCGCGAAAAAAAAAAATGAGCAAGAATTAAATCTAGAAGTAATGGAAATTTACATTCAAAATTTTCGGGGATATAACAGAAATTCCCTGTTGTGTATTCCGTGTTTCGAGTGTCATGTGGTAGATCCGTCTTCACAGCAATTAGCTTTGGACCTACAAAGGTGCCCGACATGAAAATGTCACGACCAAGAAACGTTTCTAGATTTGACGCTTACGTCATTAAGCAAAGCTTCTGCAAACGTACAACTGTAGCAGTCTCAGTCGCGAAGAGCCACTTGTTCTGTCGACAAGCTGCCCACGACAGGAAGGAACTCAAGATTTTTCCTTGCTCAGGTCAATTCGGTCCACGTTTTACGTGACATGCGTATAGGACCATTCAACAAAAAGATAGCATTCCTTTTTCTTCTTTCTGTATTAGTCATTCACTAGAAGTTACAACAAAGAGACGTTATGAGGGACTGCGTAAGTGTTCACGCTTGACGGGCAGGAAATTGCGAGATATTTGTAGACGAATTATACATCCAGGAAAAAAAAATGATTTGCTATAACCAAACGGCTTCTTTTTTTCAACCGGAAATGAAATTACAGGGTCTCCAAAAAAAGACAATGACTCAAGTTTGGGCACAGCCTGTCGTTGTAAGGTTCTCCGTATAGGCGGCAGCTAGAAAGCGAAAAAAAAAAGTTGCAAGGGGCCACTCCAAAGGGCAAACGTCATAACAGCCACGTTACTACGTTACAACGATGACGGTGACAACACAGTGACGTCACAACAATGTCGGTGGTGCCGCGTGTGCCGATGCGTCGAAGGCATAAAAGAAATTTCTCGCTCGTTCTGGTGTCTCCCTTTTATGCGAAAATAAATTTTGATGACGCACGTAAACATTATAGCGGCTACGTGAACGTTGAAAAGAAACTGGTTTCAGCGCACTTGACATTACAGCTTCATAAAACCACGTTATCCAAGGGTTAAGCAACTTGCTGTGCTTCGTAGCTTTTCCCGGGCAGTGCATATAAGCTAAAATTTGGTAGAACGCGCACGGTGTCATGTCAGTCTGCGCGGTCCAAAGTGGTCGTGCTTTCAATTTCAGGTCGCGGTGGAAGCATTCTTGTCTAGACAAAAGCGGAAGCTCGTGTGGTTGGTGCCAAGAGCTATAAAAATCAAGTCTTCGACGGACACCTGTCTGGTCGGGGGGAATCATTACGTTCTGGGTGCCTGGAACGTCAATACACATTTATTCACTTGTGGTCGGCGTCCTCGTCTTTTTACCCAAGAGCTATAATCTCTCCTCGATTGCTTCATCAGGTCATGTTAATCACCCATTTATTATAACGACTATTAGGTTCTTCTCATTTACAGGACACATTCCTTCTTAGAAGCCTTTTCTCTTCAGGGTGTGTCGAAACATTTTTCCCACCTCAGCTATTCGAACAACCTGGTAATTTTGGAACCATACCTGCATCCAAAGTCTTCCATGGCTCATGTCAGCAACTTGACCAAGGCTGCGATCGAATATAGCATTACTCTTACGCAAGAGCGTAGACGACAGCGACGTTTCACATGCTGACGTTATTGTATCTTGGGTGGACAGCTAAATTTATGAAAACAAAAGTAAATTACGCTATTGTAACTCGAGAAGAGCGGTTAACTAAACGTACGAGACATTTTGCCAGCAGGCCCACTGAAAAAAGGAATAAGGCATTTCTTTGTGCAAGAAAAAGAGTGCATCAAATTTCGTTTAAGAGCACTTCTCCGGCAGCGAACCTGCAACTCAGAACTTCGCACTCTGCAAATCGAGTTCCGCTCGCGAGCCAACACCAGAATCAATACGAATCTGTCGAGAACGTCTGAGGCGCGGAATTCACAACCCCCGGTTCCGGAGCTATACGCCACTAGACCAATGTCCTTGGTGGCCAGTAAACAAACCGCTGGCAATCTTCACTCAACCCGTAACCGTACTTTCGCTTTAACTCAGCCTGCCATGCATAGCAGATTCTGCTAACTCAAGATCATCAAGAAAGCTTCTGCTGGCGACAAAACGTCCCGCGCTGACCAGACAATGCTCCCAATAGAGTATGGTTTCCATCCTGTCGACGACCAGACTTGCCCTTGCCGATAAATCAACGTGCTCTCTCACACACGCACGCACACACACGCCTAACTACAAAAAAGGAGAAAACAGAAATAAATTGGCTAAGGAACAAAATTGGCAGCGTTTCTTTTCTCCATTGTGGCGCATTTAAACTCTGGCAGTCTGAAAGGGCAGTCGTCGTTGTCATCGCTGTCGTCGTTGTTGTTGTTGATTTTATTGTCGTCGTCGTTGATGATGATGATGTCGATGTTATGGTCCTCGTTTTTACTGTCGTCGCCGTCGTCGTGGTTGTTGGTGCTGCTGCTGCTGCTGCTGCTGCTGCTGCTGCTGCTGCTGCTACTGCTGCTGCTGCTGCTGCTGCTGTTGTTGTTGTTGTTGTTGTTGTTGTTGTTGTTGTTGTTGTTGTTGTTGTTGTTGTTGTTGTTGTTGTTGTTGTTGTTGTGATCGCACACCACGTGGGAAGGCTAGCTACGTTAAAGCCGGCCCCATCCCAACACATTGTCAAGAAGTCTCAAGTACACTTAAATACAAGTGCTCTTAAAGCACATACGCACGTTCTACGAACAATCTGCGTGTCCGTGTTGTCCTATTTCCCTGCTTCTCGCCCGTTCTAAAAAAACGACGTCTACGAAAAATCATAAATGCTCCTACGGAATTTAGCCATCGAATGTCAAAACGGCTGGAGATTATTACCCTTGCTATCAACAGCGAAGAACTCTTAGTCAATAATGAGCCGGCACGAGAGCCACGGTATCACCGCAAAGTTATATTGTGGTTTACATCGCACTTATTTACACTACACTTCGTTTACATCAAACTCTCACTGCATGCCTATATCAAGCAAACTTTGTTAACGTGTCATAATAACTAATCACTACACGATACACATGACACAGAAGACCACGTCCGCAGTCGGTAACTCACAATCACCTGAGCAGTCCTTACAACGGAAAAGTTTGCTTATCATTGAAGATGCGGTAATAACATTGCGACAACTACTTACACTTACCTTGACGCTGTTCACTCACGTTTCACTTAGTCACTCTTCAGGCTGCGTGGATTGAGTTAGAGCAGTTGGACTATGACGTCACACGTACAGAACCTCTCTGCTTATCTAAATCGCGAGGTAACAGTACCTTGAGTGCACATGTTCTTTCTCGCCCGGAAAGATACACAGTGCGCTTCTTACATAAACCTTTCCGTTCCCTTGTTATTGGAAACCACGGTTTGCGTGATTTAGCGAACAAAGGACAGGCTTTCCTGTGTAAGAAAGGGTTTCATTAAGATATGATAAAAAATAAAGACACCCTAAGAGAATATCACTGTGTCCGAAAAAGAAAGGGTAATAATAAAGGCGAGTAAAGGTGTACGTCACAGCATACAGTGTCCATTTTTATTTCTCGGCGCAGGCGAAAAGACAAAAAGGAAATGCACAGTCTATAGAGGGACTTGGCGCACAGTTCTTCAAAAGGAAAAGTCGGTGTTCTAATTCGTCAAACACGCACATCACAAAGATAGCAGTTTCACGTGCTTCCTTTTTTTTTTAACTTGTGTCATCGTTTTAAAAGGATCGTCCCTGTTCCAAAAAGCATGGGGACGCGAAATCTCTGCGCAGCGCACAGTATGAAAATGCAGTCCGCAGCGTTGGCATTAAGCCCCGCATTCGGGGAGGTCAGGCGCGACGCCATGCGGAAAGCTCGAACTCGTTATTCCCACGAGGACTCCCCCCCCCCCCCCCCCTTTTTTTTTTTTTTAGCAAAGAGGCTTCTGTACAGAATCACTGGTGAGTAAACTGGCCGGCGATCATGCTTATTCTCGCAGTTTGTTCCATATCTTGCGCAGCTGATCAGGTCGACCACTGCACGCGTTATCCCGGATACCATACAAATATCCCGATTTTGATAAATCTCGTAACGCTTGTGAATACCAAAATTTTCCTTTTTCTTGTTTCTTTTGTTCCCGCTTGTACAGCAAATTCGCACTAACGAGCTCTGCTCGAGATTGTATTGTTTCTGGGGGGTTCCCTTTGTATGCGGTATTTTGCAGTCTATATACTTTGACGAGCGTGAGCTGTGGGAGTTGGCTTTGTGAGAACGTTTTCGTACGGGCCGTTCGCTCCATTTTTGACCTTTTATGCTCGAAGCAGCGCGACAAATTGGCGGAAACGAGGAACTTACTCAGTACGGGGCACAGTGCTGTGTCTGTACCATATAGGTTTCCTTTCGCCAATTTTCCGCGCTCCTTCGAGCATGACACTGGGAGTTGCATTCGGTGTGGGGCATGACGTTGGAAAAGTACTGGGAAAATAGGCTTATGTGCAACATCTCTTGGCGTTTATTCTGTGCAATGCAAGCGCCTGTTGCCAAAGCGTACCTAATCACCCGTAGACGACAGCCCATTATCCAAGCTAAGGGTTAGGATAATCTGTTATGCGTTTCTTCTGTTTTTTTCATGCACGGGTAAGCAGAAGCGAGCTTTTATAAGGAAAGATGTGACATTCACAGTAATAATAAGCGAACTCTGGCTCACAAGGAGTTGGACTCTGATGTAGGCTAATACCTTGCTCAGCACACGTCCTTGAGTACGAAATCGTGGTGACTATGTGATTCTATTTTTATAAAGGTTCAAGGATAAACGCATCTAATTTACGAAAAGACAAAATTTTCGGTCTATTTTTCAGCAACCTGCAGATAATAATCCTTCTCTAATTAAGAATAATTGTTAGCCAATCTATTCCTTTTTTGTTGTTGTTGTCCTTGATGTTGTTTTTGCTTTTGCAGAGTACATCCCGTGCGTTAATGAAAAACCTAACAGAAGTGTTGCATTTATGTTATTATAACTGAATCACGTCGAACGTTACACAATGCGCAATCAAACAAAATGAGAGATACGACAAATGAAAACTGGGCTTGAATCGCGGGACGCTAACAAGACCCGTCCGTGGTGGATTAGCGGCAGTTGTGTTGCACCATTAGGTCCGTGGACATACAGGCTGGATTCCCGGGCAGAGTGGCCGCATTTGGATAGGTGTGAAGAGGCTCAAGTACGTTGATGTAGGGGCACGTTAACTAACTCTGGGTGGTAAAATGTAATCCTAAATATACCGTGCTCTCTAATTATATCGTCATTTTGCAATGTAGATACCCGGAATTCATATACGCTTTTTACACGTTATCAAGAAAATAAATGATGATTATTTCTGTGGTTTAGCGTTCCGAAGCTACGACAGGGTTGTGAGACACACTGTAGTGGAGGGCTACGAAAATTTCAGTCACGTGGGGTTCTTTCTCGTGCACTGAAATTGCACAGTACACGGGCCTCCAGCATTTCGACTCCATCGAAGTGCAACCGACTGGCGATGCCGGATCGAACACGCATATTTCGCATCAGCAGCCCAACGCCGTGACCACTGCGCCGTCTCGAAGGCACAAGAATAACTAAAGGCCATTCCAGGTCAAATGCAGCAGCTATAGGCCCACCTTAACGCGAAGTTCGTGTGTAGATCTCGTAAAATGGTGGACGCATTCTGCTAAGAGACAGCAACAAGCAAATTGATTGATTGATTTGTGGGGTTTAGCGTCCCAAAACCAGTTCTGATTACGAGAGACGCCGTATGGGAGAGCTCCGGAAATTTCGATCGCCTGGGTTTCTTCGACGTGTACTGACATCGCACAGTACACAGGCCTCAACATTTCGCCTCCGCCGAAATGCAGCCGTCGCGGCCTGGATTCGATCCCGCGACCTTCGGATCTGCAGCCGAGTGCCATAACCACTAGGCCACCGTGGCGGGGCAGCAACGAGCAGGATGCACCATTCAACTGAATGTGCGCTATAGCTTCACATCAGCGCTTTTAATTATTACGTTGCATGTCTAAAGCATGAGCGCATGTGCAATACCATTACTCCGTACCACCATCCTCCAGATAAACAAACACTGCGAATTTCACGCAACTGGGTGCTGCTGCATCTATATGCGACTCGAATACGTTAGAATGCGTTAAGAAAACAGGCCTCTTTTGTCTGCAGTGTGTCTGCTGTGTGTAGTGCGCGTTTTCATTGTATACACACCACACTTTCAATTCCCTTTTGGACTTTCCTTTCCCTGTACAGTAGTTGCCTCAAGAATTGACTTATACGTTCAATGCAAACCTGCGCAGTTATTTATTCTTCTCATCGTCGAGTAGCGATCCCTCGCGGTTCTGCTTGAAATGCTGTCGTTTGCACCGAGTACTCCGTTTTTGCTCGCATTCGAGCTCGCGCACATCTCTGTGGCACAACCATGCCTCCGGCGTTTTTTCGTCATGCAAACCACGCCATCCGAAATGCATCACTTGCCTTATGCGCCGCTTCGCTCTTTTTTATATATCTTTTGTTGTCCTTGCGCTGCGCTGTTACGCGTTCGGATGAGAGCTACTTTCTCATTCGTTCGACAAAGCCAAGAAATTTCGAGTTTCCCAGTCATCTCCGCGCTCACAGTTTGAGGCAACGTCTCCGCCACAAGCGGCGGCGACTAAAAAAAAGATTTATAGTTAGATTATCCTTCACTACGTTCTACTCGTGTGTCCACATTATTTCGAATTTCTGCAGACCGTCAGTTTCGGCCCATAGAGGACGGGCTATACGATGCATGAAAATACAGCGCTGCACAGAAAATATTTGTTGAAAAATCTGAACAGATCAAATGGAATGTGTATAGATACGTCACGCATTCGCTGAAATAAGTGCTTTTTTTTTTTAGAGTTTTACTGAAGCCGTAGGACTGGTGTATAAATGACCGCAAGAGGGCAGTTCCAGTCGGAAACGATCCGTGAGAAAAAAATGTTTGTTTGAAACTCCTAGTTCTTCCAAACATTGGTTCGAGCAGACTACTTCCTGAGTAGCGCGTTTGTGTACACGAAGTCAAGGATAATACCGGCTGTAATTTGCTTCAAGTACCTTGTCTAGGTAGATTCGAGGTAGTGAACACTCTTTCGCGAAAGAACGTGGGTCGAGATGCGCGAGACAGCCACGGTCAGTTTAAAGAAGTTGTTGCAAATTATCGGAGTAATTATATCGTTATTTCTGCGCACAAGCCGAGCAATATTCCCGACCTCGCACCTTAGGCAACTTCGCGCCTTAGACATGTCCCAGAAGCAATTACAGAAAGGAAAACATGGCGCTCATTAGTTTCAATTTGGCACGGAGAAAGTATTAATTCGTAAGCGTTGAGATGTAGCTATGTGGGGTAAGAATTAACCAAATCACTGACGAGATTTATTTAACGCCGCGAAGGAATATGGCACGATCATGTGATGCATTCCCCACGCAGGCCTGTTTTAAATGTGAAAATATATTTGCACCTGACAGATGTTTCTCTTCGGCACGTCGCTCTCAAACCTACACGATTTAAGTCCACCAGTTCTCAACGCTTGGCATTACAATGCAGTTGTGCTTCTCCCGAAGTGCAGTTCGTCTGTGGCAAGG
This sequence comes from Hyalomma asiaticum, assembly GCA_013339685.2. Classification (NCBI taxonomy): domain Eukaryota; kingdom Metazoa; phylum Arthropoda; class Arachnida; order Ixodida; family Ixodidae; genus Hyalomma; species Hyalomma asiaticum. The sequence goes on along the minus strand of CM023483.1, from coordinate 14,378,026 downwards.
CGCTTGGAGAGAAAATAAAGTGCAGAAAATCTTGAGAGCAAGCATAAAATTTCCGAGGGGCGGCGGATAGTGGCTAGAGCGTTCAGTATACGGATGTCTTCGAGGGGCAAGTCATTCAACGTCACAATACTACGCGAGTTGCATGCTTCAGGTAACGAGACATTGACAGTCCATCTAATGCAGTCAGCAAGCACGTGTTTCACTATCTCGAGAAGAATTGATGAATCCACTTGACAGCAGTAAAAGAGCAAGCTTTAAGTTCGAATGAATCTGCAGTGCCTTCGCAAACTTCTCCTCTGCTCGGTTGTCGAGAGAAATAAAATATATCACTCACCTTGACGAAGTGTCCTTCGCTTGAGTCTCTCGAAGCGGTTGATTGACGGCAGGCGCTCCCGTTTATCGGAGGGCAAATCGACGACTTTGACTTACGAACGGTGACACGAACCGAATCGGGTTGTTTCTTCCTTTTACTCGAACAGCGACGATACCGGCCAGCGAAGACCGGGAAAGAGGAAGCGCTTTTCCTGCGGTCGGAGTCGGTTTCGGGATGTGGCTGCTAGCGCGCGCTCCCAACTTTTTTCCCGAAGTGCGGCACCCGGGCCGGCGCTTTTGAACCCACCTTCCCCGCCGACTCCCGTCGCGACCAATGGGAGTGCGAGGCGCCGCTTTGACGTCGCCGTGTCGTCACGACGGGCCACGTGAGCCGCAAACCGCCCCGACGCCGACCGAAAGGCGCGTCGGATGGGGAGAAATAGAAGGGAAAGAAAAGGGGAAACGAGGGAGGGCGGGAAAATAGAGTCGCCGCGCGAGTCGGCGGCGAAAGGGACGGTTTCGCGGCCGCGGAGGCGGCAGTATAGCGTTGTCTGCGATGGACGCGCAAATCGCGACTCGCAGCAACGTGCGTGAGGTCAAGCAAGCCCTATTTCTGCGACTCACAAAAATGGGGAAGAAGAAAGGACAACTAAATCAACGATACCAGACGAAGTTGATGGTGAAGAAGACTCAAAATATGAAAACGACGCGGCGCGCATGACTGCGATGCTCGAGAGCGCTGCATACATAAAGGGACGCAGGAAAACAAAAGAAAGGAAATAAACGTCATAAAGGCGCGTTTCGTGACGTCAAATGGGCTTTTTGTCAGACTGATCCATTGCTTCTTCCATAAACTACGCATGTTTATAAGCTGCCTGATAGCAAATGCCTTGGTTTCCTCACGCTGTGCGGACTCCCTTGAGATAGAAAGAGAAAGCGCGAGAGATATTACTTCTCAAGATGAAGACGGCGTAATGGGCCGCTTCTGGGCCGCTTCTGGGTGAAGGGCGAAAACATTTAAAGGTAGGATAGAGGTTGACTAAGATTTTAGTGTGAGGAAAGTAATGCAAGAAACGCGCTCCAAGTAGGCGCCGTACAGATGGGAAAACAGTGTCTTACATGAATGTAGTGCCTCGGCGGAGAACCTTCCCGAAAGTTCTATACCGTTCGCGCCTGTTCGATATGTGGCATCGTAGTCAGTAATGTGGTCACCGGAGGGGCCGCAATGTTCCAACGGTCATTAAATTTTTATTTTAATGTTGGTCATTATATTAATTTGGAATCAATGAACCGTAGTCTCTCGCAAATTGTTTTGCTAGGGCCCTTTATTTTTGCTTTATTTATGTTGCTTACTAGACTGCTGGAGATTCTGAGAGTGCGAATGTTCGTCTTTTCGCGGATGCCTGTCGACTTACACATGCTAACTGCGGCTGTGACGATCAAGGAATCATATAGTATAGAGTAGTTTGAACATCGGAAAGAGAGTCTACGTTTATATTGCAAACAAATAGCGACCGTTTAAGTATGCTTAAAATATTACCAGTACTGTTCCTTCATGCGCTAACTGTTCCAAGAACTTTAGTAAAAGCACAGATGGACGCCGACCAGAAAAAAAAAGGTAATAATAAATAAAATTTATTGACGTTTCGGCTCCCACACGAGAGCCCTGTTCACCATGTCCATCTCTGCTTTTACCAGTGTTTGATCCCGACCAGATGATATTTCGTCAGACACTCGAATTCACGTTCCGAGGAGGTTGGCATCAAAATTATAAGCCAGTTATGTTTGTCTTCACACATCCATTTTATTCGCGCTTCAGATCACGTAAAGGTGTCTTTAAGAAGGCGCAAGCTTACGAATTCACTAGCTCCTGCGAGACATTTACACGCAAAGAAGGTTACACAGTCTCTTAGTGTGTTTTTCTGTGGCGGGAACGCAATAACTATCAGTCGTTATTAAAATCAAGAAAATTCTCTAACTACAAATTAGGTTTATATATTATCGTTACTGCCGGTGCTTTTCTTCAACAAATGTATAGTGCAGCGAAATAACGTCGCCGCTTCACATTTCCGCGGTGTAACCCCCGAAAGTGCCACCGTAAATACAAGACTTTCACTTTGTGTATCCAGCCTCCGTCCGCAAGATAAAATCATACTTCAGCATCGTTGTTCAGAAATACTAACACCCCGAATATCTCCTATGTCTTTCCTGCGAACAACCCCTCAGGAATAAAATTCCCGCAATAACCTATCGCCACAGCGAGCTGGGGATTTTGGGGAACAAGACTTCATGTCTTTATTGACTAAACGACGGCTCTCTTCCTCCAACGTGGCAGTGTTGGCCATGGATTTACAGAAAAGAACAGTAATGCATGGCGACGCATTACTGTTCTCTGATTCTGACAAAAAAATTATTGTTGCATTGTATAATACATTTCAGCAATGTAGAGTTACGATATTCCCAGTAGCTGTTACATAGTGCTGTATTATACAGAACAATATAATACTGTCTCATAATGTTTGCATTATATGACATCGCATACGCCACATTACATATTCATCGACGGAGAAAATAAATACAAGCTGGCAGAGGCACGTAAGACTGCTTACGTATTGGATTGAGAATAGTCCTGTACCAGCCACATGGCTAGGACTCATCGCATACGATCACGCGCGCGACTAGTCCTATGTATATAGACATATATATGCACGACATCCCATTTGTCCTTTATTTCCAACACTTTAGACGGAGGGGTCGTTCTTCGTCAAGGCATACAAAGAAGGGAGGTGCTATGCGAACATCACACACGACAGCTGAGAACCTCAGCGGAAGAAGGAGAGAGAGAGAGAAAGAAATCACGAGGAAAGGCGGGAGCTTAACAAAGCGCGTGCTCGGTTGGCTACCCTACGTTTGGGGAGGAGTAGAGGCGAATGAGGGACAAGACAGAGAAAGGAAGAGCAGGAAAAAAAAATAAACAACAGTACATTGTACCTTTGAAATATACTGTATTGTAACCAAAAAGCTTGCGGGCATAAAGTGGAACCAACCCGCTCAGGATAGGGTGGTTCCACTTTATGGGAGATCGTTGGGAGAGGCCTTCGGGAATCGTTGGGAGAGGCCTTCGTCCTGCAGTGGACCTAAACAGGATGATGATGATGATGATGATGAAATATATTGTACCTTTGAAATTACGTATAACACGCTCATACCATAGAAAGAAAGTCCAAAAATTTTCATTCAACACCACTGCTTTCCAAAAATCCTGTCCCCGAGCAGCACGTAGTTGGAACGCCCTGCCTGACGAAGCCCTATCATCCACAACTGTTTCTTCATTCATGTATGCGATAGCCGATCTGCCAGCTATCCTTTGAACGTGTTTTTGTTTTTCTTACTTTTTTTTTCGTCTCATTGACACAGCATTTACTGTGCGCGTCCGAGTTGCATTACTTTCTTTTGTTTAAAGCTAGCTCGATTATATCACATTTTGCTGATTGTGTCGGTATATCTGTTATTCTCGCCTTTTTATTAATAAAACACGCCCATTCTGTTAATAAGATTGCTGCATTGACTTATGTGTTCAATGTTTGTAAATTCCTATTTTCCTTCTATGTTTTTCCCGATATACTGTTTGTTTTTAAGCTTCTTCTGTTGTTTTCTTGCTTTGAAAAATGTATTAAGTGTATTTGTTAACCACTCCTGCCTACGACTTCGCATAGAAGTCGGCAGTATTGACTAAATAAATAAATAAATTTAGTGAGAGCACAGGTACAACGAGCTAAAGCGATAGCGCGGGTGAAGCCTTCGCAATCGTTCGTGAGGTCCCGTCGACTTCAGAAAGCACAGTAGCGCCCTAGTAGCCTCTAGCATGGGATAGTGCAGTGGTACTAGAGGTTCATAAGGACCTTCTGCTGGTGAGCATCATTGGTGCTCACCAGCAGAAGGTGAGCAGAAAGGTTTAGAGCAGAAAGGTTTAGATCAGAGCTTACCAGCGGGAACGTGGTGGAGGAATTAAGGAAAGAACAAAGTGGAGCTTTGTTCTTTTTTTGAGAGCTTTCACCTTTTCAACGTCGACGTTGCCGCCACAATATAGAGTAGTCGGCTTGCGACGCGGTTATTTTGTGAGGAAAATCTGAAATTGTTGCTCTCTCCCTCTCTGTCAAAATGTCCATCACTCAAGAATTTCTGGGCAGAGTTCTTATACGTGTATACGCACACTCAAGCGCCTTTACGACGAATGCTTCTTCTGAAAAATCACCGGCATAACAAAGCAATCCTTACGCCCCAGCCTCACTGAAAACGTTACGGTAGGCGACCTTTACAGAGACGTGGCCTATAGAACGAAATGTTTCCAAGGTCCCGATCACATTGTCCTAAAGACATATTACTGCATACATATTCCATCATTATCATCGCCTTTGTTCTTATGTAGTGAGCCTGTTACGAGGAATCAGTACGCCTACTACACAATATTTAACGAGCTTTTGAAAACAGCATTACTCACACCACTCGCACGTTATTATAAACCAATCTTCGCTAGACAGTGCTCTTCCTCTGCACGTCTTGCCGTTCCTCCGTACATACACTTTCTAGTGTGCTATTTATACGCAGAAGATCGGCAGCCCACGGGGCTGTCTGCGGCACTTTGTATACGCCAACGCTGTGTCCACATAATTAGACTCTCGTCTCGGTTTTACTTGGCGTACGACATACTCTTTCCGCTCTCCATTAAGTAAAAGGTCTAATGTCTCTTCTCTCGTAAATAACGTTCAAGTGCGCAAGAAATAAATACCGCGCGAACCAAGAAAAGCTATCATGAGTTTTGTCTCCTACGAGCGAGCAATCGAGGTTTAGCGCTTCCCGAAAGCCTCTGCGTTTTGCGCTATTCCTCCGAGCCATTACTTTCCGAGAACGGACATCTGCTCGTGTCGCTTGCGCGTAGAATAAATATTCGCAGCGGGCGCCAGCGGCATCGCTTTGAAGAATCGTTATCCCGTTCATTCTACGAGAGCGAAACGAAAGAATGCTGTTAGCGAACGGTTTCTTGGTAAACGTATGCGTTCGGAACAAACATATCTTCTTCTAGCGCATATGATACACGTACATACGTGCATATACTGATACTGTACTGGTTCTCTTTGTGGCTTCGGCGCATCGAACTTCCTAGTTTACATAACGCACTTCCGAGTCCTACAGAAAATGAGAATTCTATCGGGACGTTTTGCTCTTTTTTATTCGATGAACGAGAGTCGCTGCTCGCTTCTCGTTGTTTTGTAGGACGAGGCTTTCTTCAAGGTTTCCGCAAAGTGTCGCACGGTTGCAGCGCTGAACGAAACGCTGAGAGCTCTCTCTGCTGGCCGTACAAGCGAAGTAAACAGGTATCCGATGTCAGCAGTGTTCGGTATAGACCGCCGGCGCCAAAACGCTTTGCGGCATATACATTATTTTATTTCCTTTTATTCTTCTTCTGCTGCTTCTTCTCCTTCTCCCCAAGATTCGGTTGAAGCTCAGCCACAAGGGGTAAAAAAGATCTCCTTGGCCATGAATTCTTTTGCGTGGCGGCGTAGTGAGCAATCCGTCGTTGTCTACTGCATAGAGTGCATTAGTGTTATGTACGTGTAACCCCGTGAAGCAAAGCGAATAAGAGTCAACGCGCCTACGTCGCCAAACGCTACCGTAATCATCATATAGACTACGAACCACGTATTCCGAATTGTGAATAAACGAAGTAGCATATTGGGGTTCGCGATGTAAGCCCTATTTTACAATGAAGCAAAAATGAATGAGTGCGCCGAAAGCTGTACATTATCTGCTTCTTTTATTTTAAACACATGCATTTCGTCCCTCCCTCCCTTTCTTTCTTTCCTTCTTTCTTTTACCTTCCTTTCTTCCTTCCTTCCTTCCAAAACTGTGCCGAGTATTATTTTCTTTTTTTTAAGAGGGATGGCAAGCTTTGTTGATTATTCCCCGTTCCTTATACGCGAAGGAGTGGAGGGCATTGGTGAGTGGCAGTGTTTCTTCGTCTGATAAAATTGCTGAATTCTAGTTGGTGCTCGATTAAACTAATCGAAATATTTCGGCCTGTTGAAGCAATGTACTTTATATCGCAAGTCCTATGCACAACGCTGCGAAAAACACGGCGAAAAATATCACCACTCCGTTTCACGCAAGCTGGATGCTATGAAGCCGACGCTTTTCTTCAGGCCCTTGTGCAGCCACTCTTCGAACACAACGCGTAAAATCATGTGCGATAGGCACACTCGGTGCATATTTCCTAATATACTTTTGATGCTTCTCGTCTGAATGAAATTGCCCCTATTGAAACTTGTGCAGCAGGCTTATGGCGAATGGGTTCTGCGGAGTTCTGCAAGGTGGGATAACGTTTATGGAAGGGAATATTGGCATCCACTTGCTTGCAGCACAAAGCTACAAGGAAATCCATACCGATTTCCACATGGATTTCCACGAGCTTTGTGCTACAAACGGGCGGATGCTAATTTGCCCTTTCATAAGGCTCGTGGTGCTTCCTCAGGCACTGCACGTACGTTTGGGGTATCTTACTGATCCAGTTCATAACCTATACTAGATGTGAACAGCGCAAACACGGCGACAAAAAATGTTTTCTCATCTTGTCGTGTTGCTTTTTTCTTTGTTTACATTCGCTATAACTTTCCTGTCACGTGTACATGAATTTCGGAAGGGTCAGGGACTAACTTTTGCACTGTGCCATTTGTCCGTTGAGAAGCATTATCTTTGGCACACGCGGCAAGACGCTTCTGAACAGCACATGAAACACACAGAAGGAGCATTAACCAACTCAGAGTGCCAAGCTGTTCCGAACGTCTTAACCAACGAAGTAGCCTTAGGGGGGTTTTGTAACATTCGCAGATGCGGTATTCTACCTTAGTAAATTATTATGCTGGTAGTCAGTCAAGATTTAAAGTCAGTCAAGCCCCATGTGGACGCACTATATAGACGCACCTGTGGACACACCACATCCACAAACACACGTTGTTAACAAAAATCGTTTTTAAAACTCCGTGAAACTGAAACTGACCTGAAACGTAATGAGGAGTATGATGAAGTCATGACGCTTTTATACTCCGCCGCTTAGCAATGATAGTGAAATGATGATATCTACCGTATTCACTCCGCTCAAACGGAGTAAATGATAGGGTCATTGGAGTTTTCGGGGCTGATACGCTGATAAAAGCATCCATGTCGGTTAGTTTTTCCCTACAATGTATGCGCCACAGGTGATTGAAGAAAACCTTCCAGCTTTTGGGATGATATCAAAAACTGTCCTATAAGCCACTTAACGCCTATCGAGTTTGTGAGTACGAACTGTTTGTCTGTCCTGCAGTGCGACCTTGCGGCTTTTTCATTCAGTAGTCAAAAGAATCCATCGCTGGTTGAGGTGCGTGCAAAACGGATTAGGTTTTCATCGCAGAATCTTATCCACTCAGAGTGAGTTCGTGGGCTTCTGAGAAAGCAATGAAGCGCCAGTGTATCCGATGCGTGAGACTCCTCATTTTTAATGACATACTACGCAAAGAATGACAACTGCTGAGGTTTAGGTTTGAAAGCTACACTCCAATGATGAGTCACGCCGTGGTGGGTGGCTCGGGAAATTTCGACCACATGGGGTATATTTTTTAACGTGCACTTACATCGCACAGTCCACGGACCAATATCATTTCGCCTCTTTCGAACTGCGACAACTGTGCCCAGGACAGAACCATCAGAACGGTATTCAAATAAGCTAGTTGGTTCGTAGCTTTATATACTTAGACAAGCGAAACTACATAAAAAAAGGAAGGGATATAAAGGGAACAGGCGAGGACGTCGCTGTACTAACGACTGAATTTTATTTCTTCGTGCGCAGCTAAATATCTAGCCAAATACACACAGACACCCACATATCAGTATTAACTTGTGCCTCTTGTCATTTCCGAAGGGAACATCAGCTCCCGGAAAGACTGGATAGTGCTTTTCTCAGAAGAGCCACTGACTCTGCACTGGTGCACGTTCTCTCTTCTTCATCTCGGTGCCCTCCATAACCTTCCTTTCTTGGTTGTTGTCAACTTTTCTTAGCAAATTAGCTTAAGAGATGCTTGGCATGCGCAGTTCATGCAATGAGCCGCGAGACTTCCAATGGGTGCGGTTGTCTTTAGCGAGTCCACGTGCTCCCTTGTCCACTCATTAAAGAATCGTCCTGTTTGGTCATTCGGGCCCAGCCGTATGATAAAGGAACGCAATAAACGATCGTTTGCTGGCATGGTGAGTATGCTGTTCGGTTGTTCTTGTCACTCGTTCCTTTCTCTTTGTCGTTGTTTACACTCTAGCACATGGTTGAGTCATGGCTTTTCAATTTTGAGGCCTCGTCTCACAAGTGACGGTTAGCAAACCTTGGAGATGTCACGTGTCGCCGAGCCTAGAGGCCTGTCTTTTAAAAGTTTATCACATTTGATAAGGGCATGACCTTCTTACTCCTGAGAATAACATTGCAGAAAGTCATTGTCCGTTTGTGGCTGGGGACATATGGAAGCAAAGCTATTATTGAACCTTGCTTCTTTGCCTTGCCAGCTCCGCTGTCTCGCAGGTCTAAGGATTTTTCGGGATAAGCCTGCGCCTTTCAGTTCGGCAACAGAACATCCTAACGACTGTACCATCTAGAATGGAAGGCAGAAATTTATTATTATTATTATTATTATTATTATTATTATTATTATTATTATTATTATTATTATTATTATTATTATTATTATTATTATTATTATTATTATTATTATTATTAAGCACGTTCTAAACTTACGCCTACTTCCGCACGTCTGATGGACCGAGTGTTTCTTCGCTTCCATTCGCCACGTGATAAATTACGTTTCTTTTTCGTCTTTTTTCTTCGTCTCTACAGTGTATTCTCGACGCACTTGGTCTCACACAACACGGACAAGTGGCACGAAAATGTGCTGAAGTGACGAATTGCAATGGGTCTCATCATGCTTCTTCGGAGGACTGTCCTGTTAATAAAAAGGAAATGGCCATACTCAAGAAAATGACTAGGGGACACTCGTCTCACCGAGAAGCAGCCGCGTTCATAAAGCTGAGAAAATATTGTCACCTACTGTGCTTTAAAGCTTCCAGGGTGTCATTACCACGTGAACACCGTCCAAGATCACCACCAACCTCTGCCGCCGAGGCCAAACGAATTCTGGTCTAAGGACAAACAAGCGTCTAACAGGGAGGTATTTTGACCCCTGGCTTGAATTTCCAAAATTTCTTGCGCCTCGGCGTCACGAGACTTCGACAGCAAGAGAGACTTCGTCTGTTCCAAGTGCTCGGGTGAAGACCGGAAAGCCGACACCTGGCCCGAACTCCCTATGTTAGAAGCGGATGATAAACGGCATCATATTTGGATAGTAAACACTTGGTCTGTTCCTGATAAATGACCAGATGAGGAGAGATGAAGTTATTGCCATGATCAGTTCACTTGTAATTGCTATATGTGTGCTGCTAGAAAAAATGCAGACACCGACAGCTCGAGGCGCGTTGCAAGTGCTTGATTTCATCAATCTAGTTTTCGCAAGCCTTCAGAAGTCCAGTGATTGAAAAATCTAACAGCAGCACCATGTCTCGGCAACGACGGTAGTACTCTGTTCAGGGATATCTCAGAAGGGCCTTCGTACTTCATCGGGAAGTGAGGTGCCTGAGGTCAGAAATCGCGGAACGCTATCATGCTGGCTGACAGTGTTTGACAAGGAACACGCGTCATTTACAACCTTGGCGGCACTGCGATGAACTCTACCTTTAATTATTTAACAGTGAAGCTTTTTAAGCTCGAGGCTTCGGCTGTTCGTCGTTAACAGAAAACTCAGTCCTGCTGTTCCTATCTTTGCATTGCCTAGCAACCAGATGTCATAGCTGCGCCTCGCTTCGGTATGCGTAGCCACCACCTGCGGCCCGCGTATTACGACGCCGAGACTAATCATGGGACATGGACGCCAAGTCCAAACTGGGCAAAACATACCCAATCACGCATCCGGTCCAGTTCAAACTGGGCACGGCCTAGCCTATAGGACAATTCACAACATCGCGAGGTAACGTCATGGGCCCGTCAAATTCAAGTAACGCATATGGTGTGACCCGCGGAATGCAAAGGCTTGTTAGTTGAGCCATGTAATCGCCACATGGCCAGCCCCGACACAGCCGCCAAATTCAAATACGGACCATGTAATGAACCCGTGACGAGCTATGTCACGGCCCCTGCTAAATTCAAAGACTGGCCGTGTAATGGCCACGTGAACAAGACATGGCACCGCCAAATTCGAAATAGACGTAGCCATGCGACGTGACCAAGCATGGCGTCATCGCTGGGCAGGTGACGGTCAGCTTCACTGTTTGCAGTATTCGCACCTAAGAGCGAAGTCGACCGCAATATTTTTTTTCTCTTCCTTTCCTCTCAAACTGTTACTCCTCTTTCCCCTTCACACGTGCAGAGCAACTAGCCGGCCTCAGCCCAGGTCAACCTCTCTGCTTTTCGTTTATTCTTCTCGCCCTTGCTTAATTGCTTTCTTTCTTCGTCTTTTTTTTCTTCTTTATTCGAGGCCAGCCAAGACGCGAAAGTGCTCAGGGAACGTCAATAGAATCCGAATATATCGTCAAAACGTAACCGACAATAGTCGAGTGGGCAGTGACCCTGTCCAGCCCGGACCAACAGCAACAAGCCCTGATCAACCGAGCCCGCACAGCGGCAAGAGCAAATGGTCCTCCGGGCTGGAAGATACAGCTACTAACCACTTTGAACTTGTCAATAATAGATGTTTTACTATCTCTCTCTCTCTCTCTCTCTTTCTCTCATAATGATGTGGTCGGCAGTTTCTTTCTGGGTCGCAATATCATTCCGTTTTTTGTTAAACTTCGTCATTCTCCATTTAATTTGAAAGGCGCCTTGGCGATAATAGTTATATTCCTTGGTTCTTAGAAGCGCCGTAATGATAAATCCGCTGAGATAACTTCGCTGGGAGAACGTTTCGAATTTTGCTCCGTACCTAATCCTTCCAGCCTTAAAAGGACAACGCTCTAATAGAATTGCCGATTTCACCATAACACCAGCGCATTAGGATGCGAGATAATGGGCTCCTTCTTTAGTTTGGTATAGTTTTTAGCCTTATGCCAACCAACCGTGTCCATGCAGTGGCCCATTGTGAGCCTTTTGGATCAAATGCGCACTGCAAGCAAGTTTTAATGAGAAATCCGGGCAGCTATTTGCAGTCAGATCGCGGGCGACAGCAGAGAGGTAAAGCTTTAGGAACGTGAAAGAGATGTAAATCAAATTATCCGGCATCTCGACTCGAAGACATTCTCTGCCGAATCCGTCAACACTGGAGACGCGATCGCTTAAGCTTCTTCGCTAGCCCATTGTCCACGGATTAAAGGCAGTTGGCATTAGATTAGAGCGTCGTCGGCTCTTGGATTTTCTGTAGGCCTGCGAGCGCTCTGGCTAATGCCTGCGGTATACAAAGCAAAAAAAGGGCAAGAGGGGGGGGGGGCGGGGGGGGATTGGTAACACTAAAATTATCCGGTGCGAACCACCTTCTCTCGTCGATATTTCCCTCATGATATGTCTCCAGTTTCATATCTCATATCTACACGACCTAATCAAACTTAAACATTTCGGTCAAGAAGCAGTTAAGTACGTTATATGCGATCGAAACATTACGAAGAAGTCGGCTAGCAACGCTTAATGAGTGAGCGAAACAAATTTATTGATTATCCTCTAGTTTTATGGCCTGGATCAAGGCCGCACCGGAGGCAGTAGAGAGGTCCTGTCTCTCGGTAGCTTCCCGGACTAGCTGGATGGCCCAATGTCCTGGCGATCTTAGCAAGGCAGTGCGGCTGTCCACCGCGCTCCGAGTTCATCTGGAGGAGCTCCGATTCTCCTCTGAACTGTTGCGCAATCCCGGGGTATATGCTCTTGGGCTGCTGCTCTATCATTACGTGACTTATATTTGGCCTGAGGGTATAATTCTGGAAATATGCGGTTAAAGTGTCCAGTGTTCGTGTAAGTTCTGTTTTGGAAGTGCCTCCAGACAACTACAATGGCTAGAGCATAGGGCACTCAAGGCGGAAGCTGTATGCCCGAGCCTCTCAAGTGCTCGTGTCCCCATGCTCCCGATCCCGCTTTCGCTTCCACGCCTCTCAGAGGAAAGTCTTTAGTCACGCACCCACGAACTAGGCACGCCTTTATTCATTCAGCGGCGAAAGCCAGCCGCGGCGCAGGAGAAGCGCGCACGTTTGGTACCATGGGGGCTCAATTTCCACGCAGACCGGCAAATTTGTTTTAACAATTATTTATTTATTTATTTATTTATTTATTTATTTATTTATTTATTTATTTATTTATTTATTTATTTATTACAATACTTTCAAAGCCCAAGGGCATTACAGAAAGGAGTGGTTAATATAGAAATACAAATGTGCAGAAATACATTTCAAAAACAAAAGTTAACAAGATATCATGTCTTGCATGGCACTTTTGAAGCTCATGTCAGTAATTCCTGCAACGGAGGCGGGAAGGTGGTTCCATTCTCTGCTGGTCTGGGGATAAAAGAATCGTTATATAGGTTGGTTCGGCAATGTGGGATACCAACCTTAAAGCTGTGGTCCACGCGTGGTGAAATGTACTCAGGTTGAAGAAAAAGGTGGCTTTTTAACGCTTCATTTTGATGATAAATTTTGTGAAAGAGACAAAGACGAAGACATTTACGACGTAAGGACAGATCAGGCAGCTGTAGTGTGTTCTTCATTGTAGATACAGAAGCGTAGCGGGAGTAATTGGACAAAATAAACCGGGCGGCACGATTCTGAACAGATTCAAGTGTGTTGGTTAGGGCGGTTTGGCTGGGGTCCCAGATGCTGCATGCGTATTCTAATTTCGGGCGTACTAAAGTTTTATACAGAATTAATTTTAAAGAAGAAGGTGCATTGGAAAAATTGCGGCGCAATTTGATCCAACGTGGCAGCTTAGCGGCTGGGTGTTGGCCTGCGAAGCTCATGGTCGCGGGATCGAATCCCGGCCACGGCGGCAGCATATCGATGGAGGCGAAATGCCAAAAAAAAAGTGCACACTTGTATTTAGATTTAGGCGCACGTTAAAGAACCCCAGGTGATCAAAGCTACCCAATAGCCTTCCACTACAGGTTGTCCATCACAACCATACCTGGTTTTAGCACGTAAAACACAATCAATTTTTATTATTAAGACTATTATTTGACTCTGTTTGCAGGATACATAGCGAAGAAATTTCCATCGGTGAGATCTCTCTTTGACGTATTATTTACAGCGTTCTTCTTAGCACCGACTGCTAAGACGCCTGGATTTATCGACTAACGAGGCAGTAAAATTCGTTTGCAGTGATAATGATACGTTCACTGTGGCAACTTGGCTTCCTAGTCATATTGTGTACGTGGCACGTAAAGACCCAGCAATTATATTGTCACGGCGCTTCTGGAAAGCAAGATGGAGGATAGAGAAGAGCAGGAAGAAGAGGAGTTCATTCCCTGGCCTCGCTTCATCCGGTTGTTCGGCTCGGAGCCTCCTCAATAAGCGTCACCTCTTAAACGACTTCGGCCACGTAACAATATTATCGTTATTAGGCTACCCAAAACGCATTGCGACCCTTTACCACTGGCTCTACAGGTTTCATCAGCATCAATCTATTCGGCCTCCAATACAGTCAATCCTGTCTGGGGAAATCAAGTGTACTCGTGAGTTTTCTGACCAGAAGCAGCACCAGCTCGGGGTATTTCCTTAATCTCAGTTTCAGGCCCATCAGTCCTCCATTTCCGGATTCCTTGTTTGTGTTACGTATATGCAATGGTGTAGCTGCCTCGGTATAGGAAGCATCGCAAGTGTTCTAATGCGGGGACGTAGTGTAACAAAACCCAAAGCTCTTACAGTGTTACAGCTGTCAACAGCCCCGCCACGGTGGTCTAGTGGTTATGGCACTCGGCTGAAGATCCGAAGGTCGCGGGATCGAATCCCGGCCGCGGCGGCTGCACTTCGATGGAGGCGAGATGTTGAGGCCCGTGTGATGTGCGATGTCAGTGCGCGTTAAAGAACCCCAGGTGGTCGAAATTTCCGGAGACCTCCACTACGGCGTCTCTCATAATCAGAGCTGGTTTTGGGACGTTAAACCCCACAAATCAATCAATCAACAGCTGTCAATAGTGTTGGATAAACCCCGCAAAAAAAAGCAAAATATGAGTTAAATTCCTGGTTTGCTATCTCTATGACCTCTTCTTTATACTCTACAGTCGGCATATAGCATATACAATTACTTTGCATAAAGTTGTAGTTTTAAAGGAACGGCGCTATTTGTTTTCTGCCAGATTTCCCCTTACATTGACAGACTCCTGCCACCTAGCATATCCCCCCCCCCTTTTTTTTTTTTCTTTTTCTTCTTTGAGCTTGTAAGCCGTTACTTTTATGCGGTTGAGCCGGCGCAAAGTTTTCGGTGAGTTTGTTCACTGCGGGTTCATTCTGCTGTCCGAAAATTTTAGAAAACGCAGAGGCTGTCGGTGGGTTTCTGCCAACTTGTGACAAATGCCCCCTGTCTTGTTGTTTTCTACATCACAGTTTGTTCTCTTCCATACTATCTATTCTCTATAAGTGATTTTTATTCATTCATTTCTCTTAATGTATTTCTTTCTTACATTTCTTGTAATTAAGCCCAAGGAAATATCTAAGACACTGTATATCATGCTGTATGCACGTAGATTTGTTGTAAACGTGATACACGATGCCCGGACATACTGAACTCAGTGGAACACCAGATCGCCCTCTCTGGAAAAAGCCAATAAAATTGGCTGTGCTCACAAAGGCGCTCACATTGCAAGCAAGCGCGCTACACTAGTTTAATTAACAACACACAAATACTACAATGAGTACCTGATACGCGGCAGTATCCGAAAAAAAAAAAAGGAAGGGCTTGGTTTTGTTTTTTCTTTTCTTCAACTGGTAACTCCTACATGTCGCGGACAAACTTTATTTACGCCTACTCTTGTAACATTCTCGGTGAATCTGAGTGCCGCACTTACATGTTAAACAACCGTACCTCTGGTTTCCAGGGCTGTAGAAAGTGAAATTTGGCATTAGTTCTTTTTTTTATATAAAATTTATGTTAGGACTGGTAACTACAGGCTGGACTGTTGCTGCTGCGCCGGAAAACTTTTGCGACAACGACGGAGTTTCATTTTCTCATAGGACTATACCGTACAGACAACGACAACGCATTAGTGTGGCTGAAGTGAAAGATGATCCGACGAACCCTAATCCGATGAAAAAATATCGTACAATACGAGGCACAGAGTGTCGCGTTTGCTTCGTGTTTCGTTCGGATGACTAGTTTTCTTTTCAAAATATTCTGCAAGTGGATCTCGCGGAAAATGCCTGTCGTTGTAATAAACTACTGACCGTAGTCTCAATGGTCCGCTAAGTAAAACCACGCTGATGCGACCTCGCCGGTCTGAGTGCAGATATCATCAGCGCCAAGATGCTGAAGATAATCTAGGCAACTCCGGTGTTAGGACTCGCTCTGACGAATAAAATACTGATGCTGATTAGAACAATATTGTCCCTATGATGCGTCACTGCAGTGACATTTCCAATGTGTCGGCTTAAGTGACCTTTGCAAGAAGCCAGTCTTTGGAGTTTGCATTTACAACGACATAAGCAAAAGGCGAACGTCGAAATTTGATACCTGTCGAACGAAGTCTGCACTATCTTGTGCTGATGAAAATTCAGGGTACTTGACTTCGCGATCGCTCGTTCGCAGTACTTCCTCCCGATCTTGATTTACTTACAGGTATTTTGCTTCTTGAGTTATGGAATATTTGTAGCCACCTTCATGTGTTAGAATATCTTTTTTTTTCTTTCTCCGCCACCTTCTTCCTTTTCTAGAGTCTAACAGACTATAAAAATTAATACATTAAATTTGTGTCACCGCAAGCCCATCACGGAGAATAAGCCATCGTACTGCGCCCACTTCATTTGCCTAATTGCCGCTACGGCACCTGCAGTGCCTTCAGGCAAGTGCGCAAGAAACTGCAAGGTGCGCAAATTACCGAGCACCCTATACTATATGCACTGGGCATGCAACAAAAAACCCCAGAACAACGCCTATCGGGTCATCAAGAAGAGACCAATGGGAGGCAGAGCCGCCAAGCCCAAGTCCCGAGCACCAGCCGCAGATGGTGAACTGGGCTAAGCTGCCAGCACAACGCTGCCTGGAATGAGGAGATTGCCCATCTCCTCACGTAAACAGCCTGATCAAGAAATAGCGTTCATTCTCTCTCTCCTCCCTCTCTCAAAGCAATATGCCTCTAGCACTAATCTTCATGGATCAATGGTTTCCCTGTCCTCATGACATGCATGTGACTGAAAACTAGGCGGTATAAGATGTACACTGATGAAAGCCCTGCCTAATTGGATTGTGACTAAATGCACTGATGCCATACAAGCGCGCTAGCCCAGGTATTTACGATTGCTAAGTGATCCCTCATGCTATACCGCATCCTCTAGGTGACAAGTGGGCTCGACTGTTTCTGGCTATCTATTGGCAACTGCAGAGGCTGATGCTTCAGCTCGCATAATTGTTCAAGTAAAGAAAGATGGCTATTATATCCCGTGTCGCGGTGACATTTTCGCTAAAGCTTCTGGGTTGTGCCGCTGGTTCGTGGTGTTTTGTCTTGTCTAAAGCGAGAACTTCCCTTCTGAACATCCTAAACTAAATTTATCTTAAGCGTCTCAGTTACAACACAGCGACAATAGCTGCACTGTTCGTGACAACAACCAACAACTTGTTGGGATAGCCGCATCAGATTATTATTATTATTATTATTATTATTATTATTATTATTATTATTATTATTATTATTATTATTATTATTATTATTATTATTATTATTATTATTAAGCCTGCCGAGCGAACCAAAAGTTAAAAGCAAATGTTCATGAGTGGCAAGTCTCCTGAAAAGATGCAACCCTCAGAGAGGAACTTTTTGCAACGGAATTCAGCTGCTTGCGCAGTGTCGGTGCCTGGGTCGAACGTTCCAAAAGGTAAAACAGACGCTGTTTGCATGCGCTCCCTAATTTCTCGCGAGAAGATGAACTGAAAAATGTGTCTCTTTGAATGAGAACGCAACATCGTCTGCACACAGCGCAGAACAAAGGTAGGCGTAAAGAACGTATATCCATCATAAATCTACTTCCAGATTCCCTGCCTCATTGCATGTGTACAAAAGTACGCCAGCGAGACTAATGCCTCCCACTTTATTTGAGATTCCCCAGCACAAAATCTGGGGCAGAAAACTGTAACGTAACTAAATTTTGAATACTTCGTATATGTAATAAATCACTCGCCTAAAGCGACACACGCGTAAATGAATGGTCTACTCATCTCGAAGACAAAGTCGTCGCGAGTAGCTGCAGCGATTCAAACAAACCAGACTAGCGTCACTTACTTCTTTTTTTTTTTTCTCTCGCTATGGAAGTTCCTACGTAACGCCGTTGCCCATATGACGCGTCGTTTGCTTCTTTCGGTAACGATGGACGTTTCTGCCTTTCCTGCGCAACAGCACGCATTGCGTTGCACACAAACGAAAGCATTTCGACACCCTCTTTTTTTTTCTTTCTTCACGCTTGCGCATGCAGCGTGGCATCAATTCTTGAACAGCCAAGAAACGTCTGGGTGCACTCACCGAAATGCGCAGATTGTTGCGCTTCGCGCCTGGCCCTGGATATGATGCTTCCACGAGCGCACACTAGGTGGCGAACGGCGTGTTGTAGTCGCATTTACGAGGTGCAAGCAGCCTGCAGACAGATACACCGCGTTCTCTTGCAACATTTCACTCTAATCAGTTTTCTTGAGCAGTGTTATTAGAGAGTATGACAGAAACTATCGTGCGAAATTATCATATAACTGTGTTATGAATGGTATAAATTCAGCTACCCCGCCTATGCAGGCAGGGAATTTCGTCTACTGCAAGCCCCATGAGATAGAACTGATAAGCTATTCAGCGCGACATCTTGCAAAAAGAAGCGCTAAAGCGGCACGGAGCGTTTTCATTTTTGCAAAATTGGAAGCCTTCTAAATGCCTCAAGTGAGGATCGGATTTGCGCATAATGCTGTCCGCCCATTTAAGACCGGCCGTACCGAATTCCTGCTACGTACTTGTGTACATTACGCATTGAGAGAGAAGACGTCGAACACCTTCCGTAGTCGTGCTAGAGCTAGCGTGAGCAAAAAGTAAAAAAATGACAAGTAAAAAGTACGGGCATAAAAGCACTCGTTCAACACCTTGCATTATCAGAAGGGCTCGCTATTGCGCATCAGTGAGATTGGCGCTTTTGTCTTACATATTTAAAAGACGCTTCTCCGTCCGAAAGGAGGGAAATTCCCCGTTAGCATTGCACGAGACGTTACGGCACAGGCTATTGCCGGCAATAGCCCGTTTGTTACTAGAACACGCAACCAGCAACCACTTAACCAAGCGAATTCCCGCGAGGTCGCCCACTATTCTTTACATACCGTGCGAGCCCACGCTTCTTGCTTTGCAAGCCTGCGCTTTGTCAGGGGATAACGCCATCACACAGATAAGAACAGTTCTTTGAAGGAGCAGGCAAGAAAACGTTAGGCAAGAAGCACATTACACATAGTGCTCACGATATGGTATGTTGTATCACTAAAATGTAACATTTGCATCCCGTTTAACGACGGCTACATACGTGACTTTCTACCAAATTAAATTGCATCCTAGGTTTAATGTTTCCAAAGCGCGCAATAGTTTATGAAAGACGGCGCAGTGAGGACGTCCGAGTTAATCTTTACAACGTGCCGTTGTCCTTTTTTTATTTTGTGCCCGCATGTGCGCGCCTGTGCTGTGCGCGAGCGATACTACATTGCAGTTCTAGTTTTTTTTTTTCGAAACATTGGCTGCCGCCGGAACATTAACATCGTGACATGGCTTCAATCCTCAATGTCATGTACAGTGCTCCGCAATCTCAACGGTATACTATAGCGGTCCACAATTCTGTGCGCCCACAAAACGCTGGGCGGTCTCTGGACAAACGAATGCAGCCACAATGTTTCACAAAGGCTCTCGTTCACGTCGCATACGACAACACGCCAATGCGATGCCGACAGCGCTCAGTGGTGACACGAGAGCTGCCAGCAGCAGTCACTCGCTACTGGTATCACGTATGTATCGCTGAGCGCTATGTTTGTGGTCGCGGTAGGAATGACCTCAATAGGGACAAAGGCGACTGTTCAAAATTGTTCCCAAAGGACTGGGCTGGCACGTCCGCGAAAGCTGATATTTTGCATGGGCTAAATACCACGCTCAAGCAGGGAGCGGGATATTAGGGCAAATAAGGCAGGGAGGAGTTGGTGACGTAAGTATCGAAACTGCTCATGCCTTGAAAATTTTCAATAATCTGTCTTTGAATTTATTAATCGTTATTGGTATATCCGTATATTTTGCGAATAGTTTACAAATATTTGAAAATGTTAGTGGGGCGAAACTGAGCGCCACATTGCGGCCAAAATACGATAAGTTTTGTCAACATTGGTATATAAAGGACAAAACATGAGAGGCTACGTACAGCGTTCAACGAATGAAACGCGATACTCAAAGCGCATGACTGCCGATACCTTCTCTGTTATATCTTCGCGCTGCAAGCAGCGATCTGGTTTAGTATACCCAGTGAAGATAAGAAAATTTTTGAATATTTATGATTTAGTTTGATCCCTCTGTGATCACGCAGTATACTACAATAGCACAAAATTCCGGGCTGCCACGGTCTGAGTATTGCGTTTCATTCTCTGAGCGCTGTACCTAATTCGTCGTCCTAGAAGCGGGTATTTACCGGCTATACAACAATCATTCGCGCTTGATCAACATTCTGTGGATAACTAATGGTCTGCTAATTAACAGCTGAGTTGTTTAAGGCCGATGTTCATTGTTGGGGAGCGTCGTTCAGCGGAGCTTTCACACAGAAGGGAAAAGCTCTTGTCCTTGACCAACTACCCACACTGTTACGTGATAGTTATTATGAGAAATAACGAAAGGGAAGGGGTCAAGACTCCTTCCCTTTCGTTATTTCATAGCTTGGGCCTCGTTGCGGCAGACTTGGTGCCTTAGGTAGCATGCGAGGGCTTATTAGGCAGCAGCCATCTCATCTAAGTTCACGTTCTACGTGACGCCTCCTGGCAAGAAAGTGTGTTCCACACTTTCTTGCCAGGAGAAAGAAAGAAAGAAAGAAAGAAAGGAAGAAAGAAAGAAAGAAAGAAAGAAAGAAAGAAAGAAAGAAAGAAAGAAAGAAAGAAAGAAAGAAAGAAAGAAAGAAAGAAAGAACAAGTCTCTGGTTGCGCAGAAGGAAAAAGCGAACGTGCATTGCCCATCCACCCACCGCCTACATCCTTGCCTTCAACCCACTGCTACATAATACATGATAGTGCTCGTGAACTTGACCACCCTCGCCCCGGTTCAGCTGCTTACTCAGATTTCACAGGCGCGGAGCGGGCTTTGCCTCTTTTCCTTCGAATGTTGCATTTGCGCATAAAATGCTAACGTTATGAACGCGTGGACGCTAGCACATAAAAGGTCAGAGCGAAAACATGCGAGGATCGCTGTACATTGTAATGTACTGGCTGTTTCGATATTTGAGAATTATTCGAAAATTATTCGACATTCGTATTGGTTCCATCCTTACCCGATATTCGAGTCGTACTCGATTTCGTCTCGAAAAGGTAGCGCTAGTTCCACACATTGAAATCCGTTTCACAGCAGAGCAGCGGCCCTCTTACGAGATCCAACTAAGACACACAAGGCTTCCGGAAATCGGCGCCCAAACTAAAAAAATAATAATAATAATAAAGAAAACTTGCATTTGCAGAAGCAACACCACAGAAATATTAATACAGCACCTCGCGAGCCTACGTCTGTAGCATAGCGGTTAACACACTTGGCTTCAGAGAGTGGGGGCCCCGGTTTAACCCCCAGCACCGGCAACAAGTTTCATTTCTTTCTTTCCATCCTTTCTTTCGTTCTTTTTTTATTAGAAAAATCTGAGGCTTTCATATGCCGCGCGAGGTGAATCCGCCGCTGGGCTTGAAACACGCGCGCTCGCACCTGATTAGTTAAAGGGGGATCACGTGCCCTGGTGGCTCATACAATCAACCAATGAATATCCCACGCACTACAACTACAACGCCGACAACGACACAGGGCTCGTTAATATATATTCGCAAGAGCAGTCACTCGCGTAATATTGCCTACACAAGTGATATACTGTACACCCTAGTACTTCGTTTATGGAAAAATAATATCGCAATCAACTTTCACAAACGGGCGATAGGGAAGGGTTTCACGAAATAGTGACATGGAAGGATGAAAAAATTCTAAGACATCAAAAGAGGCTTGTATCCCAGCAGAACACCAGGACCACTTTTGCAGGGCGCATTACAGATGGAACTGCATTTGTTTCGCTTTTTATCCCCTCCTTTCTCCGTGTACTTTCTTTTTTTTTCTCTTTTTTTTGTCGGGATTTCCTGAAACTATTTCGGCTTGTCGATTACTGTGGGCTGAATGCTTTAAGCGCAGAATATTCCGCGAAACTGCTCTGAAAATGCTCATCGTTATGGCAAGCACGCCATGCGCCTTTTCACTGAAATTCAACAAATCAGTACTGCGCGATACACTCTCCGACGACCGAAAAAATAGACACAGGGCGCGAATCTTGGCGGCGGAAATTTTCAAAAGCGGTCGGCTGTGATCGACAAGCAGGTGTACGATACACACTGTGTGGTGCGTTGTTGACACACCGATAAGCGGCCCATCTTTGTTTTTGTTTCTCTATTTCGGTAAATATGCAAAACCCGAAGTCGCCACCAAATGCAGTTCTCTTTCTTTGTTGAATTGCTGTTGCATAGAGGTGTCGCATTCATAGCCGCGTGCGGTGTCTGTTATTCCTTCAGCTCGCATTTTCCCGCATAAACGACGTGAATGTTTATGTGGGCATGCATGAATGAATACTCAATGACAGCCTGCGAGGGCTCTCAGTTGCACCTGCGGATTCAATTTCACAGTCTCAAGGACACAAAGCATCCATGGGTCCATGTATTATAGCAGAGTTCTTTTTGCGCGCGTGTGTGTGTGTGTGTGTGCGTGTGTGTGTGTGTGTGTGTGTGTGTGTGTGTGTGTGTGTGTGTGTGTGTGTGTGTGTGGTGTGTGTGTGTGTGTGGTGTGTGTGTGTGGTGTGTGTGTGTGTGTGTGTGTGTGTGTGTGTGTGTGTGTGTGTGTGTGTGTGTGTGTGTGTGTGTGTGTGTGTGTGTGTGTGTGTGTGTGTGTGTGTGTGTGTGTGTGTGTGTGTTCGAAGATAGCATCTTCTACGGGATAAGAAATTAGACCTTCAGGAGTCGTTCCAAGGCTATTCCCGTGGAACACATTTTTGCTATTGTAGGCTTTAATAAACGCTAACAAAGATATGTGAACGTAGTTGCTGCACTTCTGCGAAGCATTAATAGTCAAGCTTTGTACCTGAAAAATTTTTGTTAAAAAATTGTTTTGACTTATAAAATTATTTTTGCATTTGTTTCCACTCTTCTGTACCTCTTTCCTTTTCTCATACCCTAGTGCAGGGTAGAAAACCGGAAGTATATTTCTGGTATACCTTCCTGCTTTTCCTCACCTCTTTCTCTATCTCTCTTGCCTTCTGTACCCCTGCCCATTCTTCCAAACTCAACGCTGTACTCTGTTACCTCTGCTTAGACACGTGTACTGTGCGGTGTCAGTGTACGTTAAAGAACCCCAGCTGGTCGTAAGTTCCGCATCAGTGCATAGTTTCCTTTTAATAATCATAATAATACTAAATTATTTGGGTAGCGATACTGCGGTAGTGATGTGCCACGAACACGGTCTCCTTCTATATTTGAGTAAGGAAGGGTGTACTAATATTTCAGAATGCCAACTTACGAATTGCAACCGGCGTCCTATTAAATTAGGTGCTCGAATCGAATAGCGCATATTCCAAATACTAAATATTTTTCGAATAGTTGACAAATAGTCAACATCGACAAGTAAACGTCTAAGGAAGGAAATGTCGGAATTTGGAAGCGTTATTTTTTTTAATCATCGCTACTACGAAGCATGTACCCCAGCCTTTTGTGGGAATATGTAGTCGACATATATCCCCAGGTCTGGAAGCCTTTGCTTAAACCCCGATAGTGGCTAAGAACCGTCCCTTTCTGGCATTAAGGTCACAGCCATTCATCTATTCTCAAGGTTTAAGTGTTGGGAAAGTAAAAGTGCCATCGATCTACTGTGATCATCACGATATCAGCAGTCTCGTTCGCCGCATTCTTAGCGATACGTCATAGACCTCTGTAACATGCTCCCGCGCATGGAGGAAGGAATGAAGCTATGAGAGGGCCTCAGATGACAGTCTTGAAGACTTGCCACAAAAAATTTAAAGGAGAGAATCGTGACAAATCGTGGCCTCGGTCACGTGATAAAGAAGCCGTAGAATGTTGAACGGTCAAGAGCCATCTACGGTTACCTGATATCTCAAGGGCTCTAGCCACTGCTGAGTGCAGGACTACCTCACTCGACATGACTGTATTTTTTTCGTTTAAACCTAATAATAATGTTCCTTAGTGAATGTTTATGAATATTTCTTTCCAATAAAACGTTATGGAATTTTCAGCTTGTTTCGAGAACATCTCCCATAGTGTTCAGGAATTGTTCAATCAGTACTCTATTAGTACTCGATTCGTTTTCACCACTGTTCGATTCGTATTCGATTTGGTTTCATCACTACTCGATTCGCATTCGATTCGGTTCTAAGATCCACTTTTCGCACACCTTTATATTCAAGTCAGTAAATTTTCTCTTAAAACACTTACAGTTCTCATACGAATCAATTTCGCGATTCTTTATGCGACAACTGAACTACGAATATTTATGGGAAACTAAATTGAGCGCGCTGCCATGGAGACATTTGCGCTCTAACTTGTGAACATTGATCTTACTTTCCTTGATGACAACGTTCGTTGAAAACGCATTACAAGTTCCAGCTTCGGCACATTCTACTGCAATGATTGACTTCGCCTTACGAAACTTACGCCGGCTCGCTTTAACCAATCGCCAAAGCTTAACGGCGATCGCGCAATGGAACAACTTTTTGAGTATGTACAGATCATACTTTGCTTTCAGTGAGTATATAGCAATAACGACTACACACTGACGCTCCAGAATACAACAGAGGAAGCACAGATGTTACCAGGTGTGAAAGTTACAGCATGATTTGGTCACTAATCTGTCAAAAAGGTTTTCACTCAAAACTGCCTGTTGCTGCAAATTGTGAATGGTTACAAAAATTTAAAACATGATGTTACAAGTGCCTGACTGCCTGACTTCTAGTTACCACAAATGGCGCGCCTATGAACACAAAAAGTCCAATTTTGCTCTTGTCATCCGCTTTGAGAGTGAGCATGGAGGAACAGCCTCAACCTTAACTGCCACCTATTAGTGCGGCCCGCAAACTGCCCGCGGGTTTGTTGACGTCACATCTGATTGCGAGAGAACATTGGCTACAAGCGTGTGATAAAGACAGCCTAAGCGCTACCAAGATCGTTAGTTCCACATGACCCGCAGCGCGCGGGCCAAAGTCAAGCAAAGTATGAGAGCGGGACATTCGGTTTTCCCTAATCAAAAGGTTCAGCGCAAAAATCTAGAAACAGTGTCCCCCACACCCCCCTCCGTTATTACTTTTTCCACCGTCTATTTTCTGCGCTGAACCCTTTGAGATTGCTGCGCCCTATAAATGCGATGAAAATTGCAGTCTGTAGTAGAAGTTCGACGAATGCTGCGCTCAACATGTGCGCGTAATAGCACGTGTGACAGTACAGCGGCGTATGTTCACAAAGAAAGAACGACCGATAATGAGGTTGCCTCACTATTAGGGCCATTGTACTTTGGCGAGGGTGAGTTGGAAAACCGGAATATGCCGCAACATACGGCTCATTATGGACGCTCAAATCTCGTTCATGGGACACTGGCGCCGTGCGTCGTTGCGGAGTGCTCAAAATAAAAGCGACTTGCTTAGTGGCTTGCTAAGCGTTAATCACGCGAATTGGGAACATTCGAGGAACAGCGCATGCGCACTGAGTGCACGCGGCTCTTCGAAGCGGCATCTCAAACCGGACAATTAGACGCTACTTTGTTGCTAAAAAGGAACAGGCTGGTATCCAGACATTTTGCCACACTGTCGCGTAATGGCACGTGCACACCACTGCGGTTTTGCGTTGGCCCATGCATTGCGGACAATTAGAACTCGCTTAGAGAGCGCGGTTTGGGGATATCTGTGTTTCTGACAAGTGGCACCGCTGCCAAAAGCGTTCCAAGAACGCGTTCACAACTGCGGCTGTAGCGACTATACGGGACAAAAAGTAAAATAAATGTTCATTAGCAGTGTCGCTAACAGCAGCGTTGTTTGCGGGCGCCCCGACACCCGGCCTGTGCTGTGCTGTCGACCGAGGTTGGAGCGTGCGCACAACAATGACTGCCCCAGAAAGAAAAGGTAACACGAGGACGTCAAGTATACACAGAGAGTGTTATCAACCCGAATGTGCAGTTTCTTTTAGCGCTGTGGTAACGTTGGAAGTGCTGTACGTTCAGTAAAGATACTGGCGTTGGCGCTATTATTATTATTATTATTATTATTATTATTATTATTATTATTATTATTATTATTATTATTATTATTATGACACTACCGCGCGCGTGTGTGTGTGTGTGTGTGTGTGTGTGTGTGTGTGTGTGTGTGTGTGTGTGTGTGTGTGTGTGTGTGTGTGTGTGTGTGTGTGTGTGTGTGTGTGTGTGTGTGTGTGTGTGTGTGTGTGTCTTCGACGTGCAAGGGGAATGCTTGTTCTGCAGGACCACGTAATGCCTTCCCCATAACTGAAAATGCTGATACTGTGTCGTCCTGCGATTAAGACTCGTTATGATATGCTTACCTCAAAGATATCAAGCAGCTTCAACATCGCGAAGAATGGTCAAACAACGGAGCAGATTCAATACACTCTGGTTGCTTCTTACTATTCCTATCACGAACCAGCGGGCTGAGAGACAGCGCAGGAATGCTTTTCCCTACTGCTCAACCCCAGACATTCCTTTCTTTCTAGCTTTCATTTTTTTCCTTCTTTCTTTATTGCCCTTCTGCAAACATCGCTACGCACGGACCAGCACAGCATTAACAGCTCCGCTGTAAGGATGTACGACAGATGACTGTATGACGGAAAGAACACAAAGTGTTCCAACTTCTCCAGTATACTGCACATGGACAATACAATTGCATTAGTAAAGTGAAACATATGAATGGCGGCGACGGCATCGATGGAATGCCAGGTAAACAAAGAGAAGTATGAACACTTGCGTTGATTTACGCATTATCTTATCAGTGATAGGGTCTTAGCAGTGACAAAAGAATAGATACTTGAAACATCCACTATGAAAAATTCCGAAGACGGCCTACCGTTATGTCGCGAGCCACATGTCCGCGGCCTCCGTGAGTCAGTTACTGCGGATAATTATGTTATTAGGCTGTCGCTCCGCAAACGCTATATTTTGTTCATACGTCAGGTGCGTATCTGGATAGGAGACAGGGTTGTTATCTGGCCACCCCTCTCGTAGGAATGTCCGTTTATCTCGCAAAGATAAGACGAAGCCGGTAGTACAACAATGGGCTTTGGTGTTTTGCCGCTCGACGTAAAGCGGCATGGCGCTACGCGAAGTCACTCGAAGCTGCAAGCAGTGTGGTGGTAAGTGGACATTTTGTTCTAGTTTAGATAAAGATCTCGGCTAAAGAAAATGCCTTCCTCCATAGGGCAATATGGTTAGAGATATATTGTTACAGATCTATTCTTAACATAATGCGCCGTGGCCACTACCCTGAAACCGGCGAATTCACTGCAACATCTTAAGATTGGGCGCCCTGATAACTCTGGAGGTTCATATATCTTCTAAAGTGTCATCAAGGCACGACAAATTCGAAAAGAGTAAGGTTGGCAAGGTGGTTATGCTGCGCAATGACGAACAAGGAGAAGAAAAGTCACCACGCCGGCTCCTTGGCTGCTGGAAACAGGTAGGTTTTCTTCCCGTGTCTGTACCTCTGGGGCATTTGTTGCCAGTCTTACAAGTGTCTGCGTTTATTGTGAATATGCTAGTGGGATGTCATTTGTTTGAGTATGAAGAGGCGACTTATACTGCTGACCACAATCAAGACGGACATTAAATGCGATCGAACGGAGGACCACTTGCAAGCATGCGTGTAAATTACGGAAAACGAGAAAAATGGCCAGTCTCGCATATTATACCCAAATTTACCGCAAAGCTGATCGCGAAGCCAACGTGCTACTTTGAAACGTATATGTCGCTCTCTATGTCAGCTTACCTTTGCAAAGCTTTTACGTTAGAATGGTCGTTAGAATATTGCGGAACGGACTTGCACTCGAAGGCAAGATAGTTATCTCTCCACCCCTGTCGTAGAACTGTCCCTTTAGGTTCCGTGTGTAGGTGTTATGTGTCAGCTACAAAGGCCTGTGTTGTATATGAAGTAAGGTTTCGTTAAGTATATGGTCGTGTATTCACTTCAACACTTCACATTTTCAACGAGAACTAAGGATGGGAGCATTCCTTATTAGCTAAATTTAACGGCAGAATCAGAACAGTAATCACGTCTTGAGGGCTAGTATTCACAAAAGCATCTCACGCTAAAAATGTTCGCAAGGAAATATTTTAACCTATCTTGATGCAGTACATATTGTTAGAGCATCTGGGCAGCGAATCACAAACAGCACTTACGAAATAGAAGTTTCATGAATTCGGCCCCAGATGGTGTTCTTTGGGTGCAATGAAGCGGTGAACAAACGGTTGCTTCCGTATGATCAGAATCCCGTGCCTTCCTTATGTCCCTCTGCGTTGTCTATGGCGTCGGATGCAATTCTCCGCTTCATATTCCTGCGATTAGCATCTGTATATTGTTTTATTTTTCTTACCAACCCTCTTACTCCCCCTTGCAAGCCAACGCGCTGTCCTATGCGGCTTGTTTTTCCGGTCCTATAAGGATCGCGCATCGGTGCCATAGTGGCTTAGGCGTAATAAGGCGGGCAACCGCAAGCAGCTTACCATGGGCATCTAATACTTCGGGTCAGTTCCTAGTCTAGCCAAGGAAAGACATAGTTCGGAGACGGCAAGTTTGCACATGTCCCTCTCTTAGAGAAGGTTGAGAAAGAATCCGAAGGGAGCCTAAGTGGCCTAAACGAAGACGCGACACAAACGACACACTTACCGAGCAACCGCGGTTTATCCGTACATTCGGGAAGAGATCAAAGATCGCGCCCACGTGGAATCACTCGGTGGTTATGACCACAGGAGCGGAGTCGGCTACTTTTGCTTACTTTTGCTCGACGGAGATGGGCGTAGCAGACCACGCTGCTATATGATGAGGCCGAAATAAGAAAGTGCGGCTAATAAGCAGGGACAAATTTATCCGCAAAGTTTGCGCTACAAACATATACTCCCTGTGAACGTAGCAGGAACGCTCGGAACACTATGATGTGGTGTTAGCAATCGCGAATGCACGGTGCATCACTTTGACCGGATTATCTCGGTTCGCCCGAGCCGGACTGCTATATGTGATCCTCAGGAGTTAGGTAATGCAGAGGAAGCTCTATGTAAAGTGTTTCGCTTTTATTTCCTCAGTAATAATCGGAATACCTTTCGCGATTAATGCGAGAAGCTTAGAGCTCTCTCCGTTCAGCAAAAGTGGTGTTGTATGATCATGCCCAATTTCATTTTTTTTTCTCCACCTGACAACAATTCGAAAAGAGGAAGTATTAGCGTTTCCGAATTATTTCGACTATGTGGAACAACTTCCGGCTTCCTTACGGCATTACCGTGTGCATATTGTTTTGTAATCATGATATCTGACTGATACCTGCTGACTTCAGCCAAAATGTTGAGCATGCTCTATATTTAATTTTAAAAAATGTTGAGCCCATAGAGTAAAGCGTTCAGGTATTTGAAGACCTGCCGCGGTTATGTAGTGGCTATGGTACTCGACTGCGGACCCAAAGGTCGCGCGATCGAATCCCGGCCGCGGCGGCCGCATTTCGAAGGAGGCGAGATGCTGTAATGGCCCGTATACCTGTGCGTTGTCAGTGCACGTTAAAGAAACACGGGTAGTCGAAATTTCCGGAGCCTTCCTGTACGGCGTCTCTCGCAATGGTATCGTGGTTTCCGGACGTAAAACTCCACGAAATTATTATTATCATTAGGTATGCGATACCTGTCGCGGCCTGTTTCTATTGAAGACTTACTTCAAGTGGTTTCCGGCTGAGCAGTCAGCATTCGGAAGAAATTCACGCTTCATAAATCCAAAATAAACCGTACAAGGTGAATACATTCAAGAAAAGCAACTGAATAACTTCATTTAGCACTTTGGAATATAATTTCTTTTTCTCTACAGCAAGTAGGAGTACCACCACGTTAGAGGCTGCAGTACGGTGATAACGTGCCTAATGTTCTACCGTACGTGTCAAGTTCGTTCTCACTCAGGTGGACTTAGTGTGCTCACGCCATCGTGTATCGACTTGGCGGAATATACGGAGCCGTCGCTATTTACCTTCGAATTGTAATAAAATTTCTGTATGGGCATAAAGGTGTACTTAGCATTTCAAGCATCAACGACCACTACGTCTTCCCCTATCCCCCTACCCCTCCCCTCAAGAAAAAAAAATGTCTTAGTAGTCCTGACACGTTTATTTCGAATACTGGTCCACCAGTTTAATAAAGTTCATAAGCTGTCTGAATTCAAAATATATCTTTGTTTTTCTTATTAGCTTCCTGACCAATTTGCGCCCCCACGTTCATTTGCACTTATCATGTGTCCTCCACGCCTATTTCATCACAGGGTCTAATAGGTGGTTAAATAAACTAACAGCTCACTCATTTTGAATGCGCAAGTGCGCGTCCCCTGCTGTAGCAATGAAATTCGGCGCGGGCAAGGGGCGTTACACGCGACCAGAATGCAAAATCCTCTAAACTTTCTTCACTGCCGCACAGTACACCGTAAAACAAAACAAAACATAGAAGGGCCTTCTCACGCTCGTCTCAAGGGCTGTTGGCGGCGGGCAAGCTTCGCGGGGCCTCTGTGATGCCGGTCTTAGCGTATTTGTAGAGCACTTGTAGCTGGGACTGCGCTCGTCAGATGTCCCTAATGAGACAAGGAATGCCCGCACGCTGATCCAGGCGCAGGCGTCGCCTTCCAAACAACGCTGGCCCAAGTTCGCGAGGCGTCTGAACGGCGATCGCAATTGGGTAGTTCAAGGAGAATGCGAGTGCTTGTCGCCCCTGGAGGAGACGTGCGTCGATAAGACGTGGCACACAAGGAGCGTGTTTCCAAAGTATATCTCTTGTAAGCGTTTTGCGTTAATGACTGGCCTCTTTCACCAGTATTATGCTAGATGACAGAACTGGCTGGACATTGCC
The DNA here is from genome assembly GCA_013339685.2 of Hyalomma asiaticum. Classification (NCBI taxonomy): domain Eukaryota; kingdom Metazoa; phylum Arthropoda; class Arachnida; order Ixodida; family Ixodidae; genus Hyalomma; species Hyalomma asiaticum. The sequence continues at coordinate 14,347,109 of CM023483.1, read as the reverse complement.
ACCGAAATGTCTTTAAGAGAACGTATAGCTTTAAATGGGTTTTATGATTAGGGCCTAGATTCCCAGAGAGTGCTTAGAATATAATCGCTACTCGTAAATTTTATGTAGATAGACTGTCTCACTAATGTAATGAAATTTCCACAGTGGGTGAAAAAGAAAAAGGAAAGCGGAAAATGTGTTCAATAATTGTTCCTTCGATGTAATTTTACATTTTCTGGCAAGAATAACACCGCATGTGAACGTGTTCCACAAAATGCTTAATAATTTGTTCCTTTAATGTGCCAAGGGCGTACATGAATGTCATCTCATATATATGATCTAATACGAAAAGCATCCGAGAATTTCAACAGTATTGCCTATAAAATATATACTTCTTCTTCTTCAGTTTTTCGTACTTCCCGTGTCCTTTGTTATGTGCCCCGATTTAAGCGTACAGGCACGTAAAAGGACAAATACGACCATCATGCACTGCCTCGTGCTTCAGGGGAGCCCCAAAAGAAAATCCAACAGATTTTTAAACACGGTAAAGCATCAATACAGCGCGAATTCATTTCCTAAAAGCGAACAGCTCGCGGGGGTTCTCTGGTTATCTATAGCACAGCCTGCACATTACACTGGAAAAATTAGACCGGCATGTCACCTCTCAGTCTCTTGTCTATCTCTTTAGCAGCGGAGCTATTTAGGGGCCCGCCTTGTCCGGTAGCCCGATGTCCCCGATGTTCGCAGTCATGCAGAGGGGACAAGGGGACGCGTTCTTGCCCTTGGCCCACTATCCACGCTTTTGTTCTCAGCCCACTGGCACGTGATGGTGGTTATGCGAAAGGACACGATAGATAGATAGATAGATAGATAGATAGATAGATAGATAGATAGATAGATAGATAGATAGATAGATAGATAGATAGATAGATAGATAGATAGATAGATAGATAGAATTCTTGGGTTGCATGGAAGGGAAAAGTAGTCCTGCGCTCGAACGCTACGCATAACTCACATCTTTGCCCTCGGCCCACCCCTACGTGATAGTTACGGTGATAATAAATGTGCTTCGCGATAGTGAGAGCGAACTTGACATTCTTGCCCCAGCAGCGCTGTTTACTCAGATTTCACAGGCGTGGGAACTGGCTTAAACCATTACTCAACATTAGAGTTCGTGTGTTTGCGCCAATTAATAACATCACAGGTGTGTATACGCACACACCTATCGGGGTCGACTCAGCTCACCCACCTCAGTAACTCCGAGAGCTGCTTGTGCTTCAAAGCGATATGTGGTGCTGTGCATATGTTCTATGGCTTGAGTGAGGAACGGTTGAGTAGTACGCTGATTTCGCTCTTTATTTATTAACATACAATGAACATTTATGGAAAAAGAAGCCTCACTAACCTGAAAATTTGCGTCGCTCATAATCAGAACCGGTTTTAGGACGTTAAACCCCAAAAATAAAAAAATAATAAAATAATCTGAACATTCGTTCTGTTAGGCGCTTCAGGTTTAATACGTTCATTAGACCTTGTCTCTCAATCACATTAAATAATGTCAAAGTGGGAATGCGCAACTTGTATTCCGACCGCCTCCCCCATCCGCCCACTCATTTCGCTATATATATTTATTAATGTACAAAATGACGTATTGTGGAAGAAAACGCTCACTAATCTGAACATTCCTTGCAATGCCAGTCGTTTCAGCCCGCAACGACGGTTAGACCTTGTCTCTCAATCATTCGTTTATATGTCGAAGTGGGATGGCGCAACTTGTATCCCCCCCCTTCCCCCCGATATCCGAAGCAGCAATCTCTACTATCATCACTTCCATCGCCCAGTCTTATCTCTCCAAAGGCATTGCACCGACCTGTGGTGCCTGCCCCTCCGTGGGAACGAGGTCCAGATAAATCCGCCGTCTTTACAAGACTTGACCGGCGGTCGCTTGTTATCGCGCCAGGCAAGGGCAGCGGGACTAATACGCGCGCTATAGTGGTTACATTCAAACCGCTTCTGCCTTGAGCCCCCCAAGGATCAAAAAAGTACCGCGCGCAGTCCGTGCGCCCGTGCCCGGAAAATTAATCGCGCAACATCTCTGCGGCTCTTGTAGACGCAGATCCCTTGTGCGCAAGTTTGCTGGTCTGCGCGTTGCCAGTTGTTTTGACGTTCCGTCTATTAGATGGCCGGATTAGGCCCTGGCTGTGCTGGATTCGCTGAAGTAGATTCAAGGGATCAACCCTGCAGTTTTATTTGTCAGTTTGTGTGTGTGTGTGTGTGTGTGTGTGTGTGTGTGTCGCTCAGTTGTAGGCTTCGCCAACGTCACGTTACTGTTTGCTTCATTTGCAGAATAAGTTGTTTTTTTACCCGTGTAAACCAATTATGCCAGTCTTTCTTGCTGCTAAGTTTCCTGTGTCTCTCTCAAACGATGAGACAGCAAAACACAATCACAACGTCACTAAATTAAACTGCAGCGCCCTACCTTTTAGTAATGCGCTCTTTCGTGAAGGAACAATGTACCACATTTCTGGCAGTCAAAACGAGTGTGAGAAGCAATGGGAATGTACTGAGATCAGCTACGTCATTGAACGCCCTGTCAATGCCGAAATGGAGTAGTTGAAATATTCGCAAAAAAAAATAGTATGTCTTTTATTTGTACGTCGAGCAATATTCACGACATTTTTGCGCATTTCCAATCCCGTTGGCTGCTGCGCTGTTATAACTTCTAAGAGTGCGAATTTTGAATTGATATGACACATTCGTTGAAGTACTGTCCTGATACTGTTAATTTGCGTACGGAACATGCTTGAACGGAGGGAAACAAATTTCAAATGTACCGCGCAGAGTTGGAAAAGCAGCAGACTTTCACATGAGCTTTGACGCCAGCTCTCGCGCAAGGCAACATTCTTGGCACGTATGACTATCTGCGCTGATAACGACATTGATCCTTGGATAAGCGATCCTTCACACCCTTCTTCATAGTTTTGCGCACGTACCGAGCGATCCAGCTGTGAACAAGACTTCGATGTTCGCGCATCGTCGACGAGCTCATCGTCTATACGATGAGCTCGTCGAGCACTAAGCATACTATTACTTCATGGGAAACACATGTACACGCTGGGTTCGAAAACACCGTTACAACGAGCGCGTGTTTACACTTCCTTGTTGACTCAGAGCACCATACGGACATCTCGCACGCGTGGGTTGGCAGATCTTATGCTACGAGCGTTCCACTGACACGGGCCAACCAATGGCGCGATAAAGCACACAAATGCTCCTTCTCCAATACGCACATAATGGGCCGCTTCGTCGGGCGTTCCTGTGGTGCGCACGCCGTTGCTCTGCATCCACAAGCAAACGTGAATGCGCTCTGTGGTTGTAATTATCGGCGACAGTGTCTCCTAATGACAAGTTAATTGAGATCAACGTAACTACTGCGAAGATCAGGCTGCAACGAGACGACGGCTTTGTAAAGTGGCAGCTATCATTTGAACAACCTTACGTAGCATACGAAGCCCCGAATAAGCCTCCTGTAGTGAGTGCCTGTCAGAAACCTGACTATCGCGTTGCCTTACAAGTAATATTTACATATCTCGTGAGCGCAGTCGTTCACACTGCCGCCTGTGTCTAGAAGAGAGCTTCACATCTTAGTGAGCATTGCAAGTGTTCGGCTCGCAAAACTCCGGCAATTATAGGCGCTAGGTGGCCGAGCCCTGACGTCTACAGCGACGCTATTTCATTTCACAACCAGTTACTTTCCATTTAATGGTCAGAAAAATGTGTGACCTGAGCATAGTTTCCAAATACCGCCTGCTTTTATCACGCCGCCGTTAAATAAAATGCTGTACGGCCGCGCTTTTCACTTTTTTCACTTTCTCTAAGCTCGCACGCCTCCAACTCGCGCCAGCACTGGGCCTAAAAGCGAGCAAGGTATATACGATTCCCAGCAGGTACGTCGTTCCAGCGGAGCACCGCGCTGAGGCTGATCTTCCAAAGCGCCCCAGTCGCTCGCTATTCAAGTTTAATACCACCAGCCCGTGACTCCGGCCCGGCCTTCTTCCAATAAAGAGGCGTGTGCTATCTCTGCCGACGAGCAGGGCGCTGCTAGAGTAGCTGTTTGAATGGTCGTTCTCTCGCTCTTGCTCTGCTTTCTCGGCTGTCTCCTTTTGTTTTCAATGCCTCCGCTTCATTATCAAAGCCCGACTCTGTCCAGCAGACGGGAATGGACAGACAGCACGTGGGGGGGGGGGGGGGGGGGGGGGGGATGGGGAGGCGTGCATCATGGTTCGGCCGGACCCTCCACTCGGACACGCTTTAATTAAAACATACCGCTGGAATTGCGCAACGCAGCACCACGTATATATGCAGAATCTTCCTTCTTCGTCGTTCTTCTATGGCTTTTCATTCATCTTTTATGCCTTTACGCGCAAGGATCGGTGTCCATCTGTTAGCAGAGCTTTGCAGTTGTCGACAGCGTAAACGAAAAGGGACAATAACCTCCTCCCACCGTCATCTTAACCTCTGCGAAAGATAGAACAGGGCACTGTGTATTACCAAAAGCCAAACTTGACGCGCTTATCCAGGTGGAAGGTTACGTGACACGCACGTCAGGAACAGCGCGATGGTTACTTTACTTATTATTCAGATGATACCTTACACTTATTCAGAACTACCTTACACGTACACCTTTTTTTCGCGAGCAATTTCTAGAAAGGCAGTAATTTATCCATACACATTTCGCTTTGTTAGTACTTTATCTTCGTGGTGTTAACTCTGTCCAAAACGATCAAAATAATTTTCACTTAACTCCGATTTAACCAGCACTGTCCCCACTTTGTCTCCAGGTTTTTCCTTTTTCACTCGCTTTTCTTCAACGTTAAAGTTGGTGTGTTTCTTTTTCCTCTTAAAAACAGTGAAACCTTACATGCTCTTGCAGATCGACGCCAAGAAAGCAACATTTCAGTCCCACCACCACAACGCAGCAGGTAGGCCTTTTATGTGGATCTTCGTTAATGGGGACTAAAAAATGTTTTGGTAGTTTTGCACAAGTGCATCGCGCCAGTAGCTCAACTATTTCTGATCATTACCAGACCATTATCAGCGCTCTACATTAAGTGTGTAGTTTACTACGGTCTCTTAAATACGCGCCTCGTTAGAGATCCATGTGTCCCAACCTAACTAGTCCCAGTAATTCACTGTTTGCGGTGGCCGTCGTCGTTCATATGGCTATAGTTGTGCTTATACCCTACGAAAGGTGGCATTTAAAACGTCACAATTTTCTTTCGACACGCATAGACGGCGGCAAAGGCGACTTGAGTCGCTGATATAACGTGTACTTCCACGCCCTGCCGAACGCGAACCTTCGGAGTGGTTGTCCGTTCTTCTTCAATAGCTGGCAGCCCGTCCTCCTGTCGTATTTACTTGACAAGATATTCTCTTTCTTCCGCTAACCTTAACTGACAATTTGTTTACCTTGTCTTCATGCTGAATAACACCTTAGGAAACGCTCTCCGGCACTATATTATACCGACAAACTATATTGATCTACTTATACCGAAATATATTGCACGCAGCTTCCCTTTCCATTTCCGTGATTTACGTTGCAAGCACCAGTACTGAGTCCGAGTAGTCCATCGCAAAGGTGAAGACAGGCGTCAATAACATTCTTGATAGATAAGGTCACGGCCCATCGCTGCATCGATACTGAAGAAACCAGGAATCTTATCAGCAACGTTGCGCTAATAAGAAATGAAGAGAGGCCTGGAGCAGCCAAAGGTACTTTCGTAACGCCACTCCCGGCCTTAGCAACTGCGTATGTTTCAAATCTGCTTTATCACCTTAACAGACTGCACAGTCATGCGCCAAGGGGAGGACTTGGTCTGCGATGCCTTCGAATTTTTCATCAAGATCCAAGTCACGCAGCAATATCCTCCACACCCTCGAAAGAACCATCCTTTCAAAGATTCTAGCGTCAATGACGTTCTTAACTATTTAACAAGCAGCGTCAGTGATTTTGAAACCTCACAGCAGAAGCACACTTGAAATTCTAGGCACGGAACCTCATCGTGATTCGCTCTCTATAAAATGTACTGGGTAATGGCATGCCTCACATTTGGCTCTACTAACCATATAACTCGGTGCTACCTGACCGAAAAGATCCACTTAGTTTTACTGTAAACGTGCCCATCGGTGTGTTTCGAAAGAGCTATCTGACCGTCTGCCTTGCGATGAACTAGATGGAGCCATTGAATAAGAGTTTCGGCTTTACATTTTGTTTTGTAATCGGAATGCTAGGGCAGCAGGCATTTTTGTACCTGATACCGCAGTACATAAATTCAAGATACTAGCCGGGAACTCTCTTACGAAGCCTCTTCTCTATATTAATGTTACTTGGAGATGTGATGGCTCCTAGTAGACGGGCATCTAAAGCGAAGTTGGAGCCGCGAAACTCTCGCAAAAAAAGAGGAGCCAGGTCTGGCGTCGACTACGATGTATTGAGAAATGAAACTTCACCAATTATTTTGTCCTAGCGCTTTTGATCTACTGTACACCAACTTGCGTGCAGCAAGTTAAATGACCACACTTCTTTATTGCGCGTATATACTGCCATGCAGCCATTAAAAAAAAAGTTGTTCCCTATCGTCGTCACCATTGCGCACCCGGAGTATCAAGCCAGGTGATAAACGAGGTCAGCATTTCTGCGATCGTCATCGGATCTATCTATCTATCTATCTATCTATCTATCTATCTATCTATCTATCTATCTATCTATCTATCTATCTATCTATCTATCTATCTATCTATCTATCTATCTATCTATCTATCTATCTATCGAAACACTGCAAAGAAAACGACGCCGAATCTGCCATAAGAATATTTCGACGTAAAAGCTTGTATTGGACAAATACGTCTTCTAGCACAATCGTTTTTCTAACGTGTCTGTTTCGTGTCTCAGGATTTGAATCGCGAAACCTGTTTCGTGATTAGCTGTCTCTGAATGGTTCCGACGCAGAGTTAGGATAAACGTCTCCTACGGTTGTTTCTACGAGCGGTTGAAAAATATCTGTCAGCATTGTTCCCCTTATAATCATTTGCAGGTGTATATATAAGTACGGATTTTCCATTACGATATTGTCGAAGACTTAATAAGCTATTGAGTTTCTGCGCAGTTTTGTTATTAGGGTGGGTATCGGTGAATTGTGAGGCATTTACTTGAAATTTTCCCGCCTGTTCTCATACAACCGCTGGCATAAAACTATTTGCATGTTTCCGAACCGTGCACAAAAAGTTAATCTTCTTATCGTACACAGCTGGTACCATTAAGTGTCAAAGCTTGATCTAAACAACAACAGAAGTTCAGGGGAAGATGAAGGGTCGAACTGATGAAAGTAAGCGCTGAACCAAGAATGCCGCTAGAGGAACCGACGTTTCGACAAGTGCGCTTGTCCTCGTCAGTACAGTGTTGCTTCCCCCTTGTCCACTTGCTGTCCACTTATGAAAGGGAAGTTAACATCCACCCGTCTTGTAGCACAAGGCTACAAGGAAATCCATGCGGATTTCTCGGAAATGAAAGCTTCCTAATGTCTGGGGTTCGAACCTGGGACAAGCGTTGGTCCCGGATTTGAACCCCGGACCAGAACGAATTTTTCGGCAACTAGGAAGCTTTCATTTCTGAGAAATCCGTATGGATTTCCTTGTAGCCTTGTGCTACGAAACGGGTGGATGTTAATTTCCCTTTCATAAACGCTACTCCACCTTTCGGGTTCCCGCAGAACTCATTTGCCTTGCTGTCCACTTGTCGAAACGTTGCCTCTATCCACATTCCCTATACAGCGATATCTTCAAACTCTCGTACAGTAAACTTAAAACTATCTTTATACAAAATACAAGGAACAAGTGAACTAGTTGTGGGCAGGGCATTGCATCACGGGTTTATTACGCAAAGCTGCTGCAGGTCCAAAAAAAGTAACATTAACAATACAGCAAGCGTGGCATGCGACTACGTAATTATTCCGGTACACGCATTTTCGGGTAAGTAATTCTGCTCTTCTAGACGCTTCATCGATGTCCCCTCGTTAACAGTCATTGTTAAATTGCAACTGACCCATCTTACATGAAGCATGATACCAAAAATAAAAAAAAAAGAAGACGACGAAGAAGAAGAAGAGCCAAACGCGTCAGCCGTGGGACCGTTCATTTACCGTTGAAACGGTGGCTGTTGTGGCTTATATTTTGGCGTGTGTGTGCTCTTTCTCTCTTCGAGTGGAGGACCCAACTAGTCGGACAGCGAAGATGACTAGGTTCCTGCCCCTGGGCTAAATTTGATGTCAATACCACTTCAGGAGCCCCATCGACGTTTGAGACAAACAGTGACTCTCTTGGATTTCGCTTTCATGCTGTTTGCGGTTCGGTTATTTCTCGCAAAAAGCTAAACGACAAATCGAGCAATTTGCCGGAGGCTTTTAATAACGTTTACGGCGCCACTTGGCCCTCAAGCGCCGCGCCACACAAGAGCGCTCCTTTATAAGATATAAGGTAATTCTGTTTTTGTTTATTATTATTATTATGGCTTCTTGCTGTCACTGCTCACAGTTAATGTATTTGCCTCTTTCTTTTATTGCCCAGCTCACTGCGCAAACTGTTTAGTTCAACTTTAGCTTTCAAATTATTTATTATTCAAGCTCAAGCTTTTCTCCATTTTCAGCGTTTACTTTTCAACTATTGACTGCGCCAATTTGCGGCTACCTGCTCTGATATTTTTCGACACTAGCAGCTGACGAACTAAGAAATGTTACAACTACATCGACGCAAAGAGCACGCAAATGAGTAAAGCCTTAATTTCTGAGGTTTAACGTCCTAAAACCAGCCCTGATTATGAGAGACGCCGCATTTCAAGGCTCCGGAAATTTCGACCACCTGGGGTTATTTAACGTGCACTGACATCGCACAGCACACGGGCCTCAACATTTCGCCTCCATGGGAATGCAGCCGCCGCGGCCGGTATTCGATCCCGCGAACTTCGTATCAGCAGCCGAGTGTCACAGCCAATAGACCACCGTGGAGAGGCAAGGATAGCCTTGGTTTATGTCGCGCCTATATGCCGCTACTAATCCCCCATTCCATGTGCAATCGCAATGGCAGACAACTCTCCTTGTGGTGAGCGCTGTAGCGAAGAGACCTCATATAAGACGTCGCATCCATCTGTCCGCGCCATAAAGTGGAAACATTGTCATTCGCAATAGCTCTAACTCGCCTCGACTATAGGGCGATGTCTGTATAAAACACCCTGGAAAGTCGTCGTAAGAATTAATTGTTGCTGATGGTAATGAAGCAACCCTGCAAATTCTTAAAAACGACGCTCTTCCAGGACGCCCTCTTGTCGCCGCTTCTTTGTCACCCTTAGACGTCCTTTCGTTATAGCGACGGCTAGAGAGACCGGCTTAAGTCAAAGCCAAGCGTCAGTGGATCTCTTATCATGTTTCGTTTTCACTGTAGTGCTATTCTGGGAGAGGGTGCACGCGTTATCCAAGACCTCGAGTGGCCCCCGCAGAACCTGCCACAGTCCTGGAATCCACGTGCGTCCTCAATAACTCACGCGCGCTGCCGGTATTAAGCAAGTGTGTCACGCACGCGAAAACCAGTACTGCTAAATATAGGCAGCTACCGACGCGTGTTCGTGGGGACAGCGTCACAGCGCGACGGACACGGCGTGCACGTCGTTTACCACGTTTACCACAATGAGTAGTCACGTGGGCAGTGCTGCAAGTTCCCTGAGAGCGTGCGTGAAGCGGTGGATGCGGACGCTGCCGCAGTCAAGACGATTTAAAGATCTTAAGCTTTCCCTCAGACACACGAACTACCACTCCGCACATTGTTTCGAATCTTTTATGTTGCTCCCACCCATCTAGCGGTGAGCTGTGCTCACTTTATCTGCGCTGCGATATCTGTGAAAAGTGAGTACAGCTGACTTTATCACACATATCACAGCACTCACTTTATCAGTGCAGCTCACCCGATTACGAAAGGGCTCCTTAATTTTCTTTCCTCACTAACAGCCCATCGCTACCACCTACACCACCTTAAATCTGTCCATAAAACACTGTCAAGAGAGACTAGTAGCCAGCATGCAGCGGTACATTTAATGAACAGCCGGCGAAACATGGAGGGCACCACAATGTGAAAGAAAGACGCAGATTTATCTCTAGCACATCGCTGAGCCTCAGCAGACATTACCGGAAACATCGAAGGCCTCGCGCTCAGGACTGATGTCTTTCAGTGCTGTCGCCCACCTCCTTGCCGCCTGCAACTAGTTCTTGCACGCATACACTATGACCAGTCATCCTTACACGATCCATGTGAGGTATAGTCCCACTGTGCAAGAGGCGCGGTTCTCTAACTGCGTGTTCTATAACTACGGTTGTCAAGAAAAGCAAAGCGCAATGCCACTGAGCAGTATTCATAACCGCGTACCTACTTTTAGCACGAAAGAGAGAAAAAAAAATACACTCTGTTCGCCGACGAGGTCACCCGTAGAGAGCCTCCCGCAAAGCCGCGCATTAGACAATCACAGACAAAGCCTGCTGCGTGGGTACGTTGTATGCATCGCAACCAACACGTGCTCACATGGAACGTGGCTTGCCCCGCCACGGTCGTCTAGTGGCTGCGGCACTCGGCTGCTGATCCGAACTTCGCGGCATAGCATCCCGAGCGCGGCGGCTGCGTTTCGACTGGGGACGAAATGTCGAGGCCCGCGTATTGTGCAGTGCCAGTGCACGTTGAAGAACTCAAGGTGGTCGAAATTTTCGAAGCCTTCCGCGTGTCTCATAATCGCATCATTGGTTATGGGATGCAAAACCCCGGAAATTGTTATGGAACGTGACTGGTACTCCAGAACCTTGGAACATGCTTGTGAGCCACAACTTCAAGTCACATGTACTTATCCTGCTTAGAGCCCGTGCGTGCTAAATTATTCTCTACGCTTCGTTTTAAAACCAACTCTGCCGTCACACTTGCCAAGAATAAAAATAAACCTTTTATTAAAGACACCATTAATAAACCCATGATAGTTTCACTGCCACATAAAACGGAAGTGTCCGCGAACTAAACCGCGTTGCGGCTTGCTGCGTGTATATAGATAAACAAAGCGCTCGTGTTTTTCTTACAGCGGTGGCTTTTAACCTTTTCGTTTTCTCGGGCCGCGTGCTGACATTGGCGCGCATGCACTTCCATGCCATGCCCAATGTGCGGCATTATAAGGCACAGAAAGTGGGTATGTGTCAAGCAGTTCGTAACACGGCACAGACATGCATGGTATAATATAGCAAAATTGTCCGATATAAACCCGTGGTGTCGCTATACGAATACAAACACAAATTGTGATGCTCACACAGATGTAAGCGCTCGTACAAATCAATTATACACCGATGTGGCACAACCGAACATGGAATAAAACAAAAATACGAGCGTTACGTAGGCCTACATCACTGACGAATTCCATTGCTCGAGCGCTGTATGCGTAGAAGTTGTTATGAGAATTTACCGATCGCCGTTTTCTTGAAAGAGCAGATTTATCAGATTTCGGAAACTGCCGAGTTGACGGTTCTAGAATTTCGGGTGAAAATTAAAATAGTTTAATATCATCCTTCTTCGTGAACGAGTGCATTCTCTATTTTCTTCGTCGGCTTCTACATCAACTAAGAGGTCTGGTGGTGATTACATAGCGCTGCAGTCTTTCTATTATTGTGGTTCGGTTAAGGAAAGGACGATAATTTCTGCAGCCCATGTCGGGAGCACGGCTAAGCGTCCGCAGGAGAAGGGGAAAGGGACCGAAAGAGATAGAAGAGGAACGCCGTAGTGGAGGGCTCCGGAAATTTTGACCACCCGGGGTTCTTTAACGTGCACTGACAACGCGGGCCTCTGGCATTTTCGCCTCCATCGAAAATGCAACAGCCGCGGCCGGGATCGAACCCCCGTTTTTTGGGGTGGCAGCCGAGTATCATAACCACTACACCACTGCGGTGGACCCGTCTTTTTATCCCGCAGTCATCGACCCATGTCGATACCCTATCTCGCACGTGATACAAACTTGACGCACGCGCAATGCGCATTATGGATGGCACGTGGCTAGACGAGAGTATTAACTGCGTTTCATCATCGCTTCCAGCTTATTCAACAGCATTACAAACGGTGGGGCCAACAATAAATTATGCAATACATCGACAGCTATTTCCCACCGCAGGATGTATATAGTATCCACGACACGTATGGATTCTCCACGTCTCCCAAGAGGAAACGCGAAAGAGTAAGACAGGCCTCAGGAACACCTGTTAGCACGTCGTAAACGCGATGAAAGGTATATATACTTCATAACGGGCAAATAAGGGTGATGCGTCGAATAAGCATGCTCTCCCAACTGGCCGAGTTATTAGGACGCGTTTCATTTTTTTTTCTTAACGTAGAAATGTTCTTCGTCGCGGTGAGCATGGCGGCCTGGAATAACTTTTCTTTTCTATTCTTGGTTTCTGGTGCACGATATTTTGGATTCGCCCATCGCGCGAGGGACGTAGGGGTCGAGGTGGAGGCGAGACATATTTGCGCTGCATATTTGATGCGCACGACGATTCCCGAGCGCCAACTCCCCGGGATCGCATAAAAGTCGCCCGCGGAATACGCACTCCGCGGGGTAATATTTTCCCCTCTGGCCCGCTGCAAAACGTCGTCGTTCTCTGCGGGAGGCGCAAGGGAGTATACAAGCGTACAGCTCGTGTCTGACCCTTGGCGCAATACGCCTCGCCTTGTGAAAGAGAAAGAAAGAGAAAACCGAGAGATGAGAGTGAGAGAAAGGAGCGAGTCTACAGGACAGGAGACCAGGTGCGCAGTGAAGACAGGAGGAGGAGGAGGAAAAAAGGGTGAAGTGAGAAAACAAGGAATAAACGCCCTTCAAATGAGGTTTTACATATGAAGAACACCTTCGTTGCTCTTCCATCTTCGCGGGCCATATTCGCTGCTGGTCGTTGTAGTTGCGAAAAGATGTCACGTCGGAGGAAGAGAGGGGGCGAAACTGGGAGCAGATGAATATCTCCGCGTCAGTACGGAGAATGCGCGAAGCCTAGCCCCCCCCCCCCTTTTCCAAAAAGAAAGAAAAATAAAAAATGGAAAGGAGGAATTTGAGGCGAAAGATAAGAGAAACACGGACACCGTTCGTCTTGCTTCTCGAGCGCTTTCTTTTCATAAGAAACGAAGTTCACGCTTCTTTTATTTTTTTTTAAAGAGACACTACGTTGGACTGTGCATACACGATGTCATGGTGCAGTGTACTACCGCGCATGCTTGTTGTTCTTTTTTTTTTCTCCTTTTTCTTCAAGGTCCCCTCTGTTTCTTTCTGTGCATCATTTCTCTGAACACTACAATACCGCATTCTGACGCGCACTAGCAGCGCTTTGCTTAGTAGAAGGGAGCAATCCGTGGAAGAGGAAATGAAGAGCCTCGCGAAAAAACAAAAAATGCGGAGACAGGGACAATGCCGTGAAGCATCGTGCTCATATATCTCTCGCCTAATATCTGCGGCATGTAAACGTACACGACGGAATACAGCGCGGGACGGTAGAGATAAATAAGAAAAGAAGAATAAAAACATCTTCGCGAAGTAAGATGATCAGTGTATACGATCTTTCTTTGCCATCGTTTGCGTTTCCGTATGTACACGCGTACAAAGACGTACACCGATATTGCCCCCTCCACCTTACGCATCCTTCTCCACTGTCTCACCTTGTTCTCTGTTCGTTCGTTTCTCACTCTTTCGATTTATTTCTTTTTTTTTCGTACCGAAGTCAGGAACACGTGGTCTCCGTTCCTAGCGCCTGCCCGACAATTCCATTTTCACCCGCGCACCGCGGCGACACCTCGCGGTTAACCGTGAGAGCAATGTCACGAAATGGCAAAACGAGGAGACAAAAATAAAAGAAACGAGCGAACGAAATGAATGAAACGTGCGCCCGGCGAGAACTCAGAGATGCGGAGATTGTGCGTGCACGGCTGTGACAGTGAATATGATGTTCGGGGCACGAGCGGAAATTGGGAGAAACGCGAGGGGCGAAAGCCGGGAACGATGAAATTAGAAATGTCAGCATTTCACCTTCTTCGTATTTGCCACCACCGAGACAAAGAACGGCGTTTTCATTTGTTCGGCCGAAGGCTTCCGCGCTCAATTAGGTGTCTCGTGCTTCGAGTTACGCAGAGCATCCGAGAGCGAAAACGGCGTTACTTTGTTCTACATTTACTGGTTGCGGTTCGTTAGATGTCCCCCGTCTAAAAGTAGGTGTGAAGGTCAAGTCAAGATAACTACTCGGGTGCACGTTCGAGTGCACGTTCAAGAACCCCGGGTAGGTAAAAATTACCGGATCCCTCGACCACGGCGTGCATAATCACATCGGGATTTTGTATGCGGAAGACCAGCAATTATTCAAACCCTTCGGGATATTCTTTCGATGTATAATGAATTTGGTAGGTTAGAACATCGTTGTTCGATGGACCGCCTTGTGTGTTTTCATTTTAATATTGTTATCGGACGAAGCGCCCATAACAGTGCAGAATACCGCAGTGCCTTCCAGTCTTTCAAATTTAAAGCATTTGAGTTTTAGCTGGCACCTCCTCCCCTTTCCCCTCGTGCACTTTAGTGTGATGTGACTATTTCGCTACACCATCAGCATACTGCCCAAGCTAAGGTGCTTTTGAAAGGGTGCTATAGAATGCTCGCCGCCGACACTGAATATAGAATTATGCTGCTTTCGACGTAAAGAGTTCAAAGCAATGCCAAACTTACAGCTAAAATATAGGAAGGAACAAAAGTGTAATCTAGGTTACGATGCTGCTGATGATGATATTGGTTCGGTTAAGGAAAGGATGCTAATTTCTGCAGCCCATGTCGGGAGCACGGCTAAGCGTCCGTAGGAGTAAGGGAAAGGGATTGAAAGAGATAAAAAGGAGGGAAAAGCCATAGTGGAGGGCTCCGGAAATTTCGACCACCTGGTGTTCCTTATAACGTGCACTGACAACGCACAGTACACGGGCCTCTGGCATTTTCGCCTCCATCGGAAATGCGACCGCCGCGGCCAGGATCGAAACCGCGGGTTCCTTTTTTATTTCTGAGGAAGGGGGGGGGGGGGAGAGGGAGGGGGCGATGGGGGGGGGGGGGGGGCACCCAAGTGCCATAACCAATACACCACCGCGGCAGACGTCCAGGTTACGACAGCCGATAAAGCAAGTAGTATTACAAATAAGCTATTTCTCCCTGCTGCGGGCGGCCCCGCCACGGTGGTCTAGTGGCTATGATACTCGGCTGCTGATCCGAGGGTCGCGGGATCGAATCCTGGCCGCGGCGGCTGCATTTCGATGGAGGCGAAATGTTGAGGCCCGTGTGCTGTGGTCAGTGCACGGTAAAGAACCCCAGGTGGTCGAAATTTCCGGAGCCCTCAACTACGTCGTCTCTCATAATCATAAGTGGTTTTGGGACGTAAAACCCGAGAAATAAATCAATTTGACGTATTTCCAAGAAGTGCGAGCCAAATTACTTAATGAATAACCTGCTCGGCTGCCAGTGGCGATGCCGGTGAATTCTCTATTTCACTTCAGAAATTGCAGCCGGAGTCCTCTTTTCAGTTCTACGAACCTCAAGAAATAAGTGTATGCTCAGCAACACCTGATACGAATATTCCTTTTGTATAGAAATCATCGAGTAATCAAAAGGACGTGTTGCAAAGCACACAAACACACACACACACACAACAAAAAAAAAGCGAAACTTAAGCCGGCAGTCAGTGCCATGTCTGACAGCTGTTCGCTCGCACACTTTGAGTGGCCGAATCGCGTTCATTGAGTTCTGTCCTTCTTTTGTTATCTTATATTCTCAAAAAATAAGTGGTTCACCCTTATTTATTTCTTTTTATTTTGCCATAATGCTTTCTTTTTTCCTGTGTGAGTTCATTGTACCGTATTGTACAGAGCGAATGTGACAATTTATATTCGTGGAAACCGACACGTGCTACTCACTCGCTCGGTCATCGATGAAATGTGTAGCGAATACGCAAACAGGCGCATTGAGATACTTGGACACTCGTTCTCCGAGCAAGGACCTACGATGACCAGGAAAGGAAGGGAGGGCGACGTCCCTAGGCTGGGTTGTCGCAGCGGCATCGCCTGGATCACTCGCATATCGAAATTCAAACGTTCGAAGGTAATCCGACACATACGCTTCGCGCAAACGGCAAGCACTTTCTTTTTCCAACCACGTTCACGAAATGGCCTTTCGAGACGGTAAACAAACATGCCATCCGGCTGCCATGTTGAGTTCGCCTTATCCGGGCTTTATGCTATATGTATTTATTTACGACAAAGACACGCGTAATGTCTTTCCGCGACTATGTGGGCGCGCGGACGCCACTCTTATAGAATAGGTCCTACCTATCAACAATGTCTTCCTCAGAATGGCAACGTGTACTTTCATCTTAGTTTAGTTTCGGTTGTCGTTACGCTCTTTGTTACATCACAGTAGTAGGGAAACTTGTTCTCGTTTGGTGAACTTTGAAACTTGAGAACAAAACATAAAAACAGGCGAAAGGGGTGAAAAGTAGTAAGTGTACGCGGTGCGCCGTGTGAACTTTTGTTTGCACATGTCTGTTTTAATAGCGCTCTGCTAAAAATATCCTAGTTCCAACGTCGCAAACATTTCGACATCTGACCAACAACGAGACAATAAACCAAAAAAAATTGAATGCAGTGCTTCTCTATTTGCTCTCTTTGAGGGCAGCAGACACTGGTAAATTTGTTCAAAAAATAAATGAACTGGAGTTTTGCAGTTTTTTGCGCATCGCCAAAATTGTATTGACGAAGTATTGATTGCCCGGCTGCTCAGTGGTAGGTGTAGAGCTAAGGGAGCTGCAGCGCGCACCAGTGCACCAGTGCATCGTGTGCGGCGCTTTCGTGATTGCTGCGGGATCCAGTACTCCCACAGTGTGTCACAAAAGCTTTCGCTTTCATCGTTTGCACACCAGAATGTGCCATCTTGATTTTTACAGCGCGCATCGGTGACGCAAAAAGTGCCAGCAACCATTCACTTCCTGAGTATACGCCCTGGAATCGACAAGTGTCATATATGTGCATATACACGTGTGGACTAGCTATATACGTTCGTGAGTAAAATTTGCCTCCACGCTTGCTTTATTAGTGTGATTGTAGGATCAGTCCCACAGTTACGTGAAGAACTCGATAATTTCGTCACTGCACTCTTTCATTACTGTCGGCAAGGCCAGTGACATTGCTGCTCACAACAAACGAAAACGCCCGAGAAGTTGTTCCTTTTAAAGCACAACGCCATTTGTTGTACGTATCAAGGCCATAATGACGAGGTGACAATATATTGACGAGGTAATGATGATGACAATACATTGACGAGGTTTTACGTGCCAAAGCCACGACATTATTATGAGGCACGCCGCAGTGCAGGGATCCGGAAATATTGAACAACGTGGGATTCATTAACATGCACTGACATCGTACGGTACACGAGCCTCTGGAACCATAGCGTTAGGGATTCGAACCCTCATCCTTCGCCAGCTTCGTGGCAGTCCGTTCTTCCTCCACGGACGTTGCGCCGCAGTAGCAACCGGTGCCGCTACTCCGGAAAACAGGCGCGCGAATTCTGAGCAGGTGAGTCACGTAAACCAAGGTGTGGCCGTCTTTGTCCGTGGCGGTGGCTATTGGTGGAAATATACATTACGAAGAGGCGCAGGCTGAATTTTTGCGGGGAAGGTTGGCCCGCAGCGCTTGGGCATTCAAACTTGACCCTCGTCTTGATATATTGCCGCTTCGCGCAATTACAAGGTCGATAATTAGAATAACGCGGGCACGTTATTTCGCTTTCCGGCAGTGACTCTTCTTCCCGGTATTATCACTACGAGCGTTTGCCTTATCGTACGGCGCAAGTCCTGCGGCATACAGCACAGACGCTTCATGCGCGAGCCCCGCCACGGTGGTCTAGTGGCTATGGTACTCGGCTGCTGATCCAAGGGTCGCGGGATAGAATCCCGGCTGCGGCGGCTGCATTTCGATGGAGGCGAAATGTTGAGGCCCGTGTGCTGTGCGATGTCAGTGCAAATTAAAGAACCCCAGGTGGGAGAAATATCCGGAGGCTTCCACTACGGCGTCTCCCATAATCAGAGCTGGTTTTGGGACGTTAAACCCCACAAAACAACAACAACGCTTCATGCGCGAAGCGGTAACCGGTCGGCAGCGATAGTGGTAAAATATAGTAGACTGCGGGAAAGAGAAAAAAGAAATACAGTACACGCGTGACACAAAAGTTGTGTTGACGTGCACTATTTAAAAGCAATTAGGTAAGTCCTGAAAAGCCTTGATAAGTGTGCGATAGGTCACCGCGTCGGACGCGCCTTTCCCATTCTCTGCCACACTTAAAGAGACCACTTAAGGTAGTAGTAGCTTTAGAGATTTCTAAAAAAAATCACAGCCTACAATATTTATTGTGGCCGCTACGCCCGAAGGCTCTTCAGCCAGCGACCCGCCTAAATGTCGCGGCTCCTTGAATTGCGCGGAATAGGCTGAGAGCTTTCGATTTCCGATACACCACTCTCTCTATATATATGCTTAGGTTCAATAAACCCCGGCCTATTCATTGCCCCGCGGATGTCGAAGACACCACCCTTCCGTCAGTCATCGCTTTGATAATGGCGAAAAAAAATGGCGGTACTGTCCAAGCAGTGAGCGACTAAAAATGGTTCGTATGAAAAGTATTCGGGTAAAATATTAAGGAGGACGTAGATAACAGCGTTAAAAGCGATAAACAGCAGAGATTTTTCTTTCGGGCGCCTGCAAACGACGCAGGAGCGCATTGATCTATCGCAGTGCTAGCTCTCTCCGCCCCAGACAAAAGAAAATGGTATATCGTTGGACGCTACGGGTGGCCAAACCCTTCGCAGTTTGCGAATTCCATCTGTATAGCGCGTAAGCTAAGATAGACAGTGGAACGGCGCTGCAATGGCGGGCGTAGCGGTGTCCTAAGCGACCTGCATTCTACGGCCGGAATCTTTGGCATTGCCTTCACGTTTCGCTCAGCCAAAGAAGAAAATGAAAACACAGCCCCCGAGAAATCAAGAGGCGTGCGACCGCAGGGGAGTCCGTCTCACAGTGTGTGCGCGCATTCTTGCGGTTTCGGTCGCGCTTTTTCGAGATGCGTTCCTTTGCTTTTCGATGATCGTCGAACGCCTTTTGTTGCCACGTGTCTCTGTACGTAAACATATCTTCCAAGAAAAAACTGCCTCCATTCGAGAGCCTGTTATTTTCTAGCTTGGGCTTTTCGTAATACGTGAAAGAGAGAAGAAAAAGGAAACATTGCATACGTGCTGCTCTACTTTTGTAAAACCCAGTCAGTATGCAGAAAATGCGGAATGCGAATAGGAATGAACAATGCCAGTAGCATAATAGAATCGGAATGAAGAATACGGGACATCTCGTCCCATCTGACGCCATTGCACCACCGCCACCTTTGGTCCTTTGTCAACACGTCGAACGCAGCGTGAACGTGGTTGTCCTCGCATTTCACATTCTTAGGTTCTGTCAGCCCTATCTTGACTCCTTCTGTCAAAAAAACGACTCGCGCAGCGCTATCTGTCTTCGCTCTAGACGTGACGACGTATTCTTGACACACACGCGTATTCTGTCCATGAGAGAGAAAAAAAAAAGAAATGTTGTGTGTGGCGCTTTCTTCATTTCTTTAAATTAGAAAACTGAGAAACTTGACCCCCGACGACAAGCGAGGTAATACGTTCAATGAAAGCTGTGGAGCATAGCCCATATACCATGCTCACCACGTCACATAATATTCACGTGATGTTAGAAGCCCATACAAAGAATAGAAATATCGATCCTACCACGCAGTCTACAGCTAAATCAACGTGAGAAATGAAGCGAAGAGTTAGGTAATAAACCAGGCCTACTTTCTCGGCATTGACAAGTGCGCAAGGATGGTTGTGGCAAGACCTGCCAAGGAAAATGCCAGCTTTCATCCTTTTAAGAAAATACATTAAACAGGGTAATAACCGATTTTCTTAGACCCGTCTTCCGAAGCTGTCGCCTGAAGGAACGAGGAGGAAAACATGACATCGCGCAGTACCCCTCACCATGCCTCTCATCCCGCTCACTCCCCATGTCACTCACCAGGTCACTCACCATGCCTCTCATCTCGTGAGAATTGGGTTTGCTCAGCCACCGCATCCTCTATAAAAATTCCATAGAAGAGGCACTGATTCAGCGCTTCAGTAAAGACCTAAATCAAACTGTCAGTATGGATATAACATATTTAAGTGGCTGTAAATTCTACATCGAATCAGCGGTAGATCCCTGAAGGCGCTCGGACACATTGCTGTATCACTGCATCTCGGAAGTCAGGTTACGTGTCCGCAGACAAGAACCTTTGGCATTTTTATTTCAGACATAACGGTTTAGCTAACCAATAAAGAAGGATTATGGTACATCACAGCATCGTTAAATAACAATGAGCAATTTTGGCAAACGTTAAATCACAGCGTTGCTAGCAACTCACATAGATGTGCTTTAAAACTGGTTAAAACAAATGTAACAAATCTTATTGCAGCATAAAACAGGGCATGTCGTAGTATAAACGCAAACAATCTACAGGGACACTTCAAGGCCATGTGTTACATTGACATGAGCGAAACTATTCAACGTCTGCTACAGGAGCGGCAATCAGGCGTAATACTCTGGAAACACAGACTATGCTGAGTAGAATACAGCGCGCCATTTGGCCAAAAGCAAAAGGAAGGCAAAGCAGAAGCGAATTACCGCAGGTTAGTGGAATAAGGAAAGGATAAATAGTAGTACAATGTATGTTATATGCAATTGCATTCAGTCTATGACATGTAACAAATGATGTTTACAAAGACACGAGCAAGCCATGTGTATAAACAATTTGGACAACCTGGCAGAGTTAGATACACTATCGACTCTGAAATGGTCTCGTATATGTCACCTGCCCTTAAATTGCGACGTTAGCGTATCACTCCACGTGAATTGTTTTAGGAAAGCCGCTTTTTTGATATTCTGGGAATACACATTCCAAGCCTCGAAGATACACGTTCAGCTGATCCAGTCGCCACATTATTTCATGACGTAGTGCGCTCTGTACGGCCTATGTCGTTAAGCCACCCTCCATTTTTTAAATGCGAGACATTTCGTGGTGAACATCAGCAACCTTTACCGTATCGATCTATCTATTGTGGGCTCAGGGCTAGTGGTCGGCCAGAGCTCTCAGAGAGAACACAGAGGCAGCAAAACAACAAGCACCTTTACTCTTCCGAGGCCCAGGCCAGACTGCCCGCTGCTGCAGCCAGCCCAGCACGAGCGTGAGCGAGCCGAGCACGAGCTGAGCTCAGGCAGCCCCTCATCGTCATCGGCTTCCCCACACTATCTATCTATCTATCTATCTATCTATCTATCTATCTATCTATCTATCTATCTATCTATCTATCTATCTATCTATCTATCTATCTATCTATACGCCTACGTCTCGGTGCTCTCCTGGTCGTCTCGTTCCCTTGGTATACCCCAAAATTTGAATGGGGGGCTACAAGGCTATGACAAACATGAATGATTGATCTTCACATCCTTAGCATGATATACTAGCCGCGTACGTCACGATTAACGATACTGCAATCACGTGTAGCTCATAACCCCTAGTGCTCGGCCGCGGTATGTGGGTATGTCCCATAGGTGTTTGAATTTCATACAGTGTACGTCAAGCAAGGATCAACTAAAGAAGACATTTACTTATTATAACAACACATTTAAAAGCAAGAGAGAAATACCGTTTGTCGTACCTTTCGTTTGAAATGCAGAAATAACATGCCCACAGACACACGCTGCCTACCAAGTGGTAGGTGGCGTCGAATCTTGGTCCCCCAGGTGTCAAGTAAACATGCTTCCACTGGGCTACGGCCGCTCGCCCACGCGGTACATGTGTAATAAAACCTATTGCACTAGCAGTTATGATTATAGTGCTTGTGTACGTAACGACAGTTGCGCCCCCAGTGCGGGCTAACCCCTCCACGGTGGTCTACTGGTTAGGGCCCTCGGCTGCTGATCCGAAGGTCGCGGGATCGAATCCCGGCCGCGGCGGCTGCATTTCGATGGAGGCGAAATGTTGAGGCCCGTGTACTGCGTGATGTCAGTGCACGTTAAAAAACCCCAGGTTGTCGAAATTTCCGGGGACATCCATTACGGCGTCTCTCATAATCAGAGCTGGTTTTCGGACGTTAAACCTCACAAATCAATCAATCAATCAATCAATCAATCAATCAATCAATCAATCCAGTGTGCGCTAAGCACTATCGTAGCAATGAAAGAAACGTCACATATGTGCACTCGGTGTGATTTAGTCCAGCTTTGCTCGAGCTCGTATAGGACCGCTTCAACGAACGACGCTCATGGTACGCACATATCAGCGCACCGTACCGTGTATTTTCTTTGACAGAACAGACGGCTGTGCTGCGGATGAACGTGAGTGCCAACGTTACATCGTACCAAAAGCTACCGCTCAGTAGCCACAGCGCCGTCAACGTTTCTATATATATAGTTACCCTACGATACGCCTACTCATGCACTTTGCAAGACGCCGTTGATTCGACTCTTAACATTTGGCTCAATACCAAACAATCAGGCAAAGGCAATTTACTCGCCGACTGCTTCGCATGACACTGATTCACACAATACGCGGAATCTGCACGATTTTTTGTAAAAGGAACTACTCTCAGACATACATGTTGTTTTTATTTCATATCTTTTCTGTGCGTGACAGGAGCTGAAGAACACATAGGTCGATGTCGAACCATACGCACAATAACAGAGCGTGGTTTCCCTTTTGACACGCATTAAGGATGACGCGCATTAAGGTACAGTTGACGGACACTGACAAGTTTTCTGGTGTAAAGCACTGGCTACAGACGTGTGTTTGCTAGGTGGTCCCCTCTTCGTCAAAAGTACTCAGCTGCTGCTTACTATTGAGTGCCCCGTAAATGCTTAGCGCCGGATTACGCGGTACATAGATTTATACAGGACTTTCAAAGAGGGCTTCCAGCGCAAACGGTCATTCACTGTAACGTACAGGGCAAACTCTCGCCAAACGCAGTACTGACGATGTGAAATTCTCGGCCGATGGGTCTGCTCCATCTGCAGCTGCATTTTCACTGACGTCATGCAGCGTGACGTTAAATGTACGATACTTAAGTTTACGATGTTCCACGCTGCGTCAATCCGCAACCGACGTCCTCAAGTTTCCGCAAAGGAAAACGATAACGCAGAAACAGTTTGTCTCCCCTTTCCGAGAACCCTTGTTTTAGACGTCACTCCATCCACGACGCATCTGTATGCTTTCCGCCTCTGCATTGTGAAAGCGTTCGAGTCGTCGTGTGCCCACCGGGACAACAATAAGAGTGCAGAAACCCCTAGACGACCTTTGCGCCATCTCATCTTCTGCGACTATAGGGTGGTATGACCAGTTATAGGGATAGGGAACACCACGCATTGTTTTATATATATATATATATATATATATATATATATATATATATATATATATATATATATATATATATATATATATATGTGTGTGTGTGTGTGTGTGTGTGTGTGTGTGTGTGTGTGTGTGTGTGTGTGTGTGTGTGTGTGTGTGTGTGTGTGTAAAGAGGGAGAGAGAGAGAAATCGCATCGAAGACGTCAGCGCTATATTTTGACTAGAAGCTGTACTGCATAAAGAGGTGACTTAAGAATATATTACGTTGCCCCTTAACGACTTCTCATTTGTGGTGACATCACTTATGCGATTTCAGCAAGGCTGTTTGACAGGAGCTCGTTATTGAGCTCTCGGCAAACAGTCTCGTTTGTCCAGAGCTCAGTTTAACATTTAAGGTTTAAGAGATCGTTTTAACAATACCTTTTCTCGACGAATTTGTCGGAAGGTCGAAAACCTCTGGGACAAATTTCGGAAGGTTGGAATATTTTTTTATTACTTTGTTTGTATGTTTAAAGATAGAATTATAATCTTCTGGTGCCTCTTTTTGTGTGTGTGCGTCATGGGGTAATATTCGTCACTGGTTACGCAGCCGTGAATAAAAATTTAGAACAGGAGCTTAAAATCGCATGAACATTTCTGTATATATAGAAAGCACTATCATAGGGTATGTACGACATAGTGGGTATCAACGCAAATTTTGTATACCCATCAGCCTTAAAGACATTTCAGATGTGGAATGAACATAACGTGTTACCGGAAAATATGCAAGGGCGACGCCTCCAAGCCAACCATACGGTGTCAGTGTATAAGCTAGGGGTTTCTTGCCAGCTTGTGTATCTGTCATTGTGAGTATCCCTGCCATGTTCCTTTCGACAGGACAGTGCTCAAGAAACGAGACTGGCTCAACGACCCTAAAGGATTCAGAGCTTTTCAAACGTCACGTTTCTCTTGACAAGCCTGTGTCAGCGACTCTAGTACTCTAGTACTCTAATACATATATATAAGCTTCATCCTGGGCTGTGAACAGCCGTGACAGTGTGCATATGGTCATCTGTCTGTCTGTCTGTCTGTCTGTCTGTCTGTCCTTTCCTATAACTTTTTAGTCCCATCCCCATCCCTTGCCTTCCCAATGTAACGTGAAAAATCGAACCTCATCTCCAGTTACCATCCTTGGCTTTTCTTTCTTTTATTTCTCTCTCTCTCTCTCTCTAAAGAGAAGCGAGCAGTGCATGGTTTCACAGGGGGGGGGGGGGGGGGGGGTAAATTACATACCATGACTTGGCAAAAGGAGGACCGTCCTGTCGTTAGAACACATGGACGCGCTTAGCATTTATACACACAGATGGCGCGCACATACACCGCTAGCGATCCACAGAGGAAACCAATGGGAGGACAGCCTGCTTGCGCTGTCGTCCAACGACTAACCGCCACCCACGTCACACACACGCAGCGTGGTGCAGCGAGAAAGATATCGAGTGGCTCGCGAACTTCAGAAAGAAAAAAAAAATGTCGACGAAGATCCCGACAAAATAACGGCTAAGCAGCATCAGTGTCATTCGACGCCATCATACGGTAGCAGCAGCACGATGTTCCCCCTGCCCCGCTCCCCAATACCAGCTCAAATTTATCTTTTTCTTCTTTTTCTGTTCACTTCCTTCGCGTACAGACTCCCACCTCAATACACACACAGATACAAGGAGCAAAGATGGCTGTGGCACCGATATACGCTATGGTGGCGCCATCTAAACGAGGACTGCGTCATCCGATCCCGGTGTTGGGTCGGTGATCCAGAAAGCACCGGCGAAGCTCGGCAGACTTCACGAGAGCAAAACGCGTCCCGGGTGAGCCATCGAAAGCACACGTCTCTGCGGTCGCTCGCCCGACGGTACACATACGCGGGTTTCCAACGAACGACTGCTCGCCCACACATTGTACTCTGTGCAGCCGAGCGCACTCCGGTTTCCGCTACATTAAATTAGTTAGAACCCGCGAACGACCGGGAACCGAGAGGGGGATAAAAGGAAAGGAAATGAAAGAACGAGGCGTGAAAGAACTTAGCAATATTTCGTATGCGGCCAAGCACCCTCGCAATCTCCGTTGCAGGCGCAGCTGGGGCCGGAGTTATGGCTTCGCGGGACGGCGAATAAAAGTTTGATCAGGGTCCTTAAAATTAAGCCGAAGAGTCGATGGTGTGTGTGTGTGTGTGTGTGTGAAATGTTTATTACGAGTTATGGCTGTCGTTCGTTCGAAAGACTACGACTCATAGAGAGTATAACATTCTTGACGCAAGCTTTTTCGGAAACCGAATGCTTTTACATCTTGTCGCTCGGGAACTCGTGAACGATCAATTAGCAGGATATCAGTATGTTTTTGTATGCGTTAATGACATAGTTAACCTCAACAGGCAGTAAAATTTCGCACTCGTTGCTCAGTATTGACGAAAGCTGGTCTAACGACAGGAATTTTATGCATGTTCACTTGTGAAGATGATTAAGATGTCTTTATTGTTGGTTGTTTGAAGGCCTAGTATGTAGAACAAACAAAAAGAGTAAAGGTGGGTCGGAAGGGGGCTGGGGCATATTTGAAGACAAAACGACAGATGTCCCCCTAGTCCAGTCACTGTGACAATTTTGACAGGTCAGCGGAGCATAGCATTATAGAATGCACTCATAATTTTTGAGGCACGCTTAAGCGTCGCCTTTAATAGTGCAACGCGACAGCATTATCGTGCCCAGTTCGCATCGCCTTCTCATTCGCTCGCCGCGCTCATGAGTCACCTAAATGCGTAGCTGTCATGGTACAACATCCCTTTATTACTTCACACTACGAGTTAGGTGTCCGCCTTCTCTGCCTCCCTCTGGCGTGGCCTCTCTCGTGGTCGGGTACAAGTTGAAAATGAAGCCCCATCAGTACTCGCCGAAACAAGGCTCCGCAGTGCACCCGGCACCAGAACACGGTGTCGAATTTGTCACTGAGCACAAAGAGCGGACGCGCGCAGCCGCGCACTGACGGCGCAGTGACGCCATAGCTCCTTAAATCGGCATCTACGAGCAATGGAAGCTAGTGGCACTCCTCGACCAGGCACGGCGGTCTGCTGAGGCCAGTGGAGCCCTGGACTAGGGGCCCCACCAACCTGCTTCTCCAACCTCCTCTTTTATTTCAAAATAAACGTTTCTTAACTCAACTCAACTTTGCATGCCTATTTAAATGTCCCGCGCACAGGCGCCGCTTTGGCGCTTTCTCTATAACGTGCTGGAATCGTTTGAGTTTCGTCGTAACGTAATAAACTTTACTCGTAACAATGGTCACAGCTCCTTGTAAAAGAATTACAGCCCGAGCTATCATGTATGTAGGCGTTAATGAAGCAGTAGTTTAGTATTTTTTTTTTTTTGACGAATTCTTCCTTGAGAAATTGAATTTTGTGCCTACGCCATAGCGGGGGGCTTGCGTGGTTTCTTGATCTTGTTGCTACGGCGGTAGCGGTAGCTCGAGGTGACTATTTCCGTCGGACGCCGACGCCGACGCCGACACCACAGTCTGCGACACGAGCTCAGTAATGCTATCGCGTTGATACAACCAGGGTCCCTCAATACTTCTTTCTGGTCATGAAACTCCCGCCAAAGTTTCATATAGGGACAAAAACGGCCGCTAGGGGCGCCACCGTGAGCAGAAGGGCTCACGGTGGCACCCCTAGCGGCCGTTTTTGAGAGAGGGAGAGAGAAATGAGAAGAAAGGCAGGGAGGTTAACCAGATATTAGACTCCGGTTTGCTACCCTGCACTGGGGAGAAGGGGAGGGGGTTAGAAAGATGACAGCGAGAGAGGGTACAACAAATAAAACCCGCGCACACACATACACACACACAAAGAACGTTCCACTTATAGACGCTCACGAAGGCCGGCAGATGTCAAGAAGCGCAGTAGCGCTTGCATGGCCTTCTTCTGCGACGTGAGGCGTAGAATGCCTTCTTCCGACAGTTTGTTGAGTGCAAGGCGAAGAGATTGCCTCTCTACGCTGTATCCTGGGCAGTCACATAAAATGTGCTCAATTGACTCTTCCTGACCGCAGTGGTCACAGGCTGCGCTGTCGGCCATCCCTATGCGGAACGCATATGCTTTTGTGAAAGCGACGCCCAACCATAGTCGATATAAGAGCAGGGCTTCTCCTCGGCAAGTCTTGGGTGGGACTCGAAGGCTTAAGGTCGGATCGAGAGAGTGAAGTCGGGAATGCGTGAAATGTGTGCCACCCCATTGCGATACAGTACACTTGCGAGCAAGCAGATGGAGCATCCGTGCCGCGTCCGTCCTCGACAATGGTATGGGTACTTGTTGGTCCATATCATGAGCAGAACGGGCGGCTTGATCGGCCCGTTCATTGCCTATAATTCCGCAGTGACTTGGAAGCCACTGAAAACATATTTTGTGGCCTGCCTTCCCTGTATGTTGCAGCATCTCTGTAACTTGGAACACTAGCTGTTCATGTGGTCCGCGGCGTAGAGGAGACAATAGGGACTGCAATGCCGGCTTGGAGTCGCAGAAAAGCGTCCATTTGTGTGGCGCTTCATCTCTGATGAAATGAAGGGCAGTAAGGATCGCTGCGAGCTCTGCTGCCGTCGATGTTGTCGGATGAGTCGTCTTAAATTTTAAGGTTTTAACTTTCGCGGGTATCACGACTGCTACAGCGGAACTGTCTGGAAGCACTGATCCGTCCGTATAGATATGCGTAGAGTCCCGGTACTTCTCGTACAATAGAAGTAACGTGAGCTGTTTAAGCGCTGGTGATGATAAAGCGGCTTTTTTCTCAATTCCAGGAATTGTCAGGTTGATTTCCGGCTGAGCGAGACACCATGGGGGAATTGGTCTCGCAGCAGGGGTGAAAGAAGTTGGTAACGAGTCACCATGTGCTGTTATCGTTTTGCTGAAAGAGGTGCGTGGTCTGTCCACTGGCAAAGAAGAGAGGTGGTGCCGAGGGGTCCTGGCGAGGTGCCTGATATGTGTCCTCAGCGCTTCCACGTCTATTTGGGTCGTGATAAGGTGGTCTCTAGCGATTGCTATTGTCGCCACTGTCGATGCACTCCGTGGTAGGCCTAGGCAGATCCGGAGCGCCTGAGCCTGCACACTCTGTATTGTGCGTAGACTTGTTTTGCTCGTGTTCGTTATAGCTGGCAAGCTGTATCGCAGAAAGCCGAGAAAAAGCGCCCTGTATAGCTGCAGCATAGCACGTGTCGACATTCCCCATGCTTTTCCACAGAAGAACTTGAACAAGTGACAGATGCCCGTCAACCGCTTTTTCATGTACGATACATGAGGGCTCCATGACAAATCTCTGTCAATTATGACACCGAGAAATTTTTATGTTCGAACGTAGGGTATGATTTGGCCACTTATCATTACGGTGTAGTGAGTCATAGATTTGCGCGTAAAAGGCATCAGTGCACATTTCTCGGAGGAAATTTCTAGGCCTCGACTACGGAGGTAGATAGCAGCTTCATTAGCAGCTCTTTGAATTCTTGCTCGCAGTTGTAACCGTGTCACTGCTGACGTCCATACGCAGATGTCATCAGCGTACATTGACAGCCTGACCGTGCTGGGAATGTGCTGAAGCAAAGCAATTAATGTGATATTAAATAGCACAGGGCTAAGTACACCGCCCTGGGGAACACCGCGTCAGCTATAATGTAGAGAAGTGTGGCCATCTTCGGTGCTTACAAAAAAGGAACGCATAGAGAGATAGCTCCGTATCCAGCGAAACGTCCGACCACCCACTCCTACCTCTTCGAGAGCAGAGAGGATTGCTTCATGGCCCCTTGTCATATGCCCCTTTGACGTCGAGGAATAAAAAAGCGCAGAGACGCTTACGGCTTTTCTCTTGCTGAACGTATGTGACCAGATCGACGACGTTATCTATCGACGATCGGCCTCGACGAAAACCCGCCATGGCATCTGGGTAGCAGCTGTTGTACTCCAAGTACCACTCCAGGCGTCCTAGGACCATCCTCTCCATGACTTTGCCCCCGCAACTTGCCAAAGCGATCGGGCGGTAGGATGAGAGTTCTAGCGGTGACTTGCCAGGCTTAAGCAGTGGCACGAGGCGGCTTGTCTTCGAGCTGATGGGAAGAGTACCATCTCTCCAGGAGCTATTGTACAGGTGAAGGAGAGCAAGTCTCGCTCGCTCACCTAAATGAAGTTTTTGAAGTAGATTTAAAAGGCAGGAGGACAATTTAAAGAGAGAAAAAAAAAGAAAAGTTCTTAATTTTTCTTACGAGCCTGGTGGCGCACATGTCACCGCCCCGTTACAAAGGGGATGCTCATAGCATCCATCCATCCATCCATCCGGGCATCGGTCAGCCGCGGTTGGAAGGGCAGTTGCGCGCTCGCGTGAGCGTTTGCCATGAAAACCTTTTCCCAGGTTTTTGCACTTCACTGCGTCGGCTAACTGGTTATTGCAGTGATTATCCTCGGCTAAATAATACTGAATGGGCGTTTTTTAGTGGGTCAGATAATGGATTGCTGCCAGTGGTTTGACGGAGGTGGTCCGTCAAGTGACGCAGTTTCGTCTGCGTTCGTGCCTATACCAGCTTTTCTTAATACTTGTGCGGTTGCTTTTCGGGCTTGAATGATACAGCAAACCGTGAATAGGACTAGCTTGGCAATAAATTAACATAGCTTGGGCTGGAAATTACGGTGCACTGGACCGTGCTCTAGCCGCCCACAGCATTCATCCCCTGCTATTATGGCTTATTCTGGGGCATCGCGGTGCTGCCAATGGGAATTTCGCACGTTGATTGAACAAGGAAGCCTGTATATCAGGCTATTCTGGCATTACAGCTGTGACCTGCTGTTGCTCGATATTAGCGATATGCGCAGTGTCCGTTTGAAGGGTCTTGGTTTTCCGCAACCAAATCTTATTGCACTACCGAGTTAGAACCTGCATGACGTCTTTTTTTTTATTTCTTTCCCTTATGCCGTCGCTGTAACTATCACCTGAAAGCATCATCCGAGTCCTACAAAAATACCAACGCAAATTGAAATAAACTCGGAGCTCTTGTATTACAACATTATACACTGTTCCTTGCACGTCTCTCTAGTTTCGCTTATACACTTCCTTTTTAAATCCAACTATAGCTTTCTATGTGTGAAATTTTTACGCTTTTCAGTTCGTCGATAATAGCTGATTGTGATGCAAGCGATAGTGGAGCGCTCCTGAAATTTTGCTTCATTAATGTGTACTATAATGCGTAGTACATGCGTCAATAATCAGCATTTTCGTGTCAATGAAAAATGCGACCGCCACGTCCACAATCGAACAGGCACCTTGTCGGTCAGCAGTAAAGTGTTTAACATCTAGCGAATTCGCGTAGGCGTTCACGTAACAGTGCATGACATTCCGAATTGTGCTAGCTATGCAATGTCTTGTAGGTGTGAGTGGAATTAATGGCGCTGTATCGATTTTGAGGCGGTATTTACTTGCAATTATCGATACAAATGCCCATGAGCACTAGCGCATGTTGCAATTAAAACTGCATGTTTTAGACTGGCGGGTGAAGCGGAAGAAACAGAGAAACAAAGAGAATTTAGAATATCATTTTATTTCAGTGCTCTGCTACACTTGACGCTGGACAGAATCGAAGAGTGCCAGCACGAAATAGTGTGTTCCATTCGTGGTTAAAAAAGTACGAAGAGCACTTAATAAACAAGGTCACAATTTCAGCCGTAGTACTGACAAAATGTGTTGCGCAGCCGACACTGGCGGAGGAAGTGAGTTTCTACAATGTTCGTTGAGTCATTATCATGCTATTTCTTTCCGCGGGTGCACTCGTCTATGTGTTCTTCAACAATTTGCAGAAGGCACAGAAGTTGGTCAGGGTGGCACCTCCAATTTGTGCCTTCACTCTCTGCAGCTCCGATGCCAAACAAACGGCTACCTCTGTTGGCATACTGCGTCAGCACAGCCACTGCGATTCGCAGTTTGTACTGCATCTGTAAATAGTGACAGAGGGAAAATCTTATACTGGTAGTGGTGCCACATTTTTCCTGACTATTGAGCAATCAGCGGCATGCGCGAGACTTACCGTGATTTTCTTCTTCGGCTGCATTGTCGGCGTCCGCAGCTGCGACTGTCGTATTTTCGGTTGCCGCGCGTTCTGAAGGATGTTTTCACGGCCTTTTTGCAGGTGAGTGCCGTGTTTGGGCACGTGAACGCTGCTTTGGCTTCGTTAAGCAGGACGGCAACTCTTAGAAAATTCTCGGTACGGCGTCTTCCATTAGTTTGTGGCGATCGTGAGGCAGACACAATGCTCCCATTCACTGTGCGCACGTACACACGAATGGTGTCTTAGGCGTGGAAATGTTTTTCGCACACGTACGCGAACGTACCTGCAGTCGAACAAAAACCCGGCCATCTCTTGCCGCGGGATCGCTCGCTCTTCTAGCCACTGTACTCGCGTTGTTCTGCGTCGGCTCGTAAACAGAACAAGGATACTTTTTCATCGATGCACTTGTATCCCGTCCTACAGCCTGGCACGCAGCAAGTGTTAGGCATCGCTGTCACCACGTGGAGAAATGCGTCGAGGTGACAGCGAAGAAAAAGAAAAAATTGACGGCAGATCCACGAGGTGAATGATGATGAGATTGGGCGAAGCCCCTGGAAGTAATCATCGGTTAAACCGTGAAATTTCTTCCGTTAATTCGCCTGATAAAAATGACGTGAAACGATTGATTAAATGGCTTCTTTCGTTAAGCAGCTGGCGTCTTTTCGTTTTGCTTTAGAAACATCTGGCGTCTTTTCGTTTTGCTTTTAGAAAACATCTGGCGTCTTTCGTTGGTTTATTTCATCAATCAACGGCGTTTTGAACAAAATTTTTATTGTTTAATCACGCACAGGAGAAATCTCACCAGGCACTACCTTGCTACTGGGAATGAGAGACAGCAGAAGTCGGCTTTTAACACTTGTACTTCTACTAACGTTTCCTACTGGAACATGCCAATGGCTGCTAATGGGGAATGAGAGACAGAAGAATTCGGCTTTTAGTTAACGCGCACGCTGCGAATTTTTTTTATTGTTCAACAACGCACAGGAGAAATCTCCCACCGGCACCACCTTGGAGGTCAAAGCGTAAGACTGGTTACGCACTACGACTACGACTACGAGGGACGAACAGGTGCCGCTTTAAGGAGGTTCGCCCCTAAAAGCAATTCAACCGCAAACACCACAACGCCGGGCCTACACCCCGCTAATGGCGATCAGCCTTCCGACAGCCCCCGCCGGCCTCCTCGTCACCCTCCTTGCTACGCCAGCGCCGCGCGCGGCAGTTGCGGGCGGTATATGAAGCTCTCCCATAGAGTGACGCGGGAGTTTCATGACCAGAAGTATTGAGGGACCCTGATACAACGAACAGTGTATTCAACTATGTATTCAACGGTTTATTCAACTAGATCTAGAACGGTCCATTCAACTAGACCTGTTGAACGTCGTCGACAGATGATCCCTCGTACTTAGCCAAGAGCTTGCACGTGACCACGTCCTCACAACCAGAGAAGTGCAGTGAGCACGCTTGGCGTTCTCTTACTGCACACAAACCTAGTATGCTGTTGGTAACTGACACTAACACTTCTCTTCATACTGTGATGGTAAAGGACATATATCTCAGTCATCTTGGCGAATTTATCATAGACCCTAAGTGCATGAAGACTGCTTGCACTGACCCGATCCTAGGCAATCTTGGTGACCAACCTAGATGCGTTGGACTCTGCTCACACAGATATACTCATTTTAGGCCTGTAATCGAATATTTGCGTAGTCTTTGGATTGTTTGTTTTTGTCTCTTTGATTGTTTCAGCGTCAGTTTTGTCATGTTGAGATAGCGGACTCGCACGCAGCGTACCTTTTCCTGTTTTCACACCTAAATGAAACGATGACATGCTGCATATTAAGAGTAGTTCGCTATAACCTTTTGTTCCTTCGTACCACTCCACAAACGATAGCGCATCACAGGTCTTGCATAAAGTGATTGTACAGCTGTGACGACGTTTCTCAATGTTACTCCGAAGTACCCCACTGCGGCGTGCTTTACCCGTAACACCACCTATCCCACGCTGAAACAAGTTTAGTCGAGCGGTCGATAGACACAACTAGACGAACGCACCCTAGATGCCGCGCCATGCTCGGTGTCCGATCATAAATTGAGGGTTGCGCACATTGTTATTTTCTAGGCTGAATTGAACCACAGTCGAGCAGTGACAAACGTAAATAGCATCGAATTGAATATTGAGTGCTTTTCTAATGACTATCAAATACTGAACAAACATCTTCTTAATAAATGGAAAGGAATGTTCACGCCCTCATGTTCATAACTTCCACCGTTGAAAGCACAAAATCAGAGCCTGGAAGAAATTGGAAGAACCTTCATATACTTAGAATTGAATGTTCAAAAAGCGCGAGTGTTCATTGCATAGCTTGTGAAGTGACGCTCTCCGAGTGAACTAGCCTGCTTCACTACACAAGCTCTCATCTTTATGCCTATAGCATGGCCGTGAAAATAAAATTTGCGTGGTTTCCTAATTTTGAGCTTATTTTGGTGCAGTTACCATTTTAAACTATTCATAAACTATTCGAAAAATATTCTGGTTGCGAAAAACAGAAGTTCGATTTGAATATCAAATCGAATAGGACACCATAGTACTCGGTATTCAAAGTATTTCGAATATTCGCACAACCCTACGGTAACTTCATTTGCGAAGGATCAGTAAATAAAACAAGGCAATTCCAATCTCGGATACTTCATTATTTACCATATAAGGAGACGTTGGCGCATAAGGAAGGCGTCAGCTGCTCTTTGAGTCGTGCGCATCGGGCACACGCGCAACATGCGCGCGCTTCAAAAAAAGAAAAGAAAACGTGTCAAGGCAGATTTGTCACTTAATTGGAGGAGAGTAGGGGGGGCAGGGGGTCGCATCTTTAATCAGCAGCTCAATTTCACTCTCATCGTGTAGTAAAAGGCTGGAACAAACCTTGCGCAAGCTTCCGAATTTCCGATCGCACATTATTGACGCATTTATTCCATGTACATCACTCCCAATACACACAGAAATACCGGCTTCATTTTCCGTTCCCTAACCTCCCTCCCCTCTTCCCGAGGCAAAGAAGGAGTCTACATTTTTTTATTGACACCTCAACGTCAATTATGCACGGTGCATGCAACATACAGGCTTACTATTTCAAACAAATTAAAGTAACGCCATGGCATTGCAGGAAAAAAAAAACTCAAAATTGCGAAAAAGTTTTCGTAGGAGCAAATGCATGGTAACTTTTCTTTTTAATTTTAACGCTACACATTTGAATATTAGCCTTTTCTTTTTCAGGAATTACAGAAAGAAAAGGCGGCACCTGCTAGGGCGTCTCTCTTAGTATGCCCTATCTCTGTGACTTTCAAACGTGGGAGATAGCTCCGAAATTGGCGGAAAACGCATGCTGCCCCTTCAGCGTAAGCGATCTTCGTGTGGGCCCATAGAATATTTCCTCAGTCTATTCGAATTACGTGGCTTAGGCGAACTTGCCTGCCAGTTACACCGACGTCCATCTCACGGCCTCCCAATGAAGTAAAGTTTTAAAAGAACACGACGTCTTTGTTGCTGGTTTGTCTTTCGAAGTCCACTGTACCGTTACTTCATTGAAATATTAGAACAACCCTTGACCTTCCTGTAGAGGAGTATGGTAATCCTTGTAAAAATATAAGTAAATAACCGCGTCTCATATAGCTCCTATAATACAATAATTTAATAACGTCCACGCGCCCTGTAGGTGCGATAACGAAGGGTATGGATCAGAGGACGCGAGCGATCCCTTTTCAGTTTTAATACTTTTGTCAAAGACGTTATAACGCAAGTCATGCATGAACAGATGAGCCTACTTAAAGAAATTTGAGGAAAGCATTTGCAAATCAATAGCACTGGAGCGAGTGCTATCTGCCAACTTTGTGGAATTATTTTCTCTCACCTTCTTAATCTTCGTTCTTACCTCCAATGGGTCATCATTTTGTTCTGTCTGTTTTCTGAGCCTTATCTCCACAGGTAGCCATATTATGCATCAAAAGAGAACGTTCATACAAGACAGATTTTCTTGTAGTTTACTTATACTCTCACGTTTTCTGCATTCGCAAAAATTGATAGGTAGCACAGCTCGTTTCACTGCAGAAAAGCCTCACTGCATCAAGACCTCGCACACGATATCAACGCACGCCGCGCCAGATAAAAATCCTGCTACACAAATGTAATCTGTTTCGACTACTGAGAAAAGATGGCTGCAGCACGGTTTTACGAGAATGTCAGCACGACGTAGGCAGTGCTTCCGGCGCACTGGATGAAGCCTGTCCTAATAATAATGTCTGGTATTTTACGTGCAAAACCCGCTATATGCTTATGAGGCATGTCGGGCAATTGGGTACTCTGTCTCAATTTCGACCACACGTGTCAGCCGAGTCTGTTGTATGTGCGTGCATGCTACACCGAATTATTGCTTTTCTGTCTTTTTTTATACTTATACTTTTTTATTGCCTCATTGTCATATCAATTCAGGCGGTTGATGGTCCTCAAGCCGTCTCTGTACAGATTGCTCTCACCCGCTTCCAATGTGCAACTGTTCAATTGGAAATAAACATTCATTCATTCATTCATTCATTCATTCATTCATTCATTCATTCATTCATTCATTCATTCATTCAACCGTATTCCTTTAACTTGCACGTAAATATGAGTACACGAGGTTTTCATGCGTTTAGGCCCTGTCGAACGGTGGTCACTGTGAATGGGAACCAAGTCTGCGTCGTTTAGCCTAAAAACAGGATGACAGTGGCTTGAACAGTATCCGAGTGATCTCGTAAAAGCGCACAATCTGGGTTTGGATCCATTTAAGTACTTCGAAGCGCATCATCGAATTTACATCGCACAGCGCTCGACGTTGCATCGTGTTCGGAAAGTGTTATCTGGTAAAACCTGCCTGTCACATCACGATGTCAGACTGTCCCTCATTACACACGCCGTGGTACCTTAGCGGCTAGGTTTTCGGCTTGCGAAGCTCGAGGTCGGTGATTCGACTCCCGACCACGGCGCGCGAGATACAAGAATAAACACCATTATGCTTAGATTTCAGTGTACGTTAAAGACCCTTATGTGGCCAAACTAACCCGAGTCCTCCACTGCGGCTTGCCTAACGATCATATCGCGCCTTTAGCACGTTTAAAACCCCAGCAATTGTTATTATTGTCTCCTGTTGCGCGACCTTTTAACTGCTAGTTTGGAACAATAAATAACAATCGTGAGTAGTAGGCTGGAGACATAAGTTGCATTTCCTGATTGCTTGCCCACGTCTCGACTTGACAAAGCGCTTGACATTCCTGATTCGTGTCTCCTCGTTTGTCACCTCTCTGTCTTTCCCAGCCTCGCTGGTTGTCTGTGTCACAAGCGTTTTCACCCGAGCGCAAGAACTCATAGCGGACGCAAATGGCGCCACAGCTTTTGGTCACACATGACTTTACAATTGTACGTTCCGTCCACGAGATGACGCCACCCATGCGAGGGGCAAATTCAGGACACGCCGTCGGATCCTTTAGGCGCACTGGATGAAGCCTGTCCTAATAATAATGTCTGGTATTTTACGTGCAAAACCCGCTATATGCTTATGAGGCATGTCGGGCATTGGGTACTCTGTCTCAATTTCGACCACACGTGTCAGCCGAGTCTGTTGTATGTGCGTGCATGCTACACCGAATTATTGCTTTTCTGTCTTTTTTTATACTTATACTTTTTTATTGCCTCATTGTCATATCAATTCAGGCGGTTGATGGTCCTCAAGCCGTCTCTGTACAGATTGCTCTCACCCGCTTCCAATGTGCAACTGTTCAATTGGAAATAAACATTCATTCATTCATTCATTCTTCATTCATTCATTCATTCATTCATTCATTCATTCATTCAACCGTATTCCTTTAACTTGCACGTAATATGAGTACACGAGGTTTTCATGCGTTTAGGCCCTGTCGAACGGTGGTCACTGTGAATGGGAACCAAGTCTGCGTCGTTTAGCCTAAAAACAGGATGACAGTGGCTTGAACAGTATCCGAGTGATCTCGTAAAAGCGCACAATCTGGGTTTGGATCCATTTAAGTACTTCGAAGCGCATCATCGAATTTACATCGCACAGCGCTCGACGTTGCATCGTGTTCGGAAAGTGTTATCTGGTAAAACCTGCCTGTCACATCACGATGTCAGACTGTCCCTCATTACACACGCCGTGGTACCTTAGCGGC
This sequence comes from Hyalomma asiaticum, assembly GCA_013339685.2. Lineage (NCBI taxonomy): Eukaryota > Metazoa > Arthropoda > Arachnida > Ixodida > Ixodidae > Hyalomma > Hyalomma asiaticum. The sequence continues at coordinate 14,309,236 of CM023483.1, read as the reverse complement.
TAGGTTTTCGGCTTGCGAAGCTCGAGGTCGGTGATTCGACTCCCGACCACGGCGCGCGAGATACAAGAATAAACACCATTATGCTTAGATTTCAGTGTACGTTAAAGACCCTTATGTGGCCAAACTAACCCGGAGTCCTCCACTGCGGCTTGCCTAACGATCATATCGCGCCTTTAGCACGTTTAAAACCCCAGCAATTGTTATTATTGTCTCCTGTTGCGCGACCTTTTAACTGCTAGTTTGGAACAATAAATAACAATCGTGAGTAGTAGGCTGGAGACATAAGTTGCATTTCCTGATTGCTTGCCCACGTCTCGACTTGACAAAGCGCTTGACATTCCTGATTCGTGTCTCCTCGTTTGTCACCTCTCTGTCTTTCCCAGCCTCGCTGGTTGTCTGTGTCACAAGCGTTTTCACCCGAGCGCAAGAACTCATAGCGGACGCAAATGGCGCCACAGCTTTTGGTCACACATGACTTTACAATTGTACGTTCCGTCCACGAGATGACGCCACCCATGCGAGGGGCAAATTCAGGACACGCCGTCGGATCCTTTAGGCGCCACCGACGACGTGCGAAACCGACGGCTCTGCTTCCTCCTAGATGGGAATAAATCTCCGTTGCCTAGCGCTAGACGTGTCGTCGGGATGAAATTCACGATCGCCAGAACATCCGACGCTGTTCAAGCAACCTTATTGTCTACTTAAGAACCTGGTTAAGAAAACAGAAGCGCCGTAGTTCCAGTTATTGTGTGGTATAGCATTTGTAAACACCCTGTTACTATTTTTTTAACTGTACAGCGCTTGTTAAATCAGTCCATAGCCGCATCACGCTGCTTCGCGCTTCTATGGAAAAGCTATGACGCCGGTGAATTTATGAACTGAGATTTCGAAGTGAAGTTTGTTTCTCCCTTAGCTCACTACCCTCGTTATCCAAAGTAGGGTGTACAGCCAGACAAACCTCTCCAGCACATAATATATCCACCGCCTTGTCGCGTATCCATAACAAACAAACAAACAAACAAGCAAACAAACAAACAAACAAACAAATAAATAACATGTTCGATGTATTTGCGTTGTTCGCTTTTTGTGCTCACGCCTTTTTTATGCTCATACAACTGCGAACATCTCCCCTTACCCATAGACATCTGGAAGGCCTGGAAGGTTATCCAAATATATATTTGCTGTTTCATTTGCTGTGGTGCTATAGAGAAGGAACCAAAGCATGTTAAGCTACAGCTTTTGTTGAGTAAGTGGAACTGTGATAAGGTCGGTACATCTTATACGTAACCATGTTTAAAGTTTGACGCCCCACTACCATGTAAGAGAATGCAAGCGTGGCAGGGGACGGCAGAAAGTAAGGCGGGCAGATGAGATCAGGAAGTTTGCGGGGATAAATTGGGTCCAGTTAGCGCAGGATAGGGATAATTTGAGATCTATGGGAAAGGCCTTTGCCCTGCAGTGGGCGTAGACATGATGATGATGATGATGATGATGATTCCTTTAATCTTCTCTGAGAAGACAATGCGAACGGGGCCCAGTGGCGTTATCAGCGCTCCGGTCGTGGATGCTAAGCTTTCTTAAGCTTAGTCTTCCAAATTTTCTCGGGTGTTTGCGAAAATTCCCGTCTTAAGCACATTCGTTAAGTGAGCACGTTAGTTGTCCCCCTTATGGCGACGGTTGCTCAACTGTGTATGCTTTCTTGCTGTCTTCGCAGTTCTGAGAGCGCTTCCTGAAATTGCCTTCGCGAGCCTGTTTATGTGTGTCGGAGTCCAAATGTCATCGCAAGATGTAGCCCCTAAGAACCGTCCCACAAGATTGCTTCATTTGGTGATGAGCTAACACAAGTTTATTTATTTATTTATTTATTTGAGTGAGTGAGTGAGTGAGTGAGTGAGTGAGTGAGTGAGTGAGTGAGTGAGTGAGTGAGTGAGTGAGTGAGTGAGTGAGTGAGTGAGTGAGTGAGTGAGTGAGTGAGTGAGTGAGCATGCACACTTCACCTCGCCGCAACAGTTCTCACACGACGGAACACAACTGACACTACACGAGCAATACTTAAGCGACAGAAACTATCGGACAGGAAGTGAGAAAGCTGTCTCCGAGGTGGTTTCACAAAATCAAGCTAAGTGAAAGCGCCGCATGAATTGAGCGTAGGATCTACTACTGCTAATATTAATAACTGATGAGGTTTTACGTGCCAAGTTACGATCATGATGCACGCTCCTCAGTAATGTTGACAGCCTGGCGTTCTTTGACGTGCGCTAAATCTAGGTACCGGGGTGTCCTTTACATTTCGGCCCCGTCATGAACCGAATCCCGCAATGGCCGGTATTCGATGCTCCAAAAGCCAACGCCCGTAGTTGCCACTAGTGTACGATTAAAAAGTGGGTAGCAGAGCGCCGGCTCCCTCTCCTCCCCCTCACCATTGTATTTGGCATTTCGGAAGCCACGGTTCAGCTAAGCCTGCCCTGCAGGTGTGAACGATGTCAAACGCCTGTACCGCGCACGAACGACGGGAGGTTCGCTTGTAAACCATGCCGGCCGCCGTAGGCGTTGATGCGGCTGGGAGGGTGCACCGTTTCAAGGCATGACGGCAGTACGTGTCAGGATTGCCGAGCCAAACGGGGCAGGTAGCCATAGCAACGGTGCTCCACAGTGTACGCCATCACGCTGAATGTAGTCATCGGTTCGCCAGCAATAGGAACCACTTAGCTGCTCAACGTAACAGTACTGGGAGCCTGGGCACCTGCCGACCTATTAAAAAAAAATATCCACGCATATCCACGGAGTGAATGATGATCAGTAGGCGAAGCTCCGGAAGTTCCTCGGTAAAAACCGTGAATCTTCCGTGAATCTTCCGTGAATCTTGCCCAGTAAATCATCAAAGACGTGACAAACACTGCGTGTATATATACAAGAAATAGTGAAATCTCCCACCGGCACTTCATTGCAAGTCAAGATCCAATACATACATATATATATATATATATATATATATATATATATATATATATATATATATATATATATATATATATATATATATATATATATATATATATATATATATATATATATATATATGGGTGGCCGGTGAACGGTTCTCCAGCGCGAGCAGTCGGTATTTTTTCAATGAAGAAACTCGCTAGAAGACGCTGCCTGCGTCAGCGTTGTCTCTCGCGGGTGAGGGCGCGTTATCCTTCTTTGCGAGCTGGTAGAGCGTTCATCGAAGAAAGAGCGTTTCCATAGTCAACGCGCGCCTTTCGCTCTCTCTCTCTCTCTCTCACACACACACACAAGACAGCAGATGGAAGAGTGAGAGAACTCACGCGCCGGTAGGCACGCGCCGAGGGCGAGCGCAAGCCTCCCGGCGCGCGAGCTCTCTGAGATTTAGAGGTGGCCACGACAACGACAACGCCGCCGGAGTAGCCTATGCCCTAAGGAGCTTCGCCCCTAAAATGAACATGGGCAGTCTATCCAACATGACGCATTATATAGACTATATCAGCCATCTAATCAATTTGCAGGGACCTTTGGCTATTATTTATTCTGTATGCTAGGGGAGGCGTACAGTAAGAAGTCATCACGGTCAGAGGTCAGTGCGCTGACTATGAACAGAGAACATGCAGTACTCAGCTTGCGGCCTGCTGCGCGCTAACTCGCGCCCTAATGGACCACAGTAATGTTCTCCATCCATTTATCCATGCGCTTGCATAAGCTGGTACACTTTACAGTTATTAAACAGATTTCATGGCCTTTGAAAATTGCTGTCGAGTGATTTCCGTCAGGTCGGTATTGCGTAGAACATTCCGCTCTTTCGCCTAGAACATTCATGAACATTCAGGTCAATATTGAGTGCATGATAATGTGACAAAGAGCAATTTTCAAGGCACCGCGAAAGCTGGTGATTTCACGGAAGGCGATTGACGAATATAACGACGTCAATGGGGGTCTCATCAGTACGAAAAGAAATAACTGCCTTAAACGCAAGGACGACTTCGTTTTACAGGCAGCATTCGGCTACAAAAAAGCTTCTTTTGGCACTCTGGCGTAAAGACTCTATAATACATAGGCCTATATAGGCTTTTATTACGCGCAATATGGCTTGTTCTACCCCCATCACAAATTTTAGAGTTAACTTACAGTGCACGAATGCAAGAGTACGTGTTCAACTAAATGATTGCCACTCAGACAGCGAAGCCTTCTTTAAATCCAATATAATGTAGAACAATGAGGCTACAAAAGAAGAAATGTGTTGCGCGATAACACTGGTGAGATCTCCTAGATGAAAAAGCCCTTTTACACTGGCCAATAAAAGCTTAACTTTTCGATAGTGTAACGAAGTGACCAGGCAGTATTCTGAGAAGCGCAGAGCAATAGCTTATTTGGACTGCACAAGACAAATGCGCACAATGGGTTCGCAGTGACACGCAACTCTACAACAGACGATTGATTCGTGGCGTTTAGACTACCTGGGCTTCTTTAACGTGCACTGACATGACACAATACACGGGTCTCAACATTTCGCCTCTGCCTAAATGCATACGCCTCAGCCAGGATTCGATCTCGCGACTTTCTGATCAGCAGCCGAGTGCCGTATTCACTAGACCACCGTGACGGGGCACGCTACAACAGAATAATGTACACATAGCCATAGAGAGCTGTTCCAACGCTACGTCTACAGAGCGCAAGAATACAAACCGCAATGCAGATTTCATTCGCTAGTCTTCACACTGCTGCCTAGCTGTGAACATCACGATTAAACCACAAAGAAAAATATGGTCCTTCTATAGTAACCCTTTTAAGACCGTATCGGCCCCGTTGCGACCTGGCGGGCACTGAATTCGGATAACTCGGGATTAGCAACGCGCACGGTCAGTACCGAACAGTGGTCGCAGCGCGATTATGCGAGGTCTTTGATCGTAGCTTACCTTGGGGTATTCTCAGCTCAAGCATAGAGCATGAGGCAGACTTTGAAAGGCTATCCGTGGGCGCGACCTATGACTGTTAGGCGATCGTGTTACCCGGCACCGCAATGCGGCAAGGTCACCAACGCAAGGTAGCATTCGCATATACGACGACGCTTTGTCGAGGCGCAATTCTACACCCTGATTATTAGCTTACACAACACCGCCGCGGCTTACGAAAGTGGCAGCTTCGCATCAATCAAATCTTTCAACCTGGTAAGCTAAAATTATCAGCAAGGAACATTGATTCAGACTGAGTTCTCGTAATCGCACCGAACTGAAACCTCGCACCACTGGCAGATGCATTTCGTCCGATCAGCTTCCTAACAAGTGCTCTGAGAGGCACATTAAGATGTCTTAAAGAGTTTCAGCACTGCAATTCGAATCTATTACTGTTTTACACTCGCCATACTAGCCTAAACCTGATCACTACCGGAACAAACGCGTTAAACTGCAACCATGCGGTTAGCATCAGTCCCTCCCGAATGAGCACATAGGAGAAAGCATACTGGGCTAGTTAACTCAAAATATCTCAAATTCATTCTTATTCATTTGTCTAGAATTAAACATCAATTAGCGAAGAGCAGCGAAGCTTATGGGCACTTAACTGGTCCGGGTTTGTCTCCGGTACACCCGCATTTCTTCGTGGTCCGAGGCTTCGGAAAATGCCTCGCGAAACACTGCGAGGCCTCGAGGTTTCGCACCGGATTGATTTTGGCCACCTGCAATTTTTTCCGTGCACGCAAAGCCAAGTACACTTCCTTTTTTTTTTCATTTCGCCCCCATCTAACTACGGCCGCCGTGGCTGGGAGTCGAACCGGCAAGCACGTGCTTAGCAGGCCAACACCCTAACCACTAAGCTACTTCGTCAGGTGAGTGAGATGCCTACGCTTCGCGTCCCTTATATGTTGTGGCAAGCGAAAGTGTCCATGGGACTCGGCAACAGCAGGATCACTTCAGAATGTTATTCCACCGTCAGCAATGGTTGATTCAATCCGACTTCATCAAGCAAGGTTAAACGATTCGCAAGCTTAAACACAGTATAACGTCCTAGTGTAAAAGATGCGTCACGCTTCCGCGCTGACAGTGTGAGGGAACATATTAATGAGAACCTTAAACAGGGTCAGGAACTTAGCAGGTATCCTTTATTAACAGACCACAGAATAACCGAGACATAAAAAAAAAATTTCCTCAGCAGGGAGTGCATACCGTAAAACGGAATACGAAATACTATTCCCTCTTGGTACTCCTTGATTGAGCAGTTCTGCTCGTCAAGGCAGGACTGACCAATCAGAGAATTGAGATTGATCAGAGATTGGTCAGCTCTACCTTAAGAAGCAGAACGGACCAATCAGGGAGGACCAAGACGGAATAGTATTCCGTATTCCGTTTTACGGTATGGCCCCCCAGTGCATCTAAGAAAGGAAGAAGGGTATATAAAAAATAATATTACGCTTGACTTACGATTTAAAATGATTCTGCGTTGTAGTGATGAATTTACAAAATGCTGCCCACGTTAAAATTTTTATCACGCCTATTCAATCAATACATCAACAAAGTCTATGCTTGTAATTCAAGTACATAATAAAGCAAGCATTGGAACATGCGTCATGCCTAATTATTCAATCAATCGATATATTCTGTGTAGATGAGCCATCGTTACATATGAGAACATGAGAATGTCTCAGGGGGAAAAAAAGTCAATCGACGATGCAACAGTGTTGCTATCCAGTGCCAGAGACAACTGGACAGTTGTGTAGCAAGCCCATCTCGAAGCAGCAAGTAACACCGGGAGACAGAACTCCATTTACCGCGTACATCCGATGACTCGGCAAACGCTCTCGGCTAATGGCAGCGCGACTTGTTGCGTCGGGACGAACGAACCAACAACAGTAATAAACACAAACTCGAAGAGAATTTCCTCTGATTGCCTAGACAGACGCCTTGTCTTCGCCTGCTATAATTACGCGTTTGTTATTGTAATGTTGGTTATGGGTTTCGTGTTTGTTTTTGTACCCTCAACATCTTTGTTCCTTTTTTGTACCCTCGCAAAAGACCTCCGCTGACTCCTTGAGTCCATAACAAAGAGTGCACCTAAAGCCCCTAGATATATTTTCTCCGCGCATTATTGGGGACTTTACGTGCACCTATTTATTTATTTATTTATTTATTTATTTATTTATTTATTTATTTATTTATTTATTTATTTATTTATTGTGAATTACCCATTGTAGCTGCTTGAGAGACACGGTCACGATAGGTTAATTTGATTTTGGGGCTTTACGTTCCAAAACCACAGTGTGATTATGAGAGACGCCGTTGTGAATGACTCCGGAAATTTCGATCACCTATAGGTTCTTTAGCGGGCACCGACGTCGCACAGTACACGGGCCTCAACATTTCGCCTCCATCTAAATGCACCCGCCGCGGCCGGGATTTCATCCAGGGACTTTCGTGTCGGCCACCGAATGCCACAGCCACTAGACGACAGTACCGGGAAGGCACGGTTATCAAAAGTTCACGAGTTTTCTAAACGAAATATCCCACGGCGGGATGAGAAAGGCGGAGAACTTATGCTCTATTTCACGCAACATCACCCAAGTACACATCGAAACTAACCGCACAGTGCCGAACCACGAAAATGAAAATATGTTTGTTCTCAATTATTAGCGCAATGTGCGCAAAGAAGGATAGAGGCGAGACCGTGCGCAGCGTGTCTATTCTACTGTACTTCCAGCTACCGAGGGAAACTGGACAGTTACAATAGCCTTGTCGAGAAAAAAACCTCGTTCGCTTGTCCTAGCACCACGATGCGCGCTGCCTGCATCACCTTGAGTGCCCTGAACTATAGTCTTCAAATGCTCGAGGTTTTGATGCGGCCGCGCCAACCATCGCACTTTTTCCAAGATGCGGTGCAACCTTGAGTGCATTATCATTATTTCCTGAGAATATCCAGCGGACAGCAATAATAGAGGGAGCAGGTAGACTTTAAGGTACTGGTCCAGATTTTTTTCTGTGCGCTTTATCCGCTCCTTCTCAGAACGGTCTGCCAATTTCCATGACGCTCTGCACTATTGCCAAAAGACAAATCACACGTACACATCTCTAATCTCTGCGCCCACTACGACTCTGGCCCTACCTTGATCATATTTACAGGAGCACCTGATGCCTCCTCCGTGCTTCGTGAACATATTAATACTAAAATATCCAAGGACATTGGTCTCGTGCGTCGCACCTCCACGAAGCAATGCAGGCGTTGCTGGCATTTCTATAACTGTCACGTCATAGTAAATACGTGAATATGTTTTCACGAGCTCCACGTGTGTTAACTTACAAGCGGCGTTCAATTGAGCACAGTAAGCTGTTTATGCTCAATATTTCTGTTAGTTAGATCATTTCATCCTGTAGCCGTTTTCTCTCAAGAAAGAAAGAAAGAAAGAAAGAAAGAAAGAAAGAAAGAAAGAAAGAAAGAAAGAAAGAAAGAAAGAAAGAAAGAAAGAAAGAAAGAAAGAAAGAAAGAAAGAAAGAAAGAAAGAAAGAAAGAAAGAATTGCATGACAGCATGGTGAAGGATCACGTACGGATAACAGATAATGATAAAGGGCAGTATGCTACGTAACTGATAAGTCATAACATCAATAGCTTCATTTCCTTGCCAGTTATGCTACCTTAACGATAAAAGAACAGCGTCACTGTTCCGATGCTTCCGACGGCTTAGAACTGTTTTCGCATGTTTTGGGGTGGCCAACTGGCATTTGAGATACCTTCATTGTTGCAGTTTGACAAAAATCATTGATTCTTCGGTACAGTCGTAACTGCAATGGCATTTTCAAACTTGGGCTATCTGGAGATTGGCTGAGGATCTCGTTTTCATAACAGATGAGGGGAGTTAATACTAATCTATCAAGATACCAACTTGACGGGGAGACTCCTCGTTATCGCTGATCACGAGCGGTAGGAAAAACGAAAGCTTTTCTGTATGTGCTTGTGTTTCAATGTGCGCCTGAGAACATCATCAGTGCACAACATCTTAATCATTCCCGGGAACCAATTTTGTGAAAAGTTCCTTTTATTGAGATAGCAATTATATGAACAGTCTGGACGGGTTTTTGCCGTCGTTGTCGCCGTTGCCGTCATATCCCATACAAAGTCCAAACTGATAGCCCCCCCCCAACGCTTCGTACCTTCTACCCGCGGGTAAAAGCACGCGAGAGGGGCCGCCGAACGCTGCTGAAGCAGAGATTAAACGAGCCCCGGCCCACCACTGTCGCTCGGAGAGCCCGTGCGATAACATCACCCCGCTCGGAAGGCCTGGTCACAGCGATGGAGAAACGCCCCGCCCATCTTTAACGAGCTTGAAAAGCGCGAGTGGATGGGGAGGGGGTGCTCTCGCTGGAGCAGCCACTGTGGACATTGCGCGGTCGTCATCGCTGGCGTGCGCGCTATCTCTGCAGCCATCAGATGTACCGAGTAGCAGCACCATGGTCATGTCCTCTGTTCCAGGCGTCTTGCATATACACAATGCCCTCGCCACACAGCGCTCACACGAATGCGCCTACGACTGCATGAAGGAGCGCGCTGGCTTGATGCCGCTGTGCTGAGCCAAGTTTCTCGATGGTGCAAAGTTCACGCTACTTAGCGCGGTCGTGCGGTCTGAAGCACGTGCCAGAAGACATCAAAACAACATGACTTAGCTCGCAGCTCCGCTGGGCCGTTGTCTCTGCCGCTGTACCCTCAAATGGTACTTTAAGCACATGTATGCTTACTTAATAAGCGTACATTCACTACAATTCAGATTGCCCCTAAAGCAGCCAGTCTTACATCGTATATCATATCATGCATTGCTATCGCATTCATTGCTTCGCCTTTCTGGTGAAACTGTGATCTTTTATAAGATACTTCACTCGTCCCTCGCTATTATGAAACAAATTAGGCAGCTAAGGGGACCCTGTAACACTGTTTGGGCCTAGCCAGAAAATGACGCCTATCAGTCATGGAGGCTGCTGTGAACACGTGAGCCAAATGTTATTGAACTGCACGCACCGCTGGACTAGCAATTTCGTTTCAAATACAGCCGGGGAGCGGCTGCTCTTCAACTAGCGACGTGACTTTGGGCACCGACTACGCCGGTGGAGGCAAGAATAGCATGGGTTGATCTCATGATCGTGGAAAATCCCCTGCAATACTTTGTTCGGTTTGAGTACAACAAATAACGACAACGTACGTATTTCTGTTTTAAAAAGGCCGCGAAATGTCAAGCGGCCATGTCGGTGGTACCAGCGACGTCATTTGCTGAAAGAAGAGCTGGCTTGCAGCTGTATTTGAATCAATATAAATTTCCTTGTGCGTGCAGCGCAATAATATTCGGCTCACATATTCATCGGAGATTTAATGGCTGATCGGCATCATTTTCTGGCTATGTACAAAGAGTGTTGCTGGGCTCCTTCAATGTCGTGCCCTTTTTACGAGCTATTTTCGGTGGCGAGAAATAGCTCATACACTCAACCTGACTGGCGGGCGGCATTGAGTGTTCTTTTTTTCTTCTAGTTTTGTATTCTGGTGTGCAACCATAAACTCTATCGTCAAAGACTAGTACAGCTTGTGTTCCCAGTAGCACGGCAGTAGACCAGGCAGCGCATTTGTTTACATACTTTCTTACGCAAACAAATCTAGGAGAAAGTATTGGAGATTATTTGCGAAAATATTGAGTTCCAATGCTCCTCACAAACACGTGTTCCGGCAAACATCAACGTATGTGCGATACTATGCTTATGACACTCCAGGTCTAAAAGGCGTGCAAGTGTGTGTCTAGTGAAAGTGCATTTGTTATAGTGCATACATATTATGGCAATTTTTCAATGTATTTTGTTGTTTCTTTTTCACTGACCCCCTGTGCCTTCCTTCACACGTTTAATTTTAATAAGAACACTGAATTTCTAACACTGTGGTATGAAGAACTCGTGAAACCTCGCACGCACTTCTCTATAGTCGAGCGCAGAGCCAGCGTTTGCACGTAAATCGAGTAAGAAAAAAAATGCGGAGTAATGCATTGTTAATGTTGGGGACAAGAAAAGGCTGGAGAAAATGCGCTCCCCTGCACAGATAGTTCTATCAGCACTGTAAGACAAGACGAGGGGCGCAACAGCCGCAGGTTACACAAGCTGTAGTGGGAAAAGCTCCCGAGAAGAGACTGCGAAGACTTTGACTCCTGAAACGGGATATCCCGAATCGGGGATGTCCTCTGACATTCGCGAAAATCACATTGCGAAGCACGCGCCGGACAGCAACGCAAGAGCTAGGCCATTAGGGCGCTGAGAGGGGTCATTAGGTTCATCTGCAGTGCCGGCATCACCCGGAAACTCTGACAAAAAAAAAAAAGAACTGGCACCGAACGTCTGTGAAAGCAATTAGCGCCTTCCAGAAAGGCGCGGTTGTCAGGTTAGAGGCTGAGATGGTCGATCGGGCAAGTTCCCCATCTCATGTGAACCCAGAGATTTCACAACGCGTTTGCTTCCATGCGAAATCGTTGACGGCAGACTGTGTACTGTTTCGAGCGGCATTGATGATATGAAACATCTGCTGCAGCGCGGCAATTCTAACGCGTCTATCAAGCGTCTAAGCGCGCGTGAGTGGTTGTGTGCGCGCTTTTGCGTGCCTATCGCTGTAGCCAAGTTCTGTCACGCTGTCCGAACAGTGTCATCGTCATACATGACAATTGTCACATCTTTCAATACGCGATAAAAATTAATCCCGCAAATTTTTTTTAGAAGTTTGCTCCAGCTCATACATGTTGCCTAACCTTTATGAATGCACAAGGATTAAGTGCCAGAATGATTAAATTCTGAAGTTTTAGTGGCCAAAATTTGAAGCACGCCATTATGGGGGACTCTGGTATAATTTTGACCATCTTGGTTGCCTTAAGGTGCACCTTTAGTAAATATCAGGGCACCGGTGTTCATTCGTTTGGCCTCCATCGTAGGCGATCACCCTTGGGTGATTTTGGTACGTAAAACCCAATAAATAAATAAATAAATAAATAAATAAATAAATAAATAAATCCTTGGCTGGAAACTCAGTTCGCCCTCCCCAGCTTAGTAGGCAATACCGCAGCCACTTAGCAACCAAAGTGGTAATAAAGTGTTTAGTGTTGACAATGGGTGTGTGTGTGTGTGAGAGAGAGAGATAAAGGTAAAGGAAAGACAGGGAGTTTAACGAGGGGAAATCTCCAGTTGGCACCCCAGTATCGGGGAAGGGAATGGGAAATGTGGAATGAAATAGGGAACGAAGAGGAGAGGTTTTAGGGACACGTCAATGCCATTGTCACTTGTCAAGGCACTGTCACAATCGGTCACCAAGTCCTGTTTTCGGACAAATTGCAGCAATGTCCTGACAGCAACTGGCCTTGAAGTCCTTGTAGGCCAGTGCCCTAGGATCTTGTGTTCAATAAAGGGGTGGTGATTGAGCTGCCAAGTGTGGAGGAAAGGGCTGTTCTTTCGGCGTTGAAACGGGCGCATTCGCAAACAATGTGTGCAATTGTTTCTCTGCATCCATAATGTTCACATAAAGAGCTCTCAGCCATTGTTAACGAATAGGCATTGGAGAAGGTCACTCCAACCCATATACGGGCAAGGAATGTGCACTCATAGCGTGATAAGTCGGTTGGGATGCGTACTTGCAGGTTAGGATCTAATGCGTCAAGCCTAGCGCTTGAAAATGCAGGCGTGTTCCACAGGTCGAGCGTCAGTCGACGTGTCATTTCGCGAAGTTCTTTGACTGCGTCGGACCTCGAAAGCAGAATGTCGACACAAATGACACCGTCGTGAGCAAATCTGGCAGCCGCATCCGCTTGGTCATTTCCCAGGACTCCGTAGTGACTAGGTAGCCGCTGGAATATTAATGTATGTCCCTCCAGTACACGCATAATTATGCATTTGCCAGATTTCCGCAACGAGCTACTCATGTTAGCCGTGATCTGGGGCACTTTAATCTATGTCTATAACGGCAGGTTACGTGTGGTTACCGCCAGTGGGGCTTCAACCCGTGCTTAGCTCTTGCCATGCCTTGCATTTTCTTCAGGAATAGCCTGTTCTCCAGAAAAAGTTCTTAGGCCTGCGCAGAGGAGGCAGCACATGAACAGCGTAAGCTGCTCTCTCAATCTTATCTGTCGGTCTTCTTCCCCTCCTGCTTGTCCGCTTCTTCTTCCTCCTCATGCATTGTCTTCTTATTCGTCTTCACTTCCTGCTTCTTCCTCTTGCGTTGTCTTCTTTCTCTCTTTCTTTCTTCGCCCCCCCCCCCTCTTCTTCTTTTTCTTGCTCTTGCATTGACTTCTTTTTCTTCTTCATCTTCGTCGTCAGCTGCGGCGGATTATGCGTCCTCTTAGGATAAAGCAGCCATAAGAATTCCGTTACCATGCATATGCAGACATTAGTAACGTTATAGAGCCCGCTAAGATTACTGCACACACGTCTGCATCGACTGGACCCGTCGCTTTGCCTTCGACCGCCATCTTGACTCTGTCGATTATATACGACAGTACTTCCACGGCTGTGGTTTGGTGTCGCTTTTACGAGAACTTTTTGCCTTCAACTTGCAGTCATTACGGCAGCGAGGAAACTCTACAATATATCCTTTGCCGCTGTCCTCGCTACATCGCGCACAGGCTAGTGCGCCTGTGGCTAGTGCGCCTGTGCACTAGTGGCCGCGTTGGCCCGTCTTGGCGACAGGCCGCTCTAGGGACAGACTGTATTATAATGCCGACCGAACCTGTCGTCGCAGGGGAAGTCGGTCTAACCTTTTTTTGGCGTCCTTGTAACGGCTCCATAACGGCTTGAACTGTAAAACAAATGAAATGCCAAAAGCCCGTGCACTGGGCGATTTTGGCGAACGTTAAAGGGACACTAAAGTGGAAGGGGAAGCTGTTTAGAATAACTTATGTTTGTAGAACTCCACTGTTGTTAATGTCGACATTTATTTTCAATAATAAAAGAGATAATGAATGTCAAAGTTTCAGTTTTGAAATTGCCCCGCCACGGTGGTCTAGTGGTTATGGTGCTCGACCGTTGACCCAAGGGTCGCGGGATCGAATCCCGGCTGCGGCGGCTGCATTTCGATGGAAGCTAAATGTTGAGGCCCATGTACTGTGCGCTAAGTCAGCGCACGTTAAAGAACCCCAGGTGGTCGAAATTTCTGGAGCTCTCCACTACGGCGTCTCTCATAATCAAATCGTGGTTTTGGGACGTTAAAGCCCAGTAATCAATTAATAAATTAGTTTTGAATTCGCGCCGGAACTTCGGAAACTAATGACGTCAGAAGGCCGATTTCTATTCTTTTTTCCCCTATTCTCGCCAAATTCGCTCCATCAAATGTTTTGAAACTCCGTGTGTTAAGTCTCTGGCTCCTTCGGAACGCAATGTAGGTCTTGCTTACCAATAAATATTTATGTAGGCCTTAGGAGACGCGTCAAATATCTGTGACGTTACGCGAAATGAGTTCTTCAATTTTAAAGCGGTGTCGCCATCCGTATTCTCTTCTTGCGTGTTTTCTACCTTCCCGAGTGTCTTCGCCTCGCAAGGTTGGTGTTTTTTGGTATTGCGGAAAGCTAACCTACTAACACGAGATAAATGGCTTTTCACTCGTCCCTTTAAGGAAACCCAGCCGCTCACCATTTCCGGCGCACGCCACTGTGGCCTACCTCATGACATCGTTGTGTTAGCGCGTAAAATGCCAACACTTATTATTATTATTATTATTATTATTATTATTATTATTATTATTATTATTATTATTATTATTATTATTATTATTATTATTATTATTATTATTCGCAATTTTATGGCGCGTTCATCACGCAACTCATTCTCTATTTTCTCTTCTTTGCTCACATTCGTACATCAAAAAAGTATTGCTTAAATCCAAAGTTCCCATAACTTAAAAATGTCAAGCTCTGGAAACTACAGGTTCGACGAGTCTGCACAAAGTTTCATACAATACGTATTTTTATAACCATAAAAAGCAAGCGGTCGTCGCGAGAGATGCTACAGTTAAGCGATCTTTCCCGCGGGGTCAATAGCATTCTTTGCTTTCAAACATTCCATCCACGTTTTTGCGCCGAACGTGAAACGAGTAACTTTGGGCATTGTGAAAAGAAAATGCTCTTCGGCCACGTGCTGCAGAGACCTCAACGCGAGGGCGGTAAAGGAGGCGCGATAACATCGCTGTCTCATCTCCGGCGCGCAGTCCGGAGAAGCAAATCAACAAAAAGAAATGGGAACTATTGAACAGCATTACGGAACTTCTAAGAACTAGCAGAAGTTCATGTCTCCCACGCACGTGTTTATTTTGTTGAGAAACGTTCAAGAACCTCTATACAGTGAAATCAAAAACAAAAATGCGTGCAAGGTGCCTTTTGCTTAGTTCAAAAAGTGAAACTTTTAGAAGTATATGTTAATATGTAGCCTTTGGGGGTTCTCAGAATTCATTATTCCTTTTCTGTCATCTAGTGTTTCAAACCTTGGTCTGCATGCCGACAACGCACTGCTAATCTTCGTCATGTGGCGCTGACACGGAATGCTTCACCTTTCATGTCAGGGCCACTGGCCGCGATGCTTTTTTTTTTCTTTAAATTTAGGCGCGGCTCTGCTATCGAAAACGCCAATGACTTACGGAACTGTGAGGTTTTAGCAAAGCGGCTTCTACCTCGGAGGTCCTCACGGTAGTCCCTTTCTCCTCTCTCTCTCTCTGTCGCCCACGGCAAGTTATGTTGTACTAATCCTAGCTCCACGCCGTCTCTCTTTCTTTCGCTGTGTGTGTCTCTTTCTCTCACAGTTTATCTTTCCGATACCAGTAGCAAGTTGTACTCTCTCTTTTTTTCTCTCTCTCTGTTTGTCTTTTTGTCACCCACAGAAAGTTGTGCTACAATCACCAGTGCTATACGCAATCGTATGGTTCCCATCAATGCGTGTCGCGGGGGCGTGGGTGAATAGCCTAGTGGTCATGAGGCTCGCTTCCATACCGTGGGTACTGCGCCAAGAATTTTTTTCTATTTATTTCTTCGTTTTTCTCACTCTCTCCCTCTCTTTACTCCTTTCTATGCACCTCCTTCCCTCGTTTTCCACTCTCTCCGCCGAGTTCTGATCGGTCGCAGTGCACGGCTAGAACTCAGGCTTAAACAGCTCCAGTGTTAAAATGTGTTCTACTATTTACACACAATTTCTTTTTGTTAAAGCTTTCGTGTTTACCACAGGACGTTTGCTGGAGAGACACAGCAAAAAAATACGAGTAATTAATACGTACATATAAAAAAATCCGAAAGCTCTGACGAATCGTTGGAATCGATTTAGTGCGACGCTGTCATCGAGAAGCTGCTTATCCTGTCCTTTTTGCCTTTGATCAAGGCATTCGTGAGGTGCATTTGAGTCTTTAAGTAGGAGTATGTCGAGTGTGGAGGGACAAGGCATATAGATTGCGCCGCGACGCCTGAACAGTTGTTTATGGTCGGACTTAAGGCAATCCCGTCAGGGCACAGATACATGTCAGTTTCAGCGAACAAAAGTGCATGTTACGGTTAGTAGCGTTCGTCGGAGTTCAGCAACGCTAGACTATAGCGTGCTCAGCCAGAGTAGCATATATCTAATGTTCAGTACATTGCTATTACAGCAGCGTCTATTATTAATGGTCTAGTCGATATCCTGTCGACAGTCTCCGGCAGAACGTTATTTATTGAAATTTATTACGCGGCAAAAAAAAAAAAAAAGGAGCCGTTCTTTATGTTTGACGTTTGCTTTGCCAACAGGCAGAGGTGTCTAACAGGCAAAGACTCTTTTCACGCATAACTTTTCTGACTGCTTGAGTCAATCGGCATTCTGCTGAGGCATTTTTCCATTCGGCGCCTCTCGGTATGAATTGCCCGAAGTAAGGAACGGGGGCTGTGACATCATTCTCAGTAGTGAAATGACATATTGCAAGGGCCGCTGACATGCAAGTCGACCAAACAAGATTAATTTGTGGGGTTTAACGTCCCAAAACCAGCTCAGATTATGGGAGACGCCGTAGTGGAGGACTCCGGAAATTTCGACCACCTGGGGTTCCTTAACGTGCGCTGACACCGCAGAGCGCACGGGCCTCAACATTTCATCTCCATCGAAATGCAGCCGCCGCGGCAGGGATTCGATCCCGCGACCTTCGGATCAGCAGCCGAGTACCATTGCCACTAGACCACCGTAGCGGGGCGCGATCAAGCAAGACAATATCGAAAAAGCGCTATTTCGTGAAAAAACGTGGACCGCCAAGCGAATCATACATACATACATACATACATACATACATGCATACATACATACATACATACATACATACATACATACATACATACATACATACATACATACATACATACATACATACATACATACATACATACATACATACATACATATTCGTCATTTGTGCTATGTTTTCTTGCGTACACAAGAGAAAATCCTTTGTGTTCTCAGTATGTTATAAAATAAATAAACACAGCACCGTAACAACGAACCAATATATGTTCGCAAAGACATATATTTCTGCATACCATTCTCCTTTATAACATCGATGAGGTTTTCTATTTTCTTAATTGTTCTACAAATCCAGTAACCTTTAATAATAGTTGTTACGGGTTCAGAAAAGGAGCGACCTCCAGAGTAAGGGGCAATACGCAATAGGAGAAAAAAAGAGCTAAGTAAGACATGAACAAGTAGGATGATTGAGGAAGGAAAATTTATTACTAAAAAATCTAATAGTAGCAACAAAGTTGGGCAAGTTCATGCTTATCATTGCTATGATCAGGTTCTACACATGCAGTGTGAAAAAAATAACATAGTACTGAAGCACCTAGAAAGTTAAACTAAAAAGAAAACGTTTTCCACAACACCGTCACCCAGGCAAGCACACGCTGCTACTTCGGGTATATTTCATTAGCTTAGCTCATGGCTTCACTACAAGAGCCACAAGGCGTCCATTTTAATCTCCTTAATGTTGATAGAAGAAACGTACAGGCAGGAAGGTGAACGTTTTATTTCCAAATTTTCCTGGGCACCTCACTGTGTCCACGGCTGCTTATGAGTGAAAATGAAGTACGAGCTTGGCCTAGTCATCTAAAATAACGGTTTCGCGAATAAAAACAAACCGCAGCAAACAATGTTGGGCAACCACTCGGGCTCGAGTACGGTTACTGGCTTACTGGCAATAATAATTAATGTGGCCTTAGAGTTAGTTTTCAAGTGTGCACTTGACACCAGTTTGAAGGCACAAGCTACGAAAAATTGTGATACTCGCTCAAAAAAAAAAAAATGGGGGGGGGGGGGGGGGGGGGCCACGAGCAGTCCTTATGTTCCCTCGGAAAAAGACGGTACTTGAATTAAGTGCGCTCCTCACTTTGTCAGGACTAAGTTCCCTCTGGACAACGACAACACTCCTCGTGGTGTGACAAGGTGCAGTGTGACAACGCAGAGGCATAAAGTTGCGCAGTTTTCACGCATGCATGGTAAAGATAAAAGCAATTCATACAAAGTGGAGCTGACTCAGCACTCGAATCTTGTACACTTCTCATGTGAAAAAATGAACAGTTCTGTACCACCACACGTCAGTGATCCAAAAAACCTACAAAACGCTTCATCCACGTTGATTGAGGCTTACGTTGTCTCCAAGGGTCTAGACGTCGCCATTCAAGCATTAATCATCGCGAAAAACAGAACGGAAATAAAGTTCTATAGTTGTCATCGAAAAGGAATGACATGAATAAAACTTGCAAGATTGATAAGAAATATTTTGATTTGAACTCTGCCATTTTTCTTGCAATCAGGATATTGACAAATCGGTTTACGTTTTCCCGGTATTGCAGTGCCCCTTGGAATAGTTTGCACTTTACGTAATGATTTCTACGCGAAAAAAAAAGCACGCACCGAAGGGTGTGTGTATGCGAGGGGACAATCAAAGAACTCATATCAGTGGGACTTAGGATGTGAGGCATCGGAGCTAAGTTATTAACGGCTAATTCATCAATAGTGTTTCGAAAGTAAATATGCCAGAAGCAATTAGACTTGCTAGAATGTTAAATTAGCTATATTATTGGTTGTTCCGTGTTGTACTTCCTCCTGTGTTCTCATCATTTACTATTACCTCTGATATGACAATTTCAATCGTGCTGTAGGTGAATGTTTTTAAAGAGAGCAGAGGAGAGGAACCTGAAAGAAATCAGGTGCAGAGGCCGGTCTAACAACTTTGAATCTAGCTTCCTACCTAACATTGGGGAAGAAATTTGAGGGAACGACGAACGGAGTAACGTAATGAACTCTACGCTGCGTTCAAAGCCTGCAGCCATATTTAGTGAGTTTAGGAAGCAGTGTCGTCATTTATACAGCCTTAGTTTTGGATGGCGACTACGATACAACAAAACGCAATACGCAAACGTATTCAACGTAGCAAAAAGATGGGACGCATGTAAAGGACTTATGAATGGCTTTCCGAGTCACAGAATGGCCTTTACGCACGTTCCCGATTCTTTGCTACTTGGCTTATACTACTCTCGTTCAGTTACGACAGGCTTGTTTCGCTTCCTGTAGTGTCTAATGATGCTCACGCCTACGCCTATGCCACGAAACAGACAATGAAACGAAACGTCGTTCAGAATTACGGCGATTCCGCAAGTACTCTCCAGAGGCATTGTCAATTGGAATGACTAGCGCAAAGTACCAAGGGAAGCACTACCAAGTTTTGCAGCTGCCTCGATCATCAGAAGCAAAATGTGCTCGTGAAGATATCCCATAAACTATACTTAGACGGCGACAAACCACTTAGACGGGGAAAAAGCTCTCATAATTACAATGTTCCTACACATTTCGAACTGCATGCGCGCTAACTAGTGTAATTAGGGTGTGCAGCCTAATTAGTAACTTAGTAAACACACTCTGCCTGGACGAGAGGCTGCTAAAGTGTTGTACCCGAAATCATTTTGAGCACGACCACGGAGTCATTTACAGCAACGTGTACAACCTAATCTATTAAAACAATTTAGCGAGCGTTTTTTTTTATTATTTCTAACGCTTCGGATGCGCTTCAACATAACGCAGGATGGTGCCTCGTGTTTAACAACACGGCTCATTGGGCAATGTCTGTAAACACGTCTTCGACTTTTTTGTACGTCTTGTTTACTACTTAGCTGTGAATAACGCGGTGTGTAGACATAGCGTGACGCGCTTTTTTTTTTAGTTGTTGTTTTCCAAGCTCACTGAACTACTGCTGGTCTATTTGCGGAAAGCATAGGACATGCATAAGGGCCAACAATGCGTGTTCGCTCAGAAATAGAAGTTCGGCAGATCCACGCATTGTGGCAATCAGTGTCACGCGAAGCACTCGGCGAGAAAATTGCCTATGCGTAATGGTATGGCATTCGGCCAAGTATTACGACATCTCTAACGTCTGGATAACCTTACAGTGCTGATATAAGATGACTGATAAACGTTCTTTAAGAAAGATAAAAACGCGTGATAAAGACAGCGAAGAAATAAATATGAAATGTAGTTTGTTTCCTTCCCTTATAAAGCGTATAGTTCAGCTCTACAGCTCTAATTTATATTAGGATCATATGCTTATTGTGACGTTTATGTCAACTGTTGATTCCTATGTGTGTGCTAAATGTAAACTTCAGTTTGCCGCAAGCTTCTCTTCTTTTTACGTCGCTAAAATTTTTCCGCATCAATACTTCTCTCCCAGTGGGTCGCCGTATCAGGTTAGATATGTGGAGGATATTCGGGATGAGATCAGCGTTTCGAGATGCCGCGGTCGTGTCTTCATCTGCTTCACGTATACCTCGCAACATTGCGGCTTAATAACTCACCACCACACCGCATTATCGGTGTCTTCTGGCGCGTGGGAAGTTTGCCGCTCCAGTGACATGCGCACGCACGCCGTACATTCCGCCAGCCTGGCTTTTCCATGCTGCCTCTTCTGCTGGTGGTCACGTCGCTCTCGTTAAATGCCCAAGCTAGCATATGAGAAGCATGTTTTCCTGGAAGGAAGCAAATTCCGTACTAAGAATGCACTGCTTGCGGAAGAACCTCGGGAACCGCTTTCCAAGGACACCATTCGCGAATGATGCTTGAGCCAGCTCGTTAGCGGCAAGCGCTTGAACAACGAGTAGACTCATATGCAGATCATAACCGTGGCTCTCCGTCTTAGCAGCGTTCGCGATCTAAGCATATAAGCCAGAACTTCCTCGCGCGGTTTCCTTTACGGCCCCCGTAATGTCTTGCGTTATAGCATATTAAGGCGTTTTTTACACCTAATTACGCCCGCGTATGACTTCCACGTTCTCCTTATTTTTGTCATTTTTTTTCGACACATGATTTACACTTAGTTGCGCATATTACGATAGCTTTCTTCGAAATAAATGGGGTAATTACATTAATTAAAACTTGGTCAATGCCAACAGCTTCTAACTTATTTTCTGTGGCCATATTTACGCACGACACACACACACACACACAAAGAACGCACGAAGATCGGATTATTCATATCAATGACGTACAATTCATACGCGTACGCTTTTTCTGTGTGTGTGTGTGGCATAAACTCTCATATTCTCTTAAAAAATGTCTCAGATGTCAACTCGTATGCAAACCGCAAAATAATATTTGCTATCCTTGATGTTTTATCAGGAGGAATGACGTGAATCTGAGGAGGAAGAAAAGGGTATGGAAAATGGGTAGAGCATAGCATAGTTTTGTACAATATGGTGTAGCAAGGATTGGGAAAGGGAAGTGAGGGTGTGGAGGAGGGAAAGGGTAAGGGAACACCGCCAGTTACGCTGCATCCTCAATCTTTGCACCACTACTGCGTAGCTGCCCTTTTTCATTTTTTTTTCCTTTTGGTTCTTACAGACTCGCACGGAAGGAAAGACATGAAAAGTTGTGTTCGGTAGGAGTGAACTGAACAGGATATTAACTTATTCGTGCGTTGGAACTACGGAGCCCTACATCCGATGATGATTACTTGTGCCGGTGCGCTAGCTCACAAGCGTTATACATTACATGCAATGTCTACTTAATGGTTTCTACATATTAGACCACTGATGACATGCCACGTCAAGCAGCAAACAGGGTCCATTCGCATAGTGCCGACTCTCGTACGTAAAAATAGGTCAAATCACCAAATTCATTGTTGTGACTCGACACTGTAGTCCATCGAGTATTCACAAGATACCGTGGAGTTAGTCCCACCTCACGGCGGCGCTGCATCCTGACGTTTTTAATAGAAAATCTAGAGTGTTTCCAGCACTGCTGTTCGCCCTATTGAACCAAGGTTCTTAAACTGGTCGCGGCCTTAGTCGATGCCAAGGTGTGATCGTCATTCTTTTACACCTTTCGCGGTCTAAATATTCGCTGTCTCCTTTACACATTTTCAATCTTTGCTGAGATCTTTATTTTTTCCAAGTTTTATACGGCTGCCTGCGACGATTCCACCTCGTTTAATATTCACCTGGTACACTTATCACCAACACTTTAATATATTCGTATCGCGACTGCCACCCAGTGTAGACATCCATCCACATCAAATAACCTTCTTGTGAAAAGTAGACGCTGTATAATAGTACTACTAGGCGCATGTATTGGCTCCTACGACGTTTTCACAAGTCGTTTACACATATTTTTGAGATATGGTACGCATGTCTCAGGCCGATATATTTGTCAAAACTTTAACGAAAGACAGTTCCGTGCAGTTCCGTGGCTGTGAAATCTGAGCAAACAGAGGAGCTGCAGCACCATCGCGTCAAGTTCCCTGTCACCGTCATATAGCACTATCATTTTCACTATCACTACTGTGTTTTATTGGGCCGAGGGCAAGGGTGTGGGTAGGGGTTCGAGGGCAAGTATGGGTCCGCTTTTTTCTTCTGCGTGACAGTGGACATCGCTGACATCGGGGACAGCAGGCATGGCAGATCCATAAACAGCTCCACTGTTAGAACGACGTTTGTTTTTCCAGCATACAAATATGTCGAGCAGACAAAGCACGCTTTACAGGCAGCGTTTATTTGGCGATTTCATTTGATCACCCGTATTCGGGCCCTTTTCCATACAGTTAACCTCCATCGCAATGCACT
This sequence comes from Hyalomma asiaticum, assembly GCA_013339685.2. Taxonomy (NCBI): domain Eukaryota; kingdom Metazoa; phylum Arthropoda; class Arachnida; order Ixodida; family Ixodidae; genus Hyalomma; species Hyalomma asiaticum. Next base: position 14,286,140 of record CM023483.1, on the reverse strand, counting down.
CGCCGCTGCTGGCAATCAAACGAAAAGCCTTGTTCTCAATAGAAAATTTATACATACATACATACATACATACATACATACATACATACATACATACATACATACATACATACATACATACATACATACATACATACATACATACATACATACATACATACATACATACATACATACATACATACATACATACATATCGCAAAGACGGTGAAGTTTCTTAAGCATTCCAACACAATTACAAACAGCTAAACGCGCAGCTTTACGTCGGCGTCACAAATTCACGCTTCCAAACGTAACCATTATTTACCCTAAGTATGTGTGTGTTCCAACATTCCAACACACACATACGTAGGGTAATTCCAACATTCCAACATTTAATGCGTGTAATTTTTGTACTTAATTTACTAGTTTCTTTCCTTCTTTCTTCCTTTCTTTCTTCTTTCTTTCTTGTGATTTGTTTTTCCAGCTGCATGTGCGATGTCATATAGCGTGAAATGGACATTGATTACTCATGTAGCAGGGTGGCGACGGTGAAAGTGATTGCATGGGCCTCTTGCAGCAGACCCGCGCTTGGCCCGGCTCAGATCACTTCAAATTGCACGGGACTGATACACTTCCTCTGTTCTGCTGGCTCTACCCCACCGGATGATACAAAATGCGCAGCGACGTCCACAAGCAATTGCAGCGAGCACTGATACTGTTTCGCTGACGTTGCCCTTGACGACGGGCATGGCGGGTGACTTCAGAATCAGCGCGGAGAAGACTACGACCAAACGTGGATATATTGGATTCACTTTTAAGACAAAGCGTGTCCGCGTTCACTAACGTCTCTCTGGAGGTGTGGGCAAAGTCTTATATAAATCTCTGAAGAACGTGGGTGGGTTTGAAAACGTCGGGGAGGCAAACTTGGCGTCGACACTAGCGTTCGACTAGGTCCTCGCAAGATTACATGCAATAAAGACGTTGAAGGGTGAGAAAAAGATATCAAGCTTGCACAGTAACGCTCTCAACATGAAAGTACAGTGGAGCGTCATGCTCCATAGAGGATTGTGGTCGAGCTGCCGCACGAGTAATATCAAGAGGCAAGAGACCCCATAGCGAGCAGTGACCCCAAATCGCAGTACTTTCACGCACTTGCTTGCTGTATATTTACACGAAGAGGAGAGAGACAGAGCCGTCGAGAAAGAGAGTAGTAAAGTAGTGTAAGGCGGTGTGCACAGGAAAGAGGACCTTCGTGGCTTTGTCCAAGTTAGCGTTCTGAGTACCACGCCAGCGGTGCTGCGATCTTCCAAGCAAGTAAAGATTAGCTACGTCTTTCCGTCTACGGCCCTCTTCTTTGAGAACACAGGAGCGAGCCTGAAATCGTCACTGTTTGAAGTGAAAATCACTTCTTTTGTTTGTTTGTTTGTTTGTTTGTTTGTTTGTTTGTTTGTTTGTTTGTTTGTTTGTTTGTTTGTTTGTTTGTTTGTTCCTTTTCAAGTCGTTTTTGTGACGTTTCGTGGTAGTGCTCGAAATCGAAACGCCGATACAAATGTTTTGATTCACGGTGCGAGGGATACTGCTCAAGTCATATGCATTGAATGCTCAACGTGAACAAATACAGTTTATTGAGACCTGGATGGCTCTCGCACGCGAGCTCTGGGGTGTGCGGGAGTCACGCGTGGAGGTAGAATGTCCTGAAGAACAGTCCTCCTTTTTCCAGGCAATGTGGTTGTGAAAAGGCTGTGGAAGAGAGCTCCGTGAATGGAAGAAGTGGATAAAAGTCACAGCCAACGCTCGCACCGCCGAAGACAACGCACATCCCACAAAACAACCTGCGCGTACAATCCTCTACACTGCCGCTGCAGGTTTATTTCCATCGGGGATGGAGGAGACTGCGGGTAAAAGTCGCTCGAGAAACCAGCAACTTTACAAAAGCACACGGACGCCCCATAATGTATGGTAATTACGCAATTGAACCAAATAATAGGTAGCCTAGTATTTACACAACGACAAATGCATGTTTTCGGAAACGCTATTCTTTTATAAAGTGATCAGTTCTCTGCAAACGTTCAGCTATGATTAATAATACTTCAGAGAGCTTAAAGTGTCAAGACCACGATATGATTATGAGGAACGCCGTAACGGCGGGCTTCAGAAATTTCGACCACGTGGAGCTCTTTACCGGGCGCTGACAACGTATAGCCCACATCCCTCGAGCATTTCGCACCCATCCTTCGGCTATTCGCGCAGTTTGTTAAGCATTTTATATCTTGTGCACATTTGTCCCGGTGTCGAAGCTTTCTGTATGTTTTTATGCCTTATTCCACGTTTTATCTGTTGTCTGTTATATCCCTGTCCCGTCCCCAAGGGTAGAGTAACCAACCGAGAACGTGCGTAGTTAACCTCTCCGCCTTTCATTTCTCTCTCTCTCTCTCTCTCTCTCTCTCTCTCTCTCTCTCTCTCTCTCTCTCTCTCTCTCTCTCTCCCGCTCTCTTTCGTTATTCCACATCCCTACTAAGCTGTTTACTCAAACAGGTCGCCCTACTTTAATCTCCTAATTCAGACAGGCTTCATGTAAGCGTCGGTTCCTAGTTTATATGTGAAAATTCACTGTTTGAAAAGCTTCTACAACGACTGCTGCTTACGCGCACAGTTATGCCATAACTTATAGTTATCCTGAGATCGAGTACGTTTTCAAGCGAAACCTGTTATGCCGCACAGTTTCGCGTCGGAGTTGTTTACGCGAAAACTATCATCGTCGTGAAAGCATTGTGAGCGCGCTTCTTTCTTCTTTTGTGCTTCAAGTGTTCAAGCGCGAGGCGCGTGTCCGCAACACGTGCACGCTCTTCAGTTCGCGTATTCGCTTTACAAGACCCGGACGGCTCCAGATGGCCCCGGACGCCTGCAGCGCATTCCTGCTTCGCGGCGACCTCCCGGGAGCCCCGCCCACTGGCAGGCCAGGGGGTTGTTAAATCACGTGACAGTGACGTCATATCTGTCATCGAGGCGTCCGCGGGCCGCCCGGGACTGGCCCGGGACTCGTTAAATCGAAAACGCTCAATGCACGCTTGCCGAACGAAGATGCGAACATATCTGAGCTATGTGAATTCTGTCATAGAAAGAAAGAAAGAAAGAAAGAAAGAAAGAAAGAAAAGAAAGAAAGAAAGAAAGAAAGAAAGAAAGAAAGAAAGAAAGAAAGAAAGAAAGAAAGAAAGAAAGAAAGAAAGAAAGAAAGAAAGAAAGAAAGAAAGAAAGAAAGAAAGAAAGAAGCAAGTACGCACACGCGAAGCTTGGCGTGTCCCCATTTTGTCGATAGGGCAAGGGCTCTTCGCGGTGTCCTTAAAGAGAGTGGTTTAGTTTAAAGGCGTTATAGTATAAATATCTGGTAAAATGTCGCCTATTCCTTTCAGCACTCACAAGCATTGCGTACGCTGAGGCTTTCACATTAGTCTCAGTATTGGTAAGAACTGTCGGTTGCGAAAGCACCGTAATTGTACGCTAATTTAGGCACACAAAACAAAAAATCTGTATTCGAGAACAACGGCCAATATAAAATATTTGACATTATGCAGTTCCTAATTTTTTTGTAGGTTCCTTCGAATCAAATGATTCAGTGAATGCACTGTTCGTATAACTGGAAGTTCCCGCATTTGTAAAGCGCTCTTTCGATTCCCAGTAATTCCCGCCTAAAGAATACACATAGGTCAACAAGCTGTTTCCCGTTGCTGCACTTCTCTTTATGTCAGTCTTCATTGATCCCGCTTCGCGAGTGTGGTTGCCTGGCTTGGGAGACGGGAACGTACTCCAGATGAGGACACCCCACTCATCGACGCTTGTTTGCTCTCCACTCACGGGTCCTCGCCGGTTCATTCATACGCTCGCTTATATGAACCTCGAGGGTGTCGCTTGATAGGCGGCCGGCACAGGTGACGTCATGGCTCCCCTTCGGCAGAATCTAGCGCAGTACTCCGAGGGAAAAGCACCTCCGACTCTCTAGAGCGATGTGATCTACTATCGTCTGGATTATGGAGCAACTCGAACAACTCTACGTTTCTGTTTACCGTTCTGCATTAATCGAGGGTTCGATAATGTAAATATCGAATAATAAATTTTCAACAGCTCTAAAACTCAAGTACTCGGGGCGGCCTATTTCTGTTGTTGAGCCGAGAACAAATGAGCTAAATGAGTTAAGAGAATTAATTGTAGTAGGATTAAATAGTACTATTATTACGCTAATTTTTATTCATATGAAACACATGTTTCATATAGTACCTTGCTCTGGGGTGCAACAACAGCTGCCAGCTATAACAAACTAGAACGGCTGCAAAAAATGGTGTTAAGGATCTTTTAAAATCTCAATGGACGCCCAAGTCTGCTAACCACTGCTCCTTTACTCATTCAACACAATATTCTTAAAGTGTTCGCGTTATACAACTACAAACTACCCCTTTATATGTATAAAAACAAGCTTCCCAAAGAAGGTGAACACGCCTACAATGACTACAACATATATAACGTGCAAATACCAGTACACAAATTATGGTAGCGCTGCGCTAAAATACCGCATGCCAAACACTTTACAACGCCCTCAAAACCCATATGAACTTCAGTGGCCCACTCAATCCCTTTAAATCAAGAGTACGTGATTACATGATGAAAATATACAGCATATACAGATACACAGCAGTGCAGCATTTAGCTGTGTGTCACCTTCAAACTTTGCTTTCGCGTCTGTTGTTATCTGTACCGATGTGTTTTACGTTGTTTCTGTTTTATGCTAATATTGTTTTGTTTTCAATGATCATGACTGCTTGGAGTCCACTGCATGTTACCCTCTGTAGGCCCCCAAGTACTGTCAAGCTGTTCGCACAGCTATCTGCCTGGGGTAATCCAAAAAGTACGTGTGAAATGAAAGTGTTTTTTTTATTAAAGCAACAAGCTACACGTCACTGCGTTAGCCGGGTAAAGGGAAGTTCAAGGGACGACTGACAAGTATGAACAGAGTTGGTATGCGTCTATAAAAGTATAATGAGAGAGCCTCTATAGAGAAAACAAATGACAAGAGTGATCATGGATGGGGGGGGGGGGGGGGGGGTAGAGGCAAATCTTGGAGAGGAAGGCTCAACTACATTTCACCCGGTCTATCCAACACGTGAAAAGAGAAATGACTGCGTAAAAGAAAAAGACACGAGTCTACACAATCTTCAAGCACTGTTCACCGTAGCTTCAGACGGGCACTTCAGTCGGTCGCTTGAAATAACGCCCGAACGCTCACGCGGTCTTAGCTGATTAGCTATGAAGCTAGGCTTCGAAGAATTTCTTTTCTCTTTTAAGTGCATGCGCGTTATTTGGGACTTAGGAAGGAACTGCACCTTAGAGCAGCGCAGTTTGTAGGGTTGTGTAAAGTATGACAGCGTTGCAGCATAAATGTTCTGTGCTTTCCGTAATAAGTTTGCTTTTATTCAGGACAGCACTGATTATGCTTCCGCGTGTTGTTTACCCACCAGCGAGCTTTTATTCTTTTGTGTGTGTGTGTGTGTGTGTGTGTGTGTGTGTGTGTGTGTGTGTGTGTGTGTGTGTGTGCGTGTGTGTGTGCGTGTGTGTGCGTGTGTGTGTGTGTGTGTGTGTGTGTGTGTGTGTGTGTGTGTGTGTGTGTGTGTGTGTGTGTGTGTGTGTGTGTGTGTGTGTGTGTGTGTGTGTGTGTGTGTGTGTGTGTGTGTGTGTGTGTGTGTGTGAAATAAAACACTCATAGGCCCCTTTCCGAAGCTTCAATTGCTACAGCAGTCTCCACATCCTACATTATCCCTCATTTCTTCCTTTTTGTCCCCTTTGCCTTACCCCCAGCGCCAGGTAGCACAGATGACAATCGTTTGATTACCGTCCCTACCGTTGCTCTTTTATTTCTCCCTTTCTTTCTACATTCACGGTGCATATCCGAGCATGTTGTCCACTGTCATCGTAAAGTGAAATGTTCACACAGAGAAAACTCGGAAAGACAGTTTTTGAGAAGTAATGCCCCACAGCCCCAAAGTGGATATTAGTGCCGTAGAATGGCGTGCACGAACATAGCGATTCATTCATTTGAAAGCTTAGTGCAAATTTTAGCTAAGACTTACAGTTATCGTGAAATCTGAGCCTCATAAAAGGCTCGTTCCTTTTCAGTAATGAGGAACGAAACAGACATAGGTACAACGTTTTTGGAGATTTCGCACAAATGCATAGCGTCGGTAGCTCGGGCTCTTCTTATAATTAGCAGAACAATATGAGCTTTCTGCACTAAGAGTGCAATTTACTGCAAGGTTTTAAGAATGTCTCTCTTCCTGTCTTTTTCTCCCCCATTCTCCTCCCCCACAAAGTAGAATGTCAGGGATGTTTCTACACCGGCTAAATTCTCTGCATTTCAATAAATAGCTCTCTCTCTCTCTCTCTCTCTCTCTCGCTCTCTCTATAAGAATATGCATCGTTAATAAACGACGTGACTCAACCTAAAATGTTTTCAGCCACCTCTGCCCGTGGGTCGTGAAATGGGGAGGCAACTAATCATGTGACTGGCTCTCCTCGACCGACGTCATGAGCACCGGCGAAGGTCAGCCACTGGTATCGCCATGGTGCCTGGCGGCGTACACTCGCATCGCCGGCGCCTATTATTGCAAATAGCAATTATATGAGCAGTCTCGACGGGTTTTTGCCGTCGCCTTCATGTCCCGTATTACAGAGGCTAGCACTCCTGAGGCAGGTGGACCTCAGTAGTGACTAGCGGTGCCGTGTCGCTACTGAGGCCTCGGCACAGTAGCTGCCGCGTGAGGCGGAGCCGTCGCTGGCGTGCGCCCCGCTTCTAAGGGAATTGAGAAGGAACAGCAGTGGTAACAGGAAAGGCGAAGCAACCAATACTATAGCTGCCTTGGTATAAATGCGCTCCTCTTAATTTATAGTGTGGATAACTTGATAATGACGCAGCCAAATTGGCGCTGTAATGTCTAAAAACCGTTTTGGGGACCCTTAGAAATTCTAGTTGCAGAAACAATGGCCCTTGAACACCCCCTTCATTTTGCTCAACGCCGAGATGGAACCGAATACCAGCGCATCGCCAGTCTTTGCTTCTTTTGTTTTCTCTTTAATTTGGAAAACCATATCGCAAAAGAAACGTTTTTGGCGCCGGAGCTGTAACATGATGGCCGTTTCAATCAGATCCAGCGGTCACTGACCCTCGGAAAAGATTACGTAGAAACCAGGACGCAACTGTTTCATGTGTCCCTCCTTTTGCAATTTCTGCTACGCTTCAGTCAGGCTGCACCGTAGTAAAGGCTCCTCCCAGCTTCAATAGAAGATACACTTATCCATACATTTATACAGCCGTATACAAAAGCGCATAACCGATGCGAACAATGCTGCGCAGGTGTTGGGGACAAATGGCGGGCGGTTAAACGAAAAATCGGCCTCTGTGTCAGCGGTTGTCGGCTATTCAAAAAGGGCGTCGCTGCAACTAAACAAGCCTCAAAGCCTACACTCCACACAAATCGCATAATTCCCGAGACTTCTTGGGCCACCTTAGAAAGCGTAGAAGGCGTGCAAGGAGCTCGCGTAACAGAGCTAGCTGACAGGCCACAATGCGAGGCCGCTGCAGTCCGCAGACGGGTTGAACGGACAGTTTTGTAACAGGTTCGAGAAGCTTCTGCGGACGGACAGCCTGCGACTGACAGGAGGTATGGAGGTCAATTGCGGCCCTATCCCTTCGGCTCTCTACCACCGGATCAAACACGCACTTCCCGGGTGATCCCACTTCACACGCGCACTTTTAATTTAGCGGAAGGCACTTCATCGGCGGTTGGGACGCCCACGCGGCGCCTGCGTGAAGTGGTACTGCGCCGAGCTGCCACTGTAGGCAGGTGCCACGGCGTTTGCTCGAACTGCTGCTCTTCTACAGCGTCACATGACGCTGCCGGCTACGTAATACGACCAATGGGTGCACAACAGCTAACGCTGAGCGGGTGGATGACGCTGCCTGCGATAACGGCTACGTCATGGCTTCTTGTTTTTCATTGGTCGTTCAAGAACCTGTAGGGAAGTGGATATTATGATGACCGTCGATCCTGGCGTATAAAAGGGCAGTGTACGGCGGTCGTTGCCACGAACTTGCAGCAGTACAACTCCAAGCTCAGGCGTTGCTTGCCCTGCGCCGCTTCTGTCTACGGATCACGCTTAAGGTAATTCACTCTCCCCTTGCTCATTCTCTAGTGTTCCTCGTCTCCGTGTTGTCGCTATTCAAGCCGCAAAGTGAAAATGGTAACATCGTCTTAACCATTTAAGATTGTGCGGTAGTAGATTTTCTAAGCGCGATATTTGGAGAAAGAAAAATGCTGGCCGTAGAATTAGGCGGATTGTCATCAGTGCGGTTGCGTCCCCATTGGTTTTTACTGCAACATTGGGCAAAGTGAATCAGTTTTATAGTTTTCATTTTGGTTTGTTGATATTTCGTGCTCGGTATGACTACCCGGTTGCTGGAATAAGTTCCATGCGCAGGAATAATGAAAAAAAATTCAAGCCAGTTCAGAGCTGTGAAGACTGTTCGAACAGCGACGCTCTTCTTTTGTCGTTGATCTTGACGGTGTCAATGTGTCAAGTTATTCCTGTCACGACGTGTCAGTTACATTAGTCGTACCATTCTTCGCCATTATCTGCTGACCGTACTGCGTGAGTCTTCACCATGCACATTTTTCTCTCTCTCTCTCTCTCGCTCTTTCTTTCTTTCTTTTTTTCTTTCTTTACGTTTCGCGATACGGAAATGTAGCCGCGGCTGCCGGGGTCGAATCCGCAACTTTGAGCTAAACCTTTGTACCCTTTATAGCAGAGTGGCCTTCGCATAATCCCTATAGCGTAGCAGTGAGATGAGGGGAAGAGGGGCTAGAGCGCGACAGTGAGTAGTTGGATGAGGGCAAGAGCGTGCCCGCTTTTTTCCTCCTGCGTGACAACAAACAATATTCCACGTACGGCATAGTCTCGACGTCGAACAGCTTCGCTCTTAGAATATAGTCCACAATCGCTTTAACGTCAGGACAGTTCGAACAAGGACAGTGCCGAGGTCTCGTTAATGTCACTGTTTCAAAGAGGATTAGGAATTCGTGGGACTCTATAACACGTATTCCGCATTGCGTGTTACATGTATTTATTTTTGCAACAATGCCGATATTATAGTGGTGTGGATAAAAAGCTTGTGTCGGAGACGTGCCTCTGAAGGTAACTTGTGCTCTTGGCAAAACACAGGAGAAACGTGCGCGGCATTTTCACAATTCAACAGCTCTGTTTTCTAATGGCTGGCTCACTTTCAGCTCCCCACAAGTTGTGCGCAATAAAATGAAACGTCCGTTTTCAAATATCGCTGTCCTGATCCCGACTATGGCGTTTCTTAAAGCAGAGTATGAGCGATAATTCATTGCAAGCCTTCTGAAGGATGTAATGACCGTGCAGTTATGCGCGCATTAAGGCAAGAACAAGCGTAGCTGACATTGCTGAAAACAGAGCTCTTGTTTACTAAACGCCCTGAATGTATAATAGTTCATAATAGCAAGTCCTAAACAATCCTCGTGCTAGACATACAGTTACTGATGCCGTACAACCGATAGCGGAAAAACACCTCCGAACAAAGATTTTGCCGAAGTTTGCCCGCTCCCATGAAGCCCTACAAGCGCTGCGCGTTCCAGTTATAAAAATTCGGCGCACCACTAACTGCGTAAGCAGCTACCGGGTAAATTTATTGTCAACCACGTGCCTGTCAAAAGCCAGACAGCACCTCGCAATGTTCTTGGCGGTATAGCAATATGTTCCTGGATGACCGGCATTGCAGGAAGGTAATAGTTGTATCCAACGCCCATTAATCAATCCCGACCTCCGCAAACGATCAGTGTCATGCCACAGATGTAAACCGAAACTTGAGTTGTCGCGGGAGGAGAAAGTAATGGTTTTTCTGAAGCTCCCCCACGCAGTACCGCGTAAGCTCTTGAAGGCGTTTCCAAATTCGTCCGACCTTTCCCTTTACTTGAAAAAGGACGTCCTTCTTTGACAGTATCGGCCACTCTCTTCAAGTAAAGGAAACACTTCGCTGACCCACTCCTTACTTATTATTTTTTTTTTGCCCAGGCTTGTATTACACTAAGCCTCCCGCCATAAACCGAAACTGCGTAACATTTGACTTTGGCGAACAATCACTGGTTCCAAGTTTCCATTTGTAAATAGCGTCTTCGTGCCACTTTATAATCCCACGTTACACCAGAATACGGCATGCGTGCTTAAAACACAAGAAAAACACATTGATTTTCTTCTTAAAAGTACCCTTACGATGGCCACATTTCGAAGCTTTGAAGCACGTCACGCCGGCCACCTCAAGGAACCACGAATATTTCGAGGCTCACAAATAAGCGGCATACACACAAAACAAGGCGACTGAGTGCCGCTGTAAAGAGCAGCTTGCTCGCATTTGACCACCGGCAGTTCTGCATCGCGCATTCATAGCATCGGTCACAGTAATCGCTATTCAGGAAGCGTTTACAAAGGACAAGAACTTTTTCCCTATGTCTCCGGCCCTTGGCTTCTCTGCGTGTGAGAAGGCCGGCCGGGCATCCCAGAGGCTCAACGAAGCACAGAGGCTCAACGGTGGAGCAACCATAGCCGTCTCTTCTTTTTGCTGTTCATAGTGAACGCGAGGTGCCTGCCATTATCATAGCGCGCGTCTCATCTGCATAATGCTGGCTCGTTTCCTGTCGACGACTGGCGTTCAAGAGCAGCGAAAGAGTGAAAGTTCAGGACAGCTGCACGCACTCGGGCAGAACTCGCACTACTCGCCGCGAGCGTCCTCTCTTGCTTTCGAGTTTTTCCTGTCTTATAGCTGGCTCAAAAGAAAAATAAAGAGTGACAAGTAATGATAAAGATATCCGCGCAGGATCACACAGACACGTTGCTCTTAGAGCATTCGTCCTGGGTGTAGAGTGTGTTTAGACATTGAGAGAGCAGGCACGCTACTGTTTTTACGAACGGTTCGGCTCAAAACCAAAGTCGCCCACTGGCATTCCGCTTTGTGTGTCACCATCTTCAGTCGATGGCTACCTCCCCCGAGGAACTCTGTATTATAACAACATGGGAGAGGCGTCGCGGATACACTCGCGCTTTCCGAAGAAGGGAATGAACCTTACGGCTTGCGTTATATCACAGCTTCAATATTTTATATATTGAGTGCTGCAGATATAGTAGATTATAGAACCGCCTCCGTCGAATCCGCAAACCGAACGCACACGTGCGCGCGAGCCGCTCCCTATTGTAAACCGTCCCTGTGCTCCCTTCAAAATGCATCCAGTTTCATTGAACGAGGCCACAGAAGGTTCAGGTTGCCCTTGCACGTTATACGTTAAGCCTATATATGGCTCTTTTTATAGGCAGTGATCGAGCCTTTAGAGGCCCAGGTCGGTCGGTTCCCGGTTAATGTTTACCTTCCGCGTCGCTATCAGAGACATCCCGTCGGCTTGACACGCATCATCACCTTCGTCTCGACATCAGTGGCCGAAGCACGTACGGGGAAAATTCGTGCGGAAGGAACGGGATTTCCTGGCACTGGTGGCGGTCTAGGTCACCGCGAAATTGGTCTTTCCTTCCCGCTTCCTTTCTAGTCTGTACCTCCTTCCGGGCATCGTTCTCCCGGGAGTAGAAATGTTGACGGCGAGACGACGCTAAGATCGCTTTCTGGAGGACAAGACTTTCAAAGAGCAACGTGCGGAAGAATGTGGGGTGTGTTGATGACGCTCGTTGCTTCGCTACAACTCGAGTGCACATGTGTGACATCGTCGTGTACGCGTGTGCATTGCCTGTCTGTCAGAGCTGCGTTCGCATGGTCTGTTGGGAAACGTACCCGGAATATCTTGAGGGGAGGGGAGGGCCAACAGACTGAAACATGAGCTGGCTCGATTAGGACCGTCAGACACAACGCGGGATGTAAACATAGGCATCTCTGCGTCTGTTTTCTTGGAGCCGCTGGGCGTTTGTGCATATACGTAGACAACATGTAAGAAGTTAGAAGGATTTTCGAAGACGATAGTCTTTCTTGGGATACTTGAACGCAGAAATTTTGGTCTGTCTGTTTGTCTGTCACACGATTCAGCCACCCGGCCAAAGTTTAAGCACTTGCGTTCATACTTTGCGTTCATACTTGTTGTTGCGTATACTTGTGAGTTGCGTACATACTTGTGAACATCGTCGATTAAAAAGCTAATATTACGCATATCTAAGGCGCAACATCAATGCGGAAGTATTAGGCGGTGTGTCCCTTTAGTATGAAATACATGGACACGTAGTTCTAAGAACCCTAGTGTTTGTTAGGCTGCGCTAAATATGCGACGCTATGCGCGAAAAAGATCTCTGCCGACGATTTGGTGTCGCCACCTGGCAGTTGCCCAGGGATTCTGCACAAGCTCATGTTTCCCGACGATGCTGCCAGATAGCGTCCATATCTGACGCAACGTAGTACGGCCGGCAGAAGACTATCCTCTTTCGACGACATTTGCAGCGAAGCACGCAGATACGCGGCCGATTTTCTTTGTCTGTAGAACGAGTCATCAGCACGGGGATCGCTAATCGTACGCTGTGTTCACGTGTCATGCGTGGTTGCACAGATACGGAAGATTTTTTCGCTGATACCGTAGTTAGATAATGAAAAAAATAAGAGACAAATCATAACAGGAAGAATGACCGGGTTGCATCTAGTTTTCTTCCGCAATATGTATTAGGATGAAGTAAACACAAAATCATCAACTAGACTTGCTCACCCAAATTACGAGGCATTAACGACAATACAAACTTGAGCTAATTTAGCAATATGGTAGGAATAAGTGGGGCAACATATTATTGCTACGCAGTACGAAGTTAGTACAGAGACCCCTGCAGTGCGACCAAGTGCGCAGAAAAAGCATTGTAGTGGATGCACCGTACAGCTCGCGCGCACCTATTTTACTTCCTTGGGGCTGTAAAAATGCTTAATAATGCAAGCAACCTGCTACACCTCCGCGTTCAGTATCACTGAATGGAACTAGGCATATGTAAATACTAGGCACAATGCGCTAAATTTTAATAGAGCGTTGGTACATTTTGCTACCGATGTAAAAAAAAATATTGCTCCGAGGCAGAACGCTTGAAGTGAGAGATCTTTCTTTGCGGCACAGATCACTGAGGGGTACACGAAAAACCAGACACTGAATAACGCCCATTCGAAAGTCCACTTGCTGTGGACTATTCGTCGTTCAAGGAAGATGACTGCGCAAGCAACTGTACCGGTGACAAAGAACGCCGCTAATGAAAGAAGCGGAAGATCGGCTGAGAGAACTAGAAAATGAGGAAGTCGTACTAGGAGATGCTGATGGTTTGAGTGTTCGAGAGACGTTGTGTTGTTTATCCCTGTGCTGTGATTGCCCCGCTACACTATTATTAAGCGCCTATCACCGAAATAATACAGGCAGACCATGGCACTGAGATGAGAAAAACATGCATGCTCCTTGCCGACCAATATTAAGAAACCGATGTTCACCTTAGCAAACCGACGTTCAGCTCAACGCATAGTAACAGACGCACGGCCGGTACAAACATTTCTCTTCTTTTCGATGTAGAGTGCCTGCGTTAACTCACCTGTCAACGCATCTTAGCTTCTGTCGAGTGTTAGGAAGGTCAAAAGATTTGTCTTGTGCATTACCTCGCGGCCATCGCATAGACACATGCAGTATCTCTGACCTTCATACTTTATAGCTTCGCAACAGAAATCCACCAAGGAGGTACTCAATTCCCTACGAGAAAGTGGCCTTGTTGAACAAAAGTGACACTATCGTTGATGTACATATGCGTGCGTGTGCTTAGATATCCCTCTCTCACCCTCATTTTCTCTCTCTGTCTCATTCCTTCCTTTCTCACCTTTCTGTCTCCCCTTATTCCATCCTCAGTGCAGGGAAGCAAACTGGATATTATTTTCTGGTTAGCCTCCCGGCCTTCTGCACAACTTCCATTTCTCTCTTCGCCTTTAAAAAAGGTTCACCTTGCTAACCTTGCGTCTGCGATATATTTGATTCAATTTCTCAGAACTGCTTATAGGCTCTACAGTACACAAAAATGGCTTTTTTTTTCTTAAAATCTGTCTTTTCAATAACATTTGTGGCACTGAACAAATGGAGTCGCGGATGAGCGACATCGACGGGTACACAGACGCATTATTCTTAAATTCACAACGAACCTTACCAGCTCACCTTAAATAATTTATATTCGGCTAGCACTCTCTACCTCAAGCTTCGTTTTCTATTTGAATTCTAACATGAAAAGGGAAGCGTGAGGCATCGACAAGCACGTTGCCTTCCGCATAGATGCGTCGTTCTCACATTTCCGCAAAAATACGTCTTGCGTAAAAATGAGCCACAGAAGCCTAAACAGGTTCGTAATGCCTAAAACGCTGCGCAGGAACGTGCGAGAGAACAGTACCCACGTAGGTTTCCCCGTCACTTGATGTTCGCTTCCCGCAGCCGGCATGACAGACACGGTCTAATAATACTACACTGACGCAGAGTAGAGTCAACTTCAAGCGGCAGTGCCAAACAAGCGCTAATAATTTCCCACAGACGCAGACTCGAGCCAACTTCTGAACAACGGGAGAATTGATACTCAGCGTGTGATCGCGGCTCTTGCAAAAGCAGCTTATGTTCATTCAATGTTATCAAGAACTTCAAACACGCTCCTGTGACGCGCCAAATGCAGCGGCAGAGACATGCCCTTCAAGCAGTTTTTCCAAACCGGGGACGTTGCGAAACGCTCAGTTCCAAAGAAACGATCAAAGCGGTGTTTGCATAACGCTGCGTCGTTTATAAGAGCTTTGGTACAATTGCTTACGCTTTTCCTGAGGCAATATGTACAATGATACAGGTATAGCCTGCATTCGATAGCAGGAGTGCTTAAAGGTAGTACGTCTCACGTGCCCTCCATTTTCACCTCCTTCTGTTATATTGCGGCGTAATGTACCTCGTAGTCTGTATTTCCTCACTGCGTTTCATTTCGTATTTTCTCAAGCAAGACGTGAACAGCTTTCCGAAGTTCCAAAGAACGGGAAAAATTAGTATTTCTTAAGGTAAAGCGTTCTAAGCTCTATAGAAGTGTCTAGCTTTTCTACCCTTTCAGTATTTTTTTTTCAAGGAGAACGAGATACAATTACGTCTTCTTCCTACACAGGGATATGTGCAGTCTGGCTTGCTTAATTATAATACGGTGTGACAGTGCGCCCACAGAACACAAGATGCCGCCCTTCACTGCATCTGTGTAGGGTCAGTGCGAACTCCAACACGGCGGCGCGGGATATGACTCGGCGTGACATTGTCACGTGTGCAGTGTCAAGGCGTTGGTGACGTCCGCCGCAGTCCGTTCACACTGTCACAAATTAGATGACAAATCCAAAGTGTTCATTAAAGATTTCACACGCAAACGCAAATGACATTTTGCTCCTGCGACGACAGCGGATATTTAAGGAAAAGGGCTGCTCCTGCTCCTGAAGAAATTCCTCCGTGGTTCAGAATGCTAGAAGGCGAAAGCTAGAATGCGAAACAATCGTTGACGCGGAAACAATGGCGAGCTGTTTGTTGTGTCCCTTATCAGTTGCCCAGTTCGCTCCCTCCTCTTATACAGTCGAGGTATACCACTAATGTAAGTGAGCTATGGAATGTTAACGTCATAACGTTTAGGATATCCAAACCATTGCATTTCGCTGTTCCCGTCTTTGACCGTTGAAAACGTTAACGCATCATTAGCTGGTACACTGGAAAACTACTGTAAACACGTTTTCCATCTTAAGTACGTTAAGTAAGAGCGCAAACGCATCACAGAGTCTTGATCTTGTCGGGTTCGTGGTGTAACGACAGAATACTCTGCAGAGAGCTACAACATTACGTACAGGCGAGCTAATCAGCTAAATCTCTTCATAGCCTCAGTCTTCCTCGTGCATTACCTGAATAGGCTCATGGTGAGAATTAGAGTTCGCCATTCATAATTAAGCGCAATCTCCCCTGGCAATGAAACAGCAAGGTTCTCTTCCACGCAGGAACCAAAGGTACAATTAAAATGTCTAAGCCTATGGCAAGCCGAGCTTAATGTCCCAGGAAAGACTACTTGGAGCTAGCTGATGAATTAGTTACCAGAGTAGGCGTGCTTATTTATCACTGCACTTTTTATCCCGTGAATATAGCTTACTAGCTTACTTTTGGAGCACGCTGCGCTCAAAAAAAGCAAACATGCCTGTAAATATTGTCTTTTTTTTTTGAGGTTATGTTTCTGTAAGGGAAGTCGTGGGACATGTTCAGAAAACCTTTTCAATGTCCGCTTTCTTTAACATAGACCGGTACTGTATGCATAGCTTGGTGAAATGCCATAGATGGTGTCCTGAGCAATCTGCGTAGCTCTAGTAAATCCAAGCTGACATTTTTTTTTCGTGCGCTTCCTAGGAATGCTAATACCTGTAAGTACTTTGCACAATCATTTCCTCGCTGCCGCAGTGAACACAGGCAGCACTGTCTTCCAGTCCAATGCGATAGCCGAAACAACACTGCTTAGCATGTTCATGCGAGTTTCCAGCTGCTTCATGTTCATTTCCTTTTCAGGAGTAGGTTCTGCCATTAGATCACTCTTGTTAGATGTTGTATGTTCCGTTTAAACGCGAATCCATACCTTGTGAAACACTTTCGGCACATATATACATGTTTCCTTTAAAAAAAGAAAAGAAAGCTGCCGCTAAACAGGTATTACACGTGGCAGTAACATGACGAACATTCCTAACGATTTGAACGATCATACAAACAGGACGGGCGCGCGTGCACAGTTTGTATTACTTGCTTAATAAATTGAAATAGTTAACGATCCAAACGAAATGAACAACGCAGCACAGACTTCGTGAACGAAGTTTCTTCGATAAAGCGACAAAATTTGGGAAGCGAAAAAAAAGAGAGAGTTTATATATCCTCGACGAGGCACTCCTTCACCCCTCTTAAGGAGTGTGTCGAAAAACTTTGCAGAACTTTACTCGGAGCATTTCTTAGAAACGTAAAACGCTGCGTGACCCTCATACGACCTTGAACAGAGTCGAGACAGCCGCCGACTACTTCAAGTTCAAGGCACTTTCCTTCACGTGTTAAAGAGTGCAAGAGATATTTTATTTTTCTTTTTAAGAGTTAAGATGAGAAAACCGGCTGGACCTTTTCGAGGAGTTGAGCAAATCTGTCCATTCTTTTCACGAATCGAGCGCGGAGGGACGGACACAGCAAACCAGCAAAACACATCGCACCGTTGTCTCCACAAACGTGGCGCGGACAGCGGCTACAGCGACGCGCGTTCGCCTTCGCGAGTCGTGAGAGGAAGGAAGGAAGAGACCGCGACAAGACGCAGGGTGGGACGAGAGGACGCAGTCCGCCTGTCCGCCTCCTTGGCGCCTCCATGCCATGCATCCGGCTAGGACCAACCAACGCAATTAACATGCGGGACGCGTGACGCGCTCACAATTCCATTTAACCGGCGCTGCGATCCAGACGCAAATCCCGATGACAAACCCAACGCGAGAGACTGGCGGTCGACCACTCGCCAACGCTGGGGAAAAAAAAAAGAACAATAAAGGAGGCGCAAGCTGTCCCGATCAAACTGGCCTACGACTGCCGTCGTCGTCGGCGCTCACTAGCGAACGGATGCGCTTTTCTGCGCGTCAGTTGTTGTTTTGGAGGCGTCTCATGTAGGGAAGTGAGAAAGGGTGTCGAGGTGGAGGAGGAAAGACTCAAAACAGAGATGGAGATGTGAGCTTGATGGAGAGAGAGAAGGAAAGAAGAGAGACGCGAACTCAGTTAGCCCGGTAACAAGGTTTCCATCCAGCGAGTGGCCGGCAAGCGTGCAACGATAGCCCTAAAGACGGGACGGCATAAACTTGGGGGGCCGAAGGCGTTTGAGTGCGTTCCACGCGATACTGTTCGTGAGGGAGTGTCCACGTACTCTGACGTCCGTTGCACGCACAAAGCAACAGTGCGTCACTCGCTAAGGACCCTATTATGTTGTTGTAACTGCTTTTGGGGAAAGGAACGCCCTGCGAAAGAGTTTTGTTCAGTGACCACCCAAAATTTGGGTCGAGCTCCAGAGGCTGCGCTAGGTGGGTGGGAAGTAGGAAACACGGCTTCACACGTCAGTGCTTGTTGCACGAGGTCGGCAATATATACACGGTACTTCACGCCAACGCTTCAAGACCTTGAAATTGAATTAAAACTACTCAAAGGAGAGGAAATCACCAGAAGAAGCAGACAAGACGAGTGTATCTTACTTCAACAACTGCTGCATTTTCGCAATTAACCTTGCGATCGTGGCAAAGACGTCGACGGTGGGCGCTTTCTTAAGGTGCGAATTCACACAGCGCTTCCCCGCGAGCCTATAACGTCCCAAGCGCAATGCTCCACAACATGGCAAAAAACAAAAGAATAAAGCAGCGATCACAAAGATCATTCCCGAATGTTAACATGAACGAAAGGTCATGAAACTAAAATCTTCTTGTTTTATTAACGTGATGAAGGCTGCCGATTCAATGGAATGAAAATGAATACTTGCCAAAGTGGAAGGTAAAAGAAAATTAAGTTTTTCTTATACGAGGTAGCTTGATTTAGTTGCACGAGGTAGTTTGCTGTCACAGAGAAACGCCTAGGTTACCTTAAGAATCTTGTATCAAAAAGGCCTTACGGGCGCTCATACGAGTACGCTCAAATCTTCACAAAAAGTTGTCATTGACATCGCAGTGGCTATCAACACCACCACCTTAAAGTTTTCAGAAACAACCTGCGAGAAAAGTACAGAGGACGTGACACAGGGCCTCGGCTATGTCGTAGTGTGCACTGCGAGTCTCACAATAGTGTTTGATAAGGAACAAAACTGGGGCGTTTATTCCGATGACGTCAGTGCATGTTTTATAAAGCATATATAAGAGATTGTTCATGCAAAAAAACATGACTTTTAGCTCAGTGTGTAGCACTCTAGCAAAGAGTAGTACACATTTCGTTACGTAGAGGTCCACTATGCGTGCTTAGCGAAAGCAATAAGTAGTCGCTGCAAATGAAGCAAAATTTCACTGTCCCTCGTTAAGTGAAGAAAACACACAGAG
This sequence comes from Hyalomma asiaticum, assembly GCA_013339685.2. Taxonomy (NCBI): domain Eukaryota; kingdom Metazoa; phylum Arthropoda; class Arachnida; order Ixodida; family Ixodidae; genus Hyalomma; species Hyalomma asiaticum. The sequence goes on along the minus strand of CM023483.1, from coordinate 14,266,981 downwards.
ACGTATTGAGAAGAAAGAATTCAGAAATGCATGGATGTTATGCAGAGCAATAGATAACCTGCCTTTGACTGGAACACAGGGGAGCAGATATTGCAAGATTAGAAAAAGGTAGACAGGAAAAAAAATGAGTGAATGCGTGCGATCACAAGCTCAAACAAGTTTATCGGACCCAATTTATAAGGCATCTTGCTTTTATTCATCTTCACCTATATATTACGTGCAGGGGGCAAGTAGTCATCAATTTTTTGCTTACGAACAATATTCTAGTTCAAGATGCCTTTGTGAGCGCGTATTCGGAAGTGTACTTCCGAATTGCTTACATTCAAAATTAGTGATTAAACAGTGGTCTCGAACAATATTGTCATAGATAAATTCCTGGAAAGTGTGTTCCAGATGCACCTTTTGCTATACTTGTACGACGAATAGTACGCATGCCAACGTGTTCTGGATTTCTTGTTTTCCTTTTCTGCATGCCTTAAGTTTTGTTGTTCCTTTCCAGCAGAAGTGTGACGCTACACTCTTGACCAATTTATTCTCCTTTTGATACTTATTTAGTGTTAGTCAAAACATTGTTAGTGCTTTGGCTACTCACAGCACGTTAGTATTTTTTAGAGAAGTCGGTTGGTAGGTAGGAAGCGACTGTTATCCCTTCCCACCACGTTGCTGTTAACTCTGTCGCTACTTACAAGCCGCATATCGGCGATACGTTAACAGAGGCTTACCAGTTGATTCGCAGTCTGAGCGCAAGCATGAGCGTTGCGGTTAGAATAAAACCGAAAGCTCGGTAATGAAGGCCGCATTAAGACAAACTAAACGTTTAAAGCGTGTTTTAAAAGAGATCCCCATGTACTAAGAAAGATTCAAAGCCTCATAAGTCCTTTGTGGACATCGCAATAAATTCATAATTTGTTCTAAAGACATGTGGAAACGACGTCTTCAAATCCTTTACCTTGGGGCCCATACATTCCGGACGCCAATCCACCGAAGGATCTTGCCACTGGAATAATTCCTAAAGAAACGAGCAGAATACACATACATAAATGAATATTAGGTGTCTTAGTAAGAGCACTTTCCATACTAATTATGCATTATTCTAACCATACATCACAGCGCTGCCAAATCATCCTAAAAAGTAATTGTCATAAAAAAGTGATGCGGAAAGAAGCTCGCTCTTCAATGTCATGCTTCAATATCGTTCAAAGTGATGGAGAGGAAATCTGTCTTCTTTTTCATGTTTGAAGTAAAGCTATTGTGCGTTAAAAGAAAGATGAGCTCTCAACGTTTTTTTCTAAAAATCCCCAAAATAGATTTCCTGAAGTAAGGGTATCATGTTTTTATAGATCACAACTCTCCCCCGCAGAGGGCAGCAGGTGTTTAATTCTACTGCTTGTATTTTTTTGGATTTGCATCGACGCTGGCATCTTAGCATCCGTGTGTGTGTGTGTGTGTGTGTGTGTGTGTGTGTGTGTGTGTGTGTGTGTGTGTGTGTGTGTGTGTGTGTGTGTGTGTGTGTGTGTGTGTGTGTGTGTGTGTGTGTGTGTGTGTGTGTGTGTGTGTGTGTGTGTGTGTGTGTGTGTGTGTGTGTGTGTGTGTGTGTGTGTGTGTGTGTGTGTGTGTGTGTGTGTGTGTGTGTGTGTGTGTGTGTGTGTGTGTGTGTGTGTGTGTGTGTGTGTGTGTGTGTGTGTGTGTGTGTGTGTGTGTGTGTGTGTGTGTGTGTGTGTGTGTGTGTGTGTGTGTGTGTGTGTGTGTGTGTGTGTGTGTGTGTGGTGTGTGTGTGTGTGTGTGTGTGTGTGTGTGTGTGTGTGTGTGTGTTGTAAGTGCTTTGCTTGGAAATAGACGAACGCGTATACAGTTCTCAATTTTCAACGGTACGTAAAAATTTTGTCATATTTAGCTCTTCCCACACTTCGACGACAACAAAGCACAACAATGCACAAAAGTAAGGCATACAGAAGAGGGACCAATCAGAACTTCTCAATCAGATATGCAGTGAAACATACGATCAAGCAAGCGTCATCCAAATATGATACACTGTACTCCTAAAATGAGCTTCTTTCACGACAAGCATGAGCATGACACTGTCGTCTACAGCAAACTTTCCTAAATATATCCAGGTAAAGAAAGTTCGAACAAGGCTTGTTTTATTCAAGTTCGTTCAGGAGTCAAGAGGCAACCTAAAGCAACCCTCAACACAAGGAAAATATTCGTGAGGTCAAAGACGTCGCGAACAGATTCTCTTTAGTCATAATTGAAGTGGTCAGTGCTACCGTCTGATGCCAAAAAAAAAGGTTTCGCAATCTCGTCAAAGAGCGCCTGCTTGCTTCGGACGAAAAGTGTCCCGCCTCCGTTTATTTCAAATCGCGAATACGGGCTTCCTCTTTGATGCGTCTGGTCGTCTTTTCCTCCTAACGTTACTGCGAGCCCTTTTCGTTCTTTTTGTGTGTGTTTTTGCGTCCCTCGTTGGAAATAGTTTTGTGAGCATTGCGAACAGAACGACTACACCGAGCACGGTTTAAAGCAACGGCGAAGTTTATGCCACCCTTCTCGATGGAACTTGCATCTTTACAGTGATGCAGCATGTTTCGTCACCTGTCAATGAAATATATCGCCGCTGAACGCTCGAAAGACAATAAAAACAACACAACTGCACAAACTTCATTCGATACCTTGTCCACTTGTGTCGCAAGAAACAATTCTTCGCCCAGCAAATTTGTAATTATTTTACTTTTTTGTTCTTGCTACCGCACTGCGCAACGGCAGTTTTCCACTGGTAGAAGACAGACGAGAAGCTTGCTTTGAAGGACAACAATCTCGTCTCGAAGAAATGTGCGGAGCCACTTTTTTTTTTTTACCTATTGCGTTACGCGGATGCAATTTCGCAAAGCAGCGGGTGGTCGGCAGATTCGCGACTTCTCGGAGGCGGATGATAACATGTTGGTGAAGCGCAGACTCCTCTTTGAAGTCGCAACTTTAACGACAATAGGCCGGCCGTCCGACATACAGCACTGACAGCCTAGTACGAACCAGTGTGTGTGTGTGTGTGTGTGAGTGTGTGTGTGTGTGTGTGTGTGAGTGTGAGTGTGTGTGTGTGTGTGTGTGTGTGTGTGTGTGTGTGTGTGTGTGTGTGTGTGTGTGTGTGTGTGTGTGTGTGTGTGTGTGTGTGTGTGTGTGTGTGTGTGTGTGTGTTGAAAGTGCTCTGCTTGGAAATAAACGAACGCGTATACAGTTCTCAATTTTGAACGGTACGTAACAATTTTGTCTTATTTAGCTCTTCCCACACTTCGACGACAACAAAGCACAGCAATGCACAAAAGTAAGGCATATAGAAGAGGGACCAATCGGAACTTTTCAATCAGATATGCAGTGAAATATACGATCAAGCACGCGTCATCCAAGTGTGATACACTGTACTCCCAAAATGAGCTTCCTTCACTACAATCAAGAGCATGACACCTTCGTCTACAGCAAACTTTCCTAAATATGTCGAGGTAATGAAGGTACGAACAAGACTTGTTTTATTCAAGTTCGTTCAGGAGTCAAGAGGCAGCTAGAAGCGTCCCTCAACGCAAGGGAAATATTCGGGAGGTCAAAGACGTCGCGAACAGAATCACTTTAGTCATAAATGAAGTGGTCAGTGCTACCTTCTTATGGCAAAAAAAGTTTCGCAAATTCGTCTAAGAGTGACTGCTCGATTCGGACGAAAAGTGTCCCGCCTCCGTTTATTTCAAATCGCGAATACGTGCTTCATCTTTGATGCGTCTGGTCGTCTTTTCCTTCTAACGTCACTGCAGGCCCTTTTCGTTCTTTTTGTGTGTGTTTTTGCGTCCCTCGGTGGAAAGAGTTTTGTAAGCATTGAGAACAGAACGACTACGCCGAGCACGGTTTAAAGCAACGGCGAAGTTTATGCCACCCTTCTCGATGGAACTTGCATCTTTACAACGATGCAGCATGTTTCGTCACCTGTCAATGAAATATATCGCCGCTGAACGCTCGAAAGACAATAAAAACAACACAACTGCACAAACTTCATTCGATACCTTGTCCACTTGTGTCGCAAGAAACAATTCTTCGCCCAGCAAATTTGTAATTATTTTACTTTTTTGTTCTCGTTACCGCACTGCGCGACGGTAGTTTTCCACTGGTAGAAGACAGACGAGAAGCTTGCTTTGAAGGACAACAATCTCGTCTCGAAAAAATGTGCGGGGCCACATTTTTTTTTTACTTATTGTGTTACGCGGATGCAATCTCGCAAAACAGCGGGTGGTCGGCAGATTCGCGACTTCTCGGAGGCGGATGAGAACATGTTGGCGAATCGCAGACTCCTCTTTGAAGTCGCAACTTTAACGACAATAGGCCGGCCGTCCGACATACAGCACTGACAGCCTAATACGAATACCTGTTTCACAGTGGGATATTGTGAGAGCCTAGACTATTGGTATTATTTTTTAGATAAATGTCATTGCGTTCAGATGCGCGCTCTCAGTGAACTTTTGCTGTCGGCGTTCCTCGTGCCCAGGGGGTAGCAAACCACTCCGGTTTTCTACCCTACCAAGGAAGAAGGGAGAAAAGAGACAAAAGGAAAAATAATGGACAATGAGGAAAGGAGAGATTGGAGTGCTTAACACGTGCGGATGTCTGTTATGCCTACTACTGATCACCGAAGGCAGTCAACTTGAAATACCGTAGTCAATGCCCGCGTCGCTCTTTAGGCTTTTTAAACTTTTTAAACGTGCTACGCGCATGCCCATGGTGCAAAGACCTTTGTTTCTGTAAGCGGCCTATTGTTTACTTTCTTTAAGCACAGTTCCACGAACACTGTTTTCGATATAAAACTGACCAAAAAATACGGCACGTGTCTCATTGCCTCTTCAGACTGGCAAAAGTAACAAAGGAAGGTGTATGAAATTCCAATACGAAAAGGGTATTCTTTCGTGAAAGCGACCCTTAAACTGAGGTCGGCCCATGAAAGCTGCAGCACAGCAGGAGGGATGCGCTGAAAACCAAAAGCTGCATGGGTTGGTCGCGCCTACAGATCAGTTTCAGTTTCAGTTTCAGTTTATTTCAACATCAAGTTACAACGTACAGTGATGTTGTGGGCAGTGGACAAAAAGCCTCTAAAATGGGCTTGAAAGCGTTGCCAGTTGATACGCCCTGTATGCGTCGTGAAGCTTGCGCCTTGGTATGAGCAAGCGAACAAAGCCATCTTGTGGCGCCTGTTCTCGACATGACCATCAAAAGTGTCTCGGTGTACCTACGAGCACCCACATTACGTTTAAACAGATTTTATAACACCCGTTTCGTGGCCCTGCTTTTCGAGATTCGTGCGAGTCGAGATCGTTTTCCGACGTGCTTTATATGCTACCTGTCGCACGTTTTTTTAGTTCATCGACACGTCATCTAACCGACTGCCTTTTTTTATTCGCGTTAAGTTATTTAAGGTCAGTGTCGCCTCGTTGCATCGCTTCGAGTATAATACTCGTCGTAGTCGTACGCAGGAACGACTAGCCAGCCCTGCCTAAAAAAAGCGGCAGCAGTTTAAAGATACGTGTAATAGCAACGTCATTTTCTTTTATTCCAGGCTATAACACGCAGCCATCCCACATACTGCTGCATTCAATTCACATGGGGTTTCTTGAATACTTAAGAAGGCCGAGATCCCAAAGCTTCTTATCTCATTTGAAACTCATCCGCTTGCACTGACTTATGTGGGTTCAGCCCTTCTATCCTTTACCCAATACTCCAATCATCCAATCTTACCCTTGGTTATAGGGTAACCTAAAGAAGCATCAAAAAGTACAAAAAGCACTTGTAAAGTCCTTATCTCTAAACACACATTTCCAACCAATTCCCGAACGTAATTCAGTAGGTTGTATTCTTCTTGTAGAATAATCTTTCTATTTATTATTTCCGTATTTACTAAAGCTGTTTACATATTAAGCTCAATAACAGTTTCTTCGTATTCTCTCTCTTGTTAACGTCCAGTTGAAAGCTATACTACAAAAGCGCAGTGAATCTACTGATATACGAAAGCGAAAATTACAACGGTAATAAAATCAACTTAAACATCAGATAACATTTCCAGTACATTCAATGATTTGATTGATTTCTGGCGTTTAACGTCCCACAACCACGATATGTATTATGAATTTCGATATGAATTTAGCCACCTGGGACTCTAATGTATTAACAAGAAGTGCGACCACTTCGCACTTCTTGCTAATAGATTAAAACTGCTGTTCCGTTAAGACTGCAACGCTTTCTTCGTTGATCGATTTCTCGGGTTTAACGTCCCAAAACCAGCTATGATTATAAGGGACGCCATAGTGGAGGGCTGCGGAAGTTTTGACCAACTGGGGTTCTCTAACGCGCACTGACCTCGCACCGTACACGGGCCTCAACATTTCGCCTCCATCGAAATGCAGCAGCCGCGGCCGGAATTCAATCCCGCTACCCTCAGATCAGCAGCCAAGTACCATCGCCACTAGACCACCATGGTGGGGCTTTCCCCTATATTCAGGACAGTTACAATGGCCCGCGGTCTTGTCTCTTTCTCTTAATGGGTGACAACAATCACGAATTCAGACAACCAACTCCGGTTGTTGCTACGTATGTTTGAGAGCAGTGACTCGGCCACTGGACTGAAACTGATCAAGGATATCGTTGCAGTTGCAACATAAGATAACCAACATAATCAACAGATACGATATTTTAGAAAGCTGTGGCTGACATTAGTTATCACTTAACCAATGCTATCCGATGTTAAACGCTATTTCGTTATTTAGGCGAAATTTGTCAACACGCGTAATTGCTAGTCATGTCTAATAATACGTACGTAAATATGACGGGTTAGGACTCCCCGGTCACAATGCTCAAGAAGAGTAGGGACGGGATGGGGGTCATACAAAAACAATAACAAGTCAGTGCAAAACTAAGCTTCGCTCCTGTGAAGCGTGCTTTGTCTGTAAGATAGTATTCTTTTGCAACAAAACCAGAAGACCAAAAATCATCCACGCAAAACTAAGCTTCACCCCTGTAAAGCGTGTTCTGTCTGCAAGGTAATAGTGACTTGCAACAAAACCAGAAGCTAAAAGCATCCTTGTAAAATTAAGTTTTTCCCCTGTAAAGCGTGCTTTGCCTGTAGTGCAGTGATGCTTCGCAACAAAACCAAACAAAAACTCATCAGTGCACATTTTTCTTCTGTAAAGCGTGCTTTGCCTGTAAGGTACCAGTGCTCTGCAAAAAAGCCAACAAAAGAAAACCGGGCAGCTTCGGGCAGCGGACATTTAAGAAAACACGGATATACCGTTTACGTCCGCGTCGGGAAAAAAAACACTTCAAATCACTGAAAAACTTAGGAACCTCAAAAGTATTATAATTGATCCTTTATTCATAGCACTAACCACAGCTGTCGTGATGTTTCACTTATAAGAGCCACAAACTGCACCGTTCGCAAAAGCTGGCGTTTCCAACAACCGAACTGAATCTGCTAGAACAGTTTTCTAGCTTTTCTCAAAATAAACACGAAGAAGAACGGCCTCAGGTTCCGGCGTCAAGTTACAGAAATCAGACGACGCAGCCTGTTATGGCGCCCCAGTTTCCTCGGATGCAGAGGCCTTGCGAAAACCACGACGACGGGAGTTTCATTATTTCATTCGAAATACTGGAGTATCGCTCAATCACATTCTAATTCCCTCGGATACAGTAAACCAAAAATATTGGCCTCCACAGCCACGTCAGGAAAAGCAATGCTAGAATGTAAACAAAACATACACATTCCCACCCATAAGAACTAGAGACGTTTCCAATACTTTTGTGTGTACTTTCTGAATCCAGCTCAAGGTTCCCTCTGCTTCCGAGTGTTTAATAACGTTAATTTTTACACTATTTTTAATCGCTTGTAAAACGAGTGAGAAACGTTAGTGGGCGATGATATAAGAATTAGTGCACTACTCACATATCATGCGCAAGCTTTATATTACGCGAGATACATACACGTTTGCCCACACATATCAACTGTTTTCTAGTGTTAGTTTACATTGAGTCCATAGTAAGAGGTAATAGCTATTTGCATTTCGTATACAGTATTTTGCTCGCGTTCAGTTTTTTTTTTTCGTTGTTCCTCATTATCATCGATGATCTGAAACAACGGCCTCTCGACAGCTTTACTTTTCTTTATGTTCAAGTCAGTGCAGGAAATACAACCTAAAATATGACAACAAAAATGTTTGGTCGTAATATTAACGGATATCACGATGTTTTCTGGAAGCTAGTGCAAATATTTATTTCTTGCATATATCTACGCATGCGGCGCTCTTCCTTTTTTTTTTTCTGCCGTTCATGATACTGGTCATACCAGCCTACCTCGCAGCTCCAAGCCCATTTGACTTTTGATATTTGTACTATACTGTTTAGTCTAAACGCACAAGACATGCAATTCGGACGCGAAAAACATTTCACTACTTAATCAATCGATCAATTAACAATCAATAAATCATTTTTTTCTTATTTTTAGCACATTAACACTGCGAAATTACGCCACCAGCACGAAGGATTACTTTCCACAAGTTGTAAGTGAAATTTTGGAAGTTTCATTCCGTTGTTATTTACGGTAAAATATAATTTCCGAGGCTTAAACGTTAGCGTAGATACTGGCTCTTCGTAGGCAGAGCAGTATCGCATTTCACAGGCAAGAATATTTATCAGACAAGGAAAAGACAAAGAAAACCGGTTCCTTTAATGTGGGGGTGGAAAATTGTGACTGAATATCGACCCCAAGAAGGCTCGCTGACGCTAGTTCTCAATCACGCGTATCATAAAACCGGTGAAGCATCATTAGCAGCATCAAATTATTTCATTTTTCTACTTGCTCAACGATTTATAGATATATAATGATTTCAGTTCTGCTCTTTTGTGTGAGTTAGTACAAATCTATACAAATGCGTCGAAGCATGGACGTAGCTGTGTACCTAAAACGATAAAAAAAATTACTTCGGTACCATACATCTTAGTACTAACTATTGTAATCAGGTGAGTTACTTTGAAGTGGTCTCAGGTACACCTCAAGCCACTGAAAAATTTCGGATTAGGGAAGGAGGGGAGGGAGGAGGAATGAAAAGAGAGAGACAGGGAGGTTAACCAGAAGCCGTCCGGTCGGCTACCCTGCAGTAGGGGATGCAAAAAGGCAATGGAAAGCAATTACAAAAATTTAACAAGTTGAATTATATGTCTAAGGCTAACTCCGCCTAAATCTTTCAAATATTGTGCAACGACACCAGCTATCCTTCAAATTAGTTGCATAAATTTGTCAGCAATCCCAAAAAGACACGCGTGAAAAAACAGTAACCAACGCTCTGTATCTGCTTCGAACCATTCAGTATCCTTAAACGTTATCCTAAGCCACACTGGTGCGTTTGACATGCTGTTCCACAAAGACCCTCGCTATTAAGGAAGGAACTGTACTGTATTTAGCAGATGTTCTCAACAACTGCAAGATCGACAAGAGATAAGCAGCATTTGGCAGCTCTAATTGAAGCTTTGTGGTGCGGGTGCAAGGAAAGACGAAATGGGAGGGGAACGAGTTGCTACGAACTGGAAGTTGACGGCTCCCAAGCTAGACCATATAACCTACTACAATGGACTCTACAACCTGTCGTGAGGTCACGTTATCAAAAAACCGCCAACGTGATCAGGAGTCTTGCGAGCCCGTGTGTTCCTGATTTTGAAACGTGTCGTAGACGAAGTAGGACTGCGCCACCGACACTCCACGTGTGAGCAGTCGTGTTTTATAATTGCCACCTGACTGGTGTCACGCGCGTCGGTGGGCGACGCTAACGCTCGAGCAGGCCAGAATGCAGCTAATCCAAGTCACTCGTCAGTGAAGAAACGCTTCTGGCTTCGCTTACAAAACAAGCCGTGGCTCGCTGTTTAGATCATCGGGCACGGGAGTTCAGCGCGCGCTGCGCACTTGGCAAATAAGAACTGCTCTTGTTGTTCCTTAATAAGCAACAAATGTTTTGAAATTTTGGCCGCCACACAGGTCATACATCGCGGGTAATAAACGCACAGTGCGAAAGGTAATCGGTAAGCAAACAAGGAACGCGAGATGCCGCCAAATGTTCTGATTGATTTCTCGGGTTTCACGTCCCAATACCACGGTGGATGTCCGACAAAAAATATAAAATTGGTGTAACGCTATCCACACGCGACGCAAAAATACGTATGAAGTCGATATGCTGCCCCCTCCCCCCCCCCCCCCCCATTAAAGACTACATTCTGCAAAATAAACTTTTAGAATAGACCGCTGTCATTGATGCTCTCTTATGAATAATGGTACAATGGTAGCAGTCGACCGTCATAGTTTCCCTACCAGACTAAACGCTCAAGAAAGTCTTCAGCTGTCAGATAAACCGAATTGCGTACAAAAAGCAGTAATTTTAAGAGGTAATAAGGCACATACATGGCAACGTTTTTTTTTCTTTTCTCTCGCTCTTGTGACTTCAATTCGTGGCGAGGTTTCGGGAAAGGATAGAATCTTGACAATAAGATGTTTTTGAAGATACAGCTTCGTAGGAGAAAGGAAAGCAACTGAATTCATGACCAGCTGACATACAAAAAATATCTAAGTATAGTTTCTTGCGCCTCGGGTCATTGGCACGAGCTGTGTAGTCAACAAGATCGGCCAATCAGCGCCGGGGATTAAAATCCATCAACATGAGGAAAACAAGACACTCTTGTACTGCATGACCGTCTTGGTGGTGCGCCCTCGCTTTTATTGTTACTACGGCCGGTACAACTTTGAAACCGCGAAAACCATCAGTCGTGCCATCAAACGCCAGGGCGTAAACAACGTGTGCCAAGCGTCGTTAAGGAACAACTCGCCGTAACGTAGCCCGTTCCAGTACAACGACAGAGGCATTAAACTGCCCGGCTAGCAATTTTTTTCAGTGCGAGAGAGGTTTGAAGACGCGTCTAGGATACACAACGAGGTCACCTGCCGAAGATTAGAGGCGTTACTCTAGAAGCTATCCGTAGGTAATGGCGCGCTTTAAGCTCACCCTCACGTCGTGAGAATTACTTTCGCGTAGTAATCAAGGCGCCGGATGCAATGAATCATGCATAGCGTTAAACGGCTATCACTAAAGACTTGCTTTGCCGTTAATCAGAGCTAAATAATGCATTTGGTTAACAAAGTGAGGACGCTGGCTTCCTGTGCAATACAAAAGCGAACGAACTAAGAAAAGTCGCGGAACAACGAGGCGTGAATGGTCAGAACTTCAGAGTGGCTGGTATGTTGGTCGTGGCTGTTGCTAAAAGCGACAATATATTGGCGAATATGGCTTCGCGCGAGAGAATCCTTTCGGTGCTAAAGCACTGTATTTCACAAGCGCGCAAAACAGGCCTGCAGAAACGGTAGGGCTGTTGAAGCGTGTCAAATCAGGTGTGTGAAAGTGATTTGATGCCCTGCTATTCTCGTATGTTGTTAAGGCCCTTCTCGCCTTACCTGCAAGAACAGCCTTCGTGCCTTTTTGGGGTTACATAGAAGGGAAATTCCTGGTCTTACTGCTGGTACCCGCACGTTAGAGTGTTTGAAACTATGTACAATAAAATTTAAAGTAAGGCAGATTGCACGAGGGACACATCTCCTAGATAAGTTGGACTTCCTCATACATCTACTAACGAAACAGCTCTTAAAGCTACAACTTCTGACCTGGACGCTCTGTTTTTTTTCGCACGTCACTAACACACGAAAGGCAAAGCATTTGGCCTAGCAAAGCACGACAAACTTCAACCTTGCATCACTATTTTTATCGTAAACTACACTGTGCAGTGCCTAGATGTCTCCCGCGAGATTTAAGTAGCGGCTCGGGTTCCGACACGCGCGCCCGTTATGTTCGGCCTTCAACGCACATCCTTGACGCGACGCGACGTCTCGTTCACGTGACCCGTTTCGCCTCCGTCCTCGTAGTCGTCTGCGAGGCTTTACAACTCTCAGAGTACGTCTCGTGCCTACAAATCAACACTGTCACCGAAATCACATCCGACGCCTCAGAAGAAGAAAAAACAATTGAAGAAAACCTAGCGGATCCCCAATAAAAAATACAAACACAACGCTTACTAAACGAGCGCAAAGCTATAGCTACCAAACGGCGTTAGACGGTACGGGAAAGGAAAAGGAGAAGTTTAGGGAGGGAAGGCAACAGGCGATCAAAAGATGCGGATGGGAGGAAGGGTTGAGTAGGGAATAGTCGAGCCGCCAGCAAGCGACGAACATCTCTCCTCCTCCTGCTCATTCCACTCCTCTTTATCCTTACGCTCCTCTTAGCCCCCTCTCGATTCGAAGCTATGAGGAAAGCCCCGAGACGCGAAGGCGGGTGCGGAAGAGAGAGCTCTTTCGCGCGCGTTCGGGCAGCGAAGGGCAAGAAAGGATAACGCTACGTCACTCGGCCTCCGCTCCGTCAGATTGGTCAAGCGTGAAGCGCGGCAGAGAGAGAGAGGAGGAGGAGACGCGCCGCGCCCGCCAGCGTGTTCGCGTCGGCGGCGAGGAGGCGAGCGAGAAAGGGTGGGCGCGCGCGTTCGTTATAAAGCGGGGCGCGGATCGCGAGTTTTCGGCACGCGTTCGTACGATTGTACACACCATACAACTCTTGGGAGAGCCTTCCGTAACGCTCTGTCCGTCTCCCTCGATACTCCCGCGACAGTCCGAGACCGCGCCGGCCAACTTCGAGGTGGTCCTTCCCCTCCGCTGACGCAGGCCGAGCCTTGTCTCCTTCGACCACCTGGTTGCAGCGACGACGCCAGAGATGGTCACCACTACCCAGTGCAAGCTCCTGGCCGCCTTGGCTTTGGTCCTGATGTGCTGCGCTATGGTCACCACCAACGCTGACTACACCGTAGACGAGTGAGTACTGGATGAACTATTTTCAGCTCGGTCCGCTCAGATAGAGAGATTAGTTCGGGACGACTGCTGAAGAGACAGATCGTGAGGAGACTGACATCATACTTGTCAGTAACAAGCAACGATACGACGGCATGTTTTCTCTGCCCAAAATCTCTAGGTTAATCAACATCAGTTATCAGGAAACTATGGATGGCATCTTAATATGCATGTCATTGTAATAACGGCTTCTAAATGTAGAGCCATTGATGCACCTAGCAGTGTGCTGGAATGATTACGCTTATTAGACAGCGAAAGTATCGGTGGTTTTGTACAATATTATAACAAAAAAGACGGAGAATAAATATGTCGTACTGTGCCAGTAATAACTTTGCGTCCTTAGTTTACGCTCAAGTCTCCATAAACCCGCATTTTTACGAATCACGGCTACCTTACTTAGGAATGAAGAAAGTTTATCAGCCCGCCGTCTTTCGTGAATCATTGCTAGCGTTTTTCCTTTAAGCGCGCGCGGTCCGACCAAAAAAAAAAGTTTATTTGAGGAGACTGCCACGGGGAAGAAATCGGATGAGGTGAATTTTCAGCCAGTTTTCCCTGATCAAATTTTGCACGCTTACTAAAACACATTTTGCTCGCCCTCTGGCATTATTTTGTCACAAATAAGAGCATCATCACGCAGTCCTCTCACTTAGCAAGTTACAAAGACACCGTGTCAGTGAGCAGGAATGTCATCAAACCGCGTGCAGCGGTCCCTTGGCAACTGCCTTCGCACGGAAGAGTCGTACATGCAGAGTATCACTCTTTCTACACTTCTAGAAGTTGTCACAAAGTATGGCGACAAGAATGAGGTTTCAATAGAGTCCACGCGCATGCGTCGGGCAGGAGACATATAGTAGATTTAGGCTTTACTTTTCAGCTAAATGCATTGTCGGAAATCAACACTTCGTCTCCTCAAGTCTCCCTCCTGCGTGCTCCTCAGTGGGCTGTTTTTCGCGATGGATCGGTATCAACAAGCCTCACTTGCATACCTTAAGTAAGAATGTGAAATTGGGCAATTTCGGTAAGGTTCATCTTTAACACAGCGCAAAAGATGGAAACACAAGACTATGAAAACCGCACCACAAGACGCTGAACCGAAAAGAGTTTTTAGCTGGGCGCATTGTCATGTGGTTTTGGTTTGCCTTGTGCTGCTGCGTTCAACACCGCTGTTAAATTGAAAAGAGCTTTCTGGCGCAAGGTGACTCTGAAATGTTTAGGAAAAACAAAACGTTCTACTGTGTACTACTGCCCCTGGTAGGAGCGACTCTTTCAGCCCACGTTATAAAGTCGAGCTTTTTTTCAAGCTCTGAGGCAGTTTTAATTAGTGCCTCTCACGTCAGTTTCGAGGGGGCTGGCAAGAAATTTTTAGGGATAGGAGAGGACCTCCACCCCCAAAGAATACCGTCCTGCGTTGCCAATTCGTTCGTGCCGCAATTTTGACATATGGAACTGAAATTCTCTATTGCTGATCATTGCCAGTCTACGTGGACTGAGAAAAAGAGTGTTTGAATTTGACACAAGAGACACAAGCGGCGTGGACTCACACTGACGTTCATACTATGAAGTGGCCTGGGCTGTGTAAGTTGGAATACGATATGGTGGAAGTCAGTGCCAGTCCATGCCATTTGCGTCTCTCCTTTTCATTTTTTCGGTGTTTCTTCGGTCTGCAAATACTTTGTATGTGTCGCAAGTGTTCTCGTGGGTTTTCTATCGTCTAATTTACCTCAGACAGTGGACAGCTATGGAGCCCTCGTTCTTGTACGCCATAGAATAATTCTATTTTTGCCGAGTCAATGCAATAAGAAAGCTCTCATATGGTGGCTCTGCAGAGTCACGTTCAACAGCAGCAATGGCCTGATGCACTCATGCCGGTGCTTACTTGGAATGCTCATGTGCGCATCTAAATGAGAAGGCTTTAACTTGCCTTATTTGGACAGCGATTGTTGCAAGGGCCAAAAAAAAATTGGGAGCCGGAAATGATAGAGCATATTTTAAAATGCTAAGAATGAATATCATGCTTTCACCTGCGCGTTATCCGTACAAATGGTAAAAGCACAAATGAATAAGTTCGATAGAATTTATCATAAAATGTACAGTGAAAGTACTCTAAAAGTTAGAGCCGACTAATTTTGGTTCGTTTTTCTTTCTTCTTCACGTAGGATTGCTGTGCCTCTTTCCATAAGTAACATCTTATGGCAAATGAGTTCTGCGGAAACCCGCAAGGTGGAGTAAAGTTTATGAAAGAGAAAATTAGCATCCACCGGTCTGAAGCACAGGGCCACAAGGAAATTCAGTACGGATTTCTCAGAAATGAAAAGCTTGTCGATGGATTCGCCCTCGCGCTGTCAGTCGCTAGCCTCGTGGTTAGCTCAATTTGCAGAGCGAGCGAGCGCCCCGGACAGGCGTTGGTCACGCGTTCGAACCCCGGACTAGGACAAATTTTTTTGGCAACTAGGAAGCTTTCATTTCTGAGAAATCCGTATGTATTTCCTTGGGCCTTGTGCTACAAACGGGTGGATGCTAATTTTCCCTTTCACAGGTAATATCTCAGTGACATCAAACCCGCAATCTTGCATAGCAGAGCCTTCTAGTGATCCTTCATTTATCGAGACAATGAAAAAAGCGTGCGATGGGACTTTCCACTAGAAAAATATGTATGTCCCTCCAGTGGCAGTATCGTTGCCGCCGTATAAGGCACTCCATAAAGTGCAGCCCACTGCCAATTATGGTGCCCCCGAACAGAGAAGCCTTTCCAGCGCTATTCGTCCTTGGTTGCTGTCTGCGCCTTCGCCGGCCGGAAATGTTTACTTGTGCGCATATGGGCTTTTGTGTGTGCATGCTTTTGGAACATAGAGATAAAGTGGGACAGAATTCCCAAGCATTTTCTTTCGTAAGTGCTCACAGTCGTTGGCCGGCCGATATCGCTATGTGTCAAGAGCAACAACTTAAGACCATGGTATCGCGTATCAGAGCTAGAAAAAGCAACGGAAGCCCGCCGTGATTTCTGAAAGCTACGAGACTGATTGTCCGCCTTCGACGTCGAGCATGAAACTGTCACTACGACGGCGGAATGGACGGTAGACTTCCGCTTATCCTCTCGAACTCCTGCTCCGATTCCTCCTGTGCAGGGTAGCAAACCGGACCCATTCCTAGCTAATCACCTTGGCTTTCTTTGCCAGCCAAGCATCACGCCAAGCCAAGATTATGCCAGCCAAGCATCAGACTTGGCTAGGCATAATCTCTTAAGAATAGTCCCAGCAGTAAGGCTTATTTAGTGGGACATGACAGAAGACCGCTATTAATGCGAGGATAACCGAGCGCTTGTATAAAATGCGGCGAATTATCCCCCACTTCATGATACTCTTCGTGAAAGCAGCTTTCTCATCTGCACTAGGCCAGCTGGACAGCCGTCCATTCACGGATGGAAAAATTCTAGCGCACTGACCTGCAAAGACATTCAACGCGACTCGCTATGAAGGCGCGTTGCGACTACTTCGCGAAAGTGGACTTAGTGAGCGACTGTGACTGTGTCACGACAAGTGACACTGAGATTGACGTATAGTCGTAGTCGTTTCTTTCCTTCTTTCATTCCGCCTCTCTCCTCCCCAAGTACAGGGTGGCTAACCACCGGAGATTCCTTCTAGTTAACCTCCTGTGATTCCTTTGCGTTTCTCTCTCTCTCTCTCTCTCTCTCTCTCGTGGTGAATAAGAACAAAAATATTGGACGAATGTTCCGCCAGAGAGAGAGAGAGAGAGAATGAAGCAGGAAAGACAGCGAGGTTACGAGATGCATGTCCAATTACTCACCCCGTACTAGGGGAAAGGGTAAAAATAGGAAAAGACCATGACTGCCGCTTCATCCAATGGTGCATTTTCGATGGAGGCAAAAATAACAAAGGCCCGTGTACTGTGCGCTGACAGTGCACGTTAAACAACCCCAGGGGGTCAAAATTTCCGGAGCCCTCCACTACGGCCTTTCTGTCCTCTCTATTTCTTTCACTCTCTTTCCCCCACCCTCACGGACGCTTCGCCGTGCTCCCTACATGGGCTGCAGAAATTACCGTCATTTCCTAACCAAGCCATAATCAATCAATCAATTAATCATCACATTGAATCCACAGGCTGTCAATCGGGTCTGCGGAAGTCGGTTGCTGAGTTTGAGGTATGCCCTCTTGGCATGGCGCTCGACATAAGCGGCGTTTGTCAAACAGTTAATCAACAGCGCACCGGTTTGTCGAAAACGGTTCGTCAGACAGCGCACGAGCTCTTAATAGCATTCGTAGCCAACAGTACAATTAACTCTGGCAGGTAAATGTGGCAGACGATTTGTGAAAACGTTTCGATGTAAGACTAGTATACGACACATGGCATACTCCGACATTTCGTCGGTACTTCGATGCTGCTGCTCAAAATTATGTCAAGGCATGCGCTGAAGCGATGCAAGCACTGGACGCAGGGTGTCCGGTACCTCTAACGCAGCTTGAGCGGACCATGTCGTCATCGTGCTTAAAGACATGTAGGTAGCATTACCAGTGACTGCACCATGACAGCGACCTGCTCATCTCCCTCCAGCAATTAGCCCTTTGATACCAAATTCTGCGCTGCAGTTCCTTGAGTGTCAGAGCATGAGTGGCATCCTGGAAATACTTTCCGAGTATCAGAATTCACCTTCTCCACAGTCTCCTCGCTGCTGTTTTTTTTTTTTTTTTTTTGTATTCTACGTGGAGCCTGCTCGATCAGGGAGGAAAAGGAGGCGGAGAAGACATAGCGGCAATTTGATTTTTAAGAACGTCGTCCACGGCAGTGTCACCAGCAGTATATTCTTTGTTGGTTGCGTGTCGGTGATACGAATGACCTCTCACCATATGCTTTCGTATGGCCACTTCTTATCGAAGTGGGTATCAGGAGATCTCCTCCTCCTTCGAAAACGCATGATGAGGTTCCAAGCACTTGGGGCACTTCAGATTGGTAGCTCCGCGTTGATCATTTTTGTGAAAGGTGGAGCAACGGGGCCACGTCACTGTGTTTCGGCACAAACTGGTCCCAACTCCACAGTTTGTGCAATAGCCTGTAGTACCTGGCAAAGGTACATCCTTCATATTAGATGGGCACATGGCCCTCATCACAGCGGAACGATGGTTCAAATGTTAAGGGTATTCTTTAAGTATGCGCGAATATCGACTCAACACGCCTGTAGAAAGTCGGTAAATTGAATCCGACCCGCTTGGTCAGGTGCATGCAGCTTTAGTTTAGTCAGGTAAAGTAGGGATGAGCCGAGTTGAGCTTAGCGGGGCGTGCCAAATCGGGCCGAGTTGGATCTGTTCGAGTTACCAGCTTAAATCTAAACAATCGTGCGTGCTCTATTGCCTCGCCTCGATAAGATGTTTTATAGAGCGGGGATAAATGCATCCGCAGCGAGATAGTTCAGGCCAGCTTCTAACCGCTGGCGCTATCTCCTTTTGACTTCATTTAGTGACAAGAGTTTGCTGGTTAATGTTCAGCAGTGATATGATTCTACTGAGCACGACTTTCAATGAGAACAGTGAGCAAACTAGCCCACAGCATACGGCATGAACCGTTTGCAACCATTCACCTGCCTTTCATGTGTCCCTATGTTGGTTACCCTTTTTACTTGTGCTATTACTGACGTTGTTTGGATAAGCAAGAAGCACTCGTGTTTACTTGAAAGTTGGCACATAGGTATAGCCTATCTTATCTCCGGAGTTGTAGAGTGATGGTGTCTAAAGATTCGTTGTGCGTAATCAACTAGCGAGCTCTCATCCATCTTCGGTTCGATTCAGCCGTGACTGTTTCAGCTCTTGCTTACGTCACCTTTTGAAACTTTGTATATCTATTTCGCATATCTCCTCCCACAATACTCAGCGGCAGACGAGCAAGGATGATTACTTAACCGAAAGATACCAATATGCATAGTGCAAAATTTCCGGAATAAGCCGAAGCTGACGGATGGAGCTGCTGTCCTAACCTCTAATATTCCATTTACATGTATATTACAAGCAAAAGATAACAAATATCAATCTGCGGTATATCACAAGCAAAAGGAAACAGTCATTTAGAGTTTGACGTCAGATTATTCTCTGACGAGTAATTGTATCCCAAGTACCTACACATTATACAGATATACAGATATACAGCTATATACAGCCATATGCAACCACCTCCACAGTCTCTCTGATTCGCTGTACTCTTCGATACGAAGCCAGCCGATTCTCTCGGGGTTCTTTCACTCGTGTCTCCGCCCTTACAAAATTTCGGTTCATTGACTGAGTGTTCATTGTTCCGGTATCAGATTTCGGAAGAATTATAACCGTTCCCATAAATGTCTTCCTTAGCAACTCCCTTAAGACTTTAATTAAGCCAGCAGTTGTAAGCTCAAACTCAAGGATACCACGTCCGTCCACATTTCCTTCTTCTTTTATGCTGCGCCGCTATCACCGCCAACCAGTCGTCATCGAGTCGCTCAATTATCCCCTACTCCCCCCCCCCCCCCCCCCACCGCCCTCTCGTGCTTTTCACTGTAAAGTAGCCAACCAGATTGCACCCAGTTAAGCTATATTCCGCCTTCTCTCTCTCTCTGTTGTGCTGTCTCTCACTCTCTCTCGACTTCGCCTACCAACGGTAGTCACAACGCAAACACAGGGCAGTAGTTTTCCGTTGCAGAAAGTCTACGTGGAAGCAAAATTAGCAGTGTAATTATACGTATACCGAGTTATTATTTCACTTTCGGATGATTTTTTTTTTCCGACACATCGACCCATTCTCATCGAACGTTGTCCGCCAAAGTAATTTGTCTTTATTGTCAACAGGCATTGCTGTTCCTTACTCCCTCAGCCTCTCCGCACTATTGCGGTTACTTTTTTTTTCTACCGAACCATGACTGTAAAATGAAGTTTCATAACCTGCAAAGGTAGGACAGTGACATCGCACCCCGAGGAACAACCAACGGATCTGAAGGAGCTGGAACGAGACAACAATGCGAGTTGTCGTTTTCGTCGAAATGCGAATAACGAGAAGCCCAAGCACTCGTCATTCGATATAATTCCCGTAATAATATTTACTTGCAGAATTACTTACAAAAAATAATATCAGAAAGGCTTGACGTCACCATGCTGCTTTGCATCCTTGAAGGCGAAGCCATGCGAACTAAGCTGCGCCATTCAATATCGCGAGTACTCCGCCTGTTCGCAACGAGATTCCTTGTTGGGTTTTTCTTTTCTTTTTTTTTTGCTTTTTTTTGCCTTGCACATGTGCACGAAAATTATAAATGTATGTCGCATAACCAGCAATAAAAAACTAACCCCACGTTGCATCTTGACTGCAGATTTCTGAAACTGGCGAAATTATGAAATCTAACACTGCGCGCTCGAGTTCCCGAGAATTTGCTCGTGGAGGCGAGGTGTAGTGAGGGCAAAGCTGACGTCATTTCGTATTCGTCGGGACGGGCCGCTTCTGAACGAACTTCATATTCGATAAAGGCTTGCCGTCAGAGCTGGCACTTCTCAAATAGCCCGAGCATCCCCCTCGAAGTGAAGTAGACGTCGTGTACTGGCATCTTTGGGTTCGTGATGGAGCTTCAAGATTACTTAGAGCCAGTGAAGATGTGTCACAACTAGGTACTAGGCTATTTTGCTTTGAGGCCCTTTGAACGAAACTAACACAAAAACTACACGTAGCATCTGACGTCATCGAATCGAGGATCGTGTTTTCAAGTATTATTTTTCACTTCGAACTACCTGCACACATTTTTCGTCGGCTTGTACAAACCCATGCTACCATTGCATCGGAATTCATCTTTTCACAGAACGAGTGGTAAGAAACTAATAGCATCGACGGCTTAAACTGGTCATGGAATACGACCCCAGAACCTCCTACCAGCGACTGCACAATATTTTAGAGCAAATTAGCGGAATACATTTACTACTTCTGATTCTAGCACCACATCTTGGAACGACACACGTGTACTAAACGTTTAAAATTATGTCTCTACGCTATAATACGCGACAGTGTAGAACCACATATTTCTCAAGTGAACCTGGGTAATTAAGAAGTTCGAGAAACTGGAGACCGAATTCGCAAAAATTTCCTTCGTAGCAGATGACTCTTTGCAGATGAGTGGCGGACATTTCCAGCATCAAGGTTGTCTGGATTTTTCTCTTCTGAACATTTCTGACACAATGCGAAGATTGTGCTCGGCTGCTTACAAGAAATTCGCAAAGTCTAATCCCAGCCGTGGTGGTCGCTTTCCGACGGAGCCAAAATTGCTTAGGTTCGTGTATTCGGAGGCACGTGTATACGTCAGCGCACGTTGAAGAACTTCAGGTCTTCGAAATTCGAGGAGTCCTCCGCTACGGCGTGCCTCGTGATTATATCATGGATTGGCATGTGACGCCCTAGCAATTCTTAAGGCTAAGGGTGCATTAAATTGTCTTTTTCGAATAAGTGAGTTCTCTAGGAAGCAAAATTCGTCGTACGTCCCAATATGCAGCTCTATGACGTGTCTGGTACAGCTGGGGCTGATTCAATGGTAGCAAAAGGAAAATAAGAGCGTGCTGAAGCGTTCAGTTCGCAGATGTTGCAGATATTGCAATGGAATGGTACTTTCTGACTCGCCGGCCCTATGAAAAGAACCTAAATGAATTTTTGGCACAGGCTGAATCGTTCAATCAGAGCCTTTTTATTCGGCACTTTCGTGCACCCTTAAGATCACAGCTACGTGGCAGATGAACCAGAATGGTTAGGCGCGTTCAAGGATGTGTGTTCAGCTGCTGTGCGCGGGGTTATTATCATGTTTTTATTTTAATGTAGCTTTACTTCCCCTTTCAGTCCTCTTTCTATTTCTCCAGTGCAGAAGAGCCAACCGGATTCACAACTGGATTGACAACCTAGTAAAGCTCCCTGCCACGTTCCTCTCTCTCTCTCTCTCTCTCTCTTGCCAAGTACTGCTGCTTTATACTAAACGCCCTACACTAGTTCTATAGATGAAAAACGCATGACCAGCTTAAATTTAGTCATACATCTACTTTAAGTCAGAAGGACGTACACGGGAAAGAGATCAAAAGCACAATCAGCAACGACTACTGACACCAGAACAAGCGGTTCTATAGAAGATTGAATAAAAGAGAACAAAAGAAATAAAAGTTACACGGACACGAACGCTTGTCTGTCTTCAACTTTTGACCCGGTTGTTCACGCTCCATCAGTCTTCCATGGCACCGTAGCAACTAGCACAAGCGTCGACCTTGCTATAGAACAAAGGGGCTCTCGAAATGTCATTCGCAATGGGCATGTCGTACGCATGTTTCCTATCTTTACAATCTTATTCAAAACTGCACGACAACATTCCTTCGTGTAATGCGGCACCGCGGATCGCCGGTGCCGTATTAAGTGACCAAGCTAGGAACACGTCCCAACTTCACATATTCCTTCATATTTGTAGGGTACTCTGCGGATCACTCGAATATTAAACGCACTGAATACGTAAATCCACTTTGTGTGCCCTCTTTCATTTGCATAACGAAACGAAGCGTATTAGAAGACGCTGGCGACATTAACTGTAAGGGCTACGCGCCGCTTTACAGTAAAGCTGTATGCGTAAGCGTCGAGCCAGATGGGAGCACAAACCAGCATCTCGTAGCGCGTTTCGCAAGGCATTCATTTGGGAATGCAATGTGTTAAACGGATGCGTGTTCGTCACCCGCTAAGTGTTCGATCGCGTTGGTGGTTCCAAGCGTCGTAGCGTTAAACACGGACGTTTAACGCACACAATAAACAAACCTATCAACGTCATTTATATCTGTTTGCAGAGAAATAGACATACAGAGAGAGAGAGAGAGAGAGAGGGAGATAGAAATATAATTATGGCACTTGGCCTTTGTTTCAGGGAAGTGGGCGAAAGATATATAGCTGAACGTGAATAAATTTGAAAATTTACAGGGGAAAATTTATAGTTAGCGAGCGACGCTGCATAAGTAACCTTATTACTTGCATTTCGTTGATTGCCTACAACGCGCCTCGGCAAACTAGACGCAATTAAAGCTTTTGCACTCCTACACTAGCCTGTACAGGCCTTAGTCGCTTTTCGGTGACGAATGAATACAGCCTGCTTTAATTTCTCTTTCGCAAAGTTGGACTCTGCTCAGTTCTTTTACCATTTAATTTTTACTCAGATAAATTGCTTGCAAGCAAGTTTTTCACTAGGTTTCCTCAGAATTCGCACCAACACACAGCCGGCGAGCTAGCCTTCACCGGCGTAATCTGTTATCCTGGTATTTGTGAAGCAAAAAAAGGACACTGGATTAAGATTCAATTTCGACACAACGCGATTCATCGTCTGGGTGTTGTTGAGCGAACAACACTAAGCAGTTCAGCTCAACGACGCAATAATGACAGCTGTTCCGCTTAGTAAGACCAGATTTTTTTTTTGTCCTAAGTCTGCTCAATGTCACCACCCCTGCGGGCGACGAATTTTGGCGTTCCGCTCTGAGGATCATAGCAAGCTTGCCTTCATAGTACAAAGCACGATTTCTTATTCTGATGTGAATATATTCGCTCCAACATAACTTTGCCAAACAAAGATAGATATAAAGGATGCACACTACTCCTTTCGCTATATGTACGATCATTAAAAACCAACATTCTAGCGTGGTACTGTAGATGTTCGCCTCTTTTGCAACTCTTTATCGAACACGCTTAACCTGCGTTCATATTACCGGAGATGACATATCTTACTTTAACTCGAATAACACGTTTGTGAGACATTTGGTAGAAATGAGCGCCAGGAGCTTCCCGCCAGACGCCCTAATATTGTGCGGCACAATCAGTGAAAAACGTGACCGATCAGTAAGCGCGGAGAGCATTCAAGAGAGTGACCCTTGCCAATAGAAGTATCATATTTTGGTCAAAACATTCTGGTGTGTACCCACCTCGGCAAAGCTACCGTCAGCCAACTGACCCTGCCGAAATCCAACTTAGGCTGCGTATACATTCGCTTCAGAGCTCCGATAGAGTGATCATCGCTATGTCCCCTATGGCAGCTATAACTAAGATTGCTCCGTTGTAGGCTGACATGCCTAGGTGCCATTTATGACGCACAAACCGCCGCTCGCCTCTGTGGGAGGGTAGCTGCTACATCATCATCATCATCAGACGATGATTCTTGCAAGCGGATAATTTAGCAGGTGAATCGCTACGGCCATGTTGCGTCAGTTTGCAAGTGCGCGACTGGTGGTGGTGTTTGTGGGAGGAAAGCTGGATTCTTCGTGCTGCGCTCGTCTGATTCGTGGTGATCTTGTAGTTTTTGTAGGGGGAGTTATGTGAGGAGAGGTACATCGTGATGACGTTTTCTGCCTGCAGCTTTCACAAGGGAGTTCGGCAAGTCTTAATAGGCAATAAAAGCGGCTGGAGGCATAAGTGAAAGGAAGTGTTATATTACGAAGGAATAAGGTATGGAATGCATGGATGGATGAACAAACTTTAGATAGGTCCTGCAGGGCGGGAGGCTACGTTAATGATGACAAAGGGAGGCTGTGCTATGTGATACAATCTATCAAGAAGCACGTCGGCGCCGCACTTGAGTGAATGCATTGATGGCTGCACTTTCGAAGAATCATTCATAACGTTGAGAGCAACAGTAAATTAGGTCAGAGAATGAAGCTATATGCATTGAAGTTAGCTTCCTAAAAAGTTTCTAGCGGCACCAGTAAGCTTTACAAAGAAAAACAAGAAGGAAGGAAGTTTTCAAAAAAATTACAGCATATCCACGGAGTGAATGATGGTGAGTGGGCGAAGCTCGGGAGGTTCATCGTAGGTCGTGCCGAGTTCTGGATTAATTTAGTTAACGCACACGCTACGAATCCTCATGGTTCAACTATGCACAAGTGAAATCTCCCACCGCCATTTCATTGCAAGTCAAGATCCAGTGCCTATATATATATATATATATATATATATATATATATATATATATATATATATATACATATATATGGGTTGCCGGTCAACGCTTCTCCAAAGCGAGCAGTCGGTATTTCTCAATCAAGAAACTCGCTAGGAGACGCTGCCTGCGCCAACGTTGTCTCTCGCGGGTGAAGGCGCGTTCTCCTTCTTTGCGAGCTGGTACAGCGTTCCTCTAAGAAAGAGCGTCTCCATAGCCAACGCGCGCCTTTCGCTCTCTCTGTCTCTCTCTCTCTCTCACACACAAGACGGCAGAGGCACGCGCCGGGAGGCAGCGCCGGGAGAGAGAGAGAGAGGCACGCGCCGGGAGGCACGTGCCGAGGCGAACGCCGAGGGCGAGCGCGTGCCGGGAGGCACGCGGGTTACGCCTGACGCCTGACGACTGACGACTGACGCCTGACGCGTGACAACGTTACACTAAGAGGAGCTTCGCCCCCAAAAAGAAATGATTTCATTGCTCGCACGAATTTGCGATTTCAATATGTGTACACCCTTGAAAGTCCCGTAAAAGTTTGGGCAGATTCATGCAAGAGCTCCTACATTTATAAAATGAGCGAAGTGCCGAAGAATTTTTGTAAGCCTCACGACGATGTGGAACTTTCTAGCGTCTTTCACGGCTGGTACGGCGTGGCGACATATTGCGACTAGTCACTTGACAGCATATTATTCCGCGTTCTAAGCCTTTCGCTTTTATTTTTTTAATTTTTATTCATCCTGTGCGCTTGGCACTCGTGGTCGTTGTATTACTTCAATATCCCAGCTCACGCTGCAAGCTCGTCTATAGCCTTGCAAAGTGATATCCTAAACCATATGACACTGTGCATAAAGGGTCTTAAACGCACAAGAAAAGATCTCCCCTTGCGCTCTATTTTCAAAGTTTCCAAATTGCTTCTTATGATACCCTAAGCTTTACTACAACGAACAAAGACGCCTTTCATTCAAGAACACTCCCTTCTTCACTCTATCTACTCATTGAAGAGCCCTCTTATGAAAAAAAAAATTCTGTATCCAAAATGAACACCACTCACGTTTCGTAACTAAGCTAAACTATCCATCTTTCTTTGTTCACTCCATTCTTTTCTTCGCATTATGAGCTCCGCTGCGGCGCACCTATTGCCGAGATGTCCTTTCCTCAAAAATCTTTATCCTCCTCTCTCCCCCCCCCCCTATCCCGTTATAGAATGGAACTAGAGAAAGATGCCAAAGTACCGAAAGCCTTAAAAAGAAGCCGTTAACCGGTCCCGTTCAAAGTTATCTGACAGCAATAATAATTTCCCGTGATGAACGACGTCGCCAGAGCATTCACGTGCGCTCGCTTTTTTTTCCTTTGTGCGTATATTGCAATATTTTTCCCCTCAAAGCTATAATCAGGCTCAGCTTAAAGAGGCACGAACAAAACGCGGACGCTTCGCAGTTTGCGCATTTTTCGGGATAAATAAGTATTTTTTTTTCTTAAAAGAGAAGGGTTGAAGCGGTCCCGCAGCGCTAGCGTTGTCGTCGTCGTCGTCGTCATCGCCAGCGTCACGCCGAGCAGCAAACGCGAGCCACGCCAAGCAGGCGGCGTGTCGTTAACTGGAACTCATTTGCATGCGATTATCGTTAATCCCCGTCGAAATTCGCAGGGACGACAGTGGTCTTGCACAACGGTAAACGGCAGCCAGCGATAGG
Source organism: Hyalomma asiaticum (assembly GCA_013339685.2). Lineage (NCBI taxonomy): Eukaryota > Metazoa > Arthropoda > Arachnida > Ixodida > Ixodidae > Hyalomma > Hyalomma asiaticum. Next base: position 14,240,409 of record CM023483.1, on the reverse strand, counting down.
CTTTTAATGCGTTTTTTGACAGCTCCCGGTGACGAAGCAATGTGGTATTTCTTTCTCCATGTTTGCTTTTTTCTAACTCGAACAACGCTCCTGTCACCATCTCCGGTGGCTGGCACGCTGGCTAATTTCCGTAATGAATCCGCTTTGCCCGCTCTGGACGCGGAACTCGACGAAACAAAGACGTTTCGATATTGTGTGTCTTTTTGGTCATACCATAGTTTCCGCTTTTGACGAGCCCTTGTTACGGGACGCGTTAAATTAGGTGCGCCTTTTCACTTTCTTTAACGAGCGCATGTTAACGATGGGCACTTATCCCGGCCGCTTCGAGCGCTGATCCTTTAATCCTATGCAGAGGCAACAATCGATCCCCCTCCCTTCCTCTCTCACTCTATAGTGCAGGTTCTAATTAGAATTTCAGGTGCTTTACGTGACATATCTATGATATGGTTGTCAGGCACGCAGTAGTGCAGGCCTCCTGAAATTTCGTGCAACTGTGGGTTCTTTAGCGTGCACCTAAATCCAAGCAGACCAGCCTTAGCCATTTCGCCTCCATCAAAGTTCGACTACCGCGGCCGGGTTCGAACCCGTGTCCTTCGGATCAGCAATCGATTACTGTAACCCCTGTGCTGCAGCGGCATCACTACTGCGTTTGTTTCACTTCATTACCTGCCTCTATTTAGAGTCTATGAACCCTGTTGCCTGTATTTATAGACTCTATTGCGTCTGTAGACTCTACTGCCTTTATTCACAGTCTATACACAGACGGCCAACGTACAGATGGCGTAAAGCTGCGGCATTTCGTGTATTTCTTCTCGTTTGCGACGCTCGAAGGCTGCGCCAGCCGGGTTCGTTATTTCTGAGCAGAAATGAACTTGACAAATGAAAAGAAAGCTATTTTTTTTTTCATTTCCTTCACGCTGCGGAAAGAGCTGGCTGCGACGTTATTGCGAAATGGCCACCACGTGCGAGAACAGTAGTCCTCTTTTTTTTTTTTTCCGACAGTTAAACCCAGCAAACACTGCGTGGGCACGCTCGAAGCCACTACTTGCGCCACTTTGTCATTTCGTGTTACATAAAGTATTCACTCGCCGGGCAATCCGCGACAACACCCCCCCCCCCCCTTTTTTTTTTTCTTCTTCCCTCGTTCAAAATGAGCCGAGGTACCGGTTGCGTGGACTGAAGTTACGCGTCTATACAGCGGTCCACTTACTCCTCGAATTGAGCTTTTTTTTTTCTTTTTAGTGACGTCAGTCGCACAGTAGATAGTGGCTCCACGTTTATCAATTCAAGAGTTCACGCGGTACGCCGCGATTCAACTGTGAAGTTCGACAGTAGGATTGCTGCCAAAGCGTCTTGCAGAGCAGCCTGCGTCACGTACCACGCCAGAGTACCCGACGGGTTCCTTTGTTCCGTTTTGCTGCTGTGAATCACTGCTGTGGGGGCGATAACGCCGCCGAAGCTATCTGCCCGTTTTTACTATGTGTCTGTGGTTTCTGGATCGGCGGGCGGCTGCGCTGTGATCATTTTTTGAACGGATGCCGTTTCATGCCTACATGCACAGCACGCGGCAATCGAAAGGCGATAACCATCCCAAATGGTGGTTGGCGCTTTTCCTTCGTGTCCTCCGTGAACGCTGAGTATGGGGAATCAGCGCTTGCCAGAAGGTGCCGCGGTAGTTTCTCACTGTGTTGCCAAGATATGCGGGGATGCGGGTACGGTCCGATAGAGGTGCCACTAAAGTAACTCAACATCTTTTACGATGTCAGCGTCACGCACCGATCAAAGTTTTTTATGCTGATGCGACTATGCCAAACTTTGTCGATGATCAATGAGCGCATGCGGTGCAGAGCATAGATAAAAATTCAGATAAGAATGTCGAATTATGCCTCTAGATGAACTTGCATGTTGATAACTTGATATCAGAACATGTACTACCAAGTGCTCTGTGCGTCGCTTGCTAGTCTTTGTGTTAACGTGCTGCTGTCGGCCTGCGAAGCTTCAGCACCTAACCTAACCTAAGCTAAACTAACCAGCGGCCAAACGCGGTCACAATGCGGGATCGATCCCTCCACATCCACTGGATACCCCAATGAGCAAGCTCCGAGTAGTCATCAGCGTGCGTTGGTGCAGCAGAAAAGCACAGGGCGCATATCAATTGTCCAGTTATTCTTTGCTCCTAACAACTATGTGGGCAACGGTGCTCTGAGGAATTCCACCAGGGCTAGGAAGTTTCACGAAACAGAACATGTTTCCACTCGAGGGAATGACGAAGCTGCAATGAAGAGCCTTTGTGGATAACATTTCATAATCATTGTTCCTTTTTATCTTTTTCTTTTTTTATCAGCATAAACTTGAACCTGGCGCGTAGATAGGGCGCAAAGTTAAATTGGACGTGACTAGGGCGGTGTGGAAACTGGTATAAACTCAGCTTCTACATCTCACTTAAATGTAAATATACGTATTAACGTGAATAAAACAAATGGTATTCATTAGTACATATGAAATACTATATGGATGGCGAATATGTGCGCTATTAGCCGTGAAACGTAAGCGCCGTTGATAACCATCTGTAATCTTCGCATGGCACGAACAGCAACTGTATTAGCACACTGTGCCACTCCATAAAAAAAGAGAGAGTTGTACGCAATCCTTGCGCATTTCTAAAACAAACTTATACGCAGAGATACCGTCATCTCTCAATTTCCGTGGTAAGCATATCGCAACACAAACACAAAAGAATCACCCGCGCAATTTCAGCCGACGCACCTCTGCGCACCATACCGCTCAGCAGTGGCGCTCCTTCCGGGACACCTCTCCTATATATAGAATTCCATTGTAGGACCGAGACCGCGAGTCATAAGCCCTACTGCGTAATAGAATAAATGGCGCGAGCACAAAGCACGCTTCCATCACGGAAAAGGAGTGCGTGCGTGGAGAGCGCGCGAACCAGAAGGAAGCCGACGCTCTGCCTACTTCTTCGAGTAAAAACTCCCACAGCATCACGGGTCAGGCGTCTGAAGCACCGTCCAATCTGCTAATATGCTTAAAGGTTTATACGCAAAGGCTAACAGCCCGAACTGGCAAAAGGTGTCACGGTGTTGCGGGGTGGCCCCTATGGCCCCGGCTAAGTCGGGCCCGTGGACAACTGCTTTATTTTATCGCGGCCGAGACCCGCAGCGTACCGGCTGGTTTAACTTTACGGTGCCGCCCCGTTTCTAGTGTCTCCGGAGAGCCGTCTCTTTAACGCGCCTTCTTCACCATTCTAAGTGTCCTTACTGCGTTTCCAACTAATCCCATTTTGGCCACGCAGTCGGGCCGCGCGCGGCATAGCCGGTCAGCGAGCCAATTAAGGAGCCGCAAAGTGGCTTTCTCTCTTTCTCTTTTCAAGCCGCGACCCGCTGTAACCCAATACGCGGACGCATTCCTTCGTCGCCGCGTTGAGATTCGTGCGCCGAGCACGGCATAAAGAAACAGAACCGAAGCATTTCGTTCCCCTCGTCTCCCAGTTAAGAGCGGGACCCGCACCTTGGTCCATTAGGCAGGCCGAGCGCGTTTAATCTAGAAGAAACGCTGCCGGCTTGTTCCCTAAGATCCCTCTCCTCCCTACGGGCCATCGTTTAAAGTCTCGCCTCCCTCCGCAACAGCCTTCTTTCGACATTCCCCCGGGCGCGAGAACACCTCCGAGAGGAAAGCGTAGTCTACGCGTTCGCTCTGATTGCTAATGCTTTAAAGGAGTGACTGCGCAGTGGTAACGAACTAACCGCTCTTGATGGCCGAAGTCGGCTTTCAAAAAGTCTGCACCAGGTTTCCCCTGACTTCGTGTTAGCGCGAAACTTGTACAAGGTAACAAAAGAGAGACTCGAAATAATTAACGAATTATAAATACAATTTTTTTTCGAGCGGGTTCAGATTTGAAGCGAGTATTCCGTGTACAAAAATGGTGATACTGCTATCTTCGATACCGTCCTCTTGTGCAGTGACTCAGTGGACCCAGCGTTCCTGCCACTCCCAACACCGCCTCTAAGCTGGTCGGGCACTATCCTGAGATTCCAGCTTGATTTAGATTATTATGTCAGACCTGCAATATTTAGGCCGGTTTCTCACGCTAATAAATTAACAAGTTTCCTAGCACAAGAACGTTCCTAACTTTGCTAGAGCATATGAGAGCTTGGTGTATATTTCATAAGAACTGATTGATTGATTGATTGTGGGGTTTAACGTCCCAAAACCAGCTCTGATTATGAGAGACGCCGTAGTGGAGGTCTCCGGAAATTTTGACCACCTGGGGTTCTTTAACGTGCACTGACATCGCACAGCACACGGGCCTCAACATTTCGCCTCCATCGAAATGCAGCCGCCGCGGCCGGGATTCGATCCCGCGACCTTCGGATCTGCAGCCGAGTGCCATAACCACTAGACCACCGTGGCGGGGCATTTCATAAGAACTGAACTGGCTAGAACTGCTATGGGAATACAGACTTCGAAATTCAGGTGAGCACACCGCATCACCGTCATCCACAAATAGCCAAGCTCGCACTGCCATGCTATTAAATGCCTTCGGTTTAACTTCGTTATCTGCAATGCACATATTTATCCCCTCGTGAAAGCTATAAGGGTACAACTATGAACCCAAAGCTGGTGAAGGGCTGCATTTGGTGTTCAAACACAAGCTATAGAAACTCTGTTGCGTGACAGAACAGCAATTGTTATGGCATACATAACAACAAGCAAAGAGATCCAATTCCGAGAGAAGGAGACGCACAGGCGCTTTTTCTCAGGGAGCACAGTTCAACAAAAAAAATTACACGATAACTTGTAAAACTAGTTTGGTGTGTTTGTCAATGAACGAAGAAAACTGAAGCAGGCCTCATATCTCGCACACAGGCACACGGATGCCGTGCCAGAAACGTAAGCGCGTGAGCGCATCCTATATATTTATTTAAAATGCTACGAGATCTAAAATACTACGGTTTCGGAGCATATACTATTTATAACAAGCTGGCGTCTAAAAAATGCTTCAACTTTATTGAGCCGCCACACGCTGTAAAGCCATAAAGCTAGCAAAGCTTGATGCGAAGGCCGTCCTTAAAGTCTATCTTTCCCACTTCTTGCTATTAACGTTGGTATAATGTCATAAAATATAAACTACCATGGTAGTTTTTTTTTTTTTCTGTTCTGTGGCGCGTCTTCAAAACCGCGCCACAGAATCATTATAAATGTACAACCGTGAGGTAACGAGAGGTACGACGCTGCATGAAACTGGTTGGCGGGTGCATGTATTTCGTCAAAGCCACACAGCTTCCAAGTACGTCTTGAATTAGTGCCACGTCGAATTCATTCTTAAAGAGTAAGCGACCAATGAAATGTCAACAAAGAGCTAGAAACTGCAAAACCAACCGTGGTTCTCAGTCAAGTCCGAATGAGACGAAAGCGACGGCGCGACTCTCGATGCCGCCCTTCTTACTTAGCGGCAGCACAAGAAGCTTTCGCGCTCACTATGCTTTCGATTTATAATCAGCGCACTCATGTCACGTGACAAACGAACACCGTCTAAGTACAGAGGCCTCGAAGTCCGAGCAGTCTTCAAGCTTATTCCTCGTGCTAGTCACCTCAAGGAAGTCACGTGAGCGTAGCCACATAATTAGAAGCACAGATAACCGATGGACATTTATAACGACTAAACGGACACCAAGATCGGGGAAATGTAGCTGTGAACGATAGTAAGTTGGGGTGACGAAATAAAATAAAATACACTGCGGTCATAAAATGGAACCAGCTGGCGCAGGACACGGTACGATGGAGATCGTTTGGAGAAACCTCATTCCTGTAGATGACGTAAGATATAATAGGGACTATGACCATGGTGTCGCTTAGCAGTTTTTTCTAGGCTCAAAGACTGAAGCTTGAAAAAAGGGGAAATAAGATACAGAAGAGCATCACCTGTCCTTTCTTCTGTCTTCAATATTCGCGCCTGGAACAAAATGTTAAGCAAGCTCAGTAACCAACTCGCCCAAAAAACAATTTATTCATAATGATGATGACGCGATGACGACGGCGGTGATGATGAAATGCATAGCAGTCGTTGTTACAGCGTTCATTTTCTCTGTTGCGCTTAGTCGACTACATAAAACGATACCATGTTAAAAACACCTCACTGACGCGTTTCACCTGGTTATCACTTCGAGATGATTGTACTTGACCAGCCAGACAAAGTACTTATGTAATACGACGCGTAAAGCACCCTCCTAACATCGCTTCACTTCGTTTTCTGGCGTTCCAGAAAAACCCACGTCAACACTGCAGATAGCTAGCTCCCAATGAGCGCCAGTGGCTTTTGCGAGTGGAACTCGCCAAACAAGATCACTGTACACTTCCCTGACCCCCCCCTTCCTCTTTGCTGGATCCGCATAATTCAATACAAAGGCGACCGCATGGCGACGGCGCTATTGCCCGCTGAAGCACTCTAGCGCGAGGTCTCTGGGGTTCACGTCCAACTCCTGGCCCCAACCCTTCCTTTCCGTTAAGCGCAGCTCTTGCACGAGGGCAAGCAACAAGTTTTTGCAGCGCATGGAGAACAAACAAAGGCAATATGATTTGTCTGCAGTGCCTGAAACGCGTGGATGTCGGGTGGTCTGGCGAACACAAATACACATCCCCCTCTTCCCTGGCACATGCCTCTCGCTTTCTAAAGCTGCCAATGAGCAGAACTCAAGCTCGCTTTACTTATAACTGGCGCAAGAACAACGCAGGCACACATCTCTCTCTCTCTCTCTCTCTCTCAGCTCTCTTTCCTTGTGTTCAGCATCGATTTCTCGCTATTATTTGTAAAGGTCGGTCGTAGCTCGCGCGAATTCGGTCGCTGTCGCTGCGGCTGCTACTTCTGTTCGAAAAAGCGATGTCGCCCAGAATAGCCGAGTCGTGTGCCGTGCCTCTGCTATGTGTTGCAGTGAACACACCCAGCTTACACCTCCTCTTCCAAGGTCTTAAATTAGCTCTTCCCTTCTGAAACGTCAAAAAGGCGTGGCGGCGAGCTTAATATGCAAATATTTGTGGCAGCGCTTGATACCCAGGATACAATTTGCGCCTTTTCGTGACCTTATTTCCATTCCTAACTTCCTAAAGTTTTAAGAACGGCGTTAGAAAGTAAACAGCCTGATTAACGATCTATATCTATCCTGACTGTCCCATAAGCACTTTCACAATTTCCGACTTGAGCGCAGAAGGTATATGCGGTCGCGGTAAGTAGCTCTGTCAGTAGAACTGTCTTCGCTCTTCTTGCATCTTTACGGTTGCTTGATCTACCTTTCCTGGTCATGCATAACACTCGCCTACGTTAGTGTTACAGGTGAGTGGGAAAACATGACGCTTAATCCCCGTGCAATATAGATCATGCGGATCACGCCACCCCATCATTCCAACGTTGAATAGAAGCTACTTAAACTGCAAAAATTTGAAAGCTTCACGTCGATCAAGTAGATCCAGATGGATGTTCATGTTCACAAAAAATATACGTTAACACTGTTCGTAACAAAAAGAAATTTGGGCAGTTCTTATGTTGTACATATTATTAGGCAAAGTCCCAGCAGCGAAGAACACAAGCAAAAGAATAGTTCTGCGAAATCAGTTTTAGAATTTTAATTTCCCTTCATCTATAGATAGAGAAGCAAGGAAGGGCAGGGAGGTGAACCATATGCGCGTTCGGTTTGCTATCCTGCGCTGGAAAAAGAGATAGAGGGGTGAAATAAAATGGAAGAGAGAGAGAGACGAGCACCAATCACGCGCATACTTGCACAACCGCGTAGCCCAAAGGCGGTCTCAGAGACCTGTCGACTTCAGGTACGTCAGTAACGCCTTCGTTACAGGCGGCCGACAAAACATCTTGGCTCGTTGCCCACATTAACTTTTTTTTATTTTTTTTTTCTGAACGTTTTTGATGTTAAAACACGTCCGCGTGGGACCACGAGAAGTCGCATGGTAACGACGAATGCATAAACAAAGAAAATGCGACCGGTTTCGGATAAGCGTGCGGCGTTTATGCAAGAAGGGCCGAGGAAGGTTAAACGGCACAGACCGTTTCGCCGATTGGCTATATCGTTGTCCAATCGAACGCGAACACAACTCCGCCGTCTGCGCTAAAGCTGTTCTCACGCAAATCCATGACAAGCGTGTCATAACAAGCGCAGTGGCATACGCCGGTCCAAGCATCGTTTCCTACACGACGAGCATCGAGAGATTAGCGGCAGCTCGTTTGAGAAGGTCAGCGCCGTGTTCCAGCAGCCTTCGCGAAAGTCTGCGGACTCGTTAGCGCTAAGAAACTCCTCGTCAGTTGGCGTGTACCGAGACCACGCACATGCGCACGCGTGGGGCCAAGTTTTTGCGCGCTGCAAATCCTTCGCTCCGGGGCAGAGTTATACGCTGGGTTCACCGACTCGCTCAGCGCAATCCCGCGAAGTGCGTAATCCTCCGGCCCCGCAGGGCACAAATAACCCGAGCAGGCAAGCGGTGCGCGCTAGTAAATATGCCGCGAACGCGTTCTGCCCTGTAGAGTTAAGCGTTTCTGCGAGAGAAAGGAAGCCAGTGCATCCGATTTTTCTTTTCTTTCTCTCTTTCGTTCCTGGAAGAAGGCATGCTTTTGTAATCGAAATAACGAAACCAAGCTTCTGTACTTGTGCCTTTCTTGTCTGGTGCAATGGCTAAGAGCTCACTGCTATTCGAGCAGAAGCTTGGCCTGTCTTAATGAATTATGGGTTGTGTTGTGCCATATTTTATTTTATCTGTTAGATAAAGACCTGCGATATGATTGGCGTTAAAAAAAAATGGCCCCTATGTCAATCCTCGTTCTTTCAATCTGTCAAAGTGACATAGGGAAGATTGCGGGCAGCTAAGACAGAGAGAGAGAGAGAAAGCAAAGGACAGGAGAGGCCGGAAGGTTAACCAGACGACTGTCCGGTTTTCTACCTTGCACTGGTGTTAAGGGAACGGGGAATAAAAAGAGGAAGAAAAAGAGGGATAAGGTGAGCGCTGCATGGGCGCAGAAGTACGGTCGGGCACCGACGTTCCTCTGAAATTGGCGACTTCAGGGTTCTGACACTGCACTAGGAATTCAGTCCTCCCTGCTTCAGTGCGGGCAGCTAAAGCTCTTTAGCTATGTATTAAGACAGTCGGCTCTTATGCAGCTTCCTTCCTCATAAGTGAGTGGTTATTCAACAAACAATAAATACCGATTCGTTTAAGGTAAACGCTGCAGTAATATCTTGGTTCAAAACAGTCACCTTATGTGTAAGGAAACGGACAACTTCGGCAGCAATAGTGCATGTTTTTGTTTTGCCATAAGAAGCGCATTCTATAAATCCATGCGTTTCTAAAGAAGAATTCATCCGCGAATCATTAAGGAAACAGCTAGCCGAATTTTTCTACTGGTTGAGTTGAAATCAACCTGTTCGGTTTTCAATGCCTTAACATGATTGACTACTGAAAGAATTCATTTCGTATGTTTCATATATCACAATAAAAGTTACACGGCAAAGGGGTCATAAGGTTATGGACACTTGCCGTGATCGACAAGGTTCGAAAATAACAGCAGTAGCTTAGGGCTTTAGCCAAATTTTTGACAAAGACATTTGGGTTTGACAAAAACAAGTCTCACTGTTCAAACTCTACGTTACATCGGTCATTTTTGGTCTACCGTCGATCACCTATATGGCGATACTATTTTCCCGCCAGTAACTCAAAAGTTCAAGTCAGCCAGCTTCAAGCAGATCGCTGCGGCTCACTCAAATGCTCTCCTGATTCGCAGACTCGGTCTTCCTAAGATATTAACCCTGCTTTTTCTTTCCTTTTTTTTCTTACTCTGCAATGGAATCTTGCATATTCTAAAATATTTTACTGCACGTTACAAAAAGCAACTAATAGGTCTGCCGTTCTTTTTGGAGCACCTTAGATTGGTGCTAACGTCGGAGTTTTCGCATGCTTGCGAGGTACAAAAGAAACGCTTCTGAGTCTATGTTCGGAAGCTGTAACGAAGAAGTAAGTTCTTTCGACGCTGACGTAGATCTTTTTTCGGCATCGCCTCGAGAATCAGCTGCCTGAAAATGCGATTTTGAGCACCTTTTTTCTTCGCGGTAGCTGACTTGGCAAAAAAAAACCGCATTTGACGCAGCGCCCAGGCAATCACTCACAGGGAAAAACCGTTGAAGCTATGTTTGCAAAAAGCCATGAGTGTATAGGCTACAAACAAGCTTTTCTCTTCGTGCGCCTGTAAATCAAGATATTATTTGTGGATATACCCATGAAACACCCTGACAGCAATAAATAGTTGAGCACGTATTTGTTTCGTTACATTCGCAGCTTTATATTGGCGCACTGTTCTTCTATTTTGCTGTAGTAGACAGTTCCGGCTCGTGCACAGACAACATAAGCGTAAATGCTTGCGTTCGCGTACAGAGGCCAGGGGAGCTGGAAGGTAATCATAGCTTGGAAAATTTAATAATGCCTAGGTAGCTCGCATCAAAGTTGGGAGTCGGCGTCCGTGAGTAAAGTGTCGAATCGGCGGCATGCTGTGATCGTGAGCTACTAATTCACTTTTTATTACTGAAGCAAGCATCCTTACAGGCAAGTTGCTATTTCACAGAGCCGGCAATAGTAAAATAGCTCGTTAAGTTACATCAAACCCAGATGTGATGTCGGACAGAATCTCCTTGCTCTCATCCGATAGCGACCTGACGTAGAGAATCCGCAAGTCGAGGTAGAAAATGATAATCTCTTTGACCGAACAAAAAGCAATTGGAATGCACTGTACGTTTTTCTCATTCTCCTTTCTTTCTTTTTTTTTTTTTTTTTGACGTCGTGCTGACACATTGAAATGCTGACGGGAGGTTCATAACACAAGGCGGACATCGCTATCAGGCTGAAAGGCACCCGGGCTAACAGAAACAATAACTAAGTACGCAAATATCTATTGCGTTTCTTTTTTATTTTTTCATGCGTAGGTGTGCCACTTATTAAAAAGTATGAAGAAAAGCATCTCGTACGCAAGTACTTAAGATGTCCTCCCCAAAACGTTTGCAGGGAAAGGCATAGCTTTCAGATATGAAAGCAACCACTTGTCGTTCAGAAGATCTATCTATCTATCTATCTATCTATCTATCTATCTATCTATCTATCTATCTATCTATCTATCTATCTATCTATCTATCTATCTATTAATGCTCTGCTAATTCTTCATATCTCCATAGTGTATAGGGAAACAAATCTGACACTGCTCTCTTTAAGCCCCCTTACATCATCCTATTTATTTTTCTCTTTCTGGTAGAAGTCGATCATTCACAAGACCCGCTCATTAGCAGGTGTCAAGAGCGTATCCTTACCCAGTGACTGGTATTAAGCACCGCCGGTAATGTTGAAATATTAGGCTATTTCAGTCATTGCAGAATTCGCTGTAACGTTACACCTCGCCGTGAGCTTTATCTTTGAACGCAGAATGAGCGAAGACCATGGGATCCGTCACATTTTGGTTTTTAAGGGATCATGCCGTTTCGCATGAGCCTTACATTTAGACGTATACATTATCATCTAAGCTTTTTTTTTATTCACTCTTCCTTGGGAACGCGTCACCGATTCATCATTTTAAATTTGGCTGTCGTGAGGCCGTATTCTTTCCGTACGCCTTTCATGAATAACCCATTAATAGGATACAGCACACGTTCGCTTATTTTTTCGTAAATGAGGATAACAATAATGTCGTAGGTGCAACACAGTCTCGTAACACAAGTGTGTGTGTGTGTGTGTGTGTGTGTGTGTGTGTGTGTGTGTGTGTGTGTGTGTGTGTGTGTGTGTGTGTGTGTGTGTGTGTGTGTGCGTGCGTGCGTGCGTGCGTGCGTGCGTGTGTGTGTGTGTGTGTGTGTGTGCGTGTGTGCGTGTGTGCGTGCGTGTGTGTGTGTGTGTGTGTGTGTGTGTGTGTGTGAGAGAGAGAGAGAGAGAAAGAAGGCAGCAAATTTCTAGATTATAACAACACGTGAAGACTTCAAACTACATTCACTAACATATCACTGAAATGCTAGCCTCAGTAGAGGCGAGAAACATGCAATACGGCTGCAAATAATTCGAGCAAAGTGTTGTCCCCCGTTTTCCGTCAAGTGTACAGCCCTATTTAGCAAAAACCTCACAGACAACAAATACCTTCCGCTTGAGAGAAGAAAAACCAACGCGAAACCGCTCAATTAAAGCCATCTAGTGAGACTACCCGCCTCACCCCGTAATAAGATAATTGGACAGAGTAGTGACAGGCTTTGGTTCGATTAGACTACGCCTAAGGCTTTCGTATCGCAATCATGATTATTTTAAGAAAACAAGCTCTATTTACTCAGGCACCTAGTCAAAAGACGTGGTGAGGCTGTCAGCCAACTCGGAACATCAGAGCCGCAGGGCGGTCCCAATGACAACGCAGCAACTTCAAACTCTCATCTCTGGAAATGGTGTTTAGATGTAATGCACCTAACCGGCGTAATATAACTCGCGTCGACATGATGAAAGCTATCCCCAATATCCCGTCCAAGTCAAATACTCCTCCAATCAAGCAGTACATTACGGAGTCGATAACGCTACACTAGCTATGGAACTTCATTGCATTTAGACGAACTAATTACCGAAATGTGACGGAGATGAAACGTGAGAAGTCGTCGCTCGTTCCTTTCGATGTACTGGGCCCATTCGGAGATCGAGTAGGCGGCGACAAGGAGGACAGCGACGTAGAAACAGTCCATAAATATTGAACCTCGATTCTCGACCAAAAAACTTGTCGAAAGCGAAGGATACGGCGGTGACCAACACAAGAACAATGAGAGATTGACAGCAGGCGACGAGTGAGGCTGTAGGGCCGAAATCAAAACCATGTCGCGAGCGTTGTTTCGCAATGTATCAATCCTTTCAGTTAGGAGCCAACCTCCCGCTGCAACGATGGTTGTGTCAGAGCGTATTGCAGCACAATAGCAACAGCGCAGAAAGAGAGAGAGAGAGAGAAGAAAGCAAGAGAGGAGAATAAAATTGGGGCGAGGTGGCAAGGTAGAGAGAGCTGAAGTCACCAAGGACCTCCAGTAGCTCGAGTGAATGGGCAAATAGATGGGAGACTCAGAGACCAGCGAAAAGCGGAAATAGAAATATGTATATAGCTATAAAGACATGAATGGATGTTCCCTCCCGCTCTTGAAGTTTGCGCTCCTAATTTCCGTCACCGGTTCCCAATGACACGAGACTCAGTCAGTGCTGAGAATGGAGAGCTGCTGGAGTCTTGTCTCACGACGGCTTCCTCCCTCACTGAATGAAATTAATAATAATGAAAAAGGCAACGGTAAGTACCGCGTACGAGCGCGTGAGAAAGGCATCAAAAGCGAGGACGTCAGAGAAGAAAGGGTATTTATACAAAGAATTTGTGTTCCCCCAGATCCCTTCTTTCATGCGCGTCGAATCTTGAAAGATAGCTTGTGAGAAATAAAAAAGAGAGATATATAAAGAAAGGAAAAAAGAAAAAGATGGAGACGGCGTTAGGGAAGAATTTGCCGGTCTTCGTGGGGAATGAACGTTTTCCAGGAAAATAGCGTTCTTGCGTCGAAGATGACGTTGCGAACGTTTCTCAGGAAATGAGAAGGCTGCGGGAGCAGTATAAGAAAGGTAACGCCATAGAGCTGACGTAAAAAGTAAAAAGCAAAGAGGAAAAGGGGGGAGGTGGTGTACATTTTTCTTCAGGAACCTTGCATGGTGTAGGAAGGCGATAAGTTACAGAGCAAACCGCTGTGTACAATTCGTTCAGAACTTGTCTGCCACAGTTCTATGCTTATAGCAAATGGGTAAATGTTTACCTATTTGCAGCAAGGACGAAGAGTCAGAGGAGGGAGTCAATCTAAAAAAAAAAAAGAATAACGTGTTTTTGTACAGAACGTCGACTGCACAGTAACGAACATCCGCTTTTTAAAATGTGTCTGTAGCCCTCCTCCACCAACCGCGCGATAGAAATTGACGTTCAAGGAAGATAATCTATGCGATATCACGGTATATTCATTTTCTTTGTGTATTTGCTTGTCTCTTTCGCTTTCGACAATGTTTTTCCGCTCTTCGTGCGTCTACGAAAAGGCACGAGCATGAGTATAGCATCGATGCAAAGTCACCCTCCCCGGATCTGGACATTGAAATGCGTCCGCAAGCAACAGTAGAGTTCTGGAAAAAACTAGGCCAACACCGGAGCTCATATTCGCAAACTAGCCGCACACTACAGGCAATCCCATTCAATTCCTGAGAGCCAGGTGCAGGTGATGCTGCGAGACGATCATCCTTACGACCACCTTCGTTCAAGCACGAAACATAGTCGAGATTCTCGGTGTTCTTGACCATTGAGGACGACAGCTGGTATTCCAAGAGATTCTGTGTCGCACATAAGGTTGCCAAAAAAGAGTAAGAACGACATTCCATTCACCCGCCGATGTGCAGTTCTACATAAAAGCATTGCTACATAACAAAAATTACTTTGAGTGTCTCCCTGCTGACGAAAAGGGGAAGCACGATGCAAAATGGTTCGGCCTGAAGTGCCCAGTTCTTCGCAAGCAGTTGCGTTCTTTCTTTACGTTGTTCCTGCTTTGGTCGAACCTCTGGCTGCGAGGCGCCCGAAAGGATGAAAGGCGCCTGGATATACAAGTATTTGTTGCGCACAACTTGCGGGCTCGAGAAAGGTAGCTTTGAGGCTCCCGTAAATACAATAACGCACCTTTTTTTTTTTTTTTTAATCTCCGGTTCCTGCAAGATTTCCTTTCGCGCGTTGCACTCCGCGTGCCAGATATGCGACCAACGCCTTGAGATATACGATTTGTGGCGGAAATGAAGTCATTTTTTCAAACATATTTCGTCTTTTTTTGCGCTGCTTTAGCCAATCAAAACCGTTTAACGACTCTTTGTTCCATTTTGTTTCCTATTTTCTTGCTCCGACAACTTTTTTCCTCATCTGCGCGACTCACATCGGTCGACCAGCTAAAGCAATCTCAGTCACTCTCACCGTTATCAGTGACGCCTTAATTATTATGTGATATTACTCGTTAGGACGATCACGCATACCTCCACCACGTCATCTTATACGGTTAGTTACTGCCAGCGCAAACCACTCAACGTGAAAAAAAAAAATACGATGATTACTTGTTGAAAGGACTGCGGTCGTTTATTTACAAATCTATTTTGTTTCTTGAGTATTTTTTGAGGTTGGTCAGCCAGCTTAGTTAGGCGACGAGATTGTTTAGAATTTCTCTCTTCCGAACAAATTTTATGTTGCCCCGCCACGGTGGTCTAGTGGTTATGGCACTCGGCTGCTGATCCGAAGGTCGCGGGATCGAATCCCGGGCGCGGCGGCTGCATTTCGATGGAGGCGAAATGTTGAGGCCCGTGTACTGTGCGATATCAGTGCACGTTAAAGAACCCCAGGTCATCGAAATTTCCGAAGACCTCCACTACGGCGTCTCTCATAATCAGAGCTGGTTTCGGGACGTTAAACCCCACAAATTAATAAATCAAATTTTGTGTCAGAGGTTTTCATTAATGCATGTTTCAGATCAGTACACGCATCAAGCGAGACATGTTTACAGGTGCAAACGTTTGTTTTCGCCCCATTTGAAGGGCGACGAACGACGCACATGGGCTCCCGTTTTCGCAACGCGGCTCATAATGTCGCAATTTGCATGCTAAAAAAAACTAGCAACAATGTCGCAACAGTTTTGACACCTCTTCACGGGCACTGTAACGTTTTATCTAAGGCAACGACCCGATCAAGTGTTCGTTGACACCACCGCACACCGTTACGCACGCGTTGTCAAGGGCTAGACCGTAAATTACGCATCGAATGGTTCCCACAAGTACATTTCGTAGCTCAGCGTGACTACATTAACTTTAGCTGACAAAGTTGCCATGACATTGACACACAGCACGAGTGCAAAAGAGCGAACAAATGGCGTTGAGGTAGGCTGCCGTTCCGAATCACCCTGATCGTCGCTTCTGTATGGTTCCCGCACCCACGCGCAGGGGCTTGCGAAAGCTTGAAATTTTTAAAAAAATGAAATATGAACAAAAGAAAGAAAAAGACCTCCAAAGCCAGGCGAACGATGTCGTAACTAGCTCTAAACATTAAGTGCTACCTCGACCGGATCGACAAATTGAGCGAGTCGACCACGCGAACCAATGATGAGCAGTGTATGGCGTGCAAGCAGAATCTGTCGCGAATGGTACAATGAGCCGTGAAGGAGGACGGGTTCGGGGCTTATACTTAGCTCCAAAAAAGAAAAAAGAAAAGACAAGAAAAAGAAATGTTGTGAGTATTTCGCTCTCACTAATTAAGCATGGTTCTCGTAAGGTACGGGCAGAGACAATACCGCGCCGCCTGTGCTTTGTACGAGAACTTTTGAGCTTCAGCTTTCCTGTCCTTTTTTTAAAGCTTATGTGGCCACATGGCAACCAGTCGGAAGAACACAACTTCGCCAGACTATCGTAATAAAAGCGTAAAACGCTTAGTGACTCCCTGGTTCGAGTTGTCGCTAAGACTGTCGCCACGCGCTTTACGCGTCTGCAACGACGTCGATATAATCCTTCTTTGTGGAGAGACTTCGTTAAGTTCGTGCCTGAATAACAAATGAAGGGTTTTGATGCATCGATAATTGGTTTATAATGGTCAGCTGTTGTTCTGTATACATATCGGATGGTCGGTCTTAGGAATTGTAAGCTTTATTATCGACATCTATGCTCGAAATAACTCAATTTTTGGCCTCCGCATTTTACCTTCCTTTGTGCCTCTGCGCGAATAACCCATTAACGGACCTCTGACTTTAAACACAAGTCTTTAGTAATTTTGAGGCCCTCACTATTAATCAAATTAATAATGTAGAAAGCAATAGTAAGGTTTCCTGCTGTAATATATCAAAGGTCTTATTGGGGCACGCGTACTGGTCAAATGCAGAACCGAAGCGAGCATCAAGGCAATAATTTGAAGCTCGAAGCATAATATGTAAAACTGTGACAAAGTCTAGTTAGTATAATTCGCGTGCTTAGGTGATCTATTTGAATAAGTTAAAGAAAGTGATGATAACCGTCATGCCATTAGTCAGGCAACAACCAATTATTAAATGACTGGGACCAAAATATGGTGAGCGTACCACTTTGCCTCCAGACATTCCGTTCCCCACCTCTTGATTCAAAGTCTCACACGAAGCCTGTAAAGAGTAATAAAATTGTTTGTTTTGACACGCATCTTACGAACACCTACCATGTTAATTAATGTGCCTGGCTTGTCCCATTATAATAGCGTTAAGCTTGCCTCAGAGAAGTTATCATATGTTGTATTGGTTACATATTTTGACGTTTCAGAATGAAGTAGTAGTATGTGGTTAACCTCCGGGGATTCATGGCGTCTCGGCCTGAAAAATTTAGTTTCTTAGCGCTCTCCGAGATGGCGGTGGCAGTCCACGCTCCGCTAAAACATGACCGCTCCTCGGAGCAACAGCACACAACTAATAAAATGCAGAAAGGTTCTGAGCCGTCATATTTCGATAGATGACCTACATTGACCCTGAAAAAAATGTATTCCCAGCAATGAATTCCTGTTTACAAGTGAAGCCGACTTCAAGGGGTCGGTGTTCTATGGGTGTTTGTAAGTTGGCTTTCCCGGTCGAGGAAAGAACGAGAAATTAATAAGATAATAAATGAAAGTTTTAGGGCAGTCGTATTTCGATATAAAAGATCTTACATCACCGCTGAAAAAAAAGTGTCTTCAGTAATGCATTTTGTTGAGAACTGAAGCCGACTTTAAGGAGATTTCCGTTAGCCTAGGCCTGTAAGCTAGCTTTGGGACAATGGCATTGCGGTGAAGCCTACTCATAAAGAGAGAAGTCATACACGCATGTTCTGAAGCGGAGAATGGCGGTCTTGTAGGTGAGCTTGGCCAGCAAACGTAACTTAATGCGCGCTTCTATAGCGGTGTCATCATCGATGTATGGTGGTATACTCAATGCAGTGGTTGGAACGTCGACATACACTTTCACAGCCTGGCCATTGATTGCAGGCATGACGCCACTGTGTCGTGTACTGAACAGCTTCGCTGTTTTATCCACCAGTGTGGAAAGGCTCATAAACTTCTGCTTTCGTTTCCTTTTCTGGCTACGAGTCGACCTCGAGGACGCATCATATATAGAGCGCACATGCTCTCAAATCAATTCTCGCTAGCTGCCGCCCAAAACGTGTTTCTTATTTCCTCGTTCAGTATTCGTGCAGCTTTTATCCTAAGCCACGTGCCAGCCACCCCTAATGAACACGTGCAGTCCTACGTTATAAATCGCATTCACTAGGCGTGCCCAAAACACGGCGATTATACTTAGTAAATTACGCGCTTAATTACAGCCTCTGCACGGGCGTCGAAACGACACTAGACGATCACGAAATAGACGGCCATACGAAAAATATTCTTCAATAAAGTAAGGCATTGCACCGCGCCTCACCGTGAGAACGTGAAGAAATAAAATGGGGAAAAAATCCTACGGCGCAATTCTGTCAGCACCAGCGTTTGCTTTATCACGACAAACAACACTTTTCTTTTGTGTGCAGCGTCGGGAACCCTCGCCTAATTATTGTAAACGCAAGAGCTTGGCATCACGCGAACAGCTTTTTTTTTTTTTTTTGCGACGGAAAAAGCAAGGCGCTACTAAACGAGGCAACCCCAAAGGAGCTGTTTTGTTAACGTGGCATGCAAACGTAAATTAGTCAGTAATTAATTGAACAGCGTGCTAGCCATGTTTTGTTGTTTCCTTTCTCGAAGCTCAGTCATCAAGGACAAATGCCACATCATGGGCGCATAGTTCGTCCTTCTACTCCACTTACGAGCAAGCGTACGTGGTCCATTGGCAAAATCGGTGAGGCAGTGTGTGAAGCCGAGAAAATTCACGTGTGGCGCGCAGCTGCATACCTTAGGCCGGTGTATGTAGGTATGCTTTACAGCAAGCGATACGCGGTTATAAATTAAACTGAGGCAACGTGAATCAGTAGTGGATATAAAGTTTATTAAGGTGAATAAAATATTAATTAAGTTAAAAGTAATATGGACGAGATATGAACGTGAGTTTAACTAAATTCGCGATTCAATAACAAAATAATGGGCGAATAATGTCCAAGTACTTTAATAAGTGTTTCGTGAGAGCACGGGCTCCTGCCTTTGCTCTCCTTAGAGTTAGCCAAAGGGACGTCAAGCCACACAGCACGTTCATTTGTAGTCTCGTGTTATTAAGTACTCCACCACGCTTACACACTATCAAAGTACCTTTAAAGCACTGTACACACGATTCACAAGAACGTGGTTACGCTTGTACTTTATCACTTTCCTACGCACAGCTCTTTCATTGCTGTCAAAGCGGAATCCCTCAATAGAGGCGCTTTTTCCTTACTGTTCACTGCGTGAACATTGCCATTCGCACGAAGCCAATTTTCAATGTCGCTTTCTTTTTCCTCGTTTGAAGGGTCTTACAAAAATTTAAGAAGACATTCTCGCTTCTCACTATCCACGACTCTTACACACGCCCGCTACTTAAGTGCATATACGGCGTCTGTATTGGATTTCGGTTCTTGTCCCTTCGTCACTCGTACCACACCACGCTTCCAAGAAAACAAAGATCGAGCACCAGCAAGTCTTACCGAATCCTCTCCGCGCGCCATCCATTTCAGCATGCCTCGTTCGGTGGCAGTCTTTCTCCTTCGTTCATTGCTTTGTGCCCTTATGTTTTTTATGCCCTCATATCGAATAATAAAATAATCATAATAATATTCCATTGGGAGCCGACCAGCCGTTTTGCCCCGCACACCTTATTGACGGACGAGTGAAGGAGCTACTGAGCACTGGATAAGAATGCACGCTGCAGGAGCTTTACTTCGGAGATACGAGGTGAGTAACCCGTCACTCAGAAGTGCATACGCAACGGGCGGCACCATTAGTGGTTGACAAGGCCACTCAGCGGAACGAGCATCACTGCCAGGGGCAATGCGAACGAAAGGTCCGCACCTCTTTCGAGTCCCCGCGTCGTCGTTGACTGGCTATGAGCACTTCCACCGCGTCGTTGTCGACGGTATAGGAATCGACCACTCTCGTACCGTCTGCAGAGCACGTCAAGGTGCCGTGAACGCGCAATAAACAGTCGTACCGGATTGAACGATGATAGTTTGCATCGGCTACAGTCTCAAGGCGAAGACTTTATGGCTTTGAGCCTTTTTTTCATTTGGCTTTTCTTCGAAAATTCTGCTCGCGTTGATGCATGATGGGCGCGAAGAAATTCGACCTAGTTCCGCGAATACTGTCGGAAGAGCGAAGCTTTTATTTTACCGTTATAGGGAAGGTAACGGCGAGGGTGTGAAGCTATCGATGTCTGCTTGACCATGCACCCATGCCTTTCTTTCTTTCTTTCTTTCTTTCTTTCTTTCTTTCTTTCTTTCTTTCTTTCTTTCTCTCTCTTTCTTTCTTTCTTTCTTCTTTCTTCTTTCTTTCTTTCTTTGCGCATTTTACGCTATGCAAATGCAGCCGCAATTGCGGGGATCGAACCCGTAGCTTCGAGATAAACATTTTCTGCACTTTCTCGCATAATCACCATCGCGTAGGAGTGAGCTGAGGGCAAGAGTGGATCGAGCGCACGAAATGAAAGAAGTGCGCGCAAGTGTATCACATTGGGCGCCGCATATAACCACAACCATGTAGTAGTGAGGGCAATAGTGGGTCTCGCCTATTTCCTCTTGCGTAACACCAACACCACCGCCTCATGGCCGGCGGTGGCGGCGTTATGAAAGAGGAAACAGGTCTACAATAGAACTGCCTAACTGTTAAAACAAGTTCCTCTGGCACGTTAAACCTACAAACGGTCTACAAGTCCAGCGCATTCCATCAACCAGTTTTGTTGTCTTATAATTTGCGTCCTCGCGGTAAATTTTCATCCGCACATTGTACAAAGCGCACAGTCCGATCGAATGTTTATCCTGGTTACATTATGCACTACACGGAGCGCGCTTGCCCACGCTGTTTAGAGCAGATGCACGGCAACTTCCGCCGATTATTTAACGGAACTGGGTTTGTGCGGCCAGTGAAAAACAATTTTCTCGCGTTCTGCGTGCGAGTGCTCTGAGCGCGATGCATAGCATGACAGGAAGGGAGTTGACTTGATCAAGCAGAATCGCAGTTTATGAATGTTTATCGTGGAATGACTTACAGCGCAAAAGCGATTTGAAAACGGACGATGAAAGAGAAGTGGACAAGTGATGGACTCGCGCAGAAATTCCTTTAAGTTTACATTTACGGCTGCGCGACTATGATCTCTCTCTCTCTCTCTCTCTCTCTCTCTCTCTCTCTCTCTCTCTCTCTCTCTCTCTCGCACACACACTCACACACACACACACAGATACTCTTTTTTCTGATTTGGCCACCCATTGTAGGTCCTGTAGCCGCGCGACCGATCTCGAGAAAACTTCCAAAAAACAAAAACACCTGGATACAATAGAATTAGCTGAAGCATTTCACATAATATTAAGCAAGATATGCATATGGGATCCGCACACTTGTACATACGAAATATCATTATCTGCCGCTACATGATTCATTATCGTTTAAGAGAATTTTATTTCCGGATGCTATGATTCTCATGGAAAGAGAGAGATATATATCTTTAATGACGATCCCTGAAATGTAATCCTTCTTCGGGACCTTGTTTGCGGCTCCGGGTGATTGAAGAGGTTTTGTCTGTTCGTAATTGTGGTCGTACGTTATTTTCTGCTTATCACAATAAATTAAGTTATAAGTTCAGCACTTGCGTCCTTCTCTTCTACTGTCCATTTTCTCACTTGCTTTCTCAAGCCTCTTCGGCTCGACATTCGGCTCTGTAAGCTACATCCCTGCTTTAGAATGATCGACCCTGCCTGTGGTGCTACGATAGTGCACAGATATGAAGCGGTTGCATAGAGAACGTGCCTACATTGTGTAGGTTCGGTCTTTTTCTGAAGCTTAGGAGCAACACCTTGAATTTACCAACGTTCTTCATCAGACTCCATTTCGTGAATACTGCGACGCGTCTTAAACGTAGAATCACAATTAAGTCAAAAGTAGTGTTCTTTTCAAACTCCTGCCCTTATACCGGCGGCTAATGGGAAAAGAAACGCTCGTCGCACGCCGTGGACTTCTTTTTTTCTTTGTTATGGTACACGCAGCGGTCTCGATGTACAGTACGACACGCTGTTAAAGAGAATACTTTAATGCGCGCCTCTAATATTACTGCCGTCCTAGCTGCGAGAGTATGCGGAAACGGGTGCTTGTGCACCACGGAGGTGTGTCGAAAGTGTAATCGTGTACGCTAACCACAAGTTATCTGCTGCAAATCCGGGTGGATCCGTATGCGGTGGATCCCTCTGCACCTTCACTCGATTCTCACCGTAATCTACACCAACATTTTGCGACCCTCTTCGAGTGCCTCTTTTCTATGCGTGTAGTAGCCCAGCGTGCCAGAGACTTCGCACGTCAGGCCTACGTCTCTCCCTATCATTTAAAAAGATGTCCTTCTCCCACACCTATCCATCTCCCTATCTCCCGAGTGTTCTTCGAATTGCCTTTTCATCAAAGCACTGTAAGAGCTTTTGAATTTAGACCGATTCACAACACACAAAGGCGACGATCGTTCGCCAACGCAGAACGTGCTTCGCGTTTTTTTTATCAGTAAGGCGTGTCAATGGCGGCTGCCCTCTTCATTGGCACAAGACGGTGCACGGAAGAAGAGGAAATTGCTGAGACGGTGGAATTGGATTAATTGTCTTGCGTTGTAGGGCTAACGAACAAAGGATTCGCACTGTAGTACACCTTCCAGTTGCACCAGCTTCCTACACGCTGTCTGCCCTTGAGAAGAACTGCTAATTTCGTTCAGCCCTTTCTTGCGCTCTATCAGTGAGCGGTAGAAAACTCACCCAACGTTTTTTTTTTTTCATTACAGTGACGATCGTATAAAGCATGAAGTTGCGATCGTACGAGCTCTACGTTCGCGACAGCCTTACAGCAGGTCACTGACACCAGTGCACATCGTAACTGCGCGTGGTACGTCGTGGATGTACAAGGAACTTCTGTGCTTTATTCTAAGGTCTTCAACTGAGTTTATTAGATAGATTCGCCGAATTGTCTTCGACATCTGCGTCTCTAACTGACGTGCCCCGAATTTCAAAAATCTTGAAGTAATGTTGACGTAATCGAAAGCCACGCCGCCGTGAGGATTTTAAACTGAGCGCAAGGTTCTCGGAAGCGAAACCAAGAGAGATAACACAACGCTTTTAAAGCGTGGTCGCTATGGACCTGCTTCAGTAGAAACCAAATATCTGAAAGGAATACCGACACATTATTGATCTAACTCTCCTACGCCGCTGACCACACCGAGACAGCTCACAGCGGTTTCTTACGCCTGGCCCAGAGATAGAAGCCAAGCGCTGAGGGTGAAGAATTTTTCATTGCATAGACCATGACTGCTTGGATGCAAATATGAAATCGCAATACAACGATCGGGAAATTGATTTCTCAGAGAGCGTGAACGCATCTCTTAGAGCCAAAAGAAACAGCGTGTGTGTGTGTGTGTGTGTGTGTGTGTGTGTGTGTGTGTGTGTGTGTGTGTGTGTGTGTGTGTGTGTGTGTGTGTGTGTGTGTGTGTGTGTGTGTGTGTGTGTGTGTGTGTGTGTGTGTGTGTGTGCGCGCGCGCCTGAGAGTGGAAAGGGAGGGACAGGTGGAGGAGACAGTGGATAAAACAGAATGAAACTTCCATTTCATAGCTCGATACCGGCAACAAAAGTACTCAGTAGACACTCTACCAAAAACTTTGGTACCGTGCCACATATCTGCGGCAGTATGAAACCCACGTTCCTTGAAGCTCTGCAAGTACTGGCGAATTACCGCCACTTCAAGCGTGACGTAAGCCTTCTAATCAACTACAACAAATTTCCGAGCGTTCCTGAGTCTTTCACAACAAAATTACTAAATGAAATTACCAAACGAATGGCTCAACTTTCCGTCGGACAGAAACGGATGTCCCTGCACTACACAGGCAGTCTATCTCTCTCTCTCTCTCTCTCTCTCTCTCTCTCTCTCTCTCTCTCTCTCTCTCTCTCCTTCTTTTATTACAGCTGTAACATGTATCCGCAGCAAAATTGGTCGCTCCCGTTAGTTCGGCTCAGTCAGTTTCATCATAGTTCTGCGACTCTGCCACGGACAGTTCATCAAAAGCGTGTGTTCAGGCCTCAACGTCGCTCCTCTAAACAGTTCGCAATATTTCGTTTGATAATGCACGTCACCGTACGGAAGCGAACATTCTTTATGAAAATGCTTCTGACTATTGAAAAACGGCTATACTTGGCTGCGTCACTTTGTCACTGTTCCCTTTATGACGATCCAAACTGAATGAACGTTTGTTATAGTTTGGCGTTATGGTAAAAATGGTTACTACAGCCAAAAAATAACACCGCTTTCACTTACGGTTGCCAGGACATTTGCAAGGTTTCGCAAACAAACAGCACATGTGCGACTTCTGTCGAGCAACCGGAATTCATATGAGACTGAAAAGCATTGCACAGCTCGGGCAGTACCACAGCTGCATTTTTTAAAAACTATCTTGCGTCAATACGTGAATACACGGGTCTCCACACAAAAATGTGTTCCGGCGCATTGAAGAGTACAGAGCCATTCTCTGGAGCTTATGTCGACGCGACAAAATAATGAGTGTAATACAATGTAACGCATAAGCGCAACGGTTCCAGTAGCGAGCTTCGTGCTTTTCCGCTTCTCGCGCTATCAGTCATGAGCTTTAAGAATCATGAGCTTGTGCGCACGTGCCACCGCACTGTGAAAAACTAGCATGACATAGCGTGTCTTCACGGGTTAGCTAGACGCATTCCTGGCGATGCATGCTTAACCATGTTTTTTTCGATGCGAAGCATTTCTTGGTGTACTTGTGCAACTTTGACTGTATCTATCTGTCTATCTGTGCATCTACCTAGGCACCTCTGTTTCAGAGCGAACATTACTTTGTGTTATATGTTGATACCCTACCAAACCAGTTTTGGTGCACACGAGACAACCGGGAGAGCACCGAGACATCAGATAGATAGATAGATAGATAGATAGATAGATAGATAGATAGATAGATAGATAGATAGATAGATAGATAGATAGATAGATAGATAGATAGATAGATAGATAGATAGATAGATAGATAGATAGATAGTCAAAGCGATCAAGTTCGCCAAGAAATGCTTCGCTTTTAATATACTCGCCCCCGTATGTATCGAATAACTGTAGTACGATCAAGTGTGGCTCAAGCAGCGCTAGGCCCGAGTTATGCGGATATGCGTCACAAGCGATTAATGCTTACACTGCAGCGTATATTAATCAAGTACCAACCAAAATATACATTGAAAATTTCATGAAAGCACACTTTGAGCGGGTCAGAGAAAAGAAAGACACGCCGTTTGTTGTGGCTTGCGGTTAAAGTGTAGACCGAACGAGCGGATAGACAGAGACAAACAGACAAGCGTTAACCTACCACAAGTTGGGGATATAGAAACCGAACCCGGGGCACTGGGTTGCCAAGCAGCACGCTACGAGTCGCCCACGGTGGCCCATCCCGCGCTTTACAGATTGTAAGTAAACCTGTCGCATCAGCAGCTGTGGTGATGGTGCTTGTGCTCGGTTTGCACACAGACTTTGATCCTACTCGTAACGCTTGGATGGATGCCGCGCTTTTCGACATCTATAGGCAAATGCCTCGCTGATTGATTTCCATGACATCGCTTCCCGCAATGCGAGGAATCTGCCGAACTGCTTTTTTTTTTCTACGTGCATAGATGCATAGCTTGCTATGTTTATAAAGAAATAGCTGTTTGGGTCAGTTCGCAGCTAAGATACTTCGATGATGTGCACAAAACAAACAGCGACCCAGTCAAGGGAAATAGAAAGGCGCTGATAAGCAACTCAGTTGATCTTATCTTTTTTGTTAAGAAATAATGTTAGATATATACCATGGCTCACTTTAGTGAGCAGTGTTCAAATGGTGCCAGCTAGAAATCACCAAAAGCAGTTCTACAAATAAACAAAAAAGAAATGTCGTGTAACGTAATAAGAGCGAATTCATTGCCAGCAATCGTAATTCCCCTTGAAATTCCCATAGACGACATGGATATTGGCTATAACAAACTTATGGTTATAACGAGGTACGTCTTCCCCCTTCAACTTCTTTATAACGAGGTTTTACTGTATAAAGAAAGAAAATTCCCAAGTCACCTCGCACGCTTTCTTTATCGGCTTAAAACCTTAAGTTAAAATACGCGGAACTCATATGTATATTTTGTTTAAAACCAATAGAAACGCACCCTTATTTCAAACACGGAATTAAGTGTTCCAAAGACATTGATGGGCACTGCGGAATTGTTGATGACGTTGAAGTACGCGTATTGTTTATACTGACCCTGAACTAACTACGATGTGTTCGAGAGAAAAAAGCAGCATACGCAAGACAGATGATTTAGAAGACTTTAGTTGCCTAGCAGTCCTATGTAGTATATGAAGTGCATCCGAGTGTATTATAATTACCTGTATGTTATCAGCGGAACATAATAAAAATATCCGCTAGTTATAAGTCGGATACATGTCACCAACAAAAACAGGACAAGGATGAAATTTCAACATAAATATGACAATTTATTTTCTACAACCGCCGCTAAATAAAGCAATCTCGTGCTTAGGCTTGTTTCCATTAGAACAAGTATAGGGTACGCTTCTACACCTATAGAAAACACTGATTCTATCATAATGTCCTCTTTATTGGCCTATTGTGGCGCTAAAGAAACGCCGTCTCGTACAAAGCGACTAACGCTTAACTATCGCGCTAACATATACGCTGGTTTACAAAGAAATTAGGCTATAGCAGTTATGCCTAAATTTCTCATCACTGCCATATTAGAGCGCTGTCGCGAAATAAGTGCTTCTCGATCGAACCGTTACAGTGAGTTATTGGCCCTGCTGACCCCATTCCGCAGACGACAAGAAAAACGATGCTCCCGACCAGTGCTAATGGAATAGCCCGAGTAAGTGGGCTTTACTATCTAGTTCGTCTAATCACAGCAGTGTGTCGGCTGTGCCGCGGTGTCTCAGGGTAACGTAATTACCATCGACTAATTTGCACTGCGGTCGCCATTTCCGCTCGACAGCGTGGCACGGACCAACAAAGAACGCGACGTTGGCTACGTTCGCTGAATAATAACGAGCGTCAATCTGAGCACTGGACGAAAGCGCGCCGTCTTTTGTGTGCGCGATCAACGTTTGACGTCACTGTTGGTATACAATGCTCGCTAAAGCAACAACGGCGTCGCGAGAGCCGCGTGTTGCACATATCGCGCGGTTGCAGCTTGTGCTAGCTGATAGATGGCAGGAGTTTGTGACAGATACCGAGACCTGGTTTCTTATCTGTGGTCACAAACAGCGCCAATTTCTGGCCTTAAGAGGTGCAGGAAATTGTTATCATGCTTCGGTGTCTTCATGGGAACCGTACGCATGCTGTTGAATAAGAAGCTACAGACATCGGAAGCCCGAACTGCTCTGCGAGTGCTCGATACCCTAAATTCAGTGTTTATTTTCTCTAGTAATAGCTATGGATTTGCTAAGGCCAGCATTTCAAACTGAAGTCAGGAAAACCACGATCTCCCAGTGGGATGCGTGAGCGCTGAAATTGCGTATGTGAAAGAGACACTAGCCTCAGCGACCAGTTGCTATCCTGCGAGCGTGCGGTGCTCGCCTTCTATATTTTTTCTTCTTAGCCCATTTACAGGGTAGGCGAACCGGAAGCTCGTCTGGCTAACTTGCTTACGTTTCCTCCCCCTGGTTTCTCTGTGTGTGTGTCGCTGACACTGCATAAATACTTCGAGATTCGCTAGCCCGTCCCTACGGAAGAGAACAAGGCGCAGCTTTGCGCGTTTTTATGTCGCATTACTCGTGGGTTTTAGAACAAGCCAGTCCCTCCCCCGCCTCCTCTTTTAAATTATTTGTACTACATCGTTCGTCGCCTTCCCTGGTTTGCATCGGTGGATGCGAAACTCATAAATTATTTTTATTCGGTTTCGTTCCGCGGTTGAGCGGAGTGCATTCACAAGCTCGTCGAAAAGATTTGCCTAAATGAAAAGAAATAACACAGCCCTCTTATCTCTGAATTAAAGGCAATCAATTAAATTGGAATGAATGGAACTTGTAATGACATAAATTACATTAGGCTGTACTTAAAGCCGTCAGGTCAGATCCAAATCGCTCAAATTTAAACGCTTAAATCTAGCCTCATAGGTCATGGAGTTTGGTTATGTTACCTTATGTTGTCTTACATTAGCTGGACACCGCTAGAGGGGTCTACGTTGGGTTAGGTTAGGTTAGGTTAGGTTAAAACCGATTCGTATCTGGTGAGCCTGGCCACGCAGGGCAGGTGTAGCACATGCCGCTGAAGTCCCGGCTGTACAGTGCTCTTACACTAACGAAGTGAAAGAAAAATTACGACAAATCAGGAAACAACATCGTATAACTCATGTCCCGTTGAAGAAATAAATAATTCCCGCCAGGGGCAACGGCCGCTCGTCGCGAGTGGGAATGGTATACCCGTGCACTCTTCTCATTAAGTGCGTGCACTAGCGTGCACTAACTTCTCACTAGCGTGCACGACTCGTTCGCAGCAGGCGCGTTCCGGGCGCAGAGAATAGATTGTGCCTGCGTCGCCTTGTGCTCTCGCGCTGTTCGCTTTCTGTGAATCAGCGCATGTTATAAACCACAGCACGAGATTTCTGGTCACAACGCCGCAACGCGCGCCATCACTCTCTTGTGTCCGAGCCTGGTAGCACGCTAATTTTCTCCCAACTCCCGTCTTCTAATTCGCTTTCTGTCTTTTTCTTTTTCTGAAAAAAAATTCGGCCATCTCTCTTTTTTTTTTTTGCGCTCGTTATTTTGCAGTGTTCGCAAAATGTGAGTGGCCGTGCAACCAACATTCGCGTACCGGGGTTCTCCAACTCAGCCCCAAAATGCGGAAGCACTTTCAGTTCGGCCTTTCCGCACGAGATTTAATAATGTAACAAAGCACGCTTTACAGGAACTGCACTCTGAAATGAGAAAACTGTGGGAGCCCTACGCGAGGCACTGGGTTCTACGGAGCACTGCTACGAGAAAACAAACCAGTAACTCGTTTCTGCTGCTTTTGGGCACGTAACACGCCTACACATGACACGCCTACAGTATTAACCATTTACTTTACCTGAAAAGAGTATCACCGTCTGATCACGTACTGCAGAGGATGAAAAAAGAAATGGGCTTAAAACTGTTCAGTTCTTGAAGAAAGTAGAACTAGCTATTCGTGTTTTTATGTCTGTTCGATAGGACAACCCCTGTTTTTGTCGCCTCACAACCGTGTGTCAATCAATGGTAGCCGTCAAGTAGTGCCAAGGAATATTGCGGGAAATAAAATAGGACGCGCGTAACGAACGTCTATGCCCTAGCACTTACGCGACGCTTCTATTTTTTATTATTTTAAGCGTATTATTGCAGGAAAGCGAAGCTTTTCTCCTGGCACTGTTTGACCTCGGCTGCATCATCATCATCATCATCATCTTCGTCGTTATCACTCAGTGGCCCGACACATATTTCGATAAAACTACTGACAGCAGGGAACCACTAAGTGAACATTCATTTTGAAGGTGAAGACTACCTATTCTTCTCTATCGTGATACGTCATCAACTCGTGCGATTTGCGCCCCTTAAGAGCCTCTGCTTATATTACAGTATTGTGCATACGCAATAGGAAGCAATGCTGTCTGTTTTGTTCGTACGAGAAATTTCAGTACGTTTGCAGTGTCTGAGCAAACAAAACTACGCACAAGTTAGCGCATCGCTTTACTGCTCGTAGATTAACGCGCTTTTCTCTCTGTTTGTGCAGCATCCGGCAGATTGTGAACCGCCGCAAGGGCCTGGAGATCATACGGGAAATCGTCGACGATCTCCATCGCCAGCTCACTACCCTTCAGTGAGTATAGCAGCGTTGAAGAAAAAAAAAATAGGCGAACAAACACACCAAATATTCCACTAAGACTCAAGTGGGCACCGTGTAATATCCACGTACCTCGTATGGCCAAACAGGCCACATTTTAGCCTGCTTGGCCCTAGTGCAAGTAGCAAAATCTAGAAAGGACTGAGTACCCTACAGCTAGGAGCGTCTAGGGGCACGAAAAAGTGAAATCGTTGCCCCATGGTCTTAATCATTCGGGAAATGATTTCTCCGCAAACCAGTGCAATTGGTATCTACTAAGGAAGCGAGAAACGACTATTTTTGTTCTCAGAGGGGCAAGAAACATGCTATAAAAGATATCCTGTATTTGTAATGCGCCTTTCTTCGCTGTCATTTATTTTTCGTGTGCAAGCGCCAGACAGTCAGAAGAAGGCGAGGAAGTAAATAAGGTTAGAGAGGGATAGAGCCCAATTATGTATGGCGACGCTAACCTAGTTACTGGCATTGCGTGCTCTCGCAGGTTAGATACCAAGGAGTTTTAAAAAAATGGCGAGATAGGCTAAGACGAATACGGTTACGGAAAAGTTATTCGTATAGTGTCCTTTAGGCACCTGACCAGCGGGAATTTTATAAGAGTTTCCAGGCAGGTTCCTAATCTTCTCTTGAAGCCCAATAGGGAAAAACGGGCATCGGAAAACAAGCCCTACGGCAACGTTATGCACGTCTCACCACAGACAGAGCACGTGCGCAGAATGCAGCAGTAGCGTGGGGTTGGCTTTGCACGACCCTTACAACGACTGTCTTGTCTTTGGTGGATGATAACTAACGCATTTCTTATGGGCGTCACGCCATGATGTCTCCGCTCTCATTGTTTGTTTGTTTTCGTTTTTCCACTCCTGAACTTTCTTTTTTTTTTTTCAGTGCCAGCGTTCTCTTTAGGCAAGAGTGGTCTCATAACCTAACCTATGTCAGAGCAATCCAGAAGCGCCTGCCTACATGCACTCCCACGTTCAGATAGCAGAAGTCGAGTAACTAACAAAACGCCATTCCACGTGAACATTTCTTTTTTCATGTCTTTTTCCATATTTTTCTATACCTCACCGCGATACTCTTCGTACGCCTACTTAAGCAAGAATGGAATTTATTTTAGTATGTCGTGGTATTGTAGTATATGTTCGGTTTATCACGTTCTCCGCAAAATCTGGTCTGAATTTTAAATGAGAATGAAATAAGAACACCGACCGCCTCCGCCTTGATTTCACATCCGATCAACGGAAAGAATGGGGAACAAACGTACAGTGCACAGCGAGGGCCGTAACAGTGAAACAAACGTGACGATGGCACTTGATGAGCATCCAACGCGATCCGATGCAATGACAAACCATACAGCGCCCGAATCCGTATGCGGCTCTTCGAGCGGAAGCGGCACATCGAACGCTGAGATGCTAGCGTCCTGCGTGACCAATTTAGATTACCGGGGCTAAAATTTTAGGACGTCCCTGCGATTTCTTCCTTCTGTTTTCACTGTACGGTGAACAGCTCGCACTGCGCGATAGGCGCGGAGACAAATATTGGGTTACTCTAAGTGGATTTGTCGAATTGGTAAATTGACATGGTTGCTACTGAAAGATGTTACCACACTGTTTATTCAACTGAAGACGTTTATTCTGGGTGTCGGTGGGGACGTTCTGGTATTTATTCCACGTATCTCCTTGAGTTGGCGTCTCCAGTGTTTCACAGCGTTCGTTTGGTTCAACCGCGCCATACGTGGTCTTGCTGTGTGCATCCTCTCCTCACTCAGATTTCGTACAGCGCTTTAACGAATTGGAGAATCTACACAAAGTATAACTGTTATTTTAAAAAGGCAACCGTGACAAGTAAGCGACATGTGCGGCCTGTTGTCGCTGTATAGCTTTTGCGGCATATTTAGAAAACGCCTTTTTTCGAATTAAATGCAAGCATTCCTTTTGCAGGCGGCGAGAAAGACGGATTTGACGAAGCTATATTCACTTGTATAAAAAGCAGAATGTATTTCTCTTTTTCTTAATGAATAACAAGAACTTCCTATGTGTAATGAGTTCACTGATTTCAAGACTTCTCAATTGTCTATCAAATATGAGGTGAATTCAATACCGCTATCGTGTACGCGCTGACGAGCAAGGGCGGAAGGTCTTCAGCCAAAACAAAAAGTTCGATGCGAAATCAGCTCTTAACCCACACGTACACGAAGCAGTCAGTCCGTTCACCTCTGCATGGAAGGAACAGGTAAAGAACTGGCCGCGCATATAACACAAGAGTTGCAACATTTTTTCCAAGTTAACTTCTTTTTTTCTTATTCAGGATTTTCCCGTGCTTTACCAGTGTACATATATATGTCGATAATGCACCTACACAAGTGCACCAGGACAACGTAATGTGCAATGACAACCTTGAGAAGCTACGCATAAAAAAGAGATTGTGGACCCGCAGGCAAAAAAAAAAAGTTTGCGGTATATCAAAAATGACCGCAATAACAGTCTGTAGACTACACACACAAAAAAATGAAGAACGTTGTGGAATCGCATGTCTAAAAAAATAGTTTTACCACATATTAACAACGACAGCAGTGTGCTAGTGTGGCAAACTGCAATACATTCGCGCGTCCGTGATGACATACGGCCCTTATGATAAAATAAATACTAGACCACTCGTCGTTCTGGTGAGAGAATATGTGGGGAATTCCGTGTAGCTGAAATGCCGAGTCACCGAACTCTTGATAATGGCAAAAAAAAGTGTTGCGTTATGAGAAACGTTTGGAATGTGTGCCTCCCGCGAAGGGCAGCAAACACCGAAAAGTCGCGCAACTTTGCCTAACGAACGCTGCGCAGACTGCTTCTCTGCGATTGCACATATATTTTTTTTCATTCTGCGATATAGAAATGTCGACCACAATATCAGTCACCTGTAGAGATTAGCATCTGTAACATTATGATCGAATTCAGTAAACAACAGAAAAAAAACATTCTGAACGCATCTCGTGTTGAGAAGGCCCGAGGCAGAAATTGCGGGCGCTCGATGTCAAACCAGTTCACTTGTGCAGCAAACGAAGCGAGTGCGGACCCGGCCTTCTGCCCGGACAGGACTGCGTAGTAGGCAACGTCGCTGGAAGTGGCCATGACCACGACTTCATCAACGGCGATATCCTGCCCGGTCGCAGGCGACGACGTACGTTGATACGAATTCGCGCGAACTATGCCCTCACCGAATATCGAGTGTAACATCGTCAATGGAGAAGAGTACAAACTAAACCGTTTCTTCGTCAGTGTGTAAGCTTGACTTACGACAGCGAATTAAGTTTGGCGCGATCCATGTTGTTGCCGGCGGTACTTGTAAACTTCGTATAAGGAAAAGGACAAGAAAAAGAAAACTATCAACGTTTAGTACGTGTATGTTCCGTTCTACAACAAGTCAGCGCGGCGAAACTGCGCACCACATACTGCTATTAAAGAGGACTGAATTTTCCTTATTAAACCTTTGTGGTCAACATGCTATTTTTTAGTGAAAAGCGGCAATAGCTCTCACTCAGAAGGAAAAAAAAGATGTCGTAAGGTGATCATCCACATCTGAAAAATTATGATACTATTCGATTTATTTTGAATTAGACATGTAATTTTATATCGGAAAGTCACAAAATTCTAACCATGAAATGTAATTTATTCGTGAAACTTGAGTTCAAAAACGAGCAAGTGATCTAGAGAATAGAAATTATAAGGCCTGTCTCCATCGGCGATGCCGTACTCAACACACGGTTTGCTGGAAGTGTTCTTGTAGAGCACCACAGCGACATACCCTCCGAGTGACTAAAGCATTCCATTACAATAAGTACAATGAAACGCGTGATAGCTGTGGCAGCAACCACTAATTCTGCCCGGTATTTCAGCGACCACTTAGTATATTTTTTATGTGAACCCATTCGCTCTTAAAGTATTATTTTTCGTGTAAATAAATGCAGTAACTAAGAGCGCAGTTCTTCCTCCACATTGGGAGCCCGTTTAATCTTACCCAACTGGTGCTGCTAAAGGTCGCACAAAATTCTCTAAAGAACTCTTCCAGCAGCCTTCGAAACAGGCGTGTCTCTTGCGTCTTGCGCCATCTGTTAGGCCGTGGCTATACTCGATTTTACGTAAGGTTCAATGGAACCAGAAAGGGCAGCGTTGGTTGCGACTGCGCCGAGTAGGTCACGTAACAATTCGGGACGAAATTTAGGAAAGTCTAGTGGGTTACACCATGCTAACAG
The DNA here is from genome assembly GCA_013339685.2 of Hyalomma asiaticum. Taxonomy (NCBI): domain Eukaryota; kingdom Metazoa; phylum Arthropoda; class Arachnida; order Ixodida; family Ixodidae; genus Hyalomma; species Hyalomma asiaticum. Next base: position 14,206,044 of record CM023483.1, on the reverse strand, counting down.
AGACATTATGCGTGGCGATAATGCATGCGTCAGCTCTGAGCACACCACGCCTTCCTCTTATTGAACATTCGAATAGTCACGGGCCGATGAGTACTCTCTTCCAGGTCACTACAAGCAATGCGTACTTTTGGATGGGTAAAAAAAAAAAGAAGAACACTCCTTCGGAGTCGTCATTTTCGTCGCTAAGCATTCCTCCTATTTCTCGTTAATGTTAACAGCAGAGCTGCTACAAGCGAGGTCGAAAATAGCAAATCTCGGCCGTAAATTGCTTCTAATTATCAACCAGTTCTGAGTGTTCCCAAAATTCAAGTCAAAACAGACTGTGTTCACGACCTATTCAAAGAAATAGAGCCTTCAGACAATCAACGAGACAGACAAATCAAAAACAAAAAGAAAGAAAGAGGTAGGACAAAAGGATATCCACCGGGCGCAATTAGGCGCATCACCACGCCTGTTTCGAATATGTTCGCCTTTTCTGTAACTGTTCGTCGACGGTACTGCGTTTTTCGACAACAGAGTGGCCGTCTCGATGTCCCGTCCTGAGTGTCTGTCAAGTCAACTGTCTTCTGGTGACTCCTCGACGCGAGAGAAAAGAAAAATCCAATCAGCGAGGCACAGGTCGAGAGCCCCGCGGCAATTTTCGTGCTACGTAGCCCTCGCGATCTGTTATCGATTCCGCTAATACGCGGAAATCAATCAACGCACCAGACCAAACACTGCGACACTTAGATGCGACCGTTTTCTTTGTTTTTCTCTCTTTTATTTTATTCTCTTGCGCATGTAAACATACCTACAAGGTGCGACGTACCGGCAGATCCTGTTATTCTTATCACCTTCTCCCCCTCGCCCGCCGCCTCCCTGAACACACGCATTAGCGTCATTCTGTCAGAGGAGATCATTAAGCATTACGTAACGTCCGCCTGCTTATACGTGTCCTGCCTGGACACAGGGCGTATGATGAGGCTCCCGATAGGCGTACAGCTTTAGGTAGCCCATTCGCGCGCAAGGTGGATCTGGCCCGCTACAGCACAATGACCTCGCCATTTATTCTTCATCTCGCTGAGTCACCTAAGTAGCCTAGGGGCAGCAATTGTTGTTCCATAACATGACGTAGACAACAAAAAACATTAGGTGCAGAATGTGAGGTCTGGGCCATCTGCTGTTTCGCACGAGAGGTACTAACGGCAAGGGTGACGAAGCGTACGTTGTACGGACAAAGAGGAGGAAGAGGACAAAGTGGAAGGACGGGAAGGTTAGCCAGCGCTGAGACAACGTTGCTACTCTTTGCATTGGGAAAAGGGGTTAGGGGAATGAAAGGCAATAGAAAGGAGACACGATCAAAAAAAAAGAGAGAAAAGGAAAAAAGCGAGACTGTCCCCTATAGACCATTCGTCCGTAAGAGAAGCAACAACGCGTTCATTGCTTTGACGATGGTCCCGGCCAGTGTCCCAAGACTCGTTCCTCCCACAAAGGGCGGCTGTCAAGTCTGTCTAGAGCAGCTGTAAGCCTGGGTGCATTGAAACGGAGACACTCACATTGAAGATGGGCAGTCGCTTCGTCGTTTCCGCAGTAAGGATTGAGATAAAAACCACGATCCGATGATAACAGAGAAATACCTGACGCTGACGAATGGGCAAGCGATAGCGTTGTAATGCGGACGGAGCCCGAAAACACGGTCGCGTTCCACTCTTACAGGCGAAGTTTAGGTGCCCTCAATTTGCGTTCCTTTTTTTTTAATTCCAGATCAAGATATACACAAGGTTTCCCGCTCTCGGAAGGAGCTATAATAGGTCGTGATTGGACCCTCTGTGACTAGGATATTTGATCATTTTTATTGATGGCTATGAGTCACAAACTTAGTTGGGTATGCCTTGACTAGACAATTGAGGAGCCGGGAAAGAGGCTTGAAAGGATGTACACGTTAGTAGTCAAGTTTCTCTACACGCGCTGCAGAATACACCGATCACTACTTCGGGACAAAAACAAAAGGGAATCCAAAACCGATCATCCCCTTACGTTTGTCACCAATGGTCGTCCCGTCCTTCTGTCCTCGTCTTCCGTGGTGGGTGTTTCGGAGTGAAATACTGCGACTTTCATGCGACAATTTTTTTTTTTCGTCGGATTGTTTGCTTTGCAGGCTCGACCAATGATGCTTAAGGGATCCTCGAAGGACAAGATTCGCACCAGCATTTCGATGGTTTGGCGCTCGCTTAGTTGTCACCATACCACCTGTCAATAAACTTGTATTTACCAGCAATCGATTTCCGTTTTCCCCCACCACTTATTTTTGTCGTTATTTTAACGAGGTGAAACAGCGTGTCGAACAGCAAACTACGTGTCGTTATTATATACGGCCGACTTTTCGGTGACACGATAAAACCGTCGTCGGTTGTGAAGCGAATCGGCAACAGTGTAATCTCGAACATTTTCATCCATTGTGTTTCGTGCGTCTCGCATTTCCTCAGTCAGACATGTTGTGTTATCGTAGGGGGGCTCTTTACAGAGTAATTGATAATATTTGATGGGACGTTACGTGCCAAAACCAGCTATGATTATGAGACACGCCCCGTAGTAGAGGGCTCCGGAATAATTTGGATTACCTGAGGGTTCTTTAATGCGCACCTAAATATAAGTACACGAGAGTTTTCTTGCGTTTCGCCCCCATCGAAACCCAGCCGCCGTGGTAGGGATTCGATCCCGCGACCTCGAGATTCTCAAGACAGCACCTAGCCTCTAAGCTACTACGGCGGGTTCTCTTTACGTGGACACAAACGCCAATATTGCGCGAAGGCAGACAACATTCAAAGTGAGTTGTAACAAGACAAACCTAATGTCTTCCTATCTGCTGTTCCTGCATTATTATTATTATTATTATTATTATTATTATTATTATTATTATTATTATTATTATTATTATTATTATTATTATTATTCCTTGCTCTAATTATTATTGATAATAAACTCTGCGCTTACCATTCATACTTCGCCGCTGATACGTGCAATGGCAATTACAACCGCTCACACTGATGTAGCGAGCAACGCTGTCGTTCCGGCAGATTATCGCTGTATTTCATTGAGCCACTGGACGCGTACGCTGCACCGCTATACCCTGGGCAAGGCCATACGCGCCTCGTCATCAACGCTGCTGCCGTTACGGCCTCCACTTTGCATACTACGCCGCCAACGCGTGCCTTCACAGCATCGCCTGTATTCGAGGCCATTAAGAGAAAAGCCGCACGAGAGTATATGTGATCACGCTGTCCCAGTCGTGAATCGCAAGCCGTTTAGTCATGGGGCCCACTACAAAGGGCTGCATCGAGTCCCGTAGCACCAAGCGCGGCAAAACAGTTTCGAAATCGCGAGATTTGTCAATGTTTATACATCCCATATACATCATACAAAGCAAAGGCAGCAGCATACAGATCGAGAACATAGACGCTGCGGTGGCGGCCGGCTATCACAACAAGATCAATAGCACACGTCGTAAGTTTCATAAATGAGAGGAATATCGTAGCACACGTTATCACGTTATCACCAAGCGGAAGCTGGAAGTTGAACGCCCTTGTGGTACCGACCGTAATGGCTGTCGAGTGACCACAAGTGCGTTTGTGCCAACGCTCGCTATCCATTGCATGATAACATCATACAGTGCTGCTAGGTGGTGCAGCTAGGCTAATCAAGTTATATAGATCTGGCGCAATAAGCAGGCAGCACGCATTTGCATTTTATTTCCCTAAATATACCGCCATGTCGTCACGAACGGAACGCAAGGTTCTAGTATCGTGGGCGTACTGTCGCGTCTCGCGCTAAGGGGAAAAAGGATTCGAATATCAAGTGAGTATATTTAGGTATCAACAAAAAGTCTGACATATTCAGGTAGAGTTTATCCCAATTAACCCAATCGGCTTACTAGATGGTACCAGTCTGTGCTAGCCGATTCAAACTATAGCACAACGTTACAGGCGAAGCACCAAGTATTGCTGTAAAAGTGTAATAAAATAATCGGTGGGCACGGGCAATACAGGTTGACAGAAAGCTAAAAAATGTGAATGATAATCATTTATTGTTATTACTTCAGGATCGCGGAGAAAGCTATCTACATACACTTCGATGCAACGACAACGTGTCTGAGAACTGCAAGCCACATACGGAAGTACAAGCTACTGACTGCAGTACTTTGCCTTGATGCATGCAGAATAGGCGTTGTTTTTTAGTCGAAAGTATAATGCAGGTTGCCCGGCTGCAGACAAAAGGTGGATCCGTACACCTTCGGCCATTTAATACGGCCAGTAAATATAATAATGTACGGAAAAGTGAGGGTAGTATAGTGGACGATTCATGAGAAAATCGGTTGAGTATGAAGCATAACGCATGCGTATACCAGTCGAGAAAAAAAGGACAATGCAAGGACGCACAGATTACTGGCCACGCGTTATACCTGCTGCACAGTAAATCACGAGTCACTGTTAGCCGCTATCTATCCGTTTACTTCCACGTGATGTTGGGCCTGTGACCTCTCTGTCATGCTGAAAAACCGACAAGACGACGTCGACAAGCTGACACAAGGTATGTTTCGGCATGGTGTGCAGTACGCGGTTTCGGGCTTCTTGTGTCGTCGCTGACCGCAAGGGTTACATGTTGTACTGTCTGCACACCGCTTGCAACGTCTTGTACGCTACGCTGGTGGTGGTTTGGGCTTGCATTCTGTGGTGTATGCACTAGAGCACCTTATATGTTTATGTTTGCCATAAATTCCAGGTGATATGCTGTTACAGTGAGCAATAACCGAAAGCACGGCGTACCAGACAGCATAAATGCACTACGTGTTTAACAACTTCACCCCTCATCTTGAAACAAGTTAGTGCGCCATCCAACTATGCTGTTGTCGTTTACCACTTATCCTAATGTCACTAAGGTTACTTCTTAAATGTTCACTGCTACGAAGTGCTAGAGGAAGTCCTTTATTTTTGAACACGGCAGTATACGTACGGAATCATCCCAGCAGAAACTGCAGTGACTGGAATACCTCCAACGTAATGGGATTAAGGAATGATGTTCCCTCACGGAAAGGCGATATACTTAGGACGCGATTCAAGCAAAATGCAGATTAGCGGACATAGTAGTAATATCGCAACAATTCGCCTATTCTCTTATTTTTTCTTTTATTAAAGCGTTACGAATATCAACTCGAAAGAACTTGTGCTCATTGTGATCTCTTCAAACAATCATTGCACTCACATCCGCAGAGTACGCCGAATTCTTACCGTTCAGCTCGAACGCTCAAGAAGTCTCAAGCAAGCAACGAGGTTAATGAAGTCGTTACGAAAGTCAACTAGTAGGGCGACATTCGCCACCTATTCCTCACTGGAATTTGGGAACATGAACTGGAGCATAGTCGCAGTAAAAGAGATGTTCTTATATGGAATTTTTTTTTCGTCCCATGGGACCAAAGCTAATAAGAGCCTACTTGTATGACGCAGCAAGCGATCGTGCCACATCGACGCCGGCTTGAACCGCGGCTGTGACTACAAGGACATCATGGACGCCGTCGAGGAGAACAAGTTCTGGAAGTCGAGGGACTCGCCCGGCCGAAGGCGGCGGTAGGTTTCTAACCTATTATCTTAAATGCAGTTAATTCATATATATTTTTGCTACTTTGGACAACCCGTCGCCTTGAAATGCAATAGTTAGACCGCGAGTAAGAAACAAGGATATTATTAACGCTACTTTTTTTTTTAATTGATTTGCTTCGTTCAAAACGTCTCCGACTGTTGTCAGATGTCTGGTGTGTTCAGTTTTGTTTTCTGTGCAGTTCCACTTCCTTCCCGTACTCGTGAACGTTTTTTCTTTGTGCACATTTTAAATATTATTTCGTAGTAAATCCTTAAATATTTAACGCTGATTGTCAGTGCAGCTCAGCTCAGATTTTCCTTTGTCTGAAGTAAATTAACACCGCCTCGCTAGACAAATCTAGATGCCTCTATACATTCTGTTGATCATAAAGTCCCTCAAATTAGCACGCATATAGTATATGCATTCCGTACGACGCGCACGACATAACCAACGCCATGAAGGCACACACAAGTGTGTAACCTGTCCTGTCGCGCTCCTTTTTAGTTAATAATGTGTGGAGAAGACGAGGCGAGGCGATTGTGGAAACACGAAGCACATGTGCTTCGAATCCGAGGCATTCAGGCAACCATTTGTATCTCTATGGGAAACATATATAGCAAGCTCAGTCCGCATTTCTTTAGCTGATCTAACCTTCTCCCGGTTATTGGAAAACAGCTAAATCTAGAGCTAGAAACAGCTAACAGCTAGGTCAAAAGTCCTCCCGGCTATAGGAAAACAAAATTAGGAGAACCACAATAGCGAATTCGTCTCCGAATTGAACAAAGGGTGTTCGAAAAAAGATAAGGTATCTCTGGATATCGAATCAAATATATATTTCTTTTCTTTGTTTACACATTCACAAATAAAGCAACGCAGAACGTGAATAGTGACAAAGGAGCCTTGTTTACACCATTTGATCCCCGTACATAACCTCGTTGGTCACTGAACGTCTGGTCAAGTGAGAACATCACAAACTGAGAAGCAGCTGAATCGTTATCGGTTATCTGGTGCACCACGACGATTCGAAATGAAACAAGGAAAGAGCACAATTACCAGGTGCGTCTGTATAGATATATCTACTAAATGCATACAGTGCATAGATTCACCGACTAGATGCATCTGTTTTTATGTTCTTTGTCTTTTTTTTTTCCTTTTCGGGGGAGGGGCGGGGAGGAGGAGGAGGGGGGGTAGTCTAAGTCAGAACAGAAAATCGTATAAAGGCTGTCTGAAAGCGAAGTATCCTTATTGAATTACCGGAATTTATCGAGCCACGCTCATTCGCCCGAAAACAGGGACCTCTCTCTGCACGGCAACAGCGGCTAACCTGCTTCGATACTATGCAGAACTTCACTTGCATCAGTATATACCTCTCAGGATTATAGAATAAGTATCTTTATTTGGCATATTCGAACAGTAGGTAAATATTCGCCATCTCGTGTAGTATAGATAGAGAGAAAGAGAGAGAAAAGCTGCTGTGTAATTAACTAGGTGCGTTACACTTCAGAGGTATGAAAAACATGGAATTAAAAAGGGCATAGAGAGAGCTATCTAAACAAGACCAGATGGATTCTAGAATCATCTACGAACGAAATACAAACAGTTTTCGATTCTCATCATAAATATCGAATACATGCGTATTCCTAAATATGTCTGCATTTCCTTTTTTTCTTTTTTTCTTCCTACCCCATATCGACGCAGATCCATTGACGAGAAAGCGGCCAAGGCAGCGACTTCGAGCCAGGCCACGCATGACGCGGTCGTCAGGAGCGTCCAACAAGCAGCAAACTAGACGTTGACCAGCCCGCCTCAGCCCTTTCCCGCGGTCCCCAGTACGTTTCCCGTTTTCCTCGCCAGGACGCCCATCCCCACTGCTATATAACACATATAATACGGCCCCTGCATTCCTGCTCTTCCAAAGGAGCGCCGCCGCCGCCATTCATGTATTCTCATCCTGACTGCAACGACCACTCCACGTCACTTCGAAGTACCCCTTGTCATCTCCTGCAGCAGCATAATATTTTTTTTTGTCTTTTTTGTACAAAGTACTCCACCTTACAGATCTGCTCCACGTAGCCGTACGGTAAGTACGATGATAGTTGCAAGCTCTAACATCCTTACCTCGAAGTGTTCGCGACATTAAAGATCCTTTGTTGTACAAGTGTCACTTCGTTGTAAAGGTCGCGCACTGTAGCCCGTCACCCAATTTCCCTCGTCCCCTCTCTTTTTCTTTCTTTTTCTTTTCTTTTTTTTTCTGTTTTGTTCGCACTTGCCGCTCTTCTCCTCCTCTCTTCTGTGTACGGGGGAGAGCGTGCAAAGCGTACAGAAACGAACGCTCGAGAAGGCACTTGCCGTCCTGACGAAGACAAGTCCACTTGTCGAAACGTTGGCTCCAGCGATATTCCCTGTTCTACATCGTTTTTAGCAATCTGTTCATCGATTCAAGCCTCCACCTTCCCCTGAGCTTCTCTTCTTGTTTGGACCACGTATAAATAATCTATAATGCATGACACAATACAAATCGTAAAATAATTCGTTAATCCTAGGTTTACCTGTGTGAATATATACCGGTCATTTCGAAAGAGTTCCTGTGCTTTCTAGCGCGAGTTATGAACACGAATTGTGGCGCATAGCAACGTCTCACACGTACTGTACCTGGACGCGTCTCATTTCAGCTCGATGTGCTCCGCGACTGCCTCCAGTCAATATGCGGCTTCCTCGACCACGGTCCCAGCAAGGCCCCATGGTAACCCGTGCAACGTGCGCTCAGAGACCACCGGCCCGCTTCACCTCCTTCGTGGTGGCTCTGCGTCCGATACGTCCTCCGTCTATGCGTGGCCACAACGTATACTACTAGTTTACCATGTAAACAATAAAATGTCTATTTTCCCCCATGGTCTTTTCCTGGCTCCGGGCTGAATCTGCCGTAGGCCGGCCGACGCGGGGCAGGAAGTTCGTCGAACAAGGAAATAGCCAGCCCTCTGACCACGGATGTTTTGGGAAGTTTTGAGCAGAGAAAGGAATCATAAGAAGGTGGTTCGTTGGGCGATTCTACACGTTATCGTGCAGTGGAACGACAGCAAACGGTAAAAAAAAAACAAGAAAATTAAAACACGAGTAAAAAAGTGATAGGAAATTAGATGTCGTGTCACCGCACCGTCCGTGCACCTGACCTGACTAGTCATGCAGGCTAGCGCATCTCAAGAGCGTCTTTGTAGTATTGCATGTCACAGGTGGATGAGGCCACTATCCCTAGACCAAGCAATAGTGTTGTCAGAACTAGGGAATTCCAAGGATTGTGGACGCCTCCCTGTCTGTTATTAACCACCCTATAAAACACTATAAAGACCGTCTAAGCTGTACATATTATTATTAAGACCAAAGCTTCACATGCCTAACCAAACACGAAAAGTGATCGGTGTAGTCGGCGTCACCACGAATCAACTCAAGCAAAGTTTTATTCACAAAATTCACAAAAGTGCACACTACTGAAGGTCACCCTGGCAAGAAAGCAGTAAGATTACAGCTTGACGAGGCCAGAAATGGTGTCAAAAACTCGGATGGCGTCAAAAAGGACCGTCTAGGTCACTTGGCATATACCAAAAATGGCATGGCAGAGCCCGAATGTACGAATAACGTGACTGATAGGTCATGACATAAAAGGCATGACATAAGTGTTATTTACGCCATGGTTAACAATAACACAATCACCTGTGGCGCGCACACGCATTCCTCGACCAGTGATAGGGGTGTGCTCCACACGTGACTTAATGATAACCTTTACAACTTGCATCAAATTAATACAATCACGCGGTGTGAAAAGAAATTCGTGATAAATTAAAGCAACCCTCGTCACAGTATCTTTATGTCCGTGCGAAATGGCTTCTTAGCGTGCGATAAGAAACAATCAAGTCTCTCTCTCTCTCTCTCTCTCTCTCTCTCTCTCTCTCTCTCTCTCTCTCTCTCTCTCTCTCTCTCTCTCTCTCTCTCTCTCTCTCGCACACACAGCTACCCTCGCGATAAGATCGTAATGTACTGACTATTATAACTAGCTGCCAGCTTAAAATGTAATGAAACGTTGGAGGCTATAAGGAGCGGAAGAGCGACTCTACATGTGGCAGAAATAATCCCAGCATTTGTTTGCGTTGAATGAATGCTGCGGCTTTGACAAAGAAAGCAACAATTCCAGTCGTTCCGATTGTTTCTAACTGCATCATGAGCGTTCCACTGGAACTGACAAATTTTGAAAGTCACTAGTAAACCATCGGTCGAGAAACTCACCGGGCGAATGTATAGATTGCTCTGTAAGAGATTAAACCAGCGTTCATAACTAGAAAGACAACACAATTTGGATTTGCAAAATACTCCTTTGACATTTAGTTTGAGAATTAATACTGTCATTTCCCTTGTGAGCTACCATCGTCATACTTGAATTAAGAAGACATTCATCACAAAATGCAGTATGCAACGAGAAATGAGCTAATAGCTCATTTGCCGCTTGTTGAGACCGCTTGTACAGGGAAAGGTCCGAGCAAATGCCTCGCAATAATCTGTGCGGATTCTCTTTCCTATGGCTGTGTCATCTTGGTTTGGGAAGTACCTTTCCGTGACACGAGCTTGGGGAAAAATTATGTGCATTCCTATTATGAAAACCGCAGCGTACGTTCACGGCGAAATGTTGAGACCCGTGTACTGAGTTATGCCAGTGCACGTTAAATAACCCCAGGTGGTCAAACGAGCCCCCCACTACGGCGCCTATCATAATTGTGGCACTGGGACTTAAAACCCCAGAAATCAGTGAACACTGAATCGTAGTCATTAAACTTGCTGAATAACGCTGTCAAACTGCGTTCGACTGACGTAAGAGTGGGAACATGGTTGTGGTTCGGTTAAGGAAAAGACGCTATTTGCTGCAGCATTCGCAGGGAGCACGGCTTGCCGTCTGTTGGGGAACGAGAATGAAAAAGTGGAAAGGAGAGGCACGCCTTAACGGAGGGATCCTGAAATTTTGACCACCTGTGATTCCTTAAAGCGCACAGGACACTGTCCTCTAGCATTTCCCTCTTTCGAAATGCAAGCATCACGGGAACATACAAATTCACGACACCGGAGGATTCAAGACTGCATCAGATTCGTCCGTGCACATGTGGCTTTCTGCCGGGTTGATGACACCCCTAGAGTGATAATATCCAGCGGTAGCAGGTTTTACTCGATTTATACTTGCCGTTATATAAAAAATCATGGCCTATGCCCAAGGCATCTGAAATTTATAGAAAAAGTTGGATGAGCCATCTCCCGGATACCAAATCTTAAAAAAAGAAAACGAAGCGAGAGAACAACCTAGAAAATATGTATTTCTTGTTTGCATCTATAATGTGGCTTCACGGGGGATACGTTCTACTTTTATCGCGGCTTATATTGCTCCAAGACTCATGAAGCAGAACTATCCACGAAATCTACGCGCCTGCGTCGCGTGTGATGGCAGCTTCCGAAGTGCACTATTCGAAGCCACGACTACGGTCATCCTGTGCTGAAAAGTGAAACAAGAAAAAAGAAAAAAACTACACAAAAACGTTTGAGGGCCTCCACTTTCTTCTTTTTTTTCTTTTTCTCTTTTTTTTCTCCTCTTGACTGCGCAGCTGCTCCTTATCGCGTGTAAGAAAGACAGCAACGCGAAAGGCGGTGACAAAACAGTAGGAATACGGACTGTAAGAACTGCAGCTTGAAAGACCGACGCAACTGCAACTTCCCATGAGCGTCAAGTTTCTTCCCGTCGCTTCCTTATTTCTTTTTCTTGCTGTCGTGACTATTTTTTAGCAAGGTGTGAGGTCCGGGATTTACGTTCTCTTCTTGTGGGAGACGACTGGGCGGTTTTGACATAATCGGTTTCTCGCCTAAAGGGAAGGGGGAAAAAAAAAACGAGGGGGGTTATTTTACGGTAAGCCCGAATGTAGCTGCCTATGAAAATCAGCGGTTTACGTTGACCAGCCGTATAGGCTTGATACATATAATTATGCGGTTTCAATGTGGCATCCCTTCTTCGGAAAATGCATCGCCTCGATGCTCCAGAATGAGTGACAAAAAGGAACAGTAGTAGTAGAAGACTTTTATTCAAGCCCAAGGTTACAGGCTGAGCATTTATACCGCCTGTGCAACTAGGCGGCGCTGAACTTCCTCCTCTTCAGAGCCAATCCAGTCGAGCCAGGTGGTGATAAAATAACAATGTACATACATCAAGCGAAGGTACAAAAAGTGACACGTCAAGTGGGCACAGTCAGTGAACGAAGAGGCAACCTCGAGCCCCACCGGCCACGATAGTCATACATTCTTGCACTTCCACGAACATTTTGGTGTATACCAAGTGAACGAGACGAGAATTTTCGACTTTTTTTGTACCCTATTTTCAACGGTGATTATGTAGCATATTCTTCTGGCATCGTATTTTCACGGTCACCTTCGCATGTGACATGTAAGGTTTTCGCCTTAATATACTTTATTTAGGAGAAATAGCAGGAGAAATAGTCCAAGGGGACGGCGTCAAGCACTAGATTGTTTTTCATCAGGTTTTTTTTTTTCTTCCTTAACCTTTTCAAAACCTAAATACAAGCGCCTTTGCATTTCACCTCCCTCGAAATGAGACAGCAGTGGCTAGTAATCAAACCCGCTTCTTTGCTAGGCTACCCCGCCTGATATATCTATGAAAAAAGGATAGGTCGGAAGAGGGTGAGGGATGGGCCCTGTTAACGATGCTTCTAAACTGTTCTAAACAGTCCTCATACGAGGTATGTTAGAAAAGTACCCGACCTTTGGCCGAAGAAAAAAAAAAACTAGCATAACTGAAGCGCTGGAAACCCTCAAAGTAGTCTCCTTGGGAAGCCACACACTTCTCCCAGCGGTGCTGCCGTTGTTGGAAGCATTCCCAGAAGGAGCTGTCGTTGCAGCCATAATGTCCTCTGTTGTCTGAAATCGCGCTCCTTTCAATGGCCTCTTGATTTTGGGATCAGGAGAGTAAGGAGGCTGTTCAAATACAGGAGTCTGGGTTTTCGCCAAAAAAGTCTGAATCAAGTGCGAGGAATGTGCAGGAGCATTGTTGTGATGAATGCGGCAATTTTCTGTTGACCGCAACAAAAAACCGACGAGAGCACTTCGCACTACCTCGCTCAAGCGCTGCGTCCCAGCGACTGACGCTATAGGAAGGCGGGAAAAAAATTCGCGCATGCGCACGAAGGTATATGGCCGGCTGATGCAAGCGTGCTTGTTTTATATCCATCAGGTATTCGCAAAAAAAAAAAAAAAAAGAGAGAGAAATTGAGGTCGGATACTTTTCTAACAGACGTCGTAGATGCCTGGCAATGTCATGTCTGTACATGCATGCGTATTCCATGAGGAACCGCCCTGCATTATAACAGGACAACCTGTGTTTTTCGGCCTCGATTGAGAAGAAGGCACTCAAGAAGGCAAGACTCTAGATTCATATTCTTTTCGCTTTCTCGTTCCTGTTTACAGGAAGTACATCTCAACGTCGACGAGGCCCGCGCGGGAACTGCGCGTTTGATGACGTGGCAGCTGACGGCATGACGAGTACATGGCGAGTGAACACTTGCGGAAGGCGTTATCTCGACCCTCTGCCGCGCAGTCCCATAAGGCCACCGCGAAAGGCGGCTACCGCCTATAAGCACTTCTACGTTTTCGACTGCCTCTTCCGGATTCCCTTCAGTGAAACACTGAAATTCATATCCCACAGCTGCATGCAAAACAATGTAGCCATGTCGTCAGTGCTGACCATGAATGAGGTGCACCGTTCGATCACACAATGGCGAAACAGCGTTTTATGTCGTATTCTTGAGTTCGAGTCACCTTATGTCTAACATAAAATTCGAGAAATTATTCTTTCATTTCATTACGCCATTATTAGGCGTCATACAAGGCAGTAAGTTACCGCTTGAGCTCGAATAAATGTCGTAGTTATGGTAATCTGAATGTTAATGAAGCGTCTCTCCTGAATGTATAGACCGTATATGCTCTTTTGCGTTGGCTATGACCACCAGGTTGCACCACAGAAGTTCCTGTGATATGCCAATTAATTCCAACGATAAGGGAATGAAAATAGCTTTCGTATATACTCGCCATGCGTAGAGCAGTCTGGCTGTCAGAAGCGTCGAGGGATGTCAAGGCGATAATGCGGGCTAGTTGGTTACCGGATCTTGCAGTAATTTTTGTAGCCCAGATAAAAACACACAAACGCGGGCAGAAGACAAGTAGACAGTCGAGCGCTAGACGAGAGCGCACTTTTAGAACGAAAGCAAGAGCACCTGAGGATGAGACTGACAAAGCGTTGACGCCCATTTTGCGCCGAAAGAACCAAACTACACAGCTGATCACATGATCAATGGCGCAGAGTAGCCCGTACGTGCACCTTCGACATACACGCAGCATTTAGTGCAACATTCAGTGCACCGACACTACCAGATATATGCGCCAGGTGTCGCCAGGCAACGGATGCTACGATAGTCTGAAGAGATAGTAAGGTAGGCTGTGACGAGCTACAGGTCATCGCACAAGACCACGTGAAAGGGAAAATTAGCATCCACCCGTTTGCAGCACAAAGCTACAAGAAAATCCATACGGATTTCTCAGATATGAACGCTAGTTATTACTCCACCTTGCGGGTTTCCGAACTCATTCGCCATATTCATGCCCATGTGCTTCGAGTTGTCGATAGGTTCGCCCTCGCTCTGTCCATCGCTAGCCTCCTGGTTAGCTCAACTGGCAGAAAGAGCGCACCGGACTGGCGTTGGTCCCGGGTTCGAACCCCGGACCAGGACGAATTTTTCGGCAACCAAGAAGCATTCATTTCTGAGAAATCCGTATGAATTTCCTTGTAGCTCTGTGCTACAAACGGGTGGACGCTAATTTTCCCTTTCATAAACGTTACAACTTCACCCAACGGGTTTCTGCAGTACGCGTACGTCGCGCGTCACGCTCCTTCATCGTTCGCTCGGCTCTTTCTCGTGCAGTTCGCTGTGATGTTTTAACGCGACAGCGTTCCGGCGCCGGCGCCGGTGACCGTAGCGCAAAAAACCACCTCGAACCACCCCGACCTCAGAAAATCCGTCAGATAAATTGCAAACTGCGACTTAGCTACAGCACACACGCGTGATACATCGGTTTGTAATTTGAACCTACGAGAAAGCATGACTCTGCTACAAGAAAACTCAAATAATTATGAACTTAGCAGGCCCTGTCAAAGCTCTATGATGCCACGCTTATGTGTTCGGGAACTGCAGAGCGGCGTCACCATCTGTACTCTCCTTTCGCGCGCTTTCTAGTTTACGAAGCGTCTTCTCAAGAGTGTTTTTCGGTGTTGCGGAAAGGTAATTTACTAATTTGATAACAATAGTTTTTCGCTTGAGTTTTTCGTTCTGATGCCTGGGTGATCAGGCTCCATTGAAGGATTTGAGCAGAGATGGAGAAGGAAGCAAAGATGGAGAGCGAAATAACTTTTAGTGGTGTAGTAGACACCAAGATCGGACGATAAGTTGACTACAACGCGAACTTCGTGTGCTTACAAGAAACGCAGTAAATTTTTATGTCTGCACTTGTTTAATAGAGTGGAACATGGCAAGGACAATTTTTTATTGAGCTGAAATCAAGCGCTCGCAATGCAAAAACCCGGCGAGCCACAAGCGCACCAACCCGAGTTTTTCAACTCAGTTCAGTAGAGTTTCACGCGTAAAACAGGCTTAGAAGTGAAATGCACTGTACCGCGGCCTTTTGCAGATTGAAACGCTGAGACTCCACACATTTTTGTCCATGCTTTTTGAGCGCGTCATGAATATTCCCAGAGGAGGACTCAAGAGCAGCAGGCTCTTCGCTGGGACCGAAGGCTTAAACACGGCGCCATTTTGAATAGGTCGCACAGCGGCGATCACACGACGATTTCGTTTGCTTCTGTGATCTTGCGGAGTATCACCGGTATGCGGTCCGTCGACCCTTGTTGGCAACTTACGTTTTTTAAAGTCGTATGGGTACTTTTGAGCCAGGCGTCAGTAATCGTCTATTGATGGCATTTACGACCACCGCGAATTGTAACAGAGGGCGCAGCATACACACCTATTTCAGGCTGTCTCAGGGGCACGACCATGACATTCTACCTCTACAGCTCCCACAGCTAAACGTACGTACAATCATGGCGGGACATTCGCAATCGTTTCAGTGCTCCCTCCAAGTAGTTCGTAAGTTCCCGCTCCGAAGATATGCTTCTTACATGCCGGACACAAAAGGAGGCTCTCCGAGTGACAAGGGATCTTGGAAGGTATGGAACGCGCCCTTCTTTGCACATTCGTGAAGCACGTATGTCCCCGCAGGTGATTGTCAGCACGACTGACAATCCGCTCTTCCTCTACATCACGGATACCGACATGATGGTTGTAAACCAGGGACCTATCAGCCACGTAAGTTACCTGGATCCTAAAGCAGCACCGTTGCGTGAGAAACTGAACTGGTACGAGACCTTATTTTCAAAATTTTCGATCGATCACTTTCGAGGATATGTTATCGCCAACTGTATGAGTTTGTTACGAAGGAAACAATATAACGGGTGCACTTAGCTCCCATCATCACTGCTTTGTTCGCCACTGCACAGATGATGGAGACAGCGTGTGGACTTTGCCTCATGCCAACACTGCAATAAACTGAAGGGCATGCGCGATGCAATGAACATTTCAGTGCGCCCGAACGTGCAGTGTACCGCAACAAGAGAGAATCGATATGGTATGAAAAGCGTCCGAATCACTGTGGCAGCAACGTCCCCGTGCATGATCCTGGTTTCAACAACGTGCTACGCTTGAATTTCACAGAAATTTCGTGACACCCTTGCAGACCCTATGTCGCTCCTCGAACACGTGAGCATCAGACATCGCTTTTGCAGACTTGTTTTTCCAAGTACGGCTCAGAAAGTACATGGTTACAGTTAGTTTACTGATGTACACTTTATGACACTCAATATCCCACGATATTTATGCCAAATGCTTTGAAAACAACGGTCGTAAATGGCAGTCGTGAACTGACATGGACGGGGGAGGGAAGTTAACTCCTCTCCCACAAGTGTTTTCTACGCCATTTTATGTATGTACTATACGTTCCACACAACGTACATTCGAAAGACACTCCCAGGAGTGTAGCAAGAGGTTGGCACACCGGGCACGTGGCCTTACCGAAGTTTCATCATCATCATCATCATCATAATCATCATCAGCCAATTTTATGTCCACTGCAGGACGAAGGCCTCTCCCAATCCTCGCCATCCTTGCCTGTCCTGCGCGAGCTGATTCCATTTGATGCCTGCGAATTTCTTGATTTCATCCCCCCATCTTACTCTCTGCCACCCACGGCTGCGCTTACCCTCTCTTGGTATCCATTCCGTCGTTCTAACTGTCCATCGGTTATCTAGCCTTCTCATCACGTGGCCTGCCCATGTCCATTTTTTCTTCTTAAAGGGTCCCTGAAACGTTTTTTTGACATTGCGTCACTGATTAGGCAACACAATTGCGAAATCATTCACACCATAAATAAAGCGAAGCACAACGTGCTAAGGCAGCTATGGGCTTATTTCTGTCGCCTTCCTCCTTACCACTGCTGTTCCTCCTCAACTCGATCTGCTGCGGAGTGCGCGCTAGCGACGACAGCGCCTCCCGCGTCAGCCGCACTGCCGAGCCTCCCGTAGTGACATAGCGCCCCGATATCCTCACTGAGGTCGCCCGCCTCGGCAGTGCTAGCCCTCTGTAATAGAGCGCCGGCGACTCGTGTGACGCCGCCAGATGCCGCGATGATACCGTTGGCTGAAACGAAGGAGTACGTTGTAGAAGCACGTTGTTCGCAGCTAGGTTTTGAAAATTACGCGCACGTCACTTGGGTCGGGGCCAATCAGCGACCTCCCATTCGATCGCTCGATGGCGGGGGCGTTTGAAAACGCTTTTTGGCGAGCCGCTGCGACCTTTTGCGATACGCGTGTTCAAAACCTTATTGTAAATTACACACTTTACGCACAGCGCTAAAATCTGTCCTGTAATGGTCCTAGTGACCCGCTCTACCGGATCACCATGTTTGCACAAAATCGTCAAAACCGTTTCAGGGTCCCTTTAATATCGTTCATTATGTCGGCAACCCCCGTTTGTTCTCTGACCCACTCGGCTGTCTTCCTATCCCTTACTGTAACGCCTATCATTTTCCGCTCCATCGCCCGCTGCACGGTTCTTAACTTCCTCTCTAGCTTCTTTGTAATTCTCCAGGTTTCTGATCCGTAAGTCAGTACTGGCAGGATGCAGTAGTTATATAGTTTCCGCTTGAGTGATAGTGGTAGGTTTCCGTTCATGAGTTGTGAATGTCTCCCATATGCGCGCCATCCCATGTTTATTCTACGGTGGATTTCTTTTATATGGGCGGGTTCTCCAGTAAGTAGCTGTCCTAGGTACAGATATTCTTCTACGACTTCTAATGTATGGGTTTCGACCTTGAATAGACGTCTTTTCGCCGTGCCACTTAGCATTATCTTTGTTTTCTGCATGTTCATCCTTAATCCTACCTTAGCGCTTTCTCGGCTTAAGTCTTCAATCATCTTTTGCAATTCGTCGCCATCATTGCTGAAGAGTACTATGTCATCTGCAAATCGCAGGTTACTCAGATATTCGCCGTTAATCCTGAGCCCTGTCTCTTCCCAGTCTAACCTTTTGAAGATTTCTTCCAAACATGCAGTAAATAGCATGGGAGAAATTGTATCTCCCTGTCTGACACCTTTCTGTATTGGGATTTTTCTGCTTTTCTTATGGAGGAGCAGGGTGGCTGTAGAATCTTTATAGATGTTGGCTATTGTGTTTATATAGCTATATCACATATTCCTTGACGACGTAGTGCCTCCAGAACTGCTGGTATCTCTACCGAGTCGAAAGCCTTTTCGTAATCTATGAAAGCCATATAGAGGGGTTTGTTGTATTCAGCGGATTTCTCGATTACTTGATTGACCGCATGCAGGTGGTCCATGGTAGAATATCCTTTTCTGAACCCTGCTTGCTCTCTGGGTTGATTAAATTCAAGTGTGGCCCTTATTCTGTTTGAGATAACCTTTGTGTATATTTTGTAAAGTGCTGAGAGCAGACTGATCGGCCTGTAGTTCCTCAAGTCTTTAACATCTCCCTTCTTATGTAATAATAGAATATTTGCGTTTTTCCAGCTTTCGGGTACATTTGAAGTTTTGAGGCATTGAGTGTATAGTGTCGCGAGCTTTCCAGTTAAGAAGTCTCCGCCATCTTTGATCAAGTCGGCGGTTATGCCGTCATCTCCAGCCACTTTTCCGCGGCACATGCCCTGTATTGCTTTCCTAACTTCGTCCGCAGTGACGCATGGGATTTCGTAGTCCTGCTCGGCATTTAATACACTCATGGTGGGGAGACTCGTATTTGAGCTGTATAGTTCGGAATAGAAATCCTCGGCCACTTTGGTTATGCCACTGAAGTTAGTAACGATGTTGCCCTGCCTATCTTTCGCTGCATGCATTATGTTCTTTCCCACACAAAGCTTCCTTTTGGTTGTTTTGATGCTGACTCCTTTTCTGACGGCGGCTTCTATTTCTTTCACGTTATGGTTACGTACGTCCCTGAACCGAAGTTTATATCATCGTAATATACGAAACATATTACGCGGAACTTAAGACATTCAACAACACACAGCCGGCCCAACCTCCACTTCATGTGAAGGGAACGCTCCCAAAGAAATAAATTCCTGGCTACGGCACCAGGCTCATTTATCACCCTTCCTAAAATAAAATGCTAGCTATGGCAGTCTACGGATGTTGCTGCACGTGCCTTCTCCCATAGGCACGACTTTATGTGCATGCTTCGGCCACAGTACCCCAGGGGTCTCTCCAATTCATTGTCTGGACAGCCGAAACCAATGAGAAGTGCCACTTTCAACCAACGAACATCCACAACTGCAGCAATGGCAAAACAAAGGTGGCTCATTTGCCCTTAGTACAAAAAAATTGACGGCAGATCCACGAGGTGAATGATGATGAGATTGGGCGAAGCTCCTGGAAGTAATCATCGGTTAAACCGTGACATTTCTTCCGTTAATTCGCCCGATAAAAACGACGTGAAACGATTGATGAAATGTTTTATCAAACTTTTATTGCTGGTTTTCGTTGTCCTTTCATTATGACCGCTTTGTGGTCGGTGAAATGTAAGCTAAGTGGTTGTTGCACTGCTTACACCATTGCTTTACCTGGCGTCTTTCGTTAAGCAGTTGGCGTCTTTTCGTTTTGCTTTAGAAACATCTGGCGTCTTTCGTTAAGCAGCTGGCGTCTTTTCGTTTTGCTTTAGAAACATCTGGCGTCTTTTCGTTTTGCTTTTAGAAAACATCTGGCGTCTTTCGTTGGTTTATTTCATCAATCAACGGCGTTTTGAACAAAATTTTTATTGTTTAATCACGCACAGGAGAAATCTCACCAGGCACTACCTTGGAGGTAAACAATGGCTGCTACTGGGAATGAGAGACAGCAGAAGTCGGCTTTTAACACTTCTACTTCTACTAACGTTTCCTACTGGAACATGCCAATGGCTGCTAATGGGGAATGAGAGACAGAAGAATTTGGCTTTTAGTTAACGCGCACGCTGCGAATTTTTTTTATTGTTCAACAACGCACAGGAGAAATCTCCCACCGGCACCACCTTGGAGGTCAAAGCGTAAGACTCGTTACGCACTACGACTACGACTACGACTACGAGGGACGAACGGGTGCCGCTTTAAGGAGCTTCGCCCCTAAAAGCATATATGCTTGGGTAAACCACCCTGCCTGGCATCTCAGTAGCCTTATTGTCGAGGTTGCACTTCATAATTTGAGTAAGAGATGAAATATGATAAAGCTACGAACCAACATACCAGAAAAAATAGCGCAATTTCCCCCCTTGCCTCCATCAATCAAATATTCCTAGTGCCCTCTTTGTCTGTTGTTGTAGAGAGGAGCCAGGTTGTATGTACACATAGGTATGTTTTTCCTCCCTGTGGAGAAATCCTTGATATTTCTTTTTATTCCTTTTCAGGAATGTGTATTTCTGCTGAATTCAAAGGACTGGGTCCGTGGAGTCATGAAGGGCGACAGCGTCCTGCTTCTGTCTCGCCTTCACGTGAGTGACTCGAACTTCACAGAGCTTAAGCCTAAACATAAATGACATAAGTTTATCATAAAATACAGTATGCCTCGAAGCTCTATCCCCATTGCTTTTTTGGCAGCAAATTGACTACTACAAGAGACAATGAATATTACAATGTTCAGATATATGTTCCAGTATGCGAACTGCTGTCTCGCTGCCAGTTTTGCACCATACCATATGTTCTACTCTTATGGAATACAGTGTAGCCCATCCTCAGATACATTTGGTGGCAGCATGCATCCACTTCAAAATTAAACGTATGCTAATATTCAAACTTTTGAATCGTTCATGACAAGTGGCCCATACCTCCATGTAGCACACATCACCGTGTAAAACTATACTTAGTGAAGCTAATGCACAGTGGAAACGCTAAAACTTGTGTACCATGGCAGAGCTAACACTAGTGTACTGAGACGAAGCTCATATTTGTATGCCGTGGCAAAGGTAAAGCTTGTGTACTCCAGCAATGTTAACTCATGCATACACACTGTTCTCTTCGGGACTACTCTTTGACTCGACTGTTCTTTTTCTAGGGATGAAAATGTGGGAGCGCACTATTCGAGTAATAAATTTGCTTTCTCCCCTATGTTTAGCAGTACTTTCTCCTTAATTTAACGTGGCATTATTAAAATATATTTCGACATTATCAAAAATATATTTGATTTGGTTCGCATTCAAACATTAACGTTCGAATTCACTTCGCACAGCTCTATTTAAAATATATAAACTCAGGGTAACGTGGCATGGAAACTCAAGGTGTCATAGTCGCCATTTATTTTCCTTTGATGTTTTTTTCTTGTTTGTATAAATTCTCGCCATGACTTGTGTTTTTATACTTTCTTTTTCTTTTTTTGCATTGCGATAAATAAGGTAACTTACAACTTGAACCTCTTTTGTGTGCCCCTAATCCACCGTAAATGTTCATCATGCGTTCGGACCTTACAGGGTGACAACGAACGGCGGTTCAGAGTGGAGTTTGACAGGTTTGCCGACAAAACCGGAGTGGAACAGTGTCAGCTTTGCACAGACTTGCTGTCGCAATACTTTCCATTCCAAGAACGGTCTGAAGTTGTAAGCAAAGCATTGCTCTTTCATCTTTTTTCTTTACTTCACATTTCTCTTTCCTGCACATAAGAGCCAAGCACATTTTGCACAGACTATGTTGACTACATATATTTTTCCTTTTGTATACATAATGCACTGCAGTACATTCTTTTAGCATCATTCTATGCATGTTGGAATTTCTGGCCCTTTCCTGCAGCACTAGGTTTGATGCGCTTGCTCATGCCAATTCCTGTTGACTACGTCGCCTGAAAACACAAGTACAAAAGTTAGGTGCCCTAGGGATTTGATAAGTTTAGCCATCATAACAGACATTTTCTGCTTTTTTACATAGAGTGGAAGTGAAGGTTTGCACATGTCTAAAGTCAGCAGGTGCGTACCAATTAGCTTGCTTTACAAAAGTAGCAAATTATCAATTCATGAGGTACAAGCAGACACACCAGCATACTTTCTTCTTCATTCTGCTGGTTGTTTCCAACACAGACAGATCAATGTTCTGCTGTCACACTGCTTGCATTAGCTGCTTATATCAGATTTATCACTCATTTGATAAAAATCAATGTACTGCACTTACACAATTGGAAGTCCACCAATTTTATTGTAACTTGGCACCCAAAGTGGGGTGGGATTTCGACTTGCAATCGAAACCAAGATGTGTACCACCAGTAAGTTTTTCTCTCTTGACACTACTTTCTTCTCTCTTTTTTTTCTTGGGGGTGGGGGGCTTGCTATTATGTAACTATGGTATTCCGGAGTCACCCAACAAAGTGTGTTGCAAAGGAACCAACCTTGTAGCAATTCCATCCATTATATTCCCATTAAAACTGCAGTATGCATTTCTGCACTTCCAAGACATCCTGTAAACAAAATACACCATTACCAGTATTTTGTTTTTTTTTATTTTATTATTGAGAAATGAAGATGTCTAACATGCAGGACCTTGAAATATGCTTTTGTGTCCTTATACAGGCAAGGAAAACAGGTATCAACTCAACTGACTTTTTCAAGCAACAGTTTGAATCACCCGAAGTACTCAGAGATATCGTCAAGGCCTGCCTACAAGACCCTTCGTTCCCAAACTTTGTCAAACAGGTAGATGACACCTTGAAAAGCCTGCTGAGTAAGCCATAGATTGCCACACTATATGGATGACAAAGAACTGCAAGTAGCAGATATATTTGTTGAGCAGGATGATTTAAATGCAAACAGTATTTACATGCACGGCAAGTATGTGACACTGGAAAAAGAAAAAAAATGGGAGTGCACACTACCACATGTAGATGCAATGTTTCATACTTTATTATGTTATTTTTACAATGAGTTGTATGTACAAGCATGAATAAAAATTCGTGCAATTGAGATATTGATTGATTCTGTGATGGCTGTCAGCTTCTCCAAGAGCTGCTCGTCAGCTTGACATGCCTCGTTTCTGTTCTTCCTTTATCTTCTCCCACTTCTGAAGGAGTGTCGGGATGTTTTTCTTGCGGAGAGTGAGTCCGGCAGACACCTTTGTCTGTACGAAATAAATGACATTCTTGTCAACTGTTGCAGCAACAATCAATTCTGTGCATGTGCATTTAAAATTTCTCAGTTAAACGGGACTGTTGCCACTACTGCATTTAGGGATCAAGGAAAATAACTGCCTAAGTAGGCCACCACACAATGCTGTAAAATGCAGGTTTGAGGTGAAGCCTTTAGATTAGATGCCAGCATGCTGCTAAAAGTACAAAAATGTAACAGAATAATCGCTGAGGTTTTACAAGGCAATATCATGATATCATTATGAGACATGCCATTGTGGAGGGCTTGAGAAAGATAAAAGATTAACCACCTGGGGTTCCTGAAATGCATGGAAGGGGGGACACTGCTCTTAGAGACAAAATTTCATGAAAAAAATCGATTTTTCGAAAGTGGTATTTTTGCAACATACAGGCAGTGCTTCAGATGCTGACCAAATTCCTTAAATCTTGGATTGATATTTCAGCCACAATAGCAGTTTATATACACAAGGCAAGCTATATTTTGGCTATCAAAAAGCAAGAAAAATGGGCTTTTTTCATGCCAAATTGCTGCTGAGCTACGTATGTTGCAGCAGTAGGCATCAAGGTTATATTTCAATACTTTGCATTACATTTGGTTCAAAATGAGCATTATTTGCTTTCTTGCTTTTTCTCAGAACATGTTTTTTTCACTTACTCTGCTTGTTTAGTGCGGCAGTTTCTCAAACTCTAGAAGAGATACAGCTGTAATCTTTTTTGCTACCTGAAGATTAATGTATGGAGCATGAAGTGCTGCAAGCCGAGTTTTGTTTTTTTTCTCCCAGTAGCTCTTTTATTTACCTTTTGTTCTTGTTCATTGATAGCTACGCTACAACCACTGAACTACAACAGGCTGCTAAATTTCTAATTGTTGTTTAATTTGAAAACTAGCTGCAGCACTTCAATCCTTGCACATTCTGCTTTCCGCTCATACATTATAAATAGCTCTGCGGCCACTATTCTTTTGTCTATTGTCTCACCAAACAATAGTAATTAACCTCTCACTATCTCAATAACTACAGTAGACTCCCTTTAAGACGAACTCAAGGGGACCATGACAAGAACTAAACCATGTTTTCTCAATGTTCTGCGAATGGAGCAATGCGTGGCAAATGAAAATTAATTTTACCAAAACGGTCGCCATGACTTTCGGTAACAAAAAGAAGCCGCTGAATTATTCTTATGGTGCTAATGGTAGTTTCTTGTCCCATGTAAGTGAATTCAAATACTTGGTGTTATTTTTTCACATAACCTTAAATGGCATGCCCATATTAACCACATCTCTGCAAAAGCACTCCGAAAGCTTGGCTACCTCAAGCGAACTTTAAAACATGCAACCAAGGAATGTAAGCTTACTGCTTACAAATCACTAGTACGTCCGATACTAGAATACGCTTCAGCTGTATGGTCCCCTCACCTCACGTGTGACATAGAGCATCTGGAATCAATTCAGAAAAAAGCAATCAGATTCATCTACGGTCGTTATGATCATAGCTTCTCACCTTCATCATATGCACAAATCTTATCATTGCAGGCTTTAGAGCATAGACGCACACGTGAACGATAATTTTGCTGCACAAGATCGCCCATACGTCATCCGGTGTTGAGGTGCCCTTCTCTTTTATATCCACTAATGCTCGTACTACTAGACACACCCACAGACTAAACATTATTCCTTTCAGGGCACACATTGACTGCTTTAAATTTTCGTTTTTTCCGCACACAGTTGAACTCTGGAACAACTTGGATGGCTCGCTTCGTGCATTAACTTATGAAGAGTTCGTTGAGCAACTACCTAACCATATCACCTTTTAATCTGTTTTGTATGATATTAGTGCTCTTCTCTTTCTTTGTTTGCACCAGCATCTGTACCCTGACGTGATTAGTGACCTTGTTGAGCACATATGTAGGCACTGAATATTTCTATGTGTTTGCACAGTCTTAGCGTCTTTTTTTTTTTGTACTAAAATCATGTACCCACTCCTGCTATGTCTCGTCATCGAGACAGCAGTATATGTAAATAAATATGTTCGTCTTATCAGAAGTGCCTCCAAAAATGGATTGGCCACGTGCCCAGGTGGATCTAAACTACTTACTTCAAAAAGTCAATCAAGTAGAATTGCAATTGGCCAAAAATTACAAATTAAACCATATTTTTACCCAACTTGAAAGTTGCCTTCAAGCACTGGCAAGCAGCATAAATAACATTTCATCTAATGACTCCATGCTCCATGCTGCTGGGAAAGGTTGTTTATTAGAGAACTTAAGCAGGCACAAGCTACCTCCCATATTCTTCGAAAGCACTTCAAGCACTTCCTCAGTGAGCATGTCAGTTGTGTTGCCAGTCAATGTGTTAGGCATTGTGGCGCATCTCTGAGGATACTCACATAGGCATTCATGTCCCCAAGGACTCCTTTACTGCCCAGACTAGAAACTAGGCCCGTCTTTCTTTAGGGCAGTTTTCCTGCACTTGCCCCAGGAGGTGCTGCTCAGCCAAAAGGTCTAATGTGTACACTACACTTTGTTGTGGATAAAAAGCAGCATTCACTTTTTTATATCCCCCCCCCTTTTTCTTGCCCCTTTGTGGGAGCCCAGGTCCTCCCTTTTTGTTTTCTTCTGCTTTGCTTTACCACTGCTCTACTAGTTAGGGGCAGGGGGGGGGGGGGGGCAACTTTATTCAAGTACCAAGAGTCTCTGTGTAAGCCCTCTTGGATTATTTTGCCTTGTGTTCCTTTGTACTCTCCCTGTGGGTGCTGAACAGGAGGTGGGGAGACAACAAAAGGGCCCAAGAAGGCAGAGTGCCCCTAGCAATAAACTGTAGTTTTATTGCTGACACCTAAGTGGCTTTGCTTACTTAGTCTTTGGTTCTTTTGTACTCTCCTTGGTAAGGAGACAACAAAAGAACACAGGTATCCAGCCCTTGGGGCCCCCTACAATAAACTGGAAGCAGCTGTCCACAGCACTGGGAAAGTTCCTCTTAACAGAAGGTTACCTGTGAGGGGGTTTGTCTTAAGAGGATTTCTTTCGCGTTGACTCTATGGGAAACCAAACAAACATACCTATGTTGTTTGTTATAGCCGAGAATTCTTTATAACCGAATTCGTTTTAATGGGAGTTCACTGTATATGAATGGTCAAAAAGATAATTGCACCTTTAGAATCTGCACAGAAATACACACATATATAGGTGCTTTTACACTGAATTTAGTCAGCGTATAAACAAGACTGCTCCAGGTACCATGTCCCCCCTTAAGGTGTGACCGCCATGGCTGGGATTGAACCAATGTCCTTTGAGTCAGCAGCCAAGCACTATGACTACAGTAAAGCCTTGTGAATTCGGCCCCCGTTAATTCAGAATTTCAATTTGGACACAGCATCTGGTCCCATACGAAATGCACACTGTCCTATGACTGAAAGCTCTCATTAATTCGGACAGATTTGGCCTCACTTTGGTTAATTCAGACTCACCACTGAGCTCGGGTCATAACGGGGATACAGCAGAACGAAAACCAGATTATGTAACCATATGATGGCAACATGTCTGGCGAAAAGAGAAAGAGGCTTAGAATATTGGCAAATGCCAAACTAGAAGTAACACTGCTGTGCTGGATTGCTCTCTCACGCAACCTTGTAATGATTCCATCCATTGTATTCCGATTAACTGCCAGTTGGCGTTGAGCCGTCCCCTCATCTGCACTCAAGAAGAGAAGTTCGCCTTGGCCATGAACGTTGACTCATTCATTGCATCGAAAGGGTGGTTCTACTGCTTCAAGAAGCGACATGGGCTGATGTTCCGCAACGTGTGTGGTGGAAAACGTGCCGTCGACGAAAAGTGTTCCGCAGGACTGGCAGCATGGACTTTCCACACGTCTTTCTACATATGTGCCATGCAACATTTTCAGCACTGACAAGACAGCACTGTTCTTCAAGGCTCGGCCTGGCAAGACAATCACGGCGGGAAATGCAGTAAAGAGTGGGTGACAGTTTTTTCTGGCTGCAAACATGACCAACACAGAGCATGTTTTCAGGATATAAAGCAACTACCCATCGATTAATATTCCAAGCCTGGCTGCATCAGCTAGATTGCTGCTCTGCAGCTAAGGCTTGGTAAAATATTCCAAGCCTGGCTGCATCAGCTAGATTGCTGCTCTGCAGCTAAGGCTTGGTAAAATATTCCAAGCCTGGCTGCATCAGCTAGATTGCTGCTCTGCAGCTAAGGCTTGGTAAAATATTCCAAGCCTGGCTGCATCAGCTAGACTGCTGCTCTGCAGCCAAGGCTCGGAAACTGCTGTTCGCATTGGACACATGCGGCACACACACAAAGGTGTCTGGGCTCAAAAACACAGAACTACTTTCACTGCTTCCAAATACAACGGCTTCGCAGCAGCCCATGGACCAGAGAATAATACAGTATGTAAAGCCGCTACCAACGGCAAGTACTTGAACGAATCGCTATGCATGGAGGAAGGATTGCTATGCATGGAGGAAGGCAAGCAGTGCGAGGTAGGACTACTAAGCACAATCTTAATTCTGACGCACGTGTGGAATAACACACCGCCTGAAGCAGTCACCAACTGCTTTGTGCACGATTCTGCTGACCTGCATGTAGTGGCTGATGTTGAAAGCGGCACAGAGGAAGACGGGTGCTATACAACATCATGCCAGCTGATGTACCCTCGTGCGGCATCGCAATAGACAATGATGCTGCTGTTGCTGGCAAAGTGACAGACAGTAATATTGTCGCAGTGGTATTGAATGCCGAAGGTGAATTGGCTGAAGAGAACTCAAGTGATCCCGACAAATGACCACGCCATACAATGAGGGAGGCTGCGCATGCATTGACTGTTGACCGTTCTGGAGGACATTTGCATGGTTTCCTCAGACGGTGTACGCGGGCTGAACCATCTCCAGGAACTTCGCAAAATAGTCATTTCCTCGCACATCTCTTCTGCAAAGCACACAACGGTGAGACTTCTTTCAGGAAATAAAAGTCTGATGATGTCGGAAGCATTTATCAGGTGTTTTGATCATACCTGCTGTAATTTGGACCCACAGTTAATTCGGACATTCACTGTGGTCCCATTAAGCCTAAATTAAGGGGTTTTTACTGTACTATCCCTGAAACTTACTGCTATCCCTGAAACGGAAAGTATATATCCAAGCAGTACTAACTTGCAGCTTAGAAGCTTGGAGGATAATGAACCAACTTGAGAAGAAATGAAGCATGCAATCTGTCATGGAAAGAAAAATGACACGCACAGCCCTAAGAGACAAAGATCGGATTGGATCCAAGCACAAGCAGGAATAGACGATGTCCTTGTTACCATCAAGAAAAGAAGAAATGTACCTGAGTAGGTCGCATAATGCACAGCACGAACGACAACAAGTGAACAGTGAGAACAATGGAATAGATACCAAGGGATGGAAAACACAGCTGCACCAGACAAAAAATGAGATGAAGCGATGAGATTAAGAAGTCCACAGCCATAACATGGAACCAACTTGCACAGGACAGTAAATTAGAAATCTCTGGAGGAGGCCTTCATACTACAGAACAGTAGTACAGTAAACATAGAAATGGCAGGTGACGACGACGATGATGATGATGAAAGGCAAAATGATCATGCATTCGCGTTCCAAAAAAGTGCCATCTGTCTTCACACATTTTGCCCCGCAAGGTATGCCGTAAAAACAAAACTGTGGTTGGAACATTCAGCTGCATGCCTAGGAGCCTTAAGAATGTAGAAAATAATTTTAAGCAAGGCAATAAATAGGTAATTAAATGCCTTGCAAAACCTGCAGCAAGAAGCTTTTCTTAGCTTCAGCACAGTTATCGGTAACCAAGCCAGAGGGAACAAACCTAGGAAGCTGCAAAGATAAGTGCTACATTCCTGTAGCAGATAATTACCACACCTAAATTAAAGACTACAAATAATGTTCTGCTATAATTTCCTTGGCTTCATTATTTGCCATCTTAATATAATCGTGTCTCGCAGAAATAGGGCCCCCGATTAGTTCCCTTTTTTGCATTCATTTCAGAGCAAGGGTCTCAACTCTGGCATGTCTCATGCGGGACAATATTGTTTTCCACCCACCGCCACGGCCATGAATAGTGATGGATAACACCCAGAAATTCAGTGAGCTCTTGTCTCATCAGCAGTAAATTTTTTTGTCCTATGTCCATTTCCCTCTAGCCCTTAGTGACTACTCCTCGAAACTAGATATAAATCCCCCTATACTTTTCTTGGCTTTACTATTCATTGGCTTCTTATGGTTTTGCTTAACAAAAATCAGACCCCGATCGATCGATCTATATGCTAGCTCTCCAAGTCCCGGTTACTGTTTATGCAAACAAACACACCTTCTTCTTCTTTGGAGCTGCTACAATGGGAGGAGCGCTGGGTCCGTCCACAGGCGCTGCGTCCAGAGGCACTCCATCAAGAGATGCTCCATCCACAGGTGTTGTTTCAGCAACTGCAGGCCTTTTGACCCCACAGGCTGCCTGAGATGAGTTAATTACAGGCTCTGCGGACAGGGCGAAACTGGAGTAAAAGGCGGCTTCAGCAGCATCAAGGCTTGCACCATCCATCTTCTTGTCAACCTTCTCGTCAACCTTCTCGTCAACCCTCTTGTCCTCTTCAGGAACTCCTCTCACTTCATCTTCCTGCTTCGCTGTGATCTCTGCGGGTGCCTCATCTGCAGACATGAAAAGCAGGTGGATGTGACAAGACTGCCAGTGATGAACAAATCGCAAAATACGATTGAGAACAGGGAATGTCGCAGGAGCCAACGTTTCGACAAGCGGACTTGTCTTCGTCAGGGCGGCAACTGCCTCCTCCAGCGTTCGTTTATGTACGCCTTTGCACACTCTCCCCCGTCCTCAGAGAGAGAGAAGAAGAGTCGCACGTGCGAACAATAACAAACAAAAAAGAGGGGGGGGGTTGGGTGCAGGGGTAGTTGGGTGACAGGTGTTAGCGTGACTAATATAAGGGGCAAGAGGGAAAGCTTCCAAAGAATCGGCTCCTTGTACATATCTTGCAAATGCATTGTATGCACAGTGACAGAAAGCAGGATAAAAAAAGGAACAATCGCTGGGAACAGAAGTTGCTCCTATGCCCCCCTCTCCATTCCACACCACCTGCGCCGCACCAACAGTGTGCATTTCACTGAAAGCCTGTGGCTAAAAATATAACTACACTGTTTAACACTGCTGTTCTCATCGAACTGGATGGGGGCTCCGCACCTGAAAGTAGACTTTCTGGGAGAAACACTGTTAGCTTGTGCATACCTTAACCTTTTGTCGTCTTTGTTAACCCCCCACCATATCTAATGGACTGCCAGTGGCCATTCAAGACAGTTTTCTAAAATGTTGACACGAAATTGAGGGGAGTAGAGGCATCTATCCTATATAATTTCTCTAAGCACATCTGGTCTGAAAATGCACTTCTGTAGCAATGCCGAATATCAGGCCGGTAGCCAGGGGGGGAGGGGGGGGTGCGCCCTAGGGGCTCAGGCCTCTCTTGAAATTTTGGTTGGGGGTAGTGTTAGTAACATAGTGCAGTACTAACAACATGAAATGTAAGCCTATTTATAATGTTGCATTTAAAAAAGTCACTTATGTATATACAGCAATTTTTACCAAAAATAATGAAAATACAAGTTTTTCTCAAATAGTCAAGGCCTTCAGCAAGTGGGTCCCCCACGAAAGAAATCCTGCCTATGGGCCTGCCGAATATGCTACCACAAGATGTGTACAAAAATTAAGTTACACGAGCAGTTTCGCATTTTGCCCCACTGAATTGCAAAAACCGCAGGCAAGATTCAACCTGCAACCTCAGCTGCACAAGGCGGTAATCGCTGGGCAATTACAACTACATATGCACTGCTAATAGCTACCACCTTATTACTAGGTTACCATTTCCCCTTGTTTTCACAACACATTATAGCAGTTAACAGCCAAGAGCACTACATTTAAAGTTAATATATCTGTTGCAACAAAAGGCTGTTGGCCAAAATTTAAGGATATTTTGTCCTTTATAACCAACTGTTCACCAGGAGCATGCCTGTTACAAAAGAGGTCCAACTAATTCAACTGTACTACAACCACTGATAAGTGGTCCAACAATGACATCATTGTCTCCATTCCTTCATCGCACAGGACAATGAGGGATGCTTTCGAAATGCTTAGTCCAACATGTATAGTAATCTGGTCTCAGCCACTGCCCTACCTGTCTCTGGGGGTGGAGGTGGTGCTGGTTGCAGCAGCAGCAAGGCAGCAGTGGCCTTGTCGAGCTCCACTACCGTCTCAGTCAGAGGAGAAGTAGAATCGAGCGCACTGCTGCCAGCATCTGTTGCCGTAGGGAACTGCCACTGGGAATGGCCTGTTTCCTCTTGCACATAAAAATATCTTGCGTGCCCACTAGAAACAGTGAGAAAAAAAGGAAGAAAACCGCCAGTTAGTAACTCCATCTGCTCTGCTAAAGTGGCTGTGTTACCTGCTCTGCAGATCTTATAAAAGTAGAGAGGCTTTAAAATGTTCCTCGATTTCAGAGTCCTTTACGTGATTGTGTTAATTACTCGGTGGCTTATGCAGGAAAATTACTTAGGGGTGCAAGTTGGTGACCTTGGTCGTGAAACCTGTCAGCTAGACGCATGAAGTGTGGAGATTAAATTGACCTTTGGCGGATGGTTTTGTTTGTGAAACCTTTAGCCTAAACGTACTTTGTGTCTCCATTCTTATAGTAGGTAAGTAACCCCTACAAGCCATCGAAATATCCGACATAAATCCTGGAAACTAAACAGCACATTATCCAGAACTTGGATAAGGGCGAATATTTATGTGAAGTTCTAATGAGCTCTGACTAGCGTAGAAGAGTTGTACTTAGAAAGTAAAGGGCCTGACAAATTAGGAATTTATGTAGCTAAAGACGGGCAGCAAAAAAAAAATTTTTTTTTAATGCTGAAAACAGTGGCCCTCTTTTTCGCCCACGCAATGAGACAACCACTGGAGCTGTCATCACCGAGCTCTTGACACTTGCAGCACATTCGCCATACAAAGTGAAGATAAGCAGAATTGCAGGTGATTGCATATATGACACACACTTGTAGCTAACTGGCAGAGTAAGTTTTAGCCCTACATGACGAGCAACATGTTCTGATTTTGAACAGCACAAGGTTTGCTCAACCATCACAGTTAGCAGCAGCAGCAGTCACATTGCAAAGAAGTATGCAAACATTGGAAATCACAGAGTGAAAATTTCGAAGTAACAGAATAGGAAGGAGGTCAATATAAGGAAAGAAAAAGGGTTGAACCATTTGGCACATTGGGTTTCTGCAACCATGACAATTTGCGCAAACACACACTATTAGTGACCGTTTACTCTGGTAAGAAAGTGCACTGGAGTGAGTCATCGTGCCGACAGGCCATTGGTGACTACAGCATTCTGAAGGGTCTCGCTTTTGTTTCCATGCAAATGCAGAGGCACTGACATTGTGGACAGGCAACTTCTCCTACGTCTCTAAACCTCCAGCCGCAGCTACATCCGTCGATACACACAAGCAGATCTGAGCATCACACATGCACCTCCACTCGTAGATGCATTTTGATATCCGTGCATTGATTCTCAGAAAAATATACAAAAGCTTTGCTGTTCGAAGGTAGCTAACAGCACACCACCCCAACAGACACTTTATGTCAGATGAAGCAAGCCAGACAGGACTTACATGGTGTGTGCTTTGCAGTGAAAATATAAAACTAATTCAAAATGCAGTAGAACATCTAACCTTGTATGCTCACACAATCCAATGTTCAATTCCGCAAAAAAAAAAAAAAAAAAAAAAAAGAAAAGAAAGGAAAAAATAGCTCACTGTCTGGCGACAGCAGTGTGCTTCTAAATTAGATCAGTAAGAATACTTCACATGACTCTTTTGTTAGGAGAGAGATCATAGAAACTGAAGCGCCTTGCTACAATTCTAATTTTTCATTCGTCATTAATCCTTTGTATCTGCTTTTTTTTTCCTTCCCCTTTTTTTTCTTTTTTTCCTATTGTGCAAGTGGTTTGCATTTTTGCATGACACTTTGCCCCTGTTATCTCCAAGGGTGACCACACAGCACAATAAATTAAAATAACTAGGATTAAAAGCAAGGGATTACTCCAAACTATGGCTGCTCATTTCCATTTTAGTGAACAATCAAGATAAAGTGACAATGGAGAGTTCTTGTAAAGCTCAAAATCAGAACATGGGCTCAATGTAATGGACCATCCTGTGATACCAGGTACTATCAGCACTGCACCATGAGCATAACTACCACTAACTAATGGCACTGGTGGATAACTTGTTTAAGAGGATCGCATCTAGTACTGAATATAGAACTAAATATAAGCACAATAGCATAGTGCCTGTATAAAAAAAACTGTGTAAGGTATTTCATATGTCACTCAAGCCCATAAAATGTATACGTTCAGGTAGATCATGAGAAAGAGGCAGTTCAAAAGATTCCTGTAGAAATAAGCAGACCAGAGTGGCCACATGGCTGAGCAATATTTTCCCCCTGCCAGCAATTTGGAACTCGGCAAAGCCGTCCCAGTGTGATGAAAATGTGCCAACAGATGAAAATGTGCCAACTTTATACACAAAGCACAAATGTTGTTGTTGTAAAGTGACATCAGTCCCTATCGTACTGCTCTGCAAGCAATGGTGGCGCATGCATCTTTTGTTTGCTATCTTCCCCCATTTCCCCTTTCAGCTGCTGTATATACACTTCCAAGTGCCAGGAATAAACAATAACGTTTTCGCCTGTCAACTGTGTGCTGTCATGTTTACTACGTACGTCATATGCGTCAGAACTACGTAACAGTTGTGCTTTATTCATGTTCCAAAAATGAGCAAGAAATTTATAATACATGCTTAAACATAAACTTTTGTGCTTTATGCATGTGTATCTCCTCCCTAAAGCCATTCTTTGAAAAATTTTTAAAATATGTGCTAAAGTTCACTGCTCATAAGCAATCTAGCCTATTGAAACTGATGTTCAGAAAATATTGAGAAAAACTGCCTTTTATATACTAGTCTCTCTGACTTCACTTCACAACCACATGTTTGTGTTGCAACCACATGTTTATGTTGTTCTTTTATACAATCAGGTACTTTATCAGGCAAATGAACATGGTAACAGAACTAGGAAACGGGCCTTACCACCTTAAGCTGAAAATAAATTTAAGAACAAAATACCAGGCACAACAGCCGAAAAAAAAGCACCGGTAAATTTCCCATAGAAAACAAGGCTTCGCAGTATAACAGTACAATTCTAATAGTTCTAAGCCAAACACAGGTTACCACGCTTGCTGTGCCATTTAGAAAAGTGCAACGACACCATAGGGTCCAATGGCTTATCGTTTCTACCCAAAATGCAATGGTGTTTGTACCTATAGCCTATAATGATGTCATCCATGTGCTTCTAGAAAGAGATGGCAGGTGCGTGCTGTACACTGCACAAGAACCAGTCCTATGATGCAGCGGTATGGCACGTCGTTTCTAAGTAATGTAGCAGCAGGAAACAACAACGTAGCGTCCACTGCCTGATGACACCCCTGTGCCGCGCAGAATTCTCAGACAAAAGCAAATTCCATCCATGATGATGGCGTTACCCCCACAATGGGCACGCACACCAGATTGAAATTCTATAGGTGTCTTATTCAAGGCGATCTGCTGGCAAACTGTTGCCACTCAGCTCCAAGAAGCTGAGTACTGCCTATGGGCTTGGTGCTGCTCCTGTCCTGTAGAGGGCTGAAAAAGGACTGGTTACTGTAACAATTTAAACAAATGGACATAAAGCTCTGGCAATTATAAACTCTACCATAAACAGGTTTTCCTAACATGTAACCTTTACAAAGCACTTTCTAGACATACAGCCAAGTAAAAATCCTTACAATAAACTTATAACCAGAATTAGAATGGCACCGCATGTAGCATCAGCATTTATTAGCAGCTGCATGAGGCCTACATTCAGCCAAATTTTCAACTTGCGACCACCTAGCTCTGAAGCATCCATTTCAAGGTGCACTATAACAATGCAGATAGTGCGGCTGAACTGCATGCAATGAGGCATCAGCAGTCCATGACCTCTTACAGAATACATTTTGGCCAGAATTACGGAGAAATCGCTGAGTAGAGCATTTTGTGTGGGTGTTCTGAGCCGTTAAAGAGACTGTGACCTCTCCAATTGGCTGGAACTAAGCAGGGAAGCATTAACAGCGGTAACAGAAGACAAAAGATGAGCCTTTGCAGTGGTTATTGTTGCTGACTGTAACTGGCTAAAACAACTCTGAGCTTCCACTGTCCTACATAACAGAAAGCGAGGTGGACATGGCTTGTCCACAAAGATATCGGACAGCCACACTATCACGGTTCTTCTCTAGCATGGATGTATGTCAGATGTGTGCAGCAATCACGGATTGAGAATTGGGGGCTGAGTAATGCATGCAATTTTGTTACTACCGTCTTCGTCAGTGTAATTCAGGGTGTCCCAGATGTTTTTCCTCAATTCCAAACATAAAGAAGGCACATAATATGACACTAGATGCATATCTTTCACCTAGAATTACAGGTAACCTATTCAAGTTTCTGTGTACACTTCTTAGCACTTCTCGCAAATGTGTCTCTTACTGCCTACAGTCTGAATTGTCTGTGCAGTAAATCTAGGCTTGCCCCTGTTACCTTAAACTTTGCAGATCAGATTTTGATGCTTGTAATATCTGGTGGAAAAAAAGCTCTCTCTCTCTCTTTTTTCCCTGTGTCCCGTGATACGAGAGGACATACTCGGCATTCTCCCGGTTTCGGTACATGTTGCTTTCAAATGGTGTCCGATTCCGCTTTTACATCACCACTGGGCATTGTGAAAAACAAATTAGCAGTGGTGTGTATGCACACAAAAAAGCTTTATTATGCCATATACAATGCAAGATAAAGGACATATGTCTCTACGTGTGACGTTTCCTTCCCTCTGCCTGCTTATAGTCAGGGAAAGACCCTGCAATGGCTCGTATGACGGCACCACAATTAATTTGCCCTTCAGAGGCCATATAGAAGCAATATGATGTAGTTATGTTATGTGTTTTGTGGGGTTTAACGTCCCAAAACCAGCTCTGATTATGAGAGACGCCGTATTTCAAGGCTCCGGAAATTTCGACCACCTGGGGTTCTTCAACGTGCACTGACATCGCACAGCACACGGGCCTCAACATTTCGCCTCCATCGAAATGCAGCCGCTGCGGCCGGGATTCGATCTCGCGATCTTCGGATCAGCAGCCGAGTACCATAGCCACTAGACCACCGTGGCGGGGCTGATGTAGTTACACTGAGTTTTATTTGGTACAATTTAGCTAATATAATTCAATGTTTATACATCGCATTTCATTCTGTAAGCACTGAACATG
Source organism: Hyalomma asiaticum (assembly GCA_013339685.2). NCBI lineage: Eukaryota > Metazoa > Arthropoda > Arachnida > Ixodida > Ixodidae > Hyalomma > Hyalomma asiaticum. Next base: position 14,169,196 of record CM023483.1, on the reverse strand, counting down.
ACATGCTCTATAGGAAGATGAATCAGAAGAAGAAACACACATTATAATTGGTTACATTATCAGTTCGTCAGTTTTACATTGTCATACATTTGACAAATGGTTCATGCAACTGCTACTAAATGCTTTCCATTGCAAGTCTTGTTCAATTTATGGAGAACAATTGGCTCCTGAATACTGTAACGAGCAACAGCCTTATGGAAATTATGGATGTGCCATTAACCAACAATCCAGACTAAACTAACTACAACCATTAAAACACCTAACAATTCAGAGTCTGAAATAATGGTATCACAAGAAAATAGGTTTTTTCATGTGATTATTGCTCTAGATATATCAATTAAAAATAATTTTTCTTTTCAGTGTCCCTTTAAGGGGCACTAAAGCAAAACAGTAAATCAGTCCATAGTGATAGATCATTCTTTATGGTTATATTGCCATTTATTTCACTATCCTGGGCAGAAAATCAGACCAGAGAAATGAAGGTCAAAGTTTCATTTTTCGAATTTCGTGCTGAAAGCTCTGCTCCTAACGCAAGTATGACATCACGGATTTCAAAGTATTCTTTTGCATTTTAGCCACAGGAATTTCGCCTCCATGGAATTTCCCAAAACTTGCTCAGTTAACTCTCTCGCCACCAAAGAACGAATTTCAATTAATTATTACCAGTGAATAATTACGTGAGCCATATCAGGAGCCTTTGAAATCTATGATGTCACAGTGATTCTGCGCGGGAACTTCAAGGCACCCGAACATGCACAGTATACATATACATTGTGTGAGGAAAATGGTTTTGCCACCTGTATTTTCTTTTTGCACGTTTTCTCGCTTATCGAGCATGTCCTTGCAGTGCCTTTGATGATGCTTTTGGTATTGCGAAAGTGCGGTTTACTGGTGCGAGGAAAATGGTTTTGCTCTTTAGTGTCCCTTTAATAAAACAGAACTGCGCCATCAGTGCAACACGAGGCTGTAAACCCTATTCCTAATTAGGTCATATATGCTCTTTCTCATTAAAAAAAAAATTATTCATAGGCTGAATGTGAAAAGGAGAGATGTAAAAGTTGACACAACACAGATGCAGTACCAGTATGAACATTGGAAAGTGAGGAAATTAATATAAGGAGCGAAGGACGTACAAAATTTAGAAACTGTAGAAATGACATAGTATACTGTGCATGTTCGGCTGTCTTTTCATTTCACCTTGTACAAAGTCGCTACTGCTAGTTCAAAACTCCAGAACTATGTGAACCTGTATTTCTCACAAGCATCTGAACAAATCAATGCAAATTAACTAGCAATGTGAACATACAATGCATGTTCACAGTGCAAGCTGGTTGGATGGCTGGTTGATTGACTGACTGATCAATCGTTTGTGTCAGACATCCCAGAGCAACATTCAATATTTGTTTCACATGATAGCAAAACAGTCTTTAAATATTTTTCGCAATCTGAGGTTTCCTAATGTGCACGAAAATTGCAGCGCACAGGTAATAAAACAGCAGCAGCACAGCAGAATGTTCTTAGCATTACCAGACTACAGTAAAAAGAAGGACTAATCAAGACAGAAAACATGACTGCTTTCTGCAGAACAGCCACTGGCACCTTTAAAAATGTGCTGCGTAAGTAACTTGCAGTACTGGAAGCTTACGTTGAGGCATGCATGACAAACACCATGTTATCCTTATTTAAAGGGGCCCCGCAACACTTCTCAAACATCAAGAATGCTTACAATCTGTAGTCAAGCACCTGTGAACATGTGAACCAAATGCTACTGCACTGCATACAACAGAGAATTTACGTTACAACCTTGTGTCAAACAGGACCAAAAATTTGCTTGCTCTCTGCTTGGCAAACTATGAAGCAAGTTAGAGAAGCAGGTGCAGCAATTACTGGCTGATTTCATGGATTATTTGGTTTGATTTTTTGGGTTTTACGTCCCAAAACTATGCTATGATTTTGAGAGATTCCGTAGTGGAGGGCTCCAGAAATTCCGACCGCCTGCGGTCCTTTAACGTGCACTGACATTGCACAGTGCACGGGCCTCAACATTTTGCTTCCATCAAAATGCAGCAGCCTTGACCGTGATTCAATCCAGCCATCTTTGGATCAGCAGTCGAGTGCTATAGCCACTAGACCATCGTGGCGGGGCCGATGAATGGTATGAGGGATAAAATTCCATGTAGAACTGCAGCTTCCCACAGGACACAGCCAAGTGCTGGTACTGTGCTAATTCAAACCAGAAATAGGGAAGAATACAGTCAAAAAAGGAAAGGATAGAGAATGTTCAAGAGCACGATGCATGGCAATGTAACTCTTGGGCTGCATGTCACCCCTTGTCTAGCTTCCGGTACACTTTGACAAAGAAAGCACACATTCTGTGAGACAACTTGCTCATGCTAACATTTTGACGACAGGTGATTTGAGCGGCAACAGAGCCCAATATTAAGGTCCTTCTATGATAACTAAGAAAGGTATTGTGGGGCCCCTTCAAGTATGCTACACAGTTGCACTGGTAGAGCTGATTGATAGTCTTACCTGTACCATAAAATATCCAAGTGGAACACACAGACACCATGACTAAGAAAATCTGTTCAACTAGTAGCATGCGATTTACTACAAGTAGATAGGTACTTGTGATAAAGCTTAAAGGATACAACATGCAACACACTGCTGAAGCTCAAGAATACACAACAGGGAAGCAAAATCCAGTTACGCAAGTTAGAGAACAAATTATCTTACTGCATAAGCAAGAAGGAAGGAAATGAGCATCCTGTATTGATATTTTTAAAAGAACATGCCTGCCACTTACTCTCTTGCAGGCTGGAGAGGGACAAAACAGCAATGCAGGATCAGCCAGGGCACGTCAGCCTGTTCAGAACATGCTGCACTGTTGAGCTCACTAGCAATGCCCTAGTGTTAAATGCAGTATTTAATTAATTTTATGAACTAAAAAGTAGGCAAGAATCACAGACTGTTCCTTTAGTCCTTCCTTTCTCACAGTAGTACCTCACCAAGCGACGCTTACAGCTCTTCACTGGCAGTTGTCTTCAATAAACAAACCTAAAGGCGGAGACAGTCACGAGTCATCCTACCAAAAAGGCACTAATCAAGCTGATTATGTGCAATTGAAACTAGAGCTCACAAGATGTCTTACAAGTGACAGACACCTCAACGTGCTGAGCTCAACGAACAATAGCGTCGGCAAGTCCTGGTTCCGATAGTAACGCTGACACACTCACACTATCACTTAGTTAATGGCAAAGGTTTCATTTCTAGGTGTGCAGTGCTATTGACACTACGCTATTGTCTACTTCCCTGGAGCCTTCTGAACCACTGGCTACTGTGATTTACAGCATCCAGGAAAATAAGATGCTCTTTCCACATGGTGCATAGGCATTCGTTTTTTTTTTTTTTTTCACCCCTTTTCTCAGAAAGCTTCTTTTTTCATTTGCAATTTTCCGGGAGACATAGTTACTTGTCAGTCTGATTTCAGTAATTTTTATTTTATCCTGCTGTTAGTCTTCTAGAATTCAAACAAACATGGCTCTGAAACATCTATATATTTGTGAAGAAATAACAAAATAAATGCATATGTAACATTAAAGATTTAATCCCCTGTAACAATGAATGAAACTGACGTAGAAACACAAAACAGTTCTTCTCGCACTTAACTATTCAGGAATATGTCTGCATAATATTTACCTAGCTCGCTTTATAATATTTTCTGCCAGTCATACCAGAAACCTATGACGAAGAACATTGTGCAGAGTACTTTACCCATTATTCAAAGAAAAACTAATTTAATATTTGAAACAAGTACTGTAAATTACATATTACCTGTAAGTTCCATTACCCCAGTGGCAATAGCAATGAATGTTTTGATTAAGACCAGTGTCCCCCCACCTCTAACGAAACTGAACATATTTCCCTTCAGCATCCCTTTAAGGCTTATTAAACAGAACTAAGAACGAGGCTAGTCTATCTTGATTTGTCTTTGAATTGACTAATACAGCACAAGATACAACTTTTATGACAAAGAAGATTGAGGCACACTCGTTTGTAATGGGAGGGATACATTTATGTGCACCAAAGTCACTAAGCTGACGTGCGACACTTGTTACAAAACCACATAATTGCACATGTGATTTGTTGCACCTGAGGGTTCATGCACAAAGCTTTCATGCCTTACTTTCGGCTGGAAAAATCAGAGGGTCTGCAAGGTGACATTCTCAGCCTCAATCTCAACTGAGCACACTTCAATGTCTGCACAGTGATGTTCTCAGGCCCTATTCTTGGATACACGAACTAAAGGGCCTTGGTGTCATTGCAGCCTGTCCGCAATTTGGCAGCATGCACATGAGGGTCTCCGCAGCTATGTCTCTTTGCATCACTTTCCCGTGAACGAATCAAATTGTCCACCATACGTCAATGGCGAGATGCTGCTAGTGCTTCTCTCTGCACAGCGGCTTCTTGTACCTGACATTGCCTTCGGGCAACTGTGTGCAGAGCTTAGTGATTCACTTCAATGAGAAATTAAGGATAAGCTCATTGCAGTGGGTGGACAGCTACTGTGGTCCAATAAAAAGAGCACCTTCTTCCTCTTTCCTTGTCATCCTCTTTTCTTCCTTCTTCTGTCTTCTTCTCCTTCCTGATCCTTTGTTTACTTCCTCTTACGTTAAAGCGAAGCAATATGTGGCTAACCTCCAGGGTTTTGTGGCATCTGGGCACAGAAAAACTAGTTTCCTCAGGCTCACAAAGATGGTCATAGCGATCCATGCTCTGCCATGACACGCATGCACCTTGAGGCAACAGCCAAAAATTATTGAGATAACAAAAGAACAAGGGCCATCATATATTGATGTAAAATGGCTCATATGGTCCTGGAAAAATGCCTTCCCAGCAATGAATTCATGTTTAAAAGTGAAGCCAAGTTTACAGGGATTGTTGGTATGTCGGTCTTTGTAAGCTGGTTTTCCCACTTGGGGAAACATTCGTAAGATGGGTTCAAATTTGTCGAAAATACAAAAAATTCAGAAGTGTATGCTTGCATGTACCTGTATGCAATACAAAGAAGCACTGTCTGCATCTTTGCAGCAACTAGCACCATACATGTCTTTTCAAAGATAGTTAAGGCCTATCGAAATGGAGCAGTTGTTGCTCATATTGTAAGGGTTTGAGACTAGAGAATTTTGCGGGGAAATTGTTCTGGTGTGACACTGTAGGAGCCAATGTCCTTTTTTTTTATAGTAGCACCAACAGTGCCATAGGAAAGTTCCTACTCTTCAACATGTTCTGAACCGCAAAACTCAAGGTTAGAAATGCAAATCAACATAAGAATGAGCAGCATGGGAATCTGGGTAAGGTGCAGCTACTGCGGGTAAGATGCAGACTAGCACCTACAAAAATGTGTGTGTATTGTCTCCTACTAAGTACTCTCAGCTACAGCCTGAAAAAGCTCAACTTTACGCTCTGAATTGTGGAGACGTGAGCATGCTTGTCATTCAATGTTAAAAATAGAGGGCTGTGCACCTTTCTTTTAGATGCGAAGCAGGTTGTGGCGGGGGCTCTGTCTCTCCGTCCTGTGGCACCCAACCCCCACTGCGCATGCGAGTCCCCTCCCGCTCTCTCTCCTCTCCTACACTCCCCTCCCTTTCTCTCATCTAGGAGTCCTCCAGTCTACGGAGCGGCGCGCATGACAGGTGGTGCGACAGATGCATACTCTGCTGGGGGCAACATGGTAGTTCCGCGGTATGAAAATGACAGAGTGCGCGCGCCTCATTCTCTCTCTTGTGCAGTACTGCTATGAGCGCTCGGGCCATCACGCAAAAACCGCATCCTCTCTCTTCCCTTATACATTCTCATTCGTCCTCTCAATAAAATTACACCATCTCCCGCTCAATAAAATTACACCATCGGCCCGCTGCTTCGCATCCACACATGGTTCCCTTTAGCGGGAGATGGTGTAATTTTTCTTTGCAGCTGTTTCATTTGCTAGTCATATTTTTTACGCCCTGTGTGCCCTGTAGTGAGACTTATTAATTATAATAGGCCCAATGTTCTGAAGAGGCAAAAGGACACTGTTCCTCACAATGCACAGCTTTCAATTGTCAAAATATTAATCAATGCTTATGTCTTCATACATACTCTGCCTCAGAAAATTGTGAACAACACTGCATTTTAAATACAGTGGAACCCCGGTTTTACGATGACCAGCATTTTATGACGGATTAGTCCTGTCCCGGGGAAAGCCCTTAGACACAATGCATTAAAAACCTCAATTATACGATGCGATCTTACGCCCAACCCGCATTACACGACCCACGCGAAGCAGTGTGACCAAAACGGTGAAGAAAAGGGAAGTGCCTGCGGGTGTCTCTCGCCACACCGACTCTTTGTCACCTCTCCGCGTGCCGAGCGCTCGGGAAACCGGTTTGGTTCGTCTTCCCCTGGCCTTCCCAGCGGCCACCGGTGTCGCAAGTAGCAGCATAGAGTGGCGCGGTTGTTGTGTTCCCCCATTGTTTTCACCCTTTCCGATCAACCATCTCTCTCCCACTCTCCCGCAATCTCCCTCCTGTGATAACGAAAAGCGAAGCGGCACACACAAAGGCAGACATCGCAGCGACAACCACGAAGCAGGCGCTAACCCTAACCGTAGCAGACGACGCATGCATGGAGCACCCGCCGGCGGAGGCCACCGCGTCATTACGCGCAGCAGTAGCAGCCGCACGTCCCCCACTCGAGGAGTGCGCGCTTGGCACAATTGCAGCCCCCGGGAATCCCCCACTCATGCGCGAACCATGCTTCCCCCATGCCACCACCGCTCCCGCCGACGGCGGTGGAAAAAAGCGCACGACTTCAAGAAAAAAAAACAAAACCGAAATGGCGCTGGTCGGTTGAATGTCGCATGAACGGCGCTCGCTTGAAGTTTTGCTGTTTCAGAGCGTGTTTGAGCGGCACAGCAGCTGCCACTGCTCATAACATATTTGATATGAAGTAGTTTTAGGATGAATTAGGTGCTGAAAATTACAGGAAGGGTAGTTTATGACACATGCAGTGCGAATATGCGTTTTTCTGAAAAGTGTGTTCTTTGCAATTTTTTGACTTTCAAAGGCCGCGTGCCACGTTTCGCTACGGCTGTTGCGAATCACACCAGCGGATTGCGGCGCGCTCAAGGGCATAAATTTTTCTGTTCGGATTTTATGACGTCCGCATTTTATGATGCCTTTTCGCAGTCCCAAGAACGTCGTACAATCGGAGTTTCACTGTACCATATTTGCTTGAATATAATGGGCCATCAGATGTAACATGCACCCAATCTCCACAGGTTCAAAATAAAGATGCACTTGAATGCATTGCTGCCAGGTTTTTAAACGAACACATTGACATGCCCCTATGTTGACAGTCACAAATATAAAGACCACAGTTAGCTTTATTAGACTGGAAAATTTAGTATCTTGGCAGTTACTTTTCTTCTGTAATCCAGTTTTTCTGGCTTTAAGGTTGCTTATCAATACATCTTGATTTATTGCTGCTTCAAGAGCCGTTATCGAAACAAGTTCAACCTACATGGAGTCGCTTAAGATACTGCACAGGCAGGTTTTCGAGATCCTGATATTTTTCTCATTTATCAGTCCGTAAATAAGCTTTTGGTCAACATGCAGCTGAAGTATCAGCCTTTGTATGCTCTACTCATAGACCCCCCAAGGCCCTGATGGACATGCATTGGGCACGCAAAAATGACGTGATTCAGTTATTTACAGTATACAAAATAACTTTCTTTTGATACGAGCTTCTATAATGAAAGTGATACATCACCATTCACATTTCACCGAGAACGGATACAACGCACAAAGGTCACAGTCAAGCCTGAAATGAGCCTACGCAAGCACACAATATGTCGGCGAAGACACTACATCCGATTTCTCTGATGAGAGGCTGCTGCAATTGCCGCAAACGTGGCCTATTTTCATACTCGGCCATAATGCACAGGCAATTCTTTTATCACTTCTCTGTGGACAGGAAAGTTTGTGTTAAATTCAAGCAGACATACCTACTAATACAATTACTGTCTTCTTGCGCATCCCCCAAATGCATAAACTGATTTGCAAAAGAAGCAGTGTTATAGAAAGAGAAGGACAAAATTTGAAATGCATCTCACCTACGTTGTCCCAGTTTGGCCATGGTGGGTCCGGCAGAGTCCCAAGGAAGTCCAGCAGCTTGTTCACTGGTTGCAATATACCGCAATGACAGTAGGTGACAGGCAAAAAGATTGGCAAGTGGGTGATGGGTGAAGGAAAGGATCAATGAGGGGTTGTGGAAGGCTGGGATGCCTTGAGGCACACTGGTCCTTCACAGGTGTGGCACAGGGAGGTAGGAGCACGGGAGGAGCCTTCTCCCAGAAAGAAAATCGCAGAAGAGGAGGGTTTCTTGGGATTGTGAAGAAAAGCAGAAAAGGAATGAAACACAGCAGCAGCAGTAGGCAGCAGCGAGCCTGCCACCTCCCACCAAGCCAGTCCTTCTCGCCCCAAGCCAAGAAGACCAGGCTTCGTGAAAGTTCCTGCTCAGGGTGCAAAGAGCAGCACCGCAAGAGGAAAAAAACAAACAAAAACAGAAGTGTAATGCAGTGGTGACAACACTTTTTACTCTTTCTTCTTCTTTGAGGCAGGTAAGACAGAACTATACTCTTGCACCAACCCAATTTCTTCTCCCATTCCTTTACAGCCCCCTTATACACCAGCCTTCGTCGCGCTTGTAGCAGCATAAATGACGTCATAATCCCTGCTGCTGACCACAGTAGGCAAGGTTGAAATAAGCGAGAGACACCGTACCTGTCCCAGTGCCTTTGCCAGCCAGGAGGCAAGGGTTCCTGGCAAGATTCATCGCTCTGTGTTTGCTCAGAGGCCTGGACCAGTTGCTGAAGCTCGACAGCAGCAGCACGGGCGTCATGCAACGTTTGAAGGAAGTAACCAGAGTCCAGAGCACCAGCACGCCAGTCCTCCATACGAGTCTGTGCAGAACAAGCACAAAGAACGGAACAATGAGTCCACAGAAAGCAAAGCACTGTCTACGCACTGTACATCTTTTTGTTTAGGTACAAAAGCCCTTAATGCATGCAAACAAGAGAAATCAATGACACACCAACTATAAAACATTTACTTTTTCTACAATAGAGCGCACACAACGGTTGAACATGCTTATAATAACATGTTCAACTTCTAATAGCATGCTTATAAGCATAGTATTAGGGGTCTCTGCAGCTTATACTACTGATAAAAATATATGAAGATTGTGCATAGTCATTATGAGAATTATGAAAATTAAATTTATGAGTGCTACCATGCACCAGTATCTACTACAGTTAAACCTGAAGATAACAAATTGACAAATGCTTGAAAATTTTCATTATAAGGAGGCTTTCGTTGCATCCTAAGTACAGCACAAAAATTCGAAAAACTTAAAAAATGAAACAAAGGGGTAACTAGAGGCGTACCTAGCCCAGAACACATTTATTTCGTGGCAAAAACATGAAAGGCATAGCCCGAATCGAACTCCAAAGATTCGTGCCCATCACCATGACATCGGACACTTTCCACCAGTGCCTCACCTGACACACCTCTTCTGTAGGGATGGCCCAGTTTCCCGCAATAAATATCTTTTAAAAAATCCTGCAAAACTGCACGCAATCCGCAGTGGCTGTATTCACACACAATGAAAGCCAAGCTCCTGTGTGATGGACGGGCCATTTCTTCACTGAGGCACTCAACCTTGCAATGATGCACTTAAGTGACTGAATGCATGTACATATATAGGAGCCAACTCACACGTGTGCTTACTGAATGAAAAAAAAAAGAAAGGCGATCACAAACGACTTGATGGCTAACTAAAAAAAAAAAAAAGAGAGAAACAGACATGGTAAGCTACAGTAGTGAGTCGTGGTGCACTGGGAACATGGTACAATTTTTGGAGGGAGGAGCAAATGACAACCGCAGTGGCAAGAACCACATCACCAACTCGAGTGACACAGGAGAGTTGAGAAGGAAGTGGGGGGCCACACAGACAAGCGTCCTCTCACCTTGTGTTTAACAAGCAGCATTCTGCAGAAACAAGTCTGCCGCAGCAGCTGCGCATCATTCGCAATAACATCGCTTCACACACTGTCGTTCGTCAGCAGCTGGATCCGCGGGAGCAGATCCAGCTGCTGCTTGCGTGAAAATTCGATAATTGGGGCTAAATTACTAAGTTTTTGTAGGGGGGCATTCATTATATCAAGGGTGTCTCCCGCTGCTGCTTTGTTATACAGAGGTCACAAATACATGCCCTTCTACGGAGTTGTGGCAGGGAATTGGAAAACTTTGCAATATTGAGGAGTTCATTGTAGTATTTAGGTTCGTTATAACCATGTTTACCTCTACATTTGCAAAACAGCTGTGTCTGTTCTGCAGTTTTGCTTGAATATGTGGCAGTTCACATCTGCTAAATTTTGCTGCACATGTGTAACAATATAACCAACTGTTTATGTAACAGACCACTAGTGCGTAAAAATATGGGTGTACACAAGACGTCTCTTCGCATGGTCTTTGTCATGCAACTACATATTCCAACACATGCTTCAAAGGTCAGTATACAACCACCAATTTTACAATACTGCACAAGCTCTATGCCTACTTTATTCCCCTGAGATGAGTGCTGGCATTTCAGACATCGCGTACTAGATGTCCCCTCTAACCTATACACTGCTTCCAGCATGGTAACAGCGTCCTAGACATGACATTACCGACACAGCCAACAAGCCACATTTTGTCCCAATTGCACAACATTTCTGCCTTGTACTATGGTGAGCAATATGAAGGGGAACACAGCAACGCATGGCAACAGCCGGAAACCCAGGTATCAGTGAAACGTGGCGGCAGCCGTCAGAAACATAGTGGGGAGGGGAAGGCTGTTCTAAGAAATGTTGGCACTCTTGCCATTTGCTTGTGTGTACGAAGTGCAGGACTTGGCATTGCACCATGCCCTTGTGAGAAGAAAAAAAAAAAGAATGAAAGAAAGAGAAACGAATCCCTGCATGTTACTGCAACAATTGCCGCATCTTATCGGTAATATCAGACGGCACCGTGTTATCAGTGAAATGGCATAAGTTGCTGCTTTGTAGAAACGCCAGCGTGGTGGGAGTGCAAATAGTTAATGGAAGAGCGCCCTACTTTCCGCTTGGTTTTTCACAGCGCCATCCACTATTGCTACGAGTCAATTTCCAAACTGTTTGCCACGCATTCCTGCGTTCCCTTTCATATCGCTCACGATAGTACATTCCTTCATCTATCCCATGTGCTCACTAACACTAGACTTTCTCACAATGGCAAACCAGTTCCACAGCAAGCTCAGTAAGCTTGCAATAACTAAACACTCAGCAGTTTCTCCTACTGAACAGATGCCTACACTAACTTTCACAGTATACCATCATTGATATACCTAGCCATTTATGTTGCAAATCAAAAGGGTATGAAAATATGAGTGTGCAAAAGTGTCTTACCATGGTTTTCACCACAAGTTCAAAGTAGCTGTTTCTACATGCTATGACATCTCGCAGAGGATTTAATTGGTCTGTCAGCTGCTTGTAAGCTTCTTCAATATCCAGCTGTCACAGAGAAAGTACAAAGTTATGAAATACGTACTGTAATGTCTTCTTTTCTTACTGGCTTAGAGACTATCATTAATCACACATTCTTGGACAAAGTACACAACCAAAGGCATGACAATTAATTAGAAATAGCCTTGAAGATAGATTCTGTGACCATACACAGAAATGTGAAGAAAACACAAAGTGCACATTTGAGACTGTGAAACAGCCTGCAGTGCAATAAAGGCACATTTTATTTGACACTTTCACACGGGACCAAGAAACACTTGAATCCTTAAAAGATTTCGGTATATGAATGTACATTAAGAAGAGAAAACCTGGCACATCATATTCCAAAGCAAATTTTCACATCACATGGTGATTTTATTTGTATTTACTAAATATAGTCCTTTAACATGTTTTTCACTGAGTAAGTTAATGCCACTAAAGGTACAGTGGCCATTACCAGTAACTACAGCTATACTATGTTCAACTCATCTCATGAGCACATGCACAGACATTTCAACACATAAAATATTGCATATAAATAACTAAGTGTTATGACAGTCACATGTCTTGATGAGAGAGTGTACTATACACACTAGAAGCAACAGTACATAGCACACAACTAAATTATTTTAAATGTGGGTTCAATTGCACTTTCTTTTTAAAAAATGCAGCACCACCTACCTTAAATGTGTCCTTAGTTTCAGGCTTTGGAGATATTTCTTTTTTACTGGACTGATAGTCTTTCTTTAGTTTGACATCAACTTTCACCTCTGGTTCATCCTCAGAGTCTGAAAAATTTAACAAGCAGTAGAAGTACAACGTCACAGCAAAGCAAAATATGTTTATACGTTGCTCAATCGTACCAAGCGTTAACTTAAAATAACATGACCACGTACAGCTTGCGTTCTTAACTTTAATTTCACAGTTTTCTCATGATCTTGGTGCTCTGCAAAGCTAGGAAATTTAAGCTGCATGGCAGTCAAAGGTTACGGTGCTTAACTTGAAGAGTGCTTTCAACAGCAGTGCAACTGATAGTGAGCTTGAACCCTCCCACCACAGCATTTCATTTTTGCCAAGCTTTCAACAGCAGTGCAACTGATAGTGAGCTTGAACCCTCCCACCACAGCATTTCATTTTTGCCAATTCATTAATAAGTTATGGGTGACGAGCGACAATGGGCAATGGCAGTTATGGTAATAACAGCATGCTCCAACAGTAATAAATATTGAAATTAGGCATCTCTCAAGTTACCAGAGCGAAGGATAAAACTGGAACCAGTAAACTTTCGATTACTGAAGGTAGTTCTTTTTGGCTCCAAGGGTAATGTTTACCAGCAGTACTCCATATCAATTTCAGCACGTGCCCAGAAAAGCGGCAGCCCTTTGGAGCTACAAGGAAGTTCCACATAGGGTGATGATTGATAAGTGAGGCATTCCAGCTCCACTGCTACCAAAGAAAAAAAGAAAGTACAGTCCATATATGCCTCACCAATATACCGCATTTCAAATTTTTCAAGCAGGAGTAGCAGGAACTCTACCAGGAAGGTAAGTGCACAAAATGTTACTAGAGCCAATTGTATGTTGCCACACACTGCTAATTTCATCAGACTGGCCTTTACTATCAATTTTTCCTTTTCCCAAATATAATCAGCAAACAGTTGCATCATGATATGCTGATGCTGTGAGAAGCACATGACATGTTGCCGTGCCTGGCCGCTTTGATGAAGTGAAGCACATGTTCTCCTCCACACTCTTTCCCAGTGCACATTGTGCACCTTCATTTTTGGGGGAGCTGGCAGCAACACTACTCAAGTGCTTTACATATCAGCCATCAAGATCGCCATATGGCACTGCCTTGTGGCTTCAAAGGGCCATCATTCCCCAGTTTTACGATGAAATCAGCACTGCGAATTGTTAACACCCGAATTCTTCAAATTAACAGGGCTGGTGCAGGGAAACCTCTTCAAATTATCCAATTTAATTTACTTGGAACATGCAGAACATCACTAATTCTTGAAGTTAAGCGGTAGTTCAAGATAACCCAAGTTAAAATTATTGATGTTTTACTGTATGAAGGTATCCACTCATGACAGTGCATGTACAGTGGAACCCCGGTTTTACATCCTCCAGTTTTACGACGACCCGTATTTTACGACGGATTAGTCCGGTCCCGGCGAAAGCCCCATAGACACAATGCATTAAAAACCTCAATTATATGATGCGATCTTACGCCGAACCCGCGTTATACGACGATCCACGCGGAGCAGGGTGACCAAACGGCGAAGAAAAGGGTAGTGCCCGCGGGCGCCTTTCGTCGCACCGGCTCTTTGTGACCCCTACGCATGCCGAGCGCTCGAGAAACCAGTTCGTTTCGGCTTTCCGGTGTTGTTCGTTCGTCTTCCCCTGGCCCTCCCATCAGCCGCCGGCGCCGCGAGTAGCGGCATAGTGGCGCTGGTTGTTCTCTTCCCCCGTTCTTTTCACCCTTTCCGACCAACCATCTCTCTCCCGCTCTCCTGCGATCTCCCTCCTGTGATAACGAAAAGCGAAGCGGCACACACAAAGGCAGACATCGCGGCGACAACCACGAAGCAGGCGCTAACCCTAACTGTAGCAGACAACGCACAGAGCAGCCGCCGGAGAAGGCCACCGCGTCATCACGCGCAGCAGCCAGTAGCGGCCGCACGTTACCCCACTCTCTCGAGGAGCGCGCGCTTGGTGCAATCACAGCTTCGCATCCAAACGCGGGATACTCGAATGCCCCCGCGAGCCCCCCTAATCATGCGCGAACCATGCTTCCACCACGCCACCGCTGCTCCCGCCGACGGCTGTAGACAAAAAAAGCGCACAACTTTAAAACAAAACAAAACAAAAAAATGGCGCGCGAACTGCGCTCGCTTGAAGTTATGCTGTTTCGGAGCGTGTTTGAGCGGCACAGCAGCTGCCGCTGCTCGTAATATATTTGATATGAAGTAGCTTTAGGACGAATTAAGCGCTGAAAATTACAGGAGGGGTAGTTTATGACTCATACAGTGCAAATATGCGGGTTTCCGAAGAGCGTGCTTTTCGCGATTTTTCGACTTTCAAAGGCCGTGTTCCCGTCACACGGGCACATTGGAAGGACTTCGAGTCGATGACCTTCGAAACGTCCATAACTCTATCGACTCAAAATAAATTCTGGCACTTCTACACGGCAGTTTTGAACGGCCGTTGAGTCGCTGAGTGATTTCGCAACAACATGGCGGCAACCAAGACACACCCGCTTAAATTTTCATTCGCGCTAGTTGCTTGCTTTTCGCATTGACGGCAAGAAACAAACCTTAACTTGAGCTTTCGCTGAATCCGATGTACCAAAAGAGACAAAGTATGTGCGACGTTTTGCAGTCGTTATTCAGAAAATGTGCCGATTTTGACGTTGCTAAGCCTAAGTCCATAGCGTGAGTCTCAAAACTAGTTTGATTCATAGGCCCCAGATGGCGCTACACGCGGTGTTTCTCATCAGCTGCATGGCGCTTGTTTTTTATACCAGTGACGGTGTATTCGTTCTAGAACTAATGCAATAAAGTGAGAGCGTTGGCCTCTCGGCGCATTTCCAATATTTTTCACAGGTGTAAGATTCTACTTATTGATACAACGACATAAATGGGGCCATGGCCTCAGAGACTAACGCGCGCGGGAGCTGCTGGTGCGCCAAGTCTCGGAGTTCGCGCCGCTTCCGCTTCCGTCGTTCAATGGCCTTTGAAGTCTCGAAGGAGTTGTAGGGTGCTCCGTTGACTCGATAGACTATCGACTCGACGGCACTTCGAAACCGCCCGTTGGTTCGAAGGCCTTCGAAACGCCCGTGTGACACCATTATTAGTGTGTGCCATGTTTCGCTACGGCTGTTGCGAATCACACAAGTGAATTGCGGCGCACTCAAGGTATAAATTTTTCTGTTCAGATTTTACGACGCCCTGCACTTTACGACGATTTTTCGCGGTCCCGAGAACGTCGTATAATCGGGGTTTCACTGTAGTGTGTTTATATGCAAACAAGGTATGCTAAGGTTCTCTCACTGCTATCTGTACTTTCCATCTGGTTAAAATATATGCCACTAGACTGAAAAAAAAAGCAGCTTTATAAGGAAGTGGTGCCGGTCTGCTTATGTTTCCAACTTAATTGCATGCATCCATTCTGCACTTTCAAATAACCATGTCTTCCAAATGCTACTCACTACTTGAAGTGCTGCGGAAACATTATGCACCCTCTATTCACAAAACATTCACCGGCAGCCACATTAAACATACAACCATTTCCGTTTCCGTAAAGCTAGCTTAATTTAATTTTTGGTGTAAGCAGACAATTGTGAAACTGGGACTAGATTTACCTATTAAATTTTCTGACTGTTCCTCATACTTACACTTCCCGTGATTGCTTGAATGATAGAGGCCTCACCAATACTTAATTGCACCACAAAATAAACAAGGACTGACACTTTAAGCATGGACAGACACCAACCTGATGAACTTTCCTGTGGCATTGGTGTCATTCCTTGCTCACTGGATGAGTCAGAAGACTTGATTTCTCCTTCCTCCTCACTTGTATCACTGGACAGTTCCTTCTTCTCAGCACTAAGGTGGCCCTCATGCTTTGTACTATCTTCTTGGGCTTTCTTCTTTTGCTACAGAGCAGTGGAGATGTAACAGATGAAATGACTTGAAATGAAGGACAATATACAGCACTTAACTGAATTTGACTGTAACTGCGAAGATGCAGAAGCCACAAGTCACTGCATCTGTCTCTTAAGACAAGCAGCTTTACAGCAGCTTTATATACATCTGCAAAGGTTTTCAAGGAGCACCGACACGAAATTTTGAAGGTGACATAACTTGAAAGAGAGATTTTTATAGACACATATACTACAAGATACACATACTACACTGTGAAATATTAATGGCAAATACAGCCTAAAACATATTTAAAATGCAGAGTGCAACCGAGCCGCCAACGGAGGATCTTGTGAAGTCACATCTAAGAGGTATTTATGGAAACAAACAACGCCCATCCATGACCAGTGTGTGTTGGCCATTGCTCCTGACACTGCCATGCTGTTCACTCAACACGTATTCTCTTCTGCTACTGTATGCTCTTTCTGCCAGAAAGTTTTATTGTTGGGAGTCTCTAGTGCTAAGGGGGCCACATTTCTGCATTCTTTTGCTGTCTCCCCACCTTCTATTGTTCGCCAGAGAGTGAAGCACATACACACGGTGCCAAAAGTGGAATGTATGGCAGTTTTGTTAAGCCACTTAGTTTTGTGGGGCTGTGTGGCTAGCTGTGTTTACTAAAAACACAACCTTTCTTAGGACTTCTTGAAACCAAAGCTGCAACTGACCACCATAAGAACGTCTCTAACTAAATAACCATCGCACGCTGAAGCAAAGCAGGTTTCCAGAAGTGATGAATGGGGAAATAGCAACTTACTGCAACGGAAAAATCAAGATGCAAGAACTGTGTCAGCACTCCTTTAATGCGGTTGAGCACCTCATGGAAAATTAGCTGCCTAACCTCCACCTAGACTCATTTCATTCAGACAACATTCGACAACTGTCGCATTTTACTAGGTTAACATGTACTGAGCTTTTTTTTCCTAAATTTGTTTTGTAAGAGAGTCAGATCCACTTTAATTTGAATCAAGAAAAATACAGGTCAAGACTGCTCTAAATATATGTTTTGTCAGTGTGTTCATTTCGTTATAGCACCTTAAAATTGTATTCCAATTAAAATGTGGGTAGCCAATTTTCAGGGGCACACGGTGGATTTCGTACTTACAATATTTATACGACTGAAGTCAACTTGAATGTAGGTCAACCCCTCCCCCTCCCTAAATCACAAGTCAAAAGAAAAAACTTACTGGCGGTGCACATTTATGCTTCAATCGTAAGCCGACCCCCCAACTTGGATGTCAAACAAGTGGATCAACTTACAATCAAGTAAATATGGCAAGTAACATCTGTATATGACTCATTCAAATTTGAAAGGAATCCCTAGAAAAGGTGAGCGCGACAGGAGGCGACTAAGAGTTAAGTGGACAGATGAGATCAAGAAGTTTGCGGGGATAAATTGGTCGCAGTTACCACAGAACTGGGATAATTGGATATCTATGGGATAGGCCTTTACCATGCAATTAGTGTGGACAGGCTGGTGGTGATGGTGATGATAATGATGATGAATGGTTTGCTTTGGGACTGTCTTGGCCCCATAAAATGGCAAATGGCAATGCAAGAACATCTTGGCAATGCCTTACAAAAAGCCAACCGCATAAACGTTCTTTTCTTAGTACAAGCCATTGTAGGGTGGGAAATGTTGAAGTACAAGACGGGAATGTTGGACACAGCTATGTTGTTTCTTTCAATCTTGAGGTGTTCACAGAGCATGCCCATTTGCTAAAAATGAATCTGGTTCACTCCGATTGCAAGAGGTCCAGGATTTGACTCACTGTTGATCTCAAGCTAATTTATTGTGTGGGCGCTGCAATCTGTAACTGACCAATTTTGAGTGTAACTGTTCATAACCTACATGTGCTTCACAATAATATCTAGTCTAGCCCAGTCTCAGTTTCTAAATTTGGCTCTTTCAAAAAACAATGCTTGCCATACAGCAACGTAGAGACAAAAACTTTTTAAAGAAAAATACAGTGGCTTGGTCAACAAGCAGCACGCAACTACAAAAACCCAAGTGGGCTTTTCATTATGACAGCTTTGCAAGTGAAGAAACATTTGTTCCGGTCCAATGATGAAACTCGAAACTAATGCCTTTTCGAAGCACTCCCTCTACCTTATGAAGCTAGCAGATCGCAGCACGAGGCTGAATGAGCACTGAATATGACACACTACTTTTGTAGCATTGAACAACACAGAAGAAAGCTGGTGAAACAAAAACAACGGCCACTCAGATGTCTGTGCAGAAAACTGCACAAGAAGGGCTTCTCTGAAGAAGAGCTATCCAGCTCTTTCAACATACAGGTGCACTTAGCACCATAAACAAGCTGCCCAGGATCAAGCCAGTGAGAAGCAAAAGACGAAACAAAAATCGCACACTCACCGACTCTAACAAAGCCATGTCAAGGGCCCGAACAACATCGTCAAAATCATCCACGTCGGAATCATCCTGTGTCGTCTGTTCTTGTGGCGAGGACAACCTTTCAGTGCCAGTAGTTGTATCCGAACAAGGGGCCTGCTCCTCCGCAGCCTCTTCAGTCTCCTCTTCAGCTGTTTTCTCACCTTGACTTGCACACTCACTCAACACAAGTAACTCTGATGACCGGACAAAGCTGACTCCCACGAACGGCTTTGTTGATGGGGGCTTCTTGTCATCTGCAACTTGCATGTCCATAGCATCGCTGTCAGAGCACCCAAGGCCTCTGTGTCTCTCCTCCACATCCTCTTCGCCCGCCGCCGATCCAGCAGTGGAAGGAGGCCGGGGCTCTGCAGCAGCTACATCCACATCCATGGCGTCATCATCACTGCTGTCCGAGTCGCCGTAAGAAACCAGGTGCTGCGATCCTTTCTGTAAACAAGTGGTGTGCACATGAGCTCATTGAACCGGACAAAATGTGCAGCTTTCTCACAGCAAAATTCAAGGCCTCACAAATAACTAAACCTCTCAACAAAGCAAACTGTACAGTGTGCAACACGGCAACTCAGCTTGTGGAGGCATTAGAGGCCATATCCTGTCCAAAAATGTACCATTTCAGCTTCTGCAGCAACAAGCATTCAGGCAAACTATGGAGATTTTTTTTACCATGTCAAAAAATGGCCATAATGGTCAAGGTAATAGGTGTGCATCTAAATTCAAGTACCACACGAATGTTTCTGCATTCCTACCTCAGCAAATAATGGCAGCCACATCAAGGGTCAAACCCATGCCCTTGCTCTTAAAGCACAATGTCATAGCGACTAGGCACAATGCATCTACCTATCAATGGTTCATACAGACTGTCAACTAGCGAAAATTTGTTCATGGACAAGTTCATCCCAGTCATGCTTTGTCCTCAATAGCTGTGGTTAGCAGCTGTCATCTGTGTCCTGCCCTATTTCTTGATGAACAGATAGCAAATACGATTTAGAACAGGGAATGTCCGCAGGAGCCAACGTTTCGACAAGTCCACTTGTCGAAACACTGGCTCCTGCGACATTCCCTGTTCTAAATCGTATTTTGCTATTTGTTCATCGATTCAAACGTTCATCTTCCGCTGAGCTTCTCTTCTAGTTTGGATTACTGCCCTATGTCTGTGTGCTTCAAGGTAGGACATGAGCTCTTGCACCAAAAAATAATTTTAGAAATCAATTTTTTTTAAACTTGCACCTATTATTTTCTTTATCTGCCAGTACTCCTATTTCCTTCATTCATATTTCAGTCATAATGCTAATTTAATAACATATAGGGCACCTCATTTTTTGCTTGTGTCAGCTTTGGAATGACACATTGAATGATGCCACACTATCATTCCAGTTCCTCGAGTGCCCACCAATTGTATTCTAATAGTATTTTACAAGGGTGCATGCGTATGCACATTTGTGACTTTCCAACAATGAAGTGTCACACTTGCCTGTTTTTTTATTTTCTCAAAATACAAATTTTTCTGTGCCGGCAAGCCTTTGATCCAAATATATCAGTGGCTACAGCAGATAGAATAATTCTTCTTGCAGCATGAAGCCAAATGTTTGGAGCATGCAACATAGCAAGCAGATTTAAAATTTTGCTAGCTTAAAATTTCTTAAATTTAGCTTAGGATTTTTAGAACTTGCATATTGGGGACAACTGCATGGCCATGTTCAAAGCAATGAGATTTACTGTACTATACTATAAAGCAAGAAATAATTTGTTATAAAAATACTTGCATTGTTGTGGGTCTTGTACTTCCTGCCATTGATCCATATGTCATTTGCACTTTTTATTTGTCAATTGTCGCAACAACAGAAATTGTTTTCGTCATTACATAATGAAGTAATGAAACCACAAAAAATAACTATTTTTAGAATATCATGAATAAACAAATGAGCCTTGCCATCTTTTATTAGATTTGGATCAAGACAGATATGGTCAGCTTTAGCACCCTTGTTCCCCCTTAGGAAGGAATATGACGTAACGTAACGAGCCTGTTTTTGCATATAACTTATTGTTTTCACATAAAAGCCTGCCTCTGTCAAGCTTAGAACATCAGGTATCAGATGCTTTTGTGCTTTGCACTGTCTGGCTGACTGTGCAATGACGCTGTATGCTTTAAGTTACCACACAAATGATTTGGAGGGGGAGGAGGACCAAAAATAATCCCTATGTATGTTTACACACTCAAAGCGTACTGAAAGATGGGGTCTATACTGCATTTGGCAAATTTGCTACATGCCATGGAGCTAACCAAGGTCATTTTCTGGAAGTAAATCGTGCACATAGTCAAGGCAAATGTAATCGGAAGACAAGTGCAACAGGAAGAGGAGAGAAGCAGACATCACCTTTGCCTCCTTGTCCTGTTTTGTCTTCAGCTGTCCCGCTGTAGCCGAAGCGCTGTCATGAACGTCAGAAATGTCTTTGCTGACATCTTGAGACAACACTTTGCTCTGCACATCATTCACAGTGCTTTCAAACTGGAGCTTCCCACCAGTCATTACAGGGTAGTTCACAGCAGCTGGCTCTTTCTTAGTGGCTGAGGTTGGCACTGCCTCTCCTTTATCCTCCGTATCTTCACCCTCATCATCGGTTTCACTGTCAGGAACAGGAGAGCCAGGGTAATCCACCAGCCCAGACAATGCTGGCACCGCATCAACCAGTTGTTTCACGGGAATGACAGAATCCTCTTCGATGGCTGCAGAAGGATTTGTGCTTTCCTGTACTGCTTCACCAGCTTGCACTCCTTCAGAACTGGAAACACTGGATTCGGCTACAGGTTCACCCAATTCCATGCACTGAGATGAGGGCTCTTCCAACCTGGGACACGGTTCTTCAACTTTGGGATTCTCTGTATCACAGCGCTCCTCTCGTTTCTCGAAGAAATCATCCGGAAGCACTGGACCAATAAACGTACCAGTACTGGACTTTTCGGTTGTGATCTCGTGGGGCTCCGGCAGCTGTGGCCCAATTAAAACGGGTGGCTGATGAGATTCGAGGTCACTCGTATCTGGCAAGTGTGGCCCATACACGATTGTCTTCTCAGGCTCTGGCAAGTGTGGCCCATACGTGACCTTCTCCTCTGGCAAGTGTGGACCATACGTGACCTTCTCCTCTGGCAAGTGTGGACCATAAACTGTTACTCCCATAGAGTCTGAAGCATCTGGCAGCTGTGGGCCATACACGGGCACTTCTCTTTGAGAAGGCACAGAGTCTGGCAGCTGTGGCCCATAGGCAACAGGCGGTGGTGACTCCCTACGCGACTTCTTGGCTGCTACCTTTGCACGCTTGGCGGGGTGCATCCTCTGCCGTGCTCTACGAACTGAATACGTCTCATAGTCGCTGCCTTCAGACGAGCTGCTATCAGATGCACCATACGATGTTATTGGTATGATTGCCCTGCATAAAAAACAAGAAAAAGGAACATTTGAAAACCTAAATGAAATGTAATATTATTATTCTTTAATTTGGCACAATAGCAGAAAGCACAGTTTTGTATATGCATTGCAAGTGAACCAGATGCTTGTTATTCTGTGCTTGGTGCACAGAATACTAGATACATATGGATTCGTCCTCATTCGCCCTACCCTGCCCCTTTTGACACACAGTAATTGTCAGAAAACAAGAATTAGCAATGCTTCAGCTTCCAAGCAGAGAGAAATTTACACAGAGCAACTAATAAATGGCATACTTCATGAAACAGCAACACGCATGGGCTTACTTAATGTCCGTAGGCAGCATATGCACAAACGAAAAATAAAAAGCTGCTTATAGCTGCCACAATGTACACCAAACATGCAGGCCCTGTTTATGAGAATTACTGTAAGGATGATCCCTCCATGTACATTATACTGAAACTTGAAAGGACAGTGGGTAATGTCTCAAGAATAAAAGAGGACTCCAAGCATCGCAGGAATTGCTTAAAAGAAAAAAAGAAAGCTTTCCTAGCAAACACCTGTAGACTAAGTTATTTCACTGAACTCAGCACTAAAATATGTACAGTGCTCACGGAATTAAATGCATAAATTTAGGGCAGGAAAATGCACATATTTTGTTTCCACTGTCTTCAGTTCATGTAATGTTGGCATTATAGTGGCTCGCACAGTTACATCAGAACCAGCAGCACCTCCTTTGAAAAGATTCGAAGCAACATAACGTGGTTACCTCAAGCAATTGCACATGCCAGTTGTTATGGTTGACAGTTTTGATGTTGAGTTTCATTTTGCGAGCACATGAGCACTGTGCATAGCTACATACCCAATGACAGCTTCTTGCTTGCGCTTCTTTTTGACAGGTATTGTCGCCCTTTTACTTGGTTCAGCTGCTTCGACAGCTGCGTTGCTTTGCGCCACACTAGCATCTGATGTACTGGGCACAGATGATTCAGCTAGTTCATTCCTTCCACCTTCCATGCAGGAGGCGTCAGCAGCTTGAACGTCTGATGAAACACCGCTGTTAGGTGCGGGTTCAGCAATCGAAGGCGCTGGTGCACTGGTCGACGGTTCTGGAAGCACCTGCGCGTCCCCACTCGTGCCTGGAGTTGCAGAAGTAGCTGTGTCAGCTGCGGATCCTGGAGCAGTGGCCTCAGCATCGACAGGTTCGCCATACTGTGCCCAGTACGCCGTGTACTCAGGAGGGCAGTCCCATGTCACCTCATTGGTCAACTGATGCCAGAAGTAGGTGTAGCCAGTCGCTACATCCATGCACTCCACCCAGGGACATGCAGGAACCTCACCTTCGGCAGACGCAGCTGTATGTGTTGCGCCACCTATTACAGGAAAGAATAACAAACAAACATGTTTGCATTTTCTGGTGGAACTAATGAGGCAACCCACAACTAGTAAATCCCACAATACATTTGGTTATTCTTGTCATAAACATTCTCTGTACTTCTATGGCTCAAATAATTACATGGAGCTGTTCTTTCGCCGTACTTCTGTGTTGTACTTATCTGCACTCTAAGAGGAGCTCCTCTTTTAGCCATACGCTATAAACCTCCTGTATATGGCTAAGTATCCTATACCCTCCCCAGTTAACTACAGTGGAACCCCGTTCATACGTTTTTCAGCGGACAGGGGGGAGAAAACGTAACAGCCAGGAAAACGCAAGAGTGAGGAAAGCTCCCAACATGAATGAGAACAGGGCGGGCCGCTTTGATTTCAAACAATTTATTTCAGCAAGGTGAGCCATCTAGGTCGCCGACCGATAATCCGGACAGCCGCGCAGTACCGCTAGTGCCAACATAGGCTTATTGTGATAAAACCGGCTGATATTTCGGACGGTTTCTAGCTCTAAATTCGATAATTCGGACTCCGTTCAAGGCTGTCGAGCGCAGTGAATGGGCCGCCATTATAGCCTTCGGCGCCCCGATGAGAGAAAGTATCGCCTCAGAGATCGCAATCAAAACTGTGATCATTGAGGTTTAGTTCCAGCGTGACGCGCCAATTTTGGAGGCAAGTCGCCCCGTCACTGCGTTCACCGCATCCTGTACCGGCACCCCGCGCGTGGCTGGTCGCGTCGGGTCCGCGATCGCTCGAGCGCCTTTGCGTTCCGTCTTCAGTGCTTGTTAACCGTATTTACCCGCATAATTTGCGCCCTCGCATAATTTGCGCACCCCTGACATGTAGCCAGCAATACAAAAAAAAATTTTTTTCTCGTATATTTTGCGCTCGCCGTCCGGCCCGAACCAGCTCGCCGGCGAGCGCACGGACAGACTTTGGACTGCCGCGCGGCCGCGCCCCTCGCTGCACGGGCGAGCACAGTCATACGTAAAAGGGGCTGCAAGTGCGATGTTCCTTTTTCCGATTCTTTTCTCCAGAAGCCCCCAGAGCCCAAAGTGCGGTCGCTAGAATAAAAGCACTCGAGTGGGGGCGACGAAAACGGCTGAAGCAGAGGTCAAACGCGCCCGGCACATCTCCGTCGCTCGGAAGCGATAACATCACCCCTATCAGATCGCCTGCCGTCGAAGCGGGAAGGAAACGCACCGCCCGTCTTTCACGTGCATGAAAAGACGCAAAAGCGGGAGGGGGGGTGGGGAGTGTCGCTCTGCTGCCGAGTGATCGCATGGCTGCCGAGATAGTGCTGGCGCTATCTCGGCAGCCATCAGCGGGTGGCGATTCCTGCAAGCGTGACCAAGACTGTCAAAAGTAAAATCAAAATAGCGATGCCCGGGCGGATACGGCGTGCCAGGTTGCGACGCATCATGCGGGAAC
The DNA here is from genome assembly GCA_013339685.2 of Hyalomma asiaticum. NCBI lineage: Eukaryota > Metazoa > Arthropoda > Arachnida > Ixodida > Ixodidae > Hyalomma > Hyalomma asiaticum. Next base: position 14,144,222 of record CM023483.1, on the reverse strand, counting down.
ACGCCCACAGTTGCGACGTAACAGCGGGGTTTGCAATACATGGGACCCTATGGGAGCTATGCCGGGACCCATGAAAAACAACGTAACAGCCGGGAAAACGCAGCAGTGAGGAACGTAACAGCGGGGTTCCACTGTATATCGTAGAGCCCATTGAGCCACCCTCGGATAAGCGACATCGACGGCACGAAATTGTGCATGTTCAGCATCTGAAGCGTTACTATGATACACCTGTGCTGTGCTGCCCATAGGCCACTGGGACAGCGTCCTTTTTCGCGGGGGAGATGAGTGTACCGTAAATCAAGAAGCAGTGGGCATATGGCTTAAAGGAGAGAATGATGAGTTAGGGAACCTGGTTTCGGTGCTCATCAGCCGTGCTACCTCTCACTACTCTGCTGTGCTTATTACAAACCCTCACATCCGAAACACTTCGTGACAATGACTACATAAAGAAGGTTTAATTGTATATTAAAGAGAAAGCAAAAAAATTGGCCGCGTATCTCCGTGCTTCGCTGCAAATGCCGTCGAAAGACGATAGCCTTCTACCGGCCGTACTACATGAGTCCCGTTTCGCGTGTTTCCATTCCCCCCGAGGAGTTGCGCAAGCGAGAGGGAAAACGAAGAGACGCGAGGAGAGAATGGGACCAGCCGGAGTGGCGGGCGGCCATTCCCTGCCTTCCGCTCGGCACGATGGATGGATGGATGGATATTAGGAGCGTCCCCTTTATAACGGGGCGGTGGCCGGGCCACCAAGCTCTAGCTTTATTTCTTTTTCGTTTACAACCATTTCTTTTGCCGAATCACACATATTTTCACAACTAATTTTTTAGCGCAGCAAACCTCTCTGTGTCTCTCTCACGATGGATGGATGGATATTAGGAGCGTCCCCTTTATAACGGGGCGGTGGCCGGGCCACCAAGCTCTAGCTTTATTTCTTTTTCGTTTACAACCATTTCTTTTCCCGAATCACACATATTTCACACACAATCACACATCACAAGCGCGAGATAAGGGCGCCATCTGGCCATGGTTACGGGAAACGCAAGAAGCTTGCCTAGTACAGGAAAACGTCCGCTTTTGCGCATCCTAACAAGCACTAGGGTCTTTAGAATTACGCATCTATGTATTTTCTACTAAAGGAACACACCATCCAATACATACGTATTGATGTTGCGCCTCAGATATGCGTAATATTTGCTTTTTGGCCGACTGTGTTCAGAAGTATGAAGGTAGCCACCAGTTCAAGCTGGGTGGTCGTTGAGGAAGGGGTTCACCTTTCGCAGCAGGACAGACACTAACCCACACACACACACACACAGACGGACAGACCAAAATTTCTGCGTTGAAGTATCCCAAGAAAGGCTATCGTCTTTAAAAAGGCTATACTCTTGACAACCATGCACAATTCTGCCCCACTAAAACCAGCACAATCAGGTTTCAATACAGCAAACACAGCACGGCAAATAATCGGACACACAGAGTAATGAAGCAAACCTAAACATTCCTTGCTAGTACCAGTGCGTGATGGATACAGACTAAAAATAAAAGTAAGTGCTACAGCACCGAGACCAGCTACACTATGCAGTGTAATTAGCATATTGGCATTTCTGAAGAACCAAACATATCTTTTATAGGCACCATACCACAAAAGTATCCCACTGTATGACAATGAATGCAGCACCACACCACAAGTAAATTCAATAAAGTTTTCAACAACAACCACAAGTAAACAGAAGTTACATATTGTTAACACTATTTCATTAACTTATATGTTTATCGACCAATGCAGTCAATCCTCGATATAATGAGGTTTGCAATGTAACAAATATTTTTGTTATGGTTTCCTGCTTTCACTGAAATGCATGATTTTTTTTCCCCTCAGTTTAACAGCATGGTCTTGTGCCATAGTTTCGACACAACAAAGTTCCAGCAAGCAAAGAAAATTTAGCATACATTGTCTCAAATATTGTTTCTTTACGATAACTAAAGAATTGTCAGCATGTTTAAAAACCAAAAGACAAATCTCAATTTCAAGCTTTTTCCTTGTCAAAAGGCATGAAAGAAATATTGTGATGCACTCGTGTGACACAGAAAACATACTTGCTAGAAGCATAGTTTGTTAGACAGGATGGTAATAAGGGTATCAAAATAAGTACATCATCACACAATGCAAAAAGAAGCTGCGCTTGCAAGTTGCTCCTTTTTTTTTTTCCTTCTTTATTTAACCCCCTCACCTTTCGACTTTGGCTCCTCAGTGATCACTTCTTCAGGTGTCCCAGAAGCTGGAAGACTGCCTGGAGGAGTAGCTGTTGTGGACTGCTGATCAGGCGATTCATCTTTATGATCGTCTCCTCGTGGTTCAGCCTCGGGAGCGGATGACGAGATGGCATCAATTTCCTGAAAAACATGTGAAACTCAAGACTGAGTCAAGCTGTTGTTCGCAACAGAAAGAAAACAATAATATTTGTACCTGGAGAGGGTAGCTATGCAAGAGGCCTGTTATACCACTCCAGATGAGAAGTAGAGGTACGAACGAAAAGCCACAGGTTTTTTTTTTTTTTTTTTTTTAAGCATGCTTACAATAATACATTAGCCAAATGCAGCTTCACAGAGGCCTGTACCCCACAGGAACGCTGTTAGCAGTTTAGTGACTGGCACCCATGGCGTCCATTTCATGTGCCTTAGTGTCCTCATCTCTTGCATTCTCAAGCAACATTTTACATTGGCGCCTACATAATGTGAACAATGCTGCAATAATCATGAATGAGTGGAACATAATTATTAGAACTATGACGGCTCTTCTGTGTAAAAGGAGTAGGACTAATCAGATGCAACAACGGACACCTGCTTCCAGGACAAACCTTAAGGAGAAATGCCAAGTAACGTGGCTGATGCAATGACCACCGTCGTAGCTTAGTAGGCAGAGCATCGGACATGTTTTCCAAAGGTGTTTTCTGTCCACTTTTACATCATAGTTGCTGCACTGAAGTTAAAAACTACAATAAATGTCACCTATACCTTCCTTGGCTTCACTAGGTTGTGTATAAAAAAAAAAAAAAAAGCGAGCCCTTCATCCATTGCCCCTCTTCCATCATTTCAGGAAAACAACGAGTCTTGGGCTCGAATGACATTGTTTGGGGGGAGACAAATTACAAAGGTAGCAATGACTGGTCTCTCTTATTTCTGCTGGAGGTTGCTCTATCTGGCACAGTCCCACTGCAACGATTATATTTGCTGAACACAGCAGTGCTACACACCACATAAAAGCCACAATTTTTATGTTTTAACTCCCATGTTTGTTTTCAGGCTCTTCCCAATACATATTTGTACACTGTGACACCAAAGACAAGCAGATGCTGTTGTGAGGGTAAAGGATGTCAGCTGTGTGGAGAAATTTTTCAGTGACACTTACGCAGATAGTTTGCGTTCACAGCCTGGTGCTTGTGCTTTCTATAATCTCATGTCTCAATTACGTGCGGGTCATGCCGAGGTTAACGTAGTTGCTACCAGAGTGTAAGAGATGGTACCAGCATTCCTTTGATGGTGCTACTAGGTGAGGAGGAACCATGGATTCAATGGGCACAGGTTTGCCTCACATTTGATGTCAAGTAGTGTACTGCCCAGTCAACTTATGTGTGCTCAATGGGGAGTTCAACCAGGACTACCCTGCAGAAAGGTTCGTGTTCCTCCATTCACGAGATTACCAACAAATGACGTAGGCCCGGCGATTCTGGCAGAGGCAAACATTACTAGCTTGCTATCCAGGTGTGGCAAGTCAAACTGCCTGAATTCTGTGCCTTGTTACATCAGCATGCTATTGGTTGTGCTATTTGACTAATGGGCTGACTGACTACCATTATGTTGCTTCTGTTGAGTCTATGGCGTTGTACATGTCAGTTTTGTACTTGTAGACATCATAAAGCAGTGTGTGCACCAAGTTTCGTTTGCCTTCAACTGTTCATATCGAAGAGTTCGTTAATTTTAAATAAGCACCCCAAATTCAGACAGCCAAACAGCACCTTTACATTAAAATGCACAAGAAGTTACATGACGCATGTCAAAATAAACACCTGGTATTATAGAGCGCGAACAGGCAGCTTGTACATGTGCATGCAATACATGCAGCGCTGCGCGTGCGGCACTTTTTGAAAGTGGAATGCCCATAGTACCTCAAAATCCAATTGCGGCCCTGCGCTCCTCCCCACCCCTCTACCCCACTCATTCGGTGGTGAGCAGCGCAACATACGTACAAAAAGCCGATGCAGGCGTACGAGCACCCCTACTGTAACCTACGCACTATTGAAACGATGCACCATGATTACCTTCATGAAGTCTTCGAGCTGGTCGTCTATGGCATCTCTCGGACCGCCGTTATTCGATGCAGGCTCGTTCTTGTATGCTTCTGCAAATGATGAATCATTGAAATTTGCAGTCGCTAAAGTCACAAGTGCTCTCGCATATAAAAGTAAAGTTAGCTTGCTAAAGCAAGATGTTATGCTGGAAAAATATACCGTCATGTCCGTCGCCTTCGTCGTTATCGCCTTGACTTGATGGCTCAGCTGGACCAATCGCCGGATTCTTAGCTGGAGCTGCAGCACCCAGTACACACCGGTTAAAAATAAAACGACTCATCCGAACACTAAATCGCTATAATGAAAGCAGCTGGTCACGAAAACAGCACGACCAGCAAGCAGCAATCGTGCAAGTGCGAGCAAGAGGAGGCACTGGCGCGAGGCAAGAACGACTGCGTTTAGCGTGCGCAAGAAGGTTCGCACTTACGGGAATAAGTCCGGCTTTTCTCCTCCTTTAGCTGCAAAATCTGCCTGCGCGCTGTCCTGTCCTTTCGCTTCACCATTTTCCTGGGCGAAGAAATAATAATAATAATAAATGCGCTTATGTTACCGTAACTTGGGAGCAACGCAGTAAACAGTGGCATTGCTTTCAGCAACTGGTCTCTTTCAGCTGCATCTCCAGCAACTGGAGACGTAGCTACGAAGACAACGAAATTTTATATGAGCGATTCAGAAAAACGCGACATGCCGCAGTTCTCACTCACCTCGGGAAGCGAGAAATTGTACTCGAAGAAGAAGCTCTAATGGCTCGAATAACTACTAAACAATAACTCACCTTTTACGCACGAGAGGAAGCGAGTAGAACAGTGTGGAGTAATAACAGTAACGCCCGCCGGTTTTCGGTAGAGTGATGAAAGTAAATAGGTGATCTCTGAGGTAGGTTTACAGCAAGCGCGCTCTGGCGGTCAGGAATGACGAAATTGAAAAGGTCCAATGAAACGAGTAGTTTCGTTTGTCGCGCAAGCGCGCTGGCTGCGCGCGCGTACTGAAAGCGGACGAGAGAGCGAAAGTGAAAGCGTGCGCCGGGGAGAGCATCAGGCCTGCACAGCAGACGCCTGTATTCGTTGCAACCTGAGCGTCAGTTTATCTCGTCGCACTTGCAGTGGTCAATGGTCAACGTCGGGAATATCTACGACTGCACGTGGAAATTGGAGGTTGTCAGTGGCGCAACCGATATAGCGCACCGGCGCGGAGTTGAGCGCGTTGCAAAGCAGTTTCCTTCGCAGTGGATGAATCACACTCACCGCACCGGCCCGTGGTGTGATCGCACACCTCTTGACCGATTTGGCTTGTGGAGCGTTGCCCGAAACTGCGCAGTCCCGGTGAGTGTGCCTCTGCCAAGGGGAGCCAGAGTTGCAAAGGGCGGCACGTGAATATATTAATTGATTTCTGGGGTTTTACGTCCCGAAACAAGATATGATCATGAGTGATGCCGTAGTGGAGGACTCCGGACATTTCGACCACGCGGGGTTCTTTAACGTGCACTGACATCGCACAGTACATAAGTATATTGATTAAACAAAACGAGGTTGTGGCGCGCCCAATATTATGAGCGCGATCGTTAGAGCAACCAGATTGTTGTACATGATTATATATACAAATAGCGTACACGTCTCAATAAAGTATAGGTAACATTATTTGGAATAGACCTGCTTCTGCTTATAACGTACGTAGCGCAGCTAAGTTTGTATGACGTGATTGCTTTAATTTGCACGAGTTACATATATATTATGATCGATTCACATTGTTCCTCCGCTATATATGAGTGCGGTCACTTCAGGTGCGCCGCGGTCGGCTCGTGACACTCGGCTGCTGATCCAAAGGCCGCGGGACCGAATCTCGGCCGACGCGGCCGCATTTCGATGGAGACGAAATGCTTTAGGCCCGCGTGCTGTGCGATGTCAGTGCACATTAAACAACACCAGCTAGATGGCGAGACTTCCGGAGCCTGTCACACAATATTTGTTTGCGTCTCTCACAATCATGTGAATTTGGGACGTAAAACACTAGAAATTGTTATGACATGTGCGGTTCTGTAAAATAAAGCCGCAAATTCCCCATAACATACAGCGAGACCGGAACTCACTGATATGTCGCATTCACGCTTTTGTTTGGGGCAGAGACAAGTGGTCAGAGCACTTGCCAGAAAAATAACAGACCGAAATATCTAAACGCCTATTAGGAATTCTGCATATGAGCCTGTTAATTTGTGATGAATGCCTCAAATATATGTCATTCAGCCGTTGGTGCAGCTTGTGATACTCATACATCCACGTATGTCGCAACTACAGGAGAAACATTCCTTTCATGCAGTCACCGCACACGTCAGCCACTGATAACTATTTGTTTGTAGGTTCTGCAGACCTGGACCTCTTATGTTCTTGGCATTGTGGGAAGCCAATCTGGTGAGGCTATCAGTGGCAAGACAACATAGGTGCCAGCATAGTCTTTCCGTTATATACTTATTGGAGGTTTGGTCAGTATATCTCGCGATAGCTGGATAATGTTTGTGCCAACCGCAGATAAAATGTGGTCAGCCTGTGTGACAGACCTGTCCCGTGAGCTATGTGTGAGGAGCCATCTGAAGTTGAAACAGCAGCCGAGTGTGCAGGTGCGTGGAAGACCACATCCTTACTGCTATCATATATGTTTGCCTTATAGCCAATGGTATATTGGCTTTCATAACAACATGACTTGCCACAAGTCTTTCTGAGCTTTGCTGTTTCATAATATATATATATATATACACACACACACACACACACATACACACACATTCTGGCTACCAGCTAATACGATGTACTGCCAAGCAATCTGCATGCAAGTTGTAACTGAAAGGTGCATCTGGACCATTTTCACCGTGAGGGCAACACTGCCTTTATTTCTCAGTATTTCTCAGTGTTTGTGATTGAACGTTGCTCCAGTCTCTCTCTTGGCATACCCTGTAAAAAAAAGAAAAGAAAAAGAAAGGAAAAGACATTCTACAATGGTTTCCTTGGCCTCACTGCATTGAGACATGACCAGAACTTCTGCAGGATGATACCATTTTCTAATGTTTCAACAGACATAGCTTAGATGACAGTGAAAGCATTCTGAACGTGGCAGACTTTACCAGGTTTTAATTACTTCCTTATAATGTGACATGAATACTCACTGTCTTACATTGAATGATCTGTCCATCTGTTATCTGTCCTCCGCATGACATCCTGCCCATGTCCACTTCCTTTAATTGATATAAGGTTATCAGCTACTCCTGTCTGTTCCATGATCTATTCCACTTCTTTTTCATCTCTAAGTGTTACACCCATCATTTTTCTTTCCATTGCACACTGCATGTCCCTTAACATTTAATCGAAAGTCACAAATGAGCATGGTACATTTTTACCGTAGCTATCAAAACATTCTTGGCATTTAATTCATTACAATTAATACTGTAAATTTCAATAAAATATTAGCAGATCAATTTTTGTGGAAGTGACATTACTAGAAGCAAGTTTTTGAAGAGCGCAAGGAGGCAGAAACTCAAACAGCGTGCGTACGTGCACTTCATATGTGGCCAAACCATTTAGGCTTCCCATGCGACGGTGTGCCAAGCCTCTGCTTTTACAACCACAATCCAACCCACAATCCAACAGCACATTCATTCATAGTTATATGCAGAGATTTTAAGGCTAGATGTATTATGAAACAAGTTAAAAAGCACTGTTATTTGCTTTCTCACCACTGACGACATGTCCTTGCTGCAGTTTTGGTTTTTGCATCAGCTTGAGGTGACGCTCAAGCTCTGGAACTTATCTTGCCCATACTATGTACGCACATACACAGGGCTGCTGCTGCTGCCCAATGATCAGCAGCTGATATTTCTGGCAGACCAGTGATAAGACAGGAGTGTTTGAGTGCAGCCCTGATAAGGAAGTGTACAGAATAATGCTCGCAGGAGCGGCCTCTCAATGCTGCATGGATCAGGGCAAAGTGAGTTGCTTGGCCAGTGCATTTGTACTGTAGCTTGTGCTTGCATCATGTGAAGGTGAGAAAGCGTCGTGTTTACACAGTTTGGCAAAATCTAGGTGTGATATGTAGAGGTTTAAGAAATGTTAAAAAAAAAAAAGGGAAGCTGGTGTTGCCTACTTGACATGGCTTCATGTATCTTTATTACATATAACCTGTCTGGGGTATGCTGTTGTACCCTTTTTAGTTTTTAGTTAACACCTGTTTTGTTTTGCATTTGTTTCTTTTGTATTGTTTTTATGTTTGGTATGTTTATATACGTATACTTTGTGTAATACCCCCCTTACCCAATGCTCCCAATGGGGCCTGTAAGGTACTTTGAAATAAATAAATAAATAAAATGCAGCTGTCTCAATAGAACATTATTAATGTGCTCTTTTTTCTCAGGTGGTACAGTTGCACATAGGCCAAGGTTGCCACATGCTAAGTAACAACCACAAAACGTACTAAATGACAGTTTTTGAAGGAAATGCTAGTTCTTGATTATTCAAACAATTCTACTCCAGTTTGTGCATTACATCATAAGTTACTTACCTGATCATATTACACTGAATTTCAAAGCATTATTAAATTAGAATTCACACGTCTAGTTCTCAGGAGCTTCAATTAAAATTGATTTACTAAGGTAATCTTAGCAAAAATTCTAATAGAGATTTGTATTAGTCCAGTAAGTTTTTCTATTAGGGTTGTATTAGTCTTAAAAAAATTTTACCTGTCTTATAGGTACTTGTATTAGTCTAATACATTGTTCTGTTAGCCAGTAATCATGGTCAAAAGGTAAAAGCAAGACGCCGACCAAATAAAACTTTAAAAATAACACGACGTTTCGGCTCCCGTACGGGGGCCTTGTTCACAAATGAAGCAATGAAGGAACGGGGATTGATTAAGTACGTGCAAAAAGGTGGCGCAAGCAGCGTGCGTAAACAGAGGGAAGGGTGCCGTCATTGCGATTTAGCGTGGTATCGGTGGTTTGGATTAGTAGTGATTCGAGATGAAGTCGCGAGGTTAGATTTCTTTCAGTGGCGAGCACATGCGCACTGGCCCAGTCAATATCATGTCCCTTGGAAATGGAATGCTCAGCGAGTGCATTTGAAGACACCTTTTCTTTTTTCACGTCGTAGCAGTGTTCCTTTAGGCGCCTTTGAAAATCGCCTGTCTCGCCGATGTACACATCATCACAGTCGGTACAGGGGATGCTGTACACGACACCAGGAAACTTTTCTTTTGCTTCATTTGTGAACAAGGCCCCCGTACGGGAGCCGAAATGTCGTGTTATATTTTTTAAAGTTTTATTTGGTCGGCGTCTTGTTGCTACTTTGTATCTATGCGCTTTATAAGACTTGTTGAAATTTGTATTGGTCTAATAGATCTCGTATAAGTGTTAATTTGGCACCCATTAGCCTAATGAAATATTGGAACTCTCTTAAGCAAGCTGCCTAGAGCATTAGATAACTATAAAAGCATAAAATTTTGATTCGAGGGTTCTCCAAATTGTTTTATTAGTTCGTACAAGAATACGCAGTCAAAAATTTACACCGTTAAGGGTGTAAATGAGAAATCTAGAGATGCATAACCTTTGGCAGTTTGTCATTAGATATTAGGTGGGTTTATATTATTGAATACATGTGATACACAAGGAGGGAGGGGGTGGGGGGCTACCAGTTAGCCCACCGTAAACTGGCAGGTGTTCTGTGGATTCTTATTTTGTAATTGCGCAGAACAGTAATTTACCCACTGGCACCACTTGGCAGGTGAAGAACCTGAAGGACATACATGCATATACGGGATTGTCGGTGTACGGTTGTGAAAGATGAGTGTTCTATGTTGTACATTAGTTTGAAATAGTTGAGTGTGTGTTTGCATGTGTGATGTTCCTGTGATGTCATGTCATTGGGTAATGTCTGATCAAAAATGCTGATGAAGTTAAATGCTGTGCAACTCACAGTGTGATCACAAAGTACATCCTCCATTTTTGATACACACCCCAACCAAGGGGTGTACCTGCACACTCAAAGACATTGTCACCCATGGGGTGTCATTTACAACCTTAAGTGAGTTCACATTTTTGGAGTACAGTGCAGGATTTTTTAAAATTCTTATTAGACTCACCTATTAGCCTGATCCATCTAGGTTATTAGCATAGTCGTATTTTGTTTTTCTATAAGTCTTACACAAGCTATTAGTCTAATACTAATTTTCCTTTAGAATTTTTGCTAGGGAATGCACAGAGAAATTGCAGGCAGAGCCAATAATGACATTCCAGCAAAAGGAAGAGTAAAAAAGAGAATGTGTACTGTCAAAAGTGCATCATCGAAGCTCATACCGGTCCAGACACAGCTGGTTGGGCGTGACAGAGTTCCTTATATCAATGTTATCGTGAAACTGCAGGGCTTGTGATGGTCATTGCATACAAACAGCACATGCAAGGTTGGCAGACACAACTCTGCCAGCTGTTTTGTTTTATTGTGTTTTTATTTCCCCCTTCGACAGGAACATGAAGTACCGTATCTTTGCATTCAATGACTGGACCTTGTGACTTGGACAGGGTCACTTTCTTTCTTTCTCTCTGCTGGATTTTTGCTCTTTTTTTTCCTGTTCCTTTAAAATAGCAGAAGATGTCACATGTGTGGCTTGTCCCTCTGATTTATGATGGATGGTACTTTCACAAAGTAAGGTGGCCACCTTGCCTTTTTTTTTTTTTTTTTTTAATTGCAAGTTACGAAAGATCAGGGCGCGCTGTTAGGTCCGCTGAAACCGCAAAGGGCGGTAAGTAGAGTTCATTAAAACATCCCATAACCTGAAGTTTATTGTTGCAATGGTCAATAAGGTCTGTAAGTGTAAATGACGACCACAGTTCATGTCGGCAGTGAGTCACACATTTTTAGTGTACACCACAAAATATGAAGCTTTATGATGCACATCTAGTAAATTCTTTTTGAGCTCCTACGTCTATTTCAATTGCTCAAAGAAGTTAACTTATCACTGATTGAAGATGTAGCATAAAACTTTCAGTTTAAGCTGCATTAATAATATACCAATTATAAATAATAAGTTTTAAGCTAAGAAACATGGTTGTGATCTTCAGAAATGGCCTTGCGGTTAGTTGCCATGTTAAATAGGAGCTCGCCAGTTACATTACATAGTTTGGTTTTGTACATGGTTCAATTACAACATTACAAGTACCCACCTATAAAGTGAAGCTTAGATGCTTTTTATGTGTGCTCAGTCAGTTATGTGTGCACATCCTTCATGTTAAGGTCAAACGATTATTTGAGCATTTTACTATATGTACCAGGTATGGTTGGAATCCTTTGTGTACAAGAAGCTCAATGCATTTATTCTGTCTAATGCACCATTTTTAGTTTAAGCTTACACTAGTGGTTCTCACTTTTACTTAGTCTCATGTGTTTTTTGTTATTGCATTAATGTGGATTTGGCTGTGATTCAATTGCAGTTTTCATGTAGCACTGCCGCATGCTTTTCTGTTTAACTTCACTGGAACAGTGAATTTGGGTCCTGGTGAGAATAGTGTTTGGCAAAGTTTTTGTGTAAATATACGGTTACAGTTATGAACTATTTTATAAACACTTCTAAAAGATTTTCAAGTAACACATCATTACAACACACACATACACACGCGAAAAAAGAGGAAAAAAATCTCAGAAGGAAAGAGACCAGTGGCGACATATTTAACGAGCACATGGTCCCTTTATACCATCAAACCTTGTTACAACAAACTCGATATTACACAGAAACAGCTTTGTTGTATCTGATAACTCATCATAAATGTTTATTTCGAACACTGTTTTAATAGCATCGCTATTTTTTACTTACTATGATTTGTGGGGTTTAAGTGATTTGTGGGGTTTAACGTCCCAAAACCAGTTCTGATTATGAGAGATGCCGTAGTGGAGGGCTCCGGAAATTTCGACCACCTGGGGTTCTCGTGCACTGACATCGCTATTTTCACTTAATTCATTATTGTAGCTGCATTCATTCTATCAAGGTTGACTGTATAGACATTTGGTCTTGCAGCATTGATCATAAAATACACTACACTCACAATAACTTGCATATAGGTGAGGTGATGCTAAAATGATGGTTTGGCTACCAAGGTTTCAGGGCACCCCTACAAGGAATCACAGACTTTAGTTAACTTAAAAATGTTTTGCTTTCTGGAGATACACAAACGGCAGCCAAGAACAGATAATCTGAAGCCTTCACGGATATAAACAGCAGCTTAACAGAAAAATTTTGTACATTTATAGGCAGGTGTTTACATTAAGTGAGGCCATTGAATGTCACAGCTGACTTTTCATTATCACGAGTTAGCTGGATTTTACATATATCTGCTCATAAAAATATTCCATATTGTGCACATTTGGTCAGGAATTAGGGCAGACTTCTCCTTTGCCCTCACATTAAAACCTTCAGATAATCCAATAAAAATCTGTGCTTCTCAGAAATTTGATTGCATTAACGTAGACATTACATTTCGCTATCTATTTTCAGTGACCTTCTGAAAAGCTGCCAATGGTTCTCCCTTACTCGAGGACAGAGCGACAGGACACGCTGGTGGAAATATGCAGGAGCCACAAAGTGTCGACAGTGCCTCCATGCTATCAGATGCTGGAGAGAACAAAGAAACACAACCACCACACACAACCAGTGCAGCTGGTGTTCCAAGAACTTCAGAAGGAAGCACTGAAGCACCACAAGATCCCTCAGATATTTCAACCACAGCCGAGGTTAAACCTCACAGACCAACAGACAGCAGCCAAGTTGAGGCGGCGTCAGTTCCGCTTCAGCCCAAATATCAAGTACAGGCTGGGGTTAATGAAGCAGAGCAAGTTTCGATGAATAAGACAAAACAGGAATCAAGCACAAATGAAATGAGTTCAGGGCAGATGCCTGATCCAAAGCGTACACAAGCCCTTCCCCAGCCGCAACAGCCTATGGCTGCGCAGTCCTAGAAGCCCAGGAGATGCTGGTCCAAATGAGTCTCTACCAGCTGATGAAGTCCAGCATTCTACGGACATTGTACAAATCACTGTTGAAATGGAAAATCAACAAACTGGTCCAAGCCAGTCAGGAATGTTAGAGCGTAGCGCATCTGACACTGAAATCTGCAGTTCATCTAATGCAGTGAAGGGCATGGATCTTGACGCTGTTTTTTCAAAGTCACTCGAGTGCGTTGCTGTGCCTGCCGTGCAAGGTGGGATAGATAATGACATTTCCAAACGGCCTCATCATCACCGTGGAGCCATGATGAGGTCTCGGACACTGTCAGTTGTGTCTCTGTTGTCCAGCCGTGGCACTGCGAAGTTTCGTCTGTCAAGAACCCAAAAACTCACTTTGTTCTGTCTTTGTTTGGTCAACTTCACAAGCTACATCAGTTATTCTGTGATTGCACCATTCTACCCCCAAGAGGCAAGTGGGCTGTTTTTTTTTTTCTTTATCCCATTTTATTTTTTCTTCGTTATTTGCTTAGCTTGAAAGCATGTTTTTCACAGTATCTCCATGAACACTTCTTCTCGGGGAGTCTCAAGTCATAGTCCAGCTGTGGCCAGACAGTCGTAGTCAGAAAGCTATAGCTTTCTGACTACAACTGAAGTATTAACATACCATACACATCATGCCTGCACAATTATGCACATGTGCACATACACACAGTGAAAGAGAGTTATTCTCTTCAACAAATGATAGTACATTGAAGATAACCACAATCCAACTGCAGCTATAGAAAACCTTAAGTTAATGTATATAAAACTTATGTATGGCCATGCATCTGTACATCTGCTGTCAATTCATCTTGAATCTGAGGCTCCAGCAGTTTAAAAGTAGCATGTGTCATCGCATAAACATAATCCACACATCAATGCAAGTGATCAAATATAACTGTGTTGAGGTGCATTCCACATTCTTTTTTGGCTTAGCAAATCTGAATAGTGCCAATATAGCAGTACTGTTTCGAAATATACATAGGATATTCCATTGGTTAACAGCATTACATATGCACAATGGTGCTTGCAGGCAGCTTTCAAGGGAATGCGAGAAGCCGTGTCTGGATTTGTCTTCAGTGTTTATGCATTGACAATGATGATCTTTGCACCCATTTTTGGAAAACTGGTAAGCTCTACATCTATCATGTCAATACAGCCAGAAAATATGCAGTAGGCTCCAATGCATGTAGAACCTGACAAACTTAGCATGATAGTTCTGAGTGCAATTTCTTTACAACCAAACTAGCACATTATGTGCACGTAATCAAAGTAAAGTTAATTCATTTTACCATTAATTCATTTTATCACTGTGACCTTGCAAACTGCTATTAACGACTGTGTGCTTCAGTCGCCACTTGCATTTCTTTTTTACCTTTATTTCTTCTGGGCTTCAGCAAATAAAAAGATGAGCACCAAGTCTGAACCTCACTGCTGGCGTTTCCAAGTGTTCACGTTTAACTGGTGTGTTCAATTTAACTACGGCATGAGAATAAAAATATGCTACTAGCATAACTATGTTTTTAATTCTTCTCATACGAAGCTTAAAAGCTAGCTAATTTAGATATTACTAATGAGTACATTACCCACGCAAAACTTACTGCTACTTTTGCAGGTACCCATCTTAGGAGCAAAAGTCATATTCTTCACTGGCATTTTATGTGCTGGAGGAGCAAATATCATGTTTGGGTAAGAATTTTTATTAAGTATGAAGTATATAAAACACTGTGTCCAGAAAAATTCACAAGCAGAGTAAAAATGCCACAACTACATATGCACAAATGCATCAACATAACTTGAGTCAAGATTTCTAAGGCTGTGCCAATGTGCTGTAGGAGGAGAGAAATGCATTGTCGACTTTGCTGCAGAGCAAGTCACGCAATTTCTTTATTATTGAATCTAAGTCATAATTAGTCCAGATGAATTTGTAACACTTGCAATCATTAGGAAAATCTTATGACAAAAAAATTTGGGGATGATCTGAGAAACCTCTTGATTCAACATTTTATTAACTTTCTTGTCATGCAAAATCTTCCATGTGAAAATACTGCACATGCTACTGGTTCTCATGCTCGGCGTAAAATATGAAAAAAAGAAAGAATTTAACCACCCGCAAGTGGATTGCAATGACAATGGTTTAAAAGAATATGCTGTGCATAAACAGTTTTTACTGCTGCTGAGTCATTGATAAAGCAGCAACAAAATCATCACGAGTGAAAATAGAACCACCAACAAGTCTTGATTGCATTGCTGAAGGCAAGATGCCTAGCAGTCAGTGTTGGTGGTAGGCATCTCAAGAACCCGATATTGTTGCTGTGTCACTTTCTTAACGGCACTTCACTAACACAAACGCATTGTCTGCCAATGTGAAATTTGAGGGAATGAAGTTGCATTGCAGGGTTAGACAATAACAAAATATGAGGTTTGTGATGCTGGCAGCCATTTATTGCCTACAGCCTACAATGTGCAAGTGTTACACGCTGTGCACAGCTTCAGTGACCTTTATTTTTCTGTTAGTTTACACTGACAGTACTATATTGACACACCTGGAGTTATAAAATAATCAACCTGATGTGTTTTGTGTGCATATTGCTTTTTCAGTGTCCTTGACTTGGCAGAAAACACGCTCGTCTTCACCGTGCTGTCATTTCTTATCCGCATTCTAGAAGCAATTGGAGCTGCAGCTTTCTCCACAGCATCATACTCAATAGTCCTTCATGTGTACCCTGACCACATCAGTACTGTCTTTGTAAGTACAGAATATTATACGGACGACATAAATGTGTCTTAAATGTTATCTGTTATCCTAGTTCACAGTGTACCCACGTGTTGTTGCTCTAGTGACGCTAATGCAGCTCACGCAAGTCAAGTTGCCATGTAACACAACTTCTTTAATGTAATGCCCAGTATAACAGTAAGACTGTGTCACTAGTATTTGAAAGCCCACTAATAATATAATTTTTCTCCCTGTGCATTAATGTCACTGCAACATGTTATTATCAATAAGAGAAAGCCACCTTTCAACACCAAACCTGAACCACACATACATTTGCAAATGTGCACATGTACACTCACAGGTGCACTTGCAAGCAAGTATGCTAGTGCAAGCGAGTTTGTAGGCAAGCTTGCGAGTGCCTAAAAATAAGCATGCTATTGAATGTCCACTAGTATGCTCATTATGCATGCATGCACTAGCACCATCTCCACATGTGCAGGCACATGAGCACATGTGCATGCTCACCCACATTTGAAAGTGTGCATGTGGTTCAGGCTTTAGTTCTGCATTAGAGAAACCAGGAGGTCTTGCATAATGCAGCATTGGCAGTGACATTATGTTTGTGCAACTACACTCATAACTTCAGTTTGTAAATGAAAGATAGCTCATTCATGTCGACAGTTCCTTATTCCTTTCACTGCTAATACCGGGATGAACTCGAGTGGCCACACTCATACAAGCCCTACCAATCCTGAGTACACCTGTTTTGCATTTTTGGACCACTCCCTATCACTCGTGAGGCGACCCTTGCTTAGAAAAGTAATGTGGGCTTGTCCTGCCATCTATGGCGAAGACATATAAACAAAGATAACTTGTAGTAAAGTTTCAGACAATAGATAATAGACAATAGACATTAGAATGCATGTTTCTACATCAACATTGATTCGCATCTGTTTATCAGCATCTCAGCAGCTCAGTCGTGGCGAGTTAGCATGCTACACACGTGTGCTATTCGACAGGCAAATAAATGCAGGAGCTAGGATTCCACTCTATAAATGCTCTCTAAACTATATGGCATCTAAATTAGTAACTAATTACTGTTAATTAGGTAATTGTTAATTTACCCATGCTTAGTAAATGTTTTTATTTAATGAGATAATAATAAATATGTCTATATGACTGGAGGAACATGCTACCGCTAGCACGAACAGTCCACATAACATGAAAAAGAAACCTGGCTGGGGTTGTGGCACAGTATATACAAAACAAAAAAAAAAGGGAGAACATGGCACTGAAAGGGCTAAATGTTTAATGTTCAAACAATTGTCAAGCGATAGTATTACTTAGAGACATTTCTTTTTTTATCTGCCATTTCAGGGTATTATTGAAACATCAGTTGGTGTTGGAATGAGTATTGGCCCAGCACTAGGCGGTGCTCTCTACAGCGTAAGTAAGCTGCTGTATACTTTTTTCTACAGACTGAGACGGTGCCTTCAGCAAGCGTCGAAAGTTTATGGTGTGGTCAGTGACAAGCAGTGAAATACTGCTGCTTTTTGCTGTCAAGGCACTGCAGTAGGATAGCATCAGCTAACAGCTGTGCAGAACGGCTGCACACATTTTCTAAAACTGGAGCAGTCTATGTCCAGATTAATTTACCTGTACCATGCATCCAATGTGGATCTTTCATAGGAGCCATATGCCACACATCTATGTTGCTTTTTGAGA
Source organism: Hyalomma asiaticum (assembly GCA_013339685.2). Lineage (NCBI taxonomy): Eukaryota > Metazoa > Arthropoda > Arachnida > Ixodida > Ixodidae > Hyalomma > Hyalomma asiaticum. The sequence goes on along the minus strand of CM023483.1, from coordinate 14,126,424 downwards.
ACAATGGACTAACCAGTCATTGTGCTGATACTTTAGGTATCCAAAGAGAGGAACATGTAAATGACGGCTACTAAGTGTGGTGTTAAAATATTTATTCTCCTCCTTCTTAGGTTGGTGGCTTTGGACTTCCATTTTACATACTGGGAACCTGTGTCCTGTTAACATTCCCGGTATGCTGGTTTATCATGAGGGATATACAAGGTATAAATTCACAGCTACTTCACATACAAACAATCTAATGCAGGTGCTAGTGATACAATTGGAGGTATTTCAGAGAGTGCTTGTATGTGTTCATGCATGTATGTAGCCATTTTAACAGCATTTGTAGCTCAAGCTTTTGATTTCCCATTTAAAGATAATTAAATATAACTTTTGTCAGTGGGGTAAGCTTTGAACACAGACGTGCCTGTGGCACATAGCAAGCAGTCTCACCGAGCATAACATACTGGTTTCTCAGATACCTGTACAGGGTATGTTTCCTGCATAAGTGACCTCATTGAGTGGAGGCAGCTTGAATTCAAGGAGGATTATTCAGTAACATAATTTTAATATTCTCCAGAAACTAAAGCAGCTTTTCACAAAGAATAAATATCACAATTTTACTTGAGGGGTAATCGGTTGGTCTAGATAGGTTCAGTGTTTGCCTCTCATGGCCCTTAGAAGTTCTAAATACCTAGAGAACACTATTTCTTTTAGCATTGTGTACTGCACTATGCGTTCATTGTGGTAGCCAGCTGAGTGCACTGTTAATAGGTACAACACCGGAGTTCACAGGTGAATATCATAGAGTCTGAGTAAAGGTGGATGGAGGAGGTTTGTTTATAAACTCATTCTCTCTCTTTGCGATCTTGCTTTTCATGTTTTCATGTTACAATACCACAAGTAACTTCCCCTATGCTTTCCTAGGCTTCATTGTCTGTTTGCTCATTAAGTTGTTTCTAACAAATAAAGAACGAGCCCTTGACCCTTCCCTTTCGTTACTGAAAATTTTAGCTATACAGTAGAAGTTGTTAAGCATCCAGTAGGGATCGCTTTACCACAATATTTTTCAGGTCAGATCATCCTTAGCAGACATAATGTTCGAAGTGCAGAGAAACCATGATTCCAGGACGTAAAGGTCTCTGGCCACTTGCTGATGCTGCTGCATGAAATACATGTCGCTGGGCTCACCACAGCTTGTCCCCTCCCAGGAGGCAGCCACCAGAAATGGCACCTCCTGATTCGTTTGCGCAGGTATGCGGCATCACTATGAGTATGAGTGATGTCACGTACCGTCACACCGGTGCAGTGTCATTCCCACCACCTTAGAGCAGTGCACACACGAGGTGGAGAATTAACGTTTGGTTTGCAATTTCAGTGCTTTCCACAGCGCATAGCAATGTAATTCTTGGCAGATGCAATTGTGAGTGTGCAATATATGCACTACGCTCGTCAGCTCAAAATGGCCAGACCTGGTGAGGAGCTGTTTAGAACTTGAAGCTCTCAGCGTAATTTTTTTGTTGCCCAAAGGTACTACTGACAAAGAAAACACTGTTCAGTGTCAATATGTTAAGCAGTGATCATGCCGTGTACAGATGCACTTTCTTTCTATTTGTCTTGTACTTACAGTGCAAGCACTAGAAACAAGAAAAGAATCATATTTTACCCTCCTCAGAATACCACAAGTAATCCTCGTCTCATTAATTTTGGTCGTCGGCTCTCAGTCACAGGGTTTTGTTGAGCCAACATTGGAGCCCCATATGAGACAGGTGAGACAGCTTTGCAAGACTTAATGCACAAATAATTTAATGTGCTTGTGTTGTACTAATGCATGAGCACCACTGTTGATTGTGACTCTTTCTTAAATTATTACACTTGCTCAGTACACAAGGTAAATAACTGAGCACATAGCTATTACAGCATCAGTCATCCTTAACAAAATATTTCAGCCTAGCAAAGACAACAATAATCATTATAACTTAAAGTTGAAATGATAAGTGTGGCAGCTGTAGCTGCACTCAGCTGTGTTTCATTCTTCACTGTGCCACTGGTCTCATTATTGTAAGAGAACTCAGTTTACTGTATACTGTACAAGCCTTCATGTATTCAGCCTGTCGTGGTTGTATTTAAACAAGCTTTCAAAAACAGTGGCCACGTTAAGATGCAAGAGCTGAAATAGTGAAGATTAACAATGTAGCCTATGCCTTGTAATTTGTTACACTTCACTTGCTATGTGTGTTACTTCTTTGTCTTTTTCAGGCAATTCGATGTGGACACCAGCATTGTTGGCAGCTTTTTTCTAGTGATGTCAGCCATTTTTTCCATATGCTCTCCTCTTGTCGGCTTCATATGTATGAAGACAGTAAGTCACACATTAAAACTTCAACGTTTGGTTGTAACACAGTAGCTACAGTAAATATGAATGTGCTGATTCGAGAAATGTGATATTTTCATCATGTTTTTAATCTTACTGTGACTAGAAGCAGCATAGGGAAGTCTTGCTAAGGATCTATTGCACTTGGTTGCAGCAGGGCACCAACACAACTGGTCATATTTTTGTCATAATGCAAAAATGTATTCTTAGGGTAAAAATATGAAAAAAATATTACTGTGATCGACAGATAGCACATATGAGTATGCAGTGCATTTATTGGAAATGATTCTTGACAGAAGTGTCAGTGTGTTTGTTTGTAGTTCTTCATTGTGAGAATATTTTTGGTGCAATATCAAGCATAAATGATGACAAGGTTCAGGGTGAGAGGACATGTGACAGAAAGCCGGGGTGAGGTTGAATTGTGCTGGGTATGTGGGGCATACACCCAGCACAATTCAACCTCACCCCAGAAAACTACAGGCCAAGAAATCTTATCTAGCCATGTTCAGAGATCATCACAGTAAATGGGAGATTCCAAAGGTGGTGAAAATCTGCTGGTGCGACAGTGTGAGATTACCTTTGAATACTGCCAGGAAATCATCACACTGAAAAATAACTTTCTTGACAGCATTCAAGTGGCATGCAGCCTCTTGCGCGCTTGTGTCCAATGTCTACAGTAGGCAACCATTGAGGAATGGCTCGTAGCCAGTGCCAGCACAAATACCTTCCGCACAAAGTGCTTATTGTTAAAGGAGACAACAGTAGGACGGAGATAGGACAGCAGGTCATGGAAACTGCCAGTATTGACACCTTACTGTTTCCAAAACCTTGTTGCACCATACTTGCAAACTGTGTATGAGCAAACTGTGTTGAAACACGAACATCTACCAACAATAGAGGGTGGACCAAGAAGAAGGTCGCTGGTGGAAAACAACATTGCGGCCACAATGGCACATAGTTTACCCAGTAGCTCTATGGTTGTACAGCTGCCAAGTGCCCTGTCCTGCAGCACTGCAAATGTGCAGGAAAAATGAAAGTGCTTGAACGCTGAAGGTGGCACTGTGTCTTAGTTAGAAGTTTTGGGCTTGGAGATCATTAATCTTTAGGCAAAACCTTCTAAATGAGTCACTGAGCATGAAAAGCAAGAAGCCTTAAACATAGCAATGACTTTCACAATGCCTTATGTAATTATTTGGACGACACATGAGCAGTAAATCAATGCATAAGTGCACTTGTTTGAAGAGACACGAGATCAACTTCACCCATGCTGTGACTTGTTATCATGCATGTTTTGTTTTCATGCTTTCTTTCGCCCTTCTACTGGCACTCTTTTCCACAGTACTGTGCCTTATAAATAAGGAAATAAGGTAAACAAAAATAAAATAGTTGTTTTCACTGCTGTCACACTAAACAAGGTCAGAAAGTTGACAAAACCACTGAAATCAAGTTACTCATTCCTGCATACATCGCTTAATAAACACTTAATATGCAAAATTATGCATATGCCTCTTCAGTAAAATCAGCAATCATGGCCAGGAAAGTTTAGAATGGCTTAATAATAAAAGTTTGCCTAAAATGCAAAAAAATCTTCAGTTGCAGCATTTGTATGTCATACTGTGCTGTAAAAAGACATCTAAAAAAAAAGAGAAATATGTATTTCTCTTCTTTTTTCTCTGCTTCTTGTGTGTAGGAACAACGGATCCCAATTATGATTATTGGCTTGATCATAATGGCTGGCGCACAGATGTTCATGGGGCCAGCACCATTTTTGGGCATCCCAAGGTAAAGCCATTGACACTGCATTGTTCCTCAAAGGTGCCGTGGGCATTTTTTTTTTTTTTTACTTTTCAAGAATTTCTACTATAACTGCCAAACTCTGTTTATTAGAAGCTGCTAGCAGAGTCAGCATCTTTTGGAAACATGTTTGTTTAAATGTCATTCTGAAGCACTGAAGTACATCTTCGTAACATAAATGTGAATGTCCACACACAGTAAAAAAATGTGAAGGGCACAGACCCACCCACATTTGCACTTGTGATGTGCCCATGAAAGATGCTCGCAGTTTTCTTTCCTTTGAACATGTTTGCACACTTCCATTACGATGACTAGCACTTTACCAGGGACACATGGACGAAATTGTACAATGCCGGGACGTGGCAGAACACCATGGCGGCCCTGTAACTACGGTAACCTTACAGCACAACAGCAGTTGGAGCAGTGGTTTTGGAAATGACAATATGCATTGGCAAGTGCTGTCATAGTTGGCTCGGTATAAAGAGAGAAACCAGAGCAACCAACTCAAACATGCATGCTTAGAAAGCATTGGGTGCTATCTCACATGAACACAAGAGAAAACAAAAAAGAAGACAACTGTTGATTGTGACCGAAAGTACAAAGATAAGCCACTTTATGGTGTTTCCGAAAAAGAAAGACATAGGTACCTTTAATTTATTGAACTCATACCAAGCGAATGAAACATTACCGAGGATGTTTTCACTATCATGAAATCAACCAATACCATGTCTGTGCCCCTCACTGTGTAGCCTGTACCCAGAATGACATAAATTGCCTAGTTGAGAGTCAGCAGCTTCCAGCTATTTATGAAACTTGCAAGGTTGCAAATTCCCTGCTACATGCAATGCAATAATATTTGGCTCACGTGATCACAGGAACCTTGACTACTGATTGGCAGCATTTCCTGGAAATGTTCAGAAAGTCTTGTAGGGCCTTTTTTTAAAGAACATCAAAGCATCGCTAGGCTTTAAGGTTGTGAGTGTAGCTCACATTATGTTTTGTATCTCATTTAAACAATGCATTGTGCACTTTTGTTTCAGCAACCTCTGGGCCACTTTGGCCACAGTCGCCGTCCTTGGGGCCTCTTTCGCTTTTGCCTATGTTCCCACAATGGAGAGCATGATTCGAGCTGCAACGTAAGTTATACGCTTCTAATGACACTTCTAATACACAATGCTTCTAATACGCAATGTAAGTTATACACTTCTAAAGTACAACATGTGTCATCAAGTCTTGGTGAATATATGGTATCCATATTAAAATCATATCCCTCAGTATTGTAGTAACAGTAGTCACATTCTGTGAGACCGTAATATAAATTAGCTAACATACGCTTACAATTACAACAATGCTTTCTTCTGGTTACTGACGACGTGTACCAATATGTATTAAGCCCATTTGTGAGCCACGTGAACAGTGCTGAAGTTTACTGCTGAAGTGCACTTGCACATTCTGGTTTTCTGAAGATACTAATAGGCCAAACGGAACAAGAAGTGCCCATATGACTATTTAAAACCAAAATGTGGAGCTACTACACGACCAGCTTTTGACCGTGCCACAGCCTCAAAATTTCTAATACAAGTCGAAGGACTTCGAGATTTTTTTCTACACTGATTTGCTCACGTTTTATTTTTGAAGTGCCTATCAATACCCTATCATCATTTCCTTTTTCTTTCCTTTCCCTTATGTTAACAATCATACTCCTGGCATTGCATCTTCAATTGCAGGCTTTCTTCAAATTAAAATCTTGTATACATTTTATTCTATTGCAGTTCTGGTGGAATGGAAGAGGACATTGGAACATATGCCCTTGTATCTGGCTGGTGGAACTCTATGTATTCTTTGGGGTATGTTTGGGACATATATGAGCTTTGTTTTCTAAAACACAGTCCTCCCACATCAGCTACTTGGGCAAATGCCTCATACAGTAAAAAGTTAGTGCTCTTAGTTTCCAGTGGTCCTATAGGACAGCACACATCACCAAGAGTGGTTCAGGAAACAGACAATGTTTGTCGTTTGTCTCATTGCACGCACTGATGTAAAAAAATGAAGAAGAAAAAAAGGGAGTTCAGTATGTCACACCTACAGCCAAGTGTGAAACAGCACCAGAAGGCACAATGACACAAGTCAGCTGCTAAGCACTCCTACACATTCAGCAGATAGCAGAAAAGTATATGGCATACAAAAGCAGTCTACAACAATGTTCTAGTAAAGCCACTAGTTGCTTAAGCATCCCTAAAGTAAAAAAACTGCTTGAAATAGCCACCCTGCCAGTGGCTGTTGGCTAAGAGCACACTTATTTAACCATGTAATAAGCATAACAGTTGTCACTCATATGCCTTATGTAAAGGAAACGAGAGGAGAAAGACTAACGCAAATTCAGTTATGCACTTGCCCAAACAAAGCATTGAGTGCCAAAGTTAAAATTCGTCACTATTTGTTACTGAGAGAGAGAGAGAGAGAGATGATGGGCGGAAGGCAGGGAGGTTAACCGGAAAAGAAAATATCCAGTTTGCTACCCTGCACTGAGGAAGGGGTGAAGGGAGACAGAAAGGGATGGAAAAAGAATAAAGAAAGAAAGAGAGAGGTCAAATCGCACACACACACAAGCAAGGCATGTGTCAGAGACGGTTCACGAGGCCCGTTGCGCGCAAAAACTTGAGCACAGCCTTCGTGGCTTTCTGCTGCGAGACACTGTCTGTCCGGCATTCCAATATGGTTTGCTCGGACAGCGGTCGACCATCAAGGCGTGACAATTCTGTGGCGAGAGTCTGTCGCTGGGAGCAGTACCCAGGGCAATCGCAGAGGACGTGCACAATTGTTTCCTCGCTGCCGCAGTGAACACAGGCAGCACTGTCTTCCAGTCCAATGCGACAGCCGAAACTTCTTGTGAATGACGTGCCTAGCCACAGGCGGTAAAGTACGGTAGTTTCACAGCGGGTAAGCCCACGCGGAACTTGAAGTTGTAGTGATGGGTCGAGGCGGTGCAGACGGGTATGTAGAAGACCAGGAGTGTTCCACTGCGCTATAGTCATATCACGCGCAAGCGAGCGAAGTTTTCTTACTGCATCCGTTCTTGACAGTGGGATGGCTTGCAGCACTCCAATTTCGTGGGCACGTTTCGCAGCATTATCTGCATGCTCGTTGCCGATTATTCCAGAGTGGCCTGAAAGCGTCTACTGTGATAGGCAGCACTCATATGCTATACACAAGGGACACAGAGAAGGTAAAGACCGATGATGATTTTGATTGTACCTCTTGCTGAAGCACCACCTTGAGTGTCAATGTTCGGCACTCTTTTTAGCATTGCTAGCACATAGTAGCAATTATAATGAGAGAGAAAATGATCTGTACATGGTTGGCTTATCTTTGAACTAGCCTTTCCTTTTAGATCTCAGAATTGCAGCATTGACACATACCAAAGTTCACTTGTGCTCGCATGTAAAAAGCAAAAGCACACTCTTTCAACTTACAAGTGCAGTCGAGGGTCTTCTCATGTCCCCTTGATGCATCTTGTTGCAGTGAAGTGATCGGCCCATCGGCAGGTGGTGTCCTGCTGGATTTGATTGGTTTCCCGTGGGCCAGCACAGTGGTAGCAGGAGGATCCTCTGCTGACTGTAAGTTTGCTTCTAGCTACTGCAAGACTGTGTGTGCTAAACACCACCAACTATCTTTGTTGAGACGTTTGTGCATTCTGCTGGTAAAATTACCATACTTACATGGCAGTCTAGCCTGCAATATTACTTTGAGACTTGTTCTAAGCTAGGAGAACAAAAAGAAAGAAGTTCTGTATGGTTTAGAAAGAGAACAATGTAGGTACTACCACATCATCCTTTTCAGTCTTTTGAGTGCAGTTTTTTGCTTTTGCTCCTCCTAACCACAGATGCTAACCACATTAGTCAACTTGCTATCATTCCACATTGGAGCTGCTACCGCACTTAAAGCTTTGAGCACACATACTGAAGTGTATACATGTTCTACATGTGTAACATACACTTTGCAGTATGTCCTGTATGCAAAGAAATACCCACGAATACACCTACAGTTTGAGCAAGTCTTTGTCAAAATGTAGGGAGTGTGTGCTTGCTAGTCAGTCAACTGACAGATAGAATATACTAAATGCTGTGACAATGTATTATTTGCCATCAGTCAAATTGCCCTGGTGTGGAGTTTTCAACATGAACCCAAACCTCAGAAGATATGCATTCTACCTCATTCAGAATTGAGCCAGCCCATTTGATAACCAGAACCAGTTGAGCACAAGACCACAGCCAGCCAGTGAGCTGTGGTTACATAGGTACAAGAACTGAACTGGGAGTGGCAGAGTGCTGGATGGAGAGATATGGAGATGCTTATGTGTACAATTTATAAGTACAGTCATGATAGCACTGGAATATATGTATGGTTTCGAAACGGTTTTGTTAAACTGCAGTGGAGTTGTACTAATGATGATGGCAATCTTCTTACTGACTGAACCTTTCCCGTGCAGGCCTTCATAGCAACCCTTTATTGGTGTTGTGCATCTCGGACTGAACCAGAGTCCTTTTGGCACAAGGGCCAGACTTCGTCTCACAGCAGTACTGAAGACAATAGCAGTGTCGTTTCTGAACCACTCGGAGAGACAACAGCACTTCTTGGGAAGCAGAAGAAAGACTTGCAATACAGTTCTCTGTAGCCTATTCTGACATATACAATTCAGCTAGAAGAGCACAAAGAACAACAAAGTGGGTGGCTTCACATCACAGTAGGTTCCTATTTACAAAACATTGTGCTGGTAAGGGTGATATGCAAGCATATACGCTTCACTTCACTTCATTCACAGCAGTGCCTTGTAGGTGCCTTATTTTCACACAGTGGTTGCATTTTATGAGTATTCTGTGTAATACCATGTTTGGACGCAGTACCTGTTTTGTTTCAAACAGGTGAGCCATATGCATCTATGGCGATACTAGACTGAACAAGCTTTCTTTGTGTGTGTTGAAGGATGGTGGTTCCTATCCTAAAAACAATATTCCAAAATAACATGGTGCAACTGGTGCTATCATGTGTTTTGTTATACAGAACAGAACTGTAAGGGAACTGAGCAAAAAAAGATGTAGTGAGAACCAGCTTCACCACATTGGTTCATGAAGTTGTCAGCCTTCCATGCGAAAAGAAAATTGATGCTTTTAATGGCATTAACACATGTGTAATGTTCATATGCTCTGACTAAGAAGGCATGTACAGCAGCCAAATGTGGTGCTAAACAAACAGTATGCACAACTAAATGCCTCCATGCAAAATTTATGCTCAAGAAGAGAGAGAGAGAGTAATGTAATCAGTAAAGCTGTCCTTTATCAATACAATGTTAGGCCGATTATCTTAGGGAGGAAAAAGTTGAGACAGACTTTGGTGGAAAAAAAGAAACCTGTACAAATGATTGGGGCAGCATAACTTTTCTGGGGGTTCATATTTACTAGAAGATTACACACAACCTGTAAATTATACAATCAAGCAAGCACACCTGTCTGAGCGGATGAGTGTGCATGCATATGTATTAGCAGTGAAATGGTTCCCAGAGTGCCTTCAACATTACCTGCACTTGCACGACATCATTGTGCAAGGCAATGCATTGTTTTTTCGAGTGTAAGTGTCAAACATAGCATTTTGTGTGCATCAAAGTATTGTCACAGCAATGTGCCATTTACCAAATGACAAAAGTGATTGAAGTTTTATGAGATTTTAAAGAATATTTTTGCAGCGTTGCTTTAGTATAAGCAAGCATTGTATGTTGTGCCACAAGATTTTAACATTTTGAATTCACAGTGGGATATTTTGGAGTTTATTTTGTGATATATAAATAAAAAAAAAAGATGCGTATGACTAAGGAGAAACTTTCTGCACAGTTGTTGCAAGCCCTGTTGTTCCTTTGTGGATTCTACAGTTTCCACTGTCGAGAAGCACACATCACACTGTAGTCATGTGCATATTGTATGGAATACTATATATTTACAAACATCTATGTGTAAAGAGTTTCTGGACAAGAGCCCAAAATTATAGTGAGGCTACGAAGAGCTGCCCAATATCATCATTTTTTTTTTTTTTGCTTGTGATTCTCTTGATGACAACTGCACTTATACAGATGCATCTCTCCTAATCATATCGTGGTTTTGGGACATAAAACCCCAGAAATTATGAGGGTTATTCAAAAAGTAAGGGATGTTTGCTTGTAAAGAGAGATCCTTTTATAAGTAAATGCTTTTTGCGACAGATTTAGCTTCATACAATGTTCCTTCACTTTCCTGTACAATCGTGCTAAGTTCTGAGCACCTGTCGGAACACCGCGCCAGGTTCTTCGATCAATCTGTACAGAAGACTGCCGTCTGCAAATCACCAGTTCATAACAATGCTAATACACAGCGATGTGCTAGATTTTATGAGGACTTGGTGCAGAAGAATTATGCCGGTGCCCTGACTACTTTGTTTGTGCACTATGTAGGATATCCATATCTTGGTGCCTATTAACAAATAGTGAAGTCAACCCATAGACAGTTTGTCAATAGTGGTTTGAAAGGGCTCACTCATGTGACATCTTTTCTTTTTTGTATTGGCCAGCCAGCATATTCAGCACCAGCTTTCTACAAGTAGTGGTGCCAAAACCTTTCCTTTATAATCGTGCAAATAGAGGAGTGCTGCAAAAGAGTGAATTTATCTTTCCAGAGCGAACCTACGATCATCAATGAACTTGCAGTTCTTGCTTCACAAACAACTTCATCGGTCTGAATAACAGTCCTACAGCACCACACTGTTCATCAGGTGCACCTGAGCCACCATTTTTAACATCCTCACATCATTCTGTAGTTTCTCCTTTAAACAATGCAGCGAGACTGTAAGCTAGTCACAGCTCTCAAACTAGTCCAACCGATCTTTGCGCGCACAAAAACTGAATGCCACCACATGCTTGGCGAGTGGCAGGAGTGATAATTTGTTTTAGCAAATAGTTACTAAACCGAAACAACTTCAATGGCTTTAGACACGTTCATTAGATGGCTGCTGAATGTGTTGAACATTGTTCTGACTCACCAATTTCTCAATAGAAGCAAACAGCCCCTACCATTTGAATAACCCTTTTATTATAGACTGTACAGTATTTGAGGATAAGATTAGTGCACGCATAATGTTCCGATTGAAACTGTGTATCGCTTACTTGGCTAAGACACACTAAAGTGGTCCGAATTTGGTGCTGTTTCAAGATGCTGTGTGAAGCCTCGGGTGAAAGTTAACCTTTCTTTCATTTCTAATACTTTGGATGAGTCACTGGCAAGACAAATATGTTCTTATAGTTTTATTTTTACAGAATAACTTTGTTGCTAAGTATCATGTGTGTGACTTAGCCAGAATGGAACACTAAAGGAAGGCAAAACTAGGGGCATGTTGTTTGCTTGTCTTGAGCAACTTTTTAAATGTTCTGCAGTGTGCTTGTTTAGCTACTTTGTTATGGTGTACTACGCATTTTTGAATTGTCATTGTAGCCACTGTTTCAAAAGTTGTACATCATTCTGAACTACTGACCGTGAATTTTTTTCATAAATTCGCTTTTTAAGTTGTTCTTTATGTCTATAAAGAAGGCCAGCTTATGAAGCTGTTGGCAGCTCCTTCCAATCAAAGTGAAGATTGCAAGTGTGCCTGGTACGAGTCATCAAAGGTGTAGATGTGTCAGGATTATGACCTCTCTGATGTAGGGGAAAGATGATAAACAAGATGTCTGTACCTATTCCATGAAATCTACTTAAGTGACCCAGGGCTAGAGGTGCAAGCAATTTCTCTGCTACAGTACAACCTAGTTATAACGAAGTTGAGGGGGGAGGTCTGATTACTTTGTTGTAACCATTAGTTTGTTATAGCCAATATCCATGTCATCTATGGGAATTTCAAGGGGAATTATGATTGCTTTGTTATATCCATTAGTTCATTCTGTCCCAGCTCATTATAACAAGTTTCTACTGCATTGTGTACATCTCTTCTTGCATTATAGATTGTGTATCTGAGGTACGGCAGATCGGTACATATACTCCAATTTATTTCTACACGAGGCATCTTTTGACTAGGACCGCCCATTTTCATTACTAGCAATTGCAACCAAACCTCATTTAGTACACTCATTTTTTAACCTTGTGCAAGTGAAAACACAACACACCTTAAAGCCCTGTAGGCAATGTGAGTACTTCAATAAAACTACAGAAGAAAAGATGTCGCTGTGGACTTTCATGCCTAGAATGTAGCCAGTCTCGTTTTCTATGTATATATTAAGCCTATATAGCTACCACAGAAGCAATTTGCCCAAGCAACCAGTGCAAGTCACAGAGCTTCATTAGCAAATTTGTCATTAAGGTAGAAGGCAGCGTCAGCCCCAACAAGCACTTGACCAGAAACACAAGCCAGTTGAACACACTTATTCTCCTCTTCCACAGCTTGCATGCTTAGGCTGTTCTTTAAACAATTGAGAACACTGCTGCTCAAGCATGGAAGGACTGAATGGCTGGCTCGTGATTGCATGAAAAAGAGAAAGTGCTACTAGAAAGCGTGGCACAAGATGCACACTCTGTGGGAGCAGATATGAACTTTTCATGGTGATTCGCTTGCCTTCATGTAACTGCCTCCTTCACAAATTTTCATAGTTAAATTGGCCTGAATGCACATGCGGATGCTTGTGCATTGAAAGCCTTCACTAACTACAAATTACTCCACCTATGCAAGACTTCAAAGAATGCTTTAAAAAAACAGCAGTGATTCACAAGTTACTTGCACAAAATTACTACATAAGATGGAGGCATGTACATTGAGAAAAGTGACTGCACATTCTGTATACGTATATATAAACGTTATCTTTGTAGTAATAAGGAAATGTAGGGTATCTTAATTGTGCTTGTGACGAGATTTCCTGTGGCAATACTGCGTTCTTTATGAATAGAGGCTCTGAGTTGTCGCAGCACGACAAGCTTTCGCATGCAGCCCACTGCATGATCTTCCGTGCCTTAGCTATCTCCAAACCAAAACTAATTACAGTAGTAGCATTTTCAGAACAATAACTCCATTACTTAATCTTCACTAAATGTGACATTTCCGGAGGCTCCAGTACTAAAGAAAAGCCAGACTGTTAATTTCTGATATCCGTAAGATTAGTGAACAACACTATCAATTCTGTGCAATCAATGCAGCATTCTGGTTGGCTATTTCTCACCATGCATGCTTTTATTGCAAGTGCACAGAAAGGTTGTGGAACTTTACATTGAACCAAGTTGCTAGTGCACTTCTGTTCTGCCAGTACACAACATGTTGTGGTTGTGAGCGCGCATCGCTAGTCACAGAAGCGTGTTGCTCCACTTACTGAAGCTCAGACCTGCGACACTCTTTCTTGAAATAACTGTGTCATATTTCATGACATACTAGAGCAAGACTTGACGTTACGTTGAATCATGTTAACACATACTTACATCTTTCTTTCATATGTGGTACACTATTTCTTCGCTGCCAGTGTGAGCAATGAGGTATGCACACATGGCTCGATAGCATTTGCAGCATTGCTTGCCATGCATTATATAGGGCATGATGCTTTTCTTATATGCCATCGCAACATCGCCACGCAATGCCAGACAGCAGGCACAACACATTTTAAATTCAGGCTTGCAGCATTACTGTGAACAGCATATAACTATAGTTGCTACACTGATGTAATAGTAGGTGCTTCAGTATCTGAAAAGCCTTCACAGTTTTGCAATTTCTAGATAGGAACAATGAATGGGTGGAATTGTACGGTTTTGTTGCATTGCATAGCACTCTGGTGTGTTTTGTTGGCCGTGTAAGTGGCAACCATGCGAATGGACAAGCAACAATGGCTTCACATTAGTGTCAAAACAATGAGAGACAGCTACAGCTGGGTTAATTTATTATACCCACATTATGAGAATATAAACTGCAAGCAAAATGCTTGACAAAGCTGTGGAGAAAATACAAAGATCAAAGTCATTTATCACATACCATAGCATATAAAAATGTATGTTCAAGGGGGCCGCACCTTAGAAGCAAGAAGGGCATACATTGTGGTAGAACTGAAGTGACGTGTACACAAAGTTTGCTATTAGGTAAAAAAAACAATAATAAAATGTGTCTTGCAAATTGGGATTACAGAGACCAGAAGGCAAATTTCTCACTAAATAGGCGAGGCCAAGTTTACTTTGCCTTGAAGTGGCATTAAGGTCTTGAGCCAAAAAAATTTTCATGCCAAATATCATAAAGGAATTAAAAAGTGTGTATCAATAAAACTTGCATCAAACCCACAAGGCTAGGCTGAGGGAACCAACATTGCAAAATTTCTTTCCTAGATTTATGCGATCGCCTACGAAAGCTCAAGTAAGACACAGATGAATTACAAAACGGAAAATTTGTAAACGTAAATTGCAGTAGCCCATAAACTTTTTCTCTTGACTTTCATGCAGTTGCGAGTGTAATTAACTGGCTGACCTCATACACGCTAGCTTGACACTTCATACACCTTTCAAAATAATAATCTAATAACAGTACAGTTTTTCAGGGTAAAGCACCTGAGATACAGACATCAAAAGAGGGCTCACACAGAATTTTGTCCAGAAACGTCGCATCTTAACGCAGCCATCAACAAGCATGCTACAGATAAATGTCCTGACAAAATGTGGTGACTGCCTACTGACAAACATATTCTGTCATGTTGATGAAACATGTTGCATTTGCAAGCCTAGACTTATACGGCATGCCATGCAAGGCAGTGCAAAGCTATGTTAATGTATTTATATTTGCATCATAAATTATGGTTTGATTTTTCATCAAGTTTTATCCCATTTAAGATTGAATGCAATATTCTGTTAAACTTCAGACATCTGCTGTCCTAAAGAGTCAGAATGAATTAAAATAGACTGCAAGTAATATATAAGCTGACAGTCAGTTAGCACCAAAAATCTTATGCGATTTCCATTCCTACAGAGGCAATCTATAAGGGCTGATATAAATTATTACACAGAATAATACTTACATTTCCTTCTACAGTAAGATGTAGGATTACAACAAAGTTTGCTAATGGGCCACAGCAGTCAAAATTATTCATGAATGATTTTGCTTACTATCAAGAAACAGTCACTTTCAGAGCTCATTATATTAACATGGAAGGCCATTTGTCACCTTAATACAAGTAAAACTAAAACACTGTCACAAGAACGTCGCATCTGACATAAAAATATACTGTTGTTAGGTCTGTTATAAGACTATGTACGTACACAATCATATCAGCAAGAAAAAGAAATCCTCATTGGATCCGGGCCAAAGAAGAAAGCTACAGCACAATGCCTACAATAGACCAGCAGAGGGTCCCCCAGCAAGCTCTATTTGGGCCACCGATAATGTGCAACAATATGAGCGGTGTGGTCACACAGAGAATTGGCTATATTGCTGACCGCAAGCCAGCCAAGGCATGCCATTGACTGAAACATGGCCGCACATCCAGAATGTGCCTTTCCAATGTGCCAGTTACTCTACGGCAGTTGGCATTCATGCAGATCGTTTGTTGTTTTGTTTATATCAATGAACTCGGAGCATGGCCAAATAAATTTTATACATACATTGTTATATCCAATAACTTGTTATATTGAGATTAACCTATAGCCAGTTACACAGCATGCAGACGATAACAAAAGTACTTTTAAGAGGGCATGCTATGAGTGTATCAGACCTTTCTGTTATCATGCGTGAACAGGCCCCACATTCATCTCCTGAACCAGACAAGCAATCCAGCGTCCAGAGAGACTGCCTCTGTCTGAATAGGCAGAGCATCCTGCTCTATTCCACAAATGACTACAATGCAAGCCACAACAAATATTAAGATAAAGAAGCACATTAAATGAAAATCTTGACAAAATATATCTTTCAGAAGTAAATTGGCACTAAAGTTGTAACAAGGAGTGGAAAACAATATTCAGCAGTGATCTACCAATACATCAATCCACAATCCAAGCAACCATAAAAAGTTGGATTCAAATATAACTTCCACCAAAAAAGTGTTTTACCTCAGCATATGTCACACAGTACACTTCACACACAGTTCACACACACACTGCCTGCATGGAGACCTACGTTGATTTCATACTTCCAACAAGCACTGTTCACAGACACGGACAACATGCACTTGGCTTGGCTATGAAATAAGCAAAGTGGACACATGTCACATTATGCTTAGTTGGCGCATTTGCCAAATTAAAGTTACTTTCTACCGTTAACTGCCAGCATCAACATTGCGCACAAGAGCTATAGTGTTCCCAGTTGGCAGAATGGACTGCAAAGAACAAGCGAGAGCTGTCTAGTAACAAACACCACAACTTCATTCAGACAGTTGAATTTGAGAGGAAGTCTCAATTCTTCCTCTCACATACAAAAAATATGCATCGTATTTATATATGTATACATATATATTTATATAGATGTAACTTCCCTTTTTCCTTTCTGATCACCTTTGCTATACAGGCCTATGTACAAAGTAGCATAAAGTATGCCATGCTATGTTAGTATGTTCTACACAGTACTGCAAAATGCACACAGAAAAACCATCTTATACACTTGCAACACAAAGATCAGTCTTGAATTCTGAGTAACTATTAAATCTGAATCTTAGAGCATTGAATGTGAGCCTGACAACCATAACTTTTTGAGCCAAAAAAATAAAGGGGGGGGAGGGGGGGGAAGTGGGGGGTCATAGAGCTTCCTTCAACAGTGCAAAATTCTCTCTAGAAATATTTAGTTCTGGATTGTCCAAAACAAAGTTGTAAAAAAAAAATTGCCAGTTTAGCATATAACAAGGGGAAAAAAAGAATACTGACATTGGGGGCTATATCTGTTAACAGGTGAATACCTACCAATGTGGCAAGTTCATAAACTCCTCTGCCATGGGTACAAAAGCCAGGTACTATAATTTAGTTCAATAAAAGTTGAAATTGCTCAGCTGTTGCCATTTAACTTTCCTTTGCCCCTCTGTTTCAGCACAACAGGGCAGCATGCAGCATACTTTGGGCCCCTGCTGTCCAAAGTACATTCTAAACATACCATACCTAAAAGGTACTATGAGCCAAGGTTAAGTAGACACTTCAAAGCACAATGCTTACTTTGTGACTGAAAATCCACAAGTCTTGTCTAGTCATACGGTAAGAAGTGCACAATTCAGAAGACCACTGTTAGATGCTTGCATTATGAAGGCAATATCAGCCTCAAACTGCCTGGAAAGTTGAGTACATAGGCATGACTATGCGTATCATTTTTTTTCTTTTTATGTCAGTCTCGTTCAACAACAACAACAAAGAACGATTTACATAATGTCGCCAGCTGCCATGAAAATTGCCTTATTACT
Organism: Hyalomma asiaticum; assembly: GCA_013339685.2. Taxonomy (NCBI): domain Eukaryota; kingdom Metazoa; phylum Arthropoda; class Arachnida; order Ixodida; family Ixodidae; genus Hyalomma; species Hyalomma asiaticum. The sequence continues at coordinate 14,108,875 of CM023483.1, read as the reverse complement.
GAGCTGCTCCGCAATGGCTGCACAGATGTATCTCAGATGCATCTAGCTCGTTGGCAACTAAACATTCTCTTTCATTATCTTTGGCACTGAATCTGGGTGCTGCAAAAGCAGTTGTAAAATGTCACATAGGCCATTGTAACTATAACATTGCCTTTTTCCGTACAATACACAGCCAAATTATGGTTTTTTTTCGTAAAGTGGCTTAAACATGTCCAGCAGATACAAGAGAAGCAGATTACCCTGCATGGGTTATTCTGAACCATTTGTCCTTATAATTGAAGTTTCTTATCAACTCCCACAAGAAAACAAAGGGGGGGGGGAGTAGGAAGATCAACAAATTTGGCAACTTTGCAAAGTCATACAGCCACTGTAAGCACGTGGATAAACACACACTTAAACAACAACAAAAATAATGAATACAACAACAGCAGTAAAAAGTAGCTCATGCCCAATATAAAAAAAAAAAAAGGACGACGGTTTACAACCGGCACCAATGATTACGTGACACCAATGAAAAGAAAGACCAACCCGGCAATAGACACAGCTTGGCTGTTCTGAGGATAAGAGTAACAGCATACAAAATCGAATAAACAATCAGGCATTGTATACATGTGTATATATATAAAGAAAAACGCTATATGTGAGCCTCGCTCTCAACATGACAATACACCAACAAGCAGGGACTAATCTCAACATAATAAAGGACAGTGTGGCCTTGACAGTGCTGTCTCCGAGAAACAAGGCAAGAATGCCACAAGTTTCGGAACACACGAGGCTGATCATGGGCCAACAAATCTCACTACAACAGAACCTCCTGCAAGCCTTATTAATCACCTTATTCCATGGAAGCTGCGCTGATGTGGCAAGAGTGAAAACACTAAGCCGTGTCAAGTGTAATGAAAGCATCAAGTGTAACGAAAATTGTATCCGCCAGTGGCGATAAAATGTCACATCCTGACAACAGTGAGAAATATCACTGTGGGCTTAGAAAATAAGCAGTGCAGAAGGCCTTAAAAAACAAGCAAAATAAACTGTGGCCAGCCAGGCTATAGCGAAGTGCAATGTTTAGTATGCGCAGAAAGTTAAGCGTAAGAAAGCGGGTAAACAAACATTGATAGCTTACGCTCCTAGATTCGTTGTCATATGTACACATCGAGTGAATGAGTTCCCAAATGTAGCCAGAGTACTAACAAGTTTCAGGTCACATTTCTGGCATGCTGTTGCACTACGGAACTATGGCTAAACCTTCAGAAAATTTTACATCTAGAACTGCGCTCCACACTCATGCCAAACACACATTCTCGAAAATCCTTCATCACTATTTCAGTGCCACATATGTACACACACTGTTATGAACAAGTAAAAAAATCCACACCCTAGGCTTTAGAAAATGGGGCAAAGGATTCTTTCTATACAGAGAATGTCCCAGCAACAGCATCAAAATTGAACTATTAAAGACAGTGGAAGCTGCCAATGGGGTGTTCCACATCATGGGAACAAAACACATGCTGAACACATGCAGAAAAGTGCTGAAATATGGGAGTAAATCGGAGTGTTCACAGCGCTTTGAAGCAGTCTTCTGTTCCCACTTCTGTTTTGTTTTTATTTTCCTTATGTACAAGGTTGATAAGCAGTTTATCAACACTGGCTTTCACTATAACAATTTCGGCAATCCTTTGGCTACATTTAATTGGTACAATATCCTTTACATGACAGGAGAATTCAATTTTTAGCTTACCTTTCTTCAACTGCCTGAATTAAGGATGTGCAAGTCAATTCTGTCATTAAAAGAATGTGCTGTAGGTAAGGTGCAGCACAAAACTGACAGGTACTTCAAAACTAAACTGTGCGAACATTTTACAAAATTTTGCTAAAAGCATTCCACCTAAAAAGGTATTTTATCAGTTGTCGTTCCCCTGCATGCTGTCGCCTTTTCTTTACATTATTTTCCTTAAGTGTCCCTCTGCAATGTTTCCTCAAATACAGAATTGTGTAATCGATACGTCTCGTTGCTGGCACATTTCAGAAGTCACAAAAACTGAATGAATAAGACTATAACATTTTGTGCAAGTCCAAAAATACTTGAATTTTCAAAAAATGCATTAAATATGGGACAATAACAGACAGCCGTAACCGCAGAAGTCTGCAATCGTGTCTTAATTTGCCCCTTTTCCAGCACTACTTTCGATAACTGCAGTTTCGACCAAGAAGCTCGTGTTCAAACCCTTCTCCATAGACTGCAAGAAATCTGCCTCACTGAAATTGTAGTGCAACTTTCAACTACTACTGCCCATGCACTTTCTGCTGATGTTTATGTTGACAGCGTGGTAAGCCTTACAGCCTCTTGTTAAGATACTGAAGCAACAGAGTGAAACACATAAAACTTGCTTTGGACTGAAACAGTCACTAAAATTACAAGTGTCATAGTATAATCCTTAACACTATCGCAAAAAAATTTCAAAGTGGTTACTCATATTATGCACAATTTGAGAAAATCATGACTATGGAACCTCAGCCAGAGGCACAGCTAACACTATAACTGCAGGGGGGCAAATGCTTACAGGAAACTGAATTATGAACTCAAGCTTCTTTAGCAACGCTGGCAGATAACCCATGAGATGCCATTATGTAGCCACAAACACCAAGTGGACAAGCCAATGACCACGACTGCAGCACCTGTCCTTTCTGTGCTTTAATGTAATGTCACTTGAGCATTGTAAACAGAGATTAGGCATTTTACATGAACCCTCACCACACATAGCATGATTGTGCATAGACAAGTAAAGTGTGGAACAGAATGAAGCCATTCACAAACATTCTCACACTGACGGCTGCACAAAAAACGCGAAATGAGAGCTGTACTTCAGACACCTAGTAAGATGAAACATTGTTTCTGATTGCTACACACTGCTGTAGATGCCAGCAAGTATAAACTTCGTAATGGTATCCACAATCAAACTTTTCATAACAAATCTCTGGCACTCACTGCTGGAATTACAAAGTTTTACAACACTAGGCTATGGATGCATTTCAACCACTTCACATTTCACACCCACAGCCATCTATAAAAAGAGTGCACATGTCACACCAGTCACGTCTTCCTTCGAGTCCTTTGTATAAAAACTGATGTTCAAAGGTCGTCATCACCAATGCCTTCAAATGCGTCGTTCTCCATTGTTGCCTTTGGAGACATGATCCCGCTGTTACGCTTAGGGTCCTGGAAAATATAAAAACCAAAATATGCTGTCCACATGCATAAAACTGATGAAGCACCTTGGTTATATATTAAGCCAACAACCAATCTAACCATACAGATACGTGTAACATCCAAACCTGTATGTATGTTAATGCCTTCGCTTATGTTTCGGTAATCTGCATGTAACTCTGCGATATTATTCATACATTACCTATTATATGCATCTAAAAAAATGAATTGGAAAAAAAAAATGAGGGGGGGGGGGGGTTCCATAATAATGAATTCCACAATACTGAACTGAGCACAATCACCTTCCTAGCATTTTTTGTGTTAGTTTACTTAACTGTCAGCTCTAATAGGAAGCTGCAGTGACTCTCGACATAAAGTGCACAGCTTCCATCTCAACACCTAACCAGTGCTAAGTATATAAGGTCCCTTGACTATTTTTCTCAATTTATACAGATCAGCTCCAAACATAGCACAACTGCAGCACAGCCTTTATGCCTCCAACGGATCATGCTCTGTTGGCACCAGAGAGCAAGAATCCAGACTGGTGAAACAGCGATCTTCTCTCAGAATACAACAAAGCCACAGCACGTGGCATGGCACCAATGTTCCCTCTGTCACAAAAGTCAGTGCACTTTTCACAGGAGCGCCTTTCGATGGCAGGCAATTATTCATCAGTGGATATCAGTCTGCTTAGGCAATCCTGCTAGTTTCAAGTGCAGCATGGCACTTATGGAAGGCATTATTCAGTAATAAGTGTAGCTAACATGTTCATCGCTGCTAGATGAATTCTAAGCAACCTTCCGATGTACAAGACAATATCACAATTTTGTGTAGTCATGTTCACAGAGCGTGTATACAATAGAGACAAGCCAGACAGGGCACCTGTTGCGTGCTGACTAAACCTGCATTTTCCCATGACGAGCCCTGGCATTATTGTGCCGTCCATACGTGCCTAGCGCTGCCTGAAAGACTCCTCAGCTGCTTCTTCTCTGTTGATTGCACTTAAAACTTGCACAAGGCAGTCTAGTACATGCTCCACTGTTACTAATTCAGCGATTTGTCTGCCTCAATACTGCTACACTTTGAGCAGCTATATAAGAGGATGCTACCATTTCCTCAGAACTCATTAACATACTGCAAGTCACTTTTAGTTTTTTTCTTCAAGGAAGGTGTAACAAGGCACAAGTGAAGAGAGACTTACACTGTGCTTTCGTGTTGTCTCCCTTGTCCTAGATTTGCCATCCTCTCGCTAAAGGCACAAACAAGGACATGAGATGGTGAAGCAACAGAAAAATTTTCTCATACACAAAAGAAGACAACTGTCAAACACAATTGAAAGGATGAGTCAGGCTTGGGACTGCAAGCAGCCATTCTACACAGCTGCACAGTGCAGTAAGCAGCTCATTTACGTTTTAACATGTAAGCAAGCCCCTTTGGCTCAATTCAACCCCCACCGTCTACCAGTGCTGTCCGTCTCATTCGCACAGCAAGAAAGGTTACAGAAGGTTGAAAACGCAAATGCATTGGACAGCACTGCTGCTCTCTAAATGCCGTGACCTCTGCTATAACAAAATCCAGAAGAGGCCCGAGTGCACCTGCACGGACAGTGGCAAGATACTGTCGTTTCTGCACAGCCCTGATAAGCACAGAGCCGTGTTTCGCACCACGCATCCTGTCTAGGAGTGCAGAGATAAGAGTCACAATCGAAGACAGGTGTCCACCGCTGTGCAACCTTGTACTCTGCGTGCTATCTTATGTATGAACACCAGGTGACACACAAAAGAATGCCGGAGTGGAATGTGGGAGTGACAGACCTTACCCACTGTTTGCAACGTACAAATACCTACTTTTCTCTCTTGTTCTCTTTAAAGTAAGGGGGACACCGTAAGCAGGCAGGCAGGAAAGTGGCACTTTCTGTTTTAGAAGGCAGTTTTTGTTTTTTAAATGAAGTTTAATCACTGAGCATTGATACAAGCCATATATTCTCAGAGAACTGACCAAGACCAAAATTTGACCCAATAACTGCAAGACGGACCCTCTAAATCTTACCCAGATTAAGTCAATGAACAAATCGCAAAGTGCAATTTAAAACAGGAAATGTCACGGGAGCCAACGTTTCAACAAGTGGACTTGTCTTTGTCAGGGCGGCAACATTCCCTGTTTTAAATCACACTTTGCGATTTGTTCATCGATTCAAGCATCCATCTTCCCCTGAGCTTCTCTTCTAGTCCAGATTAAGTCAGTGCTTTAAAAAGTTGCTTCTCTTGCACAATGTTTACCCGTTTAAAGGAGTGATGACACAATATTCCTGAGCTCTCATTATTTTTAACATTGAATGACAGTCCAGGACATTAAGACCACAGAAGTACTGCCAAGCCTCAGAACAACCATAATAATTTGACATAACAGGTTTTCTACAACCAGTCTAGCTTTCATTTTGGAACTTACACATCATTATCATAACAATCGTGCTTATGCTTTACATAGTATAGTACAACTTCACTGGTACGCTTTTCATGCAATTATAACAAACGTTCTCACAATTTATGTCACTACACAGAGGAATAAGTTAGGACAAGATATGAGGCAAGCTAAGGAGACGACAAGCACAAGTGTCCATGCTCACCTTCTCTGCCTACTCTCCTGCCTTGACTTTGTCTCATTTCTATGCTTTTACACACAGCACAGCTTTGAGAAACATGCACATCTATTTCCTTCCCTTAACACCACCACATAAGAAGCGGGTGGGAAGCACAGGGGGGTTGCACTATCCCCCATCTACCTATAATCGGTGAAAACATAAGAATAAAAACTAAAATATACCGCTGTCCATCCGTAGACATGCACATCCAATTACGGTCAATCTTCTTTATGATGTAGCGCTTAAGGAGAACCAATGAAAAAAAAGCAACATTGTGTTGTTTGCTACAGCAAGAGATGGTGCACCGCTGCACTATAAGCCATCAATGCCACCAGCTTGACTTTCTTGTGATGTTTGTTACCTCGAAAAGAAGTTATTTCACACTGTTACCCACAGGTACCTCGGCATCTATACCACCACTCGTCATTTGACGGAACAGAAGTTTGTGATCGTGCCGCCTCTCAAGTGTACTGACACGGCAGGCATTCGGAATGTGTTTTATGGTGTCTTTCTTTGTTTTCCATGTACCGTCGAGCAGTGGCAATTTGCAGCACGACATGCGTTTCTATTATTACTTAAATCTAAGTACAGTATCATCTGTGCCCATGTAAGTGTTCCTACAAACACTTCTCATGTGATTCATTCGTTGGCAACGCCGAGGCACAGCCAGCGTTGGACGTGCCCGTCCGTGTATGTTTGACTCCCTGAGAAAGCCTTCAGAACAGCATTGACTAGCCTCTTACATTAAATACCGTACTGCAATGACAGTTATATTTTGGGGTGTTGGGATGCATCTATGCTGCACAACAATAAAAGCTGAGGATCGATTCCACACTTCGCTTTGATTCACAGTTGCCGCAGTCACGAAAGGCTACGACTTACTTTGGGTGCGAAAGTTTCATAAAGACAAAACAGTTGAAAAACGGCATTACTAATGTCTTTGTTACATGTTCCAAAAGCGAATAAGAATGATTATCTACTTTAGAAGTTTCGTCAAAAGTGGTATCTTATGTATGTATACAGTCGAACCCACTTACAACGATCCCAGATATAACAATCTTTAGGTTATCACGACCATATTTCGGTGCACTTATGATTCTCCTATGCTGCCCACTGAAACTGTGTCCGGATACAGTGAACGCTTTTCTAAGTACCCTACGTTTACAACGAACATTTCAGATGCGATCGCGATGAGAATATGGCGCATAAGAAGTGAAAAAATACCTAACTGGCCTTCAGAGCACGAGAGCGGCGTGTGCTCGCGCGTGGCTCGCCTCTGTCACGAGCCACTTAAGTGCTGTTACCTTGAAAATTTTGATGATGCGCAGTTAAGAAAGACTACAACCTTGTCTAATAGGCACGTTTTTTTTTTGCATTTGCGCCGTAGAAACTTATCCCAGTCAATATCCAGCTGTAGACTGCATTGCTCAATACACATGGCTTGGGCGTGTAAAGACACGATGCAGCTATATTCAACGCACCAGGAACTTTTCTTTGGGCATTAGTTTGGTAATAAAAGTGGCGCATCCCCATTTGTACGCATTTTCGGTGCAGACACGGTGAACACGGGTCGCAGGCGAGCACGAATGTGAACTCGCTTCGTGCTTCGATGGTGATCCGCCGTCATTTTGCAACGGCGATGTTCCAGTGCCAACACCGCGATCGTGGTTTCGGTTTCGTACTCTATGCTTACAAGCGGTCAATTTTTGGCAGCCTGCGTGTCGACACACGTGCGGGAAGCCATAAATGTTCAATACGCCATTTTGTCCCTACTTCCGCTCAAGCATTGCTACCACAGCTGTCAATCTTTGCAACGTGAGTCGGGGTGAGGCGCTGCGAATAGGGTCAGCGGTTATAAGCTGCTATTGAGAGATCGCGGCTCTCCCACACTTAGTTTGAGCAGCTGCTGATATAGAATCGTGGTGACGTTCAACCGTTCGAGCACTGTGTTCTTCGGTCGAAGCAACACAGCTCCTGGCGCGCTCAGCCTGGCGTGCCTGATGCGTAGAAAAATAAAAAGTTATTATAGCTGGTGGTGCTTCAAAAACGTCTCCTTTTTTCTTTTCTACTTCTTCTTCTTTTCTGCTTGACGCTATTCAAGTGTCACAAGGATATTAATAAGATAGGTCCTCTTCCTGGGGGTAGAGTAAAAAATTAAGATGGCTTCAGGACATATGGGCTCCCCTTCTGGATGTGCCAGTGTACGACTAGTAGTCTGTGCAATTAGTTCCAGGGCTGGCCTGCAGCCCTAGTTGCATGTAGAGTGATCCCCCTAAGTATTATGCAGTCCTACAAGCAAACTCACATTATTACGTGCTCCGCCGCAGTGGTCTAGTGGCTATGGTACTTGGCTGCTGATACAAGGGTCGCGAGATCGAATCGTGGCTGCGGCGGCTGCATTTCGATGGAGGCGAAATGCTAAGGCTCGTGTGCTGTGCGATGTCAGTGCACGTTAAAGAACCCCAGGTGGCCAAAATTTCCAGAGCCCTCCACTACGGCGTCTCTCATAATCAGAGCTGGTTTTGGGATGTTAAACCCCACATAACATAACATTATTACGTTTCAGAAATTTAAGGTCAAAGGGTATGTCAAGACTAAGACACAGATATTTCTATTGGCTTCCCGCTGAAACTGTGCAAAAGTAACACAGCAACTAAGGAAGTGCAACAACTAGGAATGTATCAACTGAGTTTCTTCATGCACATATAACTAGACAACAAATGGTCCAACCACCGGCTGTGCAATCAATTTGTTAGAGAAAAGCCACACCCTCACCGTTTCATGGACAATACCATCAGTGGATGCTGATCGGCTGACAGAGATCTGGTAGCTGGAACCATCGCGCTTGAGGAAGCTCCATGAGCCACGGCGACCACTGCCGGGCCTCTGGTGAGAGCTGCTTCCCGGGGGCCGGTTGGCACCTTGCTTCTTCAGCAGCAGTTCACCAACCATTCCTTGCAGGCACACACTCAGCAGGATCGCCTGCACAAGGGCAGTGTGTTGCAGCTACAGTGACGCTGCATCTATGGTCGTCGACAACGTTTCAGACGATGGTTTCCTTGACCCAATTCAGTGAATCATCGACCAAATGGTCACTTGTCCAACTGGACACAATATACAGAGAGGATTAACAAATGTACGATCAAATACCATATTTACTCGTGTAATGAACACACTTTTTTTTTTCCCGAAAAGCAGAAGTTGGGGGGTGCGTTTATTACTCAGAGTAAATTTGGCGAAAACTTTTCACGGTGAGCAAAACATCGTAACGTGCAAAAAAGGACAGCAGTCAGTGTGGCATGCGATAGTGCACAGAGCCATATGTGCGATGATATTTTATTTAAAAACAGTAAAAAATAGCTATGGCGTCGGTACCATGCATTTCGGTACCTGCCGCGACAGTCTTTACGGTGGCTGCATTATGTTCCAATGTGACGGTCATTTGCTTCCGTTTAACGTGTGGTTAAACCACAGTGCCATGAAACCAGAAAATGGCGAAGCTGCTCTTGAATGGCCAACAGCGAAAAAACGAACGGCACGCGGTGGTCTTCACCGCTCATATAGTTTCGATGTCGCCATGGGTCCCGCCCGTAGCGACACACATAATGAGTAGGCCAATGATCCTCGCCACACTGGCTTGCAGCCAAGCAAAAAAAAAAAAAAAAAAAAAAGTCACTATGTTGCCAACGCAATCTTGGAGATGCCCAGCCGCATCAGCGTTTGGTAGCGCTTGCGAGTGGCCGTAACTAAAGTCCCTCGATAATTCAGGGACTTTAACCATAACGGAAGAATAAATCTTTCCCACCAATGCACACAAAACAGCTCACAATCACATTTCAATCGTGACTGCATCAAGGCAATCTCGCAGTGCAATCTCGGAGACCACGCTCCAACTATGCTTAGTCTTAGGTGCGCCGGCCTGTGCCACATGCATAGCAGCACGCCGCCGCGAGCGGTGTGAGAGCACTGCAATAGCATGGAGGAATGCAGCAGTGAGAGTAAATGACGCTACCACTGCTCGCACGTGGCTACGCGCGGCAGTTTTACCAGGACGCGGAAGTTATGAATCGTTGCGCCAAATGTCTCCAGAACACCGTGGATTGAGTGAAGTGGGAAAGCCACAGCACGGCCGTTCACATGGCCGCAGAGGGTCAAAGTTGAGAGGGTGCGTTTATTATGCAGGAGAAAAAAAATGCGCAATTTGACCATTCAAATTGGGGGTGCATTTATTATGTGAGCACGTTCGTTATGCAAGTAAATACGGTAATAGAAGAAACTTGACTCTTCACATACCTGACTGCTGACCACTGTGATCCACTGGAGCTTGTTCTTGCTCATCAGGTACTCAAACGAAAGCTCCAGTCTCTGGTGCTTTCCATCTGAACTTTGAGAGTTCCCAGAACACTCTCCATTTGCATGGTCTATCACCTAGAAGGCAATGATCCAAATTCGACTATGTACACATATACCACACAATGATATGTAGAGGTGATGAATATGACAGTCAGTTTTGTGTCGTGTTCACAATATGAGGAATAGAAGTTCAGACTACATCAGAAATATTCATGAACTATTGTTCTGGTGCAGCATCAATCTTTCAAGAGAAATACAAACATTACAGAAACTGTAACAACATTATTGTAGAAACCTTGGAGCAAAAGAAATGCTCAAATAGCAATCTGCATAACCCTACCACAATTCGAAACACCTACTTCCAATCAAGCAGTCGCGAGGATGCCTACACCACCACCACCCCTTACTGCCCAAGAGTCACTACAGTCAAACCTCGTTAATACGTACCCGCTTAATGTGTAACTCCGGTTTAAACGTAGTCGCGAAGATTCCCCCACCCAGTCCCCATTGAACCCCATGTATTGGCTGACCGCTTAAGCCGTAGTCGCTTGTTGCATTACATACGGTTAGTACGTACCATATTCTTGTTTTTATATGTTCACAGGCAGAAAATCGGCAAAATTTCACTTGCGCAGACGTTCGATTCACGAGCGGCGACGACCGGACTAAAATTGTCAGCGATAGTGACGTCAAAACATGGCCACGTTGACGTATTTTCTGTTCGTACGGCTGTTGCCGATCGAAGCGCGCAAAAGTATGGCCTTCGAGATTGGTAAACTGCAGCGATAGTGACGTCAAAACATGGCCACGTTGACGTATTTTCTGTTCGTACGGCTGTTGCTTATCAAAGCGCGCAAAAGCATGGCCTTCGAGATTGCCACGTTGAAGTATTTTTTGTTTGTATGGCCTACGAGATTGGTTTTTGTTAGTCCGCAGCGGCTGACGGTAGGGGAATTCGCTGTCACTTTGGAATCCGCCCCGTTTCCTTTTTTTTTTCTTTTCTTTCATTCTCCCGTGTCCGCCGGTGGTGTTTTGCGCAGTGGTGTGTTCTTTAATGGTCTTTTGCACGGCGTATTTTTTTTTATTGTTTGGTGCGCGTGTTATGCGATTTAATTCGCGCGTGAGGACTGCTATGCCGAAGTATCGCGTTTTGATTGTTAAGGAAAAACTGGAAATCATTAGCACCATTGAAAATGGAGCGAAGAAATCTGCGGTAGCCCGTGAAAAGGACTTGCCTCTGACGACTGTGTGCGGGATATGGAACGCTCGCGAAAAGTTGAGGGGCGGCACAGGCAGCAATCTGAAGAGGTGCTGCATCAGAGACTCTGCGTTTCCCGAAGTGGAAAAGGCCCTGCTTCTTTGGTTAAAGAAGGCGCGGAGCAGGAACCTGCCTGTCACTGGACCGCTTCTTACTGAGAAAGCACTAACTTTCGCAGCTCAACTGAATTGCACAGGTTTTGATGCCGTCGCAAAACCTGTGCAATTCAGTTGAGTTGAGATGCCGTCGTCGCGGCGAGGCCACCACGGTGGCAAGTGAAAACAGATTTTTTTGCTGCCTGCCCTTGAATAAAGCTTGCGTGCCTGTGTGTGCGTGAGTGTGTTTATGGGGTTCGTGACGTTCATTTTTGGCTGGTTAGTAGCCGCTAAACCGGCACTGACGGTTAATTCGTACATCGCTTAGTGCGTACCCAAACGTCATTCCCGGCCAAATACGTATTAACGAGGTTTGACTGTACTATAGTCTATTGCATAGAGCAAATCAATTACAATTATGCGTAAACAACATCACATGGAGGAACCATTTTCTTTTACTTGCACTTACAATGAGTTTCACGAGCGAGCACAGCGATAGGCAGTAATGAGTCTACTGAAACACAAGTGAGAGGGTTAGCAGATTCAGGCAAACATAAAACTTTTCACTATCAACATTGTCATCAACATTGTTATCAACAAGTTGTCGTTTTAGCACGAAAGTGTTTATGCCGGGGTCCACCAAGAAATCAGTGACGTACTTCCATAATGGAAGTGGATCTCTCAAAAAATGAACATACAGTACTGTAAATGAAGGGACAGCGGACATATGACTTAAAAGAAGAAGATGAATTGATACAATACATTCACAAAGAAGTTCCACTCGGTCTGACTCGAACCCACATTCACCTGGGATCCGACGAGAGCAGCTGGAAGCTCTCCCGATACGCCACTTCAACATTGCTCATTGGCCTTATATCTTCAAAACAACACTTTATGAGTTGCATCTTACTGCTGTGCATTTAAAGTAAAGGTGTTTAGTACAGTGAACTATAGTGTTTAACAAGCAAAATTACTCTCAAATTACCACTGCCTCCCTTATACTAAACTCTTGGTTTGCTTAGGTTTGCTGCCGTGGTACCACCATCTAGGAACGATAGAGTGAAGCAGGTTGTCGTGTTAATTGGCGCCGGAAGTCAGCACTTCGGTAGTCTCCGCGCCTCAATCACCGTGGAATTTAGGGGCGTGGCGTCGTCGTGACGGTGCGTTCCACGGGCGAAGTACAAATTTGGCTGCTACAAAATTTGTCTTGCGTGGCCAGGTGCGTTGAGTTGCGACGCGCACTGCTCCAGGAATGGCAAGGATGGCCGTCGACAAGCAACTTATTGGCCTTTTGCTGCAGTGGGCTGCGCTTTCACAAAATGATCCACTGACAACCCGTTCAGTTTCGCTAGCAAGGTGTCGCCGTTTGTGCACCCTCTTTGTTTATAGAAAGTTTGCGTAGGACTCTGGCGCGTGCAATTCAGTGTCACCAGAGCAATGTAAGTCGTTCAAGAACTTTCCCTCGTCTAGAACTGTCGAGGATCCCTGTGCCGTGTCGAGATGCCGCTGATGTCTAGATTTAACATGTTTACATGTGTGGTTCACAGTACCCAACCCATATCCTGCCCACTGATTCACCAGATTGCTGCTTATGCATTCCACAGCTTCGCGAAGACAGGTTTCACTTTTGTGTTATACCAATTCCTATGACAGAGGGATCAGCCACATTTTTTTTTTTTTTTTAAAGATAAATGCAAGAGGAGCAGTTTTGGGAAAAGTTTGAAAAATGTGATCAAGGTGTACATAAAAATGCTGCTGGATAAAGTAGTTGCTGCACTGATAAATGGGACAGTTGCTATAGATTCATTATTATGAAACAGCACCACAGAGTAAGATGACAACAATGAGGATGAAAAACACGAAGACAAGCACCAGACTCTCAGCAAATTTTTGTTCACATGAGCACGCATTTATAAACTCACACGTGTTTACAGAAAACAAAGCAAAATGAAAAAGAAAACGAAAAAACAGTGAGATACAATATCCACTGAATCAAGTACAAAATTTTGTTTTGCAGCAATGTAATAGATGGGAAAGCTGATGCATGAGTCTTTCTTATTATGTACAGTTAAACCTTGATACAATGAAGTTGGTAAAATCAACAATTTACTTCGTTATATCAAAATTTCGTGAAAGCGAAATTTGGGCTTTTATGCAATGTATAGTTGCCGAAGAATTCCTTTTTACATGGAAATACTGCAAGAATGTTGGAAGAACACAGTAGTAGGAAAAAATATAACTTCAGTGATGCTTAGAAAATGTTTTATCTTCAACGAGACATCTAGTGATGACGTGATAATGCACTGTTGAAGCCCTCGTCACGGCAGCAGTGCATCCCATGTAAAAATCAAAGAAATGCATGTGCAGTGCACCATGATAGTAAGTGATAAGCACGGCTATCGTGCCCATTTCTGCCACCGGGCCTGGTATCAAAACCTTGGCTCTTTCGTAGAGAGAGAAGGCAACACCGATGTTATGTTCACAGAGCCGCTAGCCATCAACTTAGTATATGATGAACACGCAACATACAAATCCATGGCACGCCACAAAAGCAAAGAAAGCTTTGGTCAAGAACCACCTGAATGCAAGGCGGCAACCTGAATTAAGGCTCCTCAGTTCATGGTGGTGGCGTTTTTTGTTGTGAGACATTGCGCGTGCATGTATGAAGAATTCAGCAAGGCCCTGTACGGCATTGTGAATTTCACTTGCCACTAAGCCTTGGTTAAATGGGTACTGCAGGTCGCTTTCTGCTACTGAGACCTTGTTGCTACAGACTGCTCACCAAAGAAACTTTATTTGCAGTAAGACCACCTACTACTAGTTCAGACTGCTTTTGCTGGAGATATATGCTGTTCTTCAGAAAACCTAAGAAAAGCTCTTTTCACATCAGAAATAGTCAAAAATATGTGCGAAGTCCTAAAATGAGCTGGGACGCCATTTTCGTCGCTGATCATTATCACTTGCACGTTACAAGTCACGTCGATAGCCATACGATCGTGATCTCTTGCAAGATAAGCAAAAGCCTACTACTGCTTCTACAGCTACACAACTAGTCGCTTGATGCTTGGTGAGAACGTAACACCAAATAAGCTCCTGACGCATGACACTGGCGATGCGAAATACGGAACCATGCCGCTTGCAGAGTTCGCAAAGCGCGCAATACAATGTGCAAAGCTGGTTGAGCGTGTGCTCTCTATGTCCCCCCGTTCTGGTGGCAAGAAGGCAAGCACTCAGGATCCCCCTGGCCCCCTAATCAGCTGCTCAGTGTCAGCGGGCGCGGTGCGTACTTTGAAGAATGCATTTGTAAAAGACATGTGCAACTCACTCATTTTACCGCTGGCACTTGTACTTTCAAATTATTGGCTCTGTCTTCCTCTGCAGCAGCAGTAATAATTTGTTACATTGATTGATTTGTGGAGTTTTATGTCCCATAACCATGATATGATTATGAGAGGCGCCGTGGTGGAGGGCTTAGAAATTTCGACAATCTGGATTTCTTGAATGTGTACCGACATCGCACAGTACACAGGCCCCAACGTTTCACCTCACGAAAAACAGTCGCTGCAGCCAGGATTCGATCCCGCAACCCTCGGATCAGTACCCAGGTACCATAGCCACTAGACCACCGTGACAGGACAACGTTATTGCATTGAAACCACGGATAAACATGCTTCGTTATATGGAGTGGACACCAGGTTATCCTTATGTTTGTTCATCTTTGTGTGCTTCCTATTCTTTGTGGTTGTGTATTTGTGCGCTAACAAGTTCAGAAAATGGATCTGTTCCAACTAGGCCAACCCACAGTTCTACTTCAGGTTGTAAAAATCAAATACTTCATTATATCGAGAGTTTCAGTATGTTTAAGTTTGTTATACTGATGTTGTTATGTGGGGTTTAACGTCCCAAAACTAGCTCTGATTATGAGAGACGCCGTAGTGGAGGGCTCCGGAAATTTCCATCACCTGGGGTTCTTTAACGTGCACTGACATCGCACAGCACACGGGCCTCAACATTTCGCCTCCATCGAAATGCAGCCGCCGCAGCCGGGATTCGATCCCGTGACCCTCAGATCTGCAGCCGAGTACCATAGCCACTAGACCACCGTGGCGGGGCATTTGTTATATTGATGTCTGATGGTATATGCAATGCCTCGATTATCTTGTGGTTATCTCGCATTTCTCAGGCTTGCTCGCTGACAGTGTAACAAGCTGAGACGTGCGCTGTTTTAAGACTAGCCTGAAATAAGCATGCCGTATTTGCTCGATTCTACCGCGCCCTCGACTGTAACGCACACCCGTCTCCCGCGACGAAAAAAAAAAAAAAGTGAAACATCGAATGTAACACGCATCCATTTTTCGTGACACGAAAAAGAAAGTCCTTAGTAATCAACCTTCTCACACTCATAAAACCAAATGCCATACTCATGTAATGAACACACTCGCATAAACGCATCGCTAACTTTGAACCCCTGCAGTCCTGCTTCACTTGATCCGCGGTGTCTCGAAGACGTTCGGCGCGCCGATTCATAAGTCCTGCGTCCTGATAAAATTGCCGCATGTTGCCGGGCATAGCCGCGTGCAAGCGGCGGTAACATCATTTACTTGCAGTGCTGCAGTCCTCCGTGCGACCGCATTTCCCTCACGCCCGCTGCCGCGTGCTGCCATGCGTGCTGTGCAGGGTGACGCAGCTAAGCTTAAGCGTGGTCGGGGCGTGGTCGCGTTGTCTCCGTGATTGCCGCGATCCAATCTCGGATGTCATGCTGGACGACAAGCCGGTGCGGCGAGTATCATCGGCCTACGCATCATGTGTGTCGTGGCGTCGTTATGCGGGGGACAGGCGGCGACACAGAAACAACAGAAACTATGTGTGCCAAAGAGCGCCGCTCCGCTAGTTCGTTTTTTCGGCAGTGGCCATTCGACAGCGACCGAAGCGCGTAGGAGGCGGCCATTTTGACGCCGACGGCGATATGGTAACAG
Organism: Hyalomma asiaticum; assembly: GCA_013339685.2. NCBI lineage: Eukaryota > Metazoa > Arthropoda > Arachnida > Ixodida > Ixodidae > Hyalomma > Hyalomma asiaticum. The sequence continues at coordinate 14,092,347 of CM023483.1, read as the reverse complement.
TGTCTTTCGTTTGCACTCGATTCTAACGCGCATATGATTTTTAGGGCCATTTTATTGGAAAAAAGGTGCGTGTTAGATTCGTGCAAAATACAGTATTTTGTATTTCAAATTACCAGTATATAAGGGATCGGCTGTATAGGCTACTTACAGCTGTTGTGATCCTCCAGCATCGTATCCTTGTGACTCGAAAGCTGATTTCTTTGTACTGGTCCTAGAGTAAAAAAAAAACAGAGAAAGTTAGCCTGTTTCCTTTTCTCTGCCGGAACAAAAAATTTAGGGGAAGTATTATCTCAGGGACTCCTGTTTATATGCATACATGAAGGCAGAAAAATCCCTTTTCTCGGTGGCCATACAAGTGATTTCTTCAAGCTTTTCTTTTTCTTGTATTTAAAAGAAAAAGCTAAGCCCTACCGAGTGCAGGAAGCAGATTTTCTAGAGAGGCTATCAACCTAGTACTTGTAAAAATCCTAAAAGTTAGCAACATTCCCAAAACCAAACTATCATGTTGACTGCTTCATAACTCTGCAATGAAAAATTAAATGAGAATTCTGTACACCCCACATGATAATGCATCTAAAGTGGACAAAATATATTTGTTATACACACAACTTCGAGTGGACATACTGTGATGATATGTGGATGCGCGGGTTCGGTTATGCCAGAACAACACAGTGCGCCGTGCGGTGGCGACTCGGTGATGACCTGTGCGACGTTTTGAATTTGCGCGCCGTGCGGGGGCGAAATGTGTATGTGCCGTGCGGTGGCGAAGAGGACGGCGATCTGGTGCGCGTGTGGCTCGAGAAAGCGTGGCAGTGCGAGAGCTGTGCACGGGCATCGGAAGATTCCAGGGCTGTCTCCTTCGCTGGGCGTCCGGTCCATGGGAGAACCAGCAGGCCTACTTCTTGTTGCCTCGGCGTAATCGAAGCACTCCCGCCTGGTCCACCACGAGAGGAAGATTCCAGGGCTGTCTCCTTCGCTGGGCGTCTGGTCCATGGGAGAACCAGCAGGCCTACTTCCTGTTGCCTCGGCGTAATCGAAGCACTCCCGCCTGTTCCACCACGAGAGGAAGATTGGGCCAGGGACCGGGCACGAGGCCGGGCCAAGCCTTGCCGCTTTGTACTCACGGTCGCACTGAGGGTTCGTCTACGACCACGCGGGGCCGAGTACGCCTTCGCGGAGCAGTTTCAGTGGGCCGGAACTCCGGGATCAACGGCCGCGCCTCTATACGTGACCACGACACCCACCGAGCTACGTCATCGGACACTCGACGACTTCGACTCGGGGACATCGTTGGCTACTTCGTCGTCACCTCTGAACCGTATGAGCATCTTTTGACTCTCGCGCGTAGCGGACAGGATAGGGATTTTTAATTGTGCTCGTCAACTCTTTTACGTCGTTTGCGTGTGTAATACGTTCTACGTGTGCTTGTTCACCTGCGTGCTGCGTTGTTCTTTCTGGGGCGAATTCTGAACCCAAACATAACATCACAAACTGGCGAGCCTGCCAGGATTCGCCCGATAATACAGTGAAAGAAGGCAGTTTCGCTCGTGTACGACCATACGCTAGACGTCACCATGGACTTAGAAAAGCTCACCGCTATAGGGCTCCAGCTAGGCCTCTCAGGTGCCGAACTAGCCAAGTGGATCGAGGCGCAACAGGCAAAGCAAAGGGATGAGAGAGCTGCGGAACGGGATGCCGCCAGAGAAGCTGACGAGAGACAGCGTGAGATTCTCAAGCTAAAGCTCCAGCTTCAGGAAGCCGCTAGTAATGTACCAGCCGCAGCTAATGACGTTTTGCCTGTATCCATCACTTCTTCACCTCTCAACCCACAGAAGCTACTTCCCCTATTCGATGAAAAGCGCGACGACTTGCATGCTTACTTGCAGAGATTTGAGCGAGTAGCAACCGGTCAGGATTGGCCGCAAGAGAAATGGGCTCTTGCTGTGAGCATGTGCCTCACGGGAGACGCTTTAAAGGGACCCTGAAACAGTTTTGACGATTTTGTGCAAACATGGTGATCCGGTAGAGCGGGTCACTAGGACCATTACAGGACAGATTTTAGCGCTGTGCGTAAAGTGTGTAATTTACAATAAAGTTTTGAACACGCGTATCGCAAAAGGTCGCAGCGGCTCGCCAAAAAGCGTTTTCAAACGCCCCCGCCATCGAGCGATCGAATGGGAGGTCGCTGATTGGCCCCGACCCAAGTGACGTGCGCATAATTTTCAAAACCTAGCTGCGAACAACGTGCTTCTACAACGTACTCCTTCGTTTCAGCCAACGGTATCATCGCGGCATCTGGCGGCGTCACACGAGTCGCCGGCGCTCTATTACAGAGGGCTAGCACTGCCGAGGCGGGCGACCTCAGTGAGGATATCGGGGCGCTATGTCACTACGGGAGGCTCGGCAGAGCGGCTGACGCGGGAGGCGCTGTCGTCGCTAGCGCGCACTCCGCAGCAGATCGAGTTGAGGAGGAACAGCAGTGGTAAGGAGGAAGGCGACAGAAATAAGCCCATAGCTGCCTTAGCGCATTGTGCTTCGCTTTATTTATGGTGTGAATGATTTCGCAATTGTGTTGCCTAATCAGTGACGCAATGTCAAAAAAACGTTTCAGGGACCCTTTAACTGTGATTGGCCGCATGACTGCCGCCGATTCACTAGATTACCAGAAGGTGAAGAAAGCCTTGCTTCAGAGGTTCCAATTTACTGCGCAAGGTTACCAAGACAAATTTCGGAAGGCAAGAGCCGTGGATGGCGAAACTGGAACGCAGTTAGCCGTAAGGATTGCGAGTTATTTTGATCATTGGATGGACATGGCCAACGTGTCGAAAACGTACGAAGGACTACGTGATCATATAATCTCCGAGCAGTTCCCACGCTGTTGCCAACCGAAACTAGTCATTTTCTTAAAAGAACGAGAGTGCAAATCTCTGGACGAACTTGCTAAGTTTACTGATCGCTTCCTGGAAGCACAGAGGTTGTAGAACATCGGAACAAATCCCGATAACGTGAGGGACTTCAGTGGGAAACCTAATGAAGCGTCCCGAAAACCACAAATCAAGTGCATGCTCTGCAATCGATTCGGCCATTCAGCTCCCGACTGTCGCAGCTCACCTAAACAAACGCTGAAATGCAAGCTGTCTGGCAAACAGGGACACACAGCCGAAAATTGCAGAGGCCAGCGCACAGAGAGCAAACCGACTTCGTCTTGTGTATCCACGGAACCGTCAACAACTGGGCCTCGTCAGGGCAGAACCTCGAAGGGCGTTCGGAAGCAAACTAGCTGCTCAAGTAACCACAACGAGGTTAGGAAAGAGTCTGTGCCTTTCATAAGCGACGAGATGCCACTAGTTGAAGGGCGACTGCTGGGACGAAAGGTTCGCGTGCTCCGGGACACAGGGTGCAATACAGCAATTGTCAGGTGAAAACTCGTTCCTAAAGAGTGCTTGACGGGCAAAACATGCAATGTTGTTTTGCTTGACGGTTCAACCAGTCGCCTACCAGAAGCCATCGTACAAGTAAAAACACCTTACTTTTCAGGCAAGATAAAGGTAGCTTGTATGAACGACCCACTGTACGACGTGGTTCTGGGAAATCTCCCAAGCGTCAGGGGACCATACGATCCTGATCCTGACTGGGAGCGAGCCATTACGACGGAGGAAGAGGAGCCAGGGGACCCTCTACAGTCGGCAAGCGTGGCAAAGACAAAAGTGCAGCAACAAAAACAAAACAAGATGCATCCCTTGTGCGTCCCAGAAGTTACGTGCAGTAACGTTACGAAAGTGCAACTTATTGAAGCGCAACAGAGGGACCCGAAGCTGAAATCGCTTTTTGCTAAGGTGAACAGAGAAATCAAATCTGTAAAAGGCCACAGCTATGAATTTGTGGAAGAAAATGGATTGCTCTACCGTCGTTATCGCCTTGCGACAGGTAGAACGTTCAAGCAGGTGGTTGTTCCGAAGGAGTTAAGACGGAATATTTTGGAAGTTGCCCATGAAAACATCATGGCTGGGCACCAAGGAATTAAAAGGACAACTGATCGTATCCTGCAAGAATTTTACTGGCCAGATTTGCACGGAGACGTAAAACACTTCGTAAAATCCTGTGACATATGCCAACGGACAACACCTAAAGGCAAAGTAGGAGTTGCTCCATTGGGCAACATGCCTCTGATCCGCACTCCGTTTGAAAGAGTTGCAGTGGATCTGATCGGCCCTTTTTCACCAAGGTCAGACCGTGGAAATCGATACGTGCTGACGCTGATTGATTTTGCAACAAGGTATCCGGATGCTGTAGCACTTCCTGCAATTGACGCCGTTCATGTTGCCGAAGCACTCATTGAAATATTTTCTCGCATCGGGTTACCCAAAGAAATGGTTACAGACCAAGGAGCAAGCTTTACTTCCGACTTAATGAAAGAAGTTAGTCGGCTTCTTTCGGTGAAGTTGCTCAAGACGACGCCATACCACGCCATGGCGAATGGTCTCGTCGAGAAATTCAACGGCACGTTGAAGATGATGTTAAAGAGAATGTGCCAAGAGAGACCACGATCATGGGATAGGTACCTCGGCCCGCTGCTCTTTGCCTACCGAGAAGTACCACAAGCTAGCCTCGGGTTCTCTCCTTTGCAGCTCATCTACGGTCGTCATGTCCGAGGACCGCTGACAGTCCTAAGAGAGCTGTGGACTAATGAGGGACTCGATGGAGAAACACGGACGACCTACACTTATGTCCTTGAATTGCGTAATCGGCTGGAGGAGACGTGTAAGATCGCGCACGAAGAACTAGAGAAGGCTCGCGCCAAGCAGAAAACACACTATGACAAGAAGAGCCGTCCAAGGAAATTGGCCTTAGGCGACAAAGTCCTTATATTGTTGCCGAGCGACGCCAATAAGCTCCTTATGCAATGGAAAGGGCCATTCTCAGTGATAGAGCGACGAAATGACGTAGACTACGTCATTGATGTGTTTGGGAAAGCCAACATATTTCACATCAATATGCTAAAAAAGTACGAAGAGCCAAGCATCAAAAAACAAACTTAACCGCACAAACTCAAAACGTGCTGTGCATAAACTCTTTCCCGCTTTACTCTCTCTAGAACAGTTGTGAACAACTTTCTTGAAATAGGGGGTAGTGTGATGATATGTGGATGCGCGGGTTCGGTTATGCCAGAACAACACAGTGCGCCATGCGGTGGCGACTCGGTGATGACCTGTGCGACGTTTTGAATTTGCGCGCCGTGCGGGGGCGAAATGTGTATGTGCCGTGCGGTGGCGAAGAGGACGGCGATCTGGTGCGCGTGTGGCTCGAGAAAGCGTGGCAGTGCGAGAGCTGTGCACGGGCATCGGAAGATTCCAGGGCTGTCTCCTTCGCTGGGCGTCCGGTCCATGGGAGAACCAGCAGGCCTACTTCTTGTTGCCTCGGCGTAATCGAAGCACTCCCGCCTGTTCCACCACGAGAGGAAGATTGGGCCAGGGACCGGGCACGAGGCCGGGCCAAGCCTTGCCGCTTTGTACTCACGGTCGCACTGAGGGTTCGTCTACGACCACGCGGGGCCGAGTACGTCTTCGCGGAGCAGTTTCAGTGGGCCGGAACTCCGGGATCAACGGCCGCGCCTCTATACGTGACCACGACGCCCACCGAGCTACGTCATCGGACACTCGACGACTTCGACTCGGGGACATCGTTGGCTACTTCGTCGTCACCTCTGAACCGTATGAGCATCTTTTGACTCTCGCGCGTAGCGGACAGGATAGGGATTTTTAATTGTGCTCGTCAACTCTTTTACGTCGTTTGCGTGTGTAATACGTTCTACGTGTGCTTGTTCACCTGCGTGCTGCGTTGTTCTTTCTGGGGCGAATTCTGAACCCAAACATAACATCACACATACCACTAAGTTATGAGTAAGAATTATAAGAATTCTGAAAAAGCCTCATGAAGATTAGAACAAGTTCGGTTTACAGAATGACAATATTTACTTTTAGAGCAGAGCTACAGATGTGTGAGGCCCCATTCTTATATTTTTATTTAACTTGCAGCAAATTTTTCAGCAAATAGTGTACACCAAAAATTGGAAACTAAGTGAATATTTTACTTAACTATGTTTGTTAGAAGTTCACATTCTCAAATGTAACAAACTTCATTGGATTCAGATATGACACTTTTTATGTCTTTCTGGCTCCTGATTTCCCTGGATGCGTTATGTGACCGTGCTCCTTAACAAAACACAAGCAATGAAAAATGAGGTGTCCTGCATCTTCTTATGCTATTGCTTACAGAGACGATACCATCCACTAAGTTTATGTTCACTATTATCATGAGCAATGCTGCCCCATGTCCATAGCATCATTTCGAACTATTGGCACAACCCGAACAAATGCATTTCACTCACACTACTGAGTTGAGGGTGCATTACAGATCAACCAAGTCTGAGGCTATATCCTAAGTTTGTGTTTTTCCTCTATCCGTAGATTGTACTGCATGGTCCCTACATGACCAAGTCATCCAAGATACCACAACGAGCCATATTTTTGTGCTGTCAGCACAATACATATTTAAATGAACAAAAAAAAAAAAAAAGCAGCTGACTATCTGGAAAGAGCATTATCTATCCTTTCTCAGCATGCTCAAATTTAGCAGCAGCATACAATAACAGATTAGCATTACCACATCAGTAAAGAGATGTGAAGCCCTGAACCAATGTCCACGTACCTGTGCTAAGGCAAGCCTGAAATTGAGCTCTCTACCACCAGCGCTAATGAGAACACGTGTGTCAGGCTGTGGGTAGTCGCAAAAGCAGGGAGCAAATTGGAGATAGCCGTAATACTTGAGAGTCCGTGCCAGTTGTAGATACTGCAGGAAGCAAAAGGACTTTCAGTAATGCTGCCATAACTGAGCACAACATAAAAAATTCAGACCGACATGAAAATCGCTGCTCAATGAATTTAGAATGTGCAAAACAGTACTCAGTCACATTGATGAGCTTGCAGCCAGCAATTGAACACCTTACAAGGTGGCAGACAACGCTGCCAAGGGCCAGATAGAAGGTACAGTGTTGGTCACTCCTCAAGAAATGTCTAGCAGGTCATGGGGTCAGATCCCATCATACCGTTTCTTAGGGGACAAGAGAAAAAGGATGTGTGATCCGGAAAAATGTAACATCTGATAACGATTTCATCACACTGAAACATCTTTTCATGCACAAAGTTTTAAAGAAAAGAGGGTGAGATAAAAAAAGCACATGCTACAACACCCATTTGATTATATTGGTCGTATAACAAGAATGTTACGCATACATGGCACAAGTGATGTGCAGACGGCATGTGAGCCTCTGTCTGAAAAGCTTATATCCCCACATGTAGGTTCCCAGTTAGCCACGTGGCTAAGTGCAGGTAAGACATGACAGGCAATTTGCCGCTCCTTGTAAAGATGGCTTCACAAGGCAAGTGCTGCAACCATTTTCGGCTGCCACATGTATGTGAAGATGCAGTACTGTCACAGCCTTTCAACATAACAGCTAGGAAAGAAAATGCGACAAACTAGAAGGTAGCGCACATGACCATATGTGTATCAAAAATAGGTCTGACCATTTAGAGTGCAAGAACAAGGAAAACAAACTGAAACATATCAGAGGTTTTTTAGTGTAAAGCTCAGTGAAGCCCTTCTAACTTCATCGAGAAAAAGAAGACAGTCAGTCATGATAACCCAGCAAAATGTCCTTGTGACTTTAAGGCCGAATTCTTCGTACATGACCTCAAGCAAAAGAAAGGAAACAGGCTGGAAAAATAACACTTTCCTCCCTCTTGAAACTGAATCTTAAGATCTCACCATATAGTTACATTAGCAATATGTAACAGAATAGCTGTAAGCAGTAGCTAACTATAAATGGGCACTTCCTTTGACACTGCAACCTACTAATACATATTCCATAATCCTGAAATTGTCCCTCCATTCTACTCAGAGCAATAGTTTACTGCAGAGCAGCAACTGAAGAGTGGGTGCATGGGATAACAACGTGCAGCATGGAGATTATGTGTTTCTGTTTGCATGGGTACGTTCATTTTGTGCACCATATACAAACACAGGCCAACAATTACGCAGTCTAGGTTTAATACATGCTGAAACAGGGTTTTTGCGATGAAATCTGTGCGTCACAAAACTTCTAAGTGATAGGCCTCTGGCATAGCTACAAACTCCATCCACTGCCCATACAATGTTTTACTATTACTATTACAACTGGGATGTGCTGGCTTCCCAGCTTCCCAGCTCAGGACTTCATCTGTTTCTCAAGTTGCATGTTTGCATATTTCTAGGCTTGTGCTCAAGCTATTTCAAGCTAATATTACAGTATTCGAATTCACCCCGATGTAAATTAGTGATTTCCAAAATTTCAATGCATTCGAAATTAATGAATAAGTGTATTTTCCCATGTTTAAGACACCTGAGAGGAGAAGTTCAATACATGCCTGCAGATGACATTAGAAATCTGCAAATAAACAACAACGTGCACTGCCATGATGAAAAGATGGTTGCAGTGCGGATAGCTGTTTCAATACAAAAGTGTAAAAAATCTAGTTTTTCAAACCATATGAAGAATTGCGCTGAATTAAGTCTTAAAAAAAAAATGCACACACACACACGCACAGACAGACAGACAGACGGACAGAGGCATACCTCCTTTTTGGAGCCCTTAGCTTGAAGGGTGGCTAGCTGTCGCTGTGTGTCCTTGGGCACAACCACCCAGCCCCGTTCCACATCACTTAACGTCTGTACATAGGCCAGGTTCAGAGCAACTCGGTCATCCATCAGTGCATCATCCCAGCCACTATCCCAGTAGCTGTTGTCGCAATGAAAAGAAGAGGGATTTATTATGACTTTGTGACGTAGCACAAGGTTAATGAAAAGGACCTGCTACTGTTTACAAATGGTTTCACACTAGTGCTCAGCACATTCTAGAGGGTTGTCCTGACCAACACTTAATACCAGTGTCACACAGGCATTTCAGATCATTATCAGAGCCAATCCAGGTAGTATTTCTTGGTTGCTGTCAACAGTGTGAAACACACAGTTCGCAGCTAGGAATGAAACACCCCAACCTCATGGTTAGTCCCCAAATTATGTTCAAGAATAACCACAATGCAAACACATTCTTTTTCCTGAGAATGACAGAGCCCTCTACAAAGCACCAAGTTGTAAATGACATTTACCATGCATGTAGAATGCAACATACTGGGCCAACATACCAGGCACTCAACGACGTCCTTGCTAATCTTTTGCATGCCATGTTGAATTGCAGTTTATTGTATTAACCTATCAACAAAATCTAGGGTTTTACATCCCAAAACAACAATAAACATTACAAGACACGCCATAGTGGGGGGATCTGGAAACTTCCGACCATGTGGGGTTCTTTAATGTGGATCCGGCACCTCGCCTCCATTGAAATGCAGCCACCGAAGCTAGTGCCATAGCTACTAGACCATCGTGGCAGGGATGTATTAACTATTGTCCAATAGAATTTTTCGAGCATACTCAAAGCTAGAAAGCTGTCTGCTTGCTCACCTTTTCCTAATAACAATACAGTGACCTGGACCAGCTGACGTTTGGGAGAGGTAAGGGGCCTCAAAGTTTTCTAGTCGCTTCTGAACTGAAAAAGCAAATAGATAAGAAAAATTACAAAGGATATTTCAGACAGTGCATGCAAAACCTGTCAACATATATATACTTTTCCAGGTAAACACTAAAAAGACATGTTTGAACTCGGTGTTGCAACTGCTCAGAATTCCTCAATATTTACTTACCACAAACTAAGTTGCATTTACGTGCATTTGCACTTCAAATAACATGTGCAACCAACAGAAGACTGAATAAATTTGAGACATCACTAGCCTCATATGGGACCCTTGTGCAAAATGCTGGTGAAATGCAGTGACGGGATGAGCATACATAATTATTCAATATATTACCCCTTGCCCAACTTACTCCTCGTGGTGTGTACACCGCATGTAAAAGGACAGTTAATCATCTAGCTGATGGGCACTTTTCTCCATCACTCATGCCAGGTTCCAATCAATTTCAGGCCTTTCTGTTTACAGTGCTTATGCTGTATGTCACACTGCTAGGCAGTTTCGCAATTCATGCATCCCTTGATGCTCCCAACCTTGACAGTAAAACAGTGAAAGAAATAGTTGTTATACAGACTACTATGAACGACACCATATGGTGCTTCAGGTGTGCCAGCAGCATATAGGAACTTGTACAAGCAGCAAAATGTCAAAGTTTGGCTTTGTTCACTTGTTTCAGTATTGGCATGCACACTATATGTTTTCAGTATATTTTTCCCGCACCAAAGGGCCTTCGTACTATAGACTACAAACAGCTTTGCCATTATACTCTGTTTCAGCAGTTACGTGCAGCAACACTGTGAAAGCTACAAGCCTCCTTCGATGACCAGGAGGGTGAACATAAGTTAAACATGTCCCTCCACATCATGTCATCTGTTAATGGCAAGTGCTGCAGTAGCAGCAGCAGCCTTGGGAGGAGGAGGAGGAGGAGGAGGAGGAGATGGGCCCTCTGTTGGCATAAGTGGTCTGGCAGGTATACAATGGCACCATGCCTTTCTTCATAAAAGACCTGTGTTTGATGACCCCAGCAGGCTCGGCTCTACTGCATGGAACTAGTAAAACAGAGCACATAGGTTTCCTTTCAGTTTTATCATTCCTCATACAGTCAACATCCAATTTCCCAGACTCCTAAGGGACCGTGAGAACGTCCAAAATTTGGGCAGTCTTGAAAACGTGTGCAGAAAACCCACCTTCATATGGATTTCTCTGATGTAGGAGATGTCAAGGATCGAGTGTCATGTTCGCGCAACTCAGTGAACGTGTCGTCAAGCTGGCTGTGAAAAGAGCCTTTTATTTTTTTCGATGCCTGACAATGGGCATTCAATGTGGCCGGCACTAGCTTATTATGCAGGTTCAACACTGCCTTGGCGCGAAAACAACGCTTATTTTATGAGGCACTCCGTTTGCATGTGATGATGTCTGCCTCAAATTAAGTCAAGGTCATGTTATCGCTACACACTGACAATAGTGTCATCAGTGCTCGCATCAACTCGGACCTTGTCAGCTGCGCCGACTCTTCATTATCAGTGTCGGGCTTACCCGAATGCTCCGACGGATGGTATTTTGAGATTCGCATCACTGTGAGCCAAATCCTCAAGAGTTATTCCGGCTGGTATCAAAACGTCAGTGGTGCAAAGGTTATCAAACACATCCATGGACAGAAATTGATCACAGGTGCTGTCATTCACCCTGGGTGAGAGAGCTATCTCAGCATTGTTTACGAAACCTCAAAAACTGTCGTGACAAGTCTTTGTGTTACCGTATTTGCTCGATTCTACCACGCCCTCGATTGTAATGCGCACCCGTCTCCTGCAACGAAAAAAAAAAAGAAGTGAAACATCGACTGTAACGCGCACCCATTTTTCGTGACATGAAAAAATAAAGTCCTTAGTAATCAACCTTCTGACATTCATAAAACCAAATGCTGTACTCGCGTAATGAACGCACTCGCATAATAAACACAGTGCGAACTTTGACCCCTGCAGTACCGCTTCACTTGATCTGCGGTGTCTCGAAGACGTTCGGAGGGCCGATTCAGTCCTGCGTCCCAATAAAACTGCCGCACATTGCCAGGCGTAGCCGCGTGCAAGCGGTGATAACATCATTTATTCGCAGTGCTGCATTTCTCCGTGCTATTGCAGTTCCCTCACGCCCGCTGCCACGTGCTGCCATGAGTGCTATGCAGGATGGCGCAGCTAAGCCTAAGCATGGTCTGGTCGTGGTCGCGTGGTCTCCATGATTGCCGCGATGCAATCTCGGACCGTGCACGACTGAGAGACTCGGGCTTTGCACGGATATGAGGGAGAAATTCGATGATGAGCCGTTTTTCGTGCGGCGCTGGGAAACATCTGTTTTCCCGTTACGCTCCCGTTGTTTTCCCGTTAGCTCATGCGGCTGGGTGTCTCGGAGATCGCACCGGCGACGTAGCGACTTTGGTTGGCCGCAAGATGGACAAGCCAGCGCGGCGAGTATCATCGGCCTACGCATCATGTGTGTTGTGGCGTCATTACGCGGGCGACTGGCGGCGACATAAAAACTACAGAAACTATAGGCGACAAAGAGCGCCGTGCCGCTAGCTCGCTTTTTCGGCAGTGACCATTCCACAGCGCCCTAAGCGCGTTAGGAGACGGCCATTTTGATGCCGACAGCGATATGGCAACGGTGTCGTTCGTTCGCACTCGATTCTAGCGCGCATACGATTTTTGGACCCGTTTTATCGGAAAAAAGGTGCGCGTTAGATTCGTGCAAATACGGTACTTCCTTCCATGAGTACACAAGCGTGCTGACAGCATGCCTAATCTCAACGGTGTAACATTTTCTTGCTGTCCAAGTGCAGCACAGTGCAGCTAAGCACATGTGACATGTGCACAGATTCCTGAAGTTGTATATCATGGATCAATCCACAGGCTGCAGGACTGTTGTGGCATCCCGCATGATGAAAAGAGCAGCACCAAAGAGTAGGCAACTTCACGGTGAATGTTAGAGATAGCACACACACACCACGACCACAAGATTTATTGCCAACCTGGTCAAACAACACACAAATGACCACAAAGAGGTTAGGCTTTAGCCACGGCTCGCTACGGCTGACAATAAATCGGCGTGGTTTGAGGTTTTGGTTTCAATACTCTATAATGGCCGTGGTGCTATGGCTGGCTACAACTATACAGTGTATCCGGCGGCGCTAGAGCACAGGTCAGAGGCGGCAAAATAATCAAAATGGTGGCATTGATGACTGTTTTAGCTCTGTAGTTTGTGAAAGAAAGTCTGGAAAATTGGACGATGAAGGTTATAAACATCCAAAATTTCGGATGTATTTATGCAATGACTCTATGGGGAACTTGAGAGTGCCACGAATGAATTCGGAAAATCAGGCCAGTCCGAAATTTCGGGTGGCTGGGAAGGTGAATGTTGACTGTAAAACCTTTAGACAACAGCCTGCCTTCCTGCACATAATTTTCTCAAGAATAGTTACTATGGTGCTCAAACAGAATCTCTCGAATATTATCAACGTTCACACTCACTGATTATGTCCGCATCTGCCCTCTTTACCAAAAACAAAGCAAAGTAGCATATGAGGTCCTGAGGCAGTCCAATCTCTCTTGCTACCGCCTGCAATGAGAGTACAAACAATGGTAGGAGTTTGTTAAACGCAATAATATAGTGCAAAGTCTGTAGACACAAGGAGTACAGAAATCAAGGCTACAAAAACATTTTCCAATGCAAGTGAATAATCCACAGAATCCACAGATAAAACAAGTTTTTTGCTACACAACACAACAGTTGCTAAGAAAACAAGCAAGAAAGAGAACATCAGCACTGTAAAGTAATCAGCACCACTTCCAACATTTTGGTTATATAAATGTCTATGCTGGTGCATACTTGTCAGAACTTCTAGAAGCAGCATGGATGCATAATGTTTTCCTCCTGTTATCCAATGGCTAGGTTATCAGACTTCAAGGTTATATTACCAAGCATTGAATCGTTTGTTCAAGATGGTTGTGGTCTCTATAAAACCTCCTGTGTGCCAGTCAGATGAGCTCAAGTTCATAATGGCATGCTAAAATACTTTTCAAAAAGATCCACTCAATGCACAAACTGTGCTGTGAGTACTGCTAACACTATGCTTTCATTCCTCATTTTTTAGGAGCAGCCTTGTCCCCTGAACGTTACGTTACGTTCTTGCCTACCAATCGAATTTAGCGTAGGTTATTCTCAGATAAAATTTACCTTTAAGACCAATTCTAGGTCAAAGTGAAACAAGCTTGGTGATGCCTCCTTAGGATAATTATGACTGTGACAACGTAAACTACCACTACAGTAAACATTATAGAAAAAGCATTGTAAATTTACTCTATTTCACTTTTTTACTACTGCCGCAAATATCCTGTGACTGTTACACAGGTATCGAGGACACATACAAATGACCTCTGCAAAGGTACCTAAAGTGACTCCAAAGGGGGTTAGGTGGGTGCAGTTGGATGCCCAAGTTGACACGACACTAATCTCACAAAAAATGCAGATTTGTGTTCACTTAAGCGGTGCTACTTATAACTTTATAAATCGCTGTATACATTGCAGAAACTACTATAAATTGAAGCTACGAATCAAGGCTACGAGCACAGGCTTCCTGGTAACCAAGCTCATTACATGAATTTTTCCTCATAAAGAAATTATAAGTTGTCCCATAAAATCTTGAAGCCAACTGTACTCCTTCAGCAAATCGCAAGCATACGCACACGGACACATGTATCCAGAACAGCCACTGCTGTGGGGCAACTTACATCCATGACTACATCGGTGGGGTCTGTGGAAAGTACGGAGACTGTAACCTTCTGCCAGTTCATTAGAAACACGTCAAAGTCAACCTCCTTGGGAGGGGCACCCATGGTCTCCTGCTGGGCAGACAGCAGGAAACCTGTGAAAGCCTCATCGGATGACACACGGGCATCTTGGCTGGCTGCGCAGACAAAATAGCTGTGAGCACCTGCTCCCGCTGTTGCCTAACAACTATCCATCACCACTTGCAGACAGTTTTCTCGACGAAACATCTGACAAACAAACAATGATGGCAGGCATTGCGCTCACACTACTACATGCCATAGGATTTAATCTCTGACACAGCAAATAGCATCACAACTAGTAGCAGGAAAAAAAATACTTTTGAGAAATTGACAACGTCTACACAAACTAAAGCCTTGTTATTTGCAAGTCCATTATGAAACAAGGAAGGCAAGTGGTCAAACATAACCCACCATGAAACACACCAAGATACTAAAATATACTTTTCATTAAGGAACACTTATTCCCAGAAAAAGTGTTATTTGTCTCAGAAATCTGAAATGAAACAAATGTTCGGAAAGCAGATCTATCGGGGCTATGCCTGCATGCCCCATAAATGTTTAGGAGGATTGAATGCTGGGCGAGTTGGTAATCCATGACAGAGACGAACTGCGTGAAATAAACAGGGACAATGGAGACACACGCACAGTGCGTGTGTCTCCCTTGTCCCTGTTTATTTTGTGCAGTTCGTCTCTGCCACAAATGTTTTGGAAAGCAGATCAAGCTTCACAACCTCTGGCCAATAACATAAATAGTACATAAACAGCAAGCAATTCAAGGAGGAGAAAAGTGTGAAATAAAGGGCACATACATCAATTTTAGAATGCACATGCAATTTCAACAGCCAGAAACGATGACTTAATCTTAATTTCACATTATTTTAGTACTATATATGCACATGGCTTCTCAAGTATTTTCACAGCAAAAGTCAGGCAGCAGTAGGATCTAAATGTCCCTGAACAGTTACAAATTATGGACAGAAGGACAGACAACTATTACACGTTATTACTGGCATACAAGTGTGCTGTACGGAATAAAATGCATAAACATAAGGCTTTCGTAAATATGCACAACACATCATACAGTCCTGCAAATTTCACACACACCGGCTACCCTCTTTCAACAAAGCGCTATGAAATGTATCATCGTAACTGCATTCAAAAGACTGTGCTGACATTGTGTGCTGAAGCATTGATAAATCAGTCCTTAGCAGTTTATTGCAAATGAAGGAAGAAAATGTGAAATTTTTGTGCCGGTACCCCTTTAAAGGCATGCAATACAAACATATACAAATATTTAATGTCAACATGTCTTGCACGAAGCACATATACACCAATAAACCACAGCCAATTTGCATACATACCTAGCTGGATGTACTTTTCTAGGAATCCTCGTCGTTCTTCAGTTTGCGTGGGCGTCAATGGCAGCAGCTTTTTCGGTGGAAATGGAGGAAGTGCTGCTGATCCGAACACCTTTTTTAGCTGAAAAACGCGTTTTTGAAAGTAAACTTTCACAACATTTTTTAATAAATCAAATGTGCAACAAAATTCAGCAATGTAAAGTGATTAAGTGTCGTCACATCTACCCACAACATATAACCAAGATAAGGCAACCAGGGTTCATGCTCTGTAATGGTCTATTTCCATTCCTTTAACATTTGATCCAAAATTACGATGACAGTAGCAGCCCAGAAGTGCCTGTACCAATGATTGTGGGCAAGTGTTATGAAAATGAAATGGACTGCATCCTCACATTTTTGCATTCATTGCACCTCTGCATCAACTCGGTCGTCAACAAAAACGCATTCTATGCTCTTTTTAAATGATCGCCATTAGTTCTGAATGAAGTCCCTCTATAACTGCTTTGCCAAGTAGCGACAAGTCCTCCTCTCCCATCCTCCGTCCCTCTATTTTATCATCTGCAACACATCCATCTGCCATTCGCTTCCTAACTTGACCGGTTCTGCAAGCCCGTGCAGGGCAATCACCTACGTAGACCACGACGAAGGCTCGTAATTAATCTTAAAAGCACATATTATGCACTTTGTATCATATGTATTATTTTCAATTATTCTGCCTTTTTCAATATGAGTGTAAAAAATAGTAACTTCCACTACTGAACAAACCGCTGATACATGATGACAAGGTAGCAACTCCAGCACTGAAGTAGTTTACCTGATCGTGCAGACTGTGAAGCTGCTTGTAGCGAACTGCACAGTGAAAAGCACCATTCACATGTATGTTGTACGCCTGCAAGATAAAGCATCATACCAGAGTTAAATTAACATACGCCAAGAAGAACCACAGTATAGGCAGTCTCTGTCAAAAGTATGCCTAGGCCCGTTATGGACTTTGTACGCAATAACTTACAGCAGTCTTGATATACTAAAAGCCATCCAAATTACAGCACTGTTATGAACTTCATGGGAATCACACCACAAAGATGAACATGCAAGATGAACACGAAGAGGCACCTAGAGTGCAGCAACACATTGCCTGTGGGGCAAAACTGGTTATATAACTATTCGATTCCCCAGTTATTCAAATAGAAAAACCGGATAACCAAAGTGACTGGCTATTTGGTTGTTTATTGGATTTCTATTATCCCAATATTCAGATATTCGAATAACAGGGTATTGTATTTCAGTACTGGCACCGAAAATGTTGCTTTCTCTCTCTTTTGGATTCTTATATTTATAATCACCTTGCAAGTGCTTGTCAAAACATGATATGCACCCCTTCTTAATGTCCTTACTTTTTCTGCTTCTCAGTGCAGAAATGGAATTCACTGCTTCTCAATGCAGTGAATGGAAGATAACATGGTTATGTCATGGCATCGCCTTTGAATAAACTATTGGCAACATAAAATACTCAAGCGATAAAGTCAAATATCCTGCTAACCAGACATCCTAGATATCCCTTTCCTGAAATCCGAATAACTGGATAACTGGTTTTCGAGACCGGATTCACTTGCTGCTGGTTAAATTGGATGGCTGGTTGATGCACATTTGCAAGCACTACTAGCTATAGTTGGTTATAACCTATGATCACGACCTACTGTACTCCTGACCTGCGCGGCTCGCGGCGTTCTATGGAGCTGCCTGCGCCACCTCTCGTTCGAGACTTCGCCGCTAAGGTGGCACTCGCGTTACCCCACCTGAGCCGTTAATGAGCGTCGACGGATGCACGGTTGCAGAACAAAAAGCACCGTGCAAGTACTTTGCTTGTGCGTAGTACTGAAAACTTTGGGCATATAGGCTAACTGTTGCACTGTATCTAATAGTGCAAATGTTCATATGGTACTGTTACGCCGCTGAGATAATCTGCACTACCTTTTCTTTTCCTGTTTTTCGGTAACTCAAGTGAAAAATGGTTTAAATTGTCAGTTAATAACTTCGAAAACCTTACTGAGCAAAAGAAAATGTGCGAATTCAGCTCATTAGTCATACAAAACGTACGTATTTGTTTACAAAGTGTATAGGAACATTTCTGCGCATGCCAATATTAGACATCTCTCACCTTTTCTACAGACTACCGTGGTATATTGCTCACGAGTGCGCACTGCTGGAACTACACTGTACTGTCATTGCTGAATTAACTCTGTCGAGGCAGTTTTGCAAATGTTTTCTTCCCTGCGCAGAGTGCCTGCCCGCACAGACATCTCGGCTCGACGCGAGCAAACGACCGCCTAGGAGCGGTGTGGTTGGGGTAACTGGTGGCGCCAAAATCTGCTGCCAAGAGGCTCCTAGCTGTAGAAAGAGGAGATAGCAGATGCGCGCTGGCGTTCTGCTCACTGGGCAGGTCAGGAGTACAGTAGGTCGTGCCTATGATTAAGCACCACATGCATAGAACTTGCACAAATGCTCCACCCGATTGAATTTGCTCCCTTCTGTGAAATCAAGCAACTTTATAAGACAATTGGTTTAGCCATACAAATGTACATTGGAGTCAATAATTTAGGTTGAAACCTTCAATGTTCTGGCATCTACATAGTTTTTTTTTTTCTTTCAACATTCATTGTTTACATGTACACTTTTTTTCATACCTGTACACGTGTTATCTGATCATGTGTTGTATTTCTGCCTAAGTTACTGTGTGTTGCCAATAATGGGCAAAAACCTAGTTAAGTTAATTTGCATTTTTTTTTTTTGTCTTTGCCCCTGTTATCTGTACTTTGTACGGATACAAAATAAAGTTCAGGAAAGGAACACCACTGACTAGCTTAGCTCAATCTCGGCTGTTTTTTTTTTTCTTTTTTTGTGAAATGTGTCGCCAGGGCATAGAAAAGTTTCAGGCAGTAATATCATGCTGCCCACTAGTCTAAAGCTAAAAGGTACACTGATCTACTGACTGTTCATAGAGTGAGATAGCCAGCAGCAGTCATTTGCAATAAACTATACAAAGATTAAATATTTGTGCACATATCAAGGGGGCATGTTACATTAAGTATTTGCCTCACTTTAAAACAATGCACCGTGCCAGTCAGTTTAGAGCATTTTTTAACAAATGTTAGCGGTGTGAATTAAGGCTGCACATGTGGAGAAAATAAGGGAAGTTATTGCTTTTATCGAGCGGTAATTAACTTGCCAATACGTCAGTTGCTCGCATTAAAGCTGAAAGGCTTTTTACAATGAAGTTACATTTTGCGATTTTCAAGAAGTATACAGCAATGACTACGATACACGGAAGATGCTTTGATCGCCGCACTTATGCTACGCTGCCTTTGCCGAAACGTACTACATTACTGTACGGAACTGTCAGATTGTCAAGCTTTACTACATCTTCCAATACGTGTTCGCATGCGATTTCCACTTAGTATTACGCATATATGTGCTCGTACGCGCACTCTCTCAAAAAATGCCAAGCAACAAAACACGTCGCGCTTTCTCTCTCTCCTTAAATACCGAT
Source organism: Hyalomma asiaticum (assembly GCA_013339685.2). Lineage (NCBI taxonomy): Eukaryota > Metazoa > Arthropoda > Arachnida > Ixodida > Ixodidae > Hyalomma > Hyalomma asiaticum. The sequence continues at coordinate 14,072,978 of CM023483.1, read as the reverse complement.
ACGGTGAAATTTTCTACTACGTTTCAGGTCACATCTTACATGACAAGATCATCGAAACATTATTTGTAAGTTACGCGGGGCGTTAACGCTGACGTTTTCACCACGTTCTCAGCGCTAGGTCACAGATAAGACGAACTTGCAGCAAGTTACGCATCTCGAAAGGTTGTCTATTGATCAAGTGTTTTGATGCTGAGAAACCACAAGTCTCGTGGAGCATCGAACAGGGGAACGGGAACAGCGTCCTACTTTGAAATCTGACTTCGATTATTGCGATATCATGAGATGGCTACAAACAAATAAGCAAGAGCGACCTACACCTCTTAACAATACACATGCTATCGAAATACTGCGATGCATAGTGGGCAAGAAAGAACAGCCGAGCTGAGAAAACTTTCGCTTGCTGTGCTCTCAACACCACCAACTCGGGAAATACGCGTGCGAGTTGACTGAAACGCAGTCACCATCAGACACACGTATTTATATCGCTGAAAAATCATCGACCGACAGCACGTAGTCGCAACAGCGATCACCAAGCGAAATTTTGCAGGCAAACTTCGACCATGCGACCATGGTCTGCGTGATCTCCTCTTGACACAGCGGGGTCTCCTACAAAGCTGTTGGGATCGCAGGCATTTTACTCACGACATATGTGGAGCCGCTTTCGTCTTTGAGTTCTTGCGTATCCGGTATCGAAAAATGCATCGTTAAGCAAGCAGAGGGGCTTCACCACAGCACATGGAGAACGAGAAAATAAGTAGCAGCGGCTATGTTTTGCTACATATGTTTCGGCTGGCCATTCCCCCTGAACCGAACGACGACCCTACACCTCGCTCTTCCGCCGCGACGGTTGTGTTCCTCCGCAGCTACAAGTGCAAGTAGTACTAAAGGAAGCAGCGATAAAAACAGAAGCAATCATTTGCTAAATATTAAAAACGTGCCACAAGGCTGCCGAAAGGCGATCACATTAAAATAAGTCAAATGCGCGCATAAAAAAAAAAAGTTTGCGAGCGCACATCACAGGCCCACACCGGCTTCGGCTTGGCATCTGCCGACGGAAGCGCAAGCTGCGCTCGGGGCTGCGGAAAACTACGAGGATTATGCAGCACGCAGTCGAATGTCCCAAAACCACAATATATGCTTATGAAAGACGCCGTAGCGGAGGGCTCCGTAAATTTCGACCACCAGGTGTTCATTAACGTATAAGCTGACATCGCAGCTCTAGTAGTTCGCCTCTATCGAAACGCAGCCGCCACGGCCGGGATTCGATCCTGCGACTTAGGGTCAGCAGTCAAATGCCATAGCCTCCCGACTACCACGACGAGGTTGTACGCGCGGGGCATGGGTGAAGTTTCGTTGGCGGTTTTTTTTGTTTTCTCGCTAGGAAGTGGGGGGGGGGGGACTTGAGAAGGTGATCGCAAACATGCATGGTGTTGCGATTAATTGTAAATACCTTACGTCACCGGCGTATGCCACGCTCAAGCATGGGTGGCTGTTTCCAAAGGAGGCACAGCAAATTCAACACATTCTCAAAATTTGGAATGCAGGTTTATTGTAGAAAAAAAAAATGCATAAGCAATGTGGACGTACAGATTTCAGAGTAACATTCCTTTTTCCTGCTGTTTGGCATATTCTCCTGGCACCTATACAGACAACATGCAGGCAACTTGTGCATAGGTGCAAAGGAGCTTCTAGGAACTATATAATTATCCGAAAAAGGAATACTTGGCACCAACATCTGCATTATTACAACATTAAGTATGAAAACAGCATTAAATTCTGCACTTATGCATAATGGCCAAATATGCTGACACTGCAACCTAATCATCGATGGTGCAAGCATTGTTGATGCCAGGCTCCCAAGAGTAGCAAAAGGGATGAGTTAATATATGCCTTTGACAACACACACACAGCTCTTTTTGAAGTGACTTAGGAACACACTTTTGTTACACTAATTAAAAACAAAAAATCATATTACACATACATAGACCTTTTCTTTAGTTTCTACAAGTGGTAATCTCGGGAACAATTCTAGTGCACGGTTTAAAATAACTCCCCCTAAGTTGCAAAGCACTGTCGTTATTTGCACCACACAAATTTAAATGTTAAATAAGACTTTGCTGTTAGACACAAAGTTGTAACAAGTACTTTCCAATGCCACTGCATTAAACATGTAGCCTTAATTGTGGCAACAGTAAGGTAACATAAATAATAGTGAAATATATAAACCAAAGTTCAGGTAAAATAACATTTCATAATTGCTGTGCTGACAGTATTCACCTACCCATATTGTCTCATCACTAATTTCAAGTAACACAACATGAAAGGCAATACAAGTATGAGGACACAAATCAGCAACAGAATTGCTCTAAAAAAAAAAGAAAGGCAGGCAATTGCATTAACATAAAATATTACGTTACATCAAATATTTGTGAAAAGCACGAATAACACAAACAAAAAATAAGCAGCGTTTTTGCTGTAAATAAAATGCTGAAGAGATCACAACACCCAAGCAGGGATAATAACAGCAAACATAAGCCTATGTGGTACCTTAGCGACAGTTCTGAGTGGCTAGATTGCAAATTTGTGATAATACAAGCTCTCCGTTATTCAATATATTGCACTTACAAGGGGAGAAACAAAACAAGCATGCTAGCACTCTTAGTCCCAAACAACAATATCATAGGCAACATACATGCACAACTCAAGATTTTTAAATCGTACAGCACTACATACACACAAAACATCACGTTAGTTTACAGGAGTACCCATGTGCCAGTTTCTATTACCCTCTGCATGCTACAAACCTGGCAAATGACCTTGCACATTTAGTGGTCTAAAAAGCAAAGCTTGTTCCTTAAAAGATCACAGTACTACCGCTATTGCGCACAAGAAGATAGAAAAGTTGAGCTTTTTTCCTTCTACAATAGAGAGTAAAACTAACAATAAAAGAAGTGGGCTTGCTGACACAACTGAGCATGTACACTCGTACATATGGTATGAAATCAAAATTTAGTTGTTTTTGTGCTATTCTACTATACTGCTGCACAGAGATTTATTTATGGTTATACGGTAAAGGCAGGGAAAAAAGTGCCACCACTAAAAACATTAAACATGTAGCAAGGTTACGATAAACACTACCACATGAAAATGGTAGGTCTTGACCATGTCATAGTGTACTAAAGGTCACCAGAAAGCAAAGAGATCTTGAGCATTACAAGGTCTTAGATCCAAAAGATGCACATTTGTGTGAACGGCACTACACAAGTTTGTGCACTCAAAATGGGGATCTAGTGCATAGTTAGCGTTGCACGTACATTAAATGCCAGGCAATTCTCTCCCTACATGTAGTTTTTCAAATGCTGATATCAGAATAGTAGAGAATTTAATTTAGAAAGCAAGACAGCTAGCAATCAAGAGTCAGCTAATTGTCATATGAGGCAATAGAAAAACTAATTTTGATAAAATTTGGCAAGATGTACAAAAGAGCAAAGTGCACCAATTAATACTGCATCCACTTACAATGCTAGACAAACAACTGAAGATCAGTGGGAATGTAACCTTGCATCCACATTACTGAGCAGAGAATCCGAGGCCTATCACCTTATATTAAAAGCTGCTCATAGAAATGAGGTGAGAATGAGTAGACAGAGGCATCTATTTGGCAGCCTGCAGGCACAGGCCACAACTGCTATGAGTGAATGAAACAAAAGGGCTAGAGTAGAGGCGTTCATGTAAAACATTGTTTCAGACTACCCCCGATGAGTTACAAAGAAATGGTGGAAGGCCACCTTGCCTTCCATGAATATTCACAAGGACTTGCAAGCAATAATAAGTTAGTAAGGGGTAAAATGTGCAACAGAAAACGTAAGACACACATATTTATTGCCCTTTTCACAAGGCTGGAAAGGGGAAACACAGTAACGATAATACACGGGAAATATTGTGCGGAGGGAAAAGGTAAGGCTGTTGATGGCTTAGGAATAAGTGGCTATGAAGCAGACAGTTCAACACATGGTAAACATCAGGCTGAGACAAGGCGCACGATGCTGCGTTCAGAAAGCAGCTGATCAATGTAAACGTCGTCTTCGGTGGAGGTGTCAATGAGACGCACCACAAGTTGCTGGGCGCCTGCTACGCCCGTCTTGGTGTATGGCTGCTTGTCCAAAATGCGCGCCACAAACACTCTGTCCTTTACAATGTTTCGGAAGTTGATGCAGTCCAATGGATTCCAGTCATCCTGCACAGGTAACACACCTGGGAAAAGCAAGAAAAAAGAAAAGGAAAAAGAAGGTTCAGAGTTGTGAAACGGCAAACACAATGTCATCCAATGTCCGCTGGAATTCATAATTCAATTACTAATACAGTAACAGCTCATTAATTCAAAGCCAGTTAATTTGAACTGATGCAATGGTCCCTACATAACCCAGTGTACTTCAAGGAGGGGAAAAAATCTTGATAATTGAAACATGTTGGTATCCACCATAAGTAATATGAACTGGGAATTTTCAGTTGCCCGCAGGTTTAGTGGACTCCGAAAATTCTAATGCACCATCAAGGTTTCCATAGAGCTAGTGTATTCTCGCGATTAATTTTTCGGACAAATTGGTGGAAAAGTAACAAGGACCTGTTTACGTCACTCAAAGCCTAATAAATTAGATATTTGGGTTGAACGAATTTTTGGGACTATTTTTCAATCACTGCCAGGTCCAGAGTCCAGTCAGCAACTGTGAATTGCTCTTTGCAGAAGCCGGCCCAGAGCAATTACAATGTGTTGCAAAACCAAACCATATTATTCCGATGCACATTACTGATTACTTTTCATTTTTACTGCATTAATCCTGCCATGTAAATAAATGTGTTTTTGGGGCATAGATAGTGTCATATAGCTTGACATGAACGCTTTCTGCTCACATGAATGCATGCCGGTGCTTGTTTATGGCGTTTCCTTTGCATTTCGAGTTCCATGAACATAATTTATAAAATGTAACAAACAAGTAGAATCACCTAATTTGTGATGGCGAGCCCAGGGACAGCTTCTTTAAGTGTTCTGCGTGCAGTGCAATGCAATACCCATTCATTTCATTTTAGTGACAGCCCGCTAATTCAAACTCCGCTTGAATAGAACAATCTTATCATCCCCTTCGAGAGCAAATTAACTAGCTTTTGCTGTAATACTGCAAAGAAGTGTGTAGAAAAAAATGGGTAGAACAGTATCAATGGAATTGCCATTTCACTTCATTCATGTCCTCTTAAAGCCTATGGACACCGACGCAGTCCACACCAGCTGTATCTTTACATCATTCCCCCCCCCCTGTTGCCTTTGTGTTCTCCAAGACAGCTGCTCCTTAAAACACACACACACGCGCGCGCGCACCTCTAGGAAGGCACAGAACAGATTGCGTGCATGAATGGCCACTGTAATCCCTGAAATATAAGCAGAGCTCTTCTAGGGCCACTGGGCACAAGCAGGACATATCTTACAACAACTGAACAGCCAGCTACTTTTCAAAGCAGTGAGAGAAAAGGAATCAAAAGGTCAGCACGAATCCAGAACGTGGCCACTACTGTGAGACTTCAGCCATCTACAGTGCAAACACAGGCAGTGCTGCACTCACAAACCAGCATAGGTATGAGTGAATGGTGAAGGACGTCAGCAGATTGTGCAAATGTGTGCGAGTACAAATTAGTGTGCGAGTGAGAGCATGAGCATGAGTGAGAACTGGTGAGTGTGAGTGCACACTAGTATGAATGCAAGTGAGTACCTATAAGTGTGAGTACATATGAGCAGGAGCACCAGCAAGCTACTGCGAATAAGGGTGGGAGTTAGTACAGATGTGAGTGAGGGCTAGTGAGCAAGGACCCAAGCATTCTAGGAAGAGTACTGTGAACTGCGCCAACAGGAAAGTAAGCACAGCAGGAGAGCAACCTGGAGGAAGCGGTTACTGTTAGGAAAGAAAAAACGAATTTATCTTCTAGATCCTAAAACAGGTATAAGCTCACAGTAAACAGAATCAGCAGATCTGAACGACGTCTGCAATCGCACTCATTTGCAATGGCTCCCATTGGACTCTCACAGCCAGTCAGTCTATGCAGAGTTTGTCAAATGGCTCGTGAAACGGGTGGTATTGCAGGAGAGCACGGGTCGTCCAGAACAGCTGAGCTCGCATGTGTACAGCTACGGTCATAGCAGCTGAGCCTTATCTTAATCAGTTACATGTGGGTTGTCCTCCAGCCCACCTAGTGTCTCATCTCATAGTTTTGGAATTCTTCTTCCAGAAGGTGGATGGTCCATAGGTGAGAACATGAGTGCAAGTGAGAAGTGGTGCACTGCACAGCCCAGCACGTTTACTGTAAAACCCTTTACTGTGTGTAATGCGTTTGCTTTATATCAGCAGTTTGTTATAACTGGGCTTATAAGAAAGGTACTCATCATTAATGTATAGGAGCAACAGAAAAGAACTGAACAAGGAAAGCATGGAGCAGAAGCTTTGCAGTAAAAACCTACCTAACTCTGTTAGTTAATGGCAGAAATGATCACTACCTGTTTCTGTATTAATTCTTCTCTATAAATCTATTGCAAGCGTTGACAGAATAATGGCACTTGCACATGCTTGTCAAGCGTGTGGCAATATACAGTAAAACCTCAATAATTTGAACTGACTTATCATGAAATCCTGCTGAATTTAAATTATTCCTGTGGTCCTATATTTCATTATACAGTCGAATCTCATTAATTCAAACACGCTTAATTCGAACTTCCGGTTAATTAGAACTGACGCTGTGGTCCCGTCAAAGCTATGTGTATTGCAATGGGCGAAAACGCCCGGTAATTCGAACGCGCAAGCACTTGCGACGGTTAATTCGAACATACCGCGCTCCGAAAATGCACTCAGCGCCACGCCAAATCCCGCGGCGGCGCCTCCGACCAGCATTGCTAGAGACCCCAACGCCGCGCGCGAAGAAAGAAAAAGCTGCGGCGGAATGTTCACTCTCTCTGCAACTCGCCGTGTGCCACGCTTCTCTCTTTCCCGTCTCCGCCACGTAGAGACCCTTCTCCTTTCAACGCCGCGCGCGAAGAAAAAAAAAAAGAAGCTGTGGCGGAGTGTTTGCTCTCTCTCAAATGCCGATCTGCAACTCGCCGTGTGCCACGCTTTCCCCTTCTCCGTCTCGGCCACGTAGAGACCCTTTTCCTTTCAACGCCGCGCGCGAAGAAAAAAAAAAAAAAAAAGCTGTGGCAGAGTGTTTGCTCTCTCTCAAATGCCTATCTGCGTCTCTCCGCGTGTGTCAAGCGGAGGACGGTTGAGGTGTCCTCCTCGACGAGAGACAGTTACTATCCTGTGCTTTTCTCTTCTTTTCAAATAAAGAATCTCTCTCTCTCCTCCTTTCTCGTCACGTGCTGGCCACGCTGCGGCTGCGGCTCAGAGGGTAGCAAGAACAGAGACGCAGTCGTTGTCGTCGTTCTTTGGTGTGAGGTGCGACTTGTTGACTAGGCTTCGGAAGGTGTGCGTTCGTTTTGCAAGCGTCATGGCGAGCCGGGGCACTTATCGCCCACCAAAGGACCTTAAAACGAAGGTGGAAATCCTGCGCGAAGTTGAGAACGGCGTCCTTTCCAAGACGGAAATCGCCAAGAAGTATGACATCACCAAGAGCACGCTGTCAACGTATATCAAGAACAAAGAGTCTATCATCGCTGGCTATGAAAACCAGCAAATGAAACCGTCGAGGAAGAGGCTGCGGACATCGGCACATCCCCAGCTGGAGGACGCTCTCGTGATGTGGATTAAGCAGGTTCGCAGCCAGAACCTCCCACTCAGTGGGCCGATAATTGCCGCCAAGGCGAGGGAGTTCGCTACTAAGATGGCTCTTGAAGAATTCTCGGCATCGGACGGGTGGCTGTCATGCTTTAAGGAACGCCACGGGCTTACTTTCAAGACTGTTTGCGGCGAGAAGGCGGATGTTGACAGAGCCAAATGCGAGGAATGGCTCTCTGGGGATCTGAAGGATCTCCTTGCCGCCTACTCGCTCGACGACGTCTTTAACGCCGATGAGACGGCGCTCTATTATAAATTGCTGCCCAGTAAAACCATCACTTTTCAGGGCGACGATTGTGCTGGCGGAAAGAAAAGTAAGGAGAGGCTAACGGTGATGGTGTGCGCGAACGCGACGGGCACGGAGCGTTGCCGGTTGCTCGTAATTGGCAAAGCGGCTAAGCCTCGGTGCTTCAAAGGTGTGAAGACCCTTCCCGTTGATTACGTTGCAAATAAGAAGGCATGGATGACCATGAATATTTTTTCCGATTGGGTCCGTGTACTGGACAGAAAATTCGCCGCAAAAGGCCGGAAGATCCTCCTTTTCGTGGACAATTGCACATCGCACTGCAATATTGAAGGCCTACGTGCAATTCGTTTGGCCTTCCTGCCCAAGAATACGACGGCACTGCTCCAGCCCATGGACATGGGCGTGATCCAGAACTTAAAAACTTTGTACCGCCGGCATATCCTGGAAAGGATGCTGTTGTGTCTCAACAGCGAGAAAACCTATTCCATCGATCTCCTCGGCGCAGCACACATCCTTACTAATGCGTGGAACTCGATCAAGCAGGAGACCATTGCAAATTGTTTTAGGAAGTGTGGTTTTGTTGAACCCGTGGCCAATGCCGTGGCGAATGGTGATGAAGAGGCGATGCAGATTTCTTCCGACGATTTCGTCAGCGTTCCTGACAACTTCAGCAGTGTTCTACCGGACGGCGTGACATTCGAAAGTTACGTGCAGGTGGACAGCAGTGTTCACACTTCTGGCGTCATCACTGACGCAGAAATAATTGAATCTGCGTGCCCTCAAGTGGCGACATCTGAGGACCCTTCCGCCCTCAGCGGCGATGATTCTGATGACAGCAGTGAAGTGCCCCTCCCTCCGCCTAGCGATACTGAAGCATTGTCGGCGCTGGACTTCTCTTGCCAGGAGAATGCTGAAGCCGAAGTAGAAATGATTTGCAAACTGCGTGCGAAGGTGATTGACTCGCTGCAAGGCAAACGTGTGCAGACGCGCATCACCGATTACTTCAGTTAATGACGGTTGTCTTGTGATTTGTGAATAAATGTGTCTTCTGAAACTTCCGCTCGTGTGTTAGCTCAATGCATATGCACCACTGCAGGTGAGCCCTCCGTTCAATTAGCTTTCATTAATTCGAACTTCTTTTAATTCGAACAAATTTTCGGGCCCCTTCGAGTTCGAATTATCGAGATTCGACTGTACAAATCTGACTGGATAATTTCAAAAGATGGCCTGCAGCAGTCCAGTGCCATGTGGAAAGTCTCAGTCCATATTTCACAGTAAAAACCGGGAAATAATGGTAATTTGGTACTTTGCAGCCACAAGGCACTGCCACATAGCAATGTTCATAAATTACAGGTTAAATGGCCCAGCCTTAAAGCTGGTAATGCAAAGGTGTGTGAAGCGAATGCAAAAACATGAGAAAGTATATGAAACACCGCACAATGTTTCATGACAAAATGTAACTGATTTTATACAATGCTATTTGCTCTTACTGCTGTTATGCTATGCAACTTCTTGCTGTTCTTTACGCTCATTTGTCCGTTTCTTTCCAACATCTGTTGTATTTTATAATAGGCAAATGTCGTTTCACATCAATTTTTGGATCCGGATCCTTGTGTGCATTGATTACACAGTCGAACCTCGTTATAACAAAGTTGAAGAGAGACACAGAATGACTTTGTTATACCCAGTATTTCATTATAACCATTAACCCCTTAAGCAAAATTATTTGCCATTTCGGAGTGCAAATTTTAACGTGCAAATAAGAAGATGGTGCTGTGGACTGCAGTAACACTATATATAGACCCACACATGCAATGAAGTTTTACAAAAGCAGTATAAAAAAATATACATGTCAGTACCACAGACTGTGCTTTGTCGCAACACAATTTTCTCTCATTTCCGTCTTGCGCGTGGCTTGTCAACATTACTGCAAAACCAGAGAAATGCAACGCTATCGAGCAGTCAACAGTGAAAATACACTCGTCATGAACAAGCAGCATGCGGCGGACAATCTAGTGCACCGTCAGCGCTACAACAGACATGCCGTATAGGCCAGCACACGTAGCCGCACCGGCTTGGCTTGATTGGTATGCGGTTCCCAAGGTTGCTACATCACTGATGCACTCTCGATAAACATGAATGCATAAGAAAATGCAGCTTACAGCAGTTGATATCAAGACCGGTGGAGTGTTTTGTCAGACGAGTAATGTCCTGGTCATAACATACCGAAAGGGAAGCTACACCAATACTTCAGAAAATATCCTGTACGAAATTCTAGGGATGGCTCAAAGTACTAAACAATGACTGCAACTAATGCCACCTGCTCAGAGTTATGTTTCCAAGCATCAAGCATAAAAAATTCAAAGCATCAAGAAATTGAAAGGTAATACCGGAATTTGTCTTGCATATGTATACTCTTTAAAAGTTATTTAAATCATTTAGCTTATAATCGCCATCAAATCTGAGAGTCTAACCCATTTGCCATTATCAGCCAGGACACTGCAACGTTGAGTCACCGGCCATGTTAAGCCTACAACCCCTTAATTTGAGGAATTATCTTAAAATCACAGGCTATCTTTCAGCTACCTTTGTTGTTTACACGAGATGGAAGAAACTGGTAGCCTTCGCCACCATGTATTGATAGACAAAGTCATAAGTTACTCAGAAACTGGGTCAGTTTTGTCCTGGACAAGCGCTCGCATAACAAACATGGGTGCTGCCATGTTTGTTATACATGCAAGGTCATTGGGGCATGTTTTTGGGCTCCCGCTAAATTCCAGAAATAGTGTGCCTGACAACCCAAATCCAGTCTTTGTTTCGTGCATAATTAGTAGCGTCAACGCTATTTCTTTGGGGATTCTCTAAGGATGTGGCATTAGACGAGAGCTCTTCTGTTTCCAGTGTTGCACACAAGAGTGCCTGGCACCGCACTTGCTTGAGGCGCACATGAGCCATGTAAGAACAGCATCCTCTGTTCGTCCTGTTTGTCGCTCCTTGTGCTTGAATGCTCAATAAACCTTTTGTTCAGTTGCTGGGCATCAGTCTCAGAGAAGTCCATTAGAGACCTGATTGGTAAACTCCCTAGAGACAGTTTGGTGAACAGTGCACATACCAGCAAGGGACGTCTGGATGGCCTGCACTGGCAGGTGCCTGAAACGTTGCCACAGGGGCTGCAGCTGTGACGGTTGCATCATGCCGTAGTCCCCGTAGTCCACGAAGTACACACTTGCCATTAGTGGCCCCTGTACCTGTTGGTGTGGAGACATCAATAAGCTCCACTTAATCTTTTCACACACGTAACAGATCACTATACAAAATTAGCACACTGAAAATTTGCACTAATGCCCAATAAAATGTAGTGATAGTCATGTGGAGCTACAACAGACTGATAAAGGCAACCTGTCTGCCTAGCTACAAAATGTCAGGTTACAAGTGTAGTTAAGAGTGTAGTTGAACTTCAAAAGCTACTGTTGTGACTTCTTTGAAAAACTTATTATCATCTAGTAAAATTCAACTCCAAACACCGATAAGCTGGTCCCTGTCCATCTTGTGCTCAGTATTTTTATTTGCACAACATAACAATGGTTTTTCACCCTTTCAGTAGTATTCTTGTGATGCAACAACAGCCATCTACTGAAGAGTTGAAGATTGAGCCTCGTCTTTGTACTAGGTCCTGTCATTTTGAGAAAGTGCTGTCCTGCCTAAATCAGCCCTTCAAGATGAATAATCATCTGGCTCACTTACATTTCTTTTCTAGAATACTGGGCTTGCTACTTTCCTACCAAGAATGCTATGTTACATAGGTAGCATGCATGCCACTATCTGCAGCACATAATATGAAAGAGACTGCTTACAAACTGCACTGTGTAAAACTCAACCATTTTACCACTGGTACACCAGCAGAAGTTTCGAAATGTTGTCTCGTCTTCCTTTCCGTTAGCAGCAAATCATCATTGTAATAAAGCTACAGATAAAAGTGCTTCGTTATATAATAGTGAAAGAGAAATAAGGGTTGGAAATACAGCCTAACCCACTTATAACAATATTGAAGTGCCATGAAAGTTCCATCATTACAACTGATAACTGTGATAACAAGGTTGCATGAAAAAAGCTAAATGAGATGACAACAGAGATCTTTTGTTGGATGTGCCAGTGGGGGGTGGCCCCTTCCCACACATTGTATTCTCCCCCCCCCCCTTTTTTTTTCCAACAATGGTGTACTGCAGTGAAGTTGACTACTAGATAGTTCTGCAGCTGGAATAACACAGTGAAAATGAATGCTGTAGGACAGGAGTTCAATGGACACCACTTATGGCCCCATATGGTATCAGTACCAAAATTAAAAAAAAAAAAAATGGAATAAAACTGGGACCCAAGCCAAGAAGGACTCATATATGAAATCGAATTAATCCAGAACCGGGCCACTCGCTTCATCCTTTCAAATTATCACCGTACCTCCAGCATCACCCTTATGAAAACAAACCTATCATTACCGCCGCTATCACAACTTAGGAAAGTATCTCGCCTTTGCCTGTTCCATAAGATATATTACGACAACTCTATTCTTAGAAATCGCTTGATAACACCCCCTTTCTACCTGCACCGATCATCGTCATAAGGCTGGTGTTCCTTCGTGCCACACAAACCATTTTTTTAATTCATTCATTCCCGATATGTCAACAAAGAGGAATCACCTTCCCTGCTCCGTCATCAAAATATCTGACAACGCCAAGTTCACAGATGCTTTGATTAACCACATGTCGTCATAAAGAAATCATGTGATTGGAGTCATATGCACATTTCTTATAGCGCATGTTCATTTTTTTTATTGCTCGTGTCCCTGTTTCATATGCACATTTTCGGCCTTTGGAGTTACTTTTTGTGTTTAGTTTTTGTGCCATCGTTGCTGTATAATCATTACTTGTATTTTGTTCACTCACCTGAGTTCTTTTACTTTGTTTTATGCTTTGTTGCACAATGTATGGTAAAATGTACCACTCCCCTCTGTAATGCCCTCCGGCCCTGAGGGTAGCGAAATAAATAAATAAATAAAAACTGAAAAAAAAAAACCATATCCCTTACTCATAACCGCAGAACAACAAAAGGAACAAAGGCGTACAGAAATGCCCTCTCCCCTCCAGCAGCAGTGATATTTTCATCCCCACCGCTACTTCCATGGCCAGAGAGGATAGCACCCAGACCTTTCTGGGAAAGCTAGTCAATGTTCCTCAATGCCGTAAAGCATTGGAACCACTGTCCTTTGTTATTTTCTTTTCACGGTAAGGCTGGTGTTAGAGGCCAGCAGGAGTGGCAGGGTGGCAGAGAGACCCCCCATGGAAAACAGGTTTGCGTTGTATGACAGTGGGGTGGCCTTTTTTCTTAGTAGTCTTTTCAAGAAATTCAAGGCAGTCTTTTCAAGGATTTCACATTCCATCACCTCTGGGCACCAACACAGGCACACCAAGCAACCCGACTTCATTGTTATAACTTACAAGTGTAGTAGCTTGGGCTAGTTGGTTTGCGTTCATGATGGCGAGTCTTACAGCGCACGAACATAGGAAAAATTGCGACAGAGAAGAAAGAGCGCTGACTTCCAAGTGATCTTTATTTTGTAGAGCGGGAAGATATATACATACAAAGAAGCAAAAAAAAAACATCAAAAATAAGAAGCCTAATCAACATACTGTCAGTCAAATAACATGTGACACGTGTTCGTGATTGCCCCTCAGCCCGGCCAGGTAATCACGCTCAAACCGTAATAGTGCAACGGATGGTGTGCTTACACATTTGCTCATCATAATCGTGTCTTGTCAAAAAAGCTTGATGAAACCGTTATTTTTAAAGTTTGCCGTTTTGTTGATGATTATTTAGTGCTTGTTAAATGTGGTAGTCAGGATTTCCAGAGAATTTCCTCTCATACTTGGGCTATTTTCCAGGAGTGCTTGCAGCCGCTCGTTCTCACCCATGAATTTCCCCGCCACGGTGACCCGCCAAAATGCCCCACCACGGTGGTCTAGTGGCTATGGTACTCGGCTGCATTTCGATGGAGGCGAAATGTTGAGGCCCGTGTACTGTGCGATGTCAGTGCACGTTAAAGAACCCCAGGTGGTCGCAATTTCCGGAGCCCTCCACTATGGCGTCTCTCATAATCAGAACTGGTTTTGGGACGTTAAACCCCACAGATCAATCGATCAATCCCATTAATAACAACCTCAGATTTCTCGATTTGAACATATCAACAGAGTCATCCCATGTTTGCTGGATGTATGAGCCAAGATGCGGCAAACCGCTTTTGCCATTCAGCCCGGGCCATTCAAAATTGGTTAAGCGAAGTATCGCCAACCTTTGCCTTGCCAACGCCCTAAACAAGTCATGCCCCCATACTGTGCATCGCAGTTTTGCTCTACAGGTAGAGCGTCTGGCAAAAGCCGGATATCCTGCACCCCTTCTTGTTTCGGTGGCAGAAAAGCTGCTGACTGTTATTCAGCGAGGAGACAGGCCTGAAAAGCGAAGCAGTTTTGAAAAGAGCCGGCCAGTCATTCTACCGTATGTGCACAGCATTTCGCACAGGTTAAAAGGAGATTGGCGAGGCAGCCTGCGTTCAGGTAGCTTTTTCTGCACCTGAAAAGTTGCAGAAACTATGCAAGCGGGTCAATGCACCTCGTGCAAACTCTGCCCCTTGCTCTGTTGCGCACAGGTCACGCTACATCCCCTGCGCAGTAGCCATCGTCTACTCAATTCCACTGTCGTGTGGAAAGGCGTATGTTGGCCAGACCGGCAGGTGCGTCAACGACCGCCTGCGCGAGCACCGAAACAACGTGCACAATGTGGTGCAAGGGCACCTTGGCATTCATTGCCGGGACTGCGGTTGCAGGTCGCTCTTCGATCAGTGTGCGATAGTGGCAAGGCATCGGTCTCGGCTTACCCGCGAGATAATGGAAGCGGAAATGATACACAAGTTAGGCGAGAAATGTGTAAGCACACCATCCATTGCACTATCACGGTTTGAGCGTGACTACCTGGCCGGGCTGAGAGGCAATCACGAACACGTGTCACATGTTATTTGACTGACAGTATGTTGATTAGGCTTCTTATTTTTGATGTTTTTTTGCTTCTTTGTATGTATATATCTTCCCGCTCTGCAAAATAAAGATCAGTTGGAAGTCGGCGCTCTTTCTTCTCTGTCGCAATTTTTCCTATGTTCGTGTGCTGTAAGACTCGCCATCATTGTTACAACCCATAATGCCACATGGGGGCACTGCAGTAAGCAGGTTTTTACCCCATAGAAAACATAGCAAACTTGATGGTTCAGCAGCTCCTCACTGTTAGAACCAAAATATTGTTAAAACAGGTATTGTTATAAGTGGGTTGGACTGTATACAGCATTTTACAGATATCCAATAAGAGGTTAAATATTTTGGCATATCATGCATTTTATTGCATCGAGGATATTACGTATATCTAAATTGACTGGTAATCAAAATTCATTTAGAGTCGCCCACTCAGACATGCCTCATAGACATGTATCTGTAGCTGTGCAAATAGCAAAAATTTGGAGTACGAAGTGAATTTGAATATTAGTGTTTGGGTGCAAATCAAATAGAATATCTTTCAAATATCTTTTTAATAATATCTTGTCAAAAAACAGAGGGATGTACTCCCACAATGTCATCACTAGAAAACAAATAATGTTCTAAAGAACAGTCCAACAAGGAGCTGTGCGTGTGCGTGAGTTAACTTTGCCATGGTGCGCTCAGGTGCTAAATTTGACGCAGTACACAAGCATTAGCTCATGGTACTGCGGCAAATTTATTACTGCGGCAAAGTGCTTGCTTCACCACAGTAATGGACCGTTAGCTCCATCACTGTACACAACTGTTAGTCCCGCTACAGTGCACAGATGTCAGTTTCAGCGCAGTATGCAAATGTTAGCTTCACAGCAGTACGCAACTGTTAGCTTCGCTGCAGCACACGAGTGGTATGTGGCGAAGCATCCTACATGAGGGAATGGGCTACTCGTCATCACCAGACGTAATGTATTCAGACCCTGAATTGTTAAGTCCGAATAGTAAGAGTTTGGTTTGAATCGAATCGAATAGCAAACACTATAAAAAAAATCTTAAAATTCGAATATTTGCACACTGCTACATGTAATGAAGCACATAAAACACCATAACTCAATTATTTACTGCTTTTACATACATTTAGCAAGAACAAATTCACTAACGCATTTTACAGAACACAAGGAACACAGCAGGATAACATACAATATATCTGACATAAGGGCAATATATTTCACAGAAATTAATTGTTGAAGCTTTTGTGTATGGCCAAGTGCAAGACACCTACGGATTGGCAATTTATCAAAATCTTTAAAGGGAAAGGCGAACCTGTCGAACCAGCACACGATACCAGCTGTCGTCGATGTGGCGGCCTGCATAGTAGTGCCCCTCGCGCAGCAGCGCCTCAGGCAGGCCCTCAGGGAAAGCACTGGAGCCCTCAGCGACGTAGAAACTCTGCATCTCAGCCATCAGGGCATCCAGCTCTGGCCCGTGGGCCCACGACTGGCACGTGAAGTTTAGCGGGTTGGCCGCCTCAGTCACATAGACGTCGAGGTATTGCCCAACCTCGGGAAGCTCAGGTGCTGCAAGGGGCTTGCCCTGCAAGCCTTCCTCATCCAGCTCAGGCGACAACGTGAGGCTGAGTGCTGCAAGCTCAGACAACGGCGACGTGGCGCCAGAAATGCCTGAGCCATTCCCTCCAGGACTAAAGCTTGCCATCGATGTGCTCGTTCTTGATTTTGGTGAGAACTCGCCCGAACCTCTGAAAAGCGGTTGAAAGGAAAAAAAAAAAAAGAAAAGAGAACGAAATGCCAAGACATGATTGAGCACACAACTGCATGAAACAGTGTTAGTTTGCTTGTAAATGGAACTAGAAGAAACTGCTAAGGACCGTCACACTAGGCCTCTCCCTGCCTTCTTTAACCATGGGGACATGGCTGGTGGCCGATGATGAGTAAAGGGTGCGGAAGCAATCAGTGGCCTGATACAGTCAGCTATACGACTGAAGGAAAAGGTCGGCTCGTGATTGGCCATCAACCACATTGGCAGCCGATCAGGCAGCAGATCAGGCCACAGCGTTTGGCATGAGGTAGCCAGCTTCACTGCTGCCGACATTTCCCAAACTGGGCCGGAACACGAGTGCAGGCTGTCCTCTTTTTGAGGTTGGCATACCCACCATCCTCACACCATCCTCAAGATGAATGAGTTAATGAAAATTCCAAGTCTTGCACACCTCGGAACAAAGGAAGTTTTGCAGTGTAGCGAAACTGACTTTCATAAACTCCTACAGTTGCAAGTGGGAAGGCATACAAGCACTACTTCAAGGCCGATAAATAATTAGGCAGAAATTTTGGCTTCCAAGTAACGCCATTTAGGACCTGAAATCTGAGCACAAATGTAGAAAAATCAGATGCTGAAGATTTTTAGTGTCCAAATTCAGACATCCCTACGCACTGCTTCACCGACGGATGTACGGCAATGTCTTTAGGACTTCCAACACTACTTGGCGCAAGTTTGGTGCAGTTGGTGCAGCTGAGGAAGTTAAATGACTGCAAAATCAATGCTCAGCCATATGCTATAACGCTACCCACAACACTTCTTAATTATTGCTGTGCTAGACACTTATTTACATTTTGTTTATTTACCTAGAAAAATGTCTCAAAAGCCCTCTGTCTGAGGGCTTTGCAAGAGGGCTGGGTTAACAAGGACAATGCCAACAAAACAAAGATTCGGTGGCATTTCTAATGCTATCTGGGTTTAGAGTTGAATGCGATAGTGATGCCTGACCTCATCCTCATTGTGCTTTCTCTTCTGCTTGCCATGCTCTTCAGTCGCCCAGCCACGTAACCGTCATAACACCACTTGGTAGAAAGTGCGAGTTGCTTGTGTTACTGTGCGGCCTCCCTTATCGTCTTGCGCCATTTGACATAGATAAGCCATCAAAACTCACTGAAGAAGGCCCCATGAGAATTGATGCTTGACATATATAGTTGGTAATGGTTCATCTTGAAGTGGATGCAACACTACACGAAACACAGACAAAGAAGAAGGTGCACCTGTTCTGTGCGTCTTCTTTATTGTGTGGCGCTGCACCCACCTCAATATAAAGGTGGCAGGAGGACATATGCAGGGTGGCCAAGTGTGTAGCGCATCGCACCTTGGAGCGATGGGTCATAGGTTTGATTCCCTGATTGTCCAAGGTTTATTTCTTTATTTGCATCTGCCTCGAAGTTTCACTCAAGGAGGACGCTGATTTTTCGCTCACAACCAGTGAAGCCACCACCGGAATTTTTGTGAAAGGAGCTCTTTAACGCTATCGCGTTCATACCCTACCTAGGATTGGTCATGAAACACTATGTTTCCCACATCTCCCTCCCACACTCTCTTTCACACCCACAGTGTACGGAGTGCAGGGCATGACAGAACCTTATCTTGCAGACTTCATACATGCTCTATCTTTAAAGATGTCATTGCACTTAAACAGCACTACATGTCGCCAGTTATCTTCTCTCTATGTGTCCTCGTTCTTTGCCAGGCTCTTACAAACTTTTTAACTCTGGGCATTTAAAGCGTTACTGTTTTCTTAATGAGGGACCAAGAAATGAACGTCAAGTAATGGCAGTCCCATGCAAAGAAATTAGCAAAAGAAGAGGCAATCATCACTGATGCAAACTGCAGTACTGGTGACACAATGCATCAGGTGGAGATGGTTACATAAGAACTAGGGGTGTGCAAATATTCGAAATTTTGAATAATATTCGAAAAGCATTTGCTATTCGATTCGATTTGCACTTTTACTATACAAACCATTTGAAGTTGGTAATTAAGGGGGGAAAATACGTCATGCCTCATGTCAAGCAGCCCATTCCTGCAAGTTAGCCCCCGTCGCCGCATGGCACCCGTGCACTGCGGTGAAGCTGACACTCGCGTACTGCGGCAAAGCTAAACCCCACGTACTGCGGTGAAGTTAGCTCTGTTGGACTGTTCCTCAAGACTGGAATGACACTGTGGGAGTACACTAGTCATGCAGTAAACCTTTCGATTCAATTCACACTTGAACACAAATATTCGAATTCACTTCGCACTCAAAATTTTGCTATTCGCACAGAGAACCTTTAAGTACCCTTAGTAATGCCCTTTACAGTATAAAAATGCTCTCTCATAACTGGATGGATGCTTTATTATTGCAGAGAGAAAGCATTCTATGTGTTGCCTGCTTCACTAAAACACACAGCAAGCCTACAGGAACAGCTGAACTTCAGCAGCTACCAGCAAACACTGACAACTTTATATAAGCACTGCTTTGGAAGCTGCTTGCATTGCCTTAAATGAAGGAAACTTTGCACTCCTCCTTAAAAACCACACAAGGAATTTTGAAAAGTGGAGCACTGAATGATCCAAACCACAAGAAGAAACATTTACGAGTAGCTGGTAGAAAAGTGCTGAAGGCATTGGCACACCGCACAGTGTTATAACAGCATACAGTGTTTTACTTGGAGAATGTAGCCTCAAGTGCTCAATGAAGGAAACTGATGGTTTGAAGTTTAAACAAAGCAAAGGCAAGCAACCACACTAACCCATTAGTTGCCACTTCAGCCTTTTTCTGTTCAGCTTTCTTGGTTTCTGCTTTCTTTGCATCAACCTTCTTTTCCTCTCCCTTTTTCTCCGAAGAGGTTTGCAATGTGGGGCGAGCTAAGGGAGGTGCTCGCCTGGTTTTTTTTTCTTCTCCTCTGCAAAATTCAAAAATGTAAACAAACCCACCCCCGTTTTTGTTCTTTCCTGCGCTTCCACAAAATTTAATATGACATGCTCATCACCGAAAATTACCCACAATACCTGTACACATGGCATCCTCTAAGTGGCATAAGCCAAGACTAGATGTCCTCGTACACAATAAGTTTACTGTTTCTATCCAAAATTTAGCAAACTGTAGGAATGCAGTGAAAGGATGTATTGATGGTTGCAGCTAAAATTATCTATGTCACAAGCAAAAATATTCCTGAGCATTATTGTTCAATATTTATGTTACCACTGAAGTTTCAGATGTCATTATTCACTTTTTCAACAGTGTGAATTCTTGAACTTGATGGCTTTGAATGCAGCAGATGCATGAGCTCTGGCTCGAAAACAAATTGGTTAGAAACTAGCATTTCTCTCTGAAATCACATTTGAATTAATGGACAAAAACTAGAACTCCTAAAATTAGGAACAGCTTTATAGGATTTGTACACATGTATAAAAATCAAGCATTTTATGATGTTCAATGTTTTTTTTTAGTATGTGACTGCATGTTAACAGTCACTCAAGTACATGACTTCAACACCACAGATCTAAAGTGGTAGTATTCATGGTTGGTGTAGCTCAGCAGAAGTTCCAAAAACTTAACCCACTAAGCAGTGTAATACGGCTTCACCTATTGAAGAACTACGCTCACTGTCACATGCCATCAAAATTCCATAACACCATGCTGAGGTGGTGTGAGAATTGAGGTAACACTGCCCCCAGTGTTGTTTTTTTTAGTATTTTCTGGGACCAAGTCAATTATTAAGGTAGGAGTCTTTTTTTTTCCTTTTATGGCAGAAGGGTGACTGTTCATAAAGCTCAAGTAAATTTTGCCAGGGTATGTAAATATTCTAACAGTTTCCGAATAGCATTTGCTATTCAATTTGATTCACACCTACCTTTTACACTAGAACTATTAGACGTTCGGAATGAAGGAGAAAAATATGGTGTCTTGTAAAAGTGGCCTATTCCCACACGTAGTATACTTCACTGCGTAACATTCACATACTGCAGCAAAGTTAACACTCACGTATGTCGGCGAAGCTAACTTTTCTGTATTGCAGTGAAGTTAACATTTGTGCACACATGTGAAGTTAATTCACGGTTCTTGGACTGCTCTTAACTCTTTCCTTACCGTGCCATACAGCACTGATCACTATGGATCGATGGTTTCAAATGCCGTGCCAAAAATAAAACTCCGCCCTTACGGACGCCTAGCACCATCTGGCGAGTAAAAAGACAACTACTGCACATTTTCTTGATTTCTTTTGCCGCGTTGGCACAAGGACTCCCGCCAAAAAAATAGAAGCCTTGGCGGATGCAGCGTAGAGTTTCCCGCCATGGCACTGAAAGCGCGCTGCGCGCCGCCGAAGAAGAAGCATTTGCAAGGTCATTCTGCTGACAGCAGTAGCAAGGAGTCGTAGAGGACATTGGATCATCAGATTTTGAGTCTGACAGCGATGACTCATCTACGTAGCCCGGACCTTCGACTAGTGTGGCAAGGTAAGCACAGTTTCAGATGTCGATGTTGTTATTATGGAGTGTGCGCATTTTGTAAGTGGTGACACCTGTTTACATTTTTTCTCTAGGGTGTCAACTACTTATGGAGGATATGTCCAGCCCAACATGCCATGCCGAGTGAGGTTTTCTCCGAAACACACACCTGGAGTACACCTGGACGTCACGCGCTGGAGTGAGACGCGGCTGTTTATCAGCGCACTGGACATATTTATGATGTTCTTTACAGCTGACATGATTACTGCTTTCTGTGCACGTACTAAGGGGGTTATATATTACTTTTCTGGAGTGGAAGGGGCCCACCGAAAGCAAAGTCGTCGCCGCCATATTTCTCAAGGAAACAGTAGCAGACGACTACGCAGACGGCAGGAGTGCATATACAGCTCAAAGCCCTTTCGTGGTGCTTAAACACTGTGTCATGTTATTTTTAAAGCATCTAAATATCGGAGAAGGCAAGGGTGACTTCATGCGTTGCTTTTTGCTGTACAAATCAGGTTTAGAAGATGCCTGGAAGAACATTTATCGTGTAAGTCTTTTTCACTTTCTTCACGCATGGAGGCCTGTTTTCAGTGCATTTTGCTAAGTAGAGGGCCATTCGAAATGTTCGCATCTATATATTAAATCCACACACCTGTGTCAAAGTTAACTGTAAGCTTGAAATACTCGTTAGTGCTTTGTTTTCAGATGCGTGCGTGCATGATTTGCTATGGGCTCGAGTTCTGCTAAAACGCATGCAAATGTTTGTATCCAAACTTTAGAGGAAGAGCATCTTTCTGGTGCAGAGATGCAGAACTTGTTATGCGCACATGCTGATGAATGCAGCATGTGCGCATAACATGCTGATGAATGCAGCATGAACATGTACGGCATGCTTCTCCGCACTACGGGTTTCAAAAAGGAAGAAGAAGAAAAGAAACAGCGTACAGCCTTCTGACTGAGGACATATGCTTTTTGGAGCCCTTTTAACATCGAACTACCACACCTCTGTCTTCAGCATTTGACAAAATTCTGGTCGGGATGCTAAGTGCGTGCTTTTCGGCGCGTATCCAGTGTAAGAACTCTCCTATGTACATTTAGTCAGAACAAAATGACAAATTTTCCGAACACACCCAATGGGTCTTGATAGACGCAGATCTGAGAAGACTTCACGGACGCTAAGAGCAATGAACCAATTTGGAAGAATTTATGTGGTATATGAAAAAAAAAGCATGTGGTTAGTTAGGGCAACATGCAGAAAGCACGAGCTGTACTCAGTGGGTCTGATGCATGTTTAAATAAAGGGCACAAATACATTTTACATCAGCTGACAGTCACACAGTGCTGCATATTTGCGCTATATCACATCACCGCATCACAAAAACCTAGTTTCTACTAAATGACGAAGTAAGCTAGCAAGTACAATCTGCATAGAACCTATCAGTCAGCTGTGTTCTTCTGTTTTCCTCGACGCCTGCAGCTGAGCACGGACGTGGAAAATTTTTTTTCTCATCTAGAAAACACTGCTGGTAATTGGCATAAGCATAAAGTTGGTTTCTGTCTCAATGTTTCATCATGAGGTTGAAAAACAAGTCAAGCGCTTATCTTAATACATTGGCGTCTACGGTGCGCCTGCGTACTTTTTCCTCTAGTAACATGGCCACCACTGGCTTCACTTGGCCCCGTAGGCGGCTGCAGGGACTTCCACTTCAGAAGTTTAATGAAACCTCCTTGGCAAATATGAACAGATATGCATGGATGAACATTTTTGAAAAGCTGAGCTATGCTCAACCAGACGGCTCATGGCTTGAAGTCACGTCCCCTGGAATGTTGCGGTTCATTGCACTGCTGATTTATATGGGCATCGTGCAATTACCTTGGCTCCATTTGTACTGGAATGCAGGCTCAATGTACGGTGGCCTTCTCCCGGGAAAGATAATGAGCAGAAAGCGTTTCTTTTCCCCCCTTGCCTTGCTTTTTTGCATGCCTCGGACCCTGAAGATGAGAGTGCTGCTGCAGCTAGCAAACTGCGGAAAGTATGGGCTCTACTCCAGCAGATAAATGAGGCCTCTGCATGATTTTATCAACCACGTGAAGCTATGACAATTGATGAAAGGATGGTGAAATCAAAAGCGCGATCGGAAATCTGGCAGTACATATGTGACAAGGTGACAAATTGGGGTTATAAATTATGGGTCTTAGCTGAATCAGAAACTGGGTACACTTTGCAGTTCTTCGCTTACACAGGCAAGCGGGAGACACCGAGACCACATGGATTGGCTTTTGATGTAGTGAGCAAACCTCGCGACAAGTATCTGAACAAGGGTATAAAATTTACATAGACAATTTCTATACTTCGAAGCACATATTCGAACACCTCCTGCAGTCCAAAGCATTAGCATGTGGAACTACAAGAAAATATCGACAAGGCTTCCCTACCGAGCTGAAAGAATCGAAATGGGAAAAGAAAGCTCAGCATGGAGATGTTTAGTGGATCAGGGAAGGAAATGTTTTGTTTATTCAGTGGAACGACTGCAAGACTGTAAATATAATGAGCACCATTCATACCGCTAATGAACATGTCACTGCGACGAGACGCATAAATGTTGGCAATAAATGGACAGATAGGACAACAACAAAGTCCTTGTTAGTACATGAATATAACGCGGGAATGCTAGGTGCAAACAAATTGGACTTACAACCTTCTTTGCAAATGCGAGCGCTGGTGGAAGACTTTTTTCTTCCATTGCATAGATACTGGTTGTGTAAATAGTTTTATATTGTTTCAAGAGCATCCCAATGAGAACCCCGATATTCCCGACTTGAATCTTAGTGTTCGCTTTGATCAGCTTGCTTTTTGAGAGATGCTTGTCAAACAAATTTTGAATCTTGATGATGTTCAGCCAGCCACTGTTCCCTATCTGCCACCCTACTGGATTCGCCACAAGCCCGAAAATGTTGAAAACCGAAGAAACTGCAAGCTTTATTATGAAAACACAAAAAAAGAAGTGAAAACAGATGTGTTCTGCAGTACCTGTGAAGCACATCTTTGTTTCACGACTACGCGCAACTGTTCCACGGTGGCATATGCGTCACAGGAGCTAAACTCGGGTCACTCAAACTAATAGTGTTTCCCCTATGGTGCTTAAATTTGCAGGAATTGTACCTAATGGCATGGGCAATCATTTATATGCTTTTAGTTTTGTTTGATTATACATGCTGGGAAATGTACCGTCACTTTAATGTGCTGTTATGTACATCTTGCTCTCTTTTCTTCAACTTTGAGCAATTAAATTTCAAAAGATGTTGATGTGCTTGCTTTATATCTTACTACAAAGGAAAGGCCATGCAATCAGCTACATTTTCATATATAACACTCTACTGTGCACGGGAAAGTTCGCAAGAAAAAGAATATGTAGATGTATAGCAAAAGGAGCCTTTTTCAGTGGTAAGGAAAGAGTTAAGGATTTGGCCATTCTTTTACTATGGATGACACTGCAGAAGCACACTAGTAGCACAATAAATTGTTTCCCCAAAATTTAGCAGTATGTTTCACTGTAATTTAAAATGGTACTTTATGGCATTTTATTATGTTCAATGGTCAAGAAGGTGCTGTACCTACTTTGTTACTTTCAAGCATGCCAAATAATTAGCTGCCTCCTTCCATGCATTACAATCATACACAAGCATACGGTTAAAACATCTATTTTTTCCATGAAAATGTGGTGTGAAATGTACTAACTTAAAACGGCCCCTCATGAGGTCTGGCAATTTCAAGCTGATAAGCGCAGTGCACGCGCTGCTCACTCACAGTCGTGTCTGCCAAAGTTACATTGCTAGCAGTATGGAAAGCTTTAATATTTCAAACTGAATGTTGTTCTCCTCCTTGTGGGTGCAACACTCCAAGATCAAGAGCATGGCACTTCACACAGAGCATGTCAGTGCGTCACATCACTCAGTGACACTGAGCGCAAGGCCACCTGTCCAAACCAGTTAGGAAGCACCGCTTACAGCGGCTGCCTCCTCGGAGGGGACGCACTGCTACAAGCCCAATACCATGCACTTCACACGCCACAGCATCGGCAGGTAGCAAGGGTTTCAAAAAAAGCAGCGACTCTTGCTTCCTGAAATCATGGTTTCATGCCACTTCATTTTTATCGTTGCTAATAATGAACCAATTTGAAAAATTCTTGCAGCAGAACTATTGGGTTCCAGAGCACTGGGTTCTATCCCAACTCCTAGAGCACAACAAATTTTCAATGTGGTCTGGTGAGGAGCACCTCATTATGCTGCAGCACAGTCAACCACAAAGCCAACTGAACCCCAATATTTTAAAAAATTAGCAGTGTGCAAATATCTGAAATTTTGCATATTGGATTCAATCTAAAAGGTACATTTACTAAGTGTGCACAGCTTTTAATCTATTGTTCCACAGAGGCAAGGCATCAGAGCTTTGAATTACTGCCAGTAAAGTGTTTAGGCATTGGCTATTATATTGGTGTTTGTAATTATACAGTGTTTATGCAAATATGTGTGTGTGTGTGTATGTGTGTGTGTGTGTGTGTGTGTGTGTGTATGTGTGTGTGTGTGTGTGTGTGTGTGTGTGTGTGTGTGTACACAATTAAAGGACAAAATGCACTGTTTACTGAGGTAGTCTCGAGTCCCCCTCCCACTCCATGTACATGTCACTGTACCACAGCAAAGTCAACTTCGTCACATGACATTAACCTGCTATGGCAAGCCTACTTTTCCTTGGTACACCTGTTTGATGCAGTGAAGTATACCAAGGGTAGGAAAGGGCCACATGCTTTCACAGGCAATATTATACCAGTGGCAGGAAGACAAAATGCATCAGTACTACTGTATCTAGTGAGCGGCTGTTTTCAGAATTTGAAAGGACTGACATGGACAGGGTGTTCCAGCTCCCCAAACATATCAGGCAGCTATCCTTATTTTATGACAACATTAAATAACTGAAGAAGTGGCCCTGCCAAGCAAAAGTGTTGTACAATGTATGGTTTGCTTATGCATTTCTTGCCACACAATCAACTTGCTTTTTCACCTCTAGTTGATAAATGTTTTTTCCAAAAGCAGGATTCATATTGTCACGGTGCAAGAACAAGGACGAAGACAACGATCTCGAGGGAAACAAAGAAGACGCAGGAGTGGGGCGCAGGCTGATGGTCCGCCATTGGGGCTGCACCGGCTAATCTCTCTGTTCTAGAATACACTACCATTAGAAGTGTACCCCTGTGCCCGTTTCATTTTGGTGAGAGGTGCTGGGTACAAGACGGAACTCCGCAGCGGATTTGTCATCAACCGCTGTACCATGCCCACCGACGACCAGGCCTCTGGATCAAACACGGCGCCGGCATCGGCGCCAGCGTCAGCATCCCAGACGCCACAACACTCAGTCGTCCTGACTCACCCCCGTGACCCTGGAACTTTTTCGGGCAAGTCCAACGAGAACGTGGAAAAGTGGCTTGGCCTCTATGAACGAGTTGCAGCACACAACCGATGGGACCCCACGGTGATGCTTGCAAATCATCTCTTCTATCTCCAGGGGCCAGCACGCATTTGGTTTGACACACATGAAGAAGAGCTGACCAGCTGGGACGTATGTAAGCAGAAATTGCGCGATCGCTTTGGCGCGCCCGCCGGTAGCAAGTCCGCTGCCATAAAAGACCTGTCCTGTCGGGCCCAAACAGCAACAGAGTCGTACGTTGCTTACATCCTCGACATTCTAGTTCTTTGGCACCTCGTCGACTCCACCATGACCGAGATTGACAAAGTAGGCCATATCCTTAAGGGCATCGCCGATGATGCGTTCAACTTGCTCGTCTTTAGAGACTGCTCGACGGTGGACGAAATTATCAATGAGTGCCGCCGTTTCGAAGACGCCAAGAGCCGTCGCATAACCCAACAGTTCACGCGGCTTCCAAACACCGCTGCCAAGTCTTCGTGCGAAGACGCTCATCCTAAATACTATCCTATTCGATTTGTTCCTGGTTTTGATTATTTGAATTTTCTACGAAGTTGAAAAATTGGACATTTGCACAGCCCTATAAAAATGCAACAGTGAAAGCAAAGAAATACTTAAATTTCGATGAAACTATACAAAAAGTTATTAGATCGCTCAATATGTTAATTTATTTAATGATTTTGGCAGTAATGACAATGTGGACAGATAGAGCTGTTCTGTCATCACAATAAGAATGACCTACACCGCAAACAAAGTTACCAGCCAGTAAATATAGCCGAGAGTAACAGAGACAAGCTCATCCCCCGATATCTCAAACTGAGTGAAAAGGACATCTAAGCAACAATAAAACAGGTCTGTCACAGGCATGACTGCTTTAAAATAGCGAGGAACTGTCTTTGTACAGGTTTTGAAAGAAAAAAATTCAAGGATCTTCAAGGACTTTCAAGCCCCTATTTTAAGGGCTTTCAAGGCTTTTTTTTGAGAACTTGAATCTAACTTTTTTTATTCCACGTTGCAAGATCTTCAGACATAAAAAACGTGTGTAGTGCACGAAAGATAGCCTTACCAAACGTCATAATAACGAAATGGAAGGGGTCAAGGGCTCGTTTTATTTGTTAGAATCAACTTAATGATCCAAGAGACTGCAAAGGACAAACGTCATAATGCAATTTTGTGTGTATCACCATAGGTACCACATGGAATAGGAAAATACAGCAGAACCTCGTTATAACGAACCCGGATATAACGAAATATTGGATATAACGAAGCAATCACAATTCCCCTTGAAATTCCCATAGATGAAATTGATACTGGCTATTATAACGAAGTAATTATGGCTCCCCCTTCAACTTCTTTACAACGAGGTTTTACTGTGGTTCATTTGAAGCTCAAACAAAAACAAAAGTTCACCAACAAAAGCCATCTTTATCATGACAAATACCAATTAAAATTTTGTATCCCCTAAATTCAACATTATTCAAGGACTGGCGAGAAAATTAAGGTTTTCAAGAGGCTTGAAAACCAACTTTAGAAATTCAAGGGTATTCAAGGGTTTCAAGGACCTGTGTGCACCCTGCAAGAAGCATGCAAAGACTAGCGGAAATAATCTGCCTGCCATTCCAGTTTCTTATCGATCAGACCGTCTTGCCAAGTTTTTCATTAAACTCACTTTGAAGATTCCAAAGCCGATGTCAAGTATGGGTTGACAGGCACTAGATCACCGTTTGGCCCACTGCGCCTAAATACGGCCACAAAAGGTACCGAGCCATCCTTTGCTGGCGTAACAACCTGAATTGGAAAACAGAAAATATGACATTACAAAATCAACACCACACAACATTACAATTCACTTCAATTTGTTTTTAGAGCCGCCACAGCGCTTGCTTTAAACATATCAAAGAGCTAGATGAATTATAACAAACCAATCCAAGTCCAAGTAATCGACTAAGTAAATTTCGAAATACTCTACAAGCTAAACAAGAGTTACTGTGAACTCAAATTCTGTTGCAGGTTTGAATAAGAAGTTCTCTACATTTTCAGCACACATTTTTTTCCCTCAAAGTTTGACATCAGTGGGGCACACAGGAACGCCATCGTATTTACTCAAGCCAAGGCCAATGTCTTTTTTATAAAAACAATGTGCGATAGTGGAGGGGCCGTCTTAGATTTAAGTACCACAGTCTGACTGCAGCCACCACGTACGCAAAGACCTGACCGTGCTAGCAGCATGACAGCTTGCCATGCACCGACCTCAGGCTGCGGTGTGCAGGTGGTTCTGCATGCGCGCCCGAGGCTCATTTTCACGACATTCTACGGTAGCTGCATGGTGACATGGTTGCTCAGGCTCAGCAGCGGAGGAGTGGTCCCCACAGCTACATAGGCAAACTGCATCATCTGCTTCATACTGTCCACTGTTCCAAAACCTCTGGCAGGGGTGTGGAGTTGGCAGTTTTCTGGAAACGAATGTTCAGTGCAGTCATTTCGGTAGAGTTTTGTAAGTGCACGCCTTAACCATGTGCTCACGAAATGCCAGCACCACCTGTGCTTGAGAAGCGATGGCACCAACCAAGCGGTGCCACTACTGCTCAGCCTTAAAGGGACCCTGAAACGGTTTTGACAATTTTGTGCAAACATGGTGATACGGTAGAGCAAGTCATTAGGATCATTAGACGACAGATTTCAGTGCTCTGCATGAACTGTGTAATTTACAATAAGGTTTTGAACACTGCGCATCGCAAAAGATCGCAGCGGCTCGCCAAAAGGAGTTTTCAAATGCCCCCGCCATTGAACAATGGATGGAGAGGCCGCTGATTGGCCCCTAACCAGTGACGTGCACGTAATTTTTCCAACCTGACTGCGAACAACGTGCTCCTACAACGTGCTCCTTCGTTTCAGCCAACGGTATCGTCACGGCATCTGGCGGCGTACGCACGAGTCGCCGGCGCTCTATTAGAGGCTAGCACTGCCGAGGCCAGCGACCTCAGTAAAAATATCGGAGCTGCTATGTCACTATGGAGGGCTTGGCAGAGCGGCTGACGCGGGAGGCGCAGTCGTCGCCTAGCGCGCACTCTGCAGCTGATCGAGTTGAGGAGGAACAGCAGTGGTAAGGAGGAAGGCGACAGAAATAAGCCCATAGCTGTCCTTGGCGCATGGTGTTTTCGCTTTATTTATGGTGTGAATGATTTCATAACTTGTGTTGCCTAATCAGTGATGCAATGTCAAAAAAAAAAAGTTTCAGGGACCCTTAAGGGGGGAAGCGGTCTTGAGACGGAAAATCGCGAAAATAATCGATTTTTTGAAAATGTTATTTTTGGATTCTGCCGCTACTGATGCATAACCTCACCAATTTTCATACATCCTAGATCAGTATTTTAGCTGTGAAAGCATTTTATGTGCATCAGCGAGCTAAATTTTCAGCGATGGCCGCGCGAAAAACGGGCTTTCTTTGGCGCCGCGCTATTTCCGTTCTACGTTCCCTACGGCAGCCATCTTGGTGTCATTCGAAAGAGCCGCTCTTTTTCTTGAATATCCCTCCGCGCTCGTTTCCCTGCGCTCAGAATTCACATAGAAAATCCGCGTCAAAAAATGGTCCCACCGAGTGAGCTGATTGGTGCAGTGAAGCACACGTGACTGAACCACACGTTCCGATTCGCCGAGCCTCCTGCGCCGTCTGCTGCACGCAACAGCTCAGCGCGCACATGCGGCAAGCTCATCTCGCCGTAATATGACCGTGTTGCTCTCATCGGTTTACCCTACCCACGGAGGAAGAAAAAAACTGACCCTACCCTACCCGCGCACTCCTAAGACTGCACATTGCAGCGGCGTACCGGCACGGCGCCACGCAAGCGAGACGAAGTGCGCCGCGGCCGCCGGGAGTGAGCTAGGCCTACGCTCTCGGCCACGTTTTGATCCTTTCATCATGGCGAAGCCATATAGAAAGTTCCGAAGCGCGCATAAATTTGGAAAAATGCGCTAAAGAACCAGGGCAACGCGGGATCACGACGCGGGTGCATCAGAAGCGCACCCAGCGCGGGGCGGCGTGGCAGCGGAACGCGACGAAATGCCGACTTCTCCACCTGTTGCAGCCGCCTCAAACGAGCATGGCACGAGGGTCGACACTACGTTACTGACGAGCACGATTGTGTGCAGCAGGAGAAACGGACTGCAGATAAGATATCCCGCTTATCGGCAACTTCTGTGCGCGCGAGCAAGCTGCGAACGTTCGCAGACTCTGACCTGTCGGCGGCCACCTAGGGGATCGCGATCAATAAGCTGCTTGGAAGCACTACAATGTGCCAGAGGTGCAATGGGGCCGTTTCTATTGAAAAAGGTCTGCGTGACTACACTCCCGGTGCCTTCTGAGGCATTTGCGTGCAAACCAAAGCATTTTTAGTTGTGTAGAACTCCGTGAATACACAAAGTTTTGTTTTTTGCTATTTTCTCAGTTTCAATTTTTTGGCCACATTTCATTCTTCTGACAAGGGTTTCTCAGCTTTGGCACACTCAATTTTTATCATTTTTGTGTTGCTGAAGAGCTGAATGTTTGCTGAGTGCAACAAGGTATCATATGTTACTGTAGGAAAGTGTAAATTTTTACAAAAGATAAAAGAAGAAAAATATTGCCTCCGTAATCGAATGGTGAACTTTAAAACTCCATAACTTTCATTGTAGGAAACCTAGAACCATAAGATTTACTTTTTGCACTCTCTGATAACTGTAGAATGCAATGATGTTTCATTCAGCGAGATCCGTACAGCCAATTTACTGAAAAGATGATAAAATAAAATTTTAATTAGTGATTAATTAAAAAATTAGTGGTATGGGTTACTTAAGAACTGAGTTCATATTTGATAAGTACACATGTAAATACATGATCACTGAAGTGTTGATCATCCTAACTTAAATAAAAAGATGTTTGATGTCCAAGCGCCTCTTCCCCTCTTAAGAGAAAGGTCGTTTTGCATGCAAAGAAAACTTCAAACCTGCAAGCACAGCACAAGTTCAGCGTGCACGAAAAGAATGCACCCTGATGGCGCAATCAAAGGACTAAACCGCCTGCACAGTGGTTAGCGACCACGTTGTGTAAAAGAAAAAAAGAGAGAGCCACGGGTTCGCAAGAAGAGCCAGGCAGACGTCATTCGCCGAACGGCTTCACGCCACCACGCACAATGACACATTGCTTCGTCGTCTTCGTTGATTTCATCGGTGGCGCGCACTTTAAACACATTGTTTTCTACGGCCAGTTCACTTCATCACACAGTCACATCTAGTCCTTGGCTCCTACCGCGGCCATGTGATTGCCAGCGTGAAGACCATACTCTTTTGCATGGGGCAGACATCGCTATTATCCCTGGTGGCACAACTAGCCAACTCCAACCACTTGACGTCGCCATTAATAAGCCCTTTAAAGATAGCCTTCGCAAGCAATACACTGACAGGCTTATGTCAGAAGAACATAAGCTCATCCTGAATGGGCGCATCAAGTGTGCTTCGCTCGGCCAGCTGGCAAACTGGATCGCCGTGGCGTAGAAAGAAATTCCAGATGAAACAATCACTAGAGTTTATGAAAGGTAAAACTATTAGAGCTTTCAAAAAGTGTCGTATTTCAAATGTGATGGGTGGAAGCGAGGACGATGCCCTCTGGGATTTCAGCAACTTCAGCTACAAAGAGGACAGCTATGTTGCGGATAATGACGACGACGAATAAACATTATACTGGGGGGGGGCTGCAAATATACGAAATTTCGAATAATTTTCGAATAGTGTTTGCTATTCGATTCCATTCACACTTAACTTTTACTATTCGAACTATTCGAAGTTGGTAATTAAGGGTAAAAAATATGCTATGTCTCGTGACGAGTCGCCCATTCCCGGAAGTACGCTTCACCTGCATAACGCCCGTGTACTTCGGTAAAGCACTCGTGCACGGTGGCGGAGCTAACACTCATGTACAGTGGTGACGCTTACGCTTGTGTAATGCGGCAAATACTCGTGTATTGCAGCGAAACTAACGCCCGTGTACTGTGGCAAAGTTAACACTCGTGTACCGCGGGAAAAACTAACACTTGTGTACTGCGGTGAGGTTAGCTATCGTGTATCGCGGCGAAGATAACACCCGTGTACTGCGGTGGAGTTAGCTTTCTGTTGCCTAGCTCTCTGTTGGACTGTCTTCAGACTGCGGAATGACACTGTGGGAGTACACTAGTCATGCAATAAATATTTTTTGCCCATGTCTAGTGGCACATTTCTCCATAATTTGGCATGGTGTTATTTAAATAATATTTGAAATTTATTCAAAAAATATTCGATTCAAACTTGAACATAAACATCCGAATTTGCTTCACACTCAAAATTTTACTATTCGCACAGCTCTACCTTATACGTATGTGCTGACAGAGTATATGATAATGTAATAAAGAAGTTCGGTTTTCTGCCGATGAAACAGCATATTTTTTTTCCATACTGCCTGCATTCGAAGTACGTATTTTTTATGGTGGGGAGGGGGTCCTGCGAATTTTGAGGCTCAGCCTGCAATCAAGGGCAGCCTAGATTCGAGTAAACGCAGTAGGGAGTTTTCGAATAGGGGCCCCAAAGTGCTTTGCGTGTGCTAACTTTGGGTCACGTAGGAAGTACGAGTTTTCGAATTGGGTTTTGCGCTTGCTCCTTGCGTCTTGCACTTGCAGCGCCAAGAGGGCCAAAAAGGCAGGCTACGATAAGTAAAAATTGAGGATTAATAAACGCATTTACCTTTCATAAGCGTACCCTTTAAAACTGCCATTTAAAGCATGCAGTGGCAATGACTTTACTTGTAATCCCCATCGTTTTACGAGTCTTACGAATTTGGCATCATGAGCCAAGGAAATCCAACTTTGAGCCACCGGTCGCGTTAAGCCTACGGGCTCTCAATTCGACAACCGAGCTTAAAAACCCGGGCTATTTCACGGCCAGTTTTTGGTGCATGTGTGAGATGGAAGAAAGCGATGACCTACGCCACCATTTATTGATTGATAAAGTCGTCACTTAATCAGAAATCAGCTCAGTTTTGTCCTAGGCGAGAGCCGCCGCTTCGATGGGCGCCGCCATGTTTGTTTACGCTAAAAAGTTTGGGGCAAGCTTTGGGGCTCACGCTAAATTCCAGAGATAGCGTGCCCAACCCAAAACCCAAAGGCAGTTTGGGTCTAGCGCATACGCAGTGGTGTCGATGCTATTCCCCCCCCCCCCTCCCCTATTCGAAAACTCCCTAGTATTAACTATAACAATGAGCAGGACAAAGCTTTAAAGCAGGTTATAGGGGCTACGAGCAATGTCTAGACCATCCAACAGCCACAATTATTTACTTTTGGAATGGAAGCAGCATCAAACTCTGAACAGCAAAGACTGAAGAAGCAGCACACGGTCTATGGCTGTGTTCCAATTCTGGACAGCATCGTAGACAGCCTACCTTGACAGCTTCAAGGACAGCTTCGCGTGCTTGCCGTCCGAGTAATGGAACGCGCCCGGATGACGTATGCACGACGAGCCGCCATCTTGTGTCGACAAAAGAAAGCTGAAGAAAACGCTCCCAATTTTCGTTCAGTTTGCTTATTTCGTGTTCCAATCTACGAAAAACTCAATGCAGCTCACGTAAATTGCGTAAGAAAGCGCCTATTTGCGAGCAGACGGCCGTTCCGGCGAGGTTTGTGGATATTCAAGCAATCCTCGCAGCCGCCATCTTGTTTGGACAGCAAAGTAGCCTGTATCGTTTTTGTCTTCGTATGCCGTCTTCGCGAAGCTGTCTATTTTGCCGTCTACGTGAGAAATGGAATGGAACTTAAGATGGCCGCTGTTACGTAGCCGTCTATTTAGCCGTCTACCGTGAGTATTGGAACACACCCTATGTGAACAAAATGAAGCTTAAATTTCTCAACTTGACAACTCTGTAGACTTGGCAACTAAGTTCAAGGCTGATGCAAGTCAAAATTAGGGCCTAATCACAAACCTTGAGCAGCAGATCAATGTCCAAAGGAAGTGCCTCTTTCAGAAGAGTTGTCGCTTTTGGTGTCCAACAACCAGGTGCAACATCTGCTAGACGACAGAGGGCAGCCTGCATTGTATGGCAACATGTAAGCAACAAGTGTCAACCGATCGAGGATATTCAACTCTCCTTAAATAAACATACAAAAATAACAAGAAAAATTTCTGCTCTACATCAGATATGCCCAGCAGAAAATGACTAGAGTAAAAAAAAAAAACCGTTGAAAAAAAACAATGCACTGAAGCAGAAGCATAAAAAAGGTACATGGAACACCGTTACTACTACAGCAGAATCTCGATACGAATTCGTAAGGAGCATGTAAAATATTCGTATCATCCCGAATTCGTATGAGCCAAAACAAGTTAAAGCTGATCATGAAGATGAACAAGAACTTTATTGGGGTCAACTACTACTTGCTGAAAAAGTCCATGATGTTCTTTTGAACTTCTTGAACTTCGCTGTCCCTCAAGAAAGCTGCCTGAAAGGAATAAAAGTGTGCTGCGGTTTCATGACTCACGCTGCCGGTGCTTACGGTGCGACGCAGTACATCGAGGGCGTCAAGGTTTTCTGACATTAACGGTAGGAGATCACATTCACCGGCATGTTCACCATCACTCTCATACTCGGTATCCTTTGCCTCATCGACCAATTCTTCGACGGATCGTAGCCCACAGGTCGCTCGCTATGTCCGCGGTCATGATGTCTCGCACTGAAGCTCGAGTTTCAAGGTTCTCCCAACCCTCGATGCGCAAATCGTCGTCAGGCTCTTGGTTTTCTTCCGTCGGAGCCGCATCCGATTCCGCGAAAAATCCACACTTGCAAAAGCAGTTCGCGATCGTGTCCTGGGTCACATTATCCCAGGACATGGCCAAGAAATGTAACGCGTCAAGCAGGCTTTTCATCTTTGCGCTCAGTTTTCGCAAGGAGCCTCTGCACAAGCAATCTCTTGAAATGGTGCTTCACATTTCGATTATTCCAGCATCCAGCGGCTGTAGACGGCTCATGGTGTTTGCGGGCAGGAACCTTAAGGCGACATTGCTGAAGTTGCAGTCTCTGTGATCGGCCAAACACTGGTCGACGAAAAACAAAATTCTTCTGTTTTTCGCTGCCATTTCCCGGTCCCAAGTAGTAAGGAACTCACTGAAAAATCTGCAGTCAAAAATCTGAGTCAGTCGCTTGCGTGAAGCGGTCATTTCTCGTGTTCGTATCATCTGCAATGGCTGGGGAAATTGTATAACACGGAATGACGGCGCATTTTATACCACGTAGTCCGTCCAAAACAACATTAAAATTCGTATCATCGCAAAATTCGCATCAACCGTAATTGTATCATCGAGATTCTACTGTATACAAAAGTGCATCATTAAACTTTTCCTAAATGTACCAGTAGCTCTTTAACTCATCGCAAGTAGAACTTTTAATAACAAAGCTAATCTTTAAGATACAGAAAATTTGAACAGTTTATCACTTCTTCCCCCACACCCTTTTTCATACTCCACACTTCCTTTTTCTGTCATGTGTCGAACATAGATTGCTCCGATTTCCTGAAGAGCTTTTGATGACAGCTCCCGGTGTGACTGCTAGACTAGTATGCTACCAATGAATAGCATACACTGTGCTTGACCTGAGGTTTGCACATGTGGTGTGCTTGTATTGAACAAATGCTTTTCGAACTGCTACACTAAAGAGATGCAACAATTTCCATTACTAATTTCCATTACAAAAAAGAAAAAGATAACATGCTGAAAGGTTGGATCACGTTTGACCAAACCATTCCTGTCATCTTAAATTCTGAATTCGAAAACTATGCACATATGCTGCAGCTAGGGAGGCAGTGAGCCAAGGGCATCCACATTTTGCAGCTTCCTCCATTTGCCTCTAGGCACACACTGTTCGATCTCCAGGCAAATGCAGTGCTAATATAATGACAATGAAATTAATTAGCTATGGCACTGATTTCACTGCGCAAGCTGACTAATTGTAGACTTGGACATGTGATGTTCTGCTGCGATGCAGATGTGAGGCATTTACTAGAATGAAGGCCTTCGCTTCACGCAGTCTACTTTGTTTGATGAGCACACACAGTAGGCTCAATGATGGTACCAATACTGGTTCCACTGTAGCTATGCCTAGGGCATGTGATCCACAGAAGTGTCATTAACACCCTGGTCCAGGTTTGCCCGACCATAAGACTCTTATCAAGCTTGCTTCAGTGCTAAATAATGGATCAAACTTGATGAAAACACAGCATATCAAAATTTTTTTGTTCAACCACTTGCCTTTTTAACACAAATTCTAGCACTGAGCTTTGTAGACACCTGAAAAGGTCATCAAATGTTCCTGAATTTTTGGGCTGGGCTTAACTGCAGACGTCAGTACACAGCCATTGCTTGTGCAGACAGGAACTTCCACTGACAAAAGCTTCGGTGAATAGAATAGTTGGCACTTCTCAGGACGAGTACTATAGCAAAAGCCACAAGTGCAAGACGTACTGTCACATCTAATCTCTTTGCAACAGTGACTGTGAATTACACTAACTTACACTAGCCTAAAATCCATGCTACATGGGTATCCAAATGCGAGTAAGAATCAGAAGCAG
The DNA here is from genome assembly GCA_013339685.2 of Hyalomma asiaticum. NCBI lineage: Eukaryota > Metazoa > Arthropoda > Arachnida > Ixodida > Ixodidae > Hyalomma > Hyalomma asiaticum. Next base: position 14,035,488 of record CM023483.1, on the reverse strand, counting down.
TATCAAGTGCTATTGTAAATTAGTGTATAGATTACTTGGTGAAATAAAGGCCATTTTTGTTTTGCAGTTGCAACACTACCTGTCAAATGCATGACCACTGTCCCCTTCTCTAATGCTCTACCAGAGTCATGAAGGCAAAAGAACATGGCACTCAGCTGTGCAAGTGGCTCACTTTTCTGAATGCACACTTTCTGAATAATTGACAAGAGCAGGACGAGTACACATATTGTGGTTCTGCCACCGCAATGGTGGCCGCTGACGACAGCGCAGGCACCAACGAATCGTGAGCCGGCCAAAGTGAGCATTCACAAAACGAGCTGCTTGCACAATCGTGCACCTGGGTTATGAGAGCAGCCATGTATGGAAGCAATTACACTCTCTCTTATTTAATTTATGCTGTATTAAGGAGACACAGTGCTCTTTCAAACTTTTTTCAATTCTCGATCAATTTTGATGAAACTTGTTGAGCTTATGCATATTTATCTGTTGTTTTCAAACATGCTGTTATTTTTCATGTATTACATGCAGTTTTTAAAACACCAACGTTTCATGTGCATTGTTGGGAACAAGATGTTTAAGGGCTCTAGCTTTGCGTGATTCCATGAGAAATCGCGAAATGCATGTTTTTTGGGGGGAAACAAGGGATGACAACTGGAGAATACAGCACAGAATAACACAGGCTCAGAAAATGCAGTAAACAAAATGACCTCTTGTGTCCTATTTTATGCTGTATTCTCCAGTTGACCATGAACCAACTCATCCATATCAAAATCCTGCAACGAAGGAATGCCGTTCCTCCCACTAACTGGCACACGTTTCAGGCATGCAAAGAAAAGTCAATGCAGCTATCTTCCGCGTGTAAAATAACTATTAAATGCGCGAATATCCTAAACCTTGAATATTAGTAAGGTAGCTTGCATATTTAATGCATAATAGGTTCGAAAAATGCATACTTGGGTGTTCTCAAACATCCAAATATGGATGTTTTGGCAAAAGCAAAAATATCGAGATGATTTGTGCTAAGTATTATTTTATCAGTGAAACATCATTAATACTAGGCTTATGCGAATATCTCAACGAATATTACGGCATTCTAATTCTTTTCAACACGAATTTATTTACATTTCAACGCATTCAAAAGAAATAAATCTTCCGCATGTAAATCGCCTGTAAAGGTGGTTTCACTGCATCATGGGTCATTATGCCATGAAACAGCCTTTACAGGGAAAATCTGCACTGCCATGAAGATGCACTTCATGGCGAAATGAGCATATCTGTACCTCGATTAAACTTTCTCATTGCCTTGGAGCAAGTTACATAGTCTTACATTGATTAAATAAAGGAGCATGTTTTACCATCTATTTATTTATTTTAACATACTGCATCCTTGACAGGCTATTGCAGGAGTGGGTACAGAATACAAGAAAAAATTGCAATACAACAATACAACATAAAATGTGATCATGAAGATCACTAGTTATTAATGTACAAAATGAATTCATCAAGTGATAAAGATTTAACACGGCCAGGAAACGCATTCCATATTTCAACAGTGCACACAAAAAAACTATTTATATGAGTTTGTTCGGTGATTAAAAGGAGTCATGTTCAACACATGATGATGTCTGGTGGAAGTTGTTTTGGTGGGTGCGATGTAGTTGCTGGGTAAAGGAAAATGTAGACAGTGAGTGAGAACGTAAAAAAACTTTAAAGATTCGATGTGACGACGAGAAGTGAGAATAGTAAGCTGAAGGCTATGAAGATGAGAACTAGATGAAAAATACCTATCGTAGCGATGATATATAAAGCGAACTGCTTTATACATCCCACAATATCCCAATACAATTACACTAATTACAATTCACTACAACTTTGCTTTGAACCAAAAATGCCTAGTCTTCACAGCTCTTGGAAGAAGTGAGCTTTACTGAATGTACAGCAGCAAGTGCGTGTTGCAGCTTGTTGCCTGTACAGCGTGAAGTACACTATTCTCTTACTGCATTTTGCATTTTGTAACATGAAGGTAAGCTGAGCCTCTCAATAATGATACCTAAGCAGAGTTTGATTGACCTCTAAGGTTTTATATCACAAAACCCTGATATGATTATAAGGAAATTTTCGACCACCTGGGGTTTTTTAATGTGCACTTACATATTACAGTACGTGGGCCTCAACATATTGCCCCCTCACCTAAACAAAATTTAATGTTTCAAAACAAACAAGGCTATGCATGAGCATTACAATGCATCCTAGCACAACACTTTCAAGTACCCTTAAGGGGGGAGGCTACCTTGGAAGGGCAACTTTTTTGTTTGTTGAGATATCCTAATGAAATTTTCAGGGTAGGCTGATAGCAAAGCCATTTGAATAACCACAAAATTTCATGCATTTATGTCCACTGGTTCCCAAGTTACAGCCATTTATCAGGATAGTCCACATGGGTTGCTTAGTCAGGCTCTGGTGAATTTGGTAAATGTGCTAGCACTGTGAAATTTACTATGATGATTCCTGGATGGGTGCTCTACACTAAGACAGAGCTCTTTTTTTAAATTTCCTTGCTGAAAATTTTTAGCAGAGCACTGGATTTAGTGTTTGCCATTTGGCTTTTATCAATGAAATTTGAATTAATTATTACAAATTACAGACACAATAAATTTAAAAAGCGGCTTTGTCATTGTGTGGGCAATTTATTAAGGTACACAATAAAATAAAACTGATAGAAATCAGATGAACGGTTCCAGAGATATCACCCGACTAAACAGCCTCACTGGCCAAAAAGGTCATTTTGAGAAAACGTGCTTTTAAAGTTACGAGCACATTTCTGTGTCTAAAATAACGCTGAAGGGTAACAAAGCGTCATTTTTCTGCACTGCTATTCTTTTCCGATTCTCCTGGTTTTGTTTTCCGGCATTATCCATAAACGGGTTGCGATCGCCGATGCCGATTCGATATGCTAGACGCGCTTCAACATCGGCAACTACGCCTCATCTATCAATGGCGCAGAATACCTAGGAGTTGGAAACATCGCTGCAGTCGCCTTGCGCTGATAAATAAAAGCAACTTCAGCATGATAAGGCTAGTCGTGGTCGTGGGTAGCACGCTGCCCCGTGGAATCAGCCTTTACGTAACGCGTCAGCGCACGGAACGGCCGAACGCGTGTAGCGTCCCTACTGCCGGCGCCTACAACCGCGATATGATCTTGCAGGCGCGGAGCGCTTATCACGCGAAAGTGCGACGAGAGATAAGATAGTAGCGGGGAGGCGACTTCAGAAAGTACCGCGCGCGATAACGAAAAGCGAAGCGGAAAACTATGGCCAGCCGCACGGTGACAGCAACGGAACAGGCGCTAGGCCTAGCCGCAGCAGACGACGCAGGGAGCGAGCGCCGGAGGAGAACGTCGCGTCATCGCGCGCAGCAGCCAATGGCAGTCGCGCGTTCCCCCACTGTCTCGAGGAGCGCGCGCTTAGCCCAATCGCGGCTTCGCGTGTGAGCCGCGGGAAACTCGAAAGCCCCCGCGAGCTCCCAATCATAAGCGAATCGGGCTTTGACCACGCCACCACCGCTCCCGCTGATGGTGGAAGAAAAAAGCGCAGGAATTTACGAACAAAACAAAACCAAAATGGCGGCCGTAGGTTGAATGGCGCGAAAACGGCGCTCGCTCGAAGTTGGATGTTTCGGCGCGCGTTTGGCCGGCGCAGAGGGTGCCGCGGCTCGCGATATACGTGATTTGGGGTGATTTTACGTTGAATTAGGCGCTGATATTTACAGAATAGGTAGTTTATTATACACTGAGCCCAAATATGCGGTTTTCCAAAAATCGCATTTGCCGTGATTTTTCGACTTTCAAAGGCCGCGTCCCCCCTTAAAGGGCCCCTAAACCACCCCCGACATTTTTTTGAACATTTCAAGTTAGCACGCGCATCAAGTTGAAAATGCCGTCACGATGAACGATGTCAAACGCGGCAGCGCTACGCGCCACGGGCGCGCCACAAACTCGAAAAACAATCCTGTGCGCCTCTCCGGCCAGTTCCGGCATGCCAAAGTTAGCCGTGACGACATTGTGGTTTTTGCTGACGTCAAAAGAGTCCGAGCTCCGCTTATTGGTCGAAGGAGGACGTCGACTTCCGGTTAGTCTGCTAGAAAATGCACGCGCTCCCTGCCTGTTTGTTTTCCTCGTCGTGTGTCGTTCGAGTGGTGTTCGCGTGTGAATTCGTAAATGCGCTACGCTACGCAAGTGCAAGTGAGGTACAGCCGACTAGAAACTGCAGCAACTCAGAACACGACGAATAGCGCTAACAGAGAGCGTTGGCACAGCACCAACGAGACATTTGCGCGAACGCCGGAGCCCGGCGGAGGCAAGTCAACCGGATGCGCGTCATCGGCGATGTATGTCACGTGACATTCGGAGGAGCACTCGGCGAGGAGGTGGCACTGGCAAGCGGCCGGCGGGCGCAGGAGAGAGTGAAACAAGCAAGCGCCGCGTTTTAATAATCAAACGCGTGTAACTCGGCTATTTCTGCACCGTTTCGAAAAATTCTTGCGGCTACGTGTTTCTTGCGGACACCGGCATAAAAGCAACACCACAACTAAATTTCGACCTCTTGGTGGTTTAGGGGCCCTTTAAATATCTATCAATGCACACAAACTCTATCTACACAGGGAGATCATTCAGTTGTTATGGCGACATGGTGTCCTAAAAGTGTCATAAAAATTGTCTGATTGCTTTGCCACAACAGCTCCCTTCAGTTAAAATAATGCAGATATGTTTGGAGCCTGAAACTTCACAGTCGAACGTGAATGGAAAATTTGTTCGAATTAACTGTAGTTCGAACTAGCAGGAGTCAGCAGATGATGCCCGCAGTGTCACATTAATTACTGATACAGTGTGCATTTTCAATATTAGAAATGCATGCTCTATCGCACATCCTTCGGAGTGCCACGTCGTTAACTATGCAGTATGGAAATGCATATGGCATATGTAAACGTCAGAATGCGAACTTAAAAAGCAAGCACGCAATCACGCATTACGAAACGTGCAGCAAAGGTAGCACCTCTCATATTATGACACCCATGCCCCATGTATAGCACGAATAGCCGTGCACATGAAAGCACCAGCTCCCAACATCATCTGAGCAAATAATGCATTGAGCCCGAACTGACCACCGCTCACAGCAACACTCTTTCCATGCTTCGCGGCAGTGCGCATAAAGAACATGTGATGCTATCGCCACACTGTGCATGCAAAAACACAGGGGGACGTTATGTAAGAAAACTCGTTTCTTTATTAGTTCAAGCATTAAAATACAGTCGAATCTCATTAATTCGAACACGCTTAATTCGAACTTCTGGTTTATTCGAACTGACGCTGCGGTCCCGGCAAAGTTATGTGTATTTCAATGGCCGAAAACGCCCGGTAATTCGAACGCGCAAGCATCTTCGACGGTTAATTTGAACATCCCGCGCTCCGAAAATTGCTCGAATCACGTGGCGGCGCCTACAACGAGGGTATTTCCACTGGTATTTCTGACCCCGCCGCGGAGAAAACGCGTAATAGAGCCTCCCCCCCCTCCCCCCTTCCCCTTCGCGCTTCATTCGTCAAGGTATCACGGACATTGAACACTGGCACGGGAAGAAAAAAGAAAAACGCGCACAGCAGGAGACGCCGATGTGACAGCACAACTCGCGGGGAGACCGGGGGCCCCTTTGCCTCTCTCCTTTGAGGAGAGAGTCGATTCCGGTTGTGGCCTTCCCTGCTTGAGCATCCAGGAAAGAATGAAAGACGCTGTTATCTGCGTTGCCGAGGCATGGCCGCTAACTCTTTCCTCCGTTTTCTCAGAGGAGAGAGCCGTGCGGCGCCTGCCGTAACAAAAAAAAAAAAAAAAAACCCAACCCACCGAGCGATCACGTGTTGCGTAGCCTCCTCGCCTGGCCAGCCTGGCCGCCCGGGCAGCCCGGCTGCGAAAAAAAAAGCATTCGCAGACAAAAGCCGCGGCAGTGGAGAGCCGGAGAATATTCGTTCGTGGTCGTTCTTTTGTGGTCGTTCTACGGCGCTGTATTATAAACTGCTCCCGAACAAGACGATTACTTTTCAAGGCGACGATTGTGCCGGCGGCAAGCTAAGCAAGGAGAGGCTGACGGTAATGGTGTGAACAAACGCGACGGGCACGGAGCGTTGCCGATTGCTAGTGATCGGTAAATCGGCCAAGCCTCGCTGTTTTAAGGGCGCGAAGACCTTGCCAGCCAATTACGTCGCCAACAAGAAGTCATGGATGACTATGGACATTTTTTCAGACTGGGTGCGTACTCTGGACAGAAAGTTTGCCGCTAAAGGCCGGAATGTACTCTTCGTTGACAACTGCACGGCGCACTGCGACATAGAAGGCCTGCGCGCAATTCGGCTCGTTTTTCTGCCGAAAAACACGATGGCCCATGGGTATGGGAGTCATTCAAAATTTGAAAACTCTCTACAGGCGCCATATCGTGGAACGGATGCTATTGCGCATGGACAGCGACAAAACATATGCCGTCGACCTCCTCAGCGCTATCCATATCCTTGCCACTGCGTGGGCCTCCATTAAGCCGGACGCCATCAACAACTGTTTCCGGCGATGTGGGTTTGGCCAATGCCTCCGCGAACCCGCGGCCAGTGGTGATGCGGATCAGGCCAATGATGAGGCAGTGCAGACTTCGTCGGACGATGACGATAACTGCGTGTCCGAAAGGGGCAGCAGTGTTCTTCCGAACGGCATGGCCTTTGAGGGCTACGTGAATGTGGACGCGGGTGTAGACGTCTGTGGTGTCGTCACCGACGCCGAAATCCTACAAGCCACGTGCCCTTGACAGAGGGCTTCAGGGGACCCTTTACTCGCAGTGGCGAGGACTCTGATGCGAGCGACGAAGTACCCCCTGCCCATCGACTCCACCAAATGCAAGTGAAGTAGCGTCGGCGCTGGACTTAGCCACGTGCTACTTCTCTTTCCAGCAAAATGCAGATGCTGGTTTAGAACTCGTTAGCAAGCTTCAAGCCATATTCATTGACTCATTGCAGGAAAAACGTGTGCAGACGCGCATAACCGACTACTTTTCTTAATGATGGGTATGGTGTAAATAAGCGCGAAATAAGCGGGAATAAGTGCGTGAAAATAAGTGCGAATAAATCTTTGTGTGCTTCCCACTCGTGTTCGCTCATTGCACATGTGCCGCTGCAGGTGAGTGCTCAATTCAATGTGCTTTCTTTAATTCGAACTTCTTTTAATTCGAACAAATTTTCGGGCCCCTTCGAGTTCGAATTATCGAGATTCGACTGTAATTAGTTATCTGCAATTGGGTGAACCTTTTTTGACGTGACTCCAACAGCGTGGACTGGAGCCGACCCAAGAGCTCCAGAGCAGTGGGGCACAGAGTCCGCATTGCATTCTTACAAAGAACTGCCCGACTGTGCACCAGTGCCCAGTGCCGGCGGTGCATGGCACTGTAAGCCTGCCGCTAGCAAGGCGCGTTTTTTTTTTTTCTTTAGATTTCACTCGGCGACGGGCGACGTCGGTCAATGGGGCGCGTTTCGCGGCATTGGCTTTTCGTTTGTCGTACCCCGGCCGTATCTGTTAATTTTCTTTACTTTCCTCATATGTGTCTTCCGCGTCTTCTGGGGACACGGGCACCCCTTTGCAGGGCTAAGAGGGGGGATGCTTGGACAGTGGTCGCGGCAGTGACGCAGGCGGACCCCGGATGGCCTAGACCTTTAGGACGCCCTGCGGCGCTCCAGGTGTACGTGTATACACGACCTTGTGAGCGCCCGCGCGCGCAAGGAGGAAGCGGGCGGTGGTTCAGAAAACGGTTCTTCCAAAATTGACGGACAAGCTGATATGGTAGTCCACCCCCAATTCTCCGCACCGCGGAGAGACAAAGCTTCCACCTCGCTTGCCTGAATGGAGGCCCGGGTGGGCCCTTTTGTGCGTGAGCACGCAGCGATAGCGGCACTTCAGTCGTTCTGCAAACCGCACCTCGGGCGTCATTACGACGACGTGGGGCGGCTACGCTGATTGTGGCGTCGGCATGCGACGTGCCGATGTTTACAGCCATGGAAACTCGCGAGCCGTTTGTTGTTCGCCGTCGGAAGTGCCGGTTGGGGGTCACTGGGCTGTGGACCACGCGTGCCGCGGAATGGCTTTTGTTCAAGCGTCCCTTCCTCGCTCGCCGTGGCGTAGCATACGTCTAAGCACAGCAGGGTGCCGATTAAACGGGTCTGAGTAAGAGCCAGTACGACTCGGCTTGTTTGAGATAACCATAAGTAGACGCGCTGACGGACCAACTTTCCCATGGGAAGGTTTTCTTCGGACAATAACTCTTTCGGGCGAATCTTTTGGGCGCCTGCTCGTTTCCTTAACAGCGCCCGATCAGACAGGACACGTGCGCAAGTAACGTGTTTCACGTGCGCCATATCTTTGCCCTCGCCCTTCGGCCTTGGGTGGCATGGTTTGCTTTTATGTATGTGTTGTTTAGTGCTGATGAATGTACCTTTTTATTATTGTACAAACATACCCCTCTCACCGTCAACAGATTGGATGGTGATTTCACCAATTGGACCTCCCCAATTGAGGAGGCGGGACAAAAGGTGGAATCGCTGCCCAATGCCAGAGCGAAGTGAAGATGATTCACCGGCTGAGACGTTAAGGCGGAGCGGTTGTGTCAATAAAGGTGGCTCCGGCATGTGACGGGGCATGCTGAACGGGTGGGTAAAGTGCTACGCACTGCCGGCTACGCCGGAGTAGGGTCGCCCTACGTATAGTTCAGCATCAGTTTTATTTTTATGTATCAGTCAACTCCCTGTATTCCTTTTTGTATAGTACTGTAAATACAAGTTTTCATTCCCTTTTTAAACGGAAGTCTCTGAGCCTCCTCTTCATTCGTTTCATGTTTGCCCGCGAGCCTATCGCCGCCATACCAGCGGCAGCCAGCTCTCATCCCAACTCGCCCATGCCGTCTCGGACGGTGCGTTTAGGACGCCGAGCGGGGAGCTGGAATCCCGGAGAAGAACCTTCGGCACCACGGTCACAACTTTACTGGCACCATAACAACGGATGAGTCGAACTGTGAGCAAGGGGGGGTGGCCAGGTGGGCTGGTTATCTGCTTTCATGTGCCGCATCTATGCGCATCATTCACGAGCCTGCCTTGGCAGTTCCCTTTCATGAACGATAGGCCAGTCCAAACCACTGATGTCTTATTTCTTTGTCTTCTTTAAAATGAAAAAGTTGCACTCAAGGGAGAGGAAAATGGCCACCACATCCACACAAGCGCACGAGATGATGCCCGCAGTGTCACATAGCGCCTACCGTTATGTGAAGCGAGGCTGCGTGACTGTACGCGGATCGAGCACGTGGCTACGGGTTAGCAAAACTGCGGCGGCCAGTGGCACGTTTAACTTTGCCTTTTGGCTTGGAATTGCATGAAAATTAGCCTGTGCGGCCGGGCAATTTTTTTCGAATTAACCATGGGACCAACAGAACAGTTGGAATTATCCACTGGTTCGAATTATGCGAGTTCGAATTAATGAGGTTCTAATGTATTAAATAACCTGTCACAGTACCTTATGCCTGATCAATGCTGCTGCGATATTTCGCAGACTCCTCAACTTGGATTTGCAGAATTTCAAGATTTCCACTGCGTAAAGTTAGGGGTCCTAAAGATGTTCCCCTAAACTGAGATAGTTACAAAGCAAATCGGCATATCACAATAATCTGGAAGGAGAACTGTATGCAGTAGAACAAGAATGGATGCTCTAAACTCATTTCAGCAAAAGCTGTAGTACGTTGAACTTTTGTGAGCTGAGTCCCAGCATGTTATCATCACACACGCGGATGGTTAACATACTGCAAGTTTTGTTCAATTAGGTTTCGAGTGCTCATTCATGTACTACTGCATACAGCTCTCATTCCAAAGATTGTGTTATGCTTGTTTGGAGCATTGGGTAAGGGCAGCATTCTACATGTACATATCGGCAAAAGAACTACAGCTAAACCTGCTTATAACGAACCTCCATATAACGAATTCCTGGATATAACGAAGCTTTTCTATTCCCCGCTGTTACTCCATAGAAGCACATGTATTTGAGACCTCTATGTAACAAAGTGCCAGCGGTAGAGCCCCTCGATATAACGAATTTGCTCCGCCGACAACCTAGAGGTTTTCCCCCATATTCTGTCATTTTTCCGCGGGCAAAAACTGGAAGCACCTTCTCCACCACCACGACGGAATGCGAAGAGGCGGCGTCGCGCTTGGCGCGCTCGAAGGCATGGCGACTGCGAGGTGGGAGTGAGTGCACGTGTGCGTGCGTGCGAGCGCACGCGAGATGGGCCTGCATCCCTCGACTCGGCGATCTTGCCGCCGCTGGCGTTTCCTTTCCCCCTCACTTCAAACCTGATCCCACCACTTGCTGCAGCTGGCCTAGCCCGCCAAGCCGTCACCCTCCTTTTCCAGTTGATGTTGCCGAGCCGCACCGAAGGTAGAAAGAGAAAAAACGAGTTTTTCTTTTTTTTAATGTGCTGGCAGCATCACTCTTTGGTTACTGCACAAGTCTCTGCGCTTCACTTCGCTAACCTGACACTAGGCGACAGCGCTTGTTAGGCCTAGCTCGCGTGGTCGCGGGCAGCGCACCTCACGGGAAGCTTGCCCTTGACAACACAGGGATCGGGTGCACAGGAAATCGCGCTCACGGGGTGATTCAAAGGCAGCACGCATGAAATGATTAAAAAAAATAGAACTGGAGACAAACAGCAGTAAAATGAAGGTCACAGGCGCGCGTTCCGTGCGGAGCGTTCGCAGTTGACAAACGGCCGTAGCAGCATTCTCCGCCACTTTGGAAATCTTATCCTCGGAGGGCGCGCACGCGACGTGCTGCTGCTGCGGCCCTTTTTTTTTTCCCCCTCCACTCATTGTTCATTCGTTCCGCGCTCCTTACTCCTCCACGGCAACTCGCTGTGCTCTTTTCGAGCAGCACACTTCCTCTGTGAAGCCTGCTCGCTACCTCGATTGTCCGTGGGATTTCCTGGCAGCTGCATTATAACAGGGGGGGGGGGGGTTCTGCACAATAAGCGGTATGCGTATACATTAAGTTTAACGGGAGGTCAAAAGCGGGGTCAGAAAAAACCGCATTATAGTCAGTCCTTCGCAATAAGCTGTCACAGTGGTTTCAGCTGTAAATGTTTTCTCACCCAAAATAAATAAGCCAAGGAACAGAACAAGTGGCGCATTTTTCACACTCATAACCAAACGAAACAAAGAATGCATGCAATTAAGTCTATGCTTATAACACAAAGAATCTATAGAAATGGCAGATGATTACTAGAAATGCCAGGAAAAACATAGATCATGGTAACAAGAGAGAGATCTTTTTCAGCTTGGGAAGAAATCCTGCTCCCAACACAATATACAAAGTAGTCTAAAAAACGTTTTAATGTGGAGTGTCCCCCCTTAACTCTAGCACACTGCCAGAGTGCTCTGAAGGTATCACACCCAAATATGCCAAAAGAACCTACAGAAGGGCAATTTCCACAAGAGTGTTGCTGGGGCCTATGTTGTTTCAGGACTGATTCTACTCTGTAGCCTTTGTGCATGTTATGAAGGTAAGACTGATTATGCCCAAGTGAGCATGCTACTGTCTTCTCTTTATCGCCTTCTCGAAAACTGATAAGCACACTAAGAGGCTGTGCGAAATCAGCATCTAACGAGTTACAAGCATGTTACACCAGTGTTATTTTTCATGTACCAGGCAAGAGCTACAGTACTATAGTGATAGATGGGAGAGTCGTGCGCAGCACACACACCTGGTGTGGGAAGCTCACGAAGTCTTCCCCAAAGACATCCAGCTCATAAAGCTCCGAGGGGGACACTAGGCAGCTCCTTGCCAACGTCTACAAACCTCACAAGCACCTGTTGGCAGAAAGAAGTTTCAATGAAGAGAAAAAGAAAAAAATCACAAGTCAACACAGTGCTACTTACTGTCAGTCTATACACAAGAAGTTAGCTGCTCATGAGAAAATTCATCCAGATGTTGCATGCGCTGCAATTACTCATGAATATCTGTGAAAAGGTCTTCCAAATGCATTGGCTGTAGTGGCACTGCTGCAGAAGCACTTTCGTTGTTCTTTATATACAGTAGACTCCCTTTAAGACGAACTCGAGGGGACCATGACAATTTGTTCGTCTTATCAGAAGATCGTCTTATCAGAAGTGCCTCCAAGAAAGGATTGGCCAAGTGCCCAGGTGGATCCAAACATCTTCAAAAAGTCAACCAAGTAGACTCACAAATGGGAAAAAAAATGCAAATGAAACCCATATTTTTACCCAACTTGAAAACTGTCTTCAAGCACTGGCAAGCAGCCATAAATAACATCTCATCTAATGATTTTCGGTATCCTCCAGTATCTCCATGCTGCTGGGAAAGATTGTTTATTTAAGCAGGCATAAGCTACCTCCCATATTCTTCGAAAGCACTTCAAGCACTTCTTCAGTGAGAATGTCAGTTGTGTTGCCAGTGAATGCGTTAGGCATTGTAGTGCATCTTTGAGGATACTCACATACGCATTCATGTCTGCCAGAACCCCTTTACTGCCCAGACTAGAAACTAGGCCTGTCTTTCTTCAGGGCAGTTTTCCTTCACTTGCCCCAGGAGGTGCTGATCAGCCAAAAGAGGTCTAATGTGTTCACTTCATTGTGGATAAAAAGCACCATTCACTTTTTGTATCTGCCCCCTTTTTCTTGCCCCTTTGTGGGAGCCCAGGTCCTCCCTCTTTGTTTTGTTCTGCTTTGCTTTACCTCTGCCCTACTAGTTGAGAGTGGGGGGGGGGGGGGCAACTTTATCCAACTACCCAGAGTCTCTGTGTAAGCCCTCTTGGATTCTTTTGCCTTGTTTTCCTTTGTACTCTCCCTGTAGGTGCTGAACAGGAGGTCCGGAGACAACAAAAGGGCCCAAGAAGGCAGGGTGCCCTTAGAACTTGGGGTACCAACAATAAAACTCTGTAGTTTTATTGCTGGCACCCCAGTGGCTTTGCTTACTTAGTCTTTGGTTCTTTTGTACTCTCCTTGGTGGGGAGACAACAAAAGAACCCGGGTATCCAGCCCTTGGAGCCCCCTACAATAAACTAGGGGTGGCTGTCCACAGAACTGAGAAAGTTCTTAACAGGTGGTTACCTGTGAGGGGGTTCGTCTTAAGAGGATTTCTTTTGCATTGAGTCTATGGGAAACCAAACAATCATAGCCATTTTGTTTGTTATATCCGAGAATTCGTTATAACTGAGCTCGTTTTAACAGGAGTTCACTGTATAAAATGAATGCAAAATTAAATGCACAATAGGCATTATTATATGGCCAGTTGCAACACTTACTGAAGTGAATGCTGTTGAACTGGAATGACATATTCTAAAAAGAATTATATTCCGAGGTTTTATGGGCAAATATCAATATTATTACAAGGAATCCCACAGTGGAGGCTATGAATTACAGTAGTTTCAACCATGTTGGTTTCTTTTGTTTATGCATTTAAATTTTAGTACCCAAACATTTCATGCCCACTGAAATGAGACGGCTGTGGCCAGGAACGAAACCTATGGACTTGTGCCTGATTACACAACACTGAAGCCACCGCACTTGAATGGCAGGTGTTGGATTCAGCTTTGCAAAGCATCACCATGCATGCCACTTACCTTGTCACCCTTTGTACGTGTGGCAGAGAGGAGAAGGGCTCGACAGAAAGTGGCTGTCTCTTCTAGCCTGCAGGCGTACAGCTTTGACTCGCAAAGCGTCGATGCAGGCCTGTGGTTATTTTGCTACGTGTCAACAGAAAAACCGGGCATTATTAGAAATCTGGTTTCAGGTGAAACGACCATGAATCACAATATCTTTGTGGTGTTACCATCCAAAATAACAGCTTTCCTATCATACTACTTGTCATAGCTATAAATCTGGCTCCCTCTTACTTCTCTGAATGGACAACCCTGCATACACTTCAGGGTTCATAGAGGTTTTAAAGGACAAAATTCCAAGGGCTCTCAATGAGTCTAAAGCATTCCAAGTACCTAGAACGGCATCCTAAGTAGGCATATTCTGCTATAACAATCTTTCGAAAAGACTACAGATATTTTTACTGCATAAGTGAAAAAAATTAATGTCCAGTTTGATCCGTAATATTAAAAGTAGGGACGTGTGAATATTAATATAATTTTGTAACAGAGCTTGCTACTTGACTCATTTGCACTTAACTTTTATTATTCGAACTATTCAAACTTTGTAATTAAGGGGCAATATACATTGTCCCGCGACAAGTAACCCATCACAGCATGTAGTACACTTCACTGCATAACATTCATGTATTTCGGTGGAGGTAACATTTGCATACGGCAGCGATGTTGGCTCATGCATATGCACAGTTCTCTATCAAGGTTTCTTTAAAATTTGACTTTTTTCTAGGGACTCCATAGTGGGAGTACAGTGGTCAAGCAAGTAAATAGTTCTTTTTTCCCATGTTTAGTGGTACATTTCTCTGTAATTTAATATGGTATCAGTATTTAGAAAATATTCTAACATTATTCGAAAAATATTTTGATTTACACTTGAACATTAATCTTCGAATTTCCTTTGAACTCAAAATTTTCCTTTTCACACAGCTCTACTTAGAAGTATTGAATACTGGATGAGTTGGAGTCAATAGTTAAGCCGAAAAGTGTGTCATGGACAAATGACATGTGTCACCTAACAGCACTTCCCCTTTTAGGGCACAGTGACCTGCGGAAGCAGTCAATTCAGCAGTCACTGCTCCTAGGCCTTTATTTTTCTTCCCCATGTTGACAATTCCATCCTTGAGTACTTTTTGACAGCGGAGAGTCATCAAGCTTTTCCTGTTCGTGGGATTTGGTACAGATAGCATTGGATCGGCAAGTATCCACTGCCTATGCATAGACAGTGCCTTTGTATAAAAAAAGAGCATAAGCAGCACGGTCTGCTGCTTTAATTACGGTATCTTATATTTAGTATATGAATGGCACACAGCATACTTTTAAAACTCTGGCTGCATAAGAACAGCAGACATCAGTTGAGCTGTCAAATGCACATGTCAACTGAGCATCAGTTGACGTCTGTCAACCTCGAGTGTCCGCGAGATTTTCCGGCAGCCGCATTAAAACCGGTCTTTCAGCTCACGGGGCTGCACAATAAGCGGTATGCATATAGATTAAGTTCTATAGGAGGGTAAAGGGGGGTCAGAAAAAACCACATTATAGCCAGTCCTGCACTATAAGCAGTTACGTTATAAGTGGTCTGAACTGTACCTGAACTCAACATACTCTGTTATAGCGACATTATACTGTAGAGAAACTCTGAAGCTTGCTATTTCATACTAAACCAGAAACAAGACATTATCTGCTTAAAGGCTTGGCCATACAGTAGACCACAGATGACATCAAACACCAAGGCAACAAAAGCAAACTTTGCACATTTGCTGTGCACACATGAAAAACATTGCTTCCCTGCTGACCCACTCCTTTCATGCAGCACTCACCTTTATGTGCCTGCCAACCACTCTCATCAGCTCAGACACATGCCTCAGTCCAGACCCCTGAATTTGCACAAAGAGATTTCCTTCCATGTCGATGTGAGTAAGCCGAACTCGTGTGATCTGGTCGGGCTCTGCCAGAGTCGGGGCCTGAAGACGCCTCAATATCAGGGCATTGACATTCACATCCTCAGCAGTTGTTGTGTCATAGAAGGTTGCAGTAATTTCAGGTTCCCTGTTGGCAGTCAAAACGCCACATCATGCCTGTATGAGCCTGGCATCTCAAAGACTTGCACCACATAGAGCAAATGATACACCAATGCCAATCACAATATAATATTTGCTTAAGCATCAAAGAGCATGCTCATGGAGAACAAAATTAAACAAGGTCTGCTAAAGTACCAGGTTAGCTTTTTGAAATAATTCCATTAAGCAATAAATTTGGCTGCAGACATATTACACAAATACACACCTAGTCCTGCGGCATCATGCACGAGTTTCATATATGCGTGATTTCAGCTACTGAAGATTTTTAAGGCCAGTTTCAAAGCCCGTTTTGTGTGGTGGTGGTATCGACACTACCAATAAGCAATGTACGATGCGCATGTACTTGATATTTCTACTTCAAAGATCAATTATCAATTACTGTAGATGTTGTCTTGCATATGCCTAACACAAAAAGGCAATACCCTCTTTGCACAGTGCTTTTTAGCCAGTAAATTGTGCAGGTGGCCACAATGATAGACAATGACTAGAAGTGGATGGAAAATGGTGCACTAGTGCTTCCAAAAGGCCTTCAGACTCATCAGCAGAAAGGGTTTTAATGGTGCTTTACCACCTTAATGTAGGCATCACAGGTCATGGATAAACTTGTGAATTGCTTGAATTAACACAATCAAAATGCTTTTCTTAGCTCACATTGAAGACATCATCACATTATAAGCAGGAATTCAATATAAGCGACCACTCAATAAAACCTTAAAATGACAACCTCAAATTGTGCTGCTATTGCAGGGAAGTCAAAACACGATATACAAAGTGAAACAAGTCTTACTGAGGTGCAAAAAAGACAGCCACAAAGAATGTCAATTACTCTACACCCTTGTCTGTCTGTGTCTTACAGACAGACAGACAGACAGGCTGGAGTGACATAAGAAACAGCAGTGTCACCCTAGACACTTTTAAACGTAATACACCAATTCATATCAGTTTTCTTGATTGCTATC
Source organism: Hyalomma asiaticum (assembly GCA_013339685.2). Classification (NCBI taxonomy): domain Eukaryota; kingdom Metazoa; phylum Arthropoda; class Arachnida; order Ixodida; family Ixodidae; genus Hyalomma; species Hyalomma asiaticum. Next base: position 14,018,720 of record CM023483.1, on the reverse strand, counting down.
AGCAGTCACTGATCACTGCTACACAGTCCAAACTTATAGAGATAAAGTTCAGCACTGACATCAGCCAAATCGCAATGCACAGATCACTGTTGCTTAGATTGCGATTGGGCCTGATCACAATTAGAAGTGACCACATAGGAGCCTCTAATATGGATTGGCATTGATAGCCACGTGCAGCAGAGATATCTGGAAGTGTGGTTATAATCAACAGGCTTGCTTGGCAGTACTTCGGCTGTTGCGGCAAATGGAGGCCCCATGTATGCAGCAATTGGCACTATCGGTGTCGATTCCTATCACTTCGCTGAGAAGCTCTTCTCAAAGCAATTCAGCACTTTTTCTTGTTCTTCAACCCAACTGACAGATTGTGGAATGTCGCAATCTTAAGCAATGTCAGATTTCTGCTGGCTGTCCTATCTTTTTATCAGTAGAACCTTGTACTAATGTCCAACAGTTTCCCCCGGGTACTGGTAGAACCATTTATTACTGTAGGTCACAAAAGCACACATGGGGCATGCTTAATGATGCACTTCACAAACATGCCTCCACACAGCCTCCAGATGTACAGCACAGATCCCAACAAGTGTGCACTCCGCTCACAGCTGAACGTGGCGGCGGTGGCAGGCAACGATGCCAGCAACGTGACTGAGGCATACCACCACAAAAGAGTCGGTTAAGTCACCTTGAGCTAGCAGCACTAGCGTAGTACACGCTACAAGGAGACATTTACTCGTTTTGTAGCGCACTATGTTGTCACACTCACTGGCTCAAACATAGGTGCAGCAACGAGGAAAAGTATTCACACATTTGCTTTGAAATAATAATGGCAGGGTCCCCCTCTTTCACGCTCCGTGCAAGCTGGTGATGGAGGGTCACCCAAGTGGTGCCACAATGCTGCAAGGATTTTCGCAGCCACACTTCAAGTAATGCAGATTAAAATACATGCATTTGGGTAGAACTGAAGGAAACTTCGATTACAGTGATAATAAAAGTAGTAAAGCAAGTTCGTTATAATGAGGGACTACTGCATATTCAAAGTACAAACACAACCAAGAGCACCTGAAGTTTCACTAATGCATGAGCCATTGGCATCTTCGGCTGAGTGGCACTGGCAACGTGGTAGTAGAACGAAAATTATGTCAAACACCACCCGAGGTGTCCAAACGAACGTAGGTCACGGCACGAGTGCACAGAAAACACCACCAGTGCCGTCAGCCAAAGATGCCACATGCTTTGGTCTTGTTAACAAGATGGCACCACTTGAAAACAGTGCACTGCATTCGAGCATGCTACTTCACTGCAAGAAGCAACCACCACAAGCTGAGGTAGATGGAACAAAGCAGAGGCTCACCTGGAAGTAACTTCGGCAATGAGGCACTTGCCGACAACATGTTCGTTTAACAAATTGTTCGCCTGCTCGTTATCGGCAAAGTCACTCAATATATCCATCTGTAAGCGCACAGCCTGAAAAAGCCACAATCAATCACTCACAAATAAATAGCCAGCCATATAAATATTCGCAAACAGGGGACCCTTTGCTGTTATTCGAGAATGTTTCTAGTACTGGGTCCCCTGCTCGTCATCAGCAAAATCACCAAAATAATCCAACCGCAAGTGCACAGCCTGAAAGGGCTACAACCTATCACTCACAAATAAATATCCAACCATATACAGTCAACGACCGATTTTTCGGACGCCCAATTTTTCGGACATGCCCGATATTTCGGACGTCTTCGCGGCACCGCCACAAGCCCCATAGAATCAATGTATAAAAAATTCCGAAATTTCGGACGCTTCAACCCTCCACCGTCCGATTTTCCGGACTTTTTGAAGCGACGAAAGGTCCGAAGTCGTCAAAACTGCGTACTCTCAAATCTCGCTTCGAAGAAACTGACGGGACGCGCAAAAAATTCGTGGCCGCGGAACTTCGTCGCAGCAAAATTTTGTCTAGAATACCAGACAAGTGCGGAAAATATGATTGTTATGACTTGACCTCTTGTTCCACGCAAGCACACACTTCGTTTATTGGCATCGAACTCTCGCTAATTTGGATTTACTCGGCCGCACAATGAGCTGTTCGAACGCACGACCCTCGGAGCCTCTCGAGTGCAGAGCACTGCGGCTGCGCATCGCATCGCGTGCGCCAGAGGCCAACCGAAAACGGAGTGCCAAAGTCCGCCCCGCCGTAGTGATAGCGATCGACAGGAAAGCATTAACGCTTCGTGCCTTTCTATGGCTCTATTGCCTTTGAACTACCGCTGAGCTGGCCGCGTAGTTTGGGAGGTACTTACATACATAGGCGCTATCGATGATCGCGATGATAGCGAGAGCGTTCTCGTCTGCATTGAACAGCAACCCGTAGTTACGTTATTGCGCATGTGCCTTCATGAACTGCGTTACCGCTATCCGTGATAGTGACTAGTACGGTTTCTTTCGCAGCGTTTGTGGAAAGCAGCTTTGCTTCGACTCGCTGTAGTACGTCGGGCGCGCACACACTTTCAGGCTGGTGGTGGCCGTACAAGACCGCGCCAGTAGCGACCGCAGTTTTTGAAACGGGCGAACGATAAAACCTCCGTTCGGGCATTGGCCACGCGCGTACTTTCAGAGTTGGGTCGCTGGCATTCGTGACCACGGCGACCGCGATTTTGTCTGAAGCGCTTTCAGTGCGCATGTACCTTGTGTGTGTGGCGGCCGCCATCTCGTCAACACGACCGCGATTTTCGGCAGAATTCGGTCCGGTTCCGTCCGGGCGTTGCGCGCACTGGCTGCGCCCATGCCATCAAAACGGCGCATCACTGCATCAGTAACCTTGATAGCAGGAAGCGTGACAACGAGCAGTAATTTCGTTTTGGCTCAGTGTAATGCGCGCGATGTCATACACATGGTGGGAGCTCTTAGTAGCGATTCCACCGCGGCTCGCAGACGCGTCACACCTGCTGGCCGAATGGGGTTGGTGCTTCTGAAGCGTAGTATTTCGTAGTTGACCCCCTTGATAAGAAAAATATCAGTAAGTTAGTGCGTTTTTGAATGCATTCGTTTTTCCGGACTGCCCGATTTTCCGGACGTTTTTGCGTTCCCGAGGGGGTCCGAAAAATCGGTCGTTGACTGTAAATACAAATTTCTAGTACTAGGTCCAGCACTACTAAACAGAGAGAAAAAATAAAAAGCTTTGTGGTGTTACATCTCAAAACAGCTGAACAAGAGGATTGAAGTGTTAAAGCATAAACACTTAGCTCTTTTGTTACCATGGGTAATCGACCGTTCTTTGTATGTCTCGTTTTTTTTTCTGCAATGGCTGCTGGGTTTATCAAAGTGAAAAACAACATATGTGCTTTCAAATGGCATTCAGTTTAACACGATAGATGAACAACTTGTTTTCTAAGAAAAAAAAAAAAAAACAGAATCTCAAAGAAGAAACTTGGACTTTTGATAAAAATTTTTTAACAAGGAATTATATCTCCGGAAAAAAATGTTCAAGCAAATTTTGAAATATACAAATTGTTTGAGTATTACGTGGCATTCTCTATATAAAGAACTACAATCTTAGATCGAGAGCTTCTTGAACTATAAACAAATACACAATGCATAGTGAATAGCCGAGTACAGTCGACAACCAATAATTCAGACTCCACAGTGATCATAAAAAAAGCCTGTAAAAATGTCCAAATTATCAAACGCCCGAAATAATGAATGCATTAAAAAATAAAAGATTATCTTATTTATGTTTTAAGGGGGGACGTAGCTTTCGGTACGAGCTTTATAGTTTTTTGGTGTATGTTGATGAAAATTGGCACAGACACTAAGAAATGCTCTGTGATGACTTCATAAAAATTTCAAGGCGATGCAACAAAATCTTTTTGCATGACAAATTATACCTTTAGCGAACCTCGTGGAGGGTCTGCAGTACTTACAAAATGAAGCAAAAAGTTGATAAACACTGGATGCACAGCCAAATGTATGCAGAAGGGGTGGCACTCCCGAAATATTTTTTTTTTGCAACACAAAAATATGTAGTTTATGCTTTTTCCAGTGACACTGCAATAAGCACACTTGTATTACAAACTAGAAACCCTACCAAAAAATTTTAAGTCATTAGTATGAAAAAGGAATGGTACCCCTGAAGCACAGTTCAAGGAGCCTTACAAAACAAACAGAATCAAAATCTGTGAAGTAGTTGCCAAGATATCTGCTCCACGAGCTAAGCAATGTGCCAAGAAAACTGTTTCCAGGGAAGTGCTCCTAAAGTTCCAGCACCTTCTAATACCCCTGACACACGGGCATGCTAAAGTACTTTAGGTAAGGGGACATCTACTGGAAAGGCATTCATGCCCAGTGACACACGACAAAGGAGTATCTCCTTCCCGGCAAAGTTCCCTTGCAGAAAGGTAGATCGGCGAACTACTTTTCGAGCGTAAAGGCGTACTCTCGCCGACAGCGTACACGGCCAGCAAACGAGATAGAACTTTTCACAAAATTACAACACCCCGCAAGCATTTTCTTGCCTTGTGTATAAGCTTTAACTTTTAGCCGTAATGAGATTTGTCTGGCCGCAAAGGTTTACTTTTGCCACACTCTCGAACGCTCACACCCTCCTTTTCCAGTTGATGTTGCCGAGCCGCGCCGGCTTGAGAGAAATAGAAAAAAAAAACATCTTTTTTTCAACGTGCTGGCAGCGCCACTCTTTGGTTCCTCCGCAAGCCTCCGCGCTTCACTTTGCTAAACTGACACTCAGTAACAACGCTTGTTAGGCCTAGCTCGTGTGGTCGCGGGCGATGCGCCTCACGGGAAGCTTGCCCTTGACAACACAGGGATCGGGTGCACAGGAAATCGCGCTGACGGGGTCATTCAAGGGCAGCGCGCATGAAATGATTTTTAAAAAAAGGAACTTGAGGCAAACAGCGGTAAACTGGAGGTCATGGGCGCGCATTCCGTGCGGAGCATTTGCAGCTGACAAATGGCCGTAGCAGCATTCTCCGTCGCCTTGGGAATCCTATCCTCTGAGAGCACACGCGCCCGTGGCGCTCCTTCCTCCCCCACGGAGATTTTCTATGCTCTTTTTAAGCGGCGCACTTCTTTTGTGAAGCCCGCTCGCTATCTCAATTGTCCGCGGGATTTCCCAGCAGCCGCATTATAACCAGTCTTTCATCTCACGGGCCTGCACAATAAGCAGTATGCGTATACATTAAGTTCTATGGGAAGGTAAACGGGGGTCAGAAAAAACCGCATTATAACCGGTCCTGCACTATAAGTGGTTACGTCCTAAGTGGTCTCTGCTGTAACTGTTTTCTCACCCAAAATAAATGTTCTGGGTGAGCTCTGCAGTCTGTTACCTCGTTGCTTACTTAAGTGTTTCTTTTTTGAATTTTCGTGCTGAACCTGCATATAACGAAATCCTCTTTATAATGAAGTTTTCTGGGAATTTGTCAATTTCGTTATATCCAGAAAGCGGAACACTCTTTCTGCAATGCAGTCACATGGGATGATGATGCCATGGGAACAGCTGGAGAGACTGCCGTGAGCATTGATGCTAACACAGAAAATGCAGTCCTTCTGCAGAGATAATAAATCAAAGCAAAACTGAAACTGCTATAAACTGGCTGAAAAGGCCACATCAACAAGTTAGACATGCGGCGGATCTTGAAAAATGAGCTGTGGTTAAATAAAACTGTCTGTACTTGGAGCCAAAGCTCACTGGTTAATAGCCCAAGCCATTTTCCCATAATTATCATCACCATATATTATTGAATTGCGACACTGGTGATTTAATTTGATAGTTGAATTCTTGAGAATCATTCGATAACAAAATGTTGATATTAATGAAACACAAACTCGAGCTGTGCATTCTTTTCTCAAGTGTGGCTGCCATGCCGCCTTTTGCAATAACACATGCACATTTGTTTGCAAAAAAGTGAAAAATCGCAATGTCGCCAGAGCGTGAAAATTTCAATGGACTGTGAAAGAGCAGTGCCAGAACTAAACGTGAAGTGCAGCTGCAAGCAGGAGAAACCATTCTAATGTGTTGAAATCGGTAGCTTTAGTGATCAATTTGAATAGGCGTGGTAACAAAAGAATTAAAGGGTCCCTGAAACGTTTTTTTTTACATTGCGTCACTGATTAGGCAACACAATTGTTAAATCATTCACGCCATAAATAAAGCGAAGCACCATGCGCTAAGGCAGCTATGAGCTTATTTCTGTCGCCTTCCTCCTTACCACTGCGGTTCCTCCTCAACTCTATCAGCTGCGGAGTGCGCGCTAGCAACGACTGCGCCTCCCTCGTCCGCCGCCCTGCGGAGCCCTCCGCAGCTACATAGCGCCCTGATGTCCTTACTAAGCTCCCCGGCCTCGGCAGTGCTAGCCTCTGCGATAGAGCGCCAGCGACTCGTGTGTACGCCGCCAGATGCCGCGATGATACCGTTGGCTGAAACGAAGGAGCACGTTGTAGGAGCACGTTCTTGCATTTAGATTGGGAAAATTACGTGCACGTCACATGTTAGGGGGCCAATCAGCGGTCTCGCATTCCATCGCTCGATAGGCGGGGGCGTTTGAAAATACATTTCGCCGAGCCGCTGCGATCTTTTGCGATGCATGTGTTCAAAGCCTTATTATAAATTACACACTTTACGCAGAGCGCTGAAATCTGTCCTCTAATGATCCTAATGACTCGCTCTACCGGATCACCATGTTTTCACAAAATCGTCAAAACCGTTTCAGGGCCCCTTTAAGCACTGTACACATTTTCTGGTCCTGGCCTGGTCCAAGTTGGAAATGGTGTTGCAATGGCCCCCCTAAGGCTGGCCCATTGTTTTCGAACCAGGCCTCTACCTGCATTCATTTACTAATGCATTCACTGCTCTATCCTGCAGCACCAATGCAGTGTGACCACCTGCTAACATGTTACATCTTTAAATTTAAAGCATACACCATCATATTACAATCACCCATGATATCACCCATGTACAAAGCATGTGGGTATGTTGACGTCCCCTGATGAGTTTCTATTGCGAGGGGCTAGCGTTTCCTCGAAGGTCCTCTAAGGTGGCTTTCCTGCAGGGCACGAGACGTGTCGTCATCCGTCATGCATACCGCTGCGCTGGGGTTGGCGCTGGTGTGCCCGCGGTAGCACTACCTGGCGGCGGGGATTCGTGGAACTACAGACGAGAAACGATCCTCGCTCTCTTGGCCACGGGACGTCATCGCGCACGGTCAACGTACGCGCGTGCGGTGGCTATCGGCTCCGCTGGGACGAACCCGTGGACGCCTTTCCCGTTCTCCGATTGCGCCTCTGTTCGCACGACTTATCTCGCGAGCAATATAGGCTTACTGTTCCAGCATGGGCAAACACTACTCGCTCGGTATCCTGCTGCGGTGAGTTGAATGTCATCGATTACGCGTGGGGTATTACATTAGCACGCCTGATTTGTATAGTTCGGCTAGCGTGTTTACTATGTGTAGAAGGTGCAAATAAATGCCATACTGTTGGTTTGCACTGCGGTGAACTGTGTCCTTTGTTCCTCGAGCATGGGAGACACCCGTGGCCACCCCACAAGCATAAGCCTTACTTTAAAAGGCAGAGACAAACCTGTAATGGAATCTTTAAAAACTCTGCATCCATCTTCTGAAGCTTGTCAACCGGCACAACGTCAACATCGCCATGGTCAAGGAAAAAGCACTCAGCCTGGAAAGAACACCAAAGTGGAGCATTCTAAAACCTTACGCTGTGCCTCAAGTCACATTCACACACAAAACAGTACATCCATCTTGAATGTTGCCCTGACCATCAAGCTGTTCCAAGAACCATCATATTGAGGTTGCATTTTGGTATGTGCAATAATTATATAAAAGAAAAGCCTAGGAATATATGAAGGTAGCTTTATCAGCAAAAGTAACTAATCAGCATTTCTAGCACTGACCTAAAATCTTTGCATCGGCTAGCAAAGATGTTTCTACGTGAGCATGTTCTACAGGCAAAAAAGACACATCCATGATACACCTAGCCAAAATATATTTAAAAAAAGGGCATATGTTCTAGTACATGCAAATATTATTTATTTTCAATTACATGTTTTTGTAATGTGCAACAAGTCTACAGTAATGAAATGCTACCAAATTCAAGTTATACGATGGAATCTTTCATACTACCACATTGATAACATGCTTCAGTAATCAGATGACCATGTTTTAGCAAGGTTTCAATGGTACATGATATGCCACGACCTTAACTTCTAAACAAATACTAAGTTGCACAACAACCACATAACTTTCTTTATATAATGCAGGCCAATGAACTGAAACTGTATACCACTTTTAACCATGCACCCCCAACATTAGTAGTCGAATTTTGGATTCTTTTTTCTCCAGCGTAATAAACACAACCCCAACTTTGAACCAATGCAGTCTCGTGAACAGCCGTGCCGTGTCTTCCCCACTTCACTCGGTCTGGCTAATGCCATGGCAACGAGCGCAGCAGCCGCATGGTCTCCTCACCCTCACGCTTTGTTAGGGGCGAAGCTCCTTAGGGCGTGGGTCTGTCCTTCCCTCAATGTTTGTAGCCACCTGTAGTTTCTGAAGCGCTCACTAGATGGTGCTAGTATGTCTACATATAATGCGCTTGAATCCCAGCATATGCTCGCTTCATTCAGATGTATGGGAACGCATAGTATGGGAGTCTGTCTGCCTGTCCGTCCGTCCGTCCATCAGTCCGTCTGTCTGTATGTCCGTCCGTCCGTCCGAGCGCTGCGGTGCTGCTTAGCTGAATTGATCAATAGATGGCGCGGAGGCGCTTGCTGCGTGCTCTAGTGTGATAAGAGAGCGCTAGATGGCGACACACAGTGTTTGTCACGTCTTTGATGATGTACTGGGCAAGATTCATGGAAGATTCATGGTTTTTACCGAGGAACCTCCAGAGCTTTGCCCACTCATCATCATTCAATCCGTGGATATGCGTGGATTTTTTTTTCCTTCCTTTTTCTTATACTGTCGAACTTTCCGTGGTGTTTGGGAGTCATTCAGCGTGGCAATTCAAAACTCCTGCGTCCCAATAAAACTAGTGCGCATTGCTGGGTGTAGCCGCTTGTCAGCAGCGGAAACAATTTACTCCCACTGCTACATTCCTCAGTGCTATCACAGTTCCCAGGCACTGCTCACTGCGGTGTGCTGCACAGGCTGGCGCAGCTAACCCTAAGCGTAATTGGGGAGCAGTCTCCAAGACTGCCACAATGCAATCTTAGAAGTCATGCTTAACATGCACTATTGAGACACGCAGCACAGACATGAGCAAGAAATGCAATGCAGGGCCATTTTGCATGTAGTGGTGGGAAGCATCTCCCATAATGGCGCCCCACGAACACTACCAAATGCTGATGGAGCTGGGTGTCTCCAAAATTTCATCGGCTACGTAGCAACCTTGGGTAGCCTTAAGCCAGCCAAGCCAAGCCAGTGCAGTGAGCATCGCTGGCCTGCACATAGTGGCGCCATTACAGGCGAGACCCGCAGGGACACAGAAACTATAGAAACTCTATGCACGGGAGCTTGCTGCTCGTTCATGATGGACATTTTTCTGGTTTAACGGCAATGTGGGCAAACCGTGTGTTAAATGGAAGAGAAAAACCGTTGCACTGGAACAAAACGTAGCCACCATAAAGACTGCTGCGGCGGTTGCCCATTTACATGGTACCAACGCCATAGCTATTCTTACTTTTTCACTTTATAAAATTTCCCTGCACACGTGGCTCTATAGCATTACCACGGGTCGCAACACTGTCTTTTTTGCATGTTAAAATGTTTTACAAGCCTCAAAAAAGCTTTTTTAACACTTACCCCATCGCAATAAACACATCGCCCCACGCTGCTTCTGTTTTTCAGGAAAAAAGTGCGCTTATTAGGCAAGTAACTGCTCTAGTAAACCAAGCTTGCACTTTGCAATACATAAAATTTTTTGTCTGCAATTCATGTGCAGCTTGTTCGTACCATGATGGGAGCAGCGCATTTAGGTGAGGATAGCTTCCTGTGCTACCTATTCTACATTCAGCAGCACGGCATCAAATACTGCTGGTGCTTCAGTCAAAATCATAGGTCATTTTTGCATGCAACAGAGTCACAGCTTCACAATGTGCAGCCTTTGGAGCCACTAACAACCGCTTACACACACAATGGACATGACATGATGGCTTACCTTTCCATTTTGTACCTGAAGCACTTGTACTCGCATCCAAACATCTTCAGCATTTGTGGCATACAGCCCCATTACTTCAGCTTCAGAGACGGGCAGAGAGTTTTTGGCATAGAACCTATCCATCTCCTCAGTGAGTTGTTCGTATTGGTCCTGTGAAAGATAAGGCAGATTGGAACTATTATGCACGGCTGCTTATGTAACCAAAGTGTACTGTGTTATTTGCAAAGAAATCTGAGACCCTCTAATGAAAAATGTTGATGCTTGTTAGAAAGGAGTATCAACAGTGTTTTAAATTACAGACGGTACTATAAGGAAAAGATCGCATTGCCAAAACAGCGCTGTGACACAATGAATAGTATGCAGTCAAACACGGATATATCGAACCCACACATATAGAATTTCGGCTATATCAAACTCGTAAATTATCTCCTTGAAAATCCTTTGTAAAAGTATAGAAATTTGCACGTTTACATCGAACGGTATTTTTACCCGCCATCGATATCGAACGCCGTGCGAGGTGGAGGGTGCGCTTCGGCACTCGCTGCGCCCCGTGACCTTCGTGGCACTGCGCCTCCTCCGACACCCGAAACACTCGAAAAATGTGAGGGCGAGAGGGCTTGGACTGTACTCCTGTTGGGCGCTTCTCCAACTTGCAGAACACCTTTTCTTTTTCTTTTTTTTTTCTCTCTTTCTCTTTGTCGTGCTTTCTCCGCGTTACCGCCGGTATGGAGAGCAGGAACGGAGGAGACGGCGGCCTCCCACTTTCGCCTTTTTTTTTCTTTACAGCAGGAACGAAGGAGCCGGCGGCCTCCTCCTTTCGCCGTTACTTTTTTTTTTTTTTGAAGTTGCTGTTTAGTGAGTTTTGATCAGCCAACCACAGCCCGTGCCTTTCGTATTTGCTCAGCCAACCACAGCTCGCGCCTTTCGTACATTGCTGCTGCCCTCGCAGGTAGCCCGGATAGCCATCGCCGCCATCGCGACTGATCGCAAGCGCTCTGTGAGCGGAGTTCACTTCCCTGAGTTGTCGCATACCACCACATTCCTCTTTTGAGAGCGTGCTGTGCGTGCAGTGCAAAGGCACTGTGGACTGTTTGAATTTTCGACTTCTCGAGTAGCTATGGCCAGCGTCAAGAAGCGCAAGAACCTTGACTTTGCGAGGAAGTTGAAAGCCATACAGCGTGTTGAGGCGGGTGAAAAAAGTTCGACAGTGGCAGACGACATCGGGATACCGTGGAGCACTCTGAGGACCTTGTTGAAGAACAAGGCGGATATCAAGGCTCAAGGCAAAGGCGGCGGAGCAGCGAACGTCGGGAGTCTGTCGTGTGCACGCTCCTGCCCACGGGAAAGTAGAAAGGCACTCTATGTCTAGTTCTTAGAAGTGCGCATGAAGAACATTCCTGTGGATAGCCCAATGCTGATGGCCAAGGCCAAATGGTTTGCCGCTGCACTCGGTGAAGACAATTTCGCCGACAACACCGGGTGGCTTCACCAATTTAGGCAACGCTACAACATCATCGGCAAAACCACTTCTGGCGAAAGCAAAGCCGTAAGTAGCCATGACATCCAGCAGTGGATGATGAAGGAGTGGCCGGAAATCTTAGCGAAGTTTTCCCCGACAAATTTTCAACGCGGACGAGAGCGGTCTATTTTGGCAAATGCTGCCGAGCAAGACTCTCGATGTCTAGGGTAGCACGTGTCACGGCAGCATAATGAGTAAAGTCCGCGTGAGCATTTTGCTGGCAGCCAACGTGGATGGGTCTCGGAAGCTCCAGCCCTTTGTGATCGAGAAAGCAAGGGCACCGCGCTGTTTCAACAACTCTAAGCAGCTGCTAGTTCGCAAAATGGCTGCAAGCGTGGGACACTGAGCTGGGCAAGTCGGGGCGTCACGCTTGCCTTCTTTTGGACAACTGCTCGGCCCACCACACCACCTGCGAGTTCAAAAACATCAAGCTGAAGTTTCTGCCAGCCAACACGACAGCGAAGCTGCAACTGCTCGACCAGGGCATCATCAATACCTTCAAGGTGGGCTACAGGAAGCGACTCTTTGATAGGCTGCTGGTCAACCTCCGCCTGGGCACCAAGCTGAAAGTTGACCTGCTTGGTGCCATTCAAATGACGACGGGCGCCTGGCGAGACGTGAAGACTGGACACAGTGGCCAACTGCTTCTGGAAGGCAGGCTTAGTGACGGCGGTACTTGCAGAAACCGGTGAAGACGGTGATGAAGAGAGCATAGACAACACACGTTCCGCAAGTTGTCGTCCCTCTTCCTGGCTGCCGTTCGACCCAAAGTGTCTAAGGACGGTTATGTGGAAGCGGATGGCAATCTTCAGGCTGTTGCAAGCCTCGCTGACGAGGACATTGTAGCTGCGGTCAAAGGACCCAGGATGCCCAGGCTGACAGCTCAAGTGCCGACGAAGATCGTCCAGACGAGGCAGCGGCTACATGCGCGTACTCCGGCGCTGAAGTGGCAGCAGCGTTCGGCTTGATTCGCCCTTGTCGCGGCGACATGGAGGGAACCGGGCTGTCGACACCTGGACAGCCTCGATAAGATCGAGGCCAGCGTTTTCAACTTCATTTCGAAGACAAAGGAGCAGGCCAAGATAAGCGATTTCTTTTTTTTCATGCAAATAAAATATTTTGTTGCATCATGTATGTGGAATTAGTTGTCATTCTTGAATGCGCCGATTGTAGGTGATCGTCCTCGCCACTGGTAAGGTCTCGGGGCCTGTGTTTTTTTATATTGAATTTTTCATATATGGAACTAATTCGTGATCCCCTTCAAGTTCAATATATCCGTGTTCGATTGTATAACATGCCAGTGTTAGCTGATCAGACATTGGTGAAGAGACATTTACTAGACCTTTAACCACAGCATACAAGTTAAAAACATTGCATCTCTCTTAGAATTTAGTGTTATTTAAAATAAGCTTTGCTATAAGCTTGTTCTGCGCACAGATCAACTTACCCGCAGACACAATACTAACTGAAGATATCGTACAATTATTCCAAAATTTAGGTCACTATCTGTAGTGACCATGCAAGCACCACTTTAGCATTCAGTGTAATAAATTCCTGCGCATACACTCAGTGGTAAATCCATGACAGTACTGTCAAATGACTTACGCATATTCGACTGTGCTTATCCTGCAAAAAAGATGGCAAACTTTGCAGGCAAGGCACAGAATAATCAAGATTAATCAACATTCACCTAGGTCTCTATATATAGTTAGGGCCCCTAACCTTATGGGGCAGAAATATTGAAATTCTGCAAATACAGGAATCGGCTAAATTCCCTGGCAACATTGAACATACACAAGGTACATGCAAGAGTTCCTTTTACTTAAAGGGCAACTCCAGCGATTTTTCAGTGTCCACTGATCTCAATAAGATTTTCAATATATATTCTCCTTGCTACTGTAATATATGCCAAATCAGGCGGATGTAAGTCACTTAGTTTTCCTGTAAATGAATCTTAAAAATTTTTTGGGGATTCTCACGCCGGCCACCCTGTGTTTTTGATGTCATCACCTCCGCACTGCCTACCCGAGCCAGCGGGCCTTCAAACGCAAAATGGCAATACTCGGCGCTCAAATCGCCGCTGTCAGGATCAGAAAAGTTGGCATAACTCAATATATCATTGGATGATGTCACCATTGTCATTTCTCTGGTGCCAGTTCCATATTTCTGGTGACTGGAAGGTTGTGACGTCAATGCACACGCTCTATGAAACATCTACCCGTTTCGGTATTGGTTTGAAAACGACTTTCAGTTGCTTATTTAAAATTATTGGTGCGTTTCTGAGCAAACTGAATCACCGTGGCGGTTACAGGGCTGTCAGCACTATTGGAAAACATTGATATCGGAATATGGTGAAAAAACAGCCGGAGTTGCCTTTTAACAGCATCGTTTAAAAGTGGAGGGAGTTGTGGCGCAGCATCAGATGATGCTTATGACCTATGGGACACAATGTGACAATAGTGGCTGAATGATCTCTCTGCGTCAAAAGAATTCATCTACGTTGACAGGCATGTAAGGGCAATGAAAGAAAGTGTTGTGCGAGGACACAATGAAACACTAACACATAGCCTTTTTATTTACAAAATTAAATTTTGTTTATGAGACATAATAGAAAGGTGCAACTGAGTTTCACAGGACGAACTTTGACGTAAGAGAAGGTGCCCGATTCTACACTGGTAACCAGCTACAATGCACACTAGCTGCTCTACTTTCAATGAAACTTGCTTCTTGCAAGAACTAATGACACACAAAAGGGGAATGTCAAAACTAGGCTTATGCAACCACAGTGAAACCTCGATAAATCGAACACGGGTATATCGAATTACTGCCTATCGAACACTCCGTATATCATGCGGGAAATTGCATGCATTTTTAATTTTTTATTTCGAACAGAGTTTGACACATAGTGCATATATCGAACTCAGCCACACCAAACCGCCTGCGCTCTGTTGACAGGTGGTGAGCTTTTCCGCAACACTCTCGAAAACAGTGGCAGCACAGTGGGCGTTTACGACTGCTGCCCACATCGATGGCGCCGAGATCACCACTTGAACGCAGCGGCATACACAGGCCGCAACGTTGCAGAGTGAACGACACACCACACTTGTTGCACCAACTCCTCCTAGGTAGCTTCGGCAGCAGTCGCATCATTCGTTGTTGTCATGCTCGTGTGTGCGGAATTAGGCCTGTCGTGTGTCGTGGTGTGGTTCGTGTAGTGATGGCTGCAAATGCAAAGAAACGAACAACCCTGACTTTTGCTGCTAAACTGGAAGCACTCCAGCACGCTGAGAATGGCGAGAAGTCCAGCGTCACGGAAGCTTTAGGCATACCAAGGAGCACTTTGAGTACTCTGCTCAAAAACAAAGGCGACATAAAGGCCAAGGCCGAGAAGAGTCAGCACTCTGGTGCACAGCGTGTGCGCAAAGCTGCCTTTGAAGATGTTGAGAAATTGCTCCACAAGTGGTTTATCGATGCAAGGGCCCAAAATATTCCTGTATCGGGACCGATGTTGCAGCAGAAGGCAAAGAACTTTGCATTCATTCTGGGCGCTGAGAATTTCAGTGCGAGTAGCGGTCAGCTGCAACGTTTCAAGACTCACTTCAACATTGTCAGGAAGACAGTATTGGGACAGAGTGAGGACGCCAATGAAGAAGAAATTAAGGAATGGCTTGACCATGCGTGGCCCAAAGTTCTTGCCAAGTATGAGCCGAACGAGATCATTAATGCTGACGAGATGGGCCTATTCTGGCAAATGCTTCCGCAACAAACACTGGACACTCGCGGGGACAAGTGCCACGGCGGCAAGCAAGGTAAGGCCTGTGCTAACGGTCCTGTTGGCTGCCAATATGGATGGAAGCACGAAGCTGTGGCCACTTGTAATTGGCAAGTTTCAAACCCCGAGGTGCATACGGAACTGCCTCAATATTCCAGTGACTTATGCATGGAATAAGAAGTCATTGATGACAAGGGATATCTTCCACAAGTGGCTGAAGGCGTGGGATTCAGACCTGCCTGTGTCAGGGGCGGAAGGTATGCTTTACTGTTTATAATTGCAAGGCACACCACACCGATGCCCAGCTGAGCAACATCGAAGTGATATTTCTGCCTTCTAACACCATTTCGAAGCTGCAACCATTGGACCAGGGCATTATCCGCACATTTAAGTCAATCTACAAGCGTCGGCTGATCGACATTTCGCTTGTAAAACTCCGGATGGGCCAAAATCTGAAAATCGATCTTTTGGGCACCATCCAAATGCTCAAAGCACCGTGGAAAAACGTCGGGCAGTCTACAATAGCCAACTGCTTTCGGCATGCGGGCTTCGCTAGCCACACTGACGAGACATCAGAGGAAGAAACCAAGGAAGCTGGGTTGGCATGCGCAGATGAAGAAAGCAAGCTCGCCAAAATGTGGAGCAAGCTGGAGAGCTTTGTTGGTGCCGAGCTGCAAAGCATGTGCATCGATGACTTTGTTGGAGGCGACGACATCGCTGGTACAACGGCAGAGCTGACTGATGTGGAGATTGTCGCCGAAGCTACTGCTGAGCAGCCAAATGAAGACGCTGCCGAGGTGGATCCCGAAAGCGCTGATGGTGCCCCACTACCAACATCAGCTGAGGTTGTAGTTGCTTTGGCAGTCATTGAAGCTGAGGTTTTGAGTTGCGCCGCGATTGAAGGCACCAGCCTATCACTTGTGGATCGCCTGGACTATGTTGAGGACGCAGTCGTCAAACACGCCATTGCCAACAAAAAGCAGGCTACCCTTTTTGAGTATTTTAAACCAAAACAATAAATACTTTCTTTGAATCTTCAAGTGAGTATTCATTGCACCACGATTGGTTCGTTGGTTGATTTCCACAACTTCTTGATGCATTTTCTTCCGTGATTTTTTATATCGAATTCTGGATATATCAAACTATTTTACGATCGCCGCGCTGTTCGATATATCGAGGTTCGACTGTATAACAATATTGAGGCAAGGTCACAGTGAATTGTAATTAGTATGAGCAAATAAAAATATCATAGTAGGATTTGAATATTAACAAGTTATAGGCAGTAAAATATGTTAAGTTTTAAAATTTGTCATATTTAACCAAAGAAAGCCTATATGACCTGCTCTAAGACTCAAAAACATATAATCGGGGTACGGGTAATGTGCATTCTTCACCATGAAGCGCGCTTTCACGGCAGCACAGATTTTCCCTGGAAAGGCTGTCTCAGGACATAGGGACTGTAAGCCACAATGAAATCACCATTACAGGCAGAATATATACCAGAAAGTATGCTTCATTCGTTTTGAATTCATCCAAATTTTGTAAATTAAATTTGTGCCAAAGCAAGTCGGAATATCACAACATTTGCTCGAATATTCACACAAGCCTGCTATTAATAGCTCATAGCACAAGTCAATTGAATGTTTGCTGCTTTTACAACATATTTCACCGTGGCTGAATATTCAGGTACATCATAGTGTTAGAAGTGTGTGGGTGTATCGCAATTTTTGAATACTAATCAGTTAAGAATAAGGCAAAGAAGCAGTCTGTCAGTACAAGGTTGCGAAGGAGGAATAACTACTCTTGTAACTTTTTTTAAACAATTTATTACAACTGCATTTCACTGGTCTCCAGCAATATTTTTCAGGCAACATTACTGAGGGGTGCAGCTGACCTTCATGCAACAAAATGTGACTGCGGCATGCAGGAACCGGTGGGGTTAAAATGAGACGAGGTGGCAGCAAATACATTTTGTGGCAATTATGTTAATAGTAGGTTTAAAAAAAAGCAGCATGCATTAAAGGGCCCCTAAACCACCAAGAGGTCGACATTTAGCTGTGGTGTTGCTTTTGTGCCGCTGTCCGCAACAAACACGTAGCCACAAGAATGTTTCGAAACGGTGCCAAAATAGCCGACTTACACGCGTTTGATTACTAAAACGTGGCGCTTGCTTGTTTCGCTCTCTCCTGCGCCCGCCGGCCGCTTGCCGGTGCCACCTCCTTGCCGAGTGCTCCTCCGAATGTCACGTGACATACATCGCCGATGACGCGCATCCAGTTGACACGCCTCCGCCGGGCTCCCGCCTTCGCGCAAGGGTTTTGTTGGTGCTGTGCCAACGCTCTCTGTTAGCGCTATCCGTTGTGTTCTGACAGTTGTTGCAGTTTCTAGTCGGCTGTACCTCACTTGCACTTGCGTAGCGTAGCGCATTTGCGAATTCACACGCGAACACCACACGAATGACACACGATGATGAAAACAAACAGGCAGGGAGCGCGTGCATTTGCTAGCAGACTAACCGGAAGTCGACGGTCTCCTTCGACCAATAAGCAGAGCTCGGACTCTTCTGATGTCACCAAAAACCACAATGTCGTCGCAGCTAACTTTGGTATGCCAGAACTGGCCGGAGAGGCACACGGGATTGTTTTTCGAATTTGTGGCGTGGCCGCGGCGCGTGGCGCTGCCGCATTTGACATCCTTCATCGTGACGGCATTCTCAACTTGGTGCGCGTGTGAACTTGAAATGTTCAAAAAAATGTCGGGGGTGGTTTAGGGGCCCTTTAACTAGGGATTTGCAAATACAGTTACACCTCGTTATAACGAACCTCAATATAACGAATTCCTCGATATTACGAAGTTTTTCAATTCCCCGCCGTAACTCCATAGAAGAACATGTATTTGTAACCTCTATATAATGAAGTGGCAGTGGGAGACACCGTTGGTATAACAAATTCTCCCTACCAACAACCTAGTAATATCACCCCAAATATCGAATTTTAGCGCGAGCAGCAGCCAGATCCACTCCCACGGCTACTGCACAGACGACGAAGCGAGAAGCGATATCATCGCGAATGACGCGCATGCAGCCGTCGCGGCAACCTTGGTTCTGCACCTTGGTTCTGCAGAGTGCTGCCAACGAAACGCCAGGTGGAAGGACGCTTGCCCGCATGGGCCCCACTACCTTCTCAACTCCCCTGCATCACTCGTGTCTACAACGCGATCCGTGCCGCTACGGCTGTGTCGTTTAGTCCTCCCTCCAAGCCTCGTATCGTTCTCCCAGTGGGTTGCGCGAATGTCCGATTTTTTTTTTATTTAGCCATCATGCCGCTCACGCTGGCTCCTTTTTTTTTTTTTTTTAACGCGAGACACGCGCGTCCGATTGGTTTTCCATATCCACGCATTCAGTCGCTTGGGATTTGTCACTTCAAGGACGGCCTCAACGGAGACACGGCCCACCCATCACGCAGGAGCTTGGCTTTCATTGCACGCGAACAGAGCAGCCGTGGACTATGTGCAGTTTAGAGTTTTTTTTTTTTACATTTTTTTATGGGCGACCGAAAAGATGTCAGATGAGGCATTGGTGGAAAGTCTCCGATATCACAGCGATGGGAACGAATCTTCGGAGGATGATTCGAGCTGCGCCTTCCGAGTTTTTGCCACGAAATAAATGTGTTCTGGGCTAAGTATACCTCCAGTTGCCCCTCTGCTTCATTTTGTGTGTTTTTTCTTTCGAATTCTCATACTGAAACTGGATATAATGAAAACCTCTTTATAACGAAAATTTTCGGTCATCTGTCAATTTTGATATGTCCAGGTTTAACTGTAGTAATATTTTTGTCTAAAGTGCTGCAAGGTCTAAATAGCTGCAAGGAGTCCAGAGAATAAAATCTAATATATCATTTAAATCTCTGCTTTGTAAGATTGAATCCTTTATTTTTGCACTTCAAACAATAAATGTCACTCCAGGGAATCATTCGATAACATGTTTTTGGCACTTATTCAATAAAACTATTTTGTACACAGGCTAGCAGCCCCGCATTCAGTAAAATGAGCTCCTTCTAAGTGCTAATAACTCACGAAGGAAGAAGTGGACAACTAGGCTTGTGTGAATATCACTTTTTTTGGTTTGAAGTAAAGTGAAGCGAATGGCAAGTGCAGAATAATTTTTAACATGCAAGTTATGTGGGTAGGCTTGGCAAAAAGGCAATTTAATGCCTGACAGAGTGCCGCAACCCATCCCAGTGAGGAAATTGCACAAGGAGCAGTACTGTACACAACAGTCAAGCAAAACATAAACAACGAGGCAGCCATAGTTATATAAACAGTCTTACTAGCAAACAAAACATAGCCTAATCATTCACACTTTGAGACTGCCCTGCAAGTCTGATTTTGTGACAACTTCAAAAGAATCTGGATTATACCAGTAGGATTTGAACAGTAATGAGCATAACTTGAATAGCAATGAGCATAGTAATGAGCATAAGCGCATAAGCGCATAAAGCACACCGATTGACTTGACTGATTTCTGCGGTTTTACGTCCGAAAACCATGATAAGATTATGAGAGACGCCTTAGTGGAGACCTCCGAAAATTTCCATCAGCTGAGGGTTCTTCAACGTGCACTAACATTGCACAGTACACGGGCCTCAACATTCCACCTCCATCGAAACACCACTGTGGCGGAATGGCTACAAGTGGGAGGAGAAATCGAACTTGTACATCATGTTAGGATTTGCTAGGAACACAATATGCCACTAGTGTGTTCATAAAAATGCAGCCTCCGTACTGCCCATAAAAAACAGCTGCATGTCAGTGCTTGCCATAGTGAAAATCGCATGCAGGCTTACAAAGAGCGTGCACATTAAGGTATGAAAGCCCAAACTTACAGCAAGGTCCAACAAGCGGACATATACATTTGTTGTGCTAAGAGCGTATGTGACAAACACATCCCATTGGGTGGCCTCGGGAAGGGGCAACTTGTCCAGGCACAATGTCAACTACTGTGACAACATCAGCTGCGGACTTCTGGTTGGGTGTGTCAGCCATGGACTTTTGGCCGGGCTCGGTCTAGGAAAAGCAAAGAGAGAAATATTGCACTTCCTTTTCTTACAGTAGCATAAACAAAACCTCAACTAATCAGATAGTACATGAGCGAACAGCCAAGGTAAACCAACAATGAGAAGGATCCTTCCAACCACGGACGTCCTGTGAAGATATGTGCCATCATTAGGAATGGCCCAAAAACAAAATACGCTATGTGAAGAGACAAAGGACAAAGAAAACGGAGTTCTTACATGAGCAATGACAATATGCTGTTACCATGCATTCCATCAAACTAAGCCCAACAGCATGCTAAATTCAATGTTTTGTCTCGTATGTGGCCTCAGGTCTTTTTCATGATGCCGCTTGAATAATCACACTAGTATTTTCCTCCACTCTTTCCAGGGAACTCTTTTAAAGACGAAATAATTTCCACACTACCATTCATTAAAGAAGCCTTCACACAAAAGCTACAGCCAAATGAAGTGCTGGCATTCGAGGCAAGTTGTCCATACATATTCAAGCACAGACACCTACGCACCCAAGGCTTCTACATCATTAAAAAGACTGTCTGCAGTCCTTCATTGTTGCCTTTTTTTATTGCTACAGAAAGCGTACAATTCGAAGTGCCCAAGCTTGTAGTGGTTTCGCTGGAGCACGAAAATAAATGCTTAAAACCAAGCTTTTTCGGTCTCAAGGTCTGTTCTCTTGCTTGTGTAGAGATGCCAGCAACATTGGTTGCCATGTTTTTCCAGGATTAACTTGTTTTTGTTCAGCATTAAAAATACTGCCGTAATATTCGTTTACAGCATGATCAGTCAAAGTATTATGAATGGCTTTCTTCCCCTGCAATATGAGCAAGTCGGTAGGGCGGCAATTTATAGAGGATGTTGAGACAAACCCTCAACATACCCTATAGGATTGCCAGTACTGCCAACATTCAACACACAAACAAAAATTACTCTCCGTTGTCAAAACACACCACCAGATATGATGTAAAATGCAATTGTAAGTAATAAATCTTTCCTTTTAAGCAAAGTAATTTAGCCTGCATGGGTTTTTCTTGGTTTCTATTTACACTTGGAGTTTGACACACAACACCAAGACCTGCACCACCTGACCATTCTTTCCAGATTTTTTTTTTTTTTTCACGACTGTCGAAGCCAAATTAAAAAAATATTATTCCTGTTTTTACATGGTACAAGCACAATCGTTTCTATCAGAGTGAAGAATATTTTCTGTGTGGCAGACAGTCCAGTTAAGTAATGTCTATGGACTACCTCTATGGTCAACTTTATAGACCCCTTTCATACTTCGCAGGTGTGCTTCTCTGCACTGCCTATTTGCCCAACTTGTCGCGACGGCTGTCTTGATTCAAATGTAAAAATTAAAACTGCACATGATGGGCTTTTTCTTTTTGCATCTTTGTATCACATAAGCTGAGCTGACATTTTACATGCCCAATCGCAAGCAAACTGCACTTGTATGCCCTGTTATCAGGATTGACCATGCCGGCATTACTTAGGCAAGCTGCATCGCAGGAATGCTAGCTTTACAATTATGAAAAGGGTCTACTGATAGCTCAGTAACAGTGCAGTGAAATGGACTGGTACCACATGTGAAAGCTTTTTTAAGTACAGGCGTTATCTATAATTCAGACTTAGCAGGCACCACCTACAGATCCCAATACAGTAGAATCTCGATGATACGATTACGGTTGATGCGAATTTCGCAATGATACGAATTTTAATGTTGTTTTGGACGGACTACGTTGTATAAAATTCGCCGTCATTCAGTGTTATACGAACAGCTTCCCCAGCCATTGCGGATGATACGAACACGCGAAATGACCGCTTCATGCGAGCGACTGACTCAGATTTTTGACTGCAGATTTTTTACGCGAGTTCCTTAAGACTTTGGATCGGAAAATGGCAGCGAAAAGCAGAAAAAATTTGCTTTTCATCGACCAGTGTTCGGCCCATCCCAAGGACTGCAACTTCAGCAATGTCGCCGTAAGGTTGCTGCCCGCAAACACCACGAGCCGTCTACAGCCCTGGATGAGGAAAATATCTGAAATGTGAAGCACCATTTCAAGGGATTGCTTGTGCGGAGGCTCCTGGCGAAAATTGAGCGCAAGGATGAAAACTTGCGGATTAGCCTGCTTGACGCGTTATATTTCTTGGCCATGTCCTGGGATAATGTGACCCAAGACACGATCGCGAACTGCTTTCGCAAGTGTGGATTTTTCGCGGAATCAAATGCGGCTCCGACGAAAAAAAACCAAGAGCCTGACGACGATTTGCACATCGAGGGTTGGGAGAACCTCGAAACTCGAGCTTCGGCGCGAGACTTTGTCACCGCGAACGACAACGTAGCAACCTGTGGGCTGCGATCCATCGAAAAATTGGTCGAAGAGGGCGCCCTCGATGTACTGTGTCGCAACGTAAGCACCGGCAGCGTGAGTGAAGATACCGCAATACGGTTTTATTACTTTCAGGCAGCTTTCTTGAGGGACAGTGAAGTTAAAGTTCAAAAGAGCATCATGGACTTTTTCAGCAAGAAGTAGTTGACCCCAATAAAGTTCTTGTGCATCTTCATAATCAGCTTGCACCTGTTTTGGCTCATACGAATTCGGGATGATACGAATATTTTACGTGCTCCCAACAAATTCGTATCATCGAGATTCTACTGTAATCAACAGAAGATTCGTGTTTACATTTCACAAGCGGAAAAAAAAGAGGGAGAAAACAAAAGAAAAAAAAAAGGAAAAGCTTTCCAATGCTGCTTCATGCTTGTCTGCCACATGATTAGCCCACAGTTGTACAATTGTTGTCACTTATAATACACAAAAGTGCAGTTCTTGAACACACAAAATTTACATCCTTGCTTAACTTACAAGAGATGCACCACATTTATTCTGCATCAGTAATGTTTCTGAAAAATAAATATTCATCAGCAATCAAAGAAGTTGCCCAGGACTACGTCTCTATTTAACACAGAGGAACAAATGCTAGCGGCTTGGAATTCATGCAAGCCACAAATGCAGCCACATTAGCAATTTAGCTCGGCTTATACAGTGGTACGCACTAGTACAATTAAACATGCTCAATAGACCTTCAAACAACAAAATCCTCAATATTACAAAGTTTTTTAATTCTCCACCCTGACTCTGAATAACAAAGTGGCCACGGGAGGCACCCTTGATATAGCTAATTCCCCCCAACAAACCACCCAGCGATTTCGGCCAAAATTTTGAACTTTAGCACGAGCTGCAACTGCGCCCACTCCAGCAGTTATCCGATCGGTGACAAAGCACGAAGCGATGTCATCGCCAATGGCACACATGCAGCCGTGGCCTCAGCCTTGTTCCTGCAGATACCCTGCTCTACTCGAGCAAGCAACAAGGTACTTGCCACCGCAGCTATGTCCTTCCCCCTTTTTCCAAACCTCGTATCGGGCTCCCAACGGCTTGCACACTGGCAGAACCCGTACTGTTCAGATGTTGCAGACATGTTTGCATGTCGCTTAATAAAGGGGTTGTGAAACACTTTCTGAAGATTTTTTTTTTTTACGATGTGGTCATTCGGAATCCTGGACCCCTGAAACATAATACACACTGTTTCCTTGCATTGTATGGGTTGATTTAGAGCCATAAAAACATGGTTTCGACTTTCCCAGCGCTCGTTCCCCTCGAACCCTGCAGCTGAAATCATCTAAGTCATCACCACGGCCTCAGAGATTGGCACACCCTGAGAGCCATGGGAAAACAAACCATGCTCCAGCTTTGCTTTCACATGGAGACACCACACGGGTCCCAGCTATTCTCTTAGACTTTCTAGCTTTCATACAAATCTGAAAAACAGCAATATGTTTTTAAACAGCAATGAAAAACAGCAATATGTTTTTAAATGTCCTAAGTTGACGCCGCTCAGATGTCACTAAATAGTACGTATGCTAGCCTGTGGTGTCACGTGGTCGTTTTGGGACTGCAAAAATGCTTGTATCTTAAATGGGCGTTGTTAGATGTGGACTTGCCACTGTGCCGAAATATTTCAGAATCAGCATGTCAAATGCTTAGAGAAGCAGTGAAAATTAGACAGCTCCACAGTCTTTTCACGGCCCCTTTAATACGACACCAGAGGACACTACAGTTGGTTTCTGTGCCTATTTTTTGTCTAGGCATCAGGGCGTTTGCATTTGTTGTTTTTTTTTCACCATGCGTGCGCCTGCGAGCCGACTCGTGTGCCCATGCATTCAGTCACTTAGGTGTACCTTTGCAAGGGTGAGTGCCTCGAGAGAGAAACAGCCTGCCCATCCCACCAAATCTCGGCCTTCACTGCATGTGAATGGAGCAGTCCTGAGCTATGTGGACTTTTGCAGGTTTTTTTCTCTGTCGTTTCTTAGGGGCAAATGCACATCACTACCAAAGAGATGTCAGATGAAGTGCTGCTGGAAAGTGTCCGATATGGTGACTATGAATCTTCGGAGGCTGATTTGAGCTATGCCCTCCATGTTTCGGACGTGGGATGTGCTCTGGGCTAGCTCCACCTCTAGTTGCCCCTTTGTTTCACTTGTTTCTTTTTCGAATTTTTGTGCCGAAACTGCACGTAACGAAAAGCTTTCAATTTTCAAACACTTGTGAATTTTACTACAGTAAAACCTCGTTATAACAAAGTTGATGAGGGAGTGGTAATTACTTTGTTATAACCATCAGCTCGTTATAACCAATATCAATTTCATCTATAGGAATTTCAAAGGGAATTGCAATTGCTTCGTTATATCTGATAGTTCATTATATCCAGTTTCGTTATAACGAGGTTCTACTGTACATCAAAGTATAACTGTACATGGTTAGACCAGTCGGTGACTGCTGGATCAATTAGGCCCTCCTAGCTTCAGTTTCAGGTATGTGAGAGCTAAGGAGGAGGGAAAAAGAACAACCTCTTTTCACTATATTTCGTAAAGAAATTAGCAGTGGAGCACGTGAAGTGCAATTTACAGAACGGCGTGCCTGCAAAGTGTCAAATTTCAGTCAGCATTACAGACTGAGGTTTGTGAGGCTAGTGGTGATTCCAGGAAGCTGTCCAAATATATTCGCAAATCAGTGTCCAAACGAACGGTTGGCGACAGTATGGCTTTACCTTTAATTTGTAATTGCGGCCTATTTTGCGACACTCTTCTTGGCAGGAACTTACGTTGCTTCATGTATCAGGTGCTGCCCGGTATCCTTGCGGCTGCGGCGTTCATCGGCGGTGCGGCTACCGAGTCTACCGTACAGCCCTGGATGGCAGCTACGGTGCATGTGCAGTGCGCCCCTCCTTGCCATCCACTGATGCGAGCTGATACGCCTGATACCTACCTGCTCGAGCTGCAGACCGGCCACATGACTGCGCAACGGGGAACGCTTCCGGATCCGCTTTACCAGACCGATAAAAGGGAGCATCTCGGCAGCCATCGACTGGGGTGCGACACTCTTCTTGGCAGGAACTTACGTTGCTTCATGTATCAGGTTGGTTATTTGAATTGTGCGAAATGTTATCGCACGAGTAATGTGATGCTTATAAGAGTGTCGTGCCCCATTGATAGACGGAAGTTGTGCCTGTTTACTTGCTCTTTTTGTAAATATGTGGTTGACTCTGTTTGGCTGTTAATCTGCAATGACTGTTCTTTGTTGGGGGAGGCTCTATTGCTACTCTCTGGGGACGTAGAGCTAAACCCTGGCCCTATGAACCAAACCGAAAAAGAGCAGATGGCGAACATTGAGAAGATTCTTCTGGATGTACAAACTAGTCAGGCAACTATGCTTGCTAAACTTGCGGAAATAGTGATGAAGCAAACCGACCTAGAACAGAAAATAGACAGCGTGATAGCAAAATCAAATGTCATCGAGGAACGCATTAAAATTGTTGAAAAATCTGAAAGGAAGATAGAGGCAAAGATTGATGACCTCGAAAATAGGAGCCGCAGGCTAAACTTAGTTTTTTATGGGGTGCCAGACAATGAGCGCAAAGAAACGTGGGAAAAATCTGAGAGCCTGATCATAGATATTTGCAGTGACGTGCTCAAGCTTGATAACATTCCGATCGAGCGAGCTCACCGGCTGGGTGCCTTCACAGAGGGGCGCATCAGGCCAATTATAGCAAGTTTCTCAGGGTGGAAAGCTAGGGAAAGTGTTATGCGTAATGCTTACAAATTTAAGAACACTCCATTCAGTGTATCCGAAGACTTCAGTCATGCTGTTCGCGAAAAGCGACGGCTTCTTTGGAATTATGCAAGGGAAAAGAGAGACAGCAAAGAATACCGAGTGCGCCTTAACCATGATAAGCTCATAATCAACGGAAAGACGTTTGTGTGGGACAGTGAAATGAACCAACCCGTCCTGCTGCGTGCACATGAGCGATCTCAAGGAGCTGACTGACGTGACGTCAGTCATCCCAGAACCGAAAGAACCGAGATTTTAAACACGTGCGGGCGCATACCTGTGCTCCTTACGAACTGTCGAAGTATTAATAATAAAGTTGACGAGTTTGCGTCCCTCGTGGCGACTACTCAAGCGAAAATTATTATGGGAACAGAATCCTGGCTGGACAGTGCGATATCTGATACTGAGATCTTCCCACATGGATTCACTGTTTATAGGAAAGATAGAAATCGCCATGGCGGGGGCGTATTCATTCTTGTTGCGAATGAGTGGACTAGCGAGGAAATTTCTTTTCATAATTCAGCCGAAGCAGTGTGGTGCCGTGTTTACTTACCGAAGGGAAATACTGTCGTTTTTGGTTGTTTCTATCGTCCGCCGGACAGTGGTGATACTCCTATGACACTGCTTTCTGAGATGGTGCAGTTAATTCCAGACAGTGTATTCCTGAGTGGGGATTTTAACTTACCAGATTTTGATTGGACAACCTGTGGTACACGGAATAGGTCGTCAGTCTATACTTTGTTTGAAGAATTCTTCAGAATTTTTGGTTTTTGTCAATATGTGAACGTTCCCACAAGACATGATGCCATTCTGGATTTAATCTTATGTAATGACCCAAATGTTGTTTCCACTGTATCGGTGATTCCTGGTATCAGTGACCATAAGGCCATTGTGGCAGATTTAAACATAAAAAACGTTAAAGTAGCACAAGCAATACCACGAAAAATTTTCCTGTATGAACATGGTGACTATGATTCCGTTTCTGCAGAATTAGAGCTGTATTACCCAACTTTCTTGCTTCTTGCAGAAAGCCGTTGTTCTTTAGCGCTATGGTCCTCTTTTCGTGATAAGCTAATTAACGCAGTCGAAGCACATGTACCAAGCAGAATACTAAAGAAGAGAACGAAACAAAAACCTTGGTTTAATGGCGACATTCGGAGGTTGATTAGGAAAGCACGAAGTTCGTACAGAAAATTTCGCAAAGGGAGTACCGCGTCTAATGAACAAGAACTGAGGAATGCAAACCTGGTGCTCAAATCAGCAGTAAAAATAAGAAAGGATACATTTTTTGCGCAGCTGAGTGATAGGTTAAAGAAAAACCCGAAAGAGTTCTGGAAGTACGTTAAACAAAGCAGAAAAGACGATATGAGCATTCCTCCTTTGACTGTCCAGAGTAATACACTAAGCACCGATGAAGAAAAAGCTGAAGCTTTCAACAAATATTTCCAGTCAGTTTTTACTCAAAGTATGCCCGGCGATGTGGTGGCTCTTCCAGTCATGCAGCCTCCCATGAAAGACGTAGAGATTGACATTAATGGTGTTGATTCCATGTTACGGCAGCTAGATACATCGAAAGCAGTTGGACCGGACGGCTTATCACCATTTGTTCTTAAAAACTGTCACAGCATCATTGCAGAGTACTTATGCATTATATATGAAACTACACTTAATACTGGAATTGTTCCACATGACTGGAAAGTTGCTAACGTCATCCCGGTTCATAAATCAGGTGACAAAAAGCTCGTCGAAAATTACAGGCCCATCTCGCTAACAGCAATTTGTTGTAAGTTATTTGAACACATCGTATACAGTGAAACAGTTAATTACCTGGAGTCAATCAACTTCTTCACACCATCTCAGCATGGTTTCAGAAATGGACGTTCATGTGTAACCCAGCTAGTCGAATTTCAACATTATATTGCACAGTCCTTAGACAGTAACGCTCAAGTAGATGCAGTGTTCCTTGACTTCCGTAAAGCCTTCGATACCGTCCCACATAACCTGTTAGAAGTTGCAATGCTTTCTGCAAACATAAACCCTAAAGTTATTACTTGGATAAAGGGCTATTTAAACGGTCGCCAGCAAAGTGTGGTAATTAATGGCTCAAAATCATCCGCGATAACCGTTACTTCTGGTGTACCACAAGGGAGCGTATTAGGACCTTTGCTGTTCTTGATTTATATTAATAGCATAGTTGATGGTGTTACCTCTCCCATTAAGTTATTCGCAGATGACTGTGTAGTGTTTAGGGAGATTAAATCACGAAATGATGCTGAGATTTTGCAAAATGATTTATGCAGAATATCAACGTGGTGTCAGAAGTGGAAAATGAGTTTAAACGTCCGGAAATGTTGCTGCGTATCATTCACCAACCGGATTCGTAAAACAGATACAACGTACGAAATCAATAATTCAGTAATTAGCAACGAATCTCATTATAAGTATTTGGGCGTCTATTTTTCCGACAACATTAAGTGGATTAAACACATAGATATGACCATGACAAAGGCAGGTAGAATGCTACACTTTATACGTAGAAATTTTAAGCAAGCTTCACAAACCGTGAAACAAACCCTCTATCTCATGTATGTAAGACCTATTCTAGATTATGCTTGTGTAATATGGGATCCCCATCAGCAATACTTGATCGACAGACTGGAATAAGTTCAAAATCAAGCAGCCAGATTTGTTAGCAACAACTATATCTCCTTTGCAAGTATCACAGAAATAAAACAAACCTTGAAATGGGAGCCACTAATGGTAAGGAGGCAGAAACTGCGGCTTAAATTTCTTCATAGTATTTATTACAATAGAAATGCCATTAACCCCCTTGATTATCTCTTCGTACCAACGTACGTCTCAAAACGACGAGACAATTGACGAAAAATACTAGAATACCCCTACAAAACCCTCTCTTTTGGTAGCTCCTTTTTCGTAAATACGATACAGGAATGGAACCGTCTCCCAAACGATATCGTTAATGAAACTGATAATGAAACCTTTTTTTCTTCCCTGTAACAACGCCCACAATATCACTGCCTATAAGATTGGATTGTTTTCTTGAAGGGTTTAGGTGTCTAAAATGTATCA
The DNA here is from genome assembly GCA_013339685.2 of Hyalomma asiaticum. Taxonomy (NCBI): domain Eukaryota; kingdom Metazoa; phylum Arthropoda; class Arachnida; order Ixodida; family Ixodidae; genus Hyalomma; species Hyalomma asiaticum. Next base: position 13,988,930 of record CM023483.1, on the reverse strand, counting down.
ATGCGACGTTGTTTATAATTTGTGTAATTCACCATTATTCGAGTGTCTTTTTTTTTTTCTTAAAAGTATCTTGTGTATTGTTGTATTTGTTGTATCTTTTACATCAATTGCGAACTATGTTATGGCATTACCCAAGTGTACCTCCCCTACGCAATGCCTCATGGCGATGTAGGTGAAGTGTAAATAAATAAAATAAAATAAATTGCGGAAGAAAGCCCAGCTCTATGTACTAGAATACAAAAAATTTCACCTGGGAGGCTTCCTTCAAGCTTGTCTGGGGATAGAGAATGCAGCGGTTATCCTTCCATCTGGATGGAAAAGAAAGAAAAAGCAATCTTGAGTATTTGCTTTTCAGCCACCACAAAGACTTCAATATTTCTTATACAGTAAGAGTTTGTTATTTCTGACTTCACGGGTCTGGAAAAAAATGTCTGGTTTAACTGAATGTCCAAATTGTCAAAAGCAACAAGAAAACAATAAATAAATATATGCTGCATTGCTGCAACCTTATTTTATAAATAGATAAGAAAGCCCTGTTCATATTTTGCATATGACCTGTATAGAAGACACCATTCTCATTGCTTTCGAAATTCCGTCACATAGCGATCCCGATGAAAGACTACTAACACCACGTACTGCAAGTACATGTTGTTAACGTTTTACTAGTGAACTCATCAGCCCCCTTACATGTGGTTCATTCATCGCGATTGTAGCCGGCAAGTTTGATGCTCTCATGTGGATTGCAGCGCAGAATTAGTGTCTAGCTGAATCGTTCTTCATCGTCAATAGCTTCTGTCATGTTTTATTGGTGACCTCATGTTTTATTGGCTCCTCAGAAGAAAGCTGTGGTAGAATAAAGCTGCCTGAATACCAGCGGGCCAAAGTTAACTGGTGAAGAGTTGGTCTCATTTTCAGGAAATCATCACCGTTGATCCTTACTGAATTGCAAGGCTGACAACATAATTTGATATATTATTTGTTGGGATATAAACATTAAATTTTAACATACGCAGCAGCCGGATCCACTCCTGTGGCAACCCCATCGACGATGGAGCACAAAGCGATTTCATTGCGAATGCTGTGCACACAGCTGCGGGAGCAGCCTTGTTTCCACAGCAGAATGCCGCCATTGCAACACAAAAAAGTATGATGTTTCTCTGCACAGGCCCCACTTCCTTCTTAGCTCTCCTGTGTCTACACAATTCTTGTCACTGCAGCTGTGTCCCTTCCTTCTACCTCCAAACTTCATGTTGGGCTTCCAGCGGCTCATGCGCCGGCATGACCGCCGCTCATTAAGGTAGCTTTCAGAGTCCGTTTTCTTTTTCTTTAATTTATTTATACACCATGGCATTTGCTTTCTTTTTTCTTCTTTTTTTTCATGTGGTGCACACGCGTGCGAGTTGACTCCCATGCCTAAGCATTCAATCGCTTATGTGCTTCATTGCAAGCATGAGTGCCTCAACCGAGAAATGGCCTGCCCATCAAGCAGGAACTTTTCTTTCACTGTACAAGAATAGAGCAGCCCTCAGCCATGTGCAGCTTTTCATTGTTTTATTTATTTGTTTGTGTCATAATGCAGGCAACTACATCATTCGAAGTGATGGCAACCAAATCTCCACAAATCGATTTAGACTATGCCTTCTGTGTTTTAGCCGCAATATAAACGTGCCCTGGGTTAGGTCCACCTCCAGATGCCCGTTTCACTTTTGCACATTTCTTTTTCAAATTTTCATGTCAGAACTGGATCTAATAAAAACCTCTATATACCGTATTTACCCGCATAATTTGCGCCCTCGCATAATTCGCGCACCCCTGATATTCAGCCAGCTTTACGAAAAAAAAAAAATCCTCACATATCTTGCGCTCCCTGTCCCGCCCGAGCCAGCTCACTGGTGCGCGTGTACGGACAGACTTAGAACAGCAGCGCGGCCGCGCCCATCGCTGCGCAGGCAAGAGCAGTCATACGCAAAAGGAGCTGCGAGTGCAAGTTCCCTTTTTCCGATTCTTTGCTTCGGAAGCCCCCGGAGCCCAAAGTACGGTTGCTAGAATAAAACCATGTGAGTGGGGGCAACGAAAACGGCTGAAGCAGAGATCAAACGAGCCCGGCCTATCTCCGTCGCTCGGTGGGCGCATGCGATAACATCACCCCAATCAGGACACCAGCAGTCGATGCAGGGAGGAAACACGCCCTGCCCGTCTTTAACGAGCATGAAAAGACAAGAGGGAGGGAGGGCGGGGGGGAGTGTTGCTCCGCTGAAGAGCGATCGCATGGCGGCCGAGATAGCGATGGCTCGCGCTATCTCGGCAACCATCAGCGGGCGGCTCGTAAATCCTTCTATGTGCTGCGCTCCCAACGCGAAGGGACTGCGAAAAGTGTCCATAGAGCAGCTGTATTCTTTTACACCAGCGTTTTGTAGTGTTATGTGAGATCATATCTAAAAGTTACCGCGCTCGTTGCATTATATTACATGTTATTTCGAACGTGTTCGCGAAATCTCCGCGTAATTTGCACACCCCCTCTTCGGAGCTCTAAAATCACAAAAAAAAGTGCGCAAATTACGCGAGTAAATACGGTAGCAAAAATTTCGGAGCATTTCTCAATCTCATTATATTTAGGCTTACAGTAAAATCGCGTTAATTCGACCCCCGTTAATTCGGAATTTCGGTTAATTCGGACGCGGCGTTTGGTCCCGTCTGAAATGTGCATTGTTCTATGACTGAAAACTCTCATTAATTCAGACAGATTCGACCACGCTTCAGTTAATTCGAACTCCCGACCGAGGTCGGGTCATGATGGCGAAGCAGCAGCGGATAGTGCAGCGACTGCAGTTCGGATATAATTCAGATTCGCAGCCGAAATCGACAGCGCACTGAACAACTTCGAGATCGGATCGTGGCCTCAGAGATTTAAAATGAGATATGAATGAGCTGTGCATCTCAGAGGCACACAAAAAAAAAGCATACACACACAAAATGAAAGGCAGTGCATCGCTAGTGCTATCAGCAATGGGCAACCGATGGATTTGGCCTTTCTTTTTTCTTGTGAGTCCAACACGTTTCCATTGCGGTTGATCCTGATTGTACTCCTGTAGCGTGCTGTTGCTATTAAATTTTATTTATCTTTGTGCGTGGCCAGTGCCGTCCGCAGCCTTATTGTTTGTTTCAAAAACTTGAGAGTTTCTATTTTCGTTTTTATCCCCGTGGTTCCCTTTTTGTTGTTGTTTTTGTTCATTGTCTATTCGTGCGCGTCACCACCACACCACCGCGCAACGACACCGGGATGGCTTCTCCTGCCTTTCCTGCCCCAGCCCCAGCAGTGAAGAGGGCGAAGTACGAAGCAAAGGATTTGGCTGCGAAGGTGCAAATATTGAAGGCGTTGCAAGCGGGAGCATCTCGAAAAGAAGTGATGGAGAAGTTCAACATCAAGAAAAGCACGCTGAGCGGTTACGTTAAGAACGAAGACCAGATCATGCAAGTGTATGATGGCGACATGTTTGGCGACAAGAGAGACTTAGAACGGCAGTGCACACCAAACTAGAAGTGCTGTTGCGTTGGATTGCCGTCTCGCGCAATCCGCAGCTGCCCTTGAACAGCCCCCTTATCTGTGCACAAGCAGAGAAGTTCACACTGACAATGAACATTGACTCCTTCAATGCATTGGAAGAGTGGTTCGACCGTTTCAAGAAGCGACACGGGCTGGTGTTCCGCAACGTATGCAGTGAAAGAGGTGCCGTCGACGAAAGTGTTGTGCAGGACTGGCGTTCTGAACTTTCCGCACGCATTTCTATGTACGAGCTGTGCAACATTTTCAACGCTGACGAGACGGTGCTGTTCTTTAAGGCTCTACCTGACAAAACAATCGCTTTTAAGGGGGAGCCGTGAGTAGGCGGGAAACGGAGTAAAGTGCGGGTGACGGTTCTTCTGGCTGCGAACATGACTGGCACAGAGCGGCTTCCGCTGCTGGTGATAGGAAAAGCTGTGAAGCCAAGATGTTTTAAGAACATTGAGCAGCTGCCTGTCGACTACCGTTTTAACAGAAAGGCTTGGATGACGGCCGAAATATTTCAAGCCTGGCTGCGTCAGCCAGACCGCTTTGCAGCCAATGCTCTGAGGGTGCTATTCGTGCTGGACAACTGCAGTGCGTACACAAAGGTGTCCGGGCTCGGAAACATTGAACTTCTATTCCTGACTCCAAACACAATGGCTTCCCTGCAGCGTATGGACCAGGGAATTATACAGTTTGTGAAAAGCCGCTATCAACGGCAGGTACTTGAACGGATGTTGTTCTGTATGGAGGCAGGCAAGCAGTGCGATGTAAGCCTACTGAGCACGATCCACATGCTCACATACGTGTGGAACAACGCGCTGCCTGAAGTAGTCGCCAACTGCTTCAGACATAGCGGCTTCGTGCGTGAAGCTGCTGGCTCGGATGTGGTCGCCGATGTTGAAAGCGGCAAAGAGCAAGACGGGCGCTTTGTTAACGTCATGCCAGCTGATGTGCCCCTGTGCAATTACTTCGCCATAGACAATGATGTTGCCGTTGCCGGCAGAGTGAAAGACAGTGACATCGTCGCCGATGTCTTGGATGGCGAAGGGGAATCGGCTGATGAGGACCCAAGCGATTCAGACGATCGTCCACGCCACACAATGACGGAGGCTGTGCATGCGTTGGTAGTTTTGGAAAACATCTGCATGGTTTCCTCGGACAGCGTGCACGGACTGAGCCACCTTCAGGAACTTCGAAAAATTGTGATTACCCCGCACACTCGATCACAGACTTCCTTAAAGAAATAGAAGTCTGGTGGTGGCAGAAACATTTTTCAAGTGTTTTGATCATACTCGCGATAATTCAAACCCTCGGTTAATTCAGACATTCTCTCTGGTCCCATGAAGTCCGAATTAACGGGGATTTACTTTACTTGCATACAGTGTAAACATGAGTAAGGCACTTTTTTCTCAAGTGCGGGGGCCATGGCCTCTTTCACAAGAACATACGCACGTCAGTTTATGAAAAGTCCCGTCAAAAATAACAGTGTCACCAGAGGGGAAAATTTTGAACAGATTCTGAAAGAGCAATTCCCGAACTAACCACAAGAAAGCACTATGTGCATGAAAAATGATTCCAACATGTTGAAATTGGCAGTTTTAGGCATCAATCACTGGTGATCAAATTGAGTAAACATGTTAACGAAAGAGTTAATGCAACTTAGAAGAAAGACCACGACAAAGAAATATTGCCTTTACTTACTCAGTTATGAATACAACTCCCGAATCCTTGACAAGCCCTAGCCAGCCCTTCGGTACAGACTCCCGGTACTGCTCCTGGTATATCTGTGGCACGACAGTGTTCCAGAGGCCATTGCTTTTCTGTGATACCAGCTGGGAATAGAAATCACAGTTCTGTTATCAACAAAGGCGACAAGCTCCCTAAAGGAATGTGCAAAAAATGTGTTCAACAGTTGTGACCAGTAGCAATAGTAGTGCCACGATATCTATGCATGATGATGCTAACAACATTACACAAACCAGAATGAGGGTTAGTCTGTCCACCAGAGAGGTGTTTGCACTCCCTAAAATGAAAGCAAATGAGTGGTATGTAATGTAATAAGGTTTGACTATATATTGTCACACAGGCATATTTTAGATGCAACAGATGGCATAACCAAGCACAAGGTAGGACTAGAATTTGCTGTTACTTTTACTGTGATATAGCCAGTTTTGCATAAGTGATAACAGCACCAGGACTGCAGCACCAAAAAGTCTCCAGTCACGTGTAGGGTTGCCAACTCCTTAATGATGGAAGTCTGAACAAGGGCTAGGTTGAGGACTAGGTTTTTAAAACAACTAGTCTGTATTTCCGTATTCACAGCCTCCTTTACTGTTGCAATCTCTTAAAACTGTAATTCAGCCCCTTTCTCACAGCTTCTAGGTTGCTACCTAGCTTCAAGATGTATTCATAAACACCCTGGCATTTCATGCACATGTTCAACTTCGCCGGAAGCTCTACCTGCACAAAGCTCAACGAGCATCCTCTTCCTCTCGTCCCTCAATACACTCTTCACAACACAGAATAAATATACCCTCCCCACTAGCTGACGGAGATTATAAAAACAAATTCAACAGTATCAAGAGGCTTCGGAAGCTTGCGGAGCACTTGAACACCACCCACTTCAAGTTGGCAGGTAACTGTTCGTTTGAGAACTATGCCATCGTGTCACAAAGAATGTCTTACTCATATAAAGTTCATCCCAGACAACGTTCAGGCCAGTGGCCTTGAAAGCACAGACGAGTGTCGAAAGAAAATGCTCGCTTAGCCCTCAGTGCCAAAAGGGCCATCAGGGGGGACCTATCATGTGGGCCAAATGTAGGAGCCACTTTTATTGCCTCAAATTGTGAGCTGTGGAACAATTCGTACCTCAATCCGTAACAAATTACTGACCCCGCATGGGCAAGTTGGGATTAGGGACTCGACATTAGAATAAGGGTCAGTCTTAAAAAATCCGGGTCAGTTGGTAACCCTAGTCATGTCTTATTGGTTTACTACATCACAATAAAATGCTGTTTTTAAAGCTATTTTGACATATGGCAAGTGCACACCCTTCTTGCATTTTCACATAAAAATAAGGTGCATACTGTTGTAAGGCAGATGATGATATTTATATTATATAACTCGATGATCCAAATGTGAACCGTAATAAACTGTTATGTACGCTAGACAAGTTTTAAAAATCTGCTACCAGATGTTGCCTTTTTCACCCATTAAATTTACATGTTAAACATGTGCTAGAAACAGGAAACCACATAAGACCAAGATTTTTATTTAGCAAGATGGTTCACAAGGCATGTTAAATTGTGCCTCCAGTGGAAAGACTTCTGCTTATGGCATGCAAAGTGTATGGAGAACACATGCTATATGCATGGAATGATTACGATTTTGTGCCACAGATTAACAAGCTCAGATTCACTGTATGACTCTGAGTTCGGAGCTTTCACAGCACTCTCACATAAATTGGCAGATGCAGACAGCTTTACACCGGTAGCCTACACACTTGGAATTTGTTTCAAGCTAGTTATAGGTATGGAATAAGGGTTTTCTAACAAATTAAATTAATGAGAAGTTCAACATTTCCACAGGAACTAATAGGCAATGATGGCTTTGATAAGCACTGATAACTTGCTGATGAGCACTGACAACTTGTAGAAAATGAAACATTTTTTTTTTTTGTTTAACAATTGATTTCTGGGGGTTTTATGTCAAAACCAGCTGTGATTATGAGAGATGCCATAGTGGAGGGCTCCTGAAATTTTGACCAACTGTAGTTCTTTGATACGCAGCGACATTGCACAGTACATAAGCCTCAACATTTCGCCTCCATCGAAATGCAGCAGCCACGGCCTGGATTCAATCCCGTGACCCTCGGATCAGCAGCCGAGTACCATCGGCACTAGACCACAGTGTCAGAATTTTTTTTTTTTTTTAATTGAGAAGCTGATCATTGATGTGTCACCAGAGTTCACTTAACCAATACGATATAACTTTCTGCCCCAAGGTAGGGCAGCTAGCACATTTGCAATGCAGTGTAAAAAAGAAAAAAAAAGTATAGTTTGTGGTTTGGAAGGGGGGAGTTTGACCCAATTACTCTAAAGCATGTTTGGCATGAAAGAATCAGGTAAAATTGGGTTCCACAAAAAAACGGCTAGCCCTCTTTATACTATGTCTAGCACAGTTAACAGCTTTCAAAATCTCGCCAAACTACAGAAAACAGATGCCTGATGACGAGAAGAGCAAGCTATGGTCTCCTACAGTAGCTGAAATACTGATCAACAACTCATCCTAACCTCTTTAATTCGATTGACAAACCGTTCGACTTGCTTAGGTGTAGATACACTTGTCTCTGGCAGCTGGCTCTGCATATCTGCAAAAGATAACCAAAGTGTTAAAGTGAACTGCCATGAACACAAGTGAAACAACATTGCATTAGATACTTGCAATACATAATTGTTTCTGTGGTACAACATGCTTCAGTCCGTGTAATGTGGAGCAATTTATGCCTGCAGCGCACACCGCTGCACGCACAAACAGCCTTTGTCACTGGGCACTAATCCAAGGCATCTGCTCCCCCCTGAACTAATAATAGCTCAAAAAAAGAAAAGAAAGAAACAAAGAAAGAAAGAAAGAAAAAGAAAAAGCACCAGCAGTGGAAGTATGTTTTTTATTGATTGCAGATTTCAAAATATATCCCCAGAAGCACTGTTAGAAGACAGTGTCATGCACGTATTGAAGACAAGTAGTTCAAGCATGTTGATAGTACAGTAGACGCTCATTCATTCAAACTTGAGGGGGCCCCAGAATTTTGTTTGACCTATAAGAAGTTTGAATTATGAGAAGCATGCAGGAGTATGGACTGGTGCAATGCAACACAAAAAGCATGTGCACTCTTGCTATTCTGTATTGCCTCTCAAAGGTAATACAGAATAGCAAGCATGCAAATGCCGTCGAAGTTTACATCGCATTACTGAAATTAGTCCTTACACTTAATTACTGACTTGAGCAACTACCTGCAAATTTTTGGCATCAGCATGGGAACTCCTTTTGCACCGGCCTATGCCAATATCTTCATGGGGCAACTAGAAGAACAGCTTTTGGAATTGTTGCCAATGAAACCTCACAACTACCTCCGCTACATAGGCGGTATCTTTATTATTTGGGAACACGGTGTAAGTGCACTAAGCACATTTTCTAAGCATTTTAACAACTTGCATCGCAGCATTAACTTTTCCATGCCCCCACCACTCTTCTAGTAAAATTGATTTCCTCGACAAGACAGTATCCATAGAAAAGAAAAACTGAAGTCAGCACTTTACAGAAAGCCAGCAATACCTGAATTACAATAGTCATCACCCGCAACACTACAAACAACGGATATTTATCGGACAGGCAGACACATAAGAAGGATTTGTAGCAATGACGCAAATTACGTTCACCACTTAAGCAATCTAAAGGCAACCTTAGCTTAAAGGAATCACCCACAGCATGCTTTCAACAAGACATACAATGATGCTTGTAAACTAAACAGGACACCAGCACTAGAAAAAAAGAGGGCCTGAAGTGCAGGCCAACCAGCCACTAGCATTTATAATGAAATACTCCAATGCGCTTCCAAACATAAATAATAGTCTTTGTAAATACTACCCAATACTAACAAGCTATGATAGCCTTAGAAAAGCATTTCCCGAAATACCAAGAGTCACCTACCACCGTAGTTGAAACTCTAAAAACTTGTTAGTACATGCCAAGTAAACCCTCAGCACACCACCCGCATAATAACTTGCTCCTGTCCCACATGTAAGACTTGCAAGCATATTCAAAATGATCTTAAAGATGAAAGCACGGGATGTGACTATGTCCATCATATAAAAACAAGTTTCACTTGCACTAGTTCAAATGTTATTTACATGCTGGAATGTTTGCATTGGCGAAACTGGTCAACCAATTAATGTTAGATTAAACGGGCACCACGAATAACCTGCCTAAGGCAAAATATCTTAATATGGCAGGTCATAATTTTGACAAACTCAAACTCTATATACTTCAGGCAAACTTCAGCTCGCCGAGGGACAGAAAATACAGGAAATTTTATCTCACCTACAAGTTCAATACCCTCCAACCTACAGGCATAAACGTTTCAAAGGGAACCCTAGAGTCCATTAGATATGGTGAGGGGTTAACAAAGACAACAAAAGGTTAACGTATTTCGCCTGTACAAGCTAACAATGTTTTTTCCGGAAAGACTCTTTTCAGGAGATGATCCCCCATCCAGTTCCACAAGAATAACAGCGTTAACAGTGCAGTCACTTTTTTAGCAACAAGCTTTTGGTGAAATGAACTGCATGTGTAGCACGGGTGGTGCGAGGCAGGAGGGAAGGACACATGCGACAAGAGCAATGCCTGTACTTAGCTTACATGTTCCTTTCTTCGTCCTGCTTTCCAGCCCTGTGCACACAGTGTATTTCGAAGATATGTACCAGGAGCAGATTCTTTGGAAACTTTCATTCTTTCCATTTATATTAGTCACGCTAACACCTGACACCCAACTCCTCCCCACCCCCTTTTTTTTCCTTTTTCTTTGTATCTTTTTGTTTTTCTTTTCCTTCCCCCTCCCCCCCTTACATGTGCGCTCTTCTCATCCTCTCCTTCTGTGGACGGGGGAGAGCGTATGAAGCATGCAGAAACAACGCTTGAGAAGGCTGTTGCTGTCCTGACAAAGACAAGTCCACTTGTCGAACCGTTGGCTCCAGCGACGTTCCCTGTTCTACATAGTTTTTAGCGATCTGTCAATTCAAGCCTCCATCTTCCCCTGAGCTTCTCTTCTCGTTTGCACCTCATAACATATACTGTGTGATCCTTGCAAAGTTTTTTGTGCAGTTTTCTCATTCTAGTACTGCAGTATTGTAGGTTTTTTTTCTTTCAAATGCGAGCCTTAATATTGTATAGCACTACTATTTTGTTCGATTATACGTGTACCCTTTGTGTCTAATTTTTTCTATGTATTCTATTGTACCGGTGTTGCATTCTCACAAATGCTTGAAGCACTACTTATTTTGTAATTCAATTCTCGTTATAAAGTGGTGCATGTCTCTCTGATGTATAATGTGTGCTTATTTTTATGTACCACCCGCCTCACAAAATGCCTAACCCTAGGCCTGTAAAGTATTCTTTAAATGAAAAATAAAACAAAAATAAGCTCACTGCTGTTAAGACCAAGAATAAAGACAGCCTTGCGTGCGGCCTCCTCCTCGGCCTCTTCACGCGATTCCTTCTCGTCCGGGTATGAATAGAAGGACTGTATATCCATTTTCAGCGTTGCCAGCCACACCAGGGGTCCTTTCTTCGAGCTGCGGCTGCTCAGTGCACTAAACGACACTTCAAGGCCTCGGCTTCGTGCATAGTCCTCCACAAGCTCCCGGCAAGTCTTTGGAGCTGGAAAAAGAAATGTTGAAAGTGCTGCAATATTCTGCACATTCTACTTTCACAGGGACCATGTTGCAGCTGGAGTATGACAAAAACCCCCAAGGAAGCCAGTTGTACAATGCTGAAAATTTTAGCATCACTACAGGCATAACACATGACACAGCTGTGTCTTTCTTGGAAGTCACTATAGACAACGTGAAGTAGTTTCCACAGTCCCCTTAAAGCTTGCCTTAAAGGTTCCTTCATGAATACCAGACTGGTTTGTTCATGACTGCTAGAGCCTTTCGAGTGCAACAATAGTACGGGGCAAACTCCAAAAAGCAGAAATCTCAGTGCCTGCATGCTTACCAGGTGGCGTTGGCGGTGGCGAGGGCAACTTGAGTGGTGTTGGAGGCACAAGTGACAGGGACACAGGCACTGGGGGAATGGGCACTGGGGAAACTGGTGCAGCTGCAGATGGCAGGGTCATGCCATTAGAGGCCGCCCGAGGCATACGCAAGGGAGCCCTTGAGACAGGCTCTGTAGTGCTGGTCCCTGGCTGGCTGTTGGACGCTGAAGCAGAGGCCATCCCACTGTTTGGCCGCTGCCATCTGGGAGGGACCTCATACTTGAAGCCAGGCTTAGTAGACAGCTGCCTCTGCATGAAATGATGAATCCCAGATGAGGCAAGGGCAGCATCACAAGACCCAGCACAGTACAACTACTCACTACACATAATTAAAAAAAAAAAAGAAGTCAAACTCCATTGTAGATTTTTTAGGCTATCTCTCTTGAATTGGTTGCATGTGAAATAAGAAGAACCAAAAGTCAACCACGACCTTAAATCCACGTATCTACACAAAGACGAGACGCAGCCTTAAATTTATTGTCCATTTATCGACCACTTTATTGTCCCTTTTTCCCTCAATCACAGCACAAACTATTGGAATAACCTACCCAAGCCATCATTTATGGCCCTGTTGAGACATCTTCTGCAGTAAGGCGTTACAAACAATTCCATGAATACCACTTGGCCGTTTCCATTTCTGACAGTGCTTATAACCTGCATTATACCTGCATTAGTATGAATAATGGCTATTTTCTTTTGCTGTTGTTTTACGCTTGGTTTAACACTCATGTATATTCTTATTCTCTTTGTCATTGTACTGTGATATTCATTTTGACCCCACACTATGACGCCTTCGGACAAATTTAGTCGATTTACTTAATGTTAAGCTTAAGATCCCAAAAGATGCAAAAATGAAAAAGTTACTGTATGCCAGCCATGAAAAATGGGGGAACATATATTTACTGTTAACTCCCAAGCAAGCGGCCCCCTTGGGCAAGAGAATTCAACAAACTCGTAGGGATGGCCCTTGCACGGTCGCAAACCAAAGTTCAAAATAGCAGTAGTACTGCTGGAGAGAAAAAAGAACGCAGAGCGGTTCTTTTCATTAATATCTATGGAATCAGTGCCTTTATTATTGTTGTTGACAACACTGCTCTCGAAGCTGTCACACGACTCCTCAGAATCGGACACATAAGCAGTGGGCCCCCAAGCCCAAGTAGTATCGAACATCAAATTTGCGCCTGCAACTGGTGCAGCTCACATCCATCCGTCCGATCATCTAGCTCACTAGTCCAATGACAACCCCCGGCAACTCACAAAGCCTATCACCTCCCAGTTATAGTCATGGCTAGCTACAGAAATGACACATACACAGCAGTGGTGTTGCCATTATCAGGCCTCGGCAAAAGTGCAGCTAATCAACAAATTTCTTTTCCTTATTTAATTGCATTGTTTCTTACAATTTATTGTGCAACTTCTTCAAAAATTGAAAAAAAAACATGTCAGGCAACCTGGTACTAATGTGTGCTAAAAAGGAAGGGGATAGGGGGAGGGGATGGGGTGCTTACTCTATCATTGGCAACAATTTCAAGTCTCTCTCTCAAAAAAAAAGAAGGGGGGGGGGGGGGGGGAATTGCTCAGGACTTTAAAGAGCCCCTAAACAACCCCGAGGTCCAAAATTTGTTTTAAAGATATAACTGCGCTCCTGTGCGATGTGAACATCCTCCCGCAAGAATTTTGCGAATAGGTGCAATAATAAAGAAGTTACACGGGTTTAAGTGGCCGCTTACGTCGGTTTCATTTTCTTGGTCGGCCTCCCCACCCTTCTCTGCCGAGGAGAGGGTAGGCGCGGCGGGCCGTCGAGACTCCGCCCACTTTTGACACGTGACATGACGTGGGCAATTGACGTCATTGACGCTTGCGCTGCAGTTCCGGTTGCTCCTGCGCTCACGCCGGTGGAATGGCCAGAGGATCTGACAATAGACCTGGTTTCGACCAATCAACGAGCTACAACTGCGCAAGGTTGTTCGTGGTAGAACGTGACGACACCTATAATGCGAGCATGACTGGTCAATCGCAGGAAAGAGGTGCGGAAATTGTTTTTTGAAATGCGGCGTCTGTGTGGCGTGCAGCGCTGTCATACTCGCAGAATGTGATCGCTGCAACCTTCTCTATGATTGAGTTAGCTTGTTTGGGCAGCTTTAAAAAAAAGTAGGAGCCTGTTTAGTGGCCCTTTATGGTAGGTCCGGTGGCCCCCAAGCAACCAATGCATATTCCATCAGGGTGGGTGTCCTCCAAGACAACTGGCAACTTTGTTCCGCTGAGCACCAAGCTGAAGGTGTGTTTGCAATTATTTATTTTACCAGTAAGCGCCCTATAACAGAAATTCTCTACCACACAATGCACCACAACCCCAAAGCCATTAAAATAACCAGTTAGAACACTGACCAGAGAATGTGCCTTTTGAGGCTTTACATATACACACTTTATTATAAGATTTATTGAGCTGTATGCAACAAACAAGCAAAAGCAAATTTGTAAAAGCAGAGCACCACAAGCAAAAACGTATTAAAGTGAGGTTTTCTTTGCAAGTCCCTCCTTGTTTTCCCGAGTGACTGCTGTGTGCAATCGAGGAATCAAATCTCTGTCCTTCAACACAGCAGCCTGACACTCCGACAGTTGGGCCACCACTGCATGCAGTGTCAACGACACATTTCTCCTTTCCCCACGCTTTCCATTCTTTTGATAGGAGTTGCAGTGTAGTGTACTATCAGTACTAAATGAGCACAGAGAGTGAGTGCTACTGCAATCAAGGAAAATGTGCATGCAAGTGAGCATTAGGTGAAATGCAAGATGCAAATGACTTTAGCTATATATATATATGGAGTCCAACAGGGCACATTAATTTGCTGCAACTTTTCAGACCACAGTGACATTTCTTTTGGAAAGATTCTGTTACTGACTTTTCATGCACAGTAACACAATAAATTTACTGGGGTCAAATGCACCACTAGTGTGTAGTACCTTGCACTTCACCTAGAGGGCCTGTGCAGGTACCATCACTACTTTCTTTGGGGTGCACTTTTGCACTGCAGAATACACCCCTTTTGAACACCTCCACAAGCAACATTTATAATTTACAATAACAATAAACATTTGAACATTTCTAAGATTGAGTACAGGCCTAAATTTGTAAACATTACAGCAAATTCAAAAGTGCATCCAACAGATGGTTCTTTTTGCAAAAACAAGTGCATTGTTCGTTTCACTTCCCCAAACACAGCTTGCCATCTTCAGCTTGCAACCTACCCTATCAGACTGGCAAACGCAAGCAACAAAGCATATTAAACCAGCCTTACAAAATTTACAAGCATTGATAGAAGCAGCACATTTTAAAATATGATTGACTGGAGCACTCTCACCAGCGGAGGCAGCCCTCTGCTTGTGCCACGATGGACCTTCCTAGGAGGCAGCGGCATGGGGCACAGGGCTGTTGCCACAGTGGATGGCTTTTGGCTGTCCAGTTTGCTCTGATAACAGGCAAACCTTACGCTGGGGCCAGTTCTGGGCGCAGCATGCCTGGCAGGACGCTACAAGGGCAGTGAACCACCACAATTTAAGACAAGTAGCTATGGGCAGCTATGTACCCAAAAGTCGGCCGATGGCTTAAAGGGACATTGAAACTATTTTGATGACATCACAGTAGAACCTCGTTATAACGAACCCGGATATAACGAAGCAATCGCAATTCCCCTTTAAATTCCTATAGATGAAATTGATATTGGTTATAATGAACTAATGGTTATAACAAAGCAATTACCGCTTCCCCTTCAACTTTGTTATAACGAGGTTTTACTGTATATAAATGCATTACGCCAGCAACTCAAGTTCTGATCATCAACACAGCAATATCAGCGCTATGCATTAAGCATGTAATATAGTACAAGGTTCTAACTATGCACATTGCTAGGGATTCACGTGACTTAACCTAAGCAGTTTTCAACTGCTGTTGCACACTGATCCTACAATGGGCACACAACTGGTGCTGTTGGCTTTCCCCTACTGATATCATGACCTGCGGCCAGCCAACAGTGTCGTCGCAGCACCCTAGTGGCGCACACTCACGCTATCAGTGCACAAAAATCTTGAAAGCCGGTTATTGCTGAGGTCTTGGCAATCCCGTGTCTGCTGTGATGACAACAGCTGCCATAAGAGACACAGCCATCACTAGCACGCACCCTGCAGCTAAGTGAGTTGAGGAAGAATAAATGACACAATGTCGACCTGTTTCAATGGCTCTTTAAAAGATCCTTCACTAGGCCTGAGGGGCAATTTTTGTTAACCACTGCTTAAGAAGTGTTTAAGAAAGAAAAGTGTAAAAAACAAGTTGATTATAGGTGCTACTGCAAGAAATTAACTGTCCCATGATCATGACACGAGCAGAAGAGTTTTACTGCCAGCACACATGCCACTTCTTTGCCTCAACAAGCATTCACAAGCAAGGCTTTTTTCCTGCCTTTTTCTTAAGTTCCACATCCGAGGAATGCATAACGTCACACGACAAGCTTCCCCTTTCTTTTCTTCCTTTCCATTTTGCCTCACTGAGCACCAGATAATTAAAAAAATTCGCATGCCGTGGTTAGTGATGGCACACCCAGTGCACATGGTAAAGAATTCATTTGCGGATAAGGAATTCACTCTCACTCACAAGCACGACTCCCTTGAGAGGAAGAGTGTGCAGAGCTTGGCTTGAGTTTTAGCTACCTGCCCACCATACATCCATTACATACTTCGTAAACATAATGACTGCCGAGTTAACTGTCAACTCCGACCTATGTCTTTGCAATGCTCAAATCTGATGAAGGATGTCTTAAAGGAGTACCAACATCACATTTACAGCTTTTCACATCTTTGTATGTGTTAAACGAAGCTCATGGTCCATGGCACACAATGATGTCGCATGAGAGCAGAACACCATGACACTTTGGCACATGCTCAAGCTTCTTCCTGCTAGGTCAATAGTTATGTGACCTGACGTAGAAGCGATACTAGCTAGCGCCAGAACATCACAATGATGTTCTCCCACACAACTACTTTTTGGAGCAGAATGTCACAACACAACCCCATCCTCCCCAATGAAATCGACACCAATTCACAAAAGGCTATGATACATAGTGAATAAATTAAGAGCACCCCAAGGATTGTCAATACATTTTTCTAGGGCTTCAACATCTAATGCATGCACGTAATGCAAAAATATGAAAACACAAAGTGCCATGTCGGCACTCCTTTGATGAAGCAACAGATGGCATATTTCAGCTTCCCACATATAAAAGAATGACACATGACGTATGAAGGTTAGCAAATCATAACAAAATACTTTGGGTCTTAAAGTGACATGGCATAGTATCATGGCACCATGACATGACATGAGTAGTAATAAGGCTGAATATGATTTTGCTAAAAAAAGGTAAACAACAGTGCCGCATACATTTCTCCGCGACACGATAATATGTGCCAGCCACAGGACTTGCATGAATCGAGCGAGCTAATGTACCGCTATACCATGATGCATACGTTTCTGGATACCAAAAGTGAAATTGGCTAGCGGAAGCAAGTATAACAGTACATTATTTAGGATACTACAATGCTTACAACTTTTCAAAAATTTAATGCTCACGGACTTTCACCTCAAGCAAATAAACAAATAAAAACAGCAGAGAAGCTGCCAGACTTAAGAGTACAGTCACCTCTAATTTTTCCCCTAGCTCAATAGTGGCCCAACAAAGACTGTTTGGCCACCAGTTGCCAATTTTGGAGCCACGGCACACATTCCCTCTCTGCCCTCCACAGTCTTGCATACACACCTAACAAATTTTTCCTGACAGGCAAACACTACAAGTAAAAAAAGGGGTGCAATATCTTAACAAGGCTCCTAACATGACTAAGTTCGCAGCAACTTACACTAGGGTTGTTTACAAAGCCTGAAAACCCCACTTCTACAGTCAGCATGCCATCCAAAGATCTGCAATGGCCCACTCCCTTTGTGGAGAAAGCCTGCTCAAAATTCGAATACACTCTTCCACTGCTTACCCTGGCTGGCTTTGTTTTGGCTGCCATCCTCTGACCAGCAACAAGCTGAGACACATGAGCGGTGATAGGCTTGTACACAGCTTGCACAATGATGGTCCCATTGTCTGGTGACCTAATGACAAATGGGCATCCATTAACATATAGTAAACACCAGTCAACAATAAAGCAAATTAAAATAGAAGATTTAGTTCCCAGGAAACATGCACAGACATTCCAACAACAGTGATGTGTGTAATTTACCCAGATAGCCCTTTCAAAAGCATTAAGGCCTGTTGCCTGCAACATTGTCTCCTACAGCTGACCCCTGCCTTGTCAGAAAAGGACTAATGGTGGTTATTGCCCATATATTCACACCTCTTCCAGACACTTCAAAATTGTCCCGCTTCAGTGACATACTATACTGTGCATTCATGCTCTGAAACGTAGACAAATAGAGCCTTACAACAGTGCCAGGCAAAGGCCTCCAGCATTCAGGTAGAGTTTAAAGGGACGCTAAAGGCAAATATTAAGTGAACACATGCACTGTTAAAATGCCATTCAAGAAATGCTGTAGTGCTTATTTTATGCCAGCAAAATGCTACCTTCAGCAAGAATCGCACTCAAGAGGTGAGCATGTCATCGAACTAGTCAAACGTCCTGGCTAAGCAGGCTTATTGACATAAATTAGCCATTTTCTCTCTTTACTGGATGACAGCCCACCCAGCTGTGCGAAAGGCAAGAGCACGCAGGAGAGGAGGAGAGTTTAGCTATTGTTAAGGTGCCTAGATGGCCTCCTCGCCAGGCAAGACACTCTAGCATTGTGAGCGGACCCCCGATGTCAGCAGTCACGGAGGAACCTGTTACTTCGCCGCTGCATGCTACTGCCTCAACTACGTCACCGCACCAAGTTCGCAGAATGTCCTGCAGGAGATGCAAGCATTATCGTGCAGTTACCTAAATTTCTTGGCGAATGGGGCAGTGGTGCAGATAATATTGATGTTTCGGACGTTCTCAAGCACATACTCGTCATTCTAACTAAAAAAAAGTTGTTTGCCTTTAGTGTTCCTTTAACGGTTACACCCAGTCATTGAGTCACCGAACAAAGGGAACTACACTGGTCAGTATTTGAAAGTCCACAGCTTCATGCAGTTCTGGAACATTAAATACAAACAAAGACATAGCAACCGCTGTAACAAAGGCGTGTACAGTTCTTGTCCTGTCGGTGAGATCAAAGGTGCAAGGCAGGCATGTAGCTAGGGGGTATGCCCTAAGAGCCTGAGCCCCTCCCGAAATTTGGGTTGGGGTAGTGCTGATAACAAAGCGTAGTGATATCAACATAAAATTTAAGCCTATTATTAACGTTGCATTTAGAAGTCACTTACTGTATGTACTG
The DNA here is from genome assembly GCA_013339685.2 of Hyalomma asiaticum. Lineage (NCBI taxonomy): Eukaryota > Metazoa > Arthropoda > Arachnida > Ixodida > Ixodidae > Hyalomma > Hyalomma asiaticum. The sequence goes on along the minus strand of CM023483.1, from coordinate 13,970,165 downwards.
CGACACTTACCAAAAATAAATAATGAAAATAAATGTTTTTCTTGAGTAGGTCAAGGCCTTGAGCAAGTGGTGTCTCCCCAAGAAATATTCCTGCCGACAAGCCTGCTGCAAGGAGCTTTCCTAGTATTAATGCACAGCTCCAATTTTTTTCTGAACTACTATGCAAGCTCGTTACAGGCTTACGCTGCGACAGTGACAAAGCAGCTGGTCTGACTCATGCTGCATGCTATTTGTTTCGTAAGCTCATGAGCCAAGCTGCAAGTGCCCTGCCATGAAAACACAACTAAGCTTAACACTCCGACTGTTAAGAGAACTCAGGAGGACAAACGTACAAACCAGAAAAAATACATATATATAAAGAGCCACCACTCACTTTCGAATAGCAGCTGTGTTAGGAATGCTCTTTATGTAGTCAATCAGCTTGTCAAAACCAAACTTTTGGTAGGGTATAGGGCTGCCAATCAGCACTGTGTATTCCTCTGTAAAAGGAATCGCAACCATGCATGCACTCAGATACTCTTCGCAATTAACTAATTAAGTCAACGGGGATTCCTTCGTATAGCGCAGCAGTCAATATATTTTTTGGCAAGCTATTAAAGAACAAACACAAACAAACAAGGTGACAATAACACTCCATTGCCTAGCTTCGAGTCCAATAGTAGTAAAACTTCACATGCAACGCACAAAATCGAGCTGCAGCCTTTGAAATGTTAACATATACGGCAAAATCCATGTCTCTATTCCAGCGACACAACGAGCACCTGCTCGCATGAAGTTTCCCCTTCTCCCATTTTACATGAATGGTATTATATTAGAGACTAAAATAATTTAACGCGATTATTTCTACATGACTCTACATATAACGTACAGTGTTCACTAACACACCTTTCGAAACAAAGAATCAATAACGCAAAGCACGGACTCAAGCCAGATTTAAAAGGGGGGAATAAAGAGCAAGAAAGCACAGCTGGCATTTAGCATGCAGGTGTGCTTCGTTTTACCTTGCAGTTTCGAGAGAGGAATTCCACCCTTCTCGCAACTCAGGACAGAATGCAGAAAAGTTTCGACTTCTTGTTTTTTCTGATTGTCCATTGCGACCTAAAATAGAAGAGTGAGTACGTATAACCAAAACAAGCTTATCTGTCAATTAAAGCGAACTCGTCGATTCCGAAGCCACCCCGACAACTGTTTGCACGTCTACAGGAATGCAAATCGTTTGCTATATTTATGAAAAATGGACCCGTGCCTAAAATTTGTTTTGCTTTTGGGTGGAATGCGGTGTAGACAGTTACGAATTTGCTGGAACCGTCACCCGCCGGTCTCCTCATCGTACCAGTAAAACTTCAGTGCATCTGTCATTAAGGACGGCAACAAACGAAATGCACTACGCGAATACAGCATACAATAAGCGCTTACCTGAGCACGAACGCAACAGCCGACAGGCGGTGCCCAGAAAAGTTCAAGAAACCGATCTGCCAATCAAAGAACGCGGAAGCATACTTCTATGGACGTCTCACGAGACGCGAGGTCAACGGCACTTTGACAGCGGCCTTCTTGCGTCAGAACGACTATCAGTGAATATCTGGTACTCACCGATAACGTGTTTAATCCTGCGCCGTGCCAAAATAAAAGGGCTGCTGTTGGAACATGCTGCACCGTTGCGTTAGCGTAGCCGCTGTAGGCTTACTTCGCGCGTGGTTGGAGCCATCGGAAAACCTTCCATGCGCGTTCGTCCGTTTTCGGTCGTCGTCTTCTTTCGTGTATCGATGCGTGCGTGTTCGCCCCTGAAAGATGTTAAACAATGGCTGCCAGCGCGTCGGCGTGCATGCTTTCGAAGAGCGCGACGTGTAACCTTGAATAGCGGCAGCTAACGGAAACCGAAAGTAGCCACAGGCGCTTAATTCAATCCTTCGTCCCCAGGCAATGCCCACTTGTCCCTAGGTGGTTACTGCCCACAAATCGCCGCGAAGTGGCGATGTCAAGCATAAAAAGGTCGGTCGGCTACTCGGGTACTGTGTACTAAACCAACTAAACAACTCGGATAAACTGGCGCAGAAAATATGACACTGTGCCAACTATGCCTTCAATAAATTGCGTAGTTCTGCTGATTGAGATCCCCACATTGACGGTTGGATTCTCTTATGTGCCAACCACCGACAAAAAGATCACCAGCTCGACGCGTCGCGATTTTTGTGCACGCACGAACCCCGGTTTCTAGCCGGGATTATTTAAAGCAGAGCATTTGTTGTATGGAACAGTGTGGTAGATAAGAATGAGAAAAGCAAAGTGAAATCGCAGCACAATCCCTCAGCTCTGTTCACAACGTATCGAACGTGTTGGATGGCATGTTTTCAAACTAAAATCCTAAACTAATAAGCGCGCTGCAGCGAATTTTCATACTTCATCTGTGAACCAAGAATACCTTACAGTAATAAGAATTAAGTGCTTTATGGTTCGCGCATGCGGTTCCCGCCACGATACCGAAACCAAAACTACGCCTCAGGTGACTACACAAACAGCCGGACCATAATGGCTGGCATTTCAATGATTTTGCGTAGAACCAACGCTTCAGAAATAACGTTGTTGTCTGTGTGCTGATCTCGATTATACCGCAAATGCGCCGTGATTCCTAGGGCAATTTCTAGAAAACCAAGCTGAGAATGTCGTTGCTACAGTTAGGATTTGCAGGAAACTCTTCAAAGGCTCCTTGCGGCCCGACATGCGAGTGACGGGAAAGTGCAATGCAGCACACTCAATGAGCTTCGAAAAATGTATGTAAACATTTACGCTAACGTGACGGACTATGCTGCAGAACCTTCCGCGCCTTCAGAGAGCCAGAATGAAGGTACGTCTTGACTTATTTTTCCACAAACGCGCTTGCCCATCGCGGCCGCACACACCTACGAGACGCCATGTTGCTCTTCGGTGCCTGCCCAGTAAAAATGTGGTTGCGTTAACGTGAAATATTTCGTTTTTCGATTTCTCTCAAGCCCTTCTAGCCGCTGACAGAGCTATCGAATAAAAATTTTATCTCCCTAATCGTGACAAATGTACACTGTCGGGTAACGAAGATTTACGAGCTCCAAAATATTTTACGGTGTCTAAAATCGTCCGTCGTGTCCCGTAGGTTTTCACATTTTATTGTGCGCCGGTGCCACTTTTCGCGCTTTTTCTTGCGGTACGCGGTGGTTTGTCAGCTGTGAGCGTTTGCGTGGACTAGTTTATTTGGAATGTTCCTGTATTGATGCGATTAAGCGTGTCTTCTCATGGTCGTGATGTGATCGCGTTGTGGCTGCTCTTGTTGATGTGTTTGTCCACACTGCGAAGGTTTCAGGCCGGAGCGTCGCAGCGACGAACGAGTAGTGGTATATATGTAGCCCGATCGGATCGTCTGTTGGTGCAAGAGTTGGTCGTGCAATAAATCACTGGCGTTCCATTTGATCGTGAAGTCAGCATTGAATGTTACTTCACCCAACACGTACCTTGCATAACAAGCGAAATCGCCTTTATATGGTAGTTTCGTTGGGAAAAAAATGTGGGATGCGACTGCATTCTCCTGTCCTTGCCCTTCCAAGTACAGAAATGTGCACAAATGTTATTGTAGTCCCGTGTTAAAAGGGTTCTAGAGAAATGACGCTTTTTTTTGTGTGTGTCTTATTCTGCCCCCGCCCCCACACATAAGCTGCTGATGATGCAACCTAGCTGTATTGCAAGTGATTGTCACCGTTATGAGAGAACCAGGTACACTCTCGCACGCTCGGCGGGCTGTGAGGTAGTACAATGATAACGTGTACGCCACGCTCTTTCGTCGCAGTGTCATTCTTAAACGAACAAACTAAAAAAAATAAAAGCTGCTGGCAAGGGGAATCGCCGCACGTAAGACGCGAAAATATATTGGTGCAGCCGCACAAAGGATGGGCGAAGGAGAATGCAGTGTGTGCTTTGCTGAGCAGTTAACACAATCGTTTAAAAGGCAGTGAACATTGTTATTTTAAGTGTTCTTATTCTTGCCACGAGTATACTTATTCATCATATTTTTCTTGTTGTGCAGCACAAAAACATGAGTTAGCAAGTGGCTTCCAAAGACCACTATGCTAATGATAAACTAAATTGAGGAAACGCTTAGTCTTAGTGGTGTGGCCCGTATGGCCACTTCAACATGAGCTCATTCAAAATTACGTATTGCGAAGATTTGACAGGACCGAGAGTCCAGATTTCAGTTATTGTTTAGTTGTGAGAAGGCCACATTCATCACGCGTAACTGTGAACTGTCTAAAACAAGTAAAAGCTCTTGGAATCAGTACTGTTTGCAATTCAAACGAACAAGTGAGGCTTGTGCATGTGTGCATTGAACATTCATTTGAAGCCGGAGCGCCAGTCATATTTCTGTTATCACTAGCTACGTTTTTAACATCTCACAATTGTATCATGCAAATACTGATATTTTATAAAAGATGTATTCAAGAGGACAGACAGCAACCACAGCACATGATAGCACATTTTCATAGATTGAATGTAAAGTTTGGACTATGTTTTTACTTGACAGCTGAGTGTGTCATACAACATGCTGTAGAGTGACTGAAGTACACTGCTCTAAATGCCTCTTAATTTTTCAGTCCACTTTTTCCCAGTAGAAACCCACTAGTTGCCTTTGCCAGCCTGCTTATTTCATGGCTATTTCTGTCTAAAATTAAAAAAGGAAAAAGGATGTGTTCATAGTGTTTCATTTTTCTAGCCTCTCCATTACTGTATTTGACCACTTTGATGTTTTATTTAATTTGTACACCATGAGTTCAAACTAGGGCCAAGGTGGGAGTCATAGTTTAAATTAATATACACAGACCACTTACCATTTACATGACAGTCAATTATGGCTGTTAAGCATGTCAAAACAACAGCTCTACATTGCATGCTAGAATGAAATAAAAAAATGATCACTGGTGTGACATAGCCTACAAGGAACTTGACTGCTCAATGTTAACATCGTTGCAATGGCCAATAACTGAAGAAGAGAGTTGTTTCAGGTTTCCTGCTGTAACAGCATGCTCTGGAATTTTTTCCCCTTAATTAGCATGCAGATCTGAGAAAAGAAAATATGATGTTCTCATTTCAGTAGCATCCAACTTAAAATATTGCTCAGGTCATACATACATTCTTGCTCTAAAGTGTCTGCAACAAGTCAATTAAGAGGTGGAGGGGGAAGAGGAGGAAGACAACAGGGAGCTTGTAGCAGCTCTGAAGGTCACAACTGCTCCAGCCTTGGTCTACATCTAAGCATTAAGAGTAAATAATGGCAGCAGATGAAGCCTTTCAGGCCTGCATAGCATCCAAAGCATTTTGTGTGACAGATCAGTGAAAATTGGTTAGGTCCTTTCAGTATTGATAAATTTGCCCTTTACTCTTGTTCGTGGCTTATGATTCACTCAGGGCATAAGAGATCCTTTAAATTGTAATCTTTCAAACAAAGCAACCCAACATATTTGTGCTTGTTAGTGATCCACATGAGCAGAAATCGTAGCTCAGTGAAGAAAGATGTAATAAAGCTACATTTATATTCTATACTTAAGCAGCTGTAATTTTGACTGTCGTTTTTTCAAAATACACTAGTGTTCTGAGCCACCTTGAAACCCTTTTGTGGAGATAGCATGCACAATCATAAGAAATCTCCAACCAAGTGACTTCTGGGATTGCCTCAGTTATGATTACATCATCTCTGATGCTGGCAAACTTTATTTTTATACTGTTCGTCAGATCAGCCCACTTTACACTTTGAGGCAGCTAGATGACATGCCAGATTGGTGAGGGAGAAAAGAAAGAAAGCTTTGCTTATAAAAGTCACTTTCGCTGGGAAACTCTTCTTAAGATTTTTGCCCTGTTGAAGTCATTAACTCTGAGTTGAAGGTTTCCGTCTTTCTTTTTTCTTTTGTTCTTTTTCTTTCTTTTTTTTTTTTTACCAGTAGCATGGTAGTCCTTGCTTTTCTTCTTGTAGGTCCTCAAACACTATTCGCAAAATTCATTGGGCTGCTTTCAATATTTTTACTGCTAGTAAAGTCTCCTTCCTTCTTTACACATTAGATGCTTGCAGCAGATGAAACCCTATGACTTTTTACTCATCGCTAATTCATATAGCATTGTTCGAATTCTACATTTCTGGGAAGTGTTAAATTATTCAGGAATAATACTTGACAGTTGTGCATCTTGCTAAAATAAAGTACTGAAAAAATACACGTGAAAATGATGGGAGACTGGGAATGGCACTAGAGCCAAGGTTTATACAAGTGGACTTGTCAAAACTTAAACAATTTTTTCATCACTTCAAGCTTCCATCTTTCTTTGGGCTTCTGTTCTTATAGGGCTAGTGAAATAAATAGAGACAAAGCCACGTGAGCCTTCCAAAGTTAACTTCATATTCCTAATCAGCTGAGGAGCTGTCGCATTCTCATCTAACATCCTCTGCATCCGTTTCTGTACCTTGGATTATCCATTTCCTTCTGAAATACACTGCAGTCTTGTAAAAGCATTTGCTCGTGGTCAAAAATTGCTGCTCCTACGCGAACCACCACCACATACTATTCTTTCTTCCAGAATGCAATGTGTGTGGCGAAGACCATACAACTGCAGCATGCCCGCTTTTGGGCCTGGCCCAGAAAGTGGATGACAAGTCGGTGCCATCGCGGGCTCGCTTGTCGCTTCCACCAACATTGGCCCTGGCCGAAAATGAAGAGCATGGTCCTCGTGTTACAGCCCGTGAGGACATTGCTGTGGGAACCCAGTTTGGACCAGTTGAGGCCCCTCGTTACAGGGCTTTTAAGGGCAAGCCACGCTTCAAGCTCAAGGTATGCTGGGCTTTGCTTAGATTCTGCTATGTCAAAATTTTATATGAACTCAACAGGGAATGATAAATGCACAAAACAAACATCTACATTTCTCCTTATTTTGTCAAGTTTGCTGATAGATATCATACAGCAGCCCATGCTTCAGCACTTGGAGATCATGTCGATTTCAATTTATAGCTGCTACATTGAAAATAACTGAGCCAGTAACAACTGGGAACACCTTCCCATTATAGCACATGATATTAACAAAGCACTGGCACCCTACACCGTAGCATGGAATAGGAATTCTATTCCGTGCTGTTTCTAGTGAATTGGTCAGTTCTGCCTTGGCGGGCAGAACTGACCAATGCTTGATCAATCCCCAATTTGTGATTGGTCAATCTATCCATCACAGGCAGAACTGACCAATCAGGAACGATCATTCCATATTCCATGGTATGGTATATGCCCCTTGATTGTAGGAGTCGTATAGGCTGAACGGTGTTTTTTGCGCTTGATAGGTCCACAGCATGTTTCTTTCTTTCCAGTATATTATATTTCTGTGGAGCCCAGATAGTCACATATTTCTTTGTCTGTCCTTATTTTATGCATGTAGCCTAGTTCTCCAAGTCTGCCACGTTAACAGTAAATTCACATGCTGATTCACTCACACAATGCTAAATATGTTTGTTCAGCTCTTTTACTATTTCCTTTTGTCATAACATTTCATGCATCACAGGCCATATATACAATTCAGAATAGGTGCCTACAATGACTGTAGTCATACTAATGCACATTAAACAGCTTTAATGAAACATTACATTGTCAATAAGACACTTTTGAATTTTTAATTTTATTAAACCAAAAAGATACAAGAATGATGAAATATGTGATAAGCACCCCAATCCTTAGCATAAGGCTAGTTTGGATCCGTAGACGAGATATAGGTGATATATATTGTGTACACAATATCAATTTTAACAATCTTTGTTTATTAAATAAGCAGGTAGCTGTCATCTTGTGTCAGCTACCTGCTTATTAAACAAGACACCTGTGACACAAGACATCTTGTAATATGACCATGAAATCTCAGCACCAACAGGAATGAAATGTGAACTGTGCCGAATAAAATAAATTTTGGCTACAACATCAGGAGCAGAGCTTTGAGAGTAGCATGGTCTAGGCATTGTAGTAACTTTATGGATCTGAAGCATGTGAGGCAGCATAAACAAGGTCTGTATAATGTGTGTGCGGTATGGGGTGAGGCCAGACAGAATGGATGCTTGAAGCAATTTTATTGCTGTTTTCTGAAGTGTGGGACCAGTGAATTTGCAAAATGCAGTGTTCTATTTTTATCATACTTGAACACTTCTGTCATAAACAGTGCTACTGTTTATGACAGCAACTGTCATAAATGGTGCCATAAATAATATACCTAATAAGTAGGAAACTTCACTGGCAGGCAGGATGCACAACCAGCGTACCACAGGGACTTCTTACCATGTCTAGCTGTATCGCTTTTTATGAGGTTATAGGTCTTAGTCCGGTGTATTTCTCGGTAAACATATTCAAGAGGGAGGGGGGTTGACAAGCACTATCATAATTGTGCTAATTGTTTCATAAGTTGTTGTCCCTCATGTCTCATTTGTATTCTTTGCCAGATGAAGTCCCATTACATTCCTTGACTTTGGGACCCCTTCTGGTGTGTTAGTATTTCGTAACATTACTGCCGTCACAATAAAATTCTGATCTTGAAAGGGGCCACAAAATTTTCAAGTTCATAAAGTATACACTAACAAGGAGCAGTGGGAGACCAAGCTGCTAAGCTCAAACAGCGCAGACCAACGTCAAGTTATCAGGCAAGCCAAAGATGCTGCTAGGACCCAAGGGCTCCTGGCCGCCATCTACGGAGGGGAGATAGAACTCCTCTGACAGTTGCCGTTGACAATAAAAGTTTTCATCATCATCATCATTAGCTATTGGCGGAATTGTACCGTAAGGTTTGAGGGAAGCTTCACTTCCTCTGCTGCGCATTCACTCCACTTTGTATCAACAAGCGCACTGGAAGCTACAAGAGCGTGTATCATGACCTTGGACACTTTCTGTCCTCTTTTTCTGTGAACATACTCGTGCTTCCACAATGACACTCGTGCCACCAAAGTCACTTTGGGGACATAGTGTCCCTATGGTGTCCACGACTGCTTCCATGAATGCACCAGTGATAGTTCGGCCTCCTCTTACGTGGTCTGTTCCCATCTATCGGCGTGATTTGTTGAAAGAAGAGTGGGCATTTTCCAGATGTATTGTGAAACGAAATTGCAAATTCCTTGCTGCGTTTAGTGCGACAATATTTGGCTAACATGTTCATGGGAGCCTTCATGACTGATTGGCGGCGTCCACTTGCTATGTTAAAAAATTAAGTGTTGCAGGGCCCCTTGAGGCTTAAGTATTAGAGAATGATTAATTAGGATGAAAAATGAAAGTTTCCGTGCATTTTGCTGTACAGGTGTTTCCAACCAAGGGTCGTGCCACTTGTCTGGACACATCCGATGAGTATCAGTGCAACTGGATGTGCTTTGTGGAGCCCGCATCAGAGCCATCATTGCAAAATCTCATTGCTTACCAACTGGGCCAAGACATCTACTTCAGCGTGCAGAAGCCAGTTAAGTCAGGCGATACACTGTACGTTGGCTACGCACCGCCATATGGACGAAAGATGGGTATGTGCCTCATTTTTTACCATTGTAGTCATTCTACATATTGCAAGTGAGAGTGTTTGCATAAAACTTCACACGAATCTCAAAAGCTGTACATATGTGCATGCATTGGTGTGCAACTCTTCTAAAAACATTTGTTAAGACGAAATCTCCCACAATATACGTTCTTGTGAAGGAAGCTCACTACACTTTAATTACCTATTTTGTTTATATTTGCAGTTTCTTACAACAGTAAGCATCACTGTGATGTAGGTAAAGTCCTTCACTCTGTGGTAAAACTGAACACTTCCTGGTTGTTGCATTCAGAACTGGTTTTGTGAAAATCACGGTAAATATATGATTTTTCTCTGAAGCTTGCTTTTTTTCATCAAGGCGATAAAAAGTTTCAGAGCCTATATTTGCATTAAAGCCACTCTGCTATATCTGCTCACAGAATCAAGTTTCAATGCAACCCAAATGCCAGACATTACAGTATTAGCAAAGGTAGTTAGCCGAATAAAAAAAAAAAGCACCTGTGAATAAAGTTTTGTGAATAAGGGCCTATTATTCAAAGACCCTCTCTAAATTTTGCCACCATTCTGCATTGGAAGCCAGAGAAGGAATCGCATTCAATTTTTATCTGAACCTCTGGCATGTCTGCAGTGATACAAATGCTAAATATAATATTGGGAGCGAGGACATACCGTGGCGCCGCCACGCGGGACAACCAGTGTGATGCGCAAAGTTGGATTGCTCCGCCAGCACTGCATTGCTCAGCACAGAGCTGCTTTGCGCGTCGCCTTTTTATTGTTGTTGCTGTTTATTTCATCTAGACCATGCCTGTAAAATACTGTTGTGGCTACGTTATTGATTGTTCAACAAGGTAATTAACTCTTCCGGAAAAAGAATATAGCTTCATTACAATGCAATTTAGATACCGCGTCGACTGCTGTTGTCGTCTGCTATGGTCACCGGCGAGGATACCGCACATGCGGAGTCCGCTGGTTTTTTTAGGTGAGGTAGCATTTTGATGAATGAAAATGAATGAAAAGTAAGCATCAAGATGGTTTTAGCGCGCGGTTGCGGCAAATACACATAGCTTTTGGCCGCAAGGAAGGCGTGCGACCTGTTTCTCATGCAATTCATTCATTGTCTGTTTACATCAACAAAGGGACCGCCGTTGACTCGAAGAAATCTAATTAGCAAATTTGTGCTCATGCTGAACACGCATACCCCTATGCAGCGCGATGCGAGTGGTTCCTTCATTTTGCGGAAAGTAGCAGGCATAGAGCTGCATTCAATCGCGACCTTTCTCACATGATTTAAGGTGTACACACGACATACGCACATGCGCGCCTCATTAAACCTTGTTATTTTCGAACAGGGTGTTCACCTTAGGATGTTGCGGCTTGATCACATTTTAAATTCTCGGCAGTATGACCCCAAGGACACTTCTGTCTGGGGCACAGTCGTCCGTTGCTTCTCTTTCTGTTGTTTATTTTTCCCGCGTATTCAAGACGGTCGTCACACGGCGATTTTCGATCGCGATTGAGCCAGTCCGTGGCTGCATTTTTCGGCGAATGACTCCCGTCCATATTTTGTACAAAGGGGCCAATAGCGATCGAAAATACAGCCTAAGATGACGTAGTATTTTACTCATTTGAATGCACTAGCAGAGACTCCGGAACCGGGGGAGGGGGGCGGTCGCCTCCCTACCATTTTTCGAGAGGGGGCAGGGCCCCCCACACTTTCCAACCGTTTACACTGAAATCAAAATTTTTTTGACAAGAATATTCAAAGTGATGGTAGTTAAAAAAAAACCCCAGGTGGTAGAAATTTCCGGAGCCCTCCGCCACGGCGTCTCTCATTATCAAAGCTGGTTTTGGGACGTACGTTAAACCCCACAAATCAGTCAATCAATTAAGCTGGTGGTTGTGTGACAATGTGTGGCAATGTGCTGGTGGCAATGTGTAAACGAATATGTATACCTGGGACAGTTAAGGGGGGACGTGCCAATGAAAACTATCTTTGTTATTTACAGGTATAAACTGACAAAATTTGGCACACTGATGTAGTTTGTTATGGTGATATCTTAAATGAAATCGGTTTTAAGCTACCTATCATAGTTTCTGAGTTACATCACTTTATAGACCCTTACAATCACCCCCTAATTAATCGGTTAATTAGACAAAATTTCAGTACCATTTTTACTTAAGCATATACACTAAGGCCCACTGTGTGCCGTAAAGCTGTTCGTTGATTTTTTTTATGTCCAAATGAGTACAGAAAATATTTTTGAAATGTCCTCGACATATTTTCTTACTAACAACTTTTGCATAAATACAATTATAAAAGTTAGTGTGACGTGCAAGTAGAAATGAATAGCTTTACGGCGCTCACTAATGTTTCAGGATCTAAGTGAAAAAAACAGAATGAATTTAGCTTCACTAGTTATGAAATGGCACTGGGATGACTGACAGCAACTGCTCAAAAAATGGAAGCTGAGAAAATGGAGCTCAAAGTTTTACTTCATGAAAACAGTCAAATGTTAACTTTGAGCAGCTAAGTTCTTGCTCGATTTTGCTGGTTGTATTTTTTCTTGGAGAAACACGACGGTGTGACTATCCTCAGGTTCGATCTCTCCTTTTTACAATGATACAAGATGGCGGCACTTTCAGAAGCCCAATTTTCTTGCGGTTTTGGATGACAACACATAGATAAAGAGACATTTTCCCTACTACTACCGCGTGTTTCATTATAATATTCCACCACATGGTAAAAGAAGGTCCGAGGATCATGAAAAAAAATAAATTGAAAAATGAAAGATTTTGACCAAATTGAGCATTCCCATTGCCATGTCCCCCCTTAATAACAGGAACTCCTAACCATGAAAAAGAAATTCTCCGTAGAATAAGGATGGGCTGGAGCGCATTCGGAAGGAATTACGAAATCATGACTGGAAACTTACCGCTCTCACTAAAGCGAAAAGTATTCAATCACTGCATTCTTCCAGTACTAACGTACGGTGCAGAAACGTGGAGGATAACGAAAAGACTAGAGATGAAACTAAGGAGCGCGCAACGTGCAATGGAAAGAAAAATGATAGGGGTAACGCTAAGAGATAAAAAACGAGCGGAATGGATCAGAGAACAGACAGGAGTAGCCAATATTATTATATCAATTAAAAGAAAGAAGTGGACCTGGGCAGGACATGTCATGAGGAGAAAAGATAACAGATGGACAGTAAGGGCGACGGAATGGATACCAAGAGAGGGAAAACGCAACAGAGGCAGGCAAGAGGTTAGATGGAGCAATGAAATTAAAAAGTTTGCGGGCATAAAGTGGAACCAACTCGCTCAGGATAGGGTGGAGTGGAAATCGATGGGAGAGGCCTTCGTCCTGCAGTGGACCTAAACAGGCTGATGATGATGATGATGATGTGTGGTCCAGTGCTTTCCAAAACACTGGACCACACAACCACGTGGGTTGCGTGGTGTGCCACACGTTTTCAGTACTGCCGAAAGTTGCAAACATTTTGAAGTGTATACCAATGTGAAATAAGTCATGATGCAAATATGTAAAATTTAAAATGGATAAAATGAATTAAAACAATAATTGATTTCATTGATACTATGGTAAATAATAATATATAATATGCAATTTAAATAAATTAGAATCGACAAATACTGAGAACAAATAAATAATTAACACAACATGCAAAAACGACAATAAACGCCCCCCCCCCCCCCCTCTCACACACACACACACTCCAACAAACGTTCCGGAGTCCCTTTGCACTAGTACGCTGCAAGGTGTAACATTGTGGTCTAAACGCTTCAGTGAAACTATGAGTGCCCGGCATCTACACCTCGAGCGATAGGCCGTGTGACACCCTGCGGCTGCTGATAGAAGGTGAATCTGTGTTTGAAGCTGGCCACGTCATTGTCTGCAGTGTAAAAAAAGGGGAACAAGTGATACTGGCTGGGCTCATTTTGCAGACGTTGTCTGTTAGCAAATACGACGCTTCCAATAACTCCGAACGCACTTTTCAGCTTTTGTGGTCCCTATAGGTGTCTGCGAACGTAAAATAAACGCAAAGCAATGATGTTTCTGAATAAAAGCGCTCGTGAATGGCTGTTGAAAACGCATGTGAAACGTCCACTTCGGCGGAGGCTCGGCACGAGGTGGGATCATGGGGTCACGTGATCCAACTTTGCACGTCAGAACGACCACAGCGCCAGCATCTCCAGTGGTGGCCCTCGCGCCCAATAGTATTGTCTGTAACTGCTGAACTTTAGGACAATAAAATCAGCTTGAGCTGCATCACCATGCAAGTTGCTCGGTTTCTTGTCCTAATTACTGATATTGTTACATAATTATGAAAGCACTATTTATTTATAGTGTTGCAGCATGGGTAAGTACTCCCATAAGCTTTGTTCTGCCTATTATACTTTCCCTTTGGCAGACTCTCTTTCTTCCCTTTTCTTATCTATTTAAGTGTCTTGTTTTAAGACTCTTTCAAGCATTATAATAAATATAGCACTGCTTCAATGAACTGTACCTTTTGAACAATGCAGCTGGTCCCGCTGAAGAATCGCAAGTGGCAACCACACCAGCAGTGCCTGCGCAACCAGATGGTCCACCCGCTAAAAGAAAAAGGGGGCGGCCACCCAGAAACGCCTCACTGGCACGCCCCACAAAAGTCACTATCGTACCGCAGGTAAGAAGAGGCTGGTGAGGGACAGAGTCAAACCTCAATATGCCGAATATGGACATCACTAATTATTGGTCACAATGATGTAAATGAAGGATAGTCATGCCCTGTGCGCAGTGTCACAAACATACCTTTATAATCAACTTTTAGTTATAATGCCACTGTTTTCGTGAAAGATGAGACTTCATTGCAACAAGGTTTGAGTGTATTGTGTGTGTGTCACTCACTCTCTTGTTGCAAGAAGGTAGCTGTATTTTACATGCAATGGGGGGAGACCGGGTCCTTTGGACTCTCTTTCATTGTGACACTCTCTAGCCTTCTCGGCCAAGGTGGCACCAGGATTTTTCACCTGGAAATGGAGGGGTGCAGTTATGATGGGGGGGATCCTTCAAGGTGCAAAGACAAGGACAGCTTTCTGTTGCTCCATGAGGGTCACCGGGGAAGAAGGGCAAGTGAGCAGTTAAAATCATTTCAGCGGGATGCCAAGCGAGGAATTGTGACGCTACAGAGGCAGATAAGCAAGAGGCCTTTAATGAAGCTGTTTGTTAAACAGTGAAGCTGTAGTATACTAATATAAATGAAAGTGCAAGACATTCGTGTCACTGCAGGTTGGAAGGAAGTCAATCATATCAATATTGGGAGGGGATCATGACATTTTTATTGTATTATCTTTGTGGGGGAGAGTGCTGCAGTCAGAGCGAACAAATTTAGAGCAGAAGGAATTGCTGAAATATCCTGTCCTTTTTTCTTCTTTGCACCCTTGTGCAAATTATTGCTCAGGCTGATCCTGGACAAGCCGTCCTGACAGGAGACTCACCAGCGGATGGCACAGTCAGCCTTGAAGCAGCCTCAAGTGTGGTGTCCTCACACGACCGTCAGCAGTGGACGTGCTCACAGTGTGGACGTCTGTACAGAGACAGTGTGGTGTTTGCACGGCACTTGCAAGACCATTACCGGCCGGCCTACCTACGAGAACTCATGAGTCGGCACCACGACGGAGGCCGGTCCAATTCTACCCGCGGTCGGGGACGGCCGAGGTCACAGCCATTGGCACTACAAAGTGGTCATGTCATGGTAATGACAAGTTCTGGGGACAGTCCGGATGCAGTACCAATGGGTGAGATGCATGGAAAAGTTGCTGTCTTCAGAACTACATATTGAGTTCTTGTGCATATTGCCCACCCCTAGATATTAATTCACGTTTTTACTATGACAGAAAAATAGAAGAAAGTAATTGTGTGTACATTGTGCGCATGTAACAGCAATGCAACACTGACCAAACATTTATTTAAAAAAATTGCTGTAAGCTTCAGAAAGAGTTGTTTTGTGTGTTGAGCCATTGTGGCCTTCATTGTCCCTTTATGTAAAACATTTTCATCTCCTTGCAACTGCAATATAGTGAATTCAGATGTAACGAATTATCAGTTATAACAAATTAAACTAAATGTGGTATTGCCATTAAAAGAGTATTCTAAATATACAATTGTAACAAATTATCTGATACAACAAAATCATTTTTCTGTCACATTGAATTATTAAGCATTGCCACTAAAACAATATTCTGAATATACATTTGTAATGAATTATCGGATATAACAAGGTTTGACTGTATGTATGTCTGCAGTGTTATATGCAGGGTGTCAAACCAAAAAAAAGTGGTTTCGGTTTGAGAAAAATAATGGTGAGGATTAGGAAAAGGAGGAGGTGATAGGGTAAACCATATCATATATATAAAAGATATAAATGATATTTAACTGATATAACTGATGTGTAATGAAAAGGCAACCAGATCATATAAATCAAATATTTTTCATATATTTTTTAATACTATTGACACTACTTTTGACTTTTGCTCTAGTACTATCAATACTACTTTTGACTAGCAAAAAATGTTATCATGCGGAGCTGAAAAAGCAAGTTGATTTTTACATATTGTACACTTTTACTTGACAGAATCCACCTGCTATTATTTAGCATCATTATAAAGCAAGGAGAGCTGCTCTGTATATTCGGGGAGCATCGACATCTTTGTCCATGTTAGAAGTCTTCCTGGTACTGAAAATAGCTGCTCACTAGACGCACTAGTGCCGATGTGGTTGCTTGTTGCCGCTGGTGTACTGTGGCCTGACAGCTTGTGCCCCTTCCTTCTTTTAGTATACTTCACTGCATGACACTGTCGTACCGCAGTGAAGTTCGTAAATCAATGTCATGCAATGAAGCATATCACGAGTGCGAAGGGACCACAAGTGGTTGAGTGACATTGCGCTGGAAATGTAAAAAAAAAAATGCTTTAAGCTAACAAATTTGCTTGCATGTTATAGGACTACATATGTAAGTTTCAGATATGTGCAGATTTACTTTAGATGTGGCCTCATGGCATTTAAGGCTATTTTGCCATTAAGCTTGTCATAATGTCACAGCGACATGACATTATTATTTTTGCATTTCTTCCTTGACATTTAGAAGCAACTGCTGAAGGAGCCACTGGAGCCCTCTTGATTCAAGATGATACGATGAGCAAGATGGCAAACCAGAATGGAGCTAAAACTGATGACAAGGAATCCCAGGAAACAGAACCTTTGGGAGATGGAATGCAGCACCAACTTCTCATTCAGCTACAGGATGGCTCAATTCATGAGATATTGGTAACTATCCTCAAACAAAATCCTTTTTAAGCAAGCCAAGCTTGCAAACACATTTCACTTAAAATAGGTCAGACAAGTATTAACATCACTTGAAGCAGCCTTTTATGGTCTTTAATGCGTCCGACAAGTGCAGTTCACTTTGTTGTATAATTTAACTTTGTGTGAAACCTGGCTAAGCATATGTAAGGTGGCCCCACTGTGAGTCTTGCATATTGCAGTTTTGTGCATTTTAAGTTTATCTCTTTCATTTTGAGTGTGTGCTCTCAAAAGGAAACAATAACAATTGTTTGTGGCGTGGACAAAGACCAAATTGAACAAATATGCATCATCATCATCATCATCATGTCTATGCTAAGCAAAGGCTGCGCCCATATTTTTCCAATTAAAGGGAAAAGTGCAGTGGTTCAGGCTTATAATTTATAGTTCGAGAATTCTGTTGTTAATTTTTCTATTTTATGTTCTAAGTTAAAAGAGAGAATTATTGTCAAAGTTGAAGTCTTGGAATTTGTGCTGGAGTCCCAGCCTCATAATGTCAGAAGGCCCATATCATTTCATTTCGTTTTTTTTTTTTTATATATTCTCGCCAAATTCACTTCATCAAATCATCTGAAGCCTTCTGTGTTAGGGCTCTGGCTTCCTTAGAACACGATGTATGTCCTTCCTACCTATAAATAGTTATGTAGGCCTTAGCAGGCTGGCATCAGAGGTCTATGACATCAAACATATTAGTGTTGGAACTTCAAGGTGGCATTGCCACCCGTATTTTTTTTTTTGCATTTTCTAGCTTGCCGGGGTCTTCTCCTCGCAAGGTTGGTGTTTTTAGTACAGTGAAAAGCTAACCTGCTGATACAAGAAGGGTTGTTTTTCACTTTAAGAAGGTTGTTTTTCACTTTCACTTTAACCCTGTCCTGTGCTTACTGCTGTCACGTTATGCCCCTAAGTTTGTAAATTGTGTCATCGTTATCTTTGCCAGCCTGTTTAAGCACACTGCAGGGCAGTGGCATCTTCCACACTTTTCCATTTATCCTGGTACCGCAAATTACCCCCACCAGTTTCTCAATCTCATCTGCCCACCTAGGCGACTTGCTGCCACCCCGTGCCCTGCTTGCCTTCCTTCAGAATTCACTCCGTTGCCCTCGATGACCGCTGGTTATCTTGTGTTCTCAATACATGCCCTTCCCACGCCCGTCTCTTCTTCTTCAGAATCAGAATCAAATTTTATTTGATTCTGATTCCATTATCCATTATGGTATCCATTATGATGTCACTATTTTTTGTTCTTGATTTCCACTGCTATTCCACTTTCTTCTTGTCTCTTAACATTGCACCCATCACTTTCCTTTCCATTGTTTACTGTGTTTTCCTCAGTGTATGTGTATGCTTTTAAAAGGTATGTTCTTTATACCTTGAGGTGTAAGGTGCAGTGACGACGATAGACAAAAGGGAGGTATATACACAACACAAGGTGCCCTGTGTCTGTGTGTATCTCCCTTTTGTCTATCGTCTTTCTGCGTTGCACCTCAGAATATGCTAAACAAACACACTGAGTTATCCATCTTTGTTTCCTTATACTGCCACAAGTACAGTACATTCAGGGTTTCTAGATGACAGCATATTTTATGGAAAATTCAGAATAGTATAAAATAATGATCTTCACTTGGCTTTATAGGTGTTCTTGGATAAAGCAAACGCCTGAAGTTCTTAGGCAGCCAGCACCATGCTCCTCCTCTTCCTGTTGTTGTTCGCATAGGAACAACAAGTGTATTAAAGGACTAGTACCTATGAATGAAGTTTAGCGCAGAGCAACACAGGATGAATAGGGAGGACACAACAGATGCGCTGTGTTCTCCCTATTCGTTTTGTGTTGCTTTTCATTAAACTTTGTTATCTTACCAACGAGGCTGAATTTCTCCCCTTGTGAAGTTCATGACTAGTGCCTTCAAACGCACATAACTTGGTCATCGGTGGTTGCATATTCTATGTAGCTGGAAAGGCCAGTGTGAATAATGCAAGACCTTCACTCACAAACAAAATGCCATTGCTCCTAGAGAGATGTAATTGAAGTGAGGAAGACACAATGTTCCACAGCCCTTTGGGAGCACAGCTGTGGGAGGGAGGGGGAAGGGGAATGAAAGAAGAGTCGGGAGGAGAGGCCACCTTCTTGAGATATGAGTGGCTATGCCACTGTGTACCACCAGGTCAACGTACTTGTCTCCCCATCAGGAAAACCAAAACCAGTGGGTGTTTGGCGGCACTGGGAACTGAACCCGTTTCTCCCACACTGGAGGCAGGTGCTCTAGCCACTTCACCACCACAGTGATTCCTATATCATCCCAGCTGCTGCGCATCAGTTCTCCTTTCCCCTGACTGTTCAAGCACCTCTTATAGCCACCAAGTAGACTTGAAACATCTGTATTCTATGTATAGTCATGACTTCTTCGATTAGTCGGCCCCTATTGATCAGTTGGTTCCCACCAGTTGGCTTGTAAAGGCTCCTCACCTTGATGCATACTGGCTTTTGCTTTTCCTTTCCTGTGTATATGTGTCACCTTCTCTCCCTTTTGTTTTCGCTTTGTAATTATGTTTATCTTTCACTCTTCCATATTGCATGAAATTGAGATTAGGTGTTCTTGCTTTCTGTCTAGATTTTGCACATCACAAAGAGGGCTCAGCTTCTAGTGCAAATAAATTTAGGTGCACCTTGCCAGTGTTTCAGAAAAGAGTGCTGGTCTTGCATAGGCCCATATTGCATGTTTTGCCTCTAATACATGCTGTTGTGATGCTGGAAGAACTGCAATGTCTGGTGTTTGTTTGTTTGTTGTTTTGCAGTCATTTGATGGGAATGTTAACCTGCCAGCCACTGCAGCCATCATTGAGGGGCAGCAGACAGGTGAAGGTGTCCAAGTGGTTGAAGACAGCTCCTGTGCAGCTGCTCCCACAAGCGCCATGACTGTGACAACCCTCGATCAACTGTCAATGCAACAGTTTCCACAGGAGGCAGTGGTGGCTGTGGCGAGTGGTCAGGCTGCCATTCAGCTGCAGCGGCAACAGCAGCCATCTATTGTTGCAAGACGTGGCCGAAAGCCCAAAACAAGTGGGGCAACTACTCGTGAGTCAGGCACTGTGCCTGCACGAAGATTTGAAGAAGTGGAACGGCAGTCAGCTGGCAAGTACAACCTGAGAACAACACGCAGGGCCCTCGTCGTCGAGGATGAGGTGAGCTTCCTGTGAGTAAAAAACTGATGGAAGTGGGACCCTTGCAATGAGAGAAAGGACAATGATATACAACGTAGCGTACGGGTTGAAGTGAGTGGCGACTAAGATTTGGCCAAGATAGTTTTGTGCGCATTTCTGCTGCAGTTGTGGGAGAAAGTCCCAGTGCTGGGAATGAGTCAAGGCTAAACTCAAACTGGCCACATAGGGGCACCGACACAACAATTTTTGTTTGATGTTTTTTTGCTCCAATATGTAGCTGGGGGCCTGTTAGTCATAACATGGCACATCAATTGCTCCAGCACGATGGATGATT
The DNA here is from genome assembly GCA_013339685.2 of Hyalomma asiaticum. Lineage (NCBI taxonomy): Eukaryota > Metazoa > Arthropoda > Arachnida > Ixodida > Ixodidae > Hyalomma > Hyalomma asiaticum. The sequence continues at coordinate 13,949,766 of CM023483.1, read as the reverse complement.
ATTTACAGCCTCTTTATTGTTACCTAGTTGCAGTTTCAGTTTGGGAAATCTCTGAAAACGATAAGTGGCTGGGTGCAATTAGCACTGCTTACCATTTGCAGCGGAGTGAACAAATTCGAGCACATGAGTACACAGAACTGTGACGCACTTCTGCACGGCCTGCAACACATTGTATTATTTTGCTAGTCGCGTGCCCTTCCCTTTGTCGTCATCATCGTTGCTATCATTGGTGTCTGGTTGCAATGCTTTTTCTGAAGCCTGGTGTCGTTGCTAGCCTACTAACACAAATACAGAAAAGTGGTAATTGTGGCTATGACATCACCGTAATTAGATGCACTGCTCGGAGCTTGGCTGCCATGTTGCCATGGCGAGGTGGGGTGCCCTTGGGTCACCTTTGGTATTGTCAGTGTCACAAGGTGCCGTGTATAGTGCTCAATTACACACGCAAACTTCAATATTCATTCAAATTACCTTCCAAGCTATATTCGCTGCTGAGATTTGATAGATGGCATGTACATGTCTATGAAGATTGATCCTGCAGTCTATCTAAGCAGCGAAATTTTGATGTCAGTGCCCCTTTAACTCTTTTGCTATGGCAGAAAAATGCCTGATTTCTAGTGCTTCCACAAAAGAATTTTTTCGTCTTGAATAACTTCACATGTTTAGCATTGCTATACATGAAATCATAGCTTGTTAATCTGGCTTTTTATATTTAAGAGGGTGTTGCTGTAAGAATTGCTATTGTTTCACATCCTTTTGTTAAATAAACAAATAGTTTAGAAAATGTAAGGCACAACAAAAGTGGGCGAATGTAGTAGGGCATAAAACTATTTCCAGTATTCTGAAATATACAAACTGTTCTTAGTTCCCTTTGCTATCAATCCAGTGCATACGGCAATCTTGTATGCCATGCTTTGCATTTTTTATGTCCTATAGACCCAGCAGCATTATGGTTGCCATTCAGCATAGCGTCAGTGCGAACGCAGGAAGCAGTGACAAACTTTGCAGGTGGAGCAGAAAACATTTGTTTATATTGTGCCATTGCAGTTTCATGGCAGCTCTTTCAGTTTCCTGTTTTCTTTATTTCTTATTTCTTTTTGGTTGTAGTCAAAACGGTTCAAGGAATGGAAAGGGGACGTGTCCTTATGCAGCTTCAGCTTATTCAAATATTTACTGAATTTATTAGTCTCAGAATGCCATTTGGTTGAAACAGGTGCTTCTAAAAAGCTCTGAGAATGTTTCGGTTGTCTTTTCGGTGCTTCTCAAAGCAGTCGCTTATGCGTCCTATGTCCACGGCATGAAAATTAGTCCTCATCAGTACCACGTACTCTCTGAAGATCTTGTGTGTGCCAATTACTTAATTTGATTTACCCATGCCTAATAGTTGAGGGTCATTTAAGTTCACAAAAGTTGGAGTGCTTATTGCAGTCTGAGGCACATGAGCTGTTGCGTCTTTGTCAAAATGATAATCTGACCATTGTGCACCGTCACTGGAGTCACCACCATGGCCGAGGCTGCAAAAATAGCGAGCCAAAATGGCCGACTCGCAGGCTACAGGAGTCTGCTTTGCAGTGCGTGGCACCGTCAGAGCCACCAACCTCATGGACACTGCTTTCAGCTCCAGTTTCTCTTGCGGCAGCACGGCGGCACACAAAATGTAAACAAAGAAAACTGAAACTGAAACAGGGGTATTCAAAGAGTAAACCAAATGGCTATGGTGTCCTATAAGGCACTGGGATTAATTTTTTTGAGCCTCTTGAAGTTCTCGGAACTCCGCATCCGGTGGCCTATGGCTCTGCAGCTAAAGAGCTAAAGGGCAACTCCGACGCTTTTTCCGCGATATTTTGATATCACTGTTTTCCAATAGTACTGAGAGCCCTGAAGCAGCCAGGGTCATTCAATTTGCTCAGAAACTCACCAATAATTTTAAATAACCGAATGAATGATGTGTTCAAACCAGAAGCTGATATGGGTAGACGCTTCATGCAGCATATATGATGACATCACAGCCTCCCTCCCATCAGAAATATGGAGCTGGTGCCACAAAAATGAAAGCGATGATGTGATCCAATGATTTATTGAGCTCTTCTGAACTTGAAAGAAATGATTTGAACGCTGAAGTATCGCCATTTGCCTTCAGACGACCCGCCTGCTCGGATAGGCAGTGTTGCAGGTAATGATGTCAAAAACACGGGGTGGCTTGCACAGGAATCCGCTAAAAAATTTTAAAATCTATTTTCAGGTAAACTAAATGACTTGCAACCACCTGGCTTGGCATAAATTATTGCAGCACCGAGGAGAACATATACAGTAGAACCCCGCTGATACGTTTTTCATGGGACTGTAGAAAATAAACGTAAGAGCCAGGAAACGTAAGAGCCGAGAAACGGGAAAAATGAGAGAAGTGGTGATCGGCACACAATTTTATTTCAGAGCTAGCGCTTTCAGTGCACGAATCGCACACTCAGCTGTGATTTCTTCGACAGAGAAAACCTCGGAGGTGACAACAGCATCATCGATGGAAACGTAATCACTGTACGCGATTCCGTCACAGACAGTTTGCACAGCTGTGCCATAATTTTGCTGGCAGAAGCCGGAAACGTAATGGGCATCGCCCATAGCGCAGCTAATACAGTCAAGCCAAGTCAAGCTACGTGAAAAGTCAATATTGCCGTTGGCAGTGGCCGCTTGGAGTGTCAATTCGCAACGTAACATACGGGAATGTTCCCACACTGCGACGTAAGAGCGGGGTCCCTAATGCATTGAATCCTATGGGAGCTGTGCCGGGACTGGCCCAAAACAACGTAATAGCCAGGAAAACGCAGCAGCCGGGAACGTAACAGCGGGGTTCTACTGTACTGAAAGTTTGATTGAGATCAGTGGACAATGAAAAATCTCCGGAGTTGCCCTTTAAAAAATGACTTTGTTTTATAGGCATGGGTTTTGCAGACCGCCCAAAAATCACTTCACAGATCCCTGGGGTACGCGAACCTCCCTTTGAGAATTGCTTGTTAAGAGAATGACAGACTGATTGAATTGGTTTTCATTTATTTTTGTCACACTACAGAGGATGGAGACTTGCAGAAGACAGAAACTACATGCTCGCACTATGACTAACAATCAAATGCTATTGCTTTATGGAAAACTCGTTCTGTTTTTGTGTGACTAATGCAATGCTTTTGTTGTTAAGCTTATCCATAATGACAAAAGGTAAAATAGTGCCAATTTGTATGGATGTTCGAAGAGTGATGTTTCTGAGCCCAGTCAAGTAGTAGCTTCAAAGAATATCTACTGAAGGAAAGTAAAACTTTTCGTAGCTTATGGTGAGAAACAAAACTGTTTGAATAATTTGGTACTTGTAACACCATATTTGACATGGCAGAATTATATATGCTGAATGATCACATTGAAATCAAAGGATAAAATGAAGATTGGTACATCACAGATGCGTCTAAAGTGAAGTGCAGTGTTCGTTGAGGTAAGGCAAGAGCATCATGCATCACTTTTCAGGAATGCAAACATGTCGAGATTGGTGAAGTAAGCATTTACTATCAGCTTGGCTAGCGTCAGGGAGCTCTAGAAATGTCTAGAACAGCATTTAATGGTTTTAATTCTTTTATAGCATTATTCTTGAATGTGTGGATTGTTTGGTTCATATGTTGTGTGTACATTCCCTCTCGGTACTCCTCGGCCCTTTTGCCACTTTTCTTTACAAACACTTTAAGTGGACAGCAAAAAGAAGTATCACAGTTGAAGGCCCGCTGTTGAAGAATTATGTTTATTATTGCGGAGTGTAGATTATGAAGAAGCGGCTACTTGTCAAGTTTTAATGAAATGTTACTTGAGAAGGGAAAATTGCGGAGTGTGAATCATCGATTATCATTTGGTATTCAAAACTATTCATGTAGTGTACCCATTGTTATGTCTTTTTCATTTAGTGAATGTGCATGGAAAAAGAAAAATGTTGTGTAATGCAGGCTAACGATGAGGACTCTGATTATGAGGGGGATGGCTATTCAGACTGTGAAAGCGGCTATGATGGCAAGTATGCCTCAAGCTTTGAGTCAGACTCCCACCTTCCACGTGGCCAGTCTGCTGGAAGTGAGCTCACAGGCAAGTATCAGAATATAAGGTCATAACATGGCCGTAATGAACCCTTGCTGCCTTTAGGACTATACCATTGCATTGTTTCAAGGTGCATGGCTCATGCTTTAGTGCATTGTTTACTGTACATCAGGCACTAGTGACTGCTGCACTGCTAGTTGGCTGGTGCTGTGTTAATGAACTGAGTTTACAGTTGAGTTTATGAGAATAAAATGGTCTGCTGCAAAGGGCTGATCGATGGCCGTTACAGGCAAGCATGGTGGAACAAACTAGGAAGTGCCCAAGCTTTGCCAAGCTGCCAATCCACTGCTTGATGGAATGCATAGCCTTATGTAATGCTGCGATAACGGCCGTGTCACTTTACAGGCTAAGGTATTTGTAAGTTTGGATGTGGGTTCCATTCCAAATCACAATGGCCACGTTTTTATGGCGCCAAAAAGTGATAATTCATGTACTTATATGTATTTAGTAGCACGCTATGTATGTATATGGTAGCTTGGGTGGTCAGGATTAATCTGGAGTCTTGCACTATGGCATGCCTCATAATCATATTGTGGTTCTGACTCTTAAAATTGAATTCTTTCTTCTTTCACTGATGCAACAGCCTCAGGTTTTCAATGTCATTGTTAAGTATAAAAATTTTGCCTGACCAACTTTGTAGGTCCTCGCATAGCAACAACAGCTGAAGGACAGCCTGCAGCCCCAAACAGTGATCCTCTGGCCAGTGGTGTTCCTAAGGAGCTGCACGTAGCTGTTGAGATGTTGACCTCATTGCCTTGCCAGTCTAGTGACCAGCCTATGGATGTAGGTGAAGGCTCCAGTGGCACAGTCCAGTCTTCTGAAGCCACGCTAGAGAAACAACCACAGGCAAGGATAGGAGACAGTTTCCATCCTTCTTGTATAACTTTATGCTACCATTAGTGCCTGAAAATTTGTGAAACCTATGGAAAGTAGAGGTGTACAAAATATTCGAAATTTTGAATAATTTTCGAATAGCATTTGCTGCTTGATTTGATTCGCACTTAATTTTTGCTATTCGAACTATTTGAAGTTGGTAACCAAGGGGAAAAATACGCCATTTTGTGACAAGTGGCCCATTCCCGCATGTAATGCGCTTCGCCGCATAACGCTAGCGTACTGCGACGAAGCCAACGCTTGTGTACTGTGGCGAAGTGAATACTCGTGTACGGCGGCGAAGCTAACACTCGTTTACTCTGGCGAAGCTGACACCCGTGTACTACTGCAAAGTGAGCACTTGTGTTTTGCGGCGAAGTTATCACTCGCGTACAGCAGCGAAGCTAACACTTGTGTACTGCGGCAAAGTTAATGCTTGTGTACTGCAGCGAAGTCCACTTGCGCAGTGCAGTGCGGAAGTTAACACTTGTGTACTGCAATGAACACTTCTGCGGTACTGATGTTGTAACTTCTGTACTGTGGTTAGCACTTCTGTACCAATGTACAGAAGTTACTGCAGTGTGCAACTATTTTGCCCCATGCTTAGGGGCACACTTCTCTGTGATTTGACGTGACATTATTAAAAAAAAAAGTTCAAAAGAATATTTGATCCGATTTGCACTCGACCATTATTATTCGAATTCGCTTCACGCTCGAAATTTTGCTATTTGCACAGCTCTAATGGAAAGCTTAATGTCCTGAACAGGAATTTCTATCGAAGGTGCCATATTACAGAAACTCCTAGCGAGTCACAGAACAAATTAAGCAAGAAATAAAAATAAAAGCTGTTTATTATGCCGTAAGCAATTCATTGCATGCCTTTAAGAAAGCCGTAGACTAACCGCAATAGAAGTATAAACTAAGGTAAATATGATGTTTTTCACTCCTGCGCGAATTTTCTGACCATGCAAGCTATACAGTAATACCCTGTGTTACAATATAGGTTCGGGGAGCAGGCTTAAAGAGGCAAGTCAGAGACACCTCCGAGAACTCCAAGGAAGGGGCACAAACTGGCACAGCACGCAAAGATATACTTGCCCACAAAGCAAGAAGCAAGCGCAAGCATACAGAAAGCACTACAATCACAATATGTATGTACACAATATGTACAGTGCCTACATAAAGTTTAGTCAGGCACAAGCTGGGGGTTCACATGTTCCAGTGCATTGACTGTGTTCACAGTGCGTCTGTTGGAAACTCTTCAGAATGGTGAGGCAGGCACCAGAAGGGTGGTCAACGAAGAGAAGTTGAAGACTCCCAGACGTCTGCTGGGTGTCCGGAGCAGGAGACGTGTCATTCTCAAGGTCCCTTGGGTGTTGGCACTAGAATGGGTCCCTCCGACAAATGTTAGCTTCTGCGCTCGACCAGGCCGGCATGTCTTCTCCGCTCCAGTGTTTTCCTTCCTCTGTCTAAGCAGACATGGCTCGTTCCTTTTCCTTTTTTTTTTCACACACCACATGGGCACGTGCAAAACTACGCTCAAGGAGCTGCAACATGCTGCCACACCAACGCGCTTGCCACTCCAATACGACGCTTCATCGTGGTCATTTCGGTGTTGTGGGGCTGAGGCACTTCATCACACTCTGTTAACTTGAAGTTGTAGAAAGCACAAAAAATTTTGAAATAAGCGGAGTTTCAGCATAGCCAAATACACGAAAATATAAGCACAACCACCATGTGAAGCCAGCGTGACGCCTTTTCAATATTGTGCCAGTGGCTGCCGACTTCCTCGCATAAACTCAATGTACTAAGAAAAGTACTTTTAGATCACTTTTGCGATATTATGTGCGACCCAGCGAATGACCAAGCGTGCACAAAGATGTTTGTTGACACTATGTTCAAAACCGCGTTAATGCTCAAAATATCGCAAACTTGCTTGTTTCTTTGGAGTTTCTTCAGCGAGAATAGCTTCCGCTGAGTGCCATTGTGACCTCCGACAACGTCCGAAAATTAACTGCACCGGATATGGCATTGGTTAACAGACGGACAATACAGCAATGGCCGCCGGTCCACCGACATCACCTCTGATGCGACTGACTGGGCACCGCCATATTGTATTTCCTGGAGTGTCTCATGTGCTGTCCAAAGCGTGATGCCCATGACGTGTTTCTGGCTTCCAAAATCGTTGAGGCCTTAAGATTTGTATCTCTCAAAAGCTCCAAGCTGCGTGTTGCAAGCAAAGGCCATGGGAAAACGCTCGCCACCGCCAGCACAGCCACACACAACAGTGGCCTCCAAGCACCAGGCTGTGTGCAGCTGACATGTTTACAAGTTGTGGCATGCAAGCCTATGGCACGCAGGCATGCACCTAACATTGCTGCATTGATAGGAAGTCACAGTGGTGGGCATGCAGCATCACCACGATGCATTTTCTAACGCTACTCTTTCTCACGCTCTTTGCGTGCATCAGCAGTCATAGCGACGCTCCACCCGTGTTATCAATGGGATCATCTGGCTGACAACTGTAGATGAGGGTGAAGTAGAATCAAGCTATAGGCACTGGGGCAAAATTGCAAGCCTAGGCCAGTATTTCATAAAAATGCGTTATGTTATTTATTTTATTTATTTAGACTTACTGCTATCACCATTCGGTGATTTTAGCAGGGTGGTACATAAAGTTGGTGTTCAAACAAATGGCAATACATGTGGCGTACAAACAGAATGAAATACAATACAATACAACAGCATACAAACAAAAATGCAAAGCAATGCAATACAAAGCAATGTCATATAAACAAGATGCAATACAATTCAACTGCTAAGTGTAGCTTCTAATTCTGATGAAAACAATGCCAATGATGGTGCTGAAACAGTTGCATTAGTTAGTTTATTCCACTGGACTATGGTGCGAGGAAAAAATGAATATTTGAAGCAATTGTTGCGAGTGGAAAATGGGGTTATGGTGTAGCCATGCCTCTGCCTAGTTGAGTAGCCAGAAGAAAAAGAAAAAATATCGGCTATATTGACTTTATATTGGCCTTTAATTAGATGATACAAAAATTTAAGCCTTCAGTTACGGTATCTTAGTGATAAGGGCGAAAGTTGCGCTCTCTTTAAAAGGTCTGTAACAGAAGTTCTTGAAAAATTATTGTAAACAAAACATACTGCTCTTTTCTGTACTTTTTCTAGTTTGTTAATGTTAGTCTTGGTAAAAGGGTCCCATATGATCGCGGCGTAATCTAATATTGGTAGGACAACTGATTTGTACGCTAAAAGGCGGACAGACGGAGTGGAAAGCTTGAGAGCACGACGAAGAAAAAACAGTTTGTAGGTTGCATTTGTTGTTATGTGCGTAATGTGTTCCAGCACAGGTCATTCGATATGTAAAGACCCAAGTACTTATAATTAGTGACCTCAGACAGAAAAATATTGTTAGCATTGTACCTGAAATGTATAGGATTTTTCTTGTGAGTGATACGCATAAAGGCCGTTTTGTCAAAGTTGATGACCATTTGCCATTCCTCACACCAGGAGGCTACTTTCTGAAATGCCTGATTTAACAGCAGTTGATCGGATGTGTTATCAACCTCGGTGTATAAAACACAGTCATCCGCGTAAAGTTTCACTTTAACAGGAACTTGTTCCACAATATCATTAATAAACAAAATAAATAGTAGAGGCCCAAGAACCGAGCCCTGGGGAACACCAGAATCGACCTTGACATATTTAGAGCAGCGATCGTGAAAAGAAACAAACTGTTGTCTTTTAGTTAAGTAACAAGAAAGCCAATCCATTAACTTTTTGTTTTTAAGTAATTTCTCTAGTTTAAATAGCAACTTTTTGTGCGAAACCTTATCGAAGGCCTTGGCGAAGTCCATAAAAATTGCATCGATTTGCTTGCCTTGGTTAATAGATTTCGCAAAATCATGCACGGTTTCAACGAGCTGAGTGCAGGTTGAGAAGCCCTTTCTGAATCCGTGCTGATGCTTAGTTAGAAAATTGTGTTTGTTGAGAAAATCTAAGATATGATTGTGTATTATATGTTCTAATATTTTGCACGGGGTTGAAGTTAATGAAATTGGTCGATAGTTCCCAACCTGGTTCTTGTTTCCTTTTTTATGTATTGGTTTAATTCTGGCAGTTACCCAATCATGCGGTAGTTCACCATCGCGTAATGATTTACAGAATAGTACATATAAATACTTTGATACCCATTCTGCATACCTTTTGAAAAAAACGTTGGGTATGCAATCAGGGCCAGGTGATTTTTTCGTGTCTAGTTTCAATAACATATTTAAAATACCACTCTCTGAGATAACAACATCAGGCATGGAAGGTAAGGAGACATTAAAAATTGGCAAGGTACCATTGTCTTCGGTGTAAACAGATCTGAAGTGTTCATTGAAAAGGATCGCGATTAATTCTGGATCACTAATCTCTCTGCCATGGTCGTCAAATATTTCACATTCGTTTGACTTAGGAGAAATCGTTATGCTTTATTCTATGCTAGCATTATGATGCTAGTCTATCAGCCACTGTTCACGGCTGGCTGATAGTAAGAATTATGTAGCAGGAATTATGTGCAGAGCAGTGTTGAGCAGCATTTCTCAGTTCACGTGCTTTCACAAGGGGCAGGAGTGCGTCTTTTAGAAAATCAGTTCTAACCTTGCTTATCAATAATGTGGGAGTGCTCACACATGCACGAAATTTGCTGATACCATGCTGTAGACCTCTACCTTCTCTCTTTCACTGTCTTGACAAGCAAAGCTTCATTGTGAGTTGGGCAAATTGTGATGCTAACATGGTTGGTTACATGTTCAGCACCACACAAAGGACAGAGAAAGGGCTCGTGCTTGCTTTACCTGTCCTTCATCTGTGCTGTGCTGCACCTGTAACCAACCGTCTCAGCAAAAAATAATAGAGTAGAACCTCGTTATAACAAACACATATATAACGAAATATTGGATATAACGAAGCAATTGCAATTCCCCTTGAAATTCTCATAGATGAAATAGATATTGGCTATAACGAACTAATGGTTATAACAAAGTAATTACGGCTCCCCTTCAACTTCATTATAACGAGGTTTTACTGTAGAGTAGTCTGCTCAAACAGAACCTGGCATCCGCACACTCTGTAGTGACCTCGTGTGACCTTACGGACAGCTTCTCGCTTAATTAAAACATGTCAGGGTGTTGACCGTTGGACATTCTTATTTGTTATTGTCACTGCTTTATTTAATGCAGGATTTGTCAGCTGCTGTTGCTGAAAGCCTTGGGGCTGTCTGTGAGGAAATGGTCATAGAGTCCACAGATGCGTGCGTAACTGAACGTTCTGAAGTCCAGGAGGTATGCTACTTTTCATCAGATCAAGTCACACATACATGCTATTTTGATAACTTTGGGGTAACAAAACAGAGTCAGCATCCTTCAAATTTCAGTTCTTTGTTTGAAGCCTGCAGAAGTTGAATGCATGAAAACTGTTGCCTGGTGCATTGCCTCCCAGCATGACATTGAACCTTTAATGGCATCCTGTAGCATAAATAAAAAATTTTGGAGCTTAGTCTCTGTATCTTTTCATGTGCTGCTTAATATCCCTGTTTGGTGTGTTGTTATTTGCTGTGTTTATATGTTTCATTCTTTCTTATTGTTATTCTTAAGCTGCCTTACAGCATATTTTTATGTAATATATATAGTTATATGAATGATGGGGGCTTGTCCTGTGTGTGCACACAGGACACAGCACTCACCCAAGTTTTTGTTGGCACTGTTTACTATGAATGCCACTTGTGCAGTTTTTCACTGCTGTTACTCATCCAGTGCCAGATATAATAGGTAACAGTTGAGGTGATGCCTCCCCCTACTCCTCAATTCCTGCCGTGGGCATCCTCTGTCAGGTTGCCTGTTCAGCAGATCCCCTAACCCCAATCTCTGTGCTGCCCGTGGGCCTGATGGAGCTGCTCTTCTCTGCCTGGTTTTATAATTCAGCATTTATTATGCAATGCCATTGTACACGAAAGAACAGTACAAAAAAATGCTGTTTCCCCTGTCCATCAAGCATATATTTATGTCTGCATGACTCTCGCATTTTCTCCTCTTGTTATAGCTCTGTATTAACCCAGCGGAGGTTCTTTCAATGGTTTCTGCTGTTTTTTAACACTGTCACGTGTTGCAGTTTCATATGCTGCTATGCGGAGACATGCGCCATGACTGCTGGTTGCCGTGGGAAGCACGCGCATGGCTTCAATCAATAGTGATGATAGCAGCAGGGGTCATTCATGAATTGGTACACAGACCCAATCCTACTCCAGAAAAAAAAAAAATTGTGGACGGACACGTGGCTGGTCAAGGACATAAATATATTACACTGTTTCATTATTTTTATTTTAGTGATGAAGGCATGTAGGCTTGCTTCCTGCTTATTAAAGGAAAGATCACCAGCGGTGTAACAGCCTAATGAGAGAAGTCCAAGTAGAACCTCCTTTAGGAGTTGTCTATGCGATGTATAGGTGCTTGTTGCTAACTGCTTGCTGTTTTGTTATCATTGCACACTCTGTTGAGGTCAGTAGTATTGTTTCTGACAGCAGCGACTTACAGCAGGTGAATTCAACAAATGGCTATGCATCTCAAGTGCACTGTACGAGAAATAGTGATGATGGATTAGAAAAGTGTGTCAAAAGTAAATCTTACACAGGTGGAATTTATATACACATGGACAATATTCCCACCATATGTGTGGTTGCATATGTTCTTTCTTTCTTTTACAGCAAAAGTATGCATTGTGTTTCCCTCTCCATCAATGCATTTGTTGTTTTTTACATAAGACATTAATTACATTGTTTGGCATTCTTGTTGTGCTACGTGATCTGAGCAGTGTATTGGGTGCCCTGGCCCTTCAGGCAGAGTATGCCGGCCTTTCGTTCATACAAATAAGAACTTGCCTGATTAAAGGAATATACTATCTATCTGCAGTACTCTCACTAATTCAAACTCAGAATGTTGTTTTAATTATCAGAAGTTTGAATTGTCAGATGCAAGCAAAATTATGGCTCTGTACAACATACCAAGAAAAGCAGAGCCACTTACCACGTGCATTGTTGCCACCTCGGTGTTATTTTTTTTTTCTCTCCTAGTTGTTCTGAACACACTAAGAAGTGCTGGCTAGTGTTTGGTTTTATTTCACTCTGTTAAAAAATATATAAGCATGAATGTCCACCTAGAAGGAACCAAAGCAGCCATATACTTCTGGTAAGGATAAGCAAAAAGTATGAATTAGCAGAATGAATTAAGCAGCTTTTAAATGCATTGGAAACATAACAGGCCAACCAAAAGTTTGAAATTTGTTTGAATTACCAGGATTTGTAGTATCGAGAGTCCACTGTATTTATATGTTTAAAAGGGCCTTGGTCTGATGCAGTTCACATACAGACAACATGGGCCTAGGAAAGTAACTACGAAGTGTGCGTTGTATGCAGGAAGGAGGCCAGGTGGTGGAAAAGTTTTACAGGAACGTGGAGCAGGTTCGACTCGACCGGCCCAAGAGGCCAGGCCGTTTCTCATGTGACCTGTGTGGCAAGGGCTTCAACCAGACGCTGTACCTGTTTCGCCACATTCGCAAGCACACTGGCGAGTTCACCTGCCACCGGTGCAGTAGGGTAAAGTCATGCGCCTCTGTTGTTAAGGGGGCTCTGACTCAAAAATTTTCATTTAACGTTTCTTTCTGCTGTGATGTGTAACTGGAATATGTCTGCTAGTCCCACCACAGCACATCAATTGCTCCAGTGCAGAACAGATAATTATTTACCGCCTGTTTATTTCTGACTAGTCTCAGTTTGGTTTGGGAGAGCTCCAAGAACAACAAGCTGCTGGGTATAACTGGCACTGTTTGCAGAGAGGAGCTAGAATTTGGCCACGTGAGCACACAGAACTGTGATGCACGTCTGCATGGCCTGTAACATGTGCTTGTATTCTTTCACCTGTCGCACGTCCTTCGCATTGTCGTCGTAGCTATCATCGTTGTCCGGTGGCAACAATTTTCTTGAGGCCTGGTATTGCCGAGAGTCGACTAACACAGGTGTGGCAAAAGGGCATTGGTGGCTATAACATCATCAATGCTAGCTGCACTGCTTGGAGCTCAGCTGCCGTGGTGACGTTGCGGAATTTGGGGGTCCTCTTCGGTCACCTTTGGTATTGTCAATGTTGTAAGGTGTAGCATGTAGCTCTTGGTTGCTCATGCAAACTTCAATAGTCCCTTAATTTACCTTCAGAGCTGTACTTCCTGCCGAGATTTCATAGAGGATATATGCATGTTCATGAAAATATATTTTGCAGGCAATGTCAGCTGCAAAATTTTAGTGTCAGTAGCTGTTGCAGTGATTGTTGTTCAGATGACAGACAAACAAATGAATGAAAGGGACTACGAAACTCACAAATACACAACAAAAATCTTATTTCTGGAATGAATCTTCAAGCTTGTAACCTCCTTATTTAGTATATGCAAATATTTAGCAGCTCTAGTTTTTCACGATTTTTATAAAAAGGAATGTGAGGGCAAACAAATAAAAAAGGACTCCCATTCGCCCTTAGGGTGTAACCGTTTCTCTAAACATAAATGCTTTAGATTCATCTTTTCAGGAGAGCATCTCTTCATTTAAATGCTGTATCAATAATAAAATTTGAGTCACCTTCGATCTAAAGCTTTGCGGTGTATCAAGTGTTTGGTGTTAAGTATAAGAGGACCATAACTCACAGTAGCACTATTAAAGTTGATGTTGTTTCACTATGCTCAGAGAGGCACAGATTTGTGCTTCATTCAACTGCACAAACCAAGACTTGATTGTAGTACTAAAACATTGTTTCGTCCTTGTGCTCTAGGTGTTTGCACGCAAAGAGAACCTGCTGAACCACGCCTGTTCTGGGCGATCTACAGAGCGGTCACAGTTGCCATGCACCGTCTGTGGCAAGACTTTTGGCACGGACCGACTTCTGCGCCGGCACATGGCAAAGCACACAGGGCAACACATGTGCTCCGACTGCGGCAAGAGCTACACTACACGGGTGCGTGTAGTGCAGTGAGATTGCATGGGAGGGCATGCTAGTCTCTTATCTAGTCATCTCATATATGTAATGCATACTGTGGAATAAATGCAATTTTATGTCGTTGGTGTTAGTCAGCTAATGCCATTTTTGCCACTTTAAAGGGCCCCTAAACCACCCCCGACATTTTTTTGAACATTTCAAGTTAACACGCGCATCAAGTTGAAAATGCCGTCACGATGAACGATGTGAAATGCGGCAGCGCTACGCGCCGTGGCCGCGCCACAGACTCGAAAAACAATTCCGTGCGCTTCTCCGGCCAGTTCCGGCATACCAAAGTTAGCCGTGACGACATTGTGGTTTTTGTTGTCGTCAAAAGAGTACGAGCTCCGCTTATTGGTCGAAGGAGAACAACGACTTCCGGTTAGTCTGCTTGCAAATGCACCCGCTCCCTGCCTGTTTGTTTTCCTCGTCGTCTGTCGTTCGTGTGGTGTTCGCGTGTGAATTCGCAAATGCGCTACGCTACGCAAGTGCAAGTGAGGTACAGCCGACTAGAAACTGCAGCAACTGTCAGAACATGACGGATAGCACTAACAGAGAGCGTTGGCACAGCACCATCAAAACACTTGCGCGAACGCGGGAGCCCGCCGGAGGCGCGTCAACCGGATGCGCGTCATCGGCGATGTATGTCACGTGACATTCGGAGGAGCACTCGGCGAGGGGGTGGCACCGGCCAGCGGCCGGCGGGCGCAGGAGAGAGCGAAACAGGCAAGCGCCGCGTTTTAATAACCAAACGCGTGTAACTCGGCTATTTCGGCACCGTTTCGAAAAATTCTTGCGGCTACGTGTTCGTTTCGGACACCGGCACAAAAGCAACGCTACAACTAAATTTCGACCTCTTGGTGGTTTAGGGGCCCTTTAACAGAGCTGCTGGCCTGTTATGAAACTGAAAATCCCCTTGTGCAACATGTGTTCCACAGTGGTGACGATGCATTTGTCTAGAGGAGAAGGATTAGTTTTACCTTAAATGGGATAAAGCGACAGCACTGGCAAACATACTATGCACTGAGGTTTATATGCGCTTATACGGCTGTACTCTACTTGTTTTTCCTGCAAACTACAATGAAATGTTAGCCTGGGACAAACTGTTCAATGAATGGCAACACAGGGTGTTTCAGCTAAGTCGTGCCACCCTTTAAAAAAATCCACGTGCACATTGCAGGGATGGAACCAAATTTTTCTCATGTGTCATCTTGACCGCGTCAGACTATGTTTTAAAATGACCTCGGGTAATTAGTTAATATTAATTGATCAGCTAACACTTAAACAGTTGCCTTAAATACAATATGCCTTTTTGTAAATTATGTTAATTAGTGTGAAAATAACATATTTTGGGAATAATAAGTGCAGCTGTTTTAATTCTTCCGGGGCTTCTAAGAAAGCACATGAGTTGTGAAAAAGCACCATGTGACTAGCGCTTGGAAGCAGTGCCATTAGCACCTTAAAACATGCTAAAAACAAGCCATTGGTGATGCATGCAGACCACAGGCATGGATGCTGAAAGGGCGATAGTTGTGGCCACCCCTTATCAATTTCTCTTGTGACCTACTCAGCATGGTCTGTCTGCGTCCATCATTGATGTTTTGTTCTTAGCATGTTTGAAGGCGCAAATGCCACTGCACGCAAGCGCCTAGTCACCTGGTACTTTTCATATCTTGTGCACATTTTTAGATGCTCGAAATAGTTAACACCATTGTACTTATTAGTGTGGAAATATATTATTTAGGCACTAAATAACATCCTTTACTACTTCATCATTGAGCACACTACATTTAAAGCAACCATTTAAAAGTTCACTAATTATTTATATTAATTAATTACTTGAAGTAATTCAAAAGTTACTGAAGTGATTAAGCTGACAGTTCATAATATTAAGTTGGTCCCACCCCACAACACACACATGAAATTGTTTAAAGGGTGGTGCAAGTTAGCTGAAACACCTTGTATATTGTATTACAGAAGAAATCTCTGCAGAGCTATAGGGATGGTAGTTGCACAATTGCTTAATTGTAGCCTTTGAATAGAATCTGTACAAATGCTGCATACTGCTGGTACTACTTAGCATATGCCACACAAATTACAATATTTTCTTTTTAGAAATTTTTAGTCATGAATGTTCTTGGTGATTTGTCATTTTTGGCACCTAGTACTAACTGCAGAATTGCCTTTTCATTTTCAATATCAGAAATGCCTACTTTGTATTTGTATTCAGCTTGTTTCTTTAACACAAAAGGGTTTTATGCCAGGGTCCACCACAACCCCATACATCACTACCATAATGGATATGATGCAGTAGAATAACCATGTAAGAACAAGAAAGTAAAACACTCAGAAAAACTTCAGTTCGTGCACTGGGAAGTGAACTCACAGTACCCCACGCCATGACGAAAGGTGCCCATTGTGCTACCACTGCGCTAACGTTGCACATGCTCGATACTTTACGAACGCTCCTTCTTGTCTCGTCCAGCTCAGCACACACATGTCCAGGCACACACTGCCTGGAATGGTGCCGCCATCCAGGAGAGGCAAATTGAATCACTGCTGCTGTACTTTGTCATACCTGGATGGCGGCACCATTCCAGGTGCATTCCGAAGTCCACCTCTATGAATGCATGCAGAGCTGGGTGCATAGCCGCGTTCGCAGTGTTAAGGCACCAGTCACCCTTCTTCATGGGAGGCGTTTCCCCACCGACCGCTTTGAGCGTGATGGCAACAAGAACACTGCTGCGTTAGGCACCCAAGCAGGGTAATAATGTTGATGGGTCAATGTGGCGTGAGTAAATATGGTCGATACCTTTGTCATGCAGCATTTATGATCAAATGTGTCCAGTCATTATGTAAAATGCTTGAGTTACCACAAAAGTTTGGTCCTTGAAGTTATGGAGGTGATGCGTGAACGTGGGTTCATCCACGTCAAAAAGTGCCATACCAGCGAGATAGCGATAGCAATGGGAAAGTTCACCTTGATGATTCACCTTGATAATAAACATTCGACTGCTTATGCGAAGGCACATTCCACTTTCACATTATACCAATTCCATTGGCAGAGGGATCAGCCATATTTTTCTTTTTAAACTTTAGCATTTGCACATCTCTTAGCATAGCCTTTATAGCCAGGTTTCTAGCAACATGATGTGGCTGTCTCAAGCACATACCATTTGTTATGCTTGAAGTACTGATACCACGTAGCATGCCAATGCTGTAGACTTTATGTGATCACCAATATGTCCCACCTAGCTTTCATTTTTCTGTGTATTTAGAGGAACAGATGTGAATACAAAATCCTCTTTGTGCATTGGTATGTATATATGTAGTACCTATTATGATTAATACATTGCTGTGTGCTGTTTGACTTGTGCATGCATGCATCTGCTGTGTATGTCACCAGCTGAATCCTACGCTTAGAACGTTGTTATGTATGGTGATGCCTCTTGTGCAGGAGATCTTGGCAAACCATTCATGTCCACAGCAGCCCAAGGTGGAAATATACAGCTGCGGTGTTTGCAACAAGGCATTCACACGGCACGCCTACCTACTGAAACACCTGCCTGTGCACACAGGGCAGCACACATGTCCTGTGTGTGGCAAGTGGCTGCGCTCGCCTGAATCTCTCGCCAACCACATGCGCCTCTGCACCCAAGTACAGGAAATACAATTGCATGGGCAGGCAGCTTGCTCACACTGCCAAAAGGTATTGTGTGCACTTACTTTCTGTATTGCGAATTGACGAATTATAAGTACAAATTTGTGCACGCACAGAGTGTGTTGGCCACTAATGGGTTGACTGCTTGCTGTTGCATGGTAGTAGCTTAGGACTAGGACAACTTGTGCTGTTGTAAAAGCAGAACTGTGACTCTGGCTTATATTGTTGTGAGCATGGCATGTGGATAAGCCAACTGCCAGCGTACGAGGCACATTTAGGAAAGACAAATGTTGGGGGATGCTTGATAAGTATCCTATTGCATTTCTTTGTCCTATCCACACACATGATCATGGTCCTGGTCATGTTTTATAACGAAGTACCATATTTACACGTGTAATGAACACACTTCTTTTCCAGGAAAGTTAACGTGAAATTGAGGGGGAGGTTCATTACACAGGGTTTTAAAATAAATGTCAAAGAAAATATTTAAGAGTTGAATTTCATTCACAATGGGTGCATGACCTAGTTGTACAACTGTTGCTTGCTTTAAAATGGCAACCAATGCCGTTTATCCGCTGTCCGTGATTTCTGACTGTAGTCCGTGCATAGTTTTGGAATCAGTTTGGGGGACACACTGCACACCCTTCACTCTGGTGCCACTTGTCTATCAAGAAGTTCACTACTCACAACAGGAAACTTGACAGGTTATGGTCTGTGAAGTACACAGTGTTCTAGTTCCCTCGTATTGCAAAGATTGTCCTTTTGATTTTACTGATAGAGTGGTACATGCACAGGGTCGACACTGAAATGCCGTCTATCTGCACTGTTCCCCTGATTCATCACATGCTCGGTGACTTTGAGCTCAAAGCAGGCCATAGAGCCAGCGCACTGGCCCACCATAGCTCATGCAGGAAGTGTCCAACAAAGTTTGCAAAACAGCTGAAAACACAGCCACAGAATGGGCGTCAGCGTACTCACGGAGCACTACCATGGCACTGCAGTCTAGCGCTGCATGCACATTATCTTTGCATCTTTGCACTCAGCCACCACGACCTCTGAGGGCGCACACAATCTCAGAGGCCGTGCCGCTGGTGCCACCATGTCCTAGGCTCGCTTGGATGGGACGAGACTGTGCTGTAAGCATTGAGGTTTTGTTTTGCATTCAAAACATGGTGCCCTATTTGCCGCAGGAGTATATACCGAACCATAGAAATGTGCTTCCTTTAACACTCCATGCTGCATGCAGACACATGCAGTTTTACGAAGCTTGAGTGGGCATCACAGCTCTGTGGTTATGTGGCATTCCTTTGTATGCAGGTGTTCACCAATGCTGCTGAGTTTCGACGGCACCAATATGAACACACGCATGTGCACCAGTGCGAAGTGTGCGGGAGCCGCTTCCGAAACCCCACACTGCTTGTAGCGCACGTGTGCCAAGGGAAGCCAGCGGACTGCGAGGCCTGCGGTGAAGTCTTTGACTCCGTTGCTGCCCGTGATCAGCATCAGGCTGTTGTGCATGGAGAACCACAGTTCAAGGTCTCGGACTAGTTTTCATTTTTCTGTGCAAATTTTTGGAGCTTAAATGAACTCTAATAACCGTGGCTAGGCAACGCAAATCATTTTATTGGTACTTCATCTTTCCTGAACAGTAAATCATCAAGTGCTTTACTAGATACTACGTAATAACTGTAAGGACACCTTGTACATGCTGAGACAAGTCCTACTTATTATGGTGAGCTGTGCCTGTGTAACCTCTGAAGAGCTAAGCTTGTTATGCTACTGTAAGACGTCTTTTAAGGCTATGTGTGTTGCACTGTTTCGGCTTCTGCACACAGCTACAGATGCTTTATAATGTGGCAACAACCGCTACTAGTTTCAGTGTTGGCTTTATGTTTCAGTTTGCTGGCATTGTTGTCAAAAACACATTAGCTATGGCCGGTGGTGATTGTGCAATTATACTTATTTCTTTCAACATATAAAGTGTCGAAGGATGGTGATGGGGTTGTCAGCATGGCATACGGAAGTGTACGTTACAGATAAAATTTTATGTGTGCAAAAGCTTGTATCATTTGACCAAGTTGTTTCATTTCCTTGCTGCTTTTCAACCCAGTGTGAGACCTGCGGCAAGGCTTTCTTCAAGCAGGAGACATTGTCCAAGCACCCATGTGTCAATGTACTTGATGCCACTGGCACTGAGTCGGGATCACGCAAGCGGGACGCCAACCTAACTCCACTGGTGTGCGAGATCTGTGGCTCAACGTTCTCTTCGACAAGCAGTCTCAATGTTCACAAGTGAGGCTTGAAACCAGAGTGGCAGTGTTTTTGTGACTAGAACATGATGCAACTGCATTTTAGGGTGAGGAGTAAGTAAGCAGAAGGTGAAGATAATTGAGCTGGCAGAGCAGTAATTCTAGCTGTGTCCTTTGTAATCTAGACTTAACCTATGTGCCGTCTTGGGGTGTTAAATACCTTGATTTACCAATTTAATTTGATCTTGAAGTTACTGCATATAAATTAAATGTATGCCGATTAACCAGCCTAACTTATTTGGACTTCTTGGTACTTAAGCATAGTTTTCAATTAAAAACAACAGAAGTGAAACACTAAATGCAGACCGCAGGCATGGACACGCCAAAAGGGCAAAACATGGCCACCCCTTACCACTTTCTCTTGTGACCTATTCAGCATGCCCTGTCTGCGTCTGTCATCGATGGTTCATTCTTAGCATGTTTGACTGTGCAAGTGTCTGAGTAACTTAGCTCAGTGGTATGCAGCAAAATGGAGGGCCTCATGACACTATGATGAAAAATTAGCTTAGTTTATGATGCTATAACAGCTCACCAGCAAACCATCCTTCTAGTATGTCAGCAGGATATCAATGGTTTTTTAAGGTATCTTTTTATACTTTGGTGACTGTGGCATAATAGAGTTGTTTGGTATCCCCTACATTCAGTCTTTAGTATATTTAGAAGATAGTGTAGGCCAACTTTGGCAGAAAAGGTTTACATAGGTTTTACTAGGGCTGTGCAAATATTCGATTTTCAAATAATTTTCAGATAGCATTTGCTATGCGATTCGATTCGCACTTAACTTCTGCTATTCTAACAGTTCAAGTTTGTAGTCAAGGGGAAAAAATACGTCTCAGTGACCAGTGGCCCATTCACGCATGTAGTGTGCACTTTGCCCTATAACGCTTGTGTACTACCACGAAGCTAACACTTTCATACTGTGGCAAAGTTAGCACTCGCATATTGTGGCGAGGTTAACAGTTGTGTGCTGCAGTGAAGCCAACACTCGTGTACTGCGGCAAAGCAAACACTCGAGTATTGTGGCAAAGTTAACAGTCGTGTTAGCAGTGAAGCGAACACTTTCGTACAGCAGCAAAGTGAATGGTCGTGTGCTGCTGCGAAGCTAAGACTCATGTACAGTGACATAGCTAACACTTGCACATGACAGAGAGGCTAGACCATGTATATGTACAGTTCTGTGTTGGACAGTTCTTTAGGACTTGACTGTTCATTTTCTAGGGACTTCATTATGGGAGTACACTACTTGTACGATAAAGTTGTTAATTTTACCCATGTGTAGCAGCACATTTCTTTCTAATTCAATATGTTATTATTTAAAAAACAACCGAACATTATTAAAAAAATTCTGATTTGGTTCACAATCAAACATTAATATGCACTCAAAATTTTATTATTCACACAGCTCTGGTATTAGCAGATGCTGTGAAACTTCATGATAAAAGTTCATGATATAGTTCATGTATATAGATGCAGGAACTTCACGGAGGCACTACCAGTAGTCTCCTGGTATTTGTCTTTTCCAGGCTTATCAAGCCTCCTTTGTTGCCAAGAGAGGCATTATTTGGACATATTGTAGAACCATAATTGAATAATGCAGCCGTAGTTAGTTTCCTTGTGGTGCTTCTAAATATGAAGTTTGAGAAACCTCTCTTTATTACTCGGAATACCAGTACATATTCAGCATGTGCTTAAAGATTGGTATTTTCAAACTTATGCATGCCTTAGGAAGAATTGCCGTCAAATGTTACTGAAGTACTATTCAGCTTAAATTTTTCAACTGCGTTGTGTTCTCAAATGTGAATACAGTCACTGTCTTATTTTTTGAGTGCTCTAGGGCAGCAATTCTGAATGGTGGTCTGCAGACCTCAGGGACTCCATGAAGTCATTTTTGGCGCTCCACGAAACCAATGCCAATAAAAATGAGGCCAGTTATGGAGAGCAGATGGCCACAAAGCTTTTGTTCCCGTCTACAATGGCAATTGCATGCAAGCATGGTTTTTCCAGGGTTCGATGCTTGAAATGCAACTGCAGAAGCAGGTTGAATGTAGCTGCATATACTCAGCTCTTTGAGCATGACCACACCGTGTGTTGACTTGCTATCGAAATTGAGTCGATGTGGCACTTTTCTTTGACCATTATTTGCCAAGTAGCAACAAACATCAGCTGGATGCCACATGTGTCAATATATAACCCCCTCTTCCCATCCATAAGTGCAAGGGCTTCCCCATCACTTGTAGCAGTCAACTAGGAATTCCCAGCGCATTGATGGCTGGGAACCACTACTCTAGGCGATCGTGAAATTAAAAAAAAAAAGTAACACTGTTTTAACTTGATATAATGGGTACCCTTACAATAATACCATTGCACTGCAATATGTATGCCTCAAGTTAGGATTTTGTGTCCGCTTCTGTATGAGCTTCACAAGAAATGGCAGTTGTCTTTCCTTCCAGGACCCTTCATGGAGAGAAGCGGTTTCAGTGTGACTTTTGTGGCAAACGCTTCCATCGCAAGGATCTTTTGTTGGAGCACCATGCAGTACATGGCGATCCCACGTTCCCATGTCCAACATGCCAAAAGCTTTTTAAGACTAAGAAGTCTCTGGATGTGCACATGATGATCCACAGTGGTGTCAAGAGGTTCAAGTGTGGTGTCTGTGGCAAGGCAAGTACGATTCAGGGCTCAGATACCTTGTAGCAGACATAACTGCAGTGATCATTTGGAACTTGTTATAGAAGAGAAGCCTCAGTTCAATGAATGTTCATATAATGAATTTTTGTTTTAACAGAGTAAGTGAAGAGTAGCTATTGTCATTAAAACAGGGTTGTGGGCATTTGCTTGCAATGAGTTATCACAAATAACGAAGATATGTTTCTGTCAGATGGACTTTAATTACTATAACACAGTTTGACAGTGGTATTAGAGGGATGAAGGTCACTATGTCAAAATCTGAGCATATGGTGCTTGTAAGCACTTAAGGCAATGTCTTCATGCACTGCTTTCACCATGTCTTCATTCATTCTCCATCCAACTGCCATCCAATAATTAAATTTTCTTCTTTTAATAAGTATGTTGCAATCTATGCATGATGCTGTTGTGAGAGTAGCTGTAGGGGCTGGCTTTTCTTTGTAAATTGGTGTTGATGGATGTGTGTTTGTTGCTTATGAAAAGCAGGAGTTCTTCCAAAAGGGCAACCTTCAGAAGCACGAGGACACACACCTGAACGAGAGGCGGCACCGCTGTACTGTCTGCCAGAAGGTATTCGCCACACGAGAGTCCCTGGCCCGCCATGTGCTGGAACACTCCCAAGGAAAGAACTGCACTTGCGAAATTTGTGGGAAGGGCTTTGTCAAGGTACTGGCTGCTTGCTGTGCACTGAGTACTGTTATCCTCTACAATTTTTATGGGATCAGTCGTCTTGGATGAGAATGAGCAGTAGTTCTGTAGGTTCAATGTCTTCAAGATGATATGCTATACTAATTGGCACATTGTTAACACTGGCCTCTCTCTTCTTCTTTGTTTCCTGCTTGTCTTACATCCTTCTTTTCTGTTTTTAATAATATCCATTCGTCTACTCGTTATTTTATATACCTTCTTTTCCCTCCTCTTTACTGAATCTCTAGTGTGGACATGATTTTGTAAATTAAAGGAAAGCATGTGGTAACAAACATGGAGCACTGTGCAAATAAAAAATACAAAAGCCCTTGGGCTGTGGTCTTAATACTTAGTGTATCTCATTCAGAGTTCTCGCAGCAGGTACCAACATGTGATTTCCCATGAAAATCATGTCTTCCCCATTTATGCTATAGTTTCATGTTTACCCATGAGGTTTTCAGCAAACCATACAGAAGCATTGTACAGTTGCGATAAGTACCTATTCTTAAATGGTTTTACTTGAAATGGGTGGGGGGAGTCAAGTTGGTGACAGAGCTTTACTGGGGAAAGAAAAAAGGAAAATGCATTTCAATTGTGCAGTGTAGCCCGCTTGTTTACTCTCAGGAAAGAAAGGTATAACTTTTTCCGGCTGTGATTTTTATGGTGTTGAATTTATCATTTTGTGGTTTTTATTCTAGGCACTTTTATATATGCAGTTGCCAGGCTGTAACACACCGTTAGTATAAGTTAATGGCATTGAAAGCTGGGCAAGTTGGTATGAATTCATCTTTTTCAAACTGCATAGCAAGACAGAACACAAAGAGAGAAGATGGACAGACAGAAGGAAGTACTTTCCTTCATTTTTTTTTTTTGTGCCATCCTGCCACATAGCTTGAAAAAAATTACTCCATTGGTGAAAAGTCGCTAATGGTTGGTTTTAATTTCAAAATTTATTTGTGTTTTATGGTGCCTAAAGAAATTTATGATGTTGTAATTGTTCCTAGACATTTTCATTTCAAACTGTAGGTCACAAGTTGCTGGTTAGAATCTAAAAAGAGAAAAGAACTCTGCAGGTTTGTAAAAGGATAATAGATATCGAGGCAGTGCTTTGCATAGCAAAGTAAGTAACTTTGAACCATGCTGATGGCTTTCTGATGAGCTCATGGGCAAGTCTGGAGTTATCGTCGGTCAGAAGTGGCTTTCACAAAAGCAAACTCTTTCGTATTGGATGTCAGACGAGGTATCTCCATCTGTGACTCCCGCAACCATGAAGAAGTGATTGGATGTTAATGTATTCTGTTTTTTGTTATCACCAAATGCGATGTTCTTATTACCATGCTAGTCAAACTAGACCATGGACCATTTTCAGAACAAGATATCCTCAGGCCATGGCTCTATGCTTCACATGTCAGCAATGTGATGCTGGCATTGATATTGTATTTCTAAAATTGAGTTTAGTGACTGATTATAGGTGTGCACAGGGCAGTCACACATGTTCCACCCTAGTGTCATCTTCTTCCTTTTTCCCCTCTCTTCATCCCAAAAACCCTTTCCTTTAAAGTAGGGTAGCCGTCCTCTCTTGCCTTTCTGTCTCCACCTCCACAGTATGCCTTTAGCACTACCGACAAATGAAGGCATGTATAATTCTGTCTGTATAAAGGCGAGTCCCCATTAGCAACAAAAACACATGTTACATGCCAAGCGTGGCGAGCATCTGCGCAGTACATGCACATCAGCAAGTGTGCGCTTGCGTTTTGTGACACATGGCAACCAAGCGTGATTTGATGACCCGACTTGTCTTGTTCGATTCAAATGGTCTTGTGAAAACGTAAGCTCTGGTCAGTTGATCTTGTCTTTCATTGACCACATTTGTGTGTCTCTTGCGCTATGGTCAGTCATGCCCTGAGAAAGCTGCTTGCTGCTTAATGCTCGGTGTTTTGGTATGAGTATGCTCAGTGAAACCTGGGCATCTAAAATTTTATGACAGGCATGTCGCTTTGAGGCTATGCATTATAATCCTTCACTTGACAGATGGTAGGCACCACAACTGCATTGCTCGCTTCTGATTGGTGTTCATTTTATGTCTGCAACAAAAAATGGATCTTGATCCATTCGAGCAGCTGCGATGCACTCAATCCATTTGAGTGCTTTTCGTGAATCTTGCTACTCATGACAGCAACGCTCACCACGTGCATTTTTGCCACTAGTGGGGACCGGCCCTAAAGTGGAGGCGAGGCCTTGAACTTGGCTGACAGCCCTTGCCAAATTTTGACAGGGCATCATGTAACTGCCTCTATTACTGATAAGAGTCACTAATATATGCTAA
Organism: Hyalomma asiaticum; assembly: GCA_013339685.2. Lineage (NCBI taxonomy): Eukaryota > Metazoa > Arthropoda > Arachnida > Ixodida > Ixodidae > Hyalomma > Hyalomma asiaticum. The sequence goes on along the minus strand of CM023483.1, from coordinate 13,924,023 downwards.
AACTCCCAAAGGCAAGGTGGTCTTTAAGGATGCTAAAAACTTACTAAGGTTTAGCGAAGTTATTTCTATTTTGTCAGTGCTGGTAAACACGATGGCAAAGTTGCATTTAAAGGTCTTAAATCTCACAGCTGCTGTGCTTGTTTTCTAGGAGCACCAGCTACGCAGTCACAACCGCATTTTCCACTCAGACCAGAAGTACACGTGCTGCTACTGCGGCCTCAGCCTCAAGCTGCGCCACTCTCTCAAGCGGCACCTGCGCAAAAAGCATCCTGAAGAAGAGTCCCAGTGGTCCAACCCTGAGGCACTTAGTGCCATGCTAGCCCCGAAGGTAGGTAAAAAAAAACACTGTGGTCCATGTTGTTGTGCCTGTGTACACTTAGGAATTTGTATGTGGCATCCTGGCACAAGTTTTCCTTTCCATGCCAACCGCATCCATAGAAAACCACCAAGGATTCCTCAAAATATATGAATCCAACCCCCATGGGATGCTGGTATGGTACCCTATCTAGTTTTCTTTGTACTGCGCAGATGTTGCCATGTGTGTTACGTATTGTTACTATAGTAGGATACAACTTAAAAAAAAAAAAAAAAACACCAGTTGGAATCGAGGGGAGTAACACGTTCGTCGGTGTTACTCCACCAGGCAATCACAGAAGCAATCGAAATCGTCTCATGTGACCTTTTCAAAATGGCGCCATGTTTGTGCCTTCGGTATCTGCGGATTGTCTTTTGTTCTTGAGCCCTTCATCGGTACAGTAAAAGCTAGTTAATTTGGATTGCTGGGGACCGTAAGAAATGTTCGAATGAACCGAATGTCCAAATTATCAAATAGTCAAAATAAACACAATAAACGTGTGTAGCACGCTGTAGTCCATTCACATTGGGAGTACGGAGTTCTGAAAGCACATGGCACACATAAAAGTGCTGTTTCCGCAGCTGCTGCGGAACAAACTATAGTCACATTATTGATGCGATCACTGACAGCGTCTGCACAGTGCATGTGCGCTGAACGAAAATGAAACTACTTGCCCCAGCTGCTGCGGATGAATGCCTTGTCGATGACAACACGATCAGGATGGCGTTCATCCATTATCCATGTGATCCATGATGAGAGAAGGCGTTCTTTTTTCTTTTTAGAGCCTTCCCAGCGGCCCGAATGTTGCTGAATTATCCGATTTGCGGTCACATCTGTTCCAAATAACGAGCGCCCAGTCTCATAGGGTGATGCATATTTTTGACGGGACCAAAGAACAAGTCCAAATTATCAGAATTTCCGAATTAACGAGAGTTGAATTAAGGAGCTTTTACTGTGTAAGCCATGATGTGCTCGGGAAGAATAGACAAAAATGTGTGGAGTCTCAGCATTTCCATCTCCAAACAGCTGCGGTACAGTTTATTTCGTTTCTGAGCCCGTTTCATGCTTGAAACATCACTGAACTGAATCGAAAAACTAGGGTGGCAGCACTTGTGCTGTGCTGGGGTTTTGCATTGCAAGCGCTTGATTTCAGCTCAGTAAAGAATTGTCCTTTCCATGTTCCACTCTAATAAGTGAACAAAGACAAAAATTTATGCATCTATCCATTACTGTTGCCACCCTATCTGTATTTTGGTAACATGGAAAGTTCAAAGAAGGAACTGTCTGAAGCTTTTCGGAGGTACAGTGGCTGGTGGTTAGGAAGGGGGTGTGGGGTTGTGCTTCACTGCAGGCTTGAGTTGTGTCCGGCTATAGTATGTTTTCCGTCCTGAGCCCACAGGCATTCTGGACAGGGTAAGGAAAACCCACAGGCACTGTCGTTACCGTGATAATTAAATAAATAAGTACTTAGGCTTCTGAAAATTTGGATTTCAGATTTTTGATGCACTAGTGCTCATTGCTTCTGCTTATTATTAATAATTAACTTGCTTTACTTATTTTGGCAGGGGATATTTTAGTGCAGCTATGTTTACACAACCCAGCTGCTAGAGTAAACCATTCTTCTTGCACTTTCACAGAATAGAATCAAGAAACCAATAAAGCTTTATAAATATAAATAACACACTTAAAGCTGTACCAAGAATATTTTTTACTAAGCTCCTTCATGATGGTGGTGTAGTGCAACTTGCCATGAGATCAGTCTGTTAACTAGAGTTGCACACTAGACTTGGTATGTCATACTATAGTGCTTAGACGTAGAACACATGACAGATGACACAAGGGCAGTGCAGTTTGTGTCATTCTCGTGTCCTCTGCCAAGTGCTTTCCACATAAAATGTTTTGGTATTTTGTTCAAGCGAGGAAAGTGAAGCATTCGTTGGTTTGAGGTGGCTGCATCTGGGTGTTCAATTTCTAACTCGGTTTATACACTTCATCGCTAATAACCAGCACACTACTCATTGTGCTGTGCTTGCTGGCAAAGGAGGTACTGGGTACAAGTTTTATTCCTCAGTGAATTTGATTGTTGCTATAGTGGTACAGTTATTATTATTATTAGAGCTGTGCAAATAGTAAAATTATGAGTGTGAGACAAATTAGAATATTTATGTTCAAGTGCAAATCGAATCGAATATTTTTCAAATAATTTTCGAATATTTTTGACTGATACAATATCTCATTATGGGGAAATGTACTGTTAAACATTGGCAAAAAATTTATTGCCTGACGTGTATGCCCACAGTCTCATTCCAAAGTCCTGAAGAACAGTCCAACACTGAACTTTGCAACAGAAAGCTGAGGTAACTCCGCCCCAGTACGCGAGTGTTAACTTCGCCGCCGCACACGAGTGTTAGTTTCGCCGCAGTACACCGGCGATATGCGGTGAAGTGCACTACTTGCAGGAATGGACCACTTGTCATGAGACATAGCATATTTTTTTCCTTTAATTACCAACTTATTTACCAACTTACTGCTCGAATGTTTCAATAGTGAAAGTTGAGTGCTAATCGAATCGAATAGCAAAAATTATTCGAAATTTCAAATATTCGCACACCTCTAATTATTATGCTTGGCTGTGACCTTAAAGATGTGGGTTCGATCCCAGTTGCAGTGGTCGTGTTCTCGATGGAGGTGAAAATGCTAGAAGCCCCTGTGCTGTGTGTTACCAGTGCACGTTCAGGACTACCTTAGGTCAAAATATTTTGGAGACCTACACTACAGCATGCCTTACAATTGTATCATGGTTTTAGCGTGTAAAACCCCAGAATTTATTGTTATTATGTAAACTTTGATATAATGAAATTGTCAATATAACTATTTGATTTTTTACAACTTGAAGTCCATAGAACACCATGTATTTGTTACCCTTATATAACAAAGCAAGTTTCTCTGCGATTTCAATGTAACAAAGTTCACTGGTGCCACAGATGAAGGCCGGGCCTATATTATGAAACTTTGACTGGTGCCAGTGGTAACATGGGTGAGTTTCATGCAGGTTTTGCGAATGCATTTTTCAAGTTGTGCACTGTGCCCACTGATGTGAAGCAGCCGGATGCTTGCCTCCTCGCAGCCAGAGCTGGGAAGACAGAGAGCACGCACGTGAAGCTCACCAGGGGTTGGCACATAACGAGGCAGCAGATGCAGCCACTCGCACTCTCTCAACAGGTTGTTTTCTCCTCCCCACCCAATCAGGAAACCAATCTTAATCCGTCCTCTACCTTCAATGATATTAAAAAATTCTGTAAAGATAGCCATTGCCTATACCCCCACCAATGTAAAGGCCTTCGGAAGGTGGATGACCACTCTTGCTCCGCCTTCTCACCAACACATTGTTGTGGCCAGCAGCTCTAAAGTATTTTGACCCCTCCTTTAGCCACAGCTGCCTGCACTGCAGTGTGGTGTCTTCAGACACCTACCACTTAGTGTGGGCTTGCCCCTGCAACCCAGGTGTTCCCCCTATCCCCAACCCAACATGGGAGGGCTGAGAGGCGAATCTGTTTGGCTGCCACGACTTTCATGCCCAACACACCTTAGTCAGGTGTGCCCGGGCAGTGGCTACTTTCACTGGAGTGTTGAATTAGAGACCTCCACCTAGTTTTTGCAAGGACCAGTCCTTTAAGGGCTGGTCCCAGCATTGCCCCTGTCCACCATTTAAACAAATGTTTTCACCACCACCACCAGCCTACCGCTACTGCGAGCACATCGTGTGGTGCGTTTTGCACACTCAGCAAGCATGCTCAAGTGGCACGGCTCCATAAGTATATGTCGCCCGTGTTGTGTGTCAGCGTCCAATTTGGTGTTGTTATTGCCGCGTATCAAGCTGCAAGCACGTTAGCCATAGAAGCGGTAGTTAAACTCGGTGGAATCTTATCTATGAGAGATTATGATCGTACAGATGTTACCACCGAGACTTGTATCTTGCAACTGACCATGATCGGCGAAAGAAAAGGTATTGTTGCTTATTTCTGGATATCACACGGCTCAATCTTCATGATCTTTAACACATGGGAGCTTGCTTTAGACTTTCCCAGGTAAGACAGTCGGAACAAATGGGCATGTCTTTTCACCGGGTGCGCTTCTGAAAGAATGTGTAAGATGCCAACCCTGTTTTGTTTATTTTATGTAGCCTTTTTTTTAGGTGCTCATGGTTACACACCGCTTAGCTACAACTTTGTAAGATTATGCAGATTTTCATAAAAGTGACCTTTACAATGCCTTTTGAACTAATGCATAGTGACGACCGAAATTCGCGATGTCGTAACAGCTGGGTCTTGGTAAATTTTTCATGCATAGGCACACAATCTTGTAATACAGAAAACGCAGCTACTGTGAATTGAGGAGCCGTAATTCTGTTTGTCGTCTTGCGTCTGACCAATGTTTTTTTTTCCATTTGTTTTGGTAGTATGCCTACCATTTGTGTGTTGTGCATTCATCTGACTTGATAGGTAGCGCTTCTGTGAGCATAACATCAGCATCGCCCTTTCAATCCGTAAAACACCTGAGGTACTATTAACAAGCAGTGCTGGCTGAATGGGCGCAGTAGTCTTGCTTATCACCCACTACCACAGTGCATTGCACCTGCTTTTATTTAATGTTTACACGAGACATGTGGGTGCTAAGACGCAGGATCCTATGGCACGGTTTCAAGACATGGTTGCTGGATCTGTGCTTCAACTCAGAACTTTTCTGGAAATGTCGCTAATTGGATTTTTTTACAGCTCTATTATTCAAACAACCTTACTGAATTTCTGTATAAAAAAGGAACCTTCGGCAACTACACTTTGCATAACAGTGAGAATTTCAATATAACGAAGTGTATTGCCGATTTTACCTACTTCGTTGTATTGGAGTTTAACTGTATTATCAAACTGCTATTTGCTGAAGTGCAATTTGGCAGTTTTAGGAGAACAGAGCTGGCTGTGGTGGGGAAGCTGTGTTTATGTTTACTTATTGGCATTTGGTGGTTTAGGCAGTGGAGGTGCTTTACCTTGTTCCTCTGCAGGCATCTGCATGGTCTTCTACCATGGCCAAGGACACTTGCAGGATATGTTTGTTACTCAAATGATATCTATCACACAAGACAAGACAACACAGCAAGCTCTATATCTTTGTCATGTTGTGCCATTTTGACTTGGTGCCTGATAAAATTATTGCTTGGACAGATTCCTACATGACATGGAATTTGCATGACATTTTTAAAACTGTTTCTAGACTGTAACTCTTTAGATCTAGCAAGGCCTTTCCTGCATCTGCATTTCCAGGCTCCTGGGGACACTGGGCTCGAATCGGACATGGGCCTAGACACGGATGCCACTGTTGAGAGTCTTCAGCATGCTGCAGAGACAGCTACCAATCCCACCTTTGAAGTGGCATTTGAAGGCACAAACATAACTGCTGCCATGTCTGGTGTTGGAAATAGCACCGTACAAGACGCCACAGAACCCCTTGTTGCTAATGTAATGGGCCAACATGGTGAGTGGCATCGGTGTACTCAAGTTATTTCAATCTACTTTTACTGCCGAGGAGGCTGTAATTTAGGGTCTGTGTGAGGCGTCTGTGCAATGATTGCAAATGCTCCAAGAAGGTGTGGACTATGGTGTCATGAATGTTAGCTCTAACCTTGCCCTTGCAATGTACAACCTGCGTTCTCTCATTTGTTTTTCAGGCAGCTCAGAAGTTCTTCTGGCAGTTGAAGGCCTTAGCAGTGAGGAACTTCGTGAGGCAATCGCCAGTGGCCGAGCCCAGATAAAGCAGGGGCCGACGCCGGACACTATCGAGATTTCTGTGCCTTTTGATGTGGCGGACGAGACAGGCACTCAGGTAGGTCACTGATGCATCTACGAGTGGTCTATGGCAGTGTTTTTTCAAGTCAATATGTTTTGAAGGGCTGCAGTGCACCATCTTTATTGGGAAGAAAGATTACCAAATGATAATATGAAGGTGCTCTCTACATGCCCTTCTCCATCACAAATAGGCCCACATGCCAGATTGCGAAGATTCTGAGCATGTTTTGCAGCTACAAGAACTGAGACAGGGGAAAAATAAGATGTCAACTTTTTTGTTACTCATTTAGTATCATTGTAGGAGATATATGCATGGACCTATGGAAGTATTGCGTGATAAATGTCATAGCCCTGAAAGCTGTTAGACAAGAACTAGCTTTGACATCAACTTGTGCTTTTTCTTATCCATGATTTTATTACATTTCGTGTTACGCACTATACAGATGACGTACATGGCCAACCTGGTGGACTCTGCAGATCAGGTGGTGGTCAACGATGAGACATCTGTGGTCACTGACAGTGTACTCAAGGAAGAAACTGTGTTGAATCAAGCAGCATCTGGACAATACGTTGTCTCCACTAGTGTGCCTGGACTGGGTGAAACAGCCACTGCTGGAACCATGGTGGAAGAGCATGCTGCTATTCAGTCCCTGCAGGATGATTCATCTTCACAGATGCAGAACACGGTAGCTTTTCCATTTGGGCCATTTCATTGCTTGAACAGATATTGCATATGCATGCTGTTGTGGATAGTAACACCAATGAAAGGGCAAGATATAGAGAAAAGGCTAACCAGGTTAACCAGGGCTAACAAGGGTAGTTAACCAGACTGCACCTGATTTGCTTCCCTACAGGGGTGGGGAGATGTGGGGAAAACAAGCAAATGGAGAAGGAAACAAGTCACAGGAAGACGAAAGCTGCAGGCTGAATACTATGTTCATTTTAGTACTAAGGCAGGCAGGAATAACAACCTTGAAGACTACTGGAGGGGCGATCTTTGACATTTTAAACCTCTAATCACAGAAGAACAACATAAAATGACAAAAATGAATACTGCTTTAAGCATTTTGCTGGGAAACTTCGCCCTTTTTTGCATTTTGTATCAGCTTGCTTCTCTTTCTGCTTCAGGCACGAGTTAGTGGTGCCAGCTAGTGATCTTGTGAGTAGTTCATCTACTTTTGAACTAGAATGGAGGTCGCTGAAGACCACATTTTTCATCAAGTGGAGGCAGAGTGTCTCCTTAAATATGTGGTGACGACTGGAATGGAAGTATAGTACATACCAAGGGCTTCACTTTTTTTAATCAATCAAGTGGACGTGTGGTGCACAGTTAATGCAGTTGGTTGTCCTGGCATTTATACTGGAGCTATGCAGACAGTAAAATTTTGTGTGCGAAGTGAATTTGAATAATAGTCTTTGAGTGTGAATCGAATAGAATACTTTTCAAACAATTGCATGTTAAATCATACACAAAATGTACTGCTAAACGTGAGCAAAAAAAAAGAACAAGTTTACAGAATGACTAGTGTACTCCCACAATGTTGTTTCTAAGAAGAAAGAAAAGAATAGAGTGCTAAAGAGCAGTCCAACAGAGAACTGTACAAATACTGAGTTCGCTTTGCTGCAGTACACAAGTGCTAACTATGCCACACTACTCAAGCATTAGCTTCACCGTAGTACATAAGTGTTGTGCGGTGAAGTGTATGGCATGCATGAGTGGGTTGCATCACAGGACATAGCTTATTGTTTCCCTTGATTACAAACTTTAAAGGCTTCAAATAGTAAAAGTTGGGTGTGAACCGAACCGAATAGAAACGAGCGGTACTTTACCCAAAGAGAGGTTTCTCAGAACAAACCTACTGAATGCTGTTTTGATCTCTTGATAATCATTGGCTAGACGTGACGGGTTCAACATACACAATGACAGCACTAAAGAACAGATGGACAAGATGTAGAAGGCAGGGCAGAACAGGTGCCATATTTGTATAGCTGTTTGTTTTACAACATTTCTAATACACTTATGTCAAATTATGCAAACAAAAGAGCATTCTAACGTAATGTGTACTTCTCTTCCAGTCATGCTACTTTTCTCAATCAGCGAACGAAACATTCAATTTTTCATGATCAATGTTGAATCTGCTTTCATGTTAAAGGTGATACAGGAAGCAATTGACGCAAGTTCTGAGCCGCACTATGTCACCCTACCTACATATGAGACAGAAGACCAGCAGACAGTTGCACTCAAAGCTGCAGACAGCAGAGTAGCAGTAACTACAGCTGGAGTGACAGCAGCTTCCGATATACCGACTGTGCTCCCCTATGAAGAACCCCAGTTTGTGGTCACTGAGCAAGAAGTTGCCGATGGTGCCCATGTTGTATACAACACTGGCCAACTTCAGGAACAAGCAGCCATACCTCAAGGTAGGAAGGGAATGGATAATCTTTACCATTGTGTTTATACAATATTGCATCAACGAGCAAATACTATAATGAGCTCGAATGCAGCAGCGGCAGATAGTGGCACAGTGTATGGCAAAAGGAATGTTCAACATTTGCCACTATGGCCATAAGTGGTGCTGTGTTACACTTGCAGAGTTAAAATATTCTACAGAAATAAGAACGGTGATGGCGAAACGACCACTGTTGTAGATAAACAATGCATGCACGATGTGAAGGTTGTGGGTTCAGTCCTCAACAAAGGCGAGTAGTTTCATCATCCAATTTAACTCATTTTCCCTTTATTTCATAATTGCTACACTTCAGTTGAAAGCTAATCCAAATAATCCCCCCTTGCTTTCCTTGTTTTCATTGTCCATTGGCTTCATCTGGTTGCGTCTAACAAAAAGAAGGGCTCCTTGGTCTGTTCCCCATCCTTCGTTCAGTGTCCTGAAGACATTCTGTGTCAGTGCACACCCTGGCATGACCTGTTATTCTGATACCGAAAAAGAGCATCTTATGCAGTATCAGTGGGAACTAAACTGTCACGGCACTAATCATAGGGTGCGTTGTCCAGATTTCTTGGGTAAGACACTTTCAAGCATTCCCGCACATTACACCAGCACTGCACATGTTCAGTAGGTTAGTGCAAAAAGGAAACAAAAGACACGCAGGAAAAAAAATACACAACTTGCATCTTCTTTTCTCTTTGGCACTAACCTATAAATATGTTCAGTCATTACCAACTCGCCCAAGTGTCGATTCTTCGCCAGCACTGCAGCACCACTGTTTCATCTGCTATACGTACACTAAATGTAAGGAACTCTTTGCCACTACCACAATTTTGCTGTCTGCTTTGTGACAATTGCTTGTGACAATTGCAGCGCGACAGTAACTGCTCGCTTCTGCAGAGCTGATCTGCCATATTTGGTGACCTGTTTTGACTTGTTGACTAATTCACCCTTGCGCTGCCATGTGCTGGCCTCCTGGTTAGGTTGAGTGACCACCATGGAAATGTGCTGGTCCTGTGTACAGACCACAAACCAAGGTGAATTCTGCGTCGACTGCGAAGGTTTCTGAGAAATCCATCTGGATTTCCCTGTGGCTTCGTGCTACAAATGTGGGGATGATGATATTTTTTTCTTTCATCAACTTGCTTCTACGTTGCAGCTTCCTCAGTATTGATTTTCCATTGTAATGGCACCATGGCTGAATGTTATGGGATCTGCCTTGCAAATTGAAAGTAGTGGGCACAAGATCCAACAGTAGCGTAAAATACTGTGTTATTTCCCAAATTTCACATCTGTCTTCATCTGCCTTCATTAATGAAGTAGTAGCCTATTAAATGTGTTGTTCATGTCAGTTGCACATAGGATGCAGACAGGGGCTTGATTAAAATGAAAGTGAATTAGTGTAATATACAGTGCAGCTAGTCAAAGTCAATCACATCAGAATAACAGTTATATTTATTCAAATTTGTTTACAGGCACCATTGTTCTGGACGATGGTACCATACTGCAACAAGAGGAACAGCAGGGTGCTTCGAATGACCTTCTTCTCTATGTTCTTACTACCAGTGAAACACAAGATGGCTGACCCAAGATGAGATCAGCAATTAGCAGACACATACTGTTATAAAAGTAGACTATTGAACTGAGGCCTATGTGGGAAATGCAATTTCTTAAGGCACATTGTGGCCACGGGTGTTATCATGAGGTGCATTCTGCTTCACAGGGAGCAACAAGTTTTGCTGATTTCAAGACATTTTCACAGGCCACTGGTTAAACAATGTGGCACTGTTGTGAACCACCTTGCTGGCACAAATGTTACATACAGTCTGTATAAAAGACCTTTAACTGATCATATTCTTTGCGGTAAGGTGGACCGGCGTTGCATTATGTACATGGCGTTTTTTCTTTTCTTTCTTTAGTGTACCAAATCTTAAGTAAAAGAGCATGTGTGGGATCTGTGCAAACAATTATTTAACCTTTGTGGGTGCGGATAACTTTCATGGGTGAAAAAGGGTGCATACAATGACAGTCTTACAACCCACACCCCATGCTACTCTGCAACCATGCCTTACATGTGGTGTCATTACAAAATGGTGCCTTTTTCACCGCTTTCTCTCTATTTCATCAATTTTTCTCTTGTACAACAGGCAGTTCATCTTTCTAATGCCAGTGGTACTGAATGCTGACACCAAAGAGCTTTGCTGCTGCACAATATCGCTGCGGTACCATGTAGATTAAGCATTTCTTCAGCATCTGAAAATGCTATGCTGCTTCAGAAAGTTTTTGAAATATTTAAAGGTTCTTTATTAATAAATTCTAGATGCTGACAGCACACAATCTGTCATCTGCACTCTCAACTGGTAACTGGTGAAGTACTGTACAAATTGTTGCAGCACGAGACTCGCGCTTGCCGTTGGACTGGTGGGGCCAATATGCACGTGGTGAAATTTAAATTTGTTTAGTGTCAGTATTCTGGAATACATGGGGGAAGTTAGGTATGTTTTATCAATCATGTGAACAATTGTATTTATGCTGTAGTGGTTACAGCATTAGGATTCTGTTCTAGAAGGTGTATATTATAGTGCTGCTGCTTGTTCAGTATTTTTACATTGAGTCCATTCCTTAATATTTGTTTTAAAATTTTTTATCGTTTATATGATTATTTATTTTTCTCTACTTTATGTTAGAATGCACTGCTGTGGTGGGTGGACAACTCATATGCTCTTTCCCCACGCTTTTCATTCATGACAAGACCTCTAATGATTTGAAACAAATAATCCTCGAAGCACTGGTGCCGTGCCAGTGAAGGCTACAGCAGTATGATAACTGGCAGGCAGTGTTAAGAGTTCTGTCATAGTGCATTATTTCTTTAGTCAGGAAATTTTGATGCCACTGGACCCTCAAAGGTGAAATAATTTTTTGGTAGCTCCCACACTAAACGTCGTATTGTACAGGTACAGTCGTGAGCATGGTTAGCGTAGACACGGAAGCGCATGCCACATTGTAATAGTGTCAGCGATGGCAACCTACGATAATATTAGCCTCGGCACATGCACAGTGCATTCATGGCATGGTTTTTCCCACCATCGGGCACATCACGTCATCTGAGGGTGCAATCATTCGCTCAAACAGTCCGCTGAGATGACGCAGTGCACACGATGCAAAAAACCATGTGACTAACGCGCTGCACATGCGCCGATGCTCGCGTTGCTGTAGGTAGACATCGCTGATATCACCACGCGGCATGCACTCTTGTGTTTACGCTGTGCTCACAACTGTAAGCCAATATCAAGGGTGGGCTTCTCAGTAGCTGTGATGCACTAGCCATCCAGGATTAAAAATTTCAAGTAACTGTTCATCACGTGCATTTCACAAATTATATATATATATTTGAAAGATCCCAACCTTTACACCCATTGAGCAAGCATAAGGTCACTGTGATATATGCAATTTCCTAAATTTAAAAATTTGGTCCAGCTAAGCAAAAGCACCCTGTGCACATATCTTTACAGGACTTTCATAATGGCCACCAATACTTTCCAAAGATAACGCAGTTAGAATGAATCTGTTTCATGGCAATGGTTTACTAATGCTAGCGAGTGATGAATTTGCTTTTCTTAACATTGTCCCCAATACCATCACGACCCATTTTTTAAAACAATGTATTATGATGCCAACTGTTCCTTTTTTTTTCCAGCCTGTTTCAGGGATCGATATCACATAGCTGGTGGTTCTATGTTTTCCAAGTTCATTGGCATATCACTGAGGAAGTACTGTCTCGAAATTTGCGGTTACAGTACAGCCTCTAAAGCAAATGTGCAGTTGAAGTCAGTTTGCTATACTTTATGTATTGTGTAATAGCTGATAGCAGTGCATGTGTAGAGCGGTATCATTGCGGGAAAACTCCTAGCCAATTTACCGTGTACTTGCTTCTCTATTTTAGCCTCGTCACCACACTTTTACTTTAGCGATGGCTAGTTAATAGTTGTGGTAACTTGGAACAAATAAGGGAGTAAGTTTTAAAAACTGGTGTAAGAACGTCAACAGTGAGACAGTCTCAGCCATAGGACAGGCACACTGTCGTATCCTGTGGAGCACCAAATTATATGAAGCGCCCTTGGGCCCCCTTGCCACTATGAGGTATCTTATGAGTGCTTGTTTGTATTATCTTGAGGACTGATTTGGTCAGAGTTGGGACAATGATTAACCCCTGAAATTCTTCAGATGGTTTAGGATGCTGCATTTGCTCATGAATGTTGAATCAAAATGTAGCAACCTAGCACCACAGTCGCCAAGATTTTGTCTTCCTAGCATGAGCTCCGAAGAGATCTTTTTGTGAAAGAAGTTGCAGTGCTCCCTTCACTGACCAGCAAAGCATAATTTAAATGTATGGCTTGCTGCTATAGGGTCAGCTTAAAGGGACCCTGAAACGGTTTTGACGATTTTGTGCAAACATGGTGATCCAGTAGAGCGAGTCATTAGGATCATTTGAGGGCAGATTTCAGCGCTGTGCGTAAAGTGTGGAATTTACAATAAGGTTTTCAACACGTGCATCGCAAAAGATCCCAGCGGCTCGCCAAAAGGCGTTTTCAAACGCCCCCGCCATCGACCGATCGAATGAGAGGTCGCTGATTGGCCCCGAACCAGTGACGTGCACGTAATTTTCAAAACCTAGCTGCGAACAACGTGCTTCTACAACGTACTCCTTCGTTTCAGCCAACGGTATCGTCGCGGCATCTGGCGGCGTACACACGAGTCGCCGGCGCTCTATTACAGAGGCTAGCACTGCCGAGGCGGGCGACCTCAGTGAGGATATCGGGGAGCTATGTAACTACGGAGGGCTCGGCAGAGCGGCTGACGCGGGAGGCGCTGTCGTCGCTAGCGCGCACTCCGCAGCAGATCGAGTTGAGGAGGAACAGCAGTGGTAAGGAAGAAGGCGACAGAAATAAGCCCATAGCTGCCTTAGCGCATGGTGCTTCGCTTTATTTACGGTGTGAATGATTTCATAATTGTGTTGCCTAAGCAGTGACGCAATGTCAAAAAAACGTTTCAGGGACCCTTTAATGAACTCAACGTTTCACAAGCAGCACAGAACAACACGACAGAGCGAAGCAACTGACACAGGTATTATGCACAACAGGCATGTGCTAGTGTTTATTTGCAAAACCAGTGGTCCAAGCTATTTATATGACCAAAAGACACTGTATGGTTACCAACAGAGCAAAATACACGTACTGTATGGTAACAACATACATCTATATTACAATTCTGACACACCAGTGACACAGAGACTCTAGTTTTTATATTCCATGATGCAGCAAAGTTTGTGCACTAGTCCTACTAAAAGCTCTTTCAATTGTACAATGGTTGGCATTAGAAAAGCAACAGGAAAACCTACAAGGTGTAAATTTATGCGCATGCTACGATACTGGTTTGGTGTGTTCATCGTTACAGGTGGAAAGCAGAATTCATAATTACAGTACACCTCATTTTGACTACTGTGCATATACAAAGCCTTCATGATCATGGGTATCCAAGCAGGTGGGCTAACTGGCCAAGGTGCAATTGGGAAGATGGCTAAGCACTCTGTAATCCTACTGTATTGCTAGGCAGCGTTTTAGCAGCGAAGCTGCTTAAGCTAACTGCAAAAACTCTGTCATGCCACTTTTAACAGTGAAGCTGTTTAAGCTAGCCGTATTTTGTCAGACATCATTCAATACCATGCGACATTGCATTATGCGAGTTTGGCGGAAACCTGTCACGTGACATTGCATTACATGATGGTGGCGGAAACATGCCACATGACATTGCATTGCATGATTTGGGCAAGAACATGTCACCTGACATTTTGTTAAGTGATTTTGGCTGGAGCATGGACACATTCCGTGAAATCGCGTAACATGTTCCTGCCAAAATATCACAGGACTATCAGTTTCAGTAAACTATCAGCCAGCTTCGCTGTTTTCTGGCCTTGTGTGACCTAGTGGAAGCTGCATACTTTTTAACAATTTCCAGAGCACAGAGAATATTTGACAATGCTTCCAAAGCTGATATGGCTACTTTTTGATAGCGTGCAGTACTTCCCACATCTTTGCTATCTTTACTTAGCATGTTTATGTCCTTGAATGTCTGAGGTTCCCAAGCACTGTTTATGAGAGTATCGCAGCTCTTTCAGCAACAGTGTTGATGGGGGTGAAGCATTTTTTTTTTGTAGATATATTCCATTCTTTAAGCATGCTGCTAGCTCTTTGTTATGACCGCCATTCCTTATACATAAAGTGTACAAATGTGTGTCATGCAGTATTTTATGTAAAGCAGTTGAAAGTGATAACTTGCCTTCGTTTGATAACACAAAGTGTGAGATGAATTGTTGGACTTGTCTCCGAGGTGAAATCTTTGGGTAACAGTGTAATCGTAAGACAGCACAGGGTTTTCTAATGTGTACTCAGTACGTGTAAGCTGTTTGCACACCTGTATATACCAGTTTTCAAGCTCATGGTGGCTGCATGTGCTTTGTTGTTCATTGTTTTGTGAACGAAATGCACTTGTCCTTTTAGAAATATCAGCTATTAGAATACTTCATATGAGTGTGCGAGCCCATCTCATGTTTCAGTACTTATATACAGCATGTACAGTGCAGACTACATTGTTTCTAAAGGTTGCAGTAGGCTCCAAGCTTGAGCAACTGTATGTTATTGACCTGCCAAAGCATTTGTAAATACAGTTTGTACAAACCAAGTCTTCGTGTGTTGTTTTTTCCTGCCCCATCCTAGAAGTGGTGTTCCAGTCACAGTGCTTAGTGCTAGACTATTACACAAAAGCACCAGAAAAAAATAAAAAGCAAGTTTAACATGTCCTATACTAAAAATAAATGAGAGCACTTGTCTTCTTTTTTTTTACATGAAAGTATTATGCCGTTTTTTTAAGAAATCACTGATGTACTTCAGTCATGGAAGTGAATGTCTGACAAAATGAACACACATTTACAATTAAAAAGTAGCACCCGCACTGACTCGAGCCCATGATCAGCCGAAATGGGAGGATAGGCGTTAGAGATGCTACGATCACACCACCTACACACAGGAGGTGCATGGAGCAAACTAGCCTTCGCCACACCGCTTTACAATTTACATCTGACTGACGTCCAGTTAAAGCAAAAAATGTTTAGCAAGCAAAATTACTATTAACAGCGCCTCCCTTCCACAGCACTCTTGGTTCACAGCGGTGGTACCGCCATCTAGGAAAGATGGAGCGAAGCAGAATGTCATGCTAATTCGCACTGGAAGTTAGTGCATTGGTAGCCTCAGCGCATCGATCTCTGATAGCAGCATGGCTAGCATCCTGCCGGCGTGTCGCTTGGGCAATGCAACACAACCACTGTTGTGTTTTGATGCGCCCTGCTCCAAGAATGCAAAGGCGCTAGACGACACGCAGATGATGCTCTTTTCACTGAAGCGGACAGTGATAACCTATTCAGTGATAACCCTGATAACCTATTCAGTTTCGCTTGCAAGGTTTGACCATTTGCAGACGCAATTTATGGCAGGTTTGTGCAGGACTTTGGCACATGCAGTGCCTCTAGAGAAATGTGAGTCGTTCAAGAACTTTCGCTTGTGTATAACATAACTGCCGAGGATCCCTGTGCTGTGTTGATGTGCTGCTGATGTCTACTTGCAATGGGTTCCCATGCGCAGAGTACCAAACCCATCTTCCTCTCCTTGATTTGCCAGATTGTCACTTGTGCATTCCGCAGCTTCGTGAGCACAGGTTTCACTTTCATGTTGTAACAATTTCTATGACAGAGGAATCAACATTTTTTTCGCAGTGTGCAATGGATAAAGATTGGACATAAGGTGCACAACCAGCTACTAAGTTCTTGTGCGTACTAATGTCATGTCTAGAGCATGGTAGTCAAGCCCAGATACACAAGTTCTTGAATAAGCAAAAGTAGGTTTTAAACATTCCAACAATAGACAGGGTTTACGTGCAAGAACCAGCTACGATTATGAGGCATGCCCTGTAGCGGAGGACTCCGAAGTAATTTTGACCACCCTGTATCTTTAACATGCACCTAAAGCTATGTGCACAGCTGTATTTTTTTTGTTTGTTTTTTGCATTATACCCTACTGACATGCAGCCATCGTGGTTGGGATTCGATCCCATGACCTCCCACTTAGCAAGCAAACACCTATTTGCTAACCTGCCACAGCGGGTGATGTTAAAAATGCTTCACCAACGTAGCTTCTACGCATAAATGCTCAAAAGTTTTATTGGAAGAGCAAGGGTGCCACTTGTGTTCTCAGCATGCTGTCTGCTATGAACATTCAAGGGAAAAATATTAGAAGGTTCACATTAAAAATGATAGCTCAGGGCAACTCTTGTGCCACGGGCAGCCGCAGTATGAGGGAGGGAGTCTCCAGAATGTGGCTATGTCCGAAAGTTGCAGCATTCATTTCATGCTCAAGCAGCAAAACGCAACAGCCAAGGTTAGAATATCTGATGTGTTCTTCAATGAAACAGCATGTATGTTGTGCAAAAAAGGGACAATTTATTAAATCGTTCGGTTGTCGGGCTTAGATCTTGTTGAATGCAGCAATGTCCACACTTTGTACCTGCAAGAAACAAGGAAATGATGAGCATGGAAGCTGTTGAGTTGTAACTGCAAGCTACGCTATTCCTTTTTTACAAAATTTTTGCTATGTACAGGCGCGAGCAAAAGTATACGGACCACGGCATCGCGTGGCTCACAGGCTCTTCGCGACACTTCCATCACGTCAGCTGCGATCGAGAGCAGCGCTACGTGCAAGAAGCATCCCCCCTTAAATCTAGGGCCTGTCTGTTTTCCCAACTGTGAACTAGTATTTTCCACCTTTCTCTTTCTAACGCTAAGCGCTCTTCGGTGTCCGAATCCACGGGTTCATATGATGATAGCGCTTCGCAAAACTGATATCTCCATCGGCACACCGGTCGATGCAGGCCGTGACGGCTGTGATACCGCTATCAAGGCAGATATGTGCCGTTCTTACCGCCGACGAGCGCTGTGCATGGAAACAGGAAACTAACAATGCGGTGCACGGCACTGAAAAATTGACATGCCAGCGGGTAGCGAGTGGACTAATTTCCAGTGGAGCTCTCCGGTGGCCGTTAGGCGCCATTCCGCTAGGTGGGGCGGAAAGCCAGTTTGGCTCGCGCTCGCGCCTGTACATAATGCAGATTTCCAGCCTGAATTTTCACTGTCGCCTTGAAACCTCCACTCTGTACTCAATGACAGCTGCAAGCCAAGAGAGCACTCTTAAATGTAGCAGCAATTCAACAGCATGGCAGAGTGGCCTTAATACCTCAATGAAAGTGCCCACTGAAATCTGCATGATGACTGCGCAGCCATCACAAGTCATGTGCTACACAAATTTTTCACAGAATGGAACTGGACATTTTAGGGATGAATATTTGACGGTTACAATAGAGAATTTCATCCTTGAGGTTGGCACTAAGTATACACTAACATGACAAAGGAACAGAAGACAGCATGTGGAGTGCAATCTATCAACTGTCTTATTGTCCAGGAAAAAAAAAAAAAAAATAGGCACTGCCCTTATGCTAGTGATGCAGAACTATTGATAGCTGAGTCACTATCGATGGTGTAAAAATACTATTGATAGTATCAATCAGTCACTATCAAACAATAGTAACATTGGTAGTATCGATTGTATCAATATACCGTTATTATAGAGTATAAGATCACCGGTATTTTTCGCCTATTTCTGAAGTTCCGGACCTACTCGATCCACCTATGGATCTAGAAAAGCAAGCGAATGAAGGTAGAAATTGCGAAGCAACTAGTAGATCTATCCACGAATTTGCAATGAAACTGAATGCGCCCGGGGATGTACAAAACAAGCAGAGAAAGCAATATCAGTGGTGCAAGGTTGAACAGTTTACCAGTAGCGGAAAGGAACCGTTACATGTGCGAAACAGAGCGGCTTCAAATTTATATATTGCATTTTGTGATTTAAGAATAAAAACTTCAAGAACTAACTTGTTGGTAAGGTGTAACTGGTTACTCTTGAGTATGAATTCATTGGTGGATGTGTCCCGGCACTTTCAGCGTGGAAATAATTTATTTCATTTACCACATACTCGTAAAGTTAAACGAGCTGAGTATTGCAGACAATACGCTATCCTAAATATTCTGGCGATATTACCAGCCAACAACAGCATGCTTATTAATAAAACAATCTGTAGTACCACCGATTGCATTCCCGATGGCAACTATCAATTGTACTATAGATATTTTATTGATAGTAATACTATCAATAGTCTTTCTATACCATTGATAGTTTAAAATTTTAAACTACTGATACCATCAATAGTCAATTTATGAATAGTTGTGCATCAATACATTATACCTAGGTAAAAGCTTGAAAACAATGGTTATCTGATAACAGCAGAGAGGAGTCATGTGAGGAGGAACTGAAGGCCCTGTCATGGAAGCAAGAAATAACAATGTTAGTATGTTCTTTTTGCCAAAAGAAAGTGATGATGATGATTGTGGTTCAGTTAAAGGCCAACTCCGGCGATTTTTTCATGTCAACGGGTGCTGATGAAATTCACTGGGTACGTTACTCTGCGTACTTACATCATGCCCTGAGAAAATGAGGCTCGAGAGTTGCACATATTCCTTACAAATGAATTTAATTGACTCGAACGCCCTACCTTACCACCCCTTCAGTTACAGGCCACATTGGGTATGACGCTACAAGTGTCCAACGCGGAGAATGCCGGGATTGTGCAGACGACGCCAGCCCGGCAGCGACGAGAACGCGGACAAGTGCACGATTGTGCGCTAGAGCCAGGCGTTATGGCCGGTTCCCACTAGCGGCAAAAACGCGCGTGGCGAGCGCTTCCGCAGCACGCACGCGTCAACAAGTTCCCACTCGCGTTTTGCGGCAAGCGGCGACGAGGCAGCCAAGAACAACCTTGTGTTGTTCCATTCGAAAGGTCTCGCGAAAACGTGAGCTCTAATCAGACGATTTCGTCTTTCGTCGACCATGCATGTCTTTCTAGCGCTACTGCTGGTCACGCTATCAAAAAACTGCTACTGCGAGGATACTTCTTGCTCGGCGTCTCGGTACGGGTAGGCTTAAAGAAAACTGTATATAGGTCTCGGCATGGCCTCTGAGATTTTACGACGGCCATGTAACTTTTAAATCTCAGAGGCTTTGTGTTATGGTTCGACGCTTGACGGATAGATGGCGCCACGCATCCGCACCACCGTGTAAAATAAAAGGAGCGGCGGAGAAGTCGGATTGGATAGCAGGAATGGAGAAGAAGCCGGCATTGAACAACAACAGAAAAGGGAAAGACGTAATCAAGAGAGAAAAATTTTACGATAATTCAAAGGGAAGCGCTTTACTGTTTGAAGCAAGGTCCGGTTGCCTGAGAACCCGAAGTTACAGAGCGAAATTCAATAAAGAAGGGGACACATGTACGTACCGTGGAAAAGCTAGGGAAAGGACAGATCATATTTTGATTGAATGTACAGATGTCCACGCAGGTGTAGCTGTGGACACTACCCTACAGGAGGCCATGGGTTTCAGGAGTAACACGGGAAAGCTGAACATGTCGGCGATATAGATAAGTAAAAGGCGCTTAGAGTATTGGTGGCGCAAAAGTATGGAGCAAATGGAATCCTAATATCCATCCATCCAACCGTCGGAACGCCGCAGCTCGCTTCTGATTGGTGCTTGTTCCGCGCGGCCGCGAAAGAATGGGTCTTGACCCATTCGAGCATCTGCCGCGCATTGCTGCCGCTTTTCACGAATCTCGCCGCGCGCGTTTTTTCCGCTAGTGGGGACCGGCCTTTACAAGTTGCTGCCGTGTGGATCGTATAGTGCTGTCGGGTGGCAAGTGGTGTTGCGTTGTTGGCCGCAGAAACAACTCACAACGCGCAGCAACTAAGGAAAGTTAGTTATCACAACTTTCATCGCGACGATGCACTTCGCGAGCGGTGGATCAGTGCTATCCGGCGGACGCGCTGAGCGTCTGCTCTCCAGCGCTTTCGAGCTTCGCGCTGTCGCGACCGGCATGCCTTGCGCACCCTCCCACTAGACACTTGTGACGTCACTCGTAGGGGCACGGCTTGGCTGCTCAGAGGAGTTTTCGGTTTCGTTTTCACGTTTTCTCGCTTATTTAAAATTATTTTCTAATTCTAGGGACAATTATGCTGTCATACGGGCGACAGGGGGGTCTCTAGAAGCTAAAAATGCCACTACTTTCACATGGTCAGAAAATCGCCAGAGTTGGCCTTTAAGATAGGACGCTAATTTCTGCAACGCATGTAAGGAGCATGGCTAAGCGTCCGTAGGGGTAGGGAAAAGGGAGTGATAGAGATAGAAAGGAGAGGAAGGCCGTAGTGAAGGGCTCTGGAAATTTAGACCACCTGGGGTTCTTTAACATGCACTGACAACGTACAGTACACGGGCCTCTGGCATTTTCGCTTCCATCGAAAATGCGACCACCGCGGCCGGGATCGAACCCGCGTTTTTTGGTGGCAGCCGAGTAGCGTAACCACTACACCACCACGGCGGACAATGCCTTCTTCCAAGCTTGATCACAAACATTCCTAAGTGGCTTCACCCCCTCACCACTAAGCCCCACCCAAACACCAAGAAAAAAGAAACCACCTGGAGAGGTGGTAGTGGAAGGCTCTGGAGTAATTTTTTACCACACTACCCTAACTAGAAACCAAAGAGCATTTGTAAGAATTTAACCAATGGGCCTTCAGCAGCACAATGCTACATCTGCCAAGCTACTGTATGAACAATTTCTGTGGGAACATGCAAATTCAATACAGCAGTGGGAGTTGGTTAAGGCAATTGCTCAAGTCTGCACCCTATACTTCATGGTTTTAACATACATTTTTGCTTCCGAGCAAATTTTTATGAAACCAATAGAGGTTATGCATTTTTAGTGCTGATTTCAGATCTCTAATTATTCTTGTAAAATAATATGTAGTTATTTAAATATAAATATTTCTTGCACTGTTGGGAACATGACTTCCTTGCAAACTGTTAAGAGCCCGAAAGCAAATAAACATATTACAAAATAATCTGGAATGAGGACTGTGAGCAGTACAACAAAAATGGATGTTCTAAACCCACATAAGGTTATGCTATGTTAAACATTCGCGAGTTGGACACTGTTCACATGGGGTTTAACCTATGGAAGCTCAACATAACGTAACTTTTGCTCAAGTTGATTTAGAAAGTACATTTTTTATTCACTGCATATAGTTCCTATTCCGGGTTATTCTGCTTTCTGTATTTAAGTGAAGAAAAAATCTTTCTTCTAACACACATGAAATATTCCATATTTCAACTTGTATATTGCACTGTAAAAATACTAAATGCATATTTCAAATAGGCATGCACATACACACACAGATATATACACACTGTTAAACATTCACAAACATTCTCTAAAAAATGAAGAAAATGTTTGAGAAGCAACGTTGCCCCTCAAGAACAGCATAATCTATCTCTGGGCATTTTATGATCCGACATTCTGGCAATGAAATCTACCTCAGTACAACAGACAGAAGTGCTCACCAAGTCTTCGATGCCCTCGATCTTCTCCTGGAGCTCATCAATGCTAACCTTGTCATCTTCTACAACGCAAACAATTTGCAGCTTCTTGATTCCATAAGCCAGAGGCACGAGCTTGGCTACAATGAGAGGACGGGTGCCATTGGCAGCAGTGTAAGCTAAATGCAAACTGCGAAAGTGCTGAATGAAAGGGACATCCACTTACAAGCTCCCCAGAGCAATCCGTCCATCTCGATGCGTCGCACGTTCTCCTCCATGGCCTTCATGTCCGTCTCATCATCCCAGGGCTTCACGTCTAGCACAATGTTAGACTTGGCAACCACCTGGGGCTCTGCACATACACAGCGCACAAAAATAATCGGGCAATTATATTCATATACAAAGGCATATCAGTAAACTGTCAAGGCCAACACACTTTGGTACATAGTCGAACACACTTAACCATGGACCGGCGCCATTGCACAGTAAAAAGTAAACATGCTAGCAAAAATGATATGCTGCGTGCATATCTTCAGATATAGTCGCCGACAATTTGGTCTTCAAAAATTCAAACTTGATGGATATTCCGCACCTTACACAAGTTCACTGGCAAGGCTCCCATAGAACTAATGCATTCTCGTGACTGATTTGTTGGACAAATTCGCATCCCAACGTTGGATTTTTATGGACTAAATCACCCGTTTCGGTCCACGCTGCTCCATTATGAAAGCTGCCACGGGTTTTTCGCTGGCTTGGCCAGGCTTGACTGCTGAAGGCTTACTCTATGACCTCAGAGATTGGAAAGCATGCCCTATACTTTAGAAGCTATGCCCACGAGGGGTTTATGCAGAATTTCGATTTTAAGGAGGGGGATATAAATCCCTGTATGCCCACTTCCCCATAGCTGCCTAAACTGAAAATGAAGTCGCCTTTTCATTTTTAGTCAGTGCTATCATCATCACTTGGTGTGGCATAGGGTTATTCTTGTTATAGTACAGTGAACTAGAATATATTCTAGTGGCATGGATGGCTCTGCGTGGGCAGCCCATTTTCACATGGATGCCACGAGATTGCGACACTGCAACTTCTCCTAGTACAAGGGCGTGCCAGCCAACAGTTATGGCAGCTTTTCCACATGAAATGATTGGTGTTGCTATCTAAATACACTAATCTTACACATGCAATCGCTCATCATTCACACACTTCAGGTAGTAAATGTGGTTGTTGTAAAAAATTTAAAGGGGTCGTGAAAAGAATGTGGAGATGCCGGTTTGTAATTTTCACTGCTTCAATACGCATTCGACAAGCCGATTCCGAAATATTTCGGCGAAATATTCAGTGCATATTTAACAACGCCCGTTTTAAATCTCAGCTTTCTTGCGCTCCCGAAACGACTATGCGACACTACCGGCCGGCGTGGTACTATTTGGTGACGTTAAGTTAAGATACTCTTAAGTTCAAAGGCACAGTGAACTCGCGTTTGCTCTAAAGGAATCGATTTACTTGAAAGCTAGAAAGGAAGAAAATACTTGGAAACCGTGCGGTGCCACCATACGGAAGAAAAGCGGCAGCACGGTTTGTTTTCCCATGGCCTCCGAGGGCGCGCCAATCTCGGAGGTATGACGGCTACTAAGATGACGTCATCTGCAGAGTTGAGGGGAACGCGCGCAGTGAAACCGAAACCGCGTTTTTTGTCGCTCTAAATCAACGCACACGGTGCAACGGAACAATGCATATTGTTGATTGGAGGGTCAGGACCCCGAATACGCACTTAGTACAAAATGTTCAGAAAACGTTTCATGACCCCTTTAAGCACAAGCTTCACACCTTGCATTTTCAACCGGGAGCAAGCCAGTTGCTGGCTGGGTGTAAATAAAAGTTGATTCGGTCGCCTTGACACATCAGTGTGAATAGGGCACTTAATTACACTCTGCTGAACTAGTACAAGCTGTACATAGACATGATCGGATAATGAATGGCTGATGTTGCAAAACTTGTGCATGCATCCGTTTAACGACATGGCCGCAACTCTCGAAAAGCACGCAACATTCCGCACAATAACATTCGTGACCAGCTCCCAGCACAGTACGCAGCACCTATCTAAGGGTTGCCCGGAGGTTGTCGTCTTCTAATGCCGCAAACAGTGACGCTTTGGATCCATCTGGGTTGCCTGTGCAGCATTCCGGAACAAAGCACTGTGAATCTGTCCGCCTCTTTGCCATGCCATGGGGTGCATGCAGCGAAGAGGCACATGGTACGCGGTCCATGCGAGAAGGCCCTTCGCGAACACGAGGCCAGCAGGTGATTTCAACGCTTGCAAGTTACAGCAGGAGATCATACTGGAAAGAAGTGCAAAGCAGAACAAGGACAGAAGGCCGAAGAACTAGACACGACGAGTGGTAACTTCAAACTAAATTTTACTGAACAAACACCACACTTGTATCAGTAATTGCAAATCACCAAAAAAATACACCATCGCGCAATAACATTTCCCCCGGGCTTGAAAAAAATGTGTTCTTGCCCGAACACGTTTTTGGGCTTCGTCTGCCTGAATAAAGTGGCATAATGTGACATTAATCACGCAATCGATTTCAGGTTCGTTTCTAGCACGTGTAATGTGACCTACAGCATTTTTTTCTCATGTGGGTGCAAATATATCGGCCAGAGGTATAGGTGCCTGACACCAGGCTAAGAGAACCATCTTAGTTCTCTGAAAGGTTCTCCCTCTACACATTTCACCTTTCATTGCAGTCAATGTGGGTGTGAACCTGAATTAAGAAACACTACTGATCTCTACTGGAGCTGGGACAAGACAATCAGGGAAACTGCTGAGGCGTCTTATATTCACAACGATTCCACGTGTGTAAGCCAGCCATCCTTAAGTCTTCATCGCTGTGAGATGGAATTTCTAAAAGAAAATTTAATGCTGTTTGTGTCCGCATGTTGAAGCCTTGATTGTGAGCACGCATGCTTCTTGTAGATATTCAGGTTCTGGTTTTAACAGTTCTTTAACTGTTTGTTTCCTACTTGCCTGTTCATCTATGGTTTTTCAAAAGTTGGGCCCTGGTTGATAGACTGGGACGCGTCTTTGCACGATGCATTTTTTTGTGATTTGCGAGGACAGATACAAGTGTGGCATTTGTCCAATAAAATTTCGTTTGAAGTTAGCGCTCGTCTTGTTTAGTTCTTCCTTGTGTCCTCTTTCTGCTTTGCACTTCTTTCCAGTATGAGCTCGTACAAACTCGCCTGAATTTCAGTTCTTTTATACAGCATGGGAAGCAAGCTGACAGCACACCTTGAAGATACACTGCACATAGCATCTTTGCAGGCTGCAGAATTAAAACATGCGCCCAGCTGTCCGCGCTGTCCTATGATAAAGAGCAGCGACCCTAGCGGCTTTCCTCTCTGTGTAAGGGGATACGGGAAAGCCAGATGTTCCTCTGTAGTCATGCCACTAAACATACTCTAGTTCACTATAGCTATAGTTTTGGAGTTTTCACACACCACTCCGCATGGAGGGTATCAACACAGAGTGTCTTCAATACATTCCGCGTATTTGTGCGCACGTATCTGGCCAATACGTGGATGGTGGTATAGCCAAAGAAGATTGTGTAGTGCATGGTCCTTCAAGCTCTCATGTCTCTGCGCTTTGGAACAACTTGTAGCAGATGACCCTAAGAGCACGAATGACGGCACTGACAAAGCAAATGGAGGGATGTGCGATCTCAGACTGCTTGCACGGACGACAACCTGATTTTGTGCACTAATCTGACAGATGACGAAATCGATACACTGGGTCCTCCCACAGCCAGAAAAGTGCTAAGACTACGACGACACATAATGATGACTGTCAGTGGCTTAGTATTGCCAATGCGGTGTTGTTGAGTGTACACAGAGGTCTCACTATAGCCGAATTACGAGCAAATCTGATTGCCTCCAAGCATAGTATGAGGCAGGGAAGTAATAAAGACCCATCTAAGTCACTCTCAGCCTAATAAATTGGATTTCTCTGACTGTTCGGTTTTTCAGACTATTTTTTAGCGCCTGCCAGGTCCAGAAAATTGTTCGGCAGCTGTATATAAAGTAATCCCTCGTTAACTCGAATTCGTCAAATCCAGGAATAATTTCGCTTGTTCTTGAGCCTTTCATTTGTTCTTGAGCACAGTCGACAGCACTGACAAAGGCATGCCGAATTCTTTGGCGATGCACGACTTGTTTCGACCTGCTTTTCAGACTTCCTTGATTAACGCAACTTTTTCTCCATCAGGGATTTCTAATGCTTCGAGCAGGACATTTTGGTCCATACAGTGGACTCCTGTTAAACGGAACTCGAAGGGGATCCGAAAAACTGTTCCATTTATCAGAAGTTCCATTTAAGCAAAGTACACATATTTCCATGAACCAAAAACTTTTAATCCGTACCAACTCCACCTTACTCATCTGGTTGAGTAGGGGAAAAAAAGGAGTGAAGTGTGGTTTGTTTTGCATGCTTAAGGGGGGACATGGCTTTCGGTACAAACTTTCTTGTTTTTTGGTGTATGTTGATGAAAATTGGCACAGACACTAAGAACTGCTCTGTGATGCTTTCATAAAAATTTCAAAGCGACACAACAAAAGCTTTTTGCATGATAAATTATTCCTTTAGCGAACCTCGTGGAGGGTCTGGAGTACTTACAAAACTAAGCAAAAAGGTCATAAACACTGGATGCACAGCCAAATGTATGCAGAAGGGGGTGACACTCCCAAAATATTTTTTTTTGCAACACAAAGATATGTAGTTTAGGTTTTTTCCAGCGACACTGCAATAAGCACACTTGCACTGGAAACTAGAAACCCTGCCAAAAAATTTTAAAGCATTAAAATGAAAAAAGAAGAGTGTCTCCCCCTGAAGCAGAGTTCAAGGAGCCTTACAAAACAAGCGGAATCAAAATCTGTGAAGTAGTTGCCAAGATATCTGCTCCACGAGCTACGAGACATGCCAAAAAAACTGTTTTGAGAAAAGTGCTCTTAAAGTTTAAGCACCTCTTAACTTCTCTCAAGCACACCATTACTGTAATTTTTGGCTTGTTTTGTGACGTTAGACTTGTTGGACATGTGGCCTCCCATCTGGTGTGGCTTTGTTGCCCATCTTTATTTTTTTTATGGCCTCCTTTTATGATTTACAATGACCATGTTGTATGCATAAATTTCAATGCAAGTTACCTGCATGAAGGGGTGGTGTAACAGACACTGCAGAATATAAAGTTTGTTATACAATTGGGTCCACTAACTGTAGTAATTTACCAGATTTCTTGGATTCATGCTAAATGTAATTAGTGGTCTTGCATATGATTGCACAATAATGAATAATCACAGAATTATGATCGCAACACATCACTCTCAACATGACAGCTATACTTCCTTCCCGAATTAAGAGACAGTCAAGGTAAAGACATAGTTACTGTGATTGATTTCTGAGTACTTTATTTCATGAGGCAAGAAGTTGAGGCATGAGGTTGAGTAGCTAGTTTCACGCGACCCCCCCCCCCCCTCCCCCGGCTTCTTCCCTTGGCTACTCTGCGAGGCATACAATATACAATGTGTCAGAACGTTCACAAGAACTCTCAGTGATACTAAGCAAGGCATAAAGTGCACCTAAACTACAGTACCAGTGCTCACTGACCGCACTTCATTTGTCCGCGAAGTGAGCGATCTGAGCGATCGCGGGGTCCAAGTCTACGCGCGCTGTGTTTGGTAGCGGCGTTTGCGCGAAATGCCGAGCCGCGTATCCGAATAGTCGGCGCGCAACGTGCTTGGCCTCGCGGTTTGAGTAGCCGATGCCCGACATGCCTTGCCACTGATCCTAAAAGCCGCCGTGCGACGTGCTCGGCTGCTCCGCCAGCAGCCGATGCGCAGTTAAGGCTAGCGCGACTCCGAGCCGTAGGCGTGCGGTGTGTGTGGACGCGGCGCGGGGCGTCAAGTACCGCCTACCGCACGTAATGCTCGGTGGCTCGGTTGCGAGTCCGCGGTGCCGCCACATGATGGCCTTCGTAGGTCCGACGCGACCGCGCTGCTGATAAGCGGAACGTCCGCAGGTCCGATGTCTGTCGGTCGGAGACGCGCTTTGCAACGTTCACGGCACGCCGCAGTTATCTTATCGCGATCGTACGTGCGGCGGGTGTGTCCCGTGCGCCTGCCAAACTAAAACGTAGTTTCGTTCTCAATGAGCGTCGATCAGCAACCACAGAGCGAGTGCGAGCACGCAACTACGTAGCGCCACTCGACAGCCGTAACCTCGGAAGGCGCAAGTAGCAGACGACGTTCGCCCCACGTGGGAGCGTCAGACCAATAGCGAAGCGCACTCGGGCAATATGGCGGACGCGGCCAGTCGGAGCCCTAAAAACGACCTTCGAACATTTGCTTTTTGTGCGCTTGTTTTGGCGGGGAGGAGCTAGCTGAAGCGGGAAATTTGAAGACGGAGAACTGCTCTTTTCAACACGCCCAAGATGGAGGCGGCCGGTAGCGTGGTCGCGGAGCTATTGCGGTTTGAAAAACGCAGTTTTTGCGTTATTGGCGCGATGATTTTCGCCTCCTTCGTTAGTAAAATGAATTATTTAGGGCATTTCTACGCGGTTTTCAGCAAAGATATTTTGGAATCGGTGAGAGAAAGAGTAGCAGAAACTGAACATACTATTTTCAAAAAATCGATTTTTTTGGCATTTTTCGCGATTCGAAAGCCGCGTCCCCCCTTAAGTTGCTTTTTCAAAAAGTAAGCACCCATGCCTGACAAGCTAGCCAGAAATTCTGGACAACCCTCATGCTCGAAATAGCGCTGCAAAAGTTCAACTGCCTCTTTAGCTGCGCTGTCCGACGGCACCACTGCACTGGCAATGTCACCACCTTCATCATCTTCATCGCTGGAGGAAGGTTGATCGTCTGCTTGCACTTCAGTTATCAGTTCTTCAAGCGTCTCCTCACGACAGGTACTAACATTTTCGTCAACTGTTTCATAGTCCTGTCGTGTGAAAGGGGCAGAGGGCACAGCCTGACTGAACACAGCATCAGCATCAGCAGGGCTTTCCTCTTCATCCGCTAGTGGTTCTCGTGCTTGAAATCCCGCATGATGAAAGCATCTTTGGATGGTTGTTGCCTTCACTTGCTCCCAGGCATGGTACAAAATATGAATGGCTCCCAACAAATCCAAATTGTAGGTCTTTCCAGTGTCTGCACAAAGGAGCATTCGGTGAAGCAGCTGCCTGCGGTAGTGAACTTTCACATTCTGAATCACCCCTTGATCCATAGGCTGGATCACTGCTGTTGCGTTGGCTGGCAAGAACTCGAGGCTGATCGACTTCAGTCCTTCAACGTGGCCGTGGGCAGGGCAATTATCCAGGATAAAAATAACCCTCCTGCCTTGCCTTGCAAATCTTGAATCTTCCACCCGCAGCCAGTTTTCAAAAATTGCCATCGTCATCCATGCTCTTGCGTTAGCATGATAGGTAACGGGAAGGTTTCGAACGCCCTTAAAGCAACGTGGATGCTTCGATTTTCCGATCACCAAAAGCTTCAATTTCTCGTCTCCGGCCATATTTGCACCCACCAGCACAGTAATGCGCTCCTTACTGTGTTTCCCACCGCTACAGGCTTCGCCTTTGAAAGTGAGAGTCTTTGATGGGAGCGCTTTATAAAAAAGGCCCATCTCGTCGACGTTGAATACGTCTCGCGGCTCATAGTTCGCTAAAATTTCCTGAAGCCGTCCCTGCTGCCAGTCGGTGCAAACGTCCCGGTTGACTGCAGCACTCTCACCTGAGATTGCCTTGAAAACAAGTCCGTGGCGTTTCTTGAACCGGCTCAGCCATCCGTCGCTTACGGCGAAGTTCTCAACACCCATGTGCAGGGCAATCTCTCGCGCCTTCTGCTCCAGAATGGGACCGCTTATTGGGAAATTAGAACTCCGCGCACGCTTAAACCACACAAAAAGAACTTTTTCTAGTTCTTCATACGGCGTCGTCCGCATCCGCATCCGTTTAGACGTAAAGGTCCCATTCTTGACGGCACCTTCGATCGCTTCTTTGTTTTTCAAGATCCGCGACAGTGTCGACTTGGGGATGTTGAATTTTTTTGCCACCTCTGTCTTGGACAAGCCGCTGCGATCGAGGTCCTGAAGAATTTGGAGCTTCTTTTCAAGCGAGAGAGCTTGATGCGGCCGCTTCTTCGTGCTCTCCATTGTGCCTATCCACCACACTTAGTCACACATGTAGGCCTAACCAATGCCTCCTTTACTAGATGCCTGCGACATCGCTCGTTTTCCCATTGAAACGCAGGTTCCTCGTAGTTCAGCGCAGTCGGCGCGAGAGAGCGCTCGCAAGCGAGACTATTTCCGGTTTGGCCGGAAGTGACGCCAGCACGGCCGGTGGCACGGCACGGCTCCGTCGCGGACCAGCGCCTCGGAGGCGCTGGCTCTACAAGCGGCGCCTCTGATGGAACCGTATCTCGGAGGCTCTACTGTTTGGAGTGGCCACCGCGAGGTAGCGCTCGCAAGCGGGAGCGGAGGGGGAGAGAACAGGAGAGGGCTAGGGACGAGCTTTTCGGCTCACGTCGCAGGCATTGTTTTAAAGGAGGCATTGGCCTAACGCACAACCGACACGGCTCGCGCACGCGCTCCTGCTGCAGCACAATCCAGTATGGGTACGGCTGCTGGATTGGCTTGTCTCACTATGGCGTTGACTTCGACGATACATTTCATGGTTGTGCGACTACTTTTTGGCATGAGCTAGCCTGTGTTGTGCAGCCTGTGCTTAGCATTTGTGCCGTTTAACCGTAGATGACCAATAAGCAGTGTTTCGATTAACCGAAAAATATTACTGTGCCGGGTATAGAAATCCAGCCAAATGATCCCGTTTAATTCCGTTAATGAGGCATTTTCGTTTAACCGAGTTTCGTTTATTGGGAGTCCACTGTATTTTGAAGCGTCCATTGCACAGACCACTCACTACAGAGCAAAACTGAATTCAAGATCCGTTGTGTGCAAAATGCGGGGAAAACAAAGAATACCAGCTCGCACTTGCAAAGGTACTGACGGGCCTGCACTGCACGCGCCACCCTATTGCGCATAAGTGGTGCCCAGGTGCACACACGTGATCACTCCTGCAGTTGCCTGACAAGGTGGATAGGAAACCACCATGTCTGCAGAAATTTAGAGTTCACACTTCATGACTGCGTTCAGCACGTATACGTAAGTGTTCGCATGGAGCCTTCGTTGCCCGTTGGAAGCGGACTTTACCTTCTGCGCTCTTTGCACAGATTCCAAGATAACCACGGCCCCTGCTGAAAAGCGTTTGGAGATAAATGAGGGCAAATGCATCGCACCAATAGGAGGTTAATGCGTGGCGACAAAAAGGTCATACTTAAGCAAGATTTCGACATACATGAACTCTTAACGAGGGTTTAGTGTATATTTAAAAACTCTTTGTAACTTTACGGCACCCCTACTGTGGATTTCAGCCTTTCCTATTCCTTTTACCACACCCGAGACATTCTATGAGCTTCAATAAAAAGCAAGAGTAATCGCTGAACAAGGTAGCCTGTGCGAAAATGCCATGCAGTTACAGCAGTGGTGAGACACAAGACGCTCACTTTTAGACTTCTTTTCCTGATATGCCTTCAGGCGCTCTTCCCTTGCCTTGTCTGCTTCCTCATCCTAGAACAGACACCACACAAGTAATTAGAAAATGGTAAGGAATGTACGTGCATCAACCATGGAATAGGCAACTCACATCTCCCGAACCAAAGAGGTCAATGTCGTCATCGTCGTCCGCTGCCTCCTTTTTGGCAGGGACATGGTTCGCAACCTTAGCCTGAAAAGAAATAGTGAGAACATTAGCTGAAGAATTATGTCAGTTATAGCTATGTTTTGCCACCACCTTAATGCTGACAGCACTGTCTCAACAAGTGTTAAACAAGAAGGTGCTTGCATGGTGGCCCCTGCTAAATGCCCATAAATACTTTATGAAGAGGTGGCGGTGTGCATCAATGGGCACACTGCACAAACACTTATGCAGATGATATGTTGGAAATTGTATTAACCTTGCAGTGCATATGCACAAACCAGAAATAGTGTTGCTTTCACAATACAGCCAAAGGTCATCATAAAGAACTCAATGTGACATGGAAACAGCTTCGTTATATTCGATAATTATTTAAAAATGTATATTTGTGACACTGTTTTAATGGCAACACTATTCTTCATTTAAATCACTGTAAACGATAATCCTTTAATTGAGGTTTGACTGCAACGTTGCACATTGTGGCCATGTCTAAAGTTGACCCGCTACCTAAGAAAACATTATGAAGCACGTGGCAAGTGGTCCATTAAGCGTGTGTTATTCATAGCTACTGCACCAAGCATATTAGTGTGGAAGTACAGTGGAACCCCGCTGTTACGTTTCTCACTGCTGCGTTTTCCCGGCTGTTACGTTGTTTTTCATCGGTCCCGGCATAGCTCCCATAGGGTCCCATGTATTGCAAACCCCGCTGTTACGTCGCAACTGTGGGCGTGTTCCCGCATGATGCGTCGCAACCTGGCACGCCGTACCCGCCCGGGCATCGCTATTTTGATTTTACTTTTGACAGTCTTGGTCACGCTTGCAGGAATCGCCGCCCGCTGATGGCTGCCGAGATAGCGCCAGCGCTATCTCGGCAGCCATGCGATCGCTCGGCAGCCGAGCGACACTCCCCACACCCCCTCCCGCTTTTGCGTCTTATCATGCTCATTAAAGACGGGCGGGGCGTTTCCTCCCCGCTTCGACGGCAGGCGATCCGATAGGGGTGATGTTATCGCCTCCGAGCGACGGAGATGTGCCGGGCGCGTTTGATGTCTGCTTCAGCCGTTTTCGTCGCCCCCACTCGAGTGCTTTTATTCTAGCGACCGTAATTTGGGCTCTGGGGGCTTCCGGAGAAAAGAACCGGAAGAAGGAACATCGCACTCGCAGCCCCTTTTGCGTATGACTGTCTCCTTCGAATAGCGCTTGTTCTATAGGTTTCAGAACATTCTGCGGCGTCGGCGACTCACCCGCGCAGCGAGGGGCGCGGCCGCGCGGCTGTCCAGTCTCCGTGCGCTCGCCGGCGACCTGGTTCGGGCCGGACGGCGAGCTCAAAATATACGAGATTTTTTATTTTTTTTTTCTATTGCTGGCTAAATGTCAGGGGTGCGCAAATTATGCGCGTAAATACGGTTAGCAAGCACTGAAGAAAGAACGTGAAAGCGCTATCGAGCGATCGCGGACCCGACGCGACCAGCCGACCAGCCGTACTCGCAATCGCAAACCACGCGCGGGGTGCCGGAACAGGATGCGGTGATCGCAGTGACGGGGCGACTTGCCTCCAGAATCGGCGGGTCACGCTGGAACTAAACCTCAATGATCACAGTTTTGATTGCGATCTCTGAGGCCATACTTCCTCTCATCGGGGCGCCGAAGGCTATAATGGCGGCCCATTCACTGCGCTCGACAGCCGCGAACGGGGTCCGAATTATCTAATTTAGAGCTAGAAACCGTCCGAAATATCAGCCGGATTTATCACAATAAGCCTATGTTGGCACTAGCGGTACTGCGCGGCTGTCCGGATTATCGGTCGGCGACCTAGATGGCTCACCTTGCTGAAATAAATTGTTTGAAATCAAAGCGGCCCTGTTCTCATTCATTTTGGGAGCTTTCCTCACTCTTGCGTTTTCCCGGCTGTTACGTTTTTTCGCCCCTGTCCGCTGAAAAACGTATGAACGGGGTTCCACTGTATTCAGTACCATACACCAACCACTTCACACAAGCCTCAAAGAGTGCTCTGGGCCACAAAAGCACACCAAATTCTTAAAACACCGAAAAAGAGCAATGTAACACTGCACAGTATGTAATAACGAAAGGGAAGGGGTCAAGGGCTCGTTCTTTATTTGTTTGAAACAACTTAATGAGCAACCAGACAATGAAGCCTAGGAAAGCATAGGGGAAGTTACTTGTGGTTTTGTAATTGTGGAGAAAGTAGAAAGGAATTAAAGTGGACGAAAACCCTTGATCCCTTCCCTTTCGTTATTTCATAGCTTGGGCCTCGTTGCGGCAGACTTGGTGCCTTAGGTAGCATGTGAGGGCTTATTGGGCAGCAGCCATCTCATCTAAGTTCACGTTCTACGTGACACCTCCTGGCAAGAGTGTTCCACACACTTCGCCTTGGCCATGAGTGGCGCTGCCTAACACTCCCAGGATAATACGTAGCCAGGGTTCGTACAGAATATTTGACTGAAAATTCAAGGAGTTTTCAAGGATTTCAAGGATGAAAAATGGCAAAATTCAAGGAGTGTTAGGAAAATTTTATTTGCTTACAAGACTTATGGAAGCAGCGCAGTTTTCGCGTGGATTTCTTTTTCCAAAGAAGCTATCTCCAGCTCCTTTTCTTTAGCAGTTCGACGAAAGCTGTTTGCCTTGACTAAGTAGGTAAGGTCGTTTTTCGCTTCAGCTTCTTCCGAAAAACGGTCCGCAGATTCCAGCAGGCACTTGAGAGTTTTTTGAAGCTTTGACTTCCTTCCGTGCATCTTATCAAGCTCTTGCTCCAGCTCTTTTCTCTTTGAAGCTGCCTGCCGTGACAGTGCTTGTTTCTTTTGTTCGTCTAGGTATGCAGCGTACCTATGCCGGGCTTGCCGCACTGACGCCTTCAACTCTTTTGAAATCGGAACGTTCAGCAGGCCACCATGGCTTTTCACAACCTCGCAGATAACTCGTTGAGAAATATACGACAGCTCTGCCAAATTCTCGACCGCAACCTGCTTGTTGATGCTGAAGCCTCTTTCCACTGAGGCCTGCCCATGGCTCAGGAGGAGAAGTAGTTTCACCACAGCCCATAACTGCAAGAATGAAGCATCATGCTTCAGCAGCCGCACGAAAAAACTGTCAAGACGTTCATGATCTTTTTCATAGTTTTGTAGTTCATGCCGTTTTTCTAGACAAAACTGAATGTACTGTGTGCACACAATGTCGCGTTTGTGCTCAGAGAGAAGCTTGTTGTCGATTAGGCAGTTAAGCACAATTTTTAGCTTCCCAAGGCACGTGTCTGTCTTGGACATCTCTGTGGGGTCGAAACATGACAACCCACGAACCACAGGGTACCTCAGGGGACTTCTCTCCATGACTTTCAGGATCATGTTCATGAGGAACTTCCGGCACTCGTACCTAAACTCAAGAATACACTTGGCGCTCGCTTTGCAGCATTTCAAAATCTTCTCAGCTGCACGTCCAACATCCACCTTTTCAAGTTCTGTGTAAACGGCAGCATCTTCAACATCTATTCGCAGCAGCTTCGTGATGCTGGTGGCTTCTGTCATTACAGAGCACTTTACGAACCTTGACAGAAGGCTCCTCAGAACACTTTCAAGTTCTTTTGCCAACAAAAACGTCTTGGGAGAATCACTCTGAAAAACAGTCAGGAAAGGCTGCACAACCATGGCAACATTTAGGGAAAAGTTCAGTTTTGCAAGTGCAAGCTGGTCATTTAGAAAAGCACTGACGTTTTCATATGCTCTGCATTTTGGCACGGGCAGCCTGCGGCCACTCACTGCTTCAGTGTATTGCTTCAAGTGCTCCCATGTGGCCAGGGCTCTTTCCAGTACGGGCACGTTCTCGATCCAACGGTGAGATACAAAAGGAAGTGGAAACACACTGCTCCCTGTCTCTCGAATAAAATCTTCTCGCCTGGCCGGTGCATCATGAAAGAGTGAGAATAAGCTGGACAAATATGTGTCAACTGGCCAGCCCGTTGCATGCATTCCAGCTTTGTAGGCATTATGCACTGTGTGAAGGCCACACGATCCAATATCCAAACACTGAACTTGAAAGTCATTTTTCATGTGCTGCTGGAACTTGTGGAAAAGGCTCCAGTTGACATTGGGGCCATCCATGGAAAGCTGAACAATTTTGCTCATCGGAAAGGACGCCAGCGCGTCCGTCAAATTCTTCATGAGGTCGTCCGCTGTGCTGTGGCCCATGAATGCCGATGTCACATACCTTGTTGTCACCTCAGAATTGTTCCACAGTCTCACGTGAACATCAAGCTGTTTCTTTTGCAGGTGTTCGTTTAACGTTTCATCAAAAAGGACAACAAAATGTTCAGATTTCTCCATCATGTCCAAGACTTGAGAAGCGAAAAATGGGCGCAGACCATGGCACGCGACGTACGCGCATTTTTTTTCCGAACAAGTGAAGCTTCTCGCGATATCGCTATCCGGAAACATCTTTCGGAACAACTCGGAAACTGATCCGCTGGAGCTGTATGAGTAGTGTGAAGACACAACTTTCATCGTCCACAAAATTTCGGCTTCAATCACGGAGTCATGCCTTCTGCAGTCTTCGTCAAGGGTCGCAGCTCGAGAGGATGTTTTCGTGTTTTCCTGATGAGAAGTCGTTTCTGTGACGTTTGCCGCTTGCAAAAAACTCGTGACGGAAGAGCAGCCCTCGCCTGCCGCAACTTTGGATCGGTGCTTGGCACTTTTCTGATGGCTCTTCAACGCCGACTCCCCCATTGTTGCAATTTCGACAGACTTCTGACATACTGCGCACTTCGCTCGATAAGGGTCGCTTGTCTCCGGCCTCACCCAGTGACGATATTCGCTGTGCTCCAGCCACGCAGACTGAAACTTGCACTTTCCGCCTGGCATCCTGTCAAAGTAAAGGTGCAGGCATTGCACACAGCACAAACGCGAACTTTCGCCGAGAAATGACGCGCGAGGCCGACGCACGGACCGAGGATACCGAGTACCGACCGACTGACCGTTACTATAACTTGCGTTGGATTGGATTGGATTTCTGGCTCGCATTTGTTGCCAGACGACGCAGGCGCTGCCGGTTTCGAAACCGAAACTTGCTGCTATTGCTCTCCTGTCAAGACTACATGTTTTCGTGAACATTCCTCAGTAAACGCGTTTTTGAAATCAGTGCGACTTACGGAAATACGTCGTTCATTTGCTATATTGAAGCAAAGTCCACTAAATTTTCAAGGATTACAAGGAGCTCACTTATATTTAAGGAGTTTCAAGGGCCCTTGAATTAATGTTATAAAATTCAAGGACATTCAAGGATTTCAAGGGTCTGTGCGAACCCTGCGTAGCTAAATACACAATAAGGTGGATGGGGGGGACGACCGCCTTCGTAGCTCAGTTGGTAGAGCACTGGATGCGACATCCGAAGGTCGTGGGTTCGGTTCCCACCAAAGGCAGGTTTGTCTTTTCGTCCACTTTAATTCCTTTCTACTTTCTCCACAATTACAAAACCACAAGTAACTTTCCCTATGATTTCCTAGGCTTTCATGTTGTTTGCTCATGAAGTTGTTTCAAACAAATAAAGAATGAGCCCGTGACCCCTTCCCCTTAGTTACTTCATAGCTTGGGCCCTCATTGCGGCAGACTTGGTGCCTAGGTAGCATGCGAGGGTTTATTGGCAGCAGCCATCTCCCGAAGAGATGTCGTTGGGCAGTTCAGGTGACGACGCACAAGCTGCCGACGACGTTGGACCGGCGCAAGACACGGCAACGGCTGCAGCATGGGAAGCTCTCGAGGAAGCCGGCATCGTTCCTGCGAACGTAGCACTGAGCGATTACGTAAATGCCGATGCGGACATGATCGTCTACGAGGAGCTCAGCGATGCCGAGATCCTCAAAAGTGCTCGCACCGCCGCCGATTCATCCGACGACGACGAAGTCGGGCATGATGTTCCGAAGGTCCCGACGCCTGTGACCGCATCGCAAGTCATGGACTCCTTGGACACTATATGTAGTTTTCTTGGCACCCATGACGACGATGTCGCCATGCAACTCCTCACAGAGTGTGAGCAACGCATTCTCCCGTTGCTCGTGCGAAAGCGCAAACAGTCGAAAATAATTGATTTTTTTAAGTTTTGGAAATAAAATGCTCCCAGCAGC
Organism: Hyalomma asiaticum; assembly: GCA_013339685.2. Taxonomy (NCBI): domain Eukaryota; kingdom Metazoa; phylum Arthropoda; class Arachnida; order Ixodida; family Ixodidae; genus Hyalomma; species Hyalomma asiaticum. Next base: position 13,885,865 of record CM023483.1, on the reverse strand, counting down.
TTCGTGATGCTGGTGGCTTCTGTCATTACAGAGCACTTTACGAACCTTGACAGAAGGCTCCTCAGAACACTTTCAAGTTCTTTTGCCAACAAAAACGTCTTGGGAGAATCACTCTGAAAAACAGTCAGGAAAGGCTGCACAACCATGGCAACATTTAGGGAAAAGTTCAGTTTTGCAAGTGCAAGCTGGTCATTTAGAAAAGCACTGACGTTTTCATATGCTCTGCATTTTGGCACGGGCAGCCTGCGGCCACTCACTGCTTCAGTGTATTGCTTCAAGTGCTCCCATGTGGCCAGGGCTCTTTCCAGTACGGGCACGTTCTCGATCCAACGGTGAGATACAAAAGGAAGTGGAAACACACTGCTCCCTGTCTCTCGAATAAAATCTTCTCGCCTGGCCGGTGCATCATGAAAGAGTGAGAATAAGCTGGACAAATATGTGTCAACTGGCCAGCCCGTTGCATGCATTCCAGCTTTGTAGGCATTATGCACTGTGTGAAGGCCACACGATCCAATATCCAAACACTGAACTTGATGTGAGCGGGCTACGTCTGATAACTGAGAATGCTCAATTAACATCACTTTGCAGCATGCTGCGGTGCACTACACTGTAGAATGCACACATAAAGGGGTTATATCAGGAAAAACACAATTTGTAAAATTACATGGACTGTGTTAGTGACATTAAGGAGCAATTCGGAAGACTGAACTGTCGCATTCATCCTTGATCAATGGTTCCAGTGCCAATTGTACTCGATGAGAGGAGCAGTGGGGCCAATTTTTTAATATCTATTTTTAGTGGCTAGGTGCACATAAATCAACACTTGCACCTTTACATCAACTTTGACATATTTGCTTCTGCATCAGATACCACACATCGACATTCAACAAGGTGTCCAGGAATCTCATGGACAGGTAAGCATCTACTGTGGAAACAAGGCAATAACAAGCGAAAACAGATTTGTGATATTCAATGAAGCTTTCAACACTGCGGCATGTACCTTCAAACCTACTGCTGTGCATGGATAGGAGCAAATAAGAGAAAAGTCAGTATGTATCATGTAAATGGTGAGAGAAGTATGATATGGTGCGCCAAAAAGCTTTTACAACTGCCTAGAAGATATAGTTTTAGAGAGTGCACAAAGAGGAGCCTCTACGCAAAATTTGGCATTTGGCAAATATGAGTGCAAGCTCACAGAATAAGCTGTTTGTCATATCGAAACTTGGGGTAAAAGAGAAAAAGCCATCGTCACTGCTTGCTGACGATGGCCCATGACAGGGGCGCGGCTTAGACACAGCTCCTTGCCGTGACTTCCAAGAAGAGGGGCTGGCTGCTGAAACATCTCTGAGGCAGTGTGCCTGGAAGTATGCCATAGTAACAGCCACTGGGTGCACATCCCGTCTGCTCAAGTGTTGTTTGAAGGTTACCAACCAGAAAACTACACCATCATAAGTTCTGCAGGCTTCAGTAGTGCATACTACATGTACCATGCGTACAAAATGAATTTCAGCCAACGTGAGATGACATTGCAGTTCTCTTTATAATATGCAAATGATGTCCCCCTATTATTACTATGGTATGTAGGATAAATTCAGCTCCTTAACCTTGAACCAATTCCATGCAGTTCAGGCACTGCGATGACAACAGTACTTGCAAAATGTGCTGGTGTGCTTTTACTCACACGTATGGACATTACATTACAGTTAGAAGATAACTTAACGGCTTCAGTGACCTTGATATTGTTACAGAGAACTTTGCACACAGCCAGGAACAAAACAGCCAAACTGTCAGCAGTGATTCCATTTCTAGTTTAACAGGTGCTATAGACCCTTTTCATAAACTGCAAGCTAGCTTTCCTGCAATGCAGCTTGACCTACTAATGGCGGCATTGGCAATCCGGCAAACAACGTATGCAAGCGCAATTTGCTTGCGATAGGGCGTGTAAAATGTCGACCCAGCCCTTCTTATACAAACAACCCAAAAAAACGGGCCGCAGCATGTGCAACTTGAATTTTGACAGCATTTAAAAAAAGGCAGCTGTCGCCATTAGTAGGGCAAGTTGCATTGCAGGGGAGCTAGCTTTACAGTTTATGAAAAGGGTCTATAGTGTGCTTACAGAATTTGGAGATCAAACCAAGCAGCTTTGTCATGCTTTGGTTCCACAATGACACCTTCAACAGACACAGCTTGCGCAGACAAATATTTTGACCTGTGGAGGGATCATGACATGGACACTAGCTAAACAAAGACGAAATGAAAAGAAAAACAAAAAAAAAGAGAGAGGGGAAAGAGAAACAAAAGGAACAGATGAAATAAAATAAAAGCAAGCAGAATCTGCAAAGTTTGCTACAGGATTTCAATGTGACAAAGCATTCTCTTTCGTCTATTGGAGACATTCGCTACGCTAATGTAGAAGCAGGGGCCCGAAACAGCACAGTCCTAGAAAAAAAAAAAAGCATTTGCAGTTTCCTAACAGTGACAGCAGTGTTTGCTTGTAGAGATGATTATTTCCCATCTCAGTTTTCAGACTTGCCACAGAATACATAGCAAAGGAGAAGAAAACAGCATGCGCAACATATTTTGCTGGATACATGCGTTCTAACTTTGTAACTGATGTAGACATTCATGCCCGTCAATCTACACTAGTTGTGAGCTACCTGCAACAATAGCTGCTTCAATTTTTTATGGGTTTTTTATCGTGGCTATGAACAAATCCCAAACTGTCAAAATTTGCACTTCAGCTTGAAATAATGCGAAGACGGTTAGCGGAAAAACGATCTGCCAGCTCCCACAACCAGGTATAAGTGTACTGTACGATATATGTATGGATGCATTTAAAATGCTGTGCATGGTTATTAACTGGCTCCCAAAAAATTCGTATTCCTTGACAGTTAACTTAGTGGTCATGAATGTCAGAGAAGTGGAGGCAGTCAATAAATTGCAGCTTACGCCAAATCAATGCTTTCTTTACTAACCTACACTCCACTGCCTGATATTAAACAGTGGCTGGCTACCACTCCTGTCAAGCTAGAAGCGTTTTACTTTCTATGCAACCATCCCCCAATATTACCATGACGTAGGCTTAAAGAAAGCTTTGCTTTGTCACAATGGCAGCCACACAGTCCATTCTTTCTTTGTGATATGAGACCAGGCTTCAAATCTTGATGAATGAAGCTATGCATGAGTGTACCTAGATTTCGTGACACTTCAGATTTGTCTTCTTGAGGCAACACTAAATTTCTGCTTCAATGTAACCCACTACAAACATCCAAAACTGTTCCTACTGAACAGTCAACTCTCTGGCCACCACTTTCACTACACCAAGGTGATAGAGCAATCCTTAAAGACTTGTTAAACGCATACCATGTCATGCAATTCAGTTTATGTGAGGTAAAAAAAAAAATTCTTGCTAGGCTGCTGTCTTTACGCAAACCAAAATCACTCACAATCTCTGATCCTGTCGATCAAAATGGCACTCACTAGCCTGTTTCAAATGCAATGACAAGCGTTTCAGAATCTCCTTGGAGGCAGAGACCAAGACATGGTACAGCGTATTTTAACTAACTCTATGATGATAACGCCATGACATGACCAGAAAGCAAAAAAGGTAGCGCTGCGCATGGCCAGACCTTTCCAATATGCCCCGCTAAGTTGTGTGAAATGTCTGCGAAAATCGAGCTTCAGGAACAGTTCCTTGTCACGCAAGTGAGATAGCTAAGGAAAACAAAACCCAATAACTTGAGCAGGTTAAGTACAATGAAGAGGCAAGCACTAAGTCACTGCACAACAACTGCCTATTCTCCTAATGCTCAGGATGCAGCACTGCAACCAAAAATGTTGTGACCCGCTAAAACAAAATTCGCAGATGTGGAGCCTGGAATCAAAACCAATGCAGATGCAGCATGCAATAATAGGAAAGGTAAACAACATGCATCAAGATGAACAAAACAGCAAAGCAAGCAATCACATTTCTAATTTATGCAAGCGTGTTATGTGCCAAAAAAGAAAATTACTTTGCTATCTTCAATTATAGACAAACAGAAGAAAAGGAGAGGGCACTGAGAAAACGTGCAGCTGGCACTCACTCATTGTATCCCTGCAATTCAAACTTTCAATTGTAGCAGCGAAAGCTTGCAGAACAGATTAGAAAAATTTTAAATTTGGGTGGCATACAAACATGCTGGGCGTGGAGAGGGTTGAGGCTCGTTTTTCCACTATGTTGTATGACTGACAGATGCTCAAAAAAAAAAAAAAAATAGTAGTGCGATGGGTGTGGGCAAAAAGATAAGGCACATGAATGGGGATTTGGGACTCATGCCTCAGGCTTGCGAGAAACAAGACTAACAGGCCTCCACACGTCAATACTTCGCCGCTGAGACGAAGCGCATGAGTGCGGTAGGGGGCAATAAGAGTTGCTACTCACTGACTGGAGAGAGTTTTTAATTTGTTGCCGAGCCTGGGCTATCTTATCGACTAGAGAAGAACTTTGGGAGCGTTGGGAAGGCGCCTTAGCCTGGAGGGAGAGAGAAGACAAGAACAAGGCACGTCTCAAAACGGATGACACAGGTGCCGGCTCAGCGCTATCTGAACTCTGCACACGGCTGCTGCTTGCTTTAGGATTACGTTAAATCTGCCTTTACGGCAACTTTCGATGACGCAGCGAAGCATGTGATTATGCAGACACCTCGAGCCATGGCAAACAATGATTTTATGCATGCATTAAACTGCGAACGCTCGGTAGGCAGCAAAAAAGTGACCGCATGCCCCGCCTCTCAGCACGTTGATTAATCGCTAACGCACTGAAAACGGCCGGCGGTTGGCTCGCAAGAAGCGGTCTGACGCCTTACCTTGGCGAGCTGATCCCGGTTCAAGTAACACACGTACTGCTTTTCGGCATCGTCATACTTTGCCTTGTCGAGCCAGACCGAGTCAAGGGTGAGCGGATGAGCCATGTCGTTGAACTCTGAAAAGGCAAAGAAACGCGACGCGATTTGGTCAAACACGGGCCACAAAAGATCGCCGCGAAACACCTGGTACGCGGCGGCCAGGACTGGCTCTACACGTGGTTGGCAGTGCGAAAAAAAATATCCAACAAATGCTAAAACGAGCGCCGGCGGCATCCAGCAGTGACGACATCTTTGTTCAGGATGCCCAAGACAGCCGCCGTATTCGGCACAAATACGCCCACAAAGAGGAAACGAACACTGCAAACACCTTCACCGATGAAGAAACGACCGTCACGCACTGCATCACGAAACTTATTAAGCTGTTCCAACGGTTTACGTTACCACAGAAAGCGAAAATACAACACTTACTGTACGCCGACGCACGCAAGGGAGCAACGTGCTGCGAAAGAGGATCGGCCGCGTTTGTTTCACGCCGGCAACGCTTCGTGGCGACACTGGTACTACAAACATTGTCGTCAAAAAATTTCTAAATAAGATTTAAAACACGCAAAAAGTTGTGGTTTAAATGTGCACAAAATAATATTTTAGCACTTATTACTACAAAAAGCATTAAAGAGGAAAGCTGCAAATTCGGGACTGTGGCTGTGGCTTATGTCAGCTAGAACAGACGACAAAAGTTGGCACGCAAGCTTTGGCGGTTTTTTGTGTGTTGATTCCGGTGAGCAGTTTGCTCGCATTTAGTTTGACGATGAAACCCTCTCTCGCCTTATATTTCGTTTGCGTTATAATATCGCCTCGCATAAACGTGTACGTAGCGTGCGACTGCTCCGCACAGGACGCCGGCAACGATGAGACCTGTCCGATCTCTGACAGTCATCACGAAAAACATAAGTACCACTACAGCGAGCGCTGGTCGGGTTACTTGCAAGCCATAAACAAGAGCCTCGAGGAGTACGTTCCATGCGATGAAGATGATAACGAGCAGAAGTGTTCGTGTCACGCTTCAGTTATAGACGACGACCTTAGTCCGTGGTCTAAGACGGGCATTTCCGCTGAGCTCATCGAGCGCTCCAAGTCCAGGGGCATCCTTTACCAAGTCGTGGACCACAAACTCTACAGGAGCAAAGAGTGCATGTTTCCCTTCCGTTGCCTCGGCGTTGAGCACTTCATCCTGAATATCGTGGACGAGCTGCCTGACGTCGAGTTCGTGCTCAACACGCGAGACTGGCCTCAAGCGCACAAGCGCGTCGAATCGTTGCCGGTGTTCTCGTTCAGCAAGACACGCGAGTACTCGGACATAATGTATCCAGCGTGGACCTTCTGGGCTGGCGGACCGGCGATCAGCCTTTATCCAACGGGTATCGGTCGCTGGGACTTGCAGCGAGACATCATCACCAAGGCGGCGAAAGGAGTCTGGACTTGGGACAAGTAATACCTCACCCATTGATAGTCCAATTTTTTCGCATTCGCAGCTTGTTTGCACCAAAACAATAAGATCGCCGCAGGGGTTTGTCTTAACGCTCAAGTGTCATATGGTCTGATGCTCGCAAGATCTGTGTGTCACGGTAAACGTTGACCCATTCTAAAATTAGTGCAGTTCGGGGCTAACATGGTTTTGCCGTTTTAATATAACCTTGTACAGATGCTCAAACAAGACGCAGCGAGTCAAGTCAAGCAACACTAAATATGCACACTTGACAGTTTAATGTTCATATTACTTTAAATAATGTATGCAAACTCTCTCAGAGGTATTTGCATTGTGCATGAACATTATATGTCGACATGACAACAAAAGACCATTCTAATCAGCAACGCCCCTGCTTCATCACACCATAACAAAACCTTGCACACTCAAGGATGTAAAATGTCGCAACTTGGATGTGAGTATCAGTAAAAATGATTTTTTTTATTCCTTATGACACATATTTTATGCTTTGTCGATCATTTGTATTCTTTCCTCTTTCTCTCATCTGCAGGAAAAAGGCACTAGGATTTTTTCGGGGTTCGCGAACGAGCTCAGAGCGCGACCCATTGATCTTACTATCTCGGAGCAAGCCTGATTTTGTCGACGCACAGTACACCAAAAACCAGGCCTGGAAGTCAGACCAGGACACCTTAGGGATGCCCGCTGCTGAGGAAGTGCGCTTTGAAGATCACTGCAAGTACAAGTACCTCTTCAACTTCCGTGGGGTCGCTGCTAGTTTCCGGCTCAAACATCTCTTCCTTTGCCAGTCACTTGTCCTACACGTTGGTGATGAGTGGCTTGAGTTCTTCTACCCACAGTTGAAACCCTGGGTTCACTATGTGCCAGTCTCAGTGGATCTTCATGAAGTTGAAGACTTATTAGAGTTTGCAAAGGACAACGACGAAGTGGTGCATGAAATAGCTGAGCGAGGCTACGATTTTATTTGGAAACACCTCAGAATGGAAGATGTGCAATGCTACTGGCGAAGGCTGCTCAAAAAATACGCAAGCCTGCTGCGGTACAAGGTTATAAGAGACAAGTCTCTCGTAAGAATCACAGAAAAGAAATGAACTATGCCATATAGCTTAAAGGGACTGCCAACCAATTTCTATGGTACTCGTTCCTTTAGCACAATGGAAGGCTTAATGGTTGGAATCTCCAAACAGCATGTGATAGTGTAGGTAATGCTGCCAAGCATTTTTTATCAGAATTATAAGGTGAAAACCTTATATGTCTCATTGGAAGGTGCACTTGAGCAAAAGTGAAGCTGCAAAATGTGCAAGAGAAAGCTAGGCCACAAAGCATTAAAAAAATGCAGGATCCAGTGTCAAGGCCCCGTACAAAGCCCATGATCACATCATAGCGTGTCTAGGCATCTATAAGATATAATCAATGATTTCCACAGTGCTTATGATGTTAATGATTGTTTTGTCATTAATTAATGTCATCAAGCTCACCACTCCATACTGGATCACATGCACCACACGTGATTAGAAGTTTGAAAGCACAATTGCAAAAGCATCTTTGGCTGTGTTCTAATTTTGGACAGCAATGTACATGCTCAACATTTAGAGCTTAAACGACGGCTTCATGCCCTTGTCATCCAAGTAATGGAACATGCCTGTGCAAGGTGGTGCCATCTCGCATCAACAAAAGAAAGCTAAGGAAAACACACAGGATAGTCATCTCTCTTGCTTATTTCATGTTCCAATCCACAAAAAACTCAATGTAGCTTGGACTAAGTGCGTAGGAAGGCGCATACTTGCGGGCAGATGGCCATCCCATTGAGATCCTAGTTATATCCAAGCAATCCGCTTAGCTTGTTTGGACATCAATGTAACCTGCGTCATTTGTGTCATTTTTTCCTTCATATGCCGTCTTCGTGAATCTGTCTGTTTTGCCGTATTCGTGACAATTGGAATGAGACCTGAGATTGCTGCTCTTCGCGTAGCTGTCTACTTAGCCGTGTTCTATGCGTATTTGAACACACCCTTTAATAAATGATGTCAAAGGATTTCACCTTTACATTTCCTTAGGCAGTTGCATAAAGGACCACTAAAATTTTTCTATCTGCACAGGGTGTAGCCATGAGCTGCAGTTGTACTGGAAAGACTGATAATGGGTGCACAGCAGCTGTTATAAATAAGCCTGCATTGGAGGGAAGTGGTAACGTATGCCTGTTATGATGTATATGTAGTGTCGGCGCCCATTTACATTAAAATTAGCCAGTAGACCACTGTATCTCTCACGGAGGCTGCAGAACTTCACGTACTCGCTCGCAAACTCGTGTGTATAAATGCACTCAGGTGCTCCTCCATGCAATGAGAAACACCACGGCTTGCCATGGGTCAGACCTTCAATCGTTGCTATGAAGGCAGCGTCAGTGGCCATGAATTTATTCACTGAGTAATAAGCACAGAAAAAATTAAAAATTCTTATGATATAAACATGCCAGCTTTACTAAAGTAGTGTATGTGGGGGCAGTAGAACAGCTGACTACGTACAGTATTTTGAATGCCTGTGTTGTGCCATATGTCGGTTCTCGCAACTTCCTGCAGAAAACTTCAACTATAGCTTCTGCTTATATCAGCTGACTGCATAACCAATTCTATCATAACATGCGGTCTTTTCTTTTCTATCTAACACTTCACAGCACATTCCGTGCAGTTATCAGTCCCTTTAACCTAAATGGCTAAAAACGTTACAGGCTGCCAAAATGCAATGCTGTCAGTGAGTGTGCATAGTTCTGCATTGAAAGAATCTCTTGCCGAAGTGGCAAACAGATGAACGTTGCCTTAATTGGCTACTGCTACTTTTAACAGACTCAGCTCTTTTCACGACATCAACCACTGTTCAGAAGCTCTCCCAAGAATTTACTGCCAAGACCAGAGCAAGGACCCCGCATGCCTGTTTCTTCTACTTGAAAGTGAGAAATTGAGAATAAGAGAAAACAGAAGCACGACTGACACAGAAAGTGAACATCCTCCCATCAAATGGGCAAACCACAAATGCGACCTGTGTTGATGGTGAATGGCCACAACTTTAGTGACGGTCATTCACCTTTAGTGACGGCCTCCAAGTCATCACACAGAACTTGCAAGCCTCCACTATCTTAAACAGGGGGTATAAGTACACTCTAGACACTGTTGCATTCTGTGGGTTTCTTTTTGTTACGCAAAAGGTTATTGTTGTCTGCCTCGTGCACCTTTCTTTGCTCTACACTGCATGCCCGGTACTTCAAGGTCACGAACGACATGTGCACTATCAACATGACACAACATATTCTTGATAAGACAGTAGTGAGCGCACAGTTTTCAAGAAAGGAAATACAGTATAACCTCACTACAACAGATCTGCTTGCAACAGACATTTAGACACAACGTATAAAATTGTGGTGTCATGTTGGTCTCCTGCTCTCCTCCGTTGATTGAGCTTTTTTTTTTTTTTACAGTGGATTGTGATAGAGCATACATTTGGATATAAAGAACTAAATTATAAGGCCAGCCAACTGGTCAGCACTCCTTTACAGTAGACTTATTTACAGAGGACATTCCAAATTCAATAGCTTCTAACTTCAAACATCGATTGGCAAAACCTGCAGGATCAACACAGTAAGGTACTATGGTGGCAGATAAAGGCAGCAACTTTGTAATGATGTAGAATTCATAGTGCCCAAACTGTTCACTGGACAGCACAATTAAAGCTGACAATCTTCTTTCAGAAAAGTTAGAGACGAATAAGGCCATTCTCTTTGACTGCATCTATGACTTGTAAATTCATTCCAGTTATAGCAGACTGATTTAGTGTCTACATAATAATCTGTTTTAACAGTATTTGTGTTGTACGTACTCCTTTTACAACAGACCAAAATCTTATTCACTATCAAGGTCTGCTGTACTGAGGTTATACTATACAAGCATTCCAAGTGACGATTCTTGCTGTGTGACAAAAGTAGGCCTCAAGGGTTGCGATCATTTTTAGAGTGCACAATGACAAGCGCAAGTCATTCCTTTGCACCTAAATAAAGTTCTGTGCCTGCCTGCCTGTTCACCACGAGTGTACAAGGTGTGTCCAGTTTAGTGATGTATCCAAAAAAAGTGTATCCTTTTCAAGTCTTTATTCCATCGGATTCACGACCTTTAGGAGAGCCCCTGACTTTTTTGTTCCTTCACTGCTGATGTACAGCTGCAAGTGATGCAGGCACTTTTGTCAGTTACGTTTGTACTTGCAACCCTATGCTGTGTCTGGCTGCTCACTCTTGGCAAGTTCAAGTGGAACAGTGTTAGAGAAGCGTCACAGAAATTTTGTGCTCTTTTGACTCCTTTTCATGTTTTAGGCTGATATTTCATTGTGTTACTACTGGCCACCTAACTTGTGTGTAAGTAGATATGGCATGGATACTTATTCATTCCACTACCACTTCACCTATGTTGTTAACATGTTCTGAAATGCTCTGCTGGGCCATCAAATATTACTGATATAGCAGGGAAGTAGTGCTTTGGAAATGGGAGTGCTTCTATATAAACACTTTCAGTCTATCATTAAATGGACCTTGAACCATCTTTTTAAGTCTCAAATGTGTTTCAAAATGAGTAATGGGCCTCCCAGAAATATGTATAAATGAAATAGATTTAGACATAGTATGAATGGAGCTATTCTGAGCATTTCCCCTTCTGTTGTTGCCATTGAGCTTGGCCACCAACACCGCTTCACTCCTTTAGGGTAGTACCAGTGGCGATACAATGCTCATGTAAAGATATGAATATGAATTGGCTAGACAGTGGCATAATCATACTGCTGTGTTAGATGTGTGTCTTTTGTGAGCTCAACTTCAGTTATTTTAGTAATGTAGGGCACTATTGGCGAACCACTCATTCCAATTTTTTTCATGTATTCACTAGTAACAAGCAAAACACATGAATTTCTGCTGGTCACACATGCTTGTATTTTGTAATTTTATCAAACTGTGACGTGCAAATTTTTATTTTTGTGCTGAAAATTTTGTATGATCTCTGTATTCAGAATCCTGGCACTCCAAACTATACTTTATAAGATACATTGTTCTATTGCATCATCTGGGTTGATTTACAGTGATAAAAACACACTTTCGATTTCCCAGCGCACATTCCATTCAACTCTGCAACTGATGTCGTCTTAGTCACCACCATGACCTCCGAGATTATTTCGTCCAAGGAGGCCTTGGGAAAACAAATTGTGCTCCAGCATTGCTTCTGTAAAGCAGCACCACATGGGCATGTACTTGGTCCAACTATTTTCTTACCTGCTAGCTTTCATACTAAATCTGATATTTTAGAGCAAATGAAAGTTAACAATATCCTTACGTTTTTTTATGTCTTGAGGTGACATCATTGAATATCGTATTTAATCGATTCTAAGCACCTCCTTTCTTTTAAATGCTTACAATAATGACAGTGAAGGAGGTGGATGGGGTGGGTGCCTATATTCAAATAATCTAAAATTAGTGCACAGACCACAAGCCCTTTTCGTGGCAATATTTTGACAACATGGACGCGAGAAATCTCATCTTATATTGCAGACAGCAAAAGGAAAAATAGGTGCACACGGTGAATCCACTGCTTCTTGAGCCTGATAGTTGGTCACTCCCTCTCACATCCACTCGAACTCATCCCGTCGCATTATCTGAGCCGCCGCTCTCAGTATACCACAGAGTGATACAGAGACACATGGGCATGGTCTCAGGGCACAAGACATAAGCTTAGGGATTGGCGGTGGGCAAGAACCCTCTGCATTGGCTACGTGTTCTTTATCGAAAGAGGGTGCTTAGAATCGCAGGCATTGAACATTTTCCCCCCATCTTCTTTCTTTGAATATATAAGGGGGTGCTTAGAATAGCAAAACTACGGTAGTGTCTCAGAGAGCCTGTGATGTCACATGGTCATTTCGGGTGTGCAAAAACACTAGGATTTCAAACGGCCATTATAAAATGTACACTGAATATTGCACTGGGATAATTACTGAATATTAGGTGATTTCCTCAAATAGTGAAGGCCTGCAGCAAGTTCCCCTGAAACATATCTCTGGCTACGAGCTTGCTTTGGACAATACTACAATTCTAGAAACTTTACTCAAAGAAGGACCCATTTTTGTCCCTGAATCATGCTTTCGTGTTTTCCTTCATCATCTGAAAAGCACTCAGTAGTACGAGCACATTTTCGTTTCTTCTTGACTATCTTTCTTCTGATCTTATACCTCTCTGCCATTCCAGTTCGAGGCATAGTAAATTGCAAATTAGGGATCAATGAAGTGTGAACTTGCACGCTATAGGGTAACCAACTAGAGCTGATGCATCCGTAAATGTTCCAGGCACACACCTTCCTTATTACCATGCCCCCCACTAGTGGAGCACCTCTGAAGCCTCTGCCCATAGGAAAAAACACTCCAATGCTATCTTTGCTGGGGTACAGCAAAAATTGGGAGAAACATGCTGAAATATGCCAGTTGTTCACATTACTCCACTATGTTTCTGCTCCATAACATGGCCCTGGACTGTGTAGGACATGTTCTGCTAAGCTCAAACGTCCAGTGAGCCAGGTGTGCATCTGTTGTAACTTTGAATGTTATACATTTTATGGGAAACCAAGTTGCCAGTGTTGACATCTTGCATTAAACATTCAAAATCAAGTGCTGTTCCTGTTGCAGTTGATTTCACTAAGGAATAACCTTAAGTGATCCAAATGAGCAACAATATTAACTGAGCAGTTTTGAAAAACATGCAAGTTGTTCTTTTCTGCATGTTATTATACATACACTTTCATACTACATTAGCTGTACATTTACTATATATATGGATACAGTGAAAGAGGAAGGTAAGGGCAAGTAGTACTGTTTAATTTGATAATATATATGCATAAACGTACACCCGTGTGCAATATAACTTGGTGCACTTCACCTATGGGCAACACATACAAGCTGGGCATTTATACTTACAAATTGAGGTTGTGCATTAGAGTACGCTTTAGGTCATTGGAACACATGACCTAAACAGTCAAGTGTTCCAATTTAATTCGTTTAGGATGTAAACTGACAAAATTCATTGCCTAGCTGACTATTTCTTGTCCCGGTAGTGCGCACTAATTTTTATTGTAAACGCCTCTGTCAGCCAGGGTGTGACAGATTGTGCGCCCTCAAAATTTCTGTCTGCCTTAGGGTACCTAGCATAGACACGGCGTCACATTGAAAAGGTCCCAGGACGAACTTTTTTATTTGGTTCTGTGATTGACTGACGGAGTAACACCGACTTGCGCGGTCCACCGGCCCTTGTTACCAACTGCCGTCTTTCTCTCTCTCTCTCTAAGGTTGTATCCTACTGCAGTTGGCTGGATCAAATCAGTAGCTTTGTGATGGTGTCCACAGTGGCTGCATTTGAAAGTGCACGTATGGTGCTGCATGGCCAGGCTAGATCGCCTGTCTTCCATTGTCCGCCTTGGTGCTGTCAGCATGGCGGCCCCAGATGCAGATCCTCTGTGGAAACTGAAGCCGCAGGCGGAATGTTGTCGTGATTTAGGTCGTTCACCGCACGACAAAAATAAAGGATTATCTGGAAGGGAAAAACACGGTCCATCGTGTCTGATCAGAGATTGTGATCTCAACGTCACTCATCATTTGGAGGAAAAAGAAAGAATGAAATAACTTGCAACGTTCACGCGTGTGCGATAAACCACGCGGAATTGTAATGGAGAATGAAAAGCGCCAGTGTTTCCGGACTACGCAGTTTAGTCGGAGAGGGGCTGACGTCACTCTAATGGAGGTAATGGATCTTGCGGGCTGGCCAAGCTGCGGCCTAGCATGCTACGATGTCGGCAGATCTGTAGCAGAAAAGGAACAGTCAGCAGTGGTTGGGAAAGCGACGAAAGGCTTGGCGTTGACTGGAGACCGCCGTGGCTGCACAAGAACTGGAAACACCTTTTGCGCCGTGGACTTCAACAGCCTATTGCGCGCATTCTAAAAGCTATATAATTCACGTCGGCAATCGTATTCAATGACATCGGCATAACTTTTACAAGCGACTGGGGCGCCACCGTAACCACGCGATCAACGCACTGCGTTTCTCTGTAAAGGTTGCTTTTCAGCAATGCTTAGTCGTCTGGTGGCTGAGCTTGCGCATTTTGAAACACATTGGAATTACTCGTGGAAAAACCTCTTGCGTGATCGCTCTAAATGTTGAATGAGGTGCTTCATGGTAATTCTAGAAGAAGACAAAAATAACCTGATTGATTGATTTGATTTTTGAGGTTTAATGTCCCAAAACCATGACGTTATTATGAGAGACGCCGTAGTGGAGGGTGCCGGAAATTTTGATCACCTGGGGTTCTCTAGCGTGCACTGACATCGCACAGTCTCGTACAATTTTAGTAACCAATTTTTTTATCGCATTCTCATCGGCACACGAGCAATCTGTTCACTGCGATATATGTAAATGAAATGAAAATTTGCCAAGATCGGTATGCAAAAAGAAACTTAAGCAGCGAGTAAATACTGCGATAATAAACTTAATCACGCTTGTTCCTCCATGATACTATGCACAAAACTATTTAGGCGATTGCTTACCCTTAAAAAACGGTGTTGACCAGGAGAATTCAGCAGTAGGGATTGCAGTTCTAATTTCAATAGACCCACATAGTTTTACTGCGCGAACCCGTGGGCGCGCTTAGTAAATGACGTCTATCGAAGTTTTTTTTTTTTTCTTTATTGCGGATTTGCAAGATTGAAGAAGATTAAACGGGGAAATGGACATGGGAAGAAATTAATTTTTTGTTGTGGAGGGCTGAACGGCAAAACAATTGCTGACTATAGGGGGCCCATAAAGGAGCGCGACCCAGCGCTCCCGCCAAGTGGGGCACGGACCGCGAAATTTCCTTTTTAAAGCCACTAATTAACCTTGTTAGATGCGAAGCAGCTTATGGCGGAGTTCAGTCCGGTGGTGGTGGTGGTGTGCGGCGTGACGACCCTTACTGCGCATGCGCAAAACCATCTCCACTCCCCCTCTCCACGTAACCCTCTGCACACCTCCTCTCCGAACGGCGCGCGTTGACTATGGAAACAGTTACTATCCTGTGCTTTTCTTTTCAGTTAAAGAATGTCTCTCTCTCTCTCTTTCTTCGATGAACGCATTACCAGCTCGCAAGGAACGAGAACGCGCCCTCGCCCACGAGAGACAACGCTGACGCAGGCAGCGTCTGCTAGCGTCAAACCGATGCAAACGCGGTGTGCACCCCCGTGCTTCTTCGCATCGCCTCATGGTCCCCTTTAGCGGGAGATGGTGTAATTTTTCGTAAGGACCTATTTGAAAAATGTGGCATCAAGCGGGCTTTCTTTTTCCTCCCCCACCCCTACCCCCTTTTTTTTTCTTTTTTTGCGCGATCACGTCGGGGACGATGGCAGCGTGTGCCCTTATATATTGTCGCGAAGACCGCGTCGCGTAGAATGTTTTCTTGTTCTTTTTTCTTTTTCGACTGCTTTCTTAGAAGGGTGCTCAAGCAAACGAGCCGGCGCACCGCAGGGAGTCTTCTTGACGACGTAGTACAGAGAACGAAGACCACGTGTGTGCGTCGCGGCCAGTTTCTGGAATGTCTTGTTTGTATTAGTTTTGTAGCAAAGCCGGATGCACGCGATCACGAGGGCTCGCGTTGAGCATCGTTAACTTCGGCCTGCCTGATTGGTCCGCGTTGCCGTGGATGTTGAGGGGTGCTATTTAAGCGGCGACACTGGCCTTTTTTGGAGAGCGGACTCGGGGACCATGACGCTCGACATCACCGAGGAGCAGTCCGGCAGGCCGACGGGGTATGATACCATTTTCTATGTTGTATAATTTTTGCCCTGTGTGTTTTCTAACTTCAAGATGTCTTAGCTAAATAAACCCCCCTATGAGTGCTCTCCCAATTCACCGTGTCGACTCCTCATCGCTTGCCTGTGCGGAGTGGCTCCCACGCCTCTTCGTATTCCTGACCTTCTGATGCGTCTAACATTAACGGCCCCGACGTTTCGCTACAATATGATCACATCGTCGTGTCGTCAAGTGATGACACCACCACGTCGCACGACTTTCGGTGACATTCGTGTTCGCCGCGGATGCCGTACTTTTCGACCCATGAGCCGTACAGTATACTTCCGCATTAATAAAGATTTGACTGCACTAAACAACTCCTCTTCTGCTGGCTTTCGGAAAACGTCCATCCCCATCGCTATCTCTTCGCCTGCAGCGTGCAGTTCCTCGTGGCACGCCCGCCTCGTGGCACCCTGCGAGCGCGAGAAGACGATCGAAGGCCTTTCGGGTAGACAGCTACGCCGTACTGCTCGTCATCCAGGATAACCTTACAGCGTTCATCCATGAAGCCAGGTGAGGATGCTCCACCGGCTCCTGGCGCTCACTCCAAGACCACCGCCGGGAGCGAGAAGAGAGACGGGTCCAAGAAGAGACAGAAGCGTGACTCGTTGCATGTCCACCGTTTGAAGAAGCAGCGATTGGAGCGCGAACGAGATGTCGCCCCCAAGCTTACGCCGGAAGGTCCCGAAAGCTCGCCCGTGCGTCCCCCGTTACAACGGCCCGCGATTGGGCACGGTAAGAGCTTTCCATACCTTTTTATTGTACCGCGTTCTTACCGCAAGGGCCTCGGCGGAAAGGGAATTAAAAGGGGGTGGGGGGGGGGGGGTGGCTATGGTGACACTTCGCGCACGTCTATGCTATAACGAAGCAACCAGGTAGGCGCATCTGGTCTATCGGTTTTAGTGCTGCTGAGCTGTTCGTCCCCGGTACGAGCGAACTA
The DNA here is from genome assembly GCA_013339685.2 of Hyalomma asiaticum. Classification (NCBI taxonomy): domain Eukaryota; kingdom Metazoa; phylum Arthropoda; class Arachnida; order Ixodida; family Ixodidae; genus Hyalomma; species Hyalomma asiaticum. The sequence continues at coordinate 13,868,688 of CM023483.1, read as the reverse complement.
TCCGAGGAGGTTCGAACCTCCCTGGAACTATCCTTGCACTGATTGTGGCGTTGGTAACGAGATAGGGATAAATCCATGACATTTGGACGCGTGCAGTAGGTGCGCCACGGTGGCCTCAGCCACGTTTTCTTTTTTTTTTTTTTTGAGCTTCTGTAAGCAGGAAACACCTAATACGCGACACTTCTTGCAAGGCTAACCTTTAGAGTAGCCTTTCGTTTGCGTTTGTGTTGTCTGCTCCTCTTGTCTTGTGTCTGTACGTGTCGGCATGCTTTCTTCCTGTATTATGAGCCCATACCAACTAGCTTCTGTCATTCTATAGGTTTATTGGCTGTGCTCTTAGTCAAGGTAAAAAACGGGCCTTTCAGAACCGGCATAGGAATAACAAATATCTTGCATAACTCTCGCTATTATCGCAAATCACAATCCTCGCTATGATTTGCGCATGTTCGTAAAAAAAAAAAAAAAAAAAAAACATGCTGGAAATTCCCTGAATCGCACGAGTATTTAGGAATTCGTTATAAGAGAATTCCTTTGGTTTTTGATGAAATGCTTCTGTGCAGCTGAACGCTCCTCGTTCAGTGCACAGGCTGGTTCCACACATTTACTTCTTTCTCTGGGAATGGAGTAAACTTCGCAAGGTGGCAGCCACGTAAACTAGACACAAGCACGAGCGCCCAACAATTTCTTCTTTCCTTACTCTTCGCTTCCTTTGATTCCGACCGCTTCGCATCGCTGTAGCCGACTTCTTCATCCCTCTTCCTTTATTCTCAATGTATATCAGGCCAACTAGTGTGTAGAACACATCCTTCATTTGGGACTAGTCAAGATTGACCAACAATGTTCACACGTCCTGTTCCATATGCACAGTTTCGCAACCCAGTGGCCCGAGTTGTATAACGGGTAAGATAGCAGCAACCAACATGTGCGGAGTAGGATAAGAGGCAGAGGCAGTCGAACTTCGACATAACGAACTTCGCGATGTAACGAACTTTCTCTTTTCCGTTTAGTTTCCATTGAAATGCATGTATTTTTCCTGTTTCCTTGGATTTAACTTTGTTTTGCGCCTTTAAATGCTTTAAACTGCCCACTGTGAAATGCTGGGACCGTCTCGCGCAAATAACACTTGCGTTGTGTACTATATTGAGCCACTAAATATGTATTGCATGGCTGCTGTATTGCCATGCATACAGTTAAGGTCCACTGTGTACGTTACATTATCGCCGATTTTCTTCTGCCTACTCTTTGGCCAGCCGCGTTGGGACAGTGGACACGGGCTCGTACAAACAACTTGCGCGCTGAACACTTGATATTAAGAATATGCCCACTCTTGTCCACTTCCCAAGAATGGGTGCGCTAAGGTGACACACGGGATACGTAGAACTGGTGAGACGAATTTTCTTCTCGCGCTATATTTGTGTTCTTGGTTTCTGATTTTGCTCAGATTTACCCGCCCTTTACCTACATGCTGATATTTTACATGCAGGGTTCAGTTACCGTGTTGAGTAACCCGATCTTTCGAAGTTTTCTACCTGACACTTAATTCGGTCACTCATGAAAGGAACACATAATTTTCGCAGGCGCGACGTAAAACTAGCTTTTACTATTTTCTTCTTAACTCCCCGACGGTTTAAAAACGAATTTCAAATGAGATTCCTTAGAAGTGTGACGGATACAGTTGCGTCGAAGATTTTTAACTCCATACATGCTTCGGTACAATTAGTATACAAATAGACGAGAACATAATGCCGCCTTATTACTGGTCACAACGCGTAGACTACTAACTCGAGATATATATGGCGAGTTTGCCTGCCGGTGACGAGGTCGCGTCAAACGACATATATTTTCCCTCGTTGAAGCGACTCAACTTTCCCGTTCCTGCGTCATTATTACATTTTTGCATTGCTCATGTATAACTTATTTTGTTTTTAAACTGCTGCAACATTGCTGTTCTTTTCATTTGTATTGTTTTCTTATTTTGCCTCCCACACTGTGTAGAAGAATGTTTTGTGAACGCTTCAAACTGCTTGACACTATGCAACGCGGCAATGCCTTTCGGCTCCGTGTGTAGTGAAGAAAATAATTAATTATGAATTAATTTCGAAGGCTAAGCACCGGAAATATTTATATTGATATATTTATTATATTGCTATATTTCTGGGGGTCTACGCACAACGTCGTCTCTAAAGTACAGCGCCTTTCCTGCTCGTGGAGGCGCTATGTCCCAGGGGTTCGCAATAAATTCTCGTATTCCTTACACGTGTCGTCTTGGGCACGCAGACACCAAAGTTCACACCATTCGGCCACCGTTCCGTCACGTAACCAAGGGCCCCAAACCGGCCGGTGTCGTGGAAGATGCGGCTGCACCGACTGGGCATCAGCGGCAACCGAGTCGCGTCAACGACGTTAACGAAGCTGCCATAGCTGGCGGCGCTCCGTTGGCGTCACCGACGCTGTTCAGTAATCCCATGTCGCCCGGCGCTCCCCCTGGACCCACGTCTCCCATGTTGAGCGGAAATGTCGTGGCCTTCCCCGCCGAGGTGGCCCTCAGTCCGCCTCGTTTGCCCGGCGATCAAATGGACGAGGAGGGCCCGAAGCCAGCACCGGTAAGGCTTTCATGCTATCGGCCGTGCCGTGCGGTTTCTCATGCTACCAGAGAATCTTAAAGGGGCCCTGCAACACTCTTCCAAGGAACCCTAAAATGGCATCACCAAATTAGTTCATCGCTTCATGAATCGCCTGCGGCAAAAGATTTTGAAATATGTTATCTGTCCAAATCTGTTACAGAGCGAAGTTCGAAGCATGTAGTTCCGCCGTTCGAGGGCGCTCACTCTCCTTTAGTCTCGCCGAGCGCTCTGGAAGCTACACAGAGGGAGAGCTGCCAGTGAGGCTCCATGGCGTGCCGTCACGTCCCCGAGTTAAAAAATTGTTGTAGCCTCCCCTCGCCCCTACTTCTTTAGACGGAGTCTATGGACTACATGGATAGCACATATACAAGAGGTATACGCATGCCACCGGTAAAATGTTTGGTTGGTTGCTGTGACTTCTGCGAAAGTTCATGTGGTTGGAGCGTCCACCACGGCCCCTAAACAGCACCGAGGTCCAAAAGTTGCTTTAAAGATATAACTGCGCTCCTGTGCGATGTGAACATGCTCCCGCAAGAATTTTGCGAATAGATGCAATAATAAAGAAGTTACACGGGTTTAAGAGGCCGCTTGCGTCGGTTTCGTTTTCTCGGTCAGCCTCCCCACCCTCTCTGCCAAGGAGAGGGTAGGCGCGGCGCGCCGTCAGGACTCCGCCCACTTTTGACACGTATGACGTGAGCAATTGACGTCATTGACGCTTGCGCTGCAGTTCCGGTTGCTCCTGCGCTCACGCCGGTGGGATGGCCGCAGGATGTGACATAGACATGGTTTCGACCAATCAACGAGCTACAACTGCGCAAAGTTGTTCGCGGTAGAACGTGACACCTAGGATGCGAGGGCGACTGGTCAATCGCAGGAAAGAGGCGCGGGAATTGTTTTTTGAAATACGGTGTCTGTGTGGCGCGCAGCGCTGTCATTCGCGGAATGCGATCGCCGCAACCTTCTCTATGATTGAGTTAGCTTGTTTGGGCGGCTTTAAAAAAAAGTAGGAGCCTGTTTAGTGGCCCTTTAATCATCAGACACGTGCATATGCGTAGGGGACACGGGGTGATTTTTCCATATGCGAAAAGAGACCGTCTGAAAGCGGGAGGGGGGCGTGCAGGGGTTCATCCAGAATTTTGATTGGGTGGTGGTGGGTGGGAGGTGTTACTCACGCTGCAACCAGAACGCAAGCGGGTGGTGGGGATTCGAAGTCATTGGTTATATGTAAACTTCTTAGGGGTGTGCGAGGATCTGACGTTGAGGGGTGGGGGGTATAAATCACTTCGCAGGAGGTTGAGGGGTGGCAGTGAAGACGCTGTCCCCTTCTCCCTATACTGTTAAACGAGAACCCACATCACTGACACGCACGCACACATGCCACGTAATGGCGGATTTAAGCACGCCCTTGTTCAACATTGAAAAGTGTTTAGTATCCTATATTCTATATCCTATATACACGTGCGCTATGTATAAACCTCGTTATAACGAAGCTTCGGCACCATAAATTAGTTCGTCATATTCGGTATTCGTTGTAACAGTAACATAATTCGGCTCTCACTAATCGGAACTCAGCCTTGCGTAATAATCCTTGACACAAAATAGCATTATTTTAGTCTTCAACCTCACTACGCCTGTCTCTTCCTGGCATTTGAAGCTAAATATACCGAACAATGAGAAAATGAAGTTTATTCGTTCCTTTTGGCGCTGGATGATCAAAGTGTTCATACATATTCAAAAAATGTGGTTGTGAATTGACTTTCAATATTTATTTTGTTTTTGGTGCTACCTTTCGACTTTCGAGTCTCGCGGGAACCAAATATTTCTTCGTTACAGCCGATATCGCGGCCGTTGCTCGCCTTTTCGGTTTCATTATGAACATAATAAAGAAATGTCACTGAAATGAGGCGTGACCAGCCGAAATTCGCATTTATATGGTTATAACTAACTGATAATTTGGTACATCAGTGTTCGTTATCACGACTTTCAACAGTTGTATTATTGACACACGCGTGCGAGAAACAAAGCGACACACGACGTGTATGCGGTCAAAAAAGGTAGAAGGATGTCCACATATATGAAATACGTTACTGGTGGCGAGATCCAATTCTCTAATAATATGGAGAAGTCCACGCGTCCAAATCTACATATATTTGTTGATTCCTTCGCCTCTGCTCTCGATTCCCGTCAGCCATACAGCCTAAGCCAGAGGTTTTCGTATGGAATCGTATGATGCTCGTGCTGAAGATTGACATCCATGGCATGGTGATTTGCTTAATTATGACGGCCAACGCTTCGTTTCAGGTATCTCGGGCGCTGAAGTTGGGTCTCATGCTCTCGCTGTGCGCGCTAGCGGTCATTCTGTCAGCCTTGACTGCTCTGGTGATCATCAATACTTCCCTGTTCTCGGATGTGCTTTCTTCGGGCGTATGCAAGACGCACGCCTGCCTCGCCTACTCGGAGCGTCTCCTCTCGTCCCTGGACGACACGGTGAATCCGTGCAGGAACTTCACGCGCTTCGTGTGCGACGGCTGGCAGAAGGCGAGCGAACGTTCCGTGAAGGAGGTCCAGTTCCAGGGCGTGCTGGACAAGCTAACCTCCTTGCTCAAGAACATAGACGTGCCTCCCACGGGACAGAACGAAGAGCAGCGGGCCGCGGCCGTGTACCGCAGCTGCATGGACCTACTCGAGGACAAAAAGGACGAACTCGCAGCCGTGCAGAAGGCGCTCAACGACGCCGGCATCGTGTGGCCGTACCATTCTACGGACGCGAATGTGCCTTACACGCTCCTGTATTGCTCCCTGAAGCTGGGCTGGGACGTGCTGCTCGATTTCGACGTCGTGACGCCCAGCGGTGGAAGCAGAGTCGAGCTAGTCGTCAGTGTCGGCAAGTTGCTCCTCTTCGTGGCGAATAAGGCGATACGTCTGCGCACGACCGGTGGCGGCCAAGTGTATTACGACAACATCAAGGTGCGCTTCGGGCGCAACGCTGCGGCCGGCGTGACGTACGATCAGATGGTCGACATCGAGGACTACGCGCTGCGCACCATCAAGGGCGAGTTCGATTACGCGGAGACAGCGCAACGCGTCGAGAGCTTTCTAAATGCGCCGGACTTGGGGGTGACAGAGGACGAATGGATGGCAGCGCTTCGGGCACTCAACGCCAGCGTCGCCGCGCGCCTCACGCTGACGAGCATGACCCCCGAGTACGTGGAAACGATGCTGCGAGTCTGGAGGCGGAACGGTTCGCGCTCTTTCCACGCGTTTGTCTCCTGGTGCACGGTTCAAGTGGCCGCGCTCTTCGCGAACGATGCGCTGATCTACAATTACTACGACCAGGACTACGACACGGCGAAGCTGTACCACGGTGTGTTCTGTGTCACCAGAGCCATGTACTTTTCCACGCGAGCGCTGTTCGCCAAGTACAACGCCGACGTTCTGAAAGGAAACGCGGATGAAGGGGCCAGGAAGATGGCGATGTCGGTGCGGCGCGCCTTCTCGCGCCGCCTTTTTAACTGGACCTACTTCGACGAAAGCGTCACCGTGGTCGGCAACTGGACCTCCCAGGAAGCGGTCTTCAGCAACTTCGAGCCGCTCAACGGTGCCGGCAATGGAACCAATAAATTGGTCCAGTCCCTGCCGGACACGACGAATTCGTTCGTCAACAACTGGAAGCAGTCGGTTCTCATCAGAACTCCGCTGGAGGTGCAGTATACGATGCAATCCGTGTACGGGCTAGATTACTACCTCGTCTTGTATGGCAAGGGAGATTTCCAGCTGATGCCGTACGCTCTGTCTTTCCCGCTCTTCGACTCGGGGCTACCATCGTCCGTCAACTACGGCGGCTTCGGATCCGAGGTCGCCAGGGCGCTGGGCACCTTGTTCCTCTATTCCTACAACAACGCGTCCGAGTTCGTGAACGCGTCCATGATCGAGTGCATGCGTGAGGGCCATACGCCGTCGTACAAGGGCCGGAAGTACGCGGAGCAGGCTGTCGGCCTCGGCGCCCTTGTGGACGCCTACGATAGCGCGAGACGTGCCTCGGACATGGCTCTGCAGGGCCTGGAGAAGTACAGCGGACTTCAGCTTATCTTCATCGCGCTGTGCTACGTCCACTGCAAAGGCAGTGCCACGAATGAAGCGGGCGAGCCGGTGTGCGATATACCACTGCGGCACGTACCGGAGTTTGCGGAGGCCTTTCACTGTGCCCCCGGCGACCCGATGAACCCACTCAACCGGTGTGAACTGCTTTGAGATGCCCTTCTGCGGTGTGGTCGTTTTCACAGTGTTTTTGTGTGGTGCGTGCTTAGCACGCTAACAGTACGTTCAAGTTATTGTTGGTTTTGTTTTTATAATTAGGCTTCATTAGCTATTGCCGCAGTATGCGCAGTGTACGAACTGATGTGTGTACATGCAAGGCCACGCCGCCTGTGCAATTCTGACTGTGATGTATGAAGCGGGAGAGCCGGTCTGCGATATAGACCCGAGTCTGCGGAAGCTTTTTGCTGAAGCACAGACAGTTCCTCATTTGGCGTACAGCCCGTGAGTTTTTTTGTTTTTTTTTGTCAGCTTGTGTAGGTGTGAAAGGAGATGGTGAAACAACCGTTCCTGCTACTTTGCATCTGTGTCGGCATTTGTGTCCATATTGAGCTTACTGCAGGTTGCGCTCGTACAAAAACAAAAGCTATAAGATACGGAGAAAAATAATAAACATCTTAATTTCGCCAAAGAAGCTTTGCAGAGGCGTCATTGTTACTGAATGCCTGGATGCTGCAACAAGCAGGAATTGTGGGCAGTATAACAAAGAAAAGCTTAAGGCGCCTTAAACTATAGTCTCCTCCCCAGTGCTTTTAACAGCGGAGATGTTTGAAGTTGATCCGCAAGGATGTTCGCAGTTGACAACGGAGCTGTCACGCAGAGGAGAAAGGCAGACCCGCTCTTGAGGTTGACCCACTGCCCGCACTGCTTTATGATAGTGATCATACGAAGGACGATATACAAATCGCAAGGTACGATTTAAAACAGGGAATGTCGCGGGAGCCAACGTTTCGACAAGTGGACTTGTCTTCGTCAGGGCGGCAACTTTTGCCGCCCTGACGAAGACAAGTCCACTTGTCGAAACGTTGGCTCCCGCGACATTCCCTGTTTTAAATCGTACCTTGCGATTTGTTCATCGATTCAAGCATCCATCTTCCCCTGAGCTTCTCTTCTAGTTTGAAGGACGATATAGGAAGAGATAACGACTGCGCAGAAGAGAGAAGGGGAGCGGCGCTTCCCTCGGCCCACTACGCACTTATTTGCCCTCAGCTGACTGCTACGTGATAGTAAGGAGCAACCCAAGTAGATTGATTCAGCTCCGCTGTTTAACCATCTTTTGTGACGTTAAGCTGCTTCCAGCTGTTTAACAATAAATATGTTCGTCATCGTTATCCTCGAGGTATGAGCTGACCAGTACTCCCTCCCCAGCCTAGCTTGTATGGCAAGATGTTGAGCGCCTTACTGGTGCTTGTCTGCGACCTCCTCCTGTATTTCGAAAGGACTCTGGTCTGGTTCTCCGCAGAAGCGACATTGCGGAGAGAATTGCGTCAGTGATGCACCGATGGGGGTAGGTGAAGGAAAGGGTTGTGATGATGATGAGTATATACAGATGAAGTAGAAGTACCTAATGATTGCGCACACTAATTTCCCGCGCGCGAGAGCGGCCATCCTGGCCGCAGCTTAAGGGGATGGAGAGCGCTGGGTGAAAGGCTTCAGACGGGAAACGTGGACCATTTCGGTAGCGCGGTAGCGGCGGTCAGGTGGAACGACAACAGGTGCGATGCGGTAGTTGACGGGGGAGGTCTGCGCCAAGACGGTGTAAGGGCCGATGAACCGAAACTGAAACTTGTCACATAAGCCAGGGGTGCGAACTGGTGTCCAGAGGAGCACTTCATCGCCAGGGCTGAAGAACACGATGCGGCGATGTGCGTCATAGTGATCTTTGCGGTCAGGCTGTCTAGCTTCAGTGTTCATGCGGGCGAACTGGCGACAGCGCAGGAGACGGGACACATATTCTTCACAGGTCGATGAAGGTTCTTTGATAGGTGCCGCGAAAAATGAAACGTCAAGAAAATAAGAGGGCGAGCGGCCATAGACGAGGTAGAACGGCGAGTAGCTGGTTGTGCGTTGTACAGACGTATTATACGCAAAAGTTACAAATGGCAAAATTGTGTCCCAGTTCTTGTGGTCTGGCTGAATGTACATGGTGATCATGTCGGAGAGTGTGCGGTGAAATCGCTCGGTTAGGCCGCTGGTCTGCGGGTGGTAGCTGGAGGTTGTCTTGTGGATAGTGCCGGAGGCTCTGAGAACTTCGTCGACTATTCGTGAGAGGAATGCTTTTCCACGGTCGCTCAGGATGACGCGAGGAGCACCGTGACGGAGCATTAAAGATTGAAGGATGAATTCAGCGACTTCAGAAGCTGACGCTGAAAGCACACAAGCAGTCTCAGCGTAGCGTGTCAAATGGTCTACGGCTGTCACGATCCATCGGTTACCACGCGAAGTCAGAGGAAGGGGACCGTAGAGGTCAACGCCGACGACTTCGAAGGGTTCTGACGGACACGGAACCGGTTGCAGCTGTCCGCTTGGTGGTGTTGTAGGGAGCTTTCGACGCTGACAACGGGTGCAAGAAGCGACATATTTTGCTACACTGGCAGACAAGCCTGGCCAATAGAAGCGAGCTTTGATGCGGTCATAGGTTCTATGAAAACCGAGGTGACCAGAAGTCATATCGTCGTGAAAAGCCTGAAGGACTTGAAGCCTTAGAGAGCGAGGCAGGACAGGCACCCAGCGTCGGCCGTCAGGGTGGTATACAAGGCGGTACAAGACGTGGTCTGCGATCTTAAACTGTTACAGCTGACGACGAAGGCGGGCATTAGGTGGGCGCGAAGTTCCTTTAAGGCGGGCTACGATGCGCTGACAATAAGGGTCTGCAAGCTGGTGAGACTGGAAGGATGTGTTGTCACGCGGCGGTACCTGATCCACTGTAGCTAACGACGTAGCGTACGAGGAGGGATCTTGCGAGAGCTTGACGGACAAGATGGTTGAAGGCCCGTCGCAGTGTGTCGCAGGAAGCGGACACCGAGAAAGTGCGTCTGCATCCTGGTGTTTTCGACCGGACTTGTAGGTAATGGTGAAGTCGTACTCTTGTAGACGTAGAATCCACCGACCAAGACGCCCAGACAGGTTCTTCAACGTCGAAAGCCAGCATAAGGCGTGATGGTCCGTCACGATGGTAAAATGACGCCTGTGAAGGTAAGGTCGGAATTTCTGCACAGACCAAACGACGGCTAGACATTCTTGTACAGTGATGGTGTAGTTCCTTTCCGCGCTTGTCAGAACGCGGCTTACGTAAGAAACTACCCGTTCTCGGGAAGACTCGTCTCGCTGGAGGAGAATGCCACCAATGCCGTGACCACTGGCGTCCGTATGCAGAAGAGTAGGTGCGGTTTCGTCAAAATGGCGCAGTATGGGCTCAGAAGTGAGGGCGCGCTTCAGATAGTTGAAAGCTGATTCGCATTCGGGCGACCATACAAAGGGAACATTAGATCCGAGTAGCTTGTGCAAAGGGGAAGCTATGGTGGCGAAGTCCCGAATGAATCGGCGAAAATAGGAAGCGAGGCCTAAAAGAACTGCGCAGATCTTTGGCCTTCTCGGGACGAGGAAAGTGCAGAACTGCGGAAACTTTGTCAGGATCAGGGCGAATGCCGTCCTTGCTGACAATGTGACCTAATACCTTGATTGTCGCGTAACACCATAGAAGCGAGCTTTAAATCTCCCCGTTGTTCGATTTCACTTTTGGTAATAGAAGGGTGTTGCACTCTGAAATCATGGTGTCATTCTTGTCGACGGAGGTTATGAAAGGTTTGTTTGGCAATAACATCCTAAGTATTTTACCCTATAAGATTGGAATGATCCACCTACTTCCTGGCTATAGTTCCCCGTGTTGGGATATGAGAAAGAAGAAGGCATCAAGGACGCTGGTCCTTGATGTCCTTTCATTACAAATCTCCTTTCGGTTCATTGCCGATCGCCCCGGGTGGGTTGCGCCAAGATTTCCAAGGGCCAACCAACCAACCATCCTCTCTGCCATGGCTCTTGGTCAATTCCCCAGAGTGTATGTATGCCGTTAGATTTGGTCTAGATCCTGCGTGTTATGCCGAAGATAGCTGTCGAAAGAAAAACATTTGCTATTACATGCGAGGGTATAAATATCGACCGAGCACATCAATCGAATAGCTATAGCTGACGCAGAATGAATGTGTCAGAATGTGTCGGAATGAGTGGAGCGACCGGCCGTTCCAGAATGGCGTTTGCCCGGGTTCAATCTCTGACCGGGCCGAGTTCCTGAGATAGCGTCGACTTCGAAGCTGTTTCAGATAGCGTAATTCGATTTTTAACAGCGAAGCTGTTAGGGGGATCGGCCATGAACCGAAAGGTTTGTTTTGAAATGGAGGACTAATAGACAAGACAAAAAAAAAACATAATATGAATTAAGTAATTAAACTGATGTTGAAAGAATAATTCCTTGCAAAGGTTGAAGGTATAGAAAAATAAAGTGGAGAAGCGAAGTGCTGGTCGCCAAGACTGCGCGTGCACGTCTTCTACGCAATGCCCAATGCGCGGCGTTCGCACGCGTGCTTCTTTCTTCTCTTGCGCACACGCCCTCAGCCCACTACAACACTTGCAGCACTGCGGCTGGTGGGCGCACATGTTGCACGTGCAAGAAGAAGAAGACAGTTGATGTGATGCCCACTGTCTTCTCGCATGCGTCCTCTCGTGGCGTCCAAGCAGCTCCTAGGTAGCATAGGGATAGTGTAGCAAAGGGACGGGACGGCGTGAAGCCGAGGCCACGTGTGCCGCGTCTGCCACAATCTCTGGTTCGACGCGAATGTCTTTACGCTGAGCTCGGTGCGAAACTTTCAGAAGCGTTCGCTGGGCCTCGCAGTGCTTCATCCACTCACATCCAAACTCCAGCAACCTTTGCAGTTCTTGTGCATATGTATACACGCCCGCGCATACATAAGGGTGGTCGAACTTCTCCCACAATACACAGCCATGAATGAGCCTCTGGAGAACGCACACGGATAATGTTATAAGCAAAATGAAAAAATTTTGGAGAACAGAGCATAACAGAGGGATCGTGACAGTAGATTAATAAACAACTATTCCGAAGGTGTACCTGAACCATGTCTGACATTGCGAGTTCTAAGAAATGCAGTAGAAATACGCTAATACATCCGTTACATAACCCTTCAGGTTATTTATGTATGATACAGTATAAGCAAGATTATCACGGCAGTCTTAGTTTCACTGGTTTTCTGCCGGTAAGGAGAAGAAAGCGTGGATGTAAGCTGAAGCTGGTTGCAGGGCGGGAGGAAGAAGAAGAAAGTTGCTAACGTGTGGTATTGAAGCGTCAAGTTTTTCACCGTTGATTGTGTTTCTCACGCCTAGATTTCACCTGTCTCTGCACCAAGGGAAGCAGGGGCCGAACCATGATCGGTAAGGGCTCGGAAGGATTCATTTTTTTTTTATTGCGTTGATTTGGCATTGTGGATTATTGTGGATTAGGCATTGCGAGCGTGGGAATTGCTTCATGCTTATCGGCTAAACCTTGCGGGAATATTCGTAAACTGCCAGCAGATCTCCGAACAGTGGCTGTTGTCTTAAAGAGGCCCTGAACACGTTTTCTTTCTCTTTCTTTTTTTTTTTTGAGCTAAGAAAGCGGTGCAGATCGGGTCGTGGAGGCTCCTGTGAACATGTGACCCAAATGTTATATGATCGCGGAAATCGCTTCACGATCTGCTGTGCTTCATTTATTCGTTTCGAATTCAACCAGTAAATAAAACGTGCGTATCTCTCTTGAAGAGCAACGAAAATAGTCAAGCGACGAGTCGGTGCCCCTTGTGGCGTCATTTCTTCGAAGAAGAGCGGGCGCCTCTTGGCTGCGTTTGAAAACAAATTTCGAATCCCCTGGTGCGTGTAGTGCGATAATATTTTGCTCACTTGTTTGCAGGAGCCTCCACAGATGATGGACACCGTTTTCTGTCTATGTTCAAGAAGTGGTGCAGGTCACCCTTAGCGGAAAAAAAAGGAAGATGTACGACAGGCGCTTATGGCCAACTTCAAGGCAATTTGGCGCCCCTGTAACAATATATATACAACATAGCACCGGCAAACGTAAAACTTCGGAGTCCTTTAGTATGACTTTCCTTTATTTGTACCACGAGTGGTTTTATATAGAGTTAGTGAAAATCGCAGTTTTATCAATGTCGAAACGCCACGCTTGCGACGCCGTCATGCATGGGTGATATCGGGAGAGCGCTGAGAGGAGGGACATGGTAGCGTTTAATATTCCCGAAAGCTAACGAGGTCTGCTGTGCGATGCGCAAGCGCGAAAAGCACACACAACTGCGAGATATAGTCGTTGCAGCTCATAGCAAGAGGTGGACCTAGGCAGGGAAGGTACTCGTAATGATAAAAACAGATAACAGATGGAGAGTGAGGACGACATGACATGTACCAAGGGAAAGGAAACGCAGTAGGGGCAGGAAAAAAAAAAAAAGAAATCATGCTGCCGCTATCATGATTTGATTGTTTGTTAGTCCAGGGCACGGATCTAACACCGTGGTCCAGGGTCAACGTCATGTCCATGTTTTCTTTCTTTCTTCTTGTACGAAAACCTAAATGACATTTTTCGCGGGGCAGAATACGTAACGAGATGTGTCCGATATATCAGGCGCCTGTTAAAAAATAGTAAACTTGTTCTATGTGGATATTGTGACATAAACCGTTTTATAGTATAAATTCGCAATACATTTCTTCAAAAATTTTGTATATAATCTGCAATTTGGAATAATATAAAAAAGTCTATTTACCGTACGCATATTTATGAGGATGACTAGTTAGTAGTAACTGATTCCTTACCGACTTTTATCGTGAACGCCATGCATACATACGTATGTTTTTACGTCTCGTTTCAGAGATCACCAATAGGATTGTGTTGGGAGCGACGACAATAGTTCTGATGTTTCTCGTAAGAGAAATCTTTATTCCAATTTTATCGCACCGCCAGCACATGCCAAGCCGCGGCGATTAAGCTCCCACGCTTCTTCTCTCTTCTTGCCTACAGGTGGTCCACTGCTTCACGCTGCACTACACTTTTCGTAGCGTTCTACTCTGCTTCGACAAGTACAGTAAGCACCTCAAACATCTCAACGCCACTCATTCTTCATTGTCTTCCCTCTATCTTGATAAATGCCGATCCCTGGCTGAAACGTGGAACTTAGTGCGGGCTTACTGACCGCTGCTTAGTGACGAAAGCAGCGAGCTTGCCTCGATGGCTCCGTCTATAGTTTCGGTATCGTGTGCTTAGACACTTCCGTGAATAGCCGGTACTTTCCAGATAGGAAATCTGGTCGTGTTTGCACGGAGGACTTGATTCGGTTTGCCCATTAAGATGATGCAGTTGAAACTACGAAACTCTAATGGCTTATTTTAGGTGCTTGTAAAGTGGCGAATAATTGCCGCGCATCAATTGCCACATGATCGTACCATGGTGTGACGTCACACCACGTGGTGCGACAGGCGACATGTGGTGGAGCCTGGGAAAGAGGTAATTTAGCCTAGCTTAGTGAAGTACCTTTCCTTTGAAGTTATAATGAAGTACATACGTTCAATCATAAGACAAAATGATAGTAAACACTTTGTAATTATTGTAAGTAAAGAGTAAATAACGGTAGGGTGTTAACTATACGTCTCAAAGATAGTTACTAATATTTTTTTCTAGAAATTTAGCGACCGTGTTGCTCTACAAATGAAATTCGGGCAAGTCTGTAATGGCTCCTGCCTTATCTGAGTAGTCGGGCACCGATTTCAATAACAGCATTTACTGCCCAACAGTAATTAAAGCACAACTACTTTCATAAATTTGGGTTGCCACTTCTGTATTATGTGCTTGCTTGTTGTGTACACGCGTGCAAACATGTGGTTACAGAAATTTACGACTGGAGCTTTAGTTATCTGTAAAAGTGCGTATGCATGTGAATTAACTAAATATTTTACGCTTGCTAGTCCGCTCATTTTGTTGCGTGATACTTTGTCCTCTGTTGTGCATATTTCTTACAATTTAGACTAAGTTACATCCGTTAATACACTCTGCACAACGGTTAAGTGCAATTGGTCGATAGTGTGCTGAATGAAAAATGAGAGTCTCAATTAAGTTCTTATTATTTTTTGTGCTTTGCCTCGACAGGCTTTTGTGTTCAATTAGCTTAACTGTGGCACAAATAATAGCACATTCGTAACTTTAATAAAGATCACTCTGTTGCGCTCATGGTACTTGCAATATTTTGGATCCTACACATGAGCGCTATTAGTAAGGGGTACGACCCATTATGGCAGAATTACTGACGGTGATTACTGACATGATTGTAACATATGTGACAGGGAGTTAGCAGGCGATGTTTTGCAACTACAGCCAACTTCTCTTTAAAAAAGAAAGAAGTGGGGGTGAGGGAGGTGTCCATCCCACACGCAGGGTTATTGTCGCTGTTTAGTTTTGGCATCAAACTAAATGCGTCTCCGCTCTTTCAAAGCCGCGTGGCGTTGTGTCCCCTTTAAACTAACCTGGTGGTGTTCCCTGCAGCTTTGAACAGACGCAGCAACGTGCAGGCAGCAGACGTCTACCGCGGTAAGTACGTTACATAAGCGAGTCAGAAGTTCTTCAGACCCTACGGCTCACACACGCACCCACACACACGCACACAAACACACCACCAGCGCCACGTGGAGATTATATATGTCTATACAAGGTACAATATAGGGAGAAGATACATCCTGTAAAATCTTTTTTTTTATGTTCGTGTTTTCTTGAATTTCACACGGAGGGTCGCCGCATAATAAGCGCTTAAAAATGCCCGACTACACTTTATTCGCGAACATAATTATATGCGTGAACGAGCACAATGTAGAATTGCTCATCAAAGGATTTGGGCCCACATTGAAATGTTCTAACCAGGTGGTCTTAATTATTTCGTCGCGGACTGCAGTGAGCGTCATAGATAAAATGTGGTTTCAGCACGTAAAAGCCTAAATATCTAGCTTTTTATTTTAAAATAAGATATACGCCATACAACCTGCACCTTTTGATCTGCAGGCAGCATGACCTTCTATACCATTCGAAGCCTGCTCAACGTTATCAACGTGTTTGTCGATGTCAACGCTCTCACCGCCCTCTTAATGGTGAGTTCACCTTATTAGCAACGTCAAACTAAAGAAAGAAATGAAGGAACTCTGGCAAATAGGGCACCGTGTCATAAATTCGGTCTTGCAGTCTCCCCAGCTAGCAGCAGTCATCGCGCTGTAACAGCAGTGCTCCCACACAAGCTCGCTTCCATTGTTTATAAACTGAAAATGACACGGCAAATGCCACAAAAGAACAGCATAGTTGCGTGCTTAGGTGGCATCGACGCTGTCTGGTATTAAGTTATTATATAATCTTGATCGAAACTGTTCAGCAAGGGTATGTGACTTGACTCCGTGGTTGCATTCACGAAAGCGATATCCATAAGAAGGGCTATCCGAATTAATGGCTATGGATAACGTTTAACAAATTCATTTATATTCTTATCTTCGCTCACATCAATGGCGTAAAGATAGTGAATGAATTACTGACTATCCTGCGTCGTGGTAGCAGTACTCGAAACTTTTAGTACGAGCTGAGCTTGTGTCAGTATACACGCTATACGGCGTGTACTACCGTCATTTTCTCGCTACACTTTGTGCTTGTTGATTTGAGTACTTCGCTTGCTCGCACCATAGCTTTCTATAGGCGGCTATGCTCACGCAGAAATGAGCGATAAGCTCTTACTTCGATGAAAATACGAACCGAAATATTGAATCATGGTGAACTCGGCCATCTGGTCACGCTTACTTCCGGTCAGTTTGCTGAACCATTTCTCAATCCTATTAAATGAAAAAAGAAAAAGGTCTCTGATCTGGCGTTCAGCTTTCGCTTTATAGTATGTTGCCAAGTGTGGATGCGCATTATAGGGGGGGGGGGGGGGAATCGAAATTATATCGCTTTCTACAACGTGTTTCTCATTTTTGCCTTGTTTCCACTGAGACCACTCTGTCATTTTGCCCACGTTTTTGCGAGCGTTATTGGCTTTCCACTGCGTAGCTACTATGACACAGTAGCTTCGCATTAGCAAGTACTACAAACACACACAAGACGATTTCACAAAGCTTTGCATTCGCAATTGTTCGTTGATTTCGGACGCCCGCCTTCGTTACAGAATGTGTCCAGCATCAGGATGAGCATCTTACACTCTTAGCGCAGGACCTTCTCTCTTTTTTTTTCTTTTGTTAATTTTGTCGAAAACGAAATGGCAGCGCGGTCGTCAGTCTGTTGAGTGTTTTTTGTCCTTAGGTCGTTGGTGTTGAGCGCGGCGTAGACACCTAAGCTTAATTATTGTTCCCGTTTAGAATGTGGTAAGCTGTGGTCTGTCTTAGCGAACGTTAGTTATAAACATATTAAACATCAGAACTTATGCATTACACTCACCATAAGCACACCGCACAATAATCATTCAAGATTACAGCCTGTTCAACGAAATAGATGTGTTCCGCGTATACGCATGCTTGTTGATCTGTGCGACGTGTTTGTTCTGTTAACAGCATCTCTGCCGGAGATGGTATTGCATTTACACAGTTTTATCGTATACGTTATAGGGTACCTACTCCACTTAACAAACGATATCCTGGCATATAACGTTACTAATGCGAGTCTCAAAGTTCCTAATGAAACCCTGAGTGCGGCCGTGATGGGTCGATGGGATCAACTGAATCATATTGAACACTAAGACGCGCGTTCAATTCTAGGTGGCGGCGACGGCATTTAAAATGTTAGTGAACACTCGAGTGACGTGCGGGAACCAATTGTCGAGAGTCAACATCGTGTAATCCGAAACATCGGTCACAAGACATAGAGAATAAACACCCTTGCTTCGATAAAAATCTGCATGGCCTTATAGTCCATGTAGGTCTTAACATTATATCGTGGGGTTTCACGGAAGATGAACTACAGCACAGAAGGTAGGATTAATGCTTCGTTTTGGTTGCGGCGGTGCAAGAGATTCGGTTTAATTCGAAACTGGGGTTAGTTAGACGGGCTCGTCCCCTTCTTTGTCCCATTCTATGTCCCACTTCGGCACTATATATTATAGAAGTAACGCCGTGGGATCTATTGAATACTAGAGGCACGGTGATTTACCACTAGTTAAACTAGAACACAAAGACCACCTAGCGGCAATGTCTTTGGTTATGTTTCAGGATCACTGTCGCTACTAAAGCAAATTGCGCCTCATTTCAGTCCCTTAAAGTCTCAGCACATCCGCAACGTAAAAGGTTTTATTGTTTCTGAACGCACTTTCTTTCCCTATTTCCGCTCAGACCTTCGTCAACGGTACCATACGATCTCGAAGCCGGTGTCTCCTCATTAGGTGCTGTTGCGTAAGTATAAAAACACCTGTTCTAACACAAATATGTCCATTCATAAGACTATATATGCAAATGAGTGCGCGTATCTCAGCTCATGCATTATCTTCTTTTATATGGCTCTTACTTGCAGCGAATTAAGTGCAGTCTTTAGCTCGAAGATTAAATAAAGGAAGAGCTTAATGCGTGCCTGGCTATTACAACAAGTGCGACGATAGAGGTACCCAGATGTGCCAATTACTCCATATCTGTCTCACAGGGATAGTCGAATTTGTCAACATATTTTGTTCTGCTGTAGGTGTCGGCGATCACGAAAGGACTCCATCGTCTACTCATTCAGGGTTTCGCGCTAAGTGTGTGTCCTGTGAGGCCGTATTTTATGCAGAGTAGTAGTCATGGAATCATCGTGTTGCCGACATCTTCGCACCTATCCTCTGTGCTACAATACATTTCCCAAGAAACCTCGTTATTAAATAAACTTAAACGCCTCCACAGTTGCCACAGACTGTTGCCAACAAACGGTATATGCAACGAAGTCTTCAATCATGGATGTAAGAAATCAGTTGACCTCCTAAGGTGCCCTCCAAAACTTCTCTAGCACTGTACAGACACCGCCAGGCTTGTAAATAAGCATATAAATTGCGTTTGAACTTATTCCAAGCTCGATGGGATTATAGCATTTCATTTTACCTGTGTATAACAAAGGAGCTTCCTCGCCGACCACCATGTAGATTGTAATTACATTAAGTGTGAACAAATGAATGGCGCCGTGGCAAACGTAAAATGAGAGGCTGCGAGTATAGCGAGAATAATATTGTAACGATACAGTCGCGACACGCGGCTAACCAGCAGTGTATTTCACGATCGCCCAATCCATTCGCAATAACACACAATTTTACTTCATCATCTTTTTGCTTCTCGTATGCGACATTCGCGTTCATCGAACCCTCAAGCAAGCACGCTCTCTCTGTCCTTATCTAGCTTTCCAAAGCAACACGTTGTAATACGCTGAAGCGACAATGTCCTTCGATGCAAGTACACCACGCATGCAGGACGTTCGTGACTCGCTGGCCATGTACCTGGGGTGCTCGGTCGTGCTGACGATCGTCTCCTGCATTTGCCGCAAGGTGGAGGTATTCGTGCTCACCATGACACCCTACGACACGATAGAGTGCTGCGGGGTGAGTGGACGTGTGCGTTGCATGCCACGCAGTGTATGTGAGCCTGTAAAGCGGAGGCTGCGGGTTTGACACCCGCAGGCGCAAAGCATACCTTCCTCGTCCACTTTATCGCGTCTTCTTTGTCCCTTAATTTCCGCACCTAATAAAGGATAAAAGGAACTCTTGGGTCGTGATCTTCTTTCCACTCAAAGATGACTCTGTACACGCCGTGGTATCTTGGCGAATAGGGTGCTTCCTTACGAAGCTCCAGGTCGCGGGTTCAAATCTCGGCTGCGGCGGCCGATTTTTAATGAGGGCTAAATAAAAACACCCGTATTAAGATTAATACTACGTTTCATGCATCAGGCGCAACGCTGTCAAAGCTAGTGCTCTTGTTTACGCTGGTATTTCCGCGACCAAAAAGTAGTGCGCTGCTTGCGGTGAGCGAGAAACAAAAAAAAATAACCTCCCCTTAAAGGGAACCCCGAGTAGTATGCGAAGCAGCCATGAGTCGACTTAAAGTTGTGTAAATCTTTTATTTTCTTCATCACTCACGGTCCTTCCATTCGAGGTGTCCCTCATGTTCCTCCACCGGGTTGAGCTCGGGCAGGTGCTCGGGTTTCGGCGGGTAGCGGTAGCCGTTCGTCACGATCGTCGCGGGGAGTTTGCCTGCCACCAACGAATCTTTGCACGTAGAGCAAACGGCGTACTACTCACTGTGATCGTCGTCGGCGGCAAACTCCCGCTGAAGAACGGCGATGGCGTTGGAACGGGACTGCTCGTTGTTGATGGTCGAAATCTTGGTCAGATTGTAATCGAATCACAAGCGGTCGCATACCTTACAGCTGTGCCCGGACGTGTGGTCGAGAAAGTCACGCTTAAAACGCGCATCGGCGCCATCAACCTCAGGTAGCGACCGCTTCCGGCGCTTGGCAGCCGCTTTGCGAGCCCGCGCCGCCGCGATGAGATCTTCGTCGAAGCGTATTCCATGGCAGCTGCTGTAGAAGAAAGCACGCCGGGGGAGAGCGAGCGCTTTTATTTATCTCTTGAACTACAGCGCCACTAGCGGTCTCCACTCAAACTAGTGCACGCGCCGGAGTGCGCGTGCTCAGAGTACTAACGGGGTCAGTCTACGCCGACGCCAGAGGGAGGGACAGACCTCGTTCGGACAGGCCAGTCAGGCAGTCGGACTGACTGACTGACTGACTGACTGACTGACTGACTGACTGACTGACTGACTGACTGACTGCAGGCGCATGCCTCTGGTTCTCGTTGTCTATAGAGGCAGATGGCGCTCTTCTAAACATTACGTAGAAATCATAAACTACACAGCGTTTGTATTGCATTTTTATATCGCAATCGGTTTGCTTTCTTTTGTTTCAGGTAAAAGGGATATTCTACATCAGAGGGCGCCTGAACAACCCAGAATATAGCGCGAACGCAGTAAGTGCATCGTGGACCAGGGGGGGCGCATTCAAGTTCCGCCATATTGTAAAGTGGCGGCATTTTAAGCCGATCAGTGAGATCGTAGCAGCCCTATGGGCCAGTCAGAGGTGACAAGATGGCGAATTTGGCGACACGGCGGAATCGGATAGTGTCTAGAATAGCACCCGCGGTTACTTATTCGCATTTCTTTTTAGTTTCGGGCTTTTCTTGACCGCCCACCCCCTCCCCCATTTTTTTTACGTCGGTACTCCGCGAAGGTGTGGAATGTGACGCCTGAGAAAGAAAGAAAGAAAGAAAGAAAGAAAGAAAGAAAGAAAGAAAGAAACCTGTTTCATGTTCCTGTTAAGGTTTCCATCACAAAATATTAGACCTTCGTGGGGTAGTTCGTTAGCATTCATGTTAGAATCTATAAGTGTGACTGAACGTGGGTGACTGCTGACCCGGAGGTCGCGGGATCGAATCCCAGCCGCGGCGGCTATATTTCGATCGAGACGAAATTCTAGAGGCCCCTGCACTGTGCTATGTCAATCCACGTTAAAGAACTCCAGGTGGTCGAAATTTCCAGAGCCCTCCACTGCGGCGTGCCTCATATAGCGGTTTAGGACGTAGAACTCCAGAAATCAAAACGATGCGGTGTTACAAAAAGAACTGTCCTACATAAACCGAGCCATTGTTATCACCTTTCATACACATGACACAAAAAGCGAACAAGACCAAAGAACAGGTAACATAAAGGGGTTTGCCTTTATTAACATGTTTCCTGCCGTGCAAATGGCGTCATTGGACTCGATTGTTTGCCTACGTGTGCTTGCGCTCTTTGTCGCCTTGATAAGTGCGTTTATTTGCATGTGTGGTGAATTACGCTTTTTCATCTCGAGGTAGTGTACCAGTTGCGCACCAAAATGCGGCATTGGTATGACATTGACTTGTTTCAGGTATCTCGATACGTTGGCTTCTCCATCATCGACTGCCTAATGTCCGGATTCAAGGTTAGTGTTGCTTCTATAACACACAGCACATTTTTTTCATCGCGTACTCACTATATATCGCATGAATGAATGAATGAATGAATGAATGAATGAATGAATGAATGAATGAATGAATGAATGAATGAATGAATGAATGAATGAATGAATGCAGCATGCAGTAGTGCTGATGAACTAGGAGAACGCCACAATAAAGACAATGGTATTTGACATGAAAAGCCACAGTTTCGCCAGCAGGGCGAAACAATGAATGCGATACCAACGCATGGATCATTCATTATACAGAAGAAGACTATAGCAGCTTCAGAGGCGATATGCTTCCGCATTGTTCCTCTGGACTGCGTTATGCTGTCCGGCGTTGAGCTGCAGCGTGCCTAACGCGCAGCTCCACATTGTTCCTGCTTGTGGAGTGTGAATACGCGCTTTTCGTTCCACTGTGCTGTCGTTTCCTTACCAAAACAGAACTGGCCCGTTGATTCCTTACTTTATATATATCCGGAGCATGACAGCGACGGCGAAAACCCCGTTCAAGTGTCCATATAGTTGCTGTCGCAATACAGTATACAATAAACGTTCGCTTTGAAAAACTGAGCATGACAGACGCACAATTCTGAGGGCTTACATAAATTTACTGAACCATGAGAAGGAACTTGACGTCAGGTCGTTAATCGTAAGTACCTACAGCAATCACACTTTGCCGCATTATTGGCATGAGCCCAGGTTGGTGTGCGACACAAAGTACATAGCTTAGTTGGCCCGTTGCTCTGTCTCGAGGGCCACCATGGTCTCGAGCCAATCTAACGTTCTCTCTTCGGTTGTACAACATAATCGTCATTATACCGGCAATGTGTGTTGTGTGGACACTAGCTATAGTTTTCCAGAAGTAATTTCAGTAGCGTTTATTCGCGGTCCTCGTACGTTACTTTCACTCCACAGCCATGTCTGTCTGTCTGTCTGTCTGTCTGTCTGTCTGTCTGTCTGTCTGTCTGTCTGCACGGCTACGACTAACTGTTGTAGCCGTGCTGTAGCGACTCTGATTTCTGGTTTGTT
Source organism: Hyalomma asiaticum (assembly GCA_013339685.2). NCBI lineage: Eukaryota > Metazoa > Arthropoda > Arachnida > Ixodida > Ixodidae > Hyalomma > Hyalomma asiaticum. The sequence goes on along the minus strand of CM023483.1, from coordinate 13,845,888 downwards.
TTTCGGTTACTGGGGGGTATATGTTTTGGTCTGTATTCTGAGAGAACCCGTTTAAATAAAAGTAGAATAGGTACACGTGTAAGTACGGTAAGCGCCTGCAAAAACATCAGCACTCATGTGTCACTTTTTAGTAGCGAAGCTGTTCATGGTCGACCCCGTGCCGGGATTGTTGTTGTCCATGATGCTTGGTGTCATGAAAGAGGGGAAATCCGACCCACTGTCGCCCTCGGCCAACATGATGGTGATTATGAGAAACCCAATGTGCGATAAAATGTGGAGAAGTACTTAGCTCGAGGTTGCGGGTTCGGTCGCCGAAGCCGCCACTACATCTCCACAGCGCGAAATGCAAAGAAAGAGAAAGAAATAAGGAAATGAATAAAGAAAGAAAGAAAAAAACGCATGTGTGCATGGTGAAAGGTCAGGTATACGGTCAGTAGGTAATGATGAAGGTTGGAGTATCGAGAAATCGCCAGTTAAGAAAGCATCACATAACTGATATAGTTAATGACATAAGTAAGTTGTCACTCTTGCCTGTTACGTCACCACTAAAGATAAAAGAACAGCTTCGCTGTTCCGACGGTTCTTATGGCGTCGAACTGACTTAAATCTTTTTCTCTGATTTATCGCACAGTTGTATTTTTTACTTTTCTATCGATGAAGGCGAAACGTTGAGGCCCGTGTACTGTGCGATCTCAGTGCACGTTAAAGAACCCCGGGTGGTCGAAATTTCCGGAGCCCTCCACTACGGCGTCTCTCATAATCATAGCTGGCTTTGGGACGTTAAACCAGCTACGATTATGAGAGACACCGTAGTGGAACCTCAGAAATCCATCAATCTTTTCTAGGGTGACCATTGAATAGGAGTGCACTATCCTTGCAATAAACTAGCATTTTTTTTGTACGTTTTACAGTACATATTTTGTGCAAATTACATACTGCTACTCGAAAAGATAGCCGGAAAATAGGCTGTTCAATTCGCCCTCAAACATAAACTATCCGAACTCGCTTGGCGCTCAAAATGTTACGTTTCGCGGAGCCCTGTAGCTCTCATTTATTTATTTTTCGCATTACAGGGCGTACTAATGCTGCGCCTCTTCGAATATTACGACGACCTGAGCCAGATAATGGATATGATGGCGTTCCTTTACAAGCGCCAGCAGCAAGCAATGTCCGGCTTCAAGAAGGTGGCGAGCCCCAAGGACACGCCAAACTACCTGTCCACGCCTGCCTGACCGCAGGCTCCTGCCACCTCTGCAGGGACGACCCCTGGCCGGTGGGAGCGCGTCTTCGCGCGGTCCCTTTTCTTGTCACGTCACATGCGCCTATATTCGGGACTGTTTTGCCTGTATATTTTCTGTAATAAACCGCCTAGCTATCGTGTTTTCGCAATATCGGCCGGTGCAGCTATAAGAGTTTCATGCGCATTGAGCTAAAAGGGCCCCGCAACAGGTTTGAATAAATTTTCTGACCTACTACTCGGCTTGGGGGAAGGGAAATAGAGGTAGAAAGAAAGAAATGACATGGATTATGGGGATGAAGGGGGTGGTCAAAGCACTGCACGGCCCAAGGCTCCAGTCCAGTCCGCTCTCACGCAATAGAAAGAAGTCCAGTCCAATAGAAGTCAAGTCCAGTCCGCTCTCACGCAATAGAAAGAAAGAAAGAAAGAAAGAAAGAAAGAAGAAAGAAAGAAAGAAAGAAAGAAAGAAAAAAAGAAAAGCGGCATAATGAGGTGCGGATGTCCCAGTTAAGGATAAGAAAATGGGCCGTGACCAGTCTTTTCGCACCACCAAGAAAATTTTTGTGTATTAGTCGCGTCAGTGCGTGTAACGGATTATGCAGAAAGTCAGGTGTCCAAGTGACATCGTAGCGTGGCATCACTGCATCTCTCTGGCGTAATTGCTGATGTTATCACATGACGTCATCTTCACGCAAAGATAACTCCGATGTCAGATTTCGCAGAGGTTGTTGCAAACAGTGGTTTCAAGAAGAAAAAATAATCACGGTATCGGTGGGAATCGATCCTGGGACCTCGAAGGATGCCAAGCAAGCACGCTTCAGGAGTGTACGCCTGCTCTTTGGCCTTGGCTGACTAGATGTGTGGTTGCGTTATTGCACGCACATGACAGCTCGCAGCCACGTGACTTAGCGCAGGTGCTTTTCCAACATGCGAGCAGTCTCAAGGGTCCCTGCAGACTTCTCCTTCAATACTGCTTAGAATAGCTTCACCCTAAGCTGGTACGACGCCATGCAGTCGTCTGGCGACAACTGCAGGCGCACACCTTTCCCAGTTCGGTGCGCTTTCGGTAACTTTTCCTCGCGCAATGCCCCATTGCTATTTGCAAGTTATGTCAGGCAACAAGAGCGACGCCCTCGCGCATGCTGTGAGAGTGTTTTGCTGTAGCATCTAAAAGCTGTAGCAGCTCAGGAGGCTGTCCTGTCGAAGCGGGCTGACCCGCTGCGCGGCTCCAACCTCACAACACGAGTGGGCAGACCAGCAGCCCCGAGAGGCGGCGACGAAGCTAGGCCTCGAAGTCCCTTCATGGTAGACCATAGCCATGATCGGATTTGCCAATAACGAACGTTGTTTCTATTGTTTCATTGAAAAGCATCAATAACATGCGTCTTACGAGACGTCTATAATTATGTATGTGGTACAACGTGATTAACCTCATAATATTCACGATTTTTGGTGACCGAGCTACGAGGTCTTCGTTACAAAATTTAAAACATTCAAATTCCATCCCTCTGCAGATACATATAAGGTAACAACAATTTCAAATTTTACGTCATCTTTTAGTTGAGCATTGTACCCTAATTACTACAGGGTCAGTACATTATCTTTGTATGTACTTAGACATTCTCATGGCTAAGCCAGTCTAATAGCTATTACGTATACCGTCTAAATTGTCTTCAGCATATTCTTCTTTCTCATTGTTATCGACACATTTTCTTTGTTCTTTCTTTACTACGCTAACACCACCGGGTTCGTCGCCTATCCCTCATAACGGGCGAGTGCCATCTGAAAAAAAAAAAGAGAGATAGAGAGAGACCAAATTGTCATTGGACATCAGAGAGCATTATTTTAATTAGATTGCGCTTGTATGTATTACTCAATATATGCCTCTTGAAATTCTGCTCAGTAAACGCGTGCTGACTTTCGATGCCTCGATATTGGATTTTAGCCATACAGTGATGTCGTCGATGCTGTTAGCGGAAACATAGAAAACATGGACAATTTTCATCCCTTCATTTCTCAACATTTTTATTATACTGACAGAGCATATCTGCACGGTAAAACTAACTATAACTATTCCTACCCGTTCTGTTAAACCCCTACCGTTCACCCACCTGGTCTGACGGCAGAACTTTCTATTGTGGAGTTCTTACCATTATGTAAATTTCCAAGATAATAACTTTAACTCTAGCTGCCTAATCCCTGGTCTGCAGATGTAATTGTAAACCAAATCGGCTGGCACACACCTACTTTGGAGGATTGGCCAAGTGCCAGATAGAAAATAAAACACCCTGCAATCGCTGTAATAATGTTGAGCAAGTTATTTAACGCTAAAGAAGTTGGAGTGTATTAAGCTGATTTAAAAAAGAAAAGGCAGGTAAGGTAATTGGAGGAACGAACAAGCTGAACCAGATGATAATCTTGGTGATAAAAATTAAAAAAAAACGACAAATCTCGCACTAAGTTGCGCAAACCCCAAGATAAAGCGAAGCATCTTGGTAGTATCTTCTGGTAGTTGCATCTTCTGGTAGTAGCTTGGTTTTAGCTGGGTTAGAACTTGGTTAAACTGGTTAAGCTTGGTATTAGGTTCGACCGTGTCTACGCCTCCGAGCTGAGCTTGACACCCCGCATCTCTTGATTATGACGTAAACGATCGGCCAGCTTCGCTGGGCCTTGAGCTTAGCGTGGCCCAGTGCAAGCATTTCCGTTAATAATTAATTAGAGAACAAGTTGCTCTACTACACTATGCACAAACGCATAGCTTTGCGAGACGCTGTGCACCGTACCAATCGAAACACACTGTCTTTATCTTCTTTTTCTTTTCTGATTGAACACGTGCGCCCGCCAGCCACAGCTTTGCTAGTGTAGTGGTGGGCTGAGGTTACGTGCGCGAGAGAAGAAAGCCGCACGTTGGGCATTGCATAGAGAAAGTGCACCCCTTTCCTCCCCTCCTCCCCCCACCCCCCACCCCCAATGCTTATATTGTAATCAACCGGAAACAATAAATCATTTTCTAATAGAATGTCGTATATATGAACACCAAAGAAAAAAGATTTTTGGAAATACCATTCGGAACCTTGGATTGGAGTTTGACGTAACACATATACTCTCCTTGGGGGCGTCGGCACTCGGCCACTGTAGTAAAGCTGTATGTGATGCCGTATTTAATTTTTTTTTATCCGAAGGTAAGAAGCTTCCCTGCTAATTTATTTGTTTATCTTTACACAAAATGTCAGTTTCTTTTCTTAAGAGTCATAACTGATTATATAAGCACAATGTTACTCTTTTGTGACAGCCAACTCGTAAATAAATGAATCACTCTCTCTTCATTCCTTTACAAAATCTCAGGGTGGCTTCCCCCTCTTATTCGCCCCGCCACGGTGGTCTAGTGGTTATGGCGCTCGGCTGCAGATCCGAAAGTCGCGGGATCGAATCCCGGCCGCGGCGGCTGCATTTCGATGGAGGCGAAATGTTGAGGCCCGTGTGCTGTGCGATGTCAGTGCACGTTAAAGAACCCCAGGTAGTCGAAATTTCCGGAGCCTTCCACTACGGCGTCTCTCATAATCAGTGCTGGTTTTGGGACGTTAAACCCCACAAATCAAATCAAATCAAAATCCCCCTCTTATTCATCTCTTTTTATTTTCTTTTATCTTCTTTCGATTTCCTCCTATCCTTCTCCTGCCGTGTGATTCATGGCCGATCCCCCGTAGTGGGTTACGCCAAACTTCCAGGTAAAAACAAAACAAAAACAAAGCACGCGCACTCTTGGAGACCTGTACTAATCATGGTGATAGTTGTGTGCTACACCAAATATTTCACGAAAGACAGAAATGTTTCGCATTTAATAAGAGAAAAATTATTTAAACAGCGAAGTCCGCTTGTGTAAACTAAATCTTTTTGGACCGTTCAGAAACTGCTGTGAGGCTTTTCTGCCATGGTGCACAAGGGTCAAGGCTCCCAAAGGAAAGCAAAGTTTGTCGGCACGTGCGATGTCGTACCATCATCATCAACATCTACAGGCGCCATCTGCAGCCGTTACCTCGAGGCTTCACTGACCACCCGGACGCACCAGTCTTGTTACAGCGCAATACGAGCCCAGCACAATGAAGCGTATCCTGAAGTTCCCGCCGCTTGATGAGCTCGCCCTGTTGCAAGGACTGGCGAGGGTGAGAAGGTCCTTCAGTCGAAGAAGGTCGCCGAGGGTCGGGTCCAAGAGTCCCGTTTCCCCGGTCTCGCCCGCGTCCCCGGCGTCTCCGCCGGCTTCGTCCGCTACGGAGAGCTCTGCCGCTACTTCATTTGTCAAGGAACTCACGGCCACGACGGCCGAGGCCAGCGAGATGTCCGCGGCGACCACAACGAGCGACATTTCTGTGGCCGGCGAGGAAGGCGAGGCGGTAGGCTACTACCAGCGTAAGTCTTCTTGGTGAATGTAGCGAATAAGTAAGCAGAAGAACCAAGCCAAAAGCAACCCCGGGCAGTACACTTTTTGGTCCGTATTCAAAGACCTACCTTATCCTTGTCTCAAGGTTTCCTCACCGCTGTTGTACCCTTAGCGCGCTTCATAAGAAGATTAGTCCGATATCTATACGAACAGGCCGCATAATTGTCTTTTGCCCTCGTTGACGTATTAAATGGCAACTCCGGCGGCTTTCTCACCATGTTCTGGTATCTATGTTTTCCAATGATACTGATGGTACTGTAGCAGCCAGGGTGGTTCAGTTTACTCAGAAACTCACCAGTAATTTTAAGTAAGCGACCGAAAGGCGCTTTCAGACCGAAGCCGAAACGGGTAGATGCTTCGCGCAGCGTATGCGATGACGTCACAGCCTCCCCGCCATCAGAAATATGAAGTTGATGCCAGCATAATGACAGTGGCGAGGTCATCCGACGATGTATTGAATTATGCCAGTTTTTCTGAACTTAACAGCGACGATTTGAGCGCTGAAGTACGGCCGTTTTGCTTCTGACAGCCCACTGGCTCGGGTGGGCAGCTTTCACGAGGATGTAAAAGCACAGGGTGGCCCGCGTGGGAATCCGCTAAAAAATTTCAAAAATTCATTTTCAGGAAAGCTAAATGACTTACAATAGCCTGGCTTGGCGTATATTATTACAGTACCGAGGAGAATATATATCGAAAATTTTATTGAAATCAGTGTACTGCACCTTTGGGAACCAGTGCTTCTCTGCGTCCCCTCGCTTCGTCCTTCGTTTTTTGCTCGCGGAGTCGAAGGATAAATTTTCCTGCGCGTTGAGGAATGCTCGAAGGTAGTGCAGAGAAAACGAAACGACATGACAGGTAAATGCTGTCGTCTGTGCACATGCGCACTGAACTTCATCCCTCATCTTTTTCAATTGTGCCCTATGCAGTCTAAGCAAAAAAAGTCATGTGACCAAATGATGCAAATGATGACGTGATAACATGATGCAAAGTGGTTGCGTCACGGTTACGACAGCTGGTAGTCGCGAGTAGTGACGTCATGATGACGCCACCGCGTGGCGTCGAGTGATGACGTCAGTGAATATGCAACTTTCTTCATTCACGTGACACATCGTCGACATAGTCTGGACGCCGATACAAACGATGCGCCCAAACACGCCGTGCTTTCGCATTCACTGCACGCACACGTACTTTCAGTTGCATCTGTAACTTTTCTTTTGTTTGCATGTTTTAAGCTTTGACGTGCATATATATTCAATGACTTGCGCTGTATACGTGTACCCCCCTTTTTTTTCTCCTGACAGCTATGGGATCTAAGGTCACTAAAATCATGATGGTGCTCATGATCGTATTGTACGTAAGTATGCAGTACGCTATGCATCACCTCGAAATTTCGTGCGCAACCATTGGTACAGCATTGCCTTCTGCGAACCTACTAGAACGATATTGTTCATTCTTCAGTGCTCGTGCTTTTGCAAGGCGCCTTGACCTAAGGTTGATGGCATTCATATACAATGACGCACAGCTTTCAAACCTGACAGAAAACGATTGCGACACTTGCTGTCATGTATAATTACGTTATGGATGCATTGTTTTCAGCTTTTACTTCTTAGGGTGTCAACTTATACTGAAGGTATAAGGTGACAGTTTCGGCCTCTCTTCCTGTATGCAGCTGAGTACGTGCTTGTAGGTGTAGTTATTCGTGCCGTGACCGCATTAATCTTTCCTTTAAATGCGAATGATTTCTTGGCGAACTTGAGCAGATTTGACCGTATCTATCCACGTATCCATACTAGCCGCCTGCGTACCGGCGCTTTCCTGGTCGTTTCGTTCACTTTCTACGTACCAAAATTGGAGTGTTAGGTTCTCAATGTATGGCGAATGTGAATGACTGATCTAGGCATCGCCGAAGTGATACACTCGTCACGTACGATACCGTTAACGACAATACGATCACGTGTGGCTGATATCCCGTGTGCTAGGCCCGTGTTATGCGGGTATGAGCCGACTGATATTTTAGCATTGAGTCTTGCGTTAATCAAGTGTCAATGAAAATGTGCGTCGAAAATTTCGTGAGAGCACGATTTGCACAAGTTAAGCATGAGAAATTAGACACACCGTTTATTGTAGCTTGCTATTGATATGTAGACACTTCAACTGCAATTTCATTTGAATTCATTTCAAGCGGACAGGCACGCAAGCGTCAACTTACCAGTCCTTCAATGCTCCAGTCTAATACTAATGATTTTCACCGCAGCGCCTCCCCTTTCCTCTTTCTTCGACCTTCCTTAACTGAGACCTTTATGGTCAAAACGCAGTGGAATTCAAAGGGATGGGTCAGATTTGGTGCACAATTTAAACAACCAATTCCACCCCCCCCTCGACCTGATCGCGCGGGGAGAGACAGCAGCGCGCAGCTAGGCGTGGCGCTGCAGCCGCTCCGGCCGCCCAAGCCGTAGCCCGTTTACTTTTTTTCATCGATAGTACATGATCAATTTTGTATGGTGCACCGTACAGAGACCACATAAACAGTGCACTCAAGCTGTCTAATGACGTCATGCTGTATTAGCAAGCTGTGTATACGCGACACACCTTCCATTTTCGATTTGCTGTAGAGCAGCAGAGAAACGCTGATATACAAAGAAGAAAAGTCGAAAGACAGAGCGCCGCGTCTCGTCAGCCTATGTTTCTATCCTGCAAATTCTTCTTTTCTTGTTTTTTTTTTTTTTTGTGCGCTGCATTCGCATGAAAATGGCGTATCAAGAAGCCCGTATGGCCAGCCTTATTGATACGTATTCCATATCCCGAAGTTTCTGTTAATTGCAGCCTTTGCGTTTCAGGTCGTCTATATTGCTTTTATAGCCGCTTTCGCGGGCTTGCTCAAAGACACCATCAGCAAAGTAGGTGAGTACCAGATGTACTAAGTAGGCTTCTTCAATTACGTTCTCAATTCAGCATTTTTTTTAGGGGCGAAGCTCCTAAAGAAAATGCTGAATGAAAAAAAATGCTGCTGAATGAAAAAAATGCTGAATGAAAAAATGCTGCTCTCACACAGGACAGTAGAGGCACGCGCCTCCCGGCGCGTGCCTCTGCTGTCCTGTGTGTGAGAGAGAGAGACAGAGAGAGAGCGAAAGGCGCGCGTTGGCTATGGAAACGCTCTTTCTTAGAGGAACGCTGTACCAGCTCGCAAAGAAGGAGAACGCGCCTTCACCCGCGAGAGACAACGTTGGCTCAGGCAGCGTCTCCTAGCGAGTTCCTTGATTGAGAAATACCGACTGCTCGCGTTGGAGAAGCGTTCACCGGCAACCCAAATGTATGTATATATATAGGCACTGGATCTTGACTTGCAATGAAATGCCGGTGGGAGATTTCGCTTGTGCATAGTTGAACCATGAGGATTCGTAGCGTGCGCGTTAACTAAATTAACCCGGAACTCGGCACGATCTACGATGAACCTCCCGAGCTTCGCCCACTCACTATCATTCACTCCGTGGATATGCTGTAATTTTTTTCATAAATTTACTCGCTTTGCTGAGAGTCGATGCAGCAGGGGTTATGAAGTTGGAAAGTATACATGTTCTTTCACACTGCACACTTCCTCAGTCGTCAGTCTAGTTCGCGGAGTAATAGTTCTCCTAAAAAATAAATTTTCATACAGGCTCGTAGTGCTCTGGTACTCCTTTATATTTGTACTTATGATTTTCACGTTCAGACATATTTGTTGACTGTTGTAAGTAAACGTCATTAATTCCCGTTGTTTATTAAATACAACCTTCAATCACTGCTTTTCCTACGAGATGAAACCGATTCCCAGTGCAATTCGCTTTTCATTTCATTAAAATAGTGATTTTCTTCATACACCTACCCAAGACTAACATGGCTGCTCTGTTTTGAATTTTCTTCTAGTTTACTAATCAAAAATTCTCTAGACAGGTCCGAAGAAGTACAGGCATATTCTAAGTTTGGGAATGTGCGAGTCACGGAGAACGTGTTTCTGAGGTTAGAAGTTGCACATCTAAACATCTTTTTGAATATATTTCAATGCTACTGCGGCTTCGGCAACCGCATAGTCCACATTTTGTTTATTTATTGATACCTCAGTAAGTGTCCCACTTAGGGCATTACATGAGGGGTGGGCAAGATTAGTCGACCTTAGTTTCGATGAATGCCTTGAACTATGCAAGGCTGGAGTGGTGCACCACTATCGGCAGGAAAACGATTGCAGTCTTTTGCAGTCCTGAACAAAGAATGACTTCAGGTGAGCTGTAGTACGCGCTGCTGGGGGATAACCATCCTTTGGGTGGCCATGACTAGATGAAGTACTATGCAAGTGTTCGATGGCAGCCTGATGAGGAAGTCGATGGTAGAATTTATGAAAAAGCTACATTCTTGCAATTTTGCGGAGCTGTTCGAGGGTTTGAAGGTTGAGTGATAACTTGAAGGTTAAGTCATAACCTTCGAACTGTTATCCTGAGAACACGCATACAGTCCATGTGTAGGTTACGTACGGCGCGCAAGCGTCGCCTATTAAGTGTGGCAGATGGCATCTCAATGAACATGACCGTTTATCTTGCTTTCGCATCGTTAAATGTATTCATGTCAGAATAGCTGGCGATTGATAATGACCGTGGGATTAATTATGATTGTTGTCGAATGCTTACTGGTAAGAAAGGTCCCGAAAGAATTCCTGAACTAGCGCGCTCCTAAACATTATTATTGGGAAATTATTGGTGTCTCGCGATGCCAACTGGCAAGGCAGATACAGATTGATAAACGAAGAAAAGGAAACACATGTCTGAACATTACCTGCAGTAGCGGCCTTAAGACCAGTTCTCTCACCCCTGTGTAATCTCTTGACCTTAATATCTTGTCGTAATCTTGCGTGTAGACGTAATCTCTTTTCAGTCGACTTGAGCAGGCTTCATACAGAGCGAACCCCTTTTATGAATGCATATAACTCATGGGTCCACATGTATACTTAAATTAGTTTTCTTTGCCAACTTAGATTAGTTTTCATTGCTCGTTCAGTGCTTTCTTTTTTAATATACACATCTAGAGATTCACTTAAGTGAAGTCAAATGATGAGCTATTCGCTTAAGATATGGAACATACCTCGATAAATGGCAAAATATAATGTGCTCATGATACAAGTGTATGCGTCCTAACTTGTGAACGCTGTGCTTCCCTTTCAGTCGGCAGTCCGAACAGCAGAGAATGGAGTAAGTGAATAGAGCCGTGCATGCATGCGATATTTCAAGGCGTTCGGTGAGGCCAGCGCCTATTTTATATTTAAATTACGTCGTGCAGAGGTATTGAATCGCGACGCTGCATGCATGATCTTCGGTACGGTAGTAACCTGTATTTTTCTTTTTGCGACGTACTTAATGCGTTAGGTTACATTATTTACATCAAGTTACCTCGAGTCGTCTTTACAGCCATAACTTTCCAGCAAAAAATCGGGGGAACTTCCCTTTATCGGGAGAATGGCGGCGGGATTGCCATAGAGTTGAGACTTGGAATAACCTTGACATTTCTTTGAGACGGTTACCACATGCGCAGTTTGTAAAACAAGTGTCCAATCATGTATTTTGATGTTTTCATTTTTAGGGGGGAAGCTCCTTAAGGTTTGGGTCTGTCCGTCCGTTGTAGTAGCGCGTTACCTACTAGGAACGCGCTACTAGGAGGGCGCGTGTGGGAGGCGCGCCCTCGGCGCGTGCCTCCCGGCGCGCGAGCCCTCTCACTCTTCCATCTGCTGTCTTGTGAGAGAGAGAGAAGCGAAAGGCGCGCGTTGACTATGGAAACGCTCTTTCTTCGATGAACGCTGTACCAGCTCGCAAAGAAGGAGAACGCGCCCTCACCCGCGAGAGACAACGTTGGCGCAGGCAGCGTCTTCTAGCGAGTTTCTTGATTGAAAAATACCGACTACTCGCGCTGTAGAACCGTTGACCGGCCACCCATATATATATATATATATATATATATATATATGCACTGGATCTTGACTTGCATTGAAGTGCCGGTGGGAGATTTCACTTGTGCATAGTTGAACCATGAGGATTCGTAGCGTGCGCGTTAACTAAATTAATTCGGAACTCGGCACGATCTACGATGAACCTCCGGAGCTTCGCCCACTCATCATCATTCCCTCCGTGATATGCTGTGAATTTTTGCTTTTTTAGGGGGGGGGGATACTTTTGCTGTGATAGCTTCAGTCTTGATTCGTGTACATAATGTGCAATGTTAATTTGTTTATGTACGTTCTAAAGATTTTGGAAGCACGTTTCTTGATTACCATGTAACTCGCTTTCTTGATCACTCACAGCCAGCTGTGTAAAGCTTTGCCATATCTTCCTCCAATTAGTTGGCTGAAACTTTCCTTCTCTCCCTTTCATTCTCGTGGCATCGACGTGCTGCAGCGTTCATCATCATCTACTGCCTCCATGGCCCTCATCCGTGTAATACTGTTCTACCTGTGCTCCGTGGCTATGGCATCCGTGATAGCAGTAAGGGCCTGTCGTTCATGCTGCAATTATCATAAGACTTTAGGGATTTACTTTGGGAACATAATATCGAGCAGTCTTCAGTTGTCTGCTCGTTCTTCAAGGTGTGTGTCACTACGAGCAGTCTCAGTTCACGTGGTTGTTGCCGTTGCGGCTTAGAGAAAATGATACTGTATATAAGCTAAAGCTGCAGCCTTCTTTATTTCTCGTGGCAATATCCTCGCGTGTGCACTAATATTGACGAGCTGTTTCCGGTTATACCTTGCAAAAAGTGAAAAGTGTAGTCGTCTATTTTATTTTTGAACAAACAATAGCAGAAAACGAGGCGTCATAAGTAAAGCGACTCTCTTAATGCTCATGCTCGTTTTACCGGAGGCCTCTGATCCTCATCCGCAAGGAACGCCGTCGCACTTTGAACTCAGCTCCTGGTAATGCCGGGCTAGTGCACATTTGAAGTGAGGATATAGAGTGAAACAATCAGTGTTAGTAGCAAGCTGTCAAGCTGTCAAGCTGTCGTATCCTTAATGTCATTACTTTGTTCCTGAACCTCTCTGCGTGTCTCTAGAGAAATTCTACCGCTATACCACACTAAGAAATTATTTAAGGATCACCACTGCTTTAACGCGTCTATCCGTTCCAGAGATATGAAAGGCACGCGCTGAACTTTAATAGATCGGTGGCGCAAAGGTGTGGATAAGATTGCGATATATATATATATATATATATATATATATATATATATATATATATATATATATATATATATATATATATATATATATGAATGAGCCAGCCTTATGTGCCCTTGATATATATATATATATATATATATATATATATATATATATATATATATATATATATATATATATATATATATATATATGAATGACCCAGCCTTATGTGCCCTTGATGTGTAGTGGCTTTACTGTTACGTGCGTGCGGAAGGTTTGAAGAAACAAGCGCCAGTACACAAATGTATTCTTGCGTCTTTCTTTTGCAGAGCATGATCTGGGGAGCGCCACTTATATCGGAGATCGATGACATGGAAAAAGAAGACGCCGCGGTACGCACCCTTAAAAGAAACAAAAACTACACGAGATGCCTTGCTTGCATCGAAACAGTTTCTCCACAGTAACGTGGTATCTTCTAAAGCCAAACCGTGTTATTTTTAAAATTGTAAGATAATCTCGGGTGCTGCTGGTTACGGTAGAAGGCGCAGCACATCCAGAGTTAAAGCACGTAATATTGGCGCCTTTTTGATGAGACGCAAGGCCATACAAGTTTATTTCCCGTTTTCTTACGCGTGCTTAGTCTACAGAATGACGGGTCGGAGAAAACCACCATCGTATAGCTGCATAACTGCAGAGGGTCACGTGAGTTTTCATAGAAGAAACAGCATCGGACGATCCCAGTGTTCTCTCACATCCCGATGTTCTCATCGATTTGAGGGGTAAGCTGCTATGTTCCAACGCGAATTTCCATCGAGAACACAGGCGTATAATGCTGTTTAGACTGGAACATCTCCACAAACAACGCGTAGCGAAGCTGTACGAATAACTGTGATGCTATAGCCAAACACTAACCCGCCGAAAGCAAGGCACGCAGTAAAGGTCTTGTTTTGTATAGCGGGACAGTGATGGGCACTTCTTTTTTTCGTAGGAAACAAATGCGTACGTCACTGCTATGGTCACGTGGGCGAACCGTTTCCCGCTTTCCTGCTGCGAAAATTCACTCGCTGGTAACCAGAGAGAAATGGCGTTCGCTCTTTTCCTTTTCATTCAATAAATCAAATCAAATCAAATCAAATCAAATCAAATATTTTCCTTTTCGCTCGCTCACTTCGCACTCGCGTGTGTGACAGAATCGACGGAAGTACGCATACTAGGCCCCTGCGAATGCGTCCACGCCAGGCACGGTACAGGTCGTCATTACGGGCACATAATGTATTGTATTCTAGTCCTTCAAGTCGGTGCCCCTTTGCAGCCAAACATCGTAGACGGTTATCTACCGGGCATTGCAACACTGTTATCACTGTACGTTCTTGCTGCTAATGTAGTCGCTAAACCACAACATTGCAAGGGAGTTTGAAGGCTAGCACGTTTCTCCCTACTATGTTCCGAGGTGACTTACTGTGTTGTTGGAGTTGCACTGACCGCAACATGAACAGCTAAATCATCTTTTCGCTCGTTAAACTATTTACACTAACTGTTCACGCCTTTGTATCCTCGACCGTACGAACATACCTCCGTGTTAGCAGTGATGGGACGTAACCTCCATTTTAATTTAACTGGTTCTCCTCTTCTTCCCTTTTTTTTTTCTTCTCGCAGGTGCCGGAGTCACCGAGCATGAGAAGTCCCGTACTGAGAAGTCCCGTACTGAGTGCACAATCAAGCAAAGAAACTTCCACCGCAAGTCCACGTTCAAGAAAAGGAGTTTCCACCTCAAGTGCACAACCAAGCAAAGGAGTTGCCACCTCAAGTGCACAACCAAGCAAAGGAGTTGCCACCTCAAGTGCACAACCAAGCAAAGGAGCTTCCACCTCAACTGCACAACGAAAGAGACCAGTTTCTACATTGAGTTTGCAATCAAACAGACGGACTTCCACATTAAGTGGACAGTCAAGCTCGACAACTTCCCCGTTAATTACACAAACCGCACTAACCTCCGATATGAGTACACCGATAATGTCAGCTTCCGCATTAAGCACACGGCAGAGCGCTCTCTCTACGCTTTCGGTAAGTGAAGCCTCTCTATATTTAAAGTTACGTTCAACCGCGTAGATTTAATAAACTATTCTTGATTTGTAGATTGCTTTTATCTTTACCAAATAAGTCACCTACACGAGGGTTGAGCCCAGGTATAGTATCTGAACACCCGTTCAAGAAACACTAACAAAAAAATAATAATAAGTAAGATAATCTGTACTCTTTTTCACGGAATGATCCCTGGGCGCCGCCATAACCGCTTCTTGGGTTTGCTAAATATGCGTGAGTCCCGCCACGGTGGTCTAGTGGCTACGGTGGTCGGCTGCTGATCTGAAGCTCGCGGGATCAAATACCGGCCGCGGCGGCTGCATTTTGATGTAGGCGAAATGTTGAGGCCCGTGTGCTGTGCGATGTCAGTGCACGTTAAAGAACCCCAGGTGGTCGAAATTTCCGGAGCCCTCCACTACGGCGTCTCTCATAATCATAGGTGATTTTGGGACTGAAAGCCCCAGGAATCACTCAGAAAAGGGGCAAAACATGCTAATAACTGACCAAAACCGCTTAAAATGGATCCAGATTAAGAATGGTTAAAATAAACTAGATTAGTATAATGAGGTAAATATTAAGGGATCAAATTAAGCGAAAATAATCCGAAAGCGGCAACGGTAAACGCGGCATAATCGCATAGAAAAGGCAGGCGAATCACTGCTTTGCAGCCTTCGAACTGCATTCACTGCAGTGTAACTGGCAGGGCTGGGCAGGAATACCCGAAAATGTATTCCGGAATACAGATATCGAAACACACAGTTTGAAAGCATAAAATACAGATGAGATACATTTGTAATTGACATAGCGGGATATTTCAGAGATACTTTTGCAAAAAGACGAAAAATGTATTCCGGAATAAAGATAGAGCAATACTGATACTGGAATACTTTTTTCTATGTCGAGGATCTTCATACTCCGTAATTACATTTATTAAGTGCAGCATCATATATTAAAGTGTTGCAGCGCATTGAAACTTGCAATTCATTCATTATTTGATCACACTACTCTGAGTGTGAATTAAGGCATTACGAAGGAGGCTTACACTGTACATGTACAGATATCAGTTACAATAAATTATATACTGTATCACAGCAAGAGTAACGCACATTCCACATGAAAATCGACATACTTGGCTGCAACAGTATTAGCTATGCTAGAAATGCCATAGCTCAAGCGAAGCGCTGGAATCACTAACGATTGATTTAATTGTGACTAGAGTGACTAGGAAAGCTTTTTCTGCGGAGTCCGCAGTAAGGGTCGTTACACGCGCTATCCGCACACCCGTCCCGCACGTGGCGGGACACTCGGCGCCCGCAAGCGGGGGGTGAAAGAGCGGAACAGCAGCGGAACGGCACCAAATATCCGCGTGGAAAGACTTCAGTGGAAACATCGTCGCAGCTCATTCCCGAAAAAATAAAGAACGATAGAGATACCCTTGTCCTGCATAGTATCGCGATACGGGCAATACATCTTAAAAGTAATTCACTACCGAGATACAAATACATTTTTCAAATATATCCCCGATACAGCAATACAGATACGCAAAAGTATCTCTGAAATACTGTCGCCATACTCTTGCATCGCGATACTGCCCAGACCTGGTAACTGGCTTAAATTTTTTGAGTACTTGTGAACAGTATCCCTGCTGTGACCACAACTAACTCGGTGAATGACATTTATTTTCAACCTACGTTTCCAGTTAATGGACTCAACGGTTGCAGAAACTGGAACAGAGGGTGAATCAGGAAACCCTTTAGCTCCGACCAAGGTAAGTCGTACTTTGCCCGAGCTTTTTCCTTTATAATGACCTTCGCTGGACTCTCATGTCGCGGCAAGGACACACCGCAAATGGGGATATTTCGATCTCAAAATACACACATACTGAGAACCGAGATAGGCTACGGTACCTGGCAAATACGATTTCGCGTAACGTGTTTCTTGGGATAATACATGTTTGAAACTTTTCAATTGAAACTGTATATGTTCGCGCTGCGGTAGCCTAGAGGGCGCGGGTTCGATTCCCGCAGACGGCGACCGCATTTTGATGGAAGCGAAGTGCAAGAGAGCCGGTGTACCTATATTTATCTTGTTTGCGCGTGAGAGAACCCCAAGATGTTGAAATTAATCGATACTATGACGTCCCTCGTAACCATATTGTGTTTTTAGCGCGTAAGAATCCCAGAAGTATTATGGTTAATGCGATCGTGTTTCCACCTGATTTCGAGTAATATATTGTTAGGTTATTAGCAATACGAGCGAAAAGCAGAGGAAGCGAAAAGGAGGGAAGAGGAGAACGAACTTCTGAGCGCCATCGCCACGGACTGAAGCCTCGGCCCATCCACACGCATTAAAAGACCCGCTTAAGGCTCTGTGTGGCTCGTAACAATATACAACTGCAGAAGTGGGGAACTTGCTAAAATTGTAAATGAGCATAATCTTATACTGCAGTGTGCTAGCTCGAATTCCGATTGAACATCTCTCACCTTCAATAACCTTTTATAAACGTAACAAACAAACAAAAACAATGTGCTATGCACACTGAAGAGTGGCCAACGTTACCGGATAAAAGTGCACTGGTTGGGGTTCGCGCCGCGTTAAATTGATGCCGCTCCACAATTCTCGCAACAGTATCATTCTATGGCCCGCGAGAATGTAATATAGTACGCCCGTTTAGAGTTCGCGCGGAATAATATGATTTTCGGATAATACAATTAATTTCCTTCTTTTCATGAAGATCGTGTCAACGAGGTTCTACGGTGTACCGCGCGGTGGCAGCGAGCGCGCGTCTTCAAAGCGTTCTGATTACAATCTACCGTGTTGTTGGCACCATGATTAATGACACGATAAGCTGACGCGCCCGACGCACGCACACACACACACACTAACACTCACACACGCACATAAACACGCAGGAACGCACGCGAAAGAGACTTTGAGCTCACATTGGCAGCCACATTCTCATACAAGGCGCACTCGACGAGAAAACAAGCCTTGTGTCGTCAGTTTGCGTGATTCGTTGCCTTATCGTGTGTCCTATACGCTGTTTCACCAGGATCCGAAGAGCGCCATCTTTAGCTTTGCCTGCAAAGGATTCTGGCTGACACTTCTTGTGTTCTTGATACGTTGCATCGAGTCCTACACCATCGCAGTCGACGTACGCTCGTGGGACGAGCAGCGCGGTTACAACGTATGTATGTGCGATGCACCGAAAATTCGTTGCGTGGGGTGGGTCGGAAATAGTGTTATCTACATTGCTGCAAAGAACCGTTTCACTGAAGGAATGAGGAATGACTGAACGAATGGCATGAGTTTATCGAACCGTTCGGGTACTAGAGGTGTTAATTGAGACGTTTTTTTCTGGATGTTGAGAAGGCCTTTGATTCTGTTAACCATACCGTCCTATTTAATAAACTACGAAACTATGGGATACGTGGGGTTGCCTTAGACGTGATTAAAAGCTACTTCACTTCTAGAGTGCAAGACGCATGTTACAGTAGCCTTTTTTAACAAATGAAAAAGAAATAACTCCTGGGGTCCCCACAAGGGTCAGTTTTAGGTCCACTCTTTTTCATTTAAACATTAATGATATTGTAAGTGCACCACTTACTCCAGATATAGTCCTGTATGGTGAGGACGCAAGTCCTTTTTTTTTTTTTTCTGGTAGCAGTATATACGTGTACTTGAAACTATGGCCAATAATTGCTTAGATCACCATTTACTTTGGCTGTCGCCGAATCGGTTACAGTTCAATTTCAATAAGACTGTAGACAAGCCTTATAACCATGCCACTTGTCTTAAGTTTATTAGCTGTGTCATCGAGCGGACTGCAGTGTTCAAATTTCTAGAGGTTCTTTTTGATGAAAATCTCGGTTTTACACCACATGTTTGAAAAATTCGTTCCAATATCTGTAGGTCATTAAGCATACTGTTTAGTATTAGGTACCTTGTTCCTACTTGGCTGAAACGCCGCTTGTATCATGCATTAATTCAGTTTCATCTCAGTTATTGCCCACTGATATGGAGTACCACATGCCAAACCTTAAAGAGCTTAATCTTTTCCCTTAGTTTGCAAAAACGTATGGTAATATTACTAAGAAATAATAAATATTTCTGGTGTGGCTAAGCGCCTTAATCGTGTGTCGTACAATTATCTGATGTGGACAAATTTCTTTGCATCAGACATGTTTTGTATGTTGAGCATAGTACTGAACGGCTCGCGCAAATGCGCACCCCATACGTGTGTATATGTATATACACGTTTGATGTGTGCAAGTCACGTGGAAGCCGCTGGGATAAATGAGAGAGGCGATGCGAAGCCTAACTATTTTTCTTATCTTTTTTTTCCCATGTTTGCTCTAGATTCACATGTGGATTCGAACATACATACGTTATTCTGTTCCCACATTCGGACTCAAGATGGTAAGTCATGGCCTCTATATACTTTCCGTCGCGGACGATATATATATATATATATATATATATATATATATATATATAATATATATATATATATTATATATATATATATATATATATATATATATATATATGTGGTGGTGTGTGTGGTGTGTGTAGTAATCGAGGTGGTGGCTCCTTAACGCGCCTACGAAACGCCGTGCACGAATGCATTCCCTTTCATTCCGCCCCACCATCTTAATGCTTCCCTCTGAGCCGAAGATCGGCTATCCAGAAATCTTATTCGCCTTGCCGCTTGTCTGGTTCGTGTAAACAAACATATGAACAATGGATACGATCGACGTACGCAATCTGATACAAGGTAGAGCGCTGGCTCTTTGTAAATCTGTACATCTCCTTCATATGTGTCGCAAACGAAATAAGATTTGGCCTTTTATTATTGCCATTTTTTTCAGCTTCCGCTGCTCCTCGCAGATCTGATCGTCAACGCTGCGCTCGTGGGAATCGAGGTGACCATGCATGTTCACTGGCATTGCTCGTGACGTCTTACTCTCAAAGGCGCGCTGTTTGGAGGATTGGAGAAGGCTGCATTTATTTATTTATTATTATTTATTTATTTATTTATTTATTTATTTATTTATTTATTTAGTCAATACTGCCGACTTCTATGCGAAGTCGTAGGCAGGAGTGGGTAACAGATACACTTGATAACTCCCAAGCAAGAAAACAACAGAAGAAGCTTAAAAACACACAGTATGTCGAGAAAAACATAGAAGGAAAATAGGAATTTACAAACATTGAACACATAAGTCAATGCAGCACTTTTTTTTTAACAGAATGGGCGAGTTTTGTTAATAAAAAAAAAAGGCGAGAATAACAGATGTATCGACACAATCAGCAAAATGTGATATAATCCAGCTAGCGTTGAACAAAAAAGAAAGTAATGCAACTGGGACGCACACAGTAAATGCTGTGTCAATGAGACGTGTCATGAAAGATAATGCGTATCAGAAAGCCTCGAGACCATTCAGAAAGTACAAAGAAAGTTGTCCTGATTTCCATCTCCGCGTAAAGTACGGCGGTTATTACATGCTAATCAAAGAGTTTCCTCTTCGCGTTTACCATGAACGACTAGGATCAATGCGCGGTTGTCACTTTCAAACAAACAAACAAACAAAGTAACAAGAAGAAGAAAGAAAGAAAAGAAGAAAGAAAGAAAAGAAGAAAACCGAGAAAGAGAACCTTATGCCGCAAGTGTTCGCTGGAGGTCTGGGATTTCGCTAACACCTAGATTTTTGAACACCTTGTGCGTGAAATATTCGTTTAGAGGGAAATGGGGAGGAGAATTTTTGCGAGAATTTTGAATACGTGCGCATATGGCATTTTGCCTATAACGCTTATTATGCGCTATATCATACGCCTACATAAACATTACGCTGACATGTGTGAGTTGTTTCTTGGAGGCCTTTAAGTAACGTTTGAAAATAGGTTTCCTGTAAAATAAAGGAGAACCATCGAAAGTAAGCTGTATAGGTCGGAAACAAGTCCATAAATGATAGAACCACTTTAATTGATGGTTAATTAAATTAATTTTTTAGCTACAATAGTGCGCATATTGCATTCAATGAGCTTAGCCGGGGAGCTTGCAACGTATATAGACTCACTCCACTTAGAATGGATTGTGACGGTAGCGCGAGCTATATGCGCGATCAAACTAGCTTTGAAGATGTACTGTTGTCAAGGTCGTATTTGCAGTAAGCTGCGGTTGCAAGCACCGGCTACAATTCGTCACTTGAACCACGCATACCGTAAATGATTCGAATGTTAACTACTAACTTTGTTTAACGGGCTGCCACGAAGCGATGGCTTTTGTTTTTATGGGCGTCCACCACATCTGGTAGTTTCTTACTGAGAAAATGTTTCCCACCGGAAACCTCAAAAAGTGATTGATTTATTGATTGACTGATCAATTGGTTGACTGATTTATGGGGTTTCACGTCCCAAAGCCACTCTATGATCATGAGAGATGCTGTAGTGAAGGGCTCCGGAAATTTCGACCACCTGGGGTTTTTTGACGTGCATTGATATCGCACAGTACAGAAACCTCAAAAAATGGACATGCGGTTATCGGCGCGGCGCAGCAATCATAAGGGAGTGGCGAGATAGTGTTTCAGTGAAATTATGGTTGTTTCGGCTGCCGTTATTTTTTCACTACGGCAATAACTTCTGTATTACCTCTTTCGACGTAATGACAGGCAGCGCGTGGTGGTCGTAATTTCATAGAAAGCTTGTATATAAAAAAATACGGAAATTATGAGTGCCGGCCTTGATTCAGTTAATTCTTCTTGCAGCTGATGATCCTGTTCGTACTTTACGTCTACGGAGTGGCACTGGCATCCTGCGTTCAGACATGTATGGTGCTCTTAAACAAGAAGACGATTTTCCGTACCATGGAGTTGCAAGATATGCCCATAATTCCACTGGCACACTTTGTACCCGCCGACTATTCCACTGGAAGTGCCACTTACGCAACCTGCGCCCCAGCCCTTGCCGTCGCCAAAACCACAACTTCCGGTGTCGCCACCAGCGCCAAAGCCTCGACCACAACCTATGCCTTCGCCACCACCACCCGCACCGATACCTAAGCCAACGTTACCGATACCTCCACCACCTCCCGTGAAACCTGCTCCGGTGCTGCCGCCTGCACCGAAACCTCCACCACCTGCTGTGAAACCTGCACCGGTGCTGCCGCCTGCACCGAAACCTCCACCACCTCCTGTGAAACCTGCACCGGTGCTGCTGCCTGCACCAAAACCTCCACCACCTCCCGTGAAACCTGCACCGGTGCTGCCGCCTGCACCAAAACCTCCACCACCTCCGGTGAAACCTGCACCGGTGCTGCCGCCTGCACCAAAACCTCCACCACCTCCCGTGAAACCTGCACCCGTGCTGCCACCTGCACCAAAACCTTCGTCACCACAACCGCCGCCACCACCACCACCCCCACCACCACCACCACCACCACCGCTGCCGCCACCGTCGCCGCCACCGCCTCCTCCCGAGGAACACGTGTCGGAACCAGCGCCTGAACCCACACCGGAACCCTTGCCACCATCTCCTCCCAAAGAACCTGCGCGGGGACCGGAACCTATGTCATTGAGTTCTTGCGAGGAACCTGCGTCTGAAACGAAACCCGACGTGGAACCTTGTGTGCCTGAGCTTGAACTTAAATCTGTACTAGAGTTGTCTGCCGTGACACCGGAACCCTTGCCACCATCGCCTCCCAAAGAACCTGCGCCGGAAACGAAACCCGAGGTGGAACCTTGTGTGCCAGAGCTTGAACTTGAACCTGTACTAGATTTGTCTGCCGTGCCCGAACCAGAACTGGCGCCAGAGGTGACACCTTCTGTCCCTGCACCGCCGCCTGAGTCACTACCAGATGAGCAGCAACCAGAGGAAGCACCAGTGACACAACACGAGCCGATAGAGCCAGTGGACTTTTTCAGGACGCGGTTCTTGAAACTTCGAGGCATGTTCAGAACCTACCGCGAAGCCAAAGAACGTGCGGATAAATCGGGACTAGCCCTTCCAGTAACGCCACTTTCGGATCAGGGTCCCCGCAGATCGCACGAGAGGCCCAATTTCTTCAGAACGCGGGAGTTGTATCTCAACGCCACTTTCGAAACTGAGCTCTCCGCGGTCCCAAGCGCAGCTGGGGTAGACCTCAAGCGTTCCTTGGAAACTCATGCAGACACAATGGAGGCACGAATGTCGCGCCATGAATTCGAACGAGGATCCCACAGCAGTAAGCCCAGAGAAATTCGGCCGTTTGCTGCGGCGAGGCTGAATGTAAGTGCCAACTTCAGACCACTTCCTGCCGAAGGTGCGACATCGGACACCGTTGGGACCGTGCCCGCTGCCTCGGCGACAGACCTCGATCCAGCAGTGAGGCCCACAACTGCGCGCTGCGTCTTACCAAAACCGCCTTCTGCACCGTCGGCATCGTCGGATACGACAATTTTCTTGGTCGCTCAGCACGTGCCACCTGCTTTTAATGCTTCAAGAGGACGCGTAGCAGCTGAAGCCGGCGGAATTGCACGTCCCGAGGGCTCGTGGAGTGGCTCTGAGCACAAGTACCCAAGCACAACACTGCCAAAGGAGTTGCAGGAACCAACCCGGGCCCAGATTAGCGCTGTCTTCGAGCCGATAGGCGGCGTCGGAAGACTGCGCTATGCTGAGGCTCCGCATGCAGGAGTAAGCGTGTCTGGCACCCGCGTGACAGAGCCCTGGTCACCACGGTTGCTTGACATTGTGGGCGAGCTTGAGGGGCAGCGTCAGCGACAGACGCGTAGTATACCTACGCTGGGTTTTGCTGGCGTACCGGCTAGGGTTCAGACGATCAGCACGCCTGGTCTGACCCACGAACCCCTGATCGAAATTGTTGCTAGCGATTCAGGGTCGAGACACGCCGGCTTACTGCAGGCACCAGAGCCTCTCGTCAGGGACTCACGCCGGCCGACAAGCGTCGCCTCTCTGAAGGCCACGATAAGAACTGCGCCTGAGGAGCCTCCACCGTTGCTGGTACCAGAACCGCCCGCTTTTGAACTGCTGCCACATCCGTCGCAACTGCCACCGACCTTTGCAGAGCCGCTGCCGCTGCGGCCACCCCTTCGTTCGCCGCGACGAAGGGTGCTACAAGATTTGATGACGTTTGCCGAGACGTCTTCGTCGACTGAGGAGTCTGTCGAGGAGGAACCACCGAGTGCGCACGCTGATGATCGCCGCCACTTGATGTAAAAGTGCTGCCGTATTGTGGTCTTCTCGTGCACTTCGGCGACTGGAGCACTGCCTTCCGTCAAACCGCGGTGGTCGTTCGCGTCGTAGCGGAAGCCTGTAAAATAAACCAATTTTTTTATGAGATCGTCGAAACATCGTGTGCCTCGAAGGTGGGTCTTCAACACTGTCCGGGACACCATAGGAGGCAGCCAGCGCGTCAGCACCGTCGACCATCTCCGTCGTGTTGGTATAGGAGCAGCTCCTGCTCCGTCCAGGAAGCAGCCACTCGTTTCCCTCGGGCCTTCTCTATTGAAAAGTAGTTACCCTCCTTTTGCCTTCATCTTTCTTTTGCGTGAATAAAAACATCATTTTCAAGTGGCTTTGCTGTCACACCCAAGTAGAAACAACTTTCCGCGGCGGGGCAAAGACAAGCGATACACAAAGCGTTAAATATTCCTGCTTATGTTTGACCCTGCATTTGCCGTGATACTAACAAAGTAGCTACCCTTTTTCTTCTCTATGGCTGTACTTCGCGCCTACAGACACAGTCGCTATGGTCGCTATCCCGAGCAAAACTGCCTATCGAAGCGCCGCTTAAAGGAGTACTGACACGGTTTTTTGACATTCCCGTATTGTTGCTGTAAATAGAAGCACTGGCGCGGAGGACCTTAAAAAACTATCACGGTGCCTCGCAACGCCACGAATTTATTTTTTAATACGTCTCTTGGAAGTCCACTTTCGGTTTCGATTGCAAGTGGGCTGCTTTCTAGTGATGTGTCAACACACTCGGGCGTAAGTCTAAGTCGCGTGGGGATAGCAATTCATGATGGTGTCACTGCAAGTTTGTCGGCTGTGGTCGTCTGCACGTTGGGCACGCAAGAAATTATGATTTCATGGTCGTCCAGCGACCGTGAAATAGGCGATTTTCAAGAGACTGTGTTCATACGTCATCGCATTGTCCGTTGCGCTGGGGCTGGCTTGATGATGCTGGGCGAAGAAAACCTTAAAACCGAACTAAAATACCTTGCACGTGTTTCCTGGCTTCGGTGTGTGGAGAGCGTTAACAATGCATGGCTATAGAATGAAGAATGTCCCTTTTGCACCGCTGCAAAATAGTGTCAGTGTTCCTTTAACGGTGAATTAAAATAAAATTGACATGCTTAACACGGGCTGCACAGATTAGCTACGAATGTCACTGTGGCAGAAGAGTTATTCACTGATAAAAAAGTTTTCCTGAATAACATTTTTTGATCGCCGATGGTTACTCTGAAACTGAAACATGGTGTGCGAGAGTTCTCATATTTGCCGTAACGTGGCCTAGAATAACGAAAATTAACTTCACAAAGCGGACGATGGAGCGGCTAGGCAAGAAGCTCTTTCTTCCCCGAATAAAAGGGTATTCTTCCTTAATGCAAAGTCGTGTGGGAGAAATGCGCGTGCAATAATTTCTAGGGGTCCTTATAGCTATCGCCTAAAGGGGCCCTGCAAAACTTTTTACAAGTAATCGTCGAGTGATATGGCCAAAGGAGTTCACTGCCTCGGGAATCGCCTGCCACAAATCTTTTTCAAATGCGTTAGGCATCAGCGCAGTTAGTCAAGTTTGAGGAGAGTTTCACCGTCCGTGCACGTCCACTCAACTTTAGGAGCCCGGGCTGTCGGCTCCTACTGCGTAACGCTGTGTATCGTCATGCAAGTGCGAGGAGCCGACCCGCTCCTGCCCTCTGGCCACTACTTTTTTGTAGTGGCCACTCTTGTATACCTTTTTCAGAAATGTACTGTGCCCTAAAATTCAGCCGTGATACTTTCTTTTCGATAAGCTCTTGATATCAGATATGTTCTAACTTCTAGATCACAGTGTTAAAACCACGGCTTAGCTTTTTCTCTTTTTTTTCTCTGCACTTATGTATCAGAACACCAGGCTGAGAGTTCTACAATATTTTTGTTATTTTGTTTACTGCATTTATGTATCACATAGAGTTACATGCTGAGTGTTGTGCAATATCGTGGTCTGGGCGGGGATTGGCGCATTGTCAGGCATTAAGTTGCCTTTTCGCCACCCATTCCCGCTGTACCACTGGATATGTATGCTTGAATTAATGAAATAAACTTCAAACTTCAAACTCGCACTCTTGGATGATGATGATGGTGATGATGATGATGATTAGGAAAGGACGCTAATTTATGCAGCCCATGTAGGGAGCACGGCTAAGCGTCCGTGGGGGTGAGGGGAAAGGGAGTGAAAGAGATAGGGAGGAGAGGAAGGCCGTAGTGGAGGGCTCCGGAAATTTAGACCACCTGGGGTTCTTTAACGTGCACTGACAACGCACAGTACACGGGCCTCTGGCATTTTCGCCTCCATCGAAAATGCGACCGCCGCGGCCGGGATCGAACCCGCGTATTTTGGGTGGCAGCCGAGTACCGTAACCACTACACCACCGCGGCGGACCACTCTTGGCCGGAGTCTACTGCTTCATTATAGTCATGATGCAAAGGGAAAGAAAGAAAGAAAGAAAGAAAGAAGGAAAGAAAGAAAGAAAGAAAGAGCCTCGTTGTCCGCCTTCTGTCTCGGGTTATACAGATAAAGGAAAAGCAGATCCGCTGCTGCCTTCGACCCAACAAGATAATCACAAGGAAAGAACAAATGAACATAAGACAAGAGAAGGTGAACACAAGATAAACCACAATAACGACATTCACAAGGCGACGTAGCAACAGACCATTAACATAACGTGACCAATCCGCACCTAAGCATCATAACAGAATAACATATATATGTACCGCACAGCACAAGGGAAAAAAGGCGAATCACTGCTCCGCACCTTACCGCTTTCAAGTTGAGACGGACTGCTTTACCACTATAGGTTTACCGCTGAGTATGCCACTGGATTTACCATTGAGTATTTACGCTCGATGTTTTTCATTGAGGTGGCGTTGGTTCATTCTCCTTTCGTAACGACCAGCGCGCACGAATCTACCCAGAGGGGGGTGCAAACAGGGCAAAAGCTACGCCATCGCGCGCCATGACCCTTCAAACATTTATCTCGGCTTTTTTTTTTTTCTTTGAACGTATTCACGCTTCCGCAATGACGACAAGCGTACCGCAAGACACACTTTAAGGACGTGGTGACTCTCCACGGCGTCCGCAGTATAGCTGCGTCAGCGAATCAGCCAACGGGTGTTCCTCCACCTCCGCGCACGTCCAGTAACGTGAGTTGTTGAAAGAAGAGCAGGTGCTTTCCAGGACATTCCAAATTCCCTGGTGCGCGTAGTGCCGCTGTTTTCCCGCAGATGATGAGAGACGCAAATGCGAAAACCAGAACCTTTGTTACTGCGGCTCGCACCTGTGTATCCAATGCGGCTATGAGCCACACGCGACTTTCTTATCGCTGATCGTGAAGTAAATGGCAAGGATGCGCAGTTATTGCTGTCATGACCCGTCAGATAAACCGCGGCCTTTTAATAAAGTTTTGCACCACGTCTTAATAATTCGTACCCTTCCATGCCGATACTTGTACCAAGTGAACTACACGAGGGTTTGCGATTTTCAATAGCGAACCTGTTTAAGTTTCACCAGGAAACTATCATCATCACCATCAGTTCTGGTTTCCAAGAGTGCGCGTGCAATTCTATGCAGTGCCGAGTATGTGCGGCGCCCGCACGCGCGCTTCTTTCTTTTCTTGCGTTCATGCCCTCGCCCACTACTACGTTGACAAAACTGCGGCTGGTGGGCGCACGTGTTGCATGTGGAAGAAGAAGAATAAGACTGTGTGCGCCTATTTTTCTGGTGCACAGCGTCTCGTAAGAGAGAGAGAGAGAGAGAGAGAAAGCACTTTATTTGCACCCGTCAGAGAGTATGGGTGATTAGGGTGAGACGCAGCTCCCCCTTCCACCGTCTACCTCCCCCCTAGACGTCGGCCGAAATCAGTTGGCTTCCGGCGGCAGCCTGGGCTTGACAGATGGCTTGTTTTAAATGCGAAGCATTTCTTAGCGAACTTCGGCGAGTTTGAGCGTATCTATCTATCTATCTATCTATCTATCTATCTATCTATCTATCTATCTATCTATCTATCTATCTATCTATCTATCTATCTATCTATCTATCTATCTATCTATCTAGCCGCCTACGATTTTCTGCTCTCCTGGCCGTTTCGCTAATCGGATGTTTACGAAAATTGGTATGCCACATCATGACTACATGACGAACATAAATGACAGGTCATAACATCAAAATCATGACATGCATGTCATGAGCGACATGATTTACATGCCACGGTCTTGGTGCTCTCCTGGCCGTTTCGCTAATCGGAAGTTTACGAAAACTGGTATGCCACATCATGACTACATGAACATAAATGACAGGTCATAACATGAAAATCATGACATGCATGTCATGAGCGGCATGATTTACATGCCACAGTCTTGGTGCTCTCCTGGCCGTTACGCTAATCGGATGTTTACGAATATTGGTATGCCACATCATGACTACATGACGAACATAAATGACAGGTCATAACATGACAATCATGACATGCATGTCATGAGCGGCATGATTTACATGCCATGGTCTTGGTGCTCTCCTGGCCGTTTCGCTAATCGGATGTTTACGAATATTGGTATGCCGCATCATGACTACATGACGAACACAAATGACAGGTCATAACATGAAAATCATGATATGCATGTCATGAGCGGCATGATTTACATGCCACGGTCTTAGGGCTCTCCTGGCCGTTTCGCTAATGGGATGTATGCGAAAATTGGTATGGCACAACATGACTGCCTGACGAACATAAATGGCAGGTCAAAACATGAAAATCATGACATGCGTGTCATGAGCGACATGATTTACATGTCACAGTCTTGGTGCTCTCCTGGTCATCTCGTTAATGGAGTGTATACAAAAATCGGTATGGCACAATATGACTGCACGGCGAACATAAATGACAGGTCACAACATGACAATCATGATATGCATGTCATGGGCGACATGATTTACACGCCACGCGTTTCGTTAACGGCGTGTATACGAAAATTGGCATACCACAAGATGACTGCATCATGAACGTAAACGACAGATCATAACATGAAAATCATGACATGCATGTCATGAGCGACATGATTTACATGCCACGGTCTTTGTGCTCTCTTTGCCGTTTCGTTAGTGGGATGTGTAGGAAAATTGGTATTCAACAATATGATTGCATTACGAACATAAATGACAGGTCATAACATGAAAAGCATAACATGCATGTCATGGGCGGCATGATTTACATGCCAGGCGTTTCGTTAATGGGATGTATACCAAAATTGCTATGGCACAACACGACAGCATGACGAACGTAAATGACAGGTCATAACATTAGAATCATGACACGCGTGTCATGACCGGCATGATTTACATACATGCCATGGTCCTGGCGCTATACTGCCGTTTCGTTAATGGGATGGCTCCGTCTACTGACCAGAGGGCGCTACGTAGCTCTCGTCGGACGGCTCAGTCGCGCACGGTGGAAACCGAGGCGACAGCGACGCGCGCGTTTCTTCGCTGCTTTCCGGGCGTGCTGCGAACCACACGAACGCTCGCGGCGTTGCCCTTTGGAACAGTTTGTCGCAGGTTTGGAGCGCGCGTCTCAAAGGAAATAAAACGAAAGAAGGTAAGACGGGCGGTCGCTGCTGCTGTCCTCATTACGTTTGGGTATCGAAAACTGCAGAACATTTAGTAATCACTGTGCGTATAGATAACGTGTTGGAAATCCCTGCGTTGTCTTCCTTTGCCACCATCCTGGCCAGTTCCCGAGGAATAAGCACAGGCATGGGTGTTGATAGGATTTTGTCTAACACGGCAAAAAAGAAAAAAGAAAAAAAAAAGGAGGGAAGTATATTACTAGAGTGGCTCTGAAGGGAGAAAAATGGATGCTAGTGGAGCTGAAGGGGCGCAGGTGACCACCCTTGGAGTCGAAGACCGGTGGAAAAGCGAAGACTTTTCCGCCGATGCCACAATCTTGTAGCGACGATTCCGGATCGCAGCAAACGCGGCCGCACAAACAGCGCGCAGACTGTTAATAAAGAGCAACCACATGCGACATTCGCTTCCTAAGCAACACATTCAGTTCTACACACATCTGTGAAACGATATTAATTTCACATCGCCATACATGTGCCATACAGCACTTTATTGCGTTTACATCTGTGAAACGATATTAATTTCACATCGTCATACATGTGCCATACAGCACTTTATTGCGTTGTTTACAAACATGTTGCACATACACTGCGCTACAGAGTATTATTACGATTTCCGACATTGAAGGATGACCGTGAGTACACTCGAATAAATAAGCAATAAAATGAACTTCGTGTAAACGATCAACAACATGCATGTAATACGTAGTATGGTGGCCTGTATGAAATGTACGACGACTACAAGACCCAGGCTAGTGCGCGCTCACGGAGCAGCTTATTTAATGAACTACATTAAATAAGATTGACACTGTCAGCGTGTACGATCGTATAACTACTGACCCAACGCGTTAAGCTGAGATGCACTTAAGAGTAAACCCGCAGAATGAAAAAAAAAAGAAAAAAACGCGCACAATTAAGAAAAGGCGCGAAAATTGAGCTTGTACTTTCCGTGCGCGTGTTTGTGGTTTTTTTGTTTTCGCGCACCTCAGTAAGAGGTTGCACTCATAAGCTACCCATACCCAACTAGCCCCGCCCTATCTCTATTAAACTGTATGATCAAATCACACGCATGCAACGGTAACCTTCTCCAAACTATACAGTTCGGATTTATGAAAACATGCACGACCACGCTATACAAACGAGACGAGTCGTCCGCGCACACGATATTGCGCATGCGCGGGACGGCGCTGGCAGTGGACGCGTGCTTCCGGCGGTCAGTACAGCGACCCGGAAGAGGCTCGCCGCTGGATGAGGCGGGCCAGCTTTTGCGCCGACTGCATGACGGTCGCGTTGGAGCTCGTCTCACACTCGGGCGTGCCGTCCCGGCTGCCCCGGTCGGTGCCAGAGCCGCGGAGGAATATGAGCGCGTTGACGAAGAACAGCATGGAGAGCGTCTTGAGGACGATGACGGCCGTGAAGAGGTTGCGCGACATCACCTCGTTGTCGTGTACGGCGCACGCACCCAGCTGCTCGCACACCGTGTTCCACAGGATGCAGCTGCTGTCGATCACGAAGCCGAACAGGGCCGCTGCGGGGATGGCGCCTGCGCAGCACAACATATCAGCGCGTGGGCGCATTCTGGGGTTATATACTGATTTGATTGATTGGTTTATGGGGTTTAACGTCCCAAATCCAGCTCTGATTATGAGAGACGCCGTAGTGGAGGTCGCCGGAAATTTCGACCACCTAGGGTTCTTTAACGTGCACTCGACATCGCACAGCACACGGGCCTCAACATTTCGCCTCCATCGAAATGCAGCCGCCGCGGCCGGGATTCGATCCCGCGACCCTCGGATCAGCAGCCGAGTACCATAACCACTAGACCACCGTGGCGGGGCCTATATGCTGCGCTACTGTCCTTGGAAAATGACGCGTCTGTTACGTAACGCGTTGCAATAGGTGGGCACAGAGGCAAGTAACCTTGGAGGCAGTAATACTGAAATGGCATGCAAGTGGCAACAGAGACTACGGAAGTCTACACAAGGAATTCAGCTCATGTGTAGTAGTTGCGGCATCAAGTAACTATACTGTAAAGTTGGTGCGCAAATAAAACGTCGCAGTACAGTCGTAACCACAAGATAGCTAAATCATGCGCGAGAGACTGATCTCTCGTCACGTCAGTCTACTCTGTGGCTACAGTTCTTTTAAGTGATGTGAATTCACGAAATTCTGATTCAAGGCCTGCCAATCGCATAGAGTCGTATGCAATACCACTTGTGTGGATAGATGATGAAAGTCTGGGCTGGGCGCTTGCGGTGACACCACAATGCTTGCGAATGGGAAAAGGTCTTCAATAAGAGCCACCTGGGAACGACTGATTGATCGTGGTTCCCCATCGGGTCATATAACAGCCCTTGCATATGCCCGATCTCAGGGAGAGACATACTTGTGAACAGTGCTACAGCATAGGCAAACACTAAAAAAAGAAAGAGGAGGAACTAAAAAAGAGAACGATGGGACAAGACACAGTGCTGTACCTTTTCTTGTTTGTTTTTCCCTGTCCTTACATATCCTATAACATAGCCCCTATAAGTGTGCGTCGCGGGTTAGCCTGCCAGCAAACAACCTTAGCGACACGATTAAAGTGCGCGCAGGCGGACATTTCATGCCGTCATTAATTTAGCACATTCACTCCTATATGCGAAACTGTAGCTCAGGAGCGATTTCATATACGATTTTAACTGATGAGAACTTGTAGTTTGTCCCAAGGAAAGACGTTTAGCGTTCGCATCGCGTGGTCCAGGCGCAAACGCATTCACTTCAATTGTTTGACGATAGTGCGGAGTACAGCTTCAGCCTACGCGACGGTCATAGTTTCGTTGGTGACGTCCTTTCTTACCTAATAATGTAACCATCATCCATTGAAATCCCAGTGAGAGGGCCTTCAAGTGTTCCTCGACGCATCTGCGAGAAGAGACAACGTGAGTCTCGGTGAAACGGCGGCTCTCATGGCTGCAGTCGCTCACCGTATCGTGGCGGACACGCCGGGCGTGTAGAGCAAGAAGGTGAAGAAAATGTAGATGAATATGCCGCTCATGTAGGCGAACAGGGCATTGCATTCGTGCACGCACTTCCTCCTGTCCGCCTGCACCTTCTGCGGCAGTCCCCACAGCACCATCGTCTCCACGCCCGGGTGCGAGATGCACTGGCAGTCCGTGTACACCTGCGAATTTACGGATGACGTGGTGTACTGTGTTTGTCAACTTGTAGTCCACTGTCAACCTCGCATTCCTTCGCGGAAAATGTCAGCGGCATAAAACACCTGATCTCAAACTATAGCTGCGTGCTCCATTGCGCACGGCGGGGGGTGCAATTTAATTTTCCGACGATAGAGTGTCGATAAACGCGCCCCTTGAAACACAAGAAAATTCTGGGGTTTTCGCCTGTCAGAGCCACAATACGTACATGATTATGATGCACGCTGTAGTGGCGATAGTGGACTAATTTTGGCCACGTGACGTTTATTGATTGATTGATTTGTGGGGTTTAACGTTCCAAAACCAGTTCTGATTATGAGAGACGCCGTAGTGGAGGGCTCCGGAAATTTCGACCACCTGGGGTTCTTTAACGTGCACTGACATCGCACAGCACACGGGCCTCAACAT
Source organism: Hyalomma asiaticum (assembly GCA_013339685.2). Classification (NCBI taxonomy): domain Eukaryota; kingdom Metazoa; phylum Arthropoda; class Arachnida; order Ixodida; family Ixodidae; genus Hyalomma; species Hyalomma asiaticum. Next base: position 13,812,481 of record CM023483.1, on the reverse strand, counting down.
TTCGCCTCCATCGAAATGCAGCCGTCGCGGCCGGGATTCGATCCCGCGACCTTCGGATCTGCAGCCGAGTGCCATAACCACTAGACCACCGTGGCGGGGAACGTGACGTTTATTAACGTGCACTCATATCATAGTACAAGGATGCCGCTTGCATTTAGCCTCCATCGCAATGCGACCACCGTGGCAGGGAAGTGAACCGCGTTCTCGAGCTTAGCAGCGCGACTGATTTGCCGCTAATCAAGCTACCAAGGCGGGTGTAAAACTTGCGGCAAACTTTGATAATGTAAGTACTACACGTGTTTTCTACCCAGGCACTTGTCACATACCCGTGATGAAGACAACGATCGCTAGGGAGACGAAGAAGACGACGTAGTGGGATAGCCTCTCGGTCTGTGATTTGGCCTGTGCCGGCGATATCGTTTCTGTTATTAAAACGGCCTTCCCATTTAGCCTTATATCTCTGCTCGTTCCAATATCATGCAATTTGCACACTTACATTGCGTGACCCTTTCTTTCTTCGTTCTTTTTGCATATATCTCTTTTATTATCATTATGACTTTTACGTCGCTGACACCTAACCATCTTGCTCACCACATCGGGTGAGGGGGGAAGAGGGTTTCTTTCGGATTAGCTACGGATTCAGTGACGCACGCGACGTCGCACACTGTGACCCACCATACCCACTATAACTCCCACTGTTACGATAGAGCTCATTCTACCCTAATTTGTGGATTATTAAAGACGATAGTCTTTCTTGGGATACTTCAACGCAGAAATTTTGGTGTGTGTGTGTGTGCGTGTGTCCTGCTGCGAAAGGTGAACCCCTTCCTCAACGACCACCCAGCTTGAACTGGTGGCTACCTTCATACTTCTGAACACAGTCGGCCAAAAAGCAAACATTACGCACATCTGAGGCGCAACATCAATACATATGTATTGGACGGTGTGTTCCTTTAATAGAAAATACATAGATGCGTAATTCTAAAGACCCTAGTGCTTGTTAGGATGCGCAAAAGCGGATGTTTCCTGTACTAGGCAAGCTTCTTGCGTTTCCCGTAACCATGGCCAGATGGCGCCCTTATCTCGCGCTCGTGCCGAACGGAAGGCAGGGAACGGCCGCCCGCCACTCCGGCCGGTCCCTTTCTCTCCTCGCGTCTCTTCGTTTTCCCTCTCGCTTGCGCAACTCCTCGGGGAGAATAGAAACACGCGAAACGGGACTCATGTAGTACGGCCGGTAGAAGGCTATCGTCTTTCGACGGCATTTGCAGCGAAGCACGGAGATACGCGGCCAATTTTTATAGTGGATGATCGACAAGATTTCAATAGGTATCTAATCATTCCTGTAGCTAATATGAACGCGCCATCGAGAGGATAAAATATAATATTTTTAACAAAATATAATAACATTTAAAAAAACCGGCTATATCATCGGGCGTTATCTTAGAGGCTCAGAGTTCATATCTTGATGGCTGAGTATTTGAAAGATTTTCCCATTAATGTTTATCCAGTAAGAGGGGGGGGGGAGGGGGGAGGCTGACATTACCGGCCATACAAGCTCATTCGAATATCGTCTCTATGGAAATACTATTCGCACAAACAAAACGGACAAATAGAAACCGTGCGGTATAGATTTTGCCACTGGCTGCGCACCTTGGTGTCCTCGTAAATGTAGTCCCGCTTGCAGCCTGCGAAGCAGGGCGAGTAATAGGTGAGTAAGTCCTTGCCGCACACCGGGTCGTAGTTCTCGATGGGGCAGTTGCAGTGGGCGTTGCAGGGCTGGTCGAACTGGTTGGTCACGTTGGACACGTAGAACCGGCTCGACGTGTGGTTCATGCCGAAGAAGGTGGGCGCCGGGCAGCTGTACAACAGCACGAAGCTGCTCAGCCAGGGCACCACCGAGCACATGATACACATGCGCACGATGCCGTCTATGTCCAAGTTCAGCTTGTGCACGCAGTAGCCGCCCAGCAGGATGCCGCCGCACGCACCCGGAACCGCCACGCTGCCTGCATGAAGCAACGTGACCAGCGTGCAGACGCAGCAACAGCCTTGGCTTATGCTGTGCGTACATAACATACAAGTGTATGGACCCATAGCCACCGGAATAGTAGAGGTTCCACAGAAAAATAGGCACACAGTTTCAATGACAGGGAGGAGATACACATCGATATATGTTAGATGGAAATCAAATTTTTAGACAAGCGGCAACTGACGAAGAACGGAACATAAGGTTTTTCACCTGAATTGAAACAACAAAAATGTGCACAAAATAAGCAAGAGCCCTAAAGTTGTATTTATGTCAAACCTGTGAGATGTCCCTATTGTTTTAAAGGAACACTTGAACATGAGAAAACCTTACTCATCTTGATAATATTGGGCGTCTTCTTCCGTGCGCTAGTGCCATTAAATTTATAGCTTTCCACCTTAAGTATTCCGGCATATATGTTCAGTTAGTTTAAGCAAGACAAAGTTGGGCGAGTTGGTAGAACATTGTGCGTCGGTTAGTTTACTTGCTATGACATCCCTTGTGTTCCATATTTGGCGTCACGCAGACGTTGTCCAATAATGGGTCATTAAACTTCTGCGCTTGATGAATTAAGCGAGCTATACACGTATAACTCTCTTTTGCATGGGAACAAACAACGTACATCAAGATCCGCAATGGTACTTTTATAGGCGAAGTGATAGATGATGCTGTCTTGCAGGTAGACGTTAGAAGTAATAGGTGAGCCACTGCTTGCACATTGAGAAAGGAAGAAAAATATATGCACGCCTCAGCCATTTCTCCGCTCATGAACTCCTTTATGGCTACGCAAGCAATGCTTTCACTATGGGCACCCCTGTTCTGTTGTGAAGGACTCGTTCTCTTTGCGCACATTGTCGACCTCTTCCGCTGCCCCTTGTGCCTTTCGAAACAGCCACATACACAAACGCACTATAACTTCTATAACTTCAGAGTCTGTGCGTGGCAAGAGCATAGTGCTCAGCAGTTTATTAGGAACGTTCATAAAGTACTAGATCGCAACTTGAAAGTACCTGTAGAGAGCGTTATACAGTTCAACTTGATTCCCACGTACCCAGTATGGGAGCTATGCTGGAGGAGGTTATGCCTAGCTGGGACTCGAAGAGTTTCGTCATGAAGGTCGCCAGGCCGGTCATTATCATGGCTATAAAGGGGAGAGCAAAAAGATGTCACACTGCTTGTCATTTACAAGAATGAATATTGACAAATACCACACGACATCTGCTGATAGAGAGCGATATTTCGCGATATTATTGAAATGTACATTTTGGAGGCCAGCTGGACATGTTAGAACATTTATAATGGTAACAAGACCGCGAACGCATAATGATGTAGCTTTGAAGTGAATGATGCTGTTAAATTTACTACGGGTTATGGGACGGGGATTGCCCTAAGTACAACTATACTGTTCCATTCGGCCACACAACCGCTCTCCTGCGAACGCAGTTACGGTTTAGTGAACACACTGGTGACACGAAGAAAGCGTTTGCCTACCGGCATTTATGTGGCAATCTCTCACAGTCACGCCAAAGGAGGCTTTCTTTAAAAAAAAATACTTCTAGAAATGCACTGCGCTTCAGAAGTGGCAAACTATATATATGCACTTTTACACAGAGTATAGGTCACTCCAAAAATATTACATATTTTCTTTTAACACGAAATTTGGTTAAGGCGAATAAAACGCCGAAATTTTATCAACATATTTCGAGCAATATTGTAACATATCTCACATTGGGGTCATTCTGAGGAGTTAGAATCAAAATTTAATTTAGCGCTTGGTATAAAGAGCTACCACCTTCAAAAGCGCACCTCGTTCGGAACTAAACATCGAGTAGTCGTGCCGTGTGATCCTTAATCTTACAAATGAAAGAAAGAAAGAAAAGGAAAATAAAACGTCCGCTTAAAATTGATCATATCCAAAGCCCCCACAGGTCAAACAATATCGGCGTCTTCGCTACGTACCCTTCGGTCTCGCAAATTTTGATTACGTATTCTTACGTCTTTCATACATTCTTTGCGACGATGACATTTACAAAATCGCAGGAGAATTCGTCTATATGTAACCGCTATAATATTCACTGCCCATCACGCCAGCCTTCGCAATTACAAAAGTGTCTAATTACCCAAATTCCCCTTTACAAAATGCTGTATTGTACCGTGAAATGAACCGGAACGCTTGTTACGTGCGCAACGATGATAATATAGTTATTAATTTGGAGTGGGCCTCCTTAGGTCAGAGCGAACACCAAAAAACAACACTGACACAGAGCGATGTGTTGAAGTTCTCGTAAACGCGCAATGTTGTTACTCTTAAATGTGCCGGTATTTTAGATCGTACTAGCCTCTCCGCGGTGGTGTAGTGACTATGGCACTTGGCTGCTGATCCGAAGGTCACAGGACCGAATCCCGGCCGCGGCGGTTGCATTTTAATGGAGGTGAAATGTTGGGGCCCGTGTTCTGTGAGATTTCGGTGCACGTTAAACAATCCCAGATGGTTGAAATTTACGAAGCCCTCCACTACGGCTTCTCTAATAATCATATCGTGGTTTTGGGACTTAAAACCCTCCAAATCAGATAGCTGGATCATACTATCCGTACAGTATGTCTTGCACAGTTGTTTTGGTCGGAAAACTCATTCTTAGCTTCTTGCTTTCTACCTCTGTTTTGTTTTTGTTGAACTTCGCGTAATCACTGCCATGTAGCAGTGAACTGAGCGCAAGGGAACGCTCCTTATAGTCCGTAAAGAATACAACGGCGGCATAGCGTCATTGATCTGGAATATTAAAGAAAAAGCATGTTGTGTCTTCCTGCATGGAGACACCGCGGCTGAAAGAGGAAATCAGCTTTTCAGACTCTGCGCTCGGCAGTGCTTTGGACTTACTCTCGGCTGTACCAGCGAGGCACAGAAACATGTACGTTGCGTTGTGAAGCAAGGCATTGACGTTGGACGGGATGTTCTTGAAGCCGGCCGAAATGTCCTTGAGCTTCTTGCCTTTCTTAGAGGTGGCGCCGCATTTCTTCTCCAATTTCGCCCATATCTGACCTGACAAACGGACAAACGACAAGGCAGAGCCGCCATTGCGATGGCGATGAGTTTGCGTCAGGAACAGTTACTGCATAAATTGACGCTCAAAACAGAAAAAAAAAAAGACTGCTACACAATGTTAGTACTACATTGAGAACAGAATAAACACCTGTAGTATGGGCAGGCTGTTCTGATCTGCTCCTTTCTGTCCCCACATTCACCGAGCCAACGGGCTATCCACAGCGCCACAGTTCATCATTTATGCGGATTTTCTCATCCCTTAAGTTGTTTTTACCGCACGGCACTTTCGTGTCCTTAATGCCAGATTTCCCGAGGGAAATGTGACGCCATCGTTCGCGTGCCGCTGCTACACTATACCTCTGCGCTGGCGATGACGCCGTGAATCCACGGTAGGGAGTCATGCAGGCTCCCTACCGTGGATCCCGTGGTGGCGCTACTGTGGCGACGAGGAAGCGCGGGACTACGAGGGACGCTCCTCGCTCTCTTAGTAGCCGATCTTATAGCGAAAGAGTTTTGCCTAATGAAGCTGCACGAGGGACGGAAATAGCGTTTTACTGTCTGGAATGTTGACACGAACAACAACGGGAACACATGAATGTTGTAAGTCACTTCGCAGGGCTTCTACTTTGAATGTAGATGCTGTCAGTATGTACCAGCCGTCATTCGACATTCGGACGTTGCATGCACTCTACATTTGAGACGCTGGACTATGTTTGGAGTTGCGAAGCACACCATATACAGTGTTGACGTGCGCATCTCCAGGACTCAGGGCCACGTGGCCATGTCTCGTCGGACAATAAACAAAGTCTGCATCGGCGCCTCGATTTCATTCAGTATAGGCTACTCACTTCGATTCTTCAAGTTCTACTGATTTCAGTTAATTTGTGGCAGAACAGTGGCCTCACTTGGCAGCTCCTTGGGCAAGAGGCTCGTGGGAAAAGCCACGGCGATGGAGCAGATGGAGCCAATCAGATAACCGAGCCACCAAGCACCGGTCCAGATGTTGCTCTCAGGTGTCAGGCCCAGCCTGGACAACGAGGGAAAGGAGAGGGATTCGATTACCATGGCTTAACGCGAAAGCTGTAGGCACACGAGAAACTCAGCGGCGATCTCTTCATCATCTATCACTAGAATAATACTGAGTGGAAATAGAACTACCATGGTTTTATGGTAGCTGATAACCAGAATTAGCCAAAATTTAGCAATATTTCCACTGCTGCCAATATCAGCAGTGGAAAGTTTAAAAATAATTGAAAGCCTTCAGGATTGATGTTATGTTATTTTACTTATGTTCCTCTTCTTATGTGATATTCAAACTGCTATTATTTTCGTATTTTCTTTTGTTCTCAGTGCATTGTATGTAAATGTGTCTATGTATTACCCTTTTAAGTTTACTTTTGCCCCTCCTGCTAGGGCCCCAGTCGGGCCTGCAGTATCTTGTAAATAAATAAAATAAAAAAATAAGTGCTGGTACTATGCGAACAACGGTTGTTGCATTCGGTCAGAAATTTAATATACACCGCCACAGAATGAAGAGGGAAAATTACCAGGACATTGTCATCAAGATATTTATACAACGTCCTCAGCGCCCTCGTACTCTGGTAAAAAGCCCCAATGGCGCCAGCGTGTACGCTTGTACGTATCACTTTATGTACGGTGTATAATGCATTATCTGAGAAATCTTGAGCGAGGAGGCGAAATTTTCACGTCTACAGCACTGTGAAAGCGCATGTAAATTACGCAGCGGAAAGGCGTATACGTGTTCGTTACTGCTTTGATGACGTCATACACTACTTTACCAAATAATGTGTGTAGTTCCGTACCTCGAAGGGTCGTACGAGACCTCGGTGTAGATGTTGAGCAAGTAGCCCGACAGCACGAAGCCCGAGGCTGTTCCAAGGAGAGACGTTGCCTGGTAAGTCGCTGCAGAGATCGAAGGAAATGTTTCCTAGTGCGGCAACTTCAGTCGTTTTTAACACACCCTCTTCCGTATCAACACAACTTAGCGTTCTTCAGGCGCTTGATAACAACAACAACAACAACAACAACAACAACAACAACAACAACAACAACAACAACAACAACAACAACAACAACAACAACAATGTTTAGATACAACGGCATCCGAATTCGACAGCTGTCATCTAAATGTTCTATTTACTAAAGCGCATTATAGGCTACATGGAGCGAGAAATTACCTGCAGTAAACAACAACAACAACAACAACAACAACAACAACAACAACAACGTTTAGATACAACCGCATCCGAATTCGACAGCTGTCATCTAAATATTCTATTTACTAAAGCTCATTATAGCTCGTTCTATTTAGCTGGTTATTTACTATACATGCGGCACAATTTCTTTTCCGCTGCAAGCCGCCAAGCAGCCGTCACGAGACCTCTAAACGTTTTGTCGACCCTCAGCCTGTGGGTTCATGCTCTGGCACTAGCGCCTTTGCTTTGCGTTCTTGGATCCGCAGCTATATGGACGACTACTTGACAGTCCCACCTATGTACTTGGTGGACAGGGTGGTCGGCACGTTCTCGTCGAGGTAAATGAGCGCCAGCGTGTACATGGGCGACGAACCGGCGCCCACGATGAAGTGTCCCACCCAGAAGATGAACCGGTAGCGGCGCACATCGCCGGCTGGTGTGCCGCACAGAGAGTTATCTTCGCCTTTGCTCGGGCACAGGCTCACGCGTTCCTGACTCTCTTCCCTGCAGTGCAACGTTTCGGGCCTCTTAATCGCTATTCAGCATTTCCTAAGGCTAGCTTAGTTAGCCGCTAAATACCTTGTAAACATGCACGACTAAGGCTTAATTTTCCTGGAAGATCAGTGCCAGTGGCCCAACCTTTTGAAGATGCGTGTGAACACGTTACTTTTGTTGCATGTATATAAAGTTGTTCTATACACAAAAACTAAAGGCTCATTTAGCGGTAAATGCGACAGCTATACGTAAACGTTTCCGTGAATGGACCTTTCTTTATTTATTTACGAAGGAAAAAAAAAGCGCGATCATTCGCAATCGCCGAAATCAATACTGTTAGGCCGTGCCTCCGCAATCGTCCACCACGCAGTATGGACCATAGCAGTAGAGCGCCGCGGAGCCATGACATCGCACCCATACGGAAATACATCAGGTGTCACCCATCTTATCGCGCGCTGACCACCAAAAATCATGGCGCGCGTTTCGTCACTGACAACGCGCATGCGCAGACTACTCGCATGAAAAAGGTCCACTACCTCCGATTACGTTCTGTTACTTCGGTGATGACCGCTAGACAATATTAGCCAACAGTCAGCCAATATAAGGCAATGTAAGACAATATTTACCATTACAGATTGCATACGAGTAAACGCAGCTCTCTCTCTCTCTCTCTTGCACGTACACACACACACACACACACACACACACACACACACACACACACACACACACACACACACACACACACACACACACACACACACACACAACCACACACACACACACACACACACACTTTTTGCCAGAGTGCACTTTCTTATACTAATAAATATAATTCACTGAGAAAGGAGCTGCCTTGTAAAGTACGCGGTGCCAAGGTACAAAAAAAAAAGCAAACGGTAATGTGATATTGTCGAATTCTTTCAAGCTATCAATTTCTGTAATAGCGGCACTTTGAACCAACACGAGAAGCGGTAGCAGACCTCTGGGCTAGTCAGAGAAGACGAGACTTGAAATGCGACAATTCGGGGCGATATTCGACGATATCCAGATTGACAATCTGGCCGAAGGCGCATAGGTGTATAACAACGGCAGAAAGACACACATTTTTCAGGTAACCGCCTTTCGTACAGGTAATGGGGCGCCATGAAGTGCGGCAGAACGATGACCATGGTGCCGATGCCGATGACGATTGCCGACAGGGCCAGGTAGAAAGGCTTGCTGCGCCTCGCCGCGATCAGCGTGACGAGCGGCGCCGAGATGCACGAAGCCAGGTGGTACATGGCCACGATGGTGCCGGCTTCGAGGCTTTTGAGCTGGAAGCGCCGCTCCAGGGTGGGCAGCACCATGTACACCAGCCCGTTGGCTACGAACCCCTGCAGGAACACCATGCAGCACAGCGACAGCAGCACGTACCTGCAAGGGTGTCAGGACTATACGGTGTCGCACTTCGCGTTGCAGTAACGCTTAGAGTATGCTTCTCGCCTTGCCATTGCCGACACTTGACTTTAGTGGTGTGTTTTGTACCATACTTTGTCTCTTCCCTTACTTCTTTGTTGAGTTCCCTCCAAAAATCTCTGTAATGAAGGTCTGTTAACGTCGATTTTATATGAATTGAAGGCCGTCTGAGATTACAGAGTGGAGTAGGCTTGTTTTACATTCTTAGCAGGGTGTAGCATAGTGTGCTGCCGGATAGCATGTCTTCTCCCGGGGAAGAGGAAAAGTCAATGTGCAGCACACTACCGCATACTACCGCGGAGGCCCATCATCCTTTTGGAATCAGTGTATACAATATAATACTTCGCAATACGCCTGGTGCAAAGGCCTCTTTGAATAATCCATCGGCCTAAGTGCGGCAATCGAAAGCGGCACCAAATGACAGCCTGTGTACCGGGGGTGTCGAAAGTTGAGCAGGAAATCCGGCCTGAACCAGAACCAGCCGCAGCGCTCGTCCCGCTCACGCGCGTGCTTGATGTAGGGCAGCTGAGTGAGCGATATCTTGCGCATGGGCTCCGGTAGAGGGGCCGCGTCGGCAGGCGGCACGCAGGCGTCCTGGTAGTTGCCCTGCGTCGACAGGCTACTCGAAGACTGGCCCACATCGGCCGCGAATTTCGATGACTGCCACGAAGCCATGGTGGTGCCGCTGCCGAGTAACAAGGTATGCCTGCAAAAAGGATGCCGTAAGGACGGCGTAGCACACATGGCAAATGAATCTTGCGGGATTCCTCAAGGCGGAGTAATGACACCCATATTCGTAGCGCAAAGATGCGAGGCAAATCCGTACCTATTTCTCAGAAATGAAAGCCTCTTAGAGTTACGAAAAATTCGTCCTTGTGTTTGAACACGCGACCAACGCCTTTCCAGGGCGGTTGCTCTACTTCGCCACCGGGGCCGTAGCGACGGAAAAAGGATAGCCAAGCTCCCCCCTCCTACTTTTCGTCTTTTTCCAAAAAAAAAAAAAAAATAGAAGAAAAGCAAACCTATGGCCAAATTTACAAAGTTTTTCTTCCGCAAACGCCTGTTACCAGTGGTCGTGGCCTTCACCGGTGTAAAGAATGGCTATGATAACGCGCGCGAAAACTCTTGCATACTAATGCGAGCCCTGTTCAAAAAAGAGGAAAAGATTAACGTAAAGAAAGACCACATGTAGAAGTTAATTCCATTCTCCCATATTTCACCGAACACTCCCAATCTTCTCTTCATCCCAAACCCTTTCATCGAAGAGAGAGACTGTTCTGCTTAAAGCCCTTCAGGGGCTTTAGTTATGTCCAGCAAGAAATCCATTCGACCAGAAGGTATTGGTGGGGTTGGTGGGTAGGGCGGCAGCAGCCATAGGGTACCTCATACTGAGAAATCTTCCCGCTGGTGTGACAAGGAAGTTGAGGAAGCAGCAGCTTTCATAACTCGAGGCTCTTTATTTTTAAGAAACAAATGTTTTATCCTCCTTCTCCTCCTCCTCTCTTCAACCATGTTTGCTGCAGTTGGCGCTGATGATAATTCGCTGAATCATTTTCTTAAAATAAAAAGACGGTAACTGACTTATGCCACTTATACAAAGCCATTTTTAAATTAAACGTGGGTATCTACTAGCACGAGCACAGTTGGTTCAGAGGTAAGTGGATTGTGCGTGCACAATGATGTAATCTGCAAAGCTTGATAAATAAAGAGAAATGCGAATCCCTCGTGCCACTCTTACCTGATTTTCTTGCAAGTGTATATTAATAACAATATGCTAATAAGGTTGTTACAACCTTCAACACTGTATTTCTTCGAGCGATCTCGTTTCTATTCACAAATGCTACACACAGTACGTGAATACGAAAGCTATAACTAGGCAAGCTACTACAGTAACGTACAAGCAGGCCTCTCGCACAGTCAACTGCTGCCGTATAATCTACCGTAGTCTTGTCCTAGCGCGCCCTAATACTTTTTGGGATGCCACAGTGCAAGAGGCTTTAAAATCCCGGTGCTGTACAGTGTAAGTCATTAAGGACACTACGTTGAGTTCGAGGCTCCCGAATAATTTCGACCAATTGCGGATATACATTAACATTTATTTATTTATTTATTTATTTATTTATTTATTTATTTATTTATTTATTTATTTTGCATTTTTCCCCATCGACATGCTGCCCTCATGGGATGCCATGTTTGATGCGGCACGAAAAACGAAAAAAAGAAAAGGGGGGGGGGGGGGGGGGAAACTTGAGAGAATGACCACTCTGGCCACTTCACATGAGACTTTTTTGGATGGGATGCAGTAATCCTTGTCCATCCCCACATATATGTAACGCGATACGTCGGCTATAAATAGCAGTTTCTTTAGCTTCGAATGTTCTCGTTAATTATAAATAAACTTGCTACACAATACACATAAAGATGAAATTGCCGGCATATTAGTTGCGATCGACATCGTTAACATCATATCCTCATTATCGTTTAAGACGCGTTCGAAGGTACTGAACACGGCAAGGACCCTGTTGCTTCTCAGCACTTCCGGCTCTTATTGAACACCCCTTGTGACTCTAATAGGAGCTCAACTAGGAAATACTAGTCCTGCGTTTGAAAAAGGAAAAGAAACGATGTTCTTTTCCGAACTGGTTCTAGAATGAAACAAAACAGAAAGTCCGCTAACTAAACTGGCTCGGGGCACTTTGTGCATATTGGCGGACGATTTCACGCAGTCTAAAAGGTTGCTATAATCGTAACGTTAGAGACAGCAGACGCAATATATACAACACGTGACCGCAACGCCTACTTACTAAGATACTAATTTTTAATATATCCCAGGTACACGCTTTTCATATCTGCTGTTGCTCGTTTTCGTTGAACGCCTATGTGAAGTTTTACGTTTCCGTTTAGTCCACGACAGTATATTTAATCACCATACAAAAACCGTATACGTAGGACAGAGTGCCCTTGCTTGACTAGGACGGTACCAATTATCAAGCCAGCCCTTCTGTTCAGCGTCGTACCATTAAGTCCGACATAAATACCAAAAAATTGGTGTCACACCTCAAAGACCTGCATTTTGAAGACCTTCGGTCAGCCTATAGATTCAAATATAACTGTCAAGATGAGTGAATCTGTATTTTGTAGGTGTTACACGCATTCTGAAGTATACATCTGTACTGCGAGCACCGTAGCGATTATTTTACGTGGTCAAGGACCGATGGTTGTTATTGTGAATACAAATATTACAATCTTTCCTCTTTCCCACTATGTATACGCTTATCAGTCAGGCGATGCACTGAAAGGCTCGAGAACGTTTCATCTCATATAATGACACAGTGACACAATACTTACGCTGTTAGGCAGAACTAAGAATAGTACGAATAAATTGACGCGGCTGAAGGATGGACCATGTAGAGATTTATCATATAATAGTGGTGAGGCGCGAAAACACGGACACAGAAGAAAACTACAGGGCAAGCAGTTTTGTGTTTCTTGTTCTCATAATTAAATCCGACTCTTCACCTCTGTTGCCATTAACGCAGATATTCTTGAACTGCGGCAACATCGTCTGCCTGTCGCACAACGTCGCAGAACAGATAATTCTCAGCACGTTAAAGTTATGTCTACGTACAAAACAACCCATTAATAAGCCAAAGCGATATTTCTTTAGGGGAGTAACAGCGGGTTGCAGGCTGCGGAGCGCCGATCGTTGTGTCGGTTACTGTTACCGGATTTCAGCGAGATCTATTTCAGCATATATCGTGTGTGAACGATGTGGGAATGTTTCCGCGTGCATATGACATCGCTATCCCAACACTTCCTTGCGGATGCACTATATTTAACGCCTCCATGTGATCCGCCACTACCGCCATCCAGCTACAAGATAAGAAAAGCGAACCGGACCTATCCGAGGCGCAGAGGTGTTCCGAATCCGCCCCGTAAACTAAGCATAGCTAAAGCCATCTTCATTTCTTCGTGCTTATCGAGTCATATCAACCGGGGGGGATCATGAAAACGAGCCAAGCAAAACGCTGTGTAATGTCAAACTGAAGATCCAGAAAGGTAAACGAACATCCTGGAAGCGAGGTGACATTTGATTGGCCAGTTCAGAAAAGATAATTCAATACAATGAGTTGGCAGGCTATTTGGTGCACATTTAAAGCAAGTTTTTAGCGCGAAAGGCAACAGGATAGTGAGCGCGCTGTCCCGTCGTCCTTCTTTCGTTGTTTTTCGTACGTAATGAAGTCACTGTGTTCAGAAAAGGTTGCCGCGTCTCGCGCATGCTTGCGTCGGCGGTCACATATATTTGACTAGCGGCAGATGGTAATAGAATGAGAATGTATTATGATTACTTAGCACTTCCGCTCAGTGAAGCAGCTGCGATTCCCACTGCATGGAAGACTGCCTATGGTCCAAATTCACTGCCGGTAAGTCGGCTTTCAGGTGACACTAAGGGACGTAAGGAGCCTAAAGGCACAGGCTAGGAGAGCTGCGCGGTTCTAGATCCAGCACTCGAAACTTGAATAGCCTTGCCAGTAAAGCTATAGGACATGCGTCGCCGAGGCCTCTAGATATCGAGGTAAGGAGGACCCTACAAAATTGCTGCTCAGGTGCACCTACCTTGAGTAAGCTTTAAAGTGGCTTCCAGAGGTGCGTCTTCACCTTTCTGAACAGCACGGTCTCCCAGGCGTTAGGGTAAGGCTCGGCACGTGCGGCACGCTTAACAGCTGATGCTTTCTTCTTCTCAATGTCCATTCAGTGAGGCACACGTGAATTCGGAAAAAGCAGGGAATTCGAAGGGTAGATCATCTTTCTTAGAAGGACTGTCTAGCGCTCGGAATGTCTTTTCTCCTTTTTTTTTTCTTTTTAGTGGTAGTGAAAATGAGAAGTGCGTTCCAACAAAAACGAGCATGTTCGTACTCTACAAAAAAAAAAAAAGAATATTTTTAACTTGGCCCTGCAAGTTGTAAATGATCGGTGGCGCCATCCTCGATGATGAGTGTCAATCTCCAAGTGTGCCGAAAAACCATGTAGAAGTAGCCGTGCAGGTTCAATTAAGCAAACATTTATTTCTTACAATGGTATTTTACACACATCTGGTAGTGTTCTTTCGCGACCGAGAGCAGCTTACATATTTAACTCAGTTTTTCAAAAACCGAGTACTCACTGTTGCCGGTATCCCTACACATACAGAAGGGGTGACCATGAATATAAAGAAAAAGAAATCCATTTTAAAAATTTCCACCGACTTCCCACCGAAACCCCTGCAAGCTTGTACGCTTCGAATGATACACTTACTGCATATAATTCTGCTCTGGGCTTTCTACCCTGTGCAGGGAGGACGCAAAAGGCTCTTCTTCCAAGGGGGAGGGAATAATTGTATGCATTTTCTCCCCGCTTGAATGCATTATGGTTGGGCAAAATTTCAGGGCAAAATAGCCGGGGTCGTGATGTCCTTCAGCTGCAAAAGCCTTTCTACTTTGTAATCGAACAATTGAGACTACACTGAATGGCCTGGTACGCGAGTACTTTGTTATTTGTCCATATTCACATTCTTGATGCGATGCGCATGTCATAGTCTAGAAGACTTCCTTATGTACCATAGAGTTTCATACTATCGCTTATTATTGTGGAAAACTGTATGTTACATAACGCACCACATCTGTTTTCTTAACTGGAAGCAGAATGGTGAAAAGCCAGGACAGTGGCACATCTTGCTTTTGCGTCAGTTTAATTTTATCTTTTCTACAGGTTTTCTTCTAGCACTGGTGTACGCTCCAACCCGCCTACCTCACAGGCGAAACATATTAGCCAGGACGCTACTTTTCGAGACTGCATACCTTGTATATTTTCGCTTGCATTCCTAGGTAGAGTTCGCTTGTTTACTTACCATTCAATCTCTCCATTCATCGGAAACGTAACAGATAATAGTCTTTATCTTCCAATTGCGAACAGTTCAAAACGCACGCCCAATGAAGCGTGGCTTCAGACACGAAAAATTACGGTGATCACGTGACAATGCAAACTCTCAGCGTGCCGCTTAGCCAGGCGCAGTCGTTCGAGGCCGACAAACACGCGTCATTTTTCAGCACCATCGAGAGCTTTTCATTTCGGCAGCGCGGTAGTGGTAATTTCGTTTGAATTATAAGAACTTTGCAATATCAAATGCAAGCAGAAGTATATCTCGTTGCAAGATCTCGGAAAGAGTAGAGGTGGTTAGTTATATTCCTTTTATGGAGATAGCACGTGGCGACGTTGTTTCTTCTCGGCACTTCTCATCGACCTCCATATATGGGGGTTGTTACGGAAGTAAAAATAACGTGAAGAAATAAAGACTATATAGAAACATCAAGTTGAGAGCTGTACGAGGTAGATGTGATATCATAGCTTAAGTGACATAATCACCTCCGCACTGCCTACCCGAGCCAGCGGCCCTTCAAGAGCAAAACGGCGATACTTCAGCGCTCGAGTCGTCGCTGCCGTGATCAGAAAAGCTGGCATAACTCGATATATCGTCGGATGACCCCGCCACTGCCATTTCTTTGGCGCCAGTTCCATATTTCTGGTGACGGGAAGGTTGTGACGTCACCACACACGCTGCACAAAGCGTCTAACCGTTTCGGTTTCGGTTTGAAGACGACTTTCAGTTGCTTGTTTAAAATTGTTGGTGTGTTTCTGAGCAAACTGAACCACCTGACGGTTAAAGAACTATCAATACCAATTGAAAACATTGATATCAGGACATGGTGAAAAAACCGCCGGAGTTGCCCTTTAAGTTTAGTACAGAAAAGTGTCTTTTAACCATCAGGGTAAGTAATAAAAATTAAACGGAGGTAAGTGCACACCACGTTGGATATGCGGATATCAGTCAGGTGGGTATGAGCCAGTCCATGGAATGTTAACTGAAAGTCTATTCCAGTCAACCAGATATTCACCTCAGTCAACCAAAAGTACATGAAATGCTAGTAAGGTCACATCGGGAGCTTGTTTTCTTCCTCTCATGCATTTGCATGCTTTTGCAAGTGCAGGAAGGCGATTTGCTTTGCTTTTTGTTGTTCTAAAAGTACAAATTATTGAACCTACTGAGCTAGGAGGAACAAAGGTGGCTGATATTTCTGTTACTGGTAAGAAGAAAGTATGTAAGATTGTCCAATTAGTGCAGTTTGAATTGAGCAGCTTTTAAACACATTGAAAACATAGTAGGCCAACCAAATACTTTGGACTTATTCGAATGAACTACGAGTTTGAAACAGTAGAATTTGAATTCTTGTGAGTCTACTCTATCAAGATGCTGGTGGGCTCGGCAGGTTCTTTCACTGAAAACTATATCCGGGTAATGTGCAACAGTATCTATTCTAAACAGCCTTGAGCCCATGAACAAAATCATGTTATGAGTTACATACAATACTACATGCTTCATAATGTGCATACAGTATGCCACTGCTAATGTTGTGATATTAGCATTAGGACACCATGACTGCTCTATATTAATATTACACAAAGCTGTTTATTACTTGTGAAATGAAAGCTGTGGCCATTCATGCCATGAACCTGGTTATTAAATTGCCTTAGTGGAGAAATTTACAGATTAATTTTGACTACTTACGTTTCTTTAATGTCCACCTGTGGCATAGTCTGCAAGTGTTCTTACGTACATTTTGCCTGCACTGCAACGCGACCGCTGTGATCAGAAATAAAACCCCTGGCTTTGCCTTTAGTAGAACATATACTACAAGTCTCTGTGGTGGGTACTTTATGTCATGAAAACTAATCAATATTTGTATCACTCCTGCTACAATTCAATTGGATTAGATTTGAGAAAATTACAAATTTGCATAACCCTGATAAAGAAGGAATGACAAGAGGGCTACTATGAAAGCAGTGACACATACTGCGTTCATAGTAGTACAGAGCAAAGAAGCGACACACATACTGCACAGAATTTTAGTGAAGAAGGCAGTGCACAGTACACATGGTCTGGTTTGCAATTTTATAAAAACTTGCAATTCATCTGTACAATGACGTAGAAAGGAAGAGGTCCTTACCATAGGTGCAGATGGTTTGGGTACTATACAAGTACGATGTCATGCTGTGTTTGCACTAATGTCCAAAGTAATTAAAAAAGGTTTTGTGGTAACTGACTATATGCTTTAACCAAAAGTGCTGTATTGTATTTTTGTTCAAAAGGTCATGTTTGAAATGCACAAACCATGACCATACTACCACACAGCAATATTTGTCTTCAACAGGTCTTTGCATTTCCAAAAATGAACACTGAACTGAACCAGCAGATCGCTTGCAGAACATTTGGACATGCCATAAGATGCCTTAAATAGGGAAATTATGTTTAAATCAGATGCAGAAAGCTGGTGCAGTGAGTGTCATTCGCGAATGTAAATGCCACTCAGTACCTGTACTCGACAGCAATCATTACCAGGAATGGTAGGGTCATGCATCAGAAAGTAATGTACTAAAGAAAGCATTTTCATAGAGTCGCTTAATGTCACTCAAAGCACACTTAGCAGCATTACTATCAAAAAACAAAATACATTAGGTGTTAGGCAGCATTAAGGAATGTAATAAAAAACCAAATAATAATGTGAGAACTGGTGGAGACAAACTTATACAATCTAAACAAACATTGGGAGCATTAAAGATTGACTGCAGAAGTGGCAGTGTTCGTTACAACTACATGAAATTCACCAAGAAACATGCCAGCCTTGGCTCCCATCATTCTATATGAAATAAAAGTCACCGGATGCAGTATCACAGAAGTAGAAAACGAACACTAGGCCATGAAGTTTTTATGCTCCATACTCTCAATGTACTAATATATTGATGTAAGATTACCAGTCATAGCATACCCAATAGAAAGGCTATGGAATGCTGACAGACCCTTCACCAAAGTTTTCAATACAGCTTGGCCTGATGTGCTTGCTCTGGGGTTGAGTGAATGGTTCCTTGTATTAGTAATAGCATTACAGAGCAATCTGCTGAAGTATAAAACTGCATGATAACATACAGTGTGTAATGTATTAAAGCTGCTCTTGCACGAAAGAAATGCCATGGGCTCTGGAGTAAGTCTATCAAACTTGCTTTTTAACATGCCTGAACACTATGTACAAAGGTCGTCGTGTATTTGCAGTTGAAGTGACCCTAACTGAAGTTTGCTTTCAAATGGTGTTCAATAAAGCATAAACTAAATGCTGTCGTCATAACTCTTATAAAGTCAATAAAATAGTAATTTAGTTACTGTCCTCTCAGCAGTGGTTATAACTAAATGCATGTAGATGGGCTCTCTATTATAGTTCAAATACTAGCAGCAATTGTTCACTTGCAAAACAGCTTCACACTCTGTGTACTTGCAAAAGAAGAGAATGACTGCCAGTTCCAGTACATGTTCTTTTCACACATCGTTTGCGTGTACAGTACGTAAGTGAAAACACTCTACAGATATTACAAATATACAAGTATGTTGCCCAACCAATTTGTGATGGGAATTATATTACAACGACCACAGGAAATTGCCTGAAGACAGGCACTAAGAAAAGTTCATAGTATTCGTGCAAAAGTTCTGATGCTCACTTCACTGGAGAATCACTGTTTACTGATCTCCAGAAGCAGGTCCCTTTGTTTTACCAGTTCAAACATGAAAGAAGGCATTCAGTGGCATAAAGTCCACACCCTGCCTACCACACTTCACAGCAACAGTTCACACATTTTCACACAAAGTCACTTGCTTGAGGAATTGCACAGCATACTCTGAAAATCACACGTCAGTGCTTCTGAAGGTATGCTGCACTCACACATGAGAAACTGCACAAAATCCCAGACATCCAAGTTCACAGTTTTAAGAGGATTGAATCCTGTAGGCTGTCTAATGCGGCAGTTACTTTATCCTGAACTTGAAACATCATACCAGAGTGCACAAATCGGAATGCGATCTTCACTCCATAGTTTCCTGCTGAGTGATGTTTGCTGGCAGGAAGGATGTAAAATCGTGGGCTTTGGGCTTCTTATGGACAGATGGTGTGCAGGAGGCCATAGCTGGCATCTGGCATACAAAGGGGCTCCATGGTGCCAGTCAATATCTTGGCTACAGAATCCATAGCTTGTGTATACAGTAACATTTCCAAAGGCCCTTCAGAAACATGAACACTTTGTAGTTGCAACAAATAGATCTTGCTTCCCAGTTTGGCTTTGAGGCACAGAGTATTGTGCTAGAGCTTCAAATAACTTCTATATATGGGAACAACATAAAGCTTGGTGCTTTACTTGTCTTCTCACAATTGGTCAATGAAATCCAGTCGGCCAACATCTGCCTGATTTTACACATCGAAGCTGATTGTGGGATATGTCGTGAAAACAAGTGTTCTACCAGAAGGAACCTGCAAGGAATGAGTGCTTGAAAGTGAAGCTTGATGCTTTCTCTTATGCTGGAGTTGGTGTAAAAATTTGGTCGCTGTAGACATGTAGTGCTAGAAGCCCGTACTTCGATTCCATGTGCACACTGCCCGGGTGAATTTCAATAGAACACATACATCCATCCTACTTCTAGGCTCTGTCACTTGACAGTGTTCAGAACCACGTGCTGCTGTCACTGTTGTGATGGTTCTGTTGCTGCTGCTGCTCTGTTGTTGCCGACCCATTCGTGGCCGATTTGTACGGAGGTGTCACAACCTTTTCCTGCTTGATCGTGGCGACGCCGCACTTTTCCTTCTCAGTTGCCATAATGTCACCATCCTCCTCATCACCACCTTCAGGTGCCTTGTACAGAAGCCACGACAGGAAGAAGAATAAGCATGAGAGGAACTTGACAGTGGCCAACAGTGCAAGCAGATTACGTGCCATCTGGCCATTTTCATAGACAGCACATGCACCAGAGTCATCACATGAATTGGGCCACAGCACACAGCTCTGGTCTATGAGGAATCCAAATAGAATGGGTGCTGGTATGGTTCCTGCGAGGGACAAATGGAACACATGTATGAGCAATGAGTAAAAAACTGCAGAAGACAGATGGGGACCGCAGAAGACAGATAGCTCCGTATATCTCAATGTCATTATCTTTTATACCATTATCTTTTCACACCAAGTTTCACACCAAGTTTATTCCCACAGAAGGTCATTTGTACTGTAGGGGTTACTTCTACTACTAACTACTACTGCTAGCAACGGCATCGCCGCTAGCAACCCCCTGCAGTGGGGTTCGAGCACTCAACGAGCAGAGAATGAGGTCGTCGCGTCCGCACGCTCGCTATCTCAGCCATGCACCGCCGCGCTGCCGCGCGCTTCGGCCCGCGGCCCGACTCGAGGCAGGGCAGCATGAACCGTCGCACGCGGCGAAAGAGGAGAACATTAGGCGCAACTCTCCGTGCATGGTAATTTAATAAACGTTAAAATAATAAAAACAAAACAAGGCCGAATAAAGATCGAATTAAATAGAAAGGACAACAACGATTAACAACACGCGAACACACACGAACACAAACAAAGGACAATGACACTGAACAACACGAACACAGAATAACACACAAAAATACACAAAGACCATGCATGAGAGAAGCACCTAACCCCGGCCAGCGCACCCGCGACCGCGCCCCAAGAAAAGGAAAATAGAAAGAAAGGAAACATACGTAGATGGGCGCAGATCGCCGGCCGCTGCCGTGGGTCGCTGGAGCCCGAGACGACGCGCGGTCCTGGCAACGAGGCTTCGTCGCCCAGAGAGCCGCAAAAGCACGTACGCATCGCCTCGAGACCCAGCGTGTTCCCCCGAGGCATCTCCAAAACCAGAAACGCCAGAACGCGCAAACGTCAGAAATTAGTCGCTGTCCAATGGCAGCCTAGTTAAAGCCACATGGAGCGAGGCGGCCAGCCCTCCACAGTGGTGGGTCGCCGCCGCGTCCACCTGGGGAGAGGAGGATGCGAGGCATTCCGTGCAAAAACATGGCGTCGAGCGGGACGCGGCCCCACAGTACTAAAATATTAGGAGCAACAAGTGGACTTATGTTTTCGCATAGCCTGGTGCACATGGCCTGGCCCTAGCCTGACCAGGTCAGTAACCACATCATGACAAGGAGGTGCTGGTGCTCCAATTCACAAAATTAGGTGCCTCAATATAAGAAGCATAATCAAATTATGGCATGAATATCAAAACTGCTTCTAGTGTTTCTTATGCAATGTTTTGGAACTGTCTGATGAGTATCAGTGCTAGTCCTCTAAATAACTCCTTTTGAGGCAGTTCACTCCTGGTGACAATAAAACAAGTAGAGACACCAAATCTCCATCAAGAATGATGGGCAAATGGAGAGCTCAATATAAGCGATACAGAGAGACCTTATGTATTAGCTACAACCACAGAGGCAGAGGGAACCTGAAGTTGAGAGCCACATGTAGCACTCACTCCAAAATGTTTGAATAAGAGGCAGGTTTTTACAGTACTAGTAGCATTTGGGGCCACTGTGTTACGTAATCATGTAATCTATTACAACACTACTTCAAAGCATTTAATAATAGAGAGCGCACATGTTCCAATGCTGCTGCAATGCATTTGAGTAAGAAATAGTCAGCTCTAAGATGTGGATGATGCGTGTGACAAGTAAGCAGCCCAAAAAGGCAAATTCTGTTAGTCTATCCAGTATAATCTGGTTAAAATAATAGATTTCTAGCTTTACCTCATTAATTTGCTAACAGTAAAACTAGAGATGACTAGCATTAATGCCACATGGTACTATATTCCTGAGTGCCAGATGGCAGATCATGATATTTGTGTAGATAATGAGGACCAAAGCAGTTTTACAACATAAATGGACACTTACCTAATAAACGCACTGCAATCCATTGTATGCCAAGTCCAAAAGACTTCTGGCTAGCTGCCACACACCTGCAAGTTAACCAGAAGAAAATGGCTCTCAAAGGAAGTAGAATACAACAACAACAACAAAAAACACGTCTCCAGTCGCCCACAAGTGTCTCTGCTAAAATTACTCCAGGCACAGCTGCTGTGACTGGCATCACCCAATTTTCCACCATGCTTGGCAGCATCGTGCAATTAGTGTAAAACTGTGCCTGTTAAGCAATTTCTGTAGACACGTGTGGCGCATCCCTAACATGACATGGTTTTTAGTACATATAATTAATTATTGTCTTTTGTATATGTTTACAATACTTGTCAAATACACAAGTGCATCATCATGCTTGGGGAGTGTATGCCTGTTAGAATGCAGCAAAACAGCAGAGCATTCAGCGAGAGAAAAGAAAGAGAGCTGGCATCAATCAAGATCAAACATGTGTACACATGTGTGGGCTATTCCAATAGCATCTGATGCTAGGCAATTTATTGCATATAAAACAAATAAAACAAACAACTTCAAGTTAATACGTTACAAGGAAAGATGCAATGACGCGTGGTTGGAAGTAAAGAGCACCTACAATACAATGAAAACAAAAGTGACCAAGTGCTAAGGAGGTTGTAGGAGATTGTATAGCAGCTAGTGTGTACCAAGTAATAACTCTTTTCTTTTTTAATTGGAGGATAGTTTTTATAAAATTCCTGCTACCAGCTGCACCATTGAGATGAGTAATTTTGAAAACACTTGGAAAGCTATCAGTATTGCTCCTATAAAAATCATACATACTAGAGAGTACTAAATTTACTCGACCTCCCTTTGTTTTCCTTTGCTGTATTTCTCCAAAAGTTGAAAACAATTGAGATAAGGTATTGAATTTCTAACTGCTTTCATGGGTAATAAAAGAAAGCAGAAGATCTGTGCGATCTTTTTGGAATTTATGCTTCATAGTACTGAATGTACCTGAAAGGTTGCAGAAATGTTGGTAGCCACCTTAAAACATTGGCGGCAGACGTAGCCTGAATCCAAGCTATATTATGTCCCACTATGTCACCATATTATTCACCTTTCACACCGTTTTATACAGTACTTGCCTAAGTGTGGCAGCCAAGGATGGCATGCTGACCAGGAACGTGAAGACCATGCAGATGAACATTGCAATCAAAAAGAACACCAGGAAGTTGCACTCGCTGGGACATTTATCACGCTCTGCCTGGATGGTCACCTGCCTGCCTTCCAGTGTTATGTTCCGGCCTGGATGATCGATGCAGTGGCAGTCTTCGTACACCTGCATATGGTTCGAGAAGATGAAGTGTAATTAGAAATGTCAGCCTGGAGAACCTGTCTCCAGCCTGTTACTACTTAATGCAGTAACATGAAATGGGAAAGAGATGCAAGGTGATGGATGATTATGCTATACTGCTGGAATTGCTGTAATTAGTTGCAAGAAGTTGCTGGCGTGCTGCAAGGAGTGTAAGGAGTGCAAGGAGTTGCTGTAAACATCACACTGACTTATGCACAGATGTGCATTATGCACTACAAGCAGGAGTATTCAGATAACCTGTAATAAGCTCTAATGATGCACATCTAAGCATTTCTCACAAATTTCAACACAGATCTTGTTGTGCACTGGGCACGGTCAACACATTACCAACCACCCAAAAGGTCGGCTCAAGTTAATGCTGCTCTGTCATATGCTAGTAACGCTTGGAGGCTTGCAAGTAAAGCAATTCCACTTGAAGATCAAAACGCTATGCACAAACTCACCTTTGTTGACCCATAGTGATGAACCTTTTGGCAGCCAGCAAAGCAGGCCGAGTAGTACATGACATGGTCTGTTCCACAGATGGGGTCAAAGTCTTCAATTTGGCAATGGCACTGGTTGTTGCACTCGCTAAGAAAGCGGTCGATTCCTACAGTGAGACTGCAGAAGAACAATATATATACACAAGATGCAGTGTGTGGTTGAGCACATTCAGACATGCTTAACATTTAGATGAAGTGCTTTTATTAGGTAGCTGCGACAAGCACATTGGGAAAGTAACCGTGAAAATGTGAAAATTCAGCACAATAACAAAAGTGGTTACAGCAGAGTACATAATGTCAACACTATGCACCACAAAGCTGATATCATCATCAACGACAAAGCTGTCTTTCTACAGGCCACAGTGATATCTTATACCAGACAGTCACAGTACACCGAAAGAGGTAAATTAAGAAACTCATCATTTCTACTAGCACCACTTTACAACTCGCTAATATAACTATTTTTCATGTATGATTACATCCTTGTTCAACACACAAAAATTCAAGGGATCTTATTAAAATGTGCAGTAAGCAATGCTTGTTATACATCTTCCATTCACTTCAACAAGCCTTCCACAACTCACTTGTTGGTTTTGTAATTGACACCTGCAAATCTGACATTTGGGCAGCTGAAGAAAAAGGCAAAGATGGTGACCAATGGCACAAGGGAGCAAAGAATGCACATCTTGATGATGCCAGCACAGCGTAGGTTGAACTTCTTGACGAAGTAACCGCCTAGGAATGTGCCTCCACCGGCACCTGGAACAGTCACTGCACCTAAAGGACAAAAAAAAATAAAAAAAAACTGTCAACATCACAGTGGAAACCAGTTCACTTGAAAGGAATTTGAGAAGGAACTTTGTTACTCCTGTTTCACAACACAACAACATGATGATGCAGAAATATGAAGCATGGTAACAACAATAAAATACACCAAGTCTGAAGGTTTTAGCTCTGGAAGATATAAACTGAGAGCTACTGAAATATGCATGTGCGAGCTTGCCGTGACACTTCATTCAAATAAGATGCACCATTGCTAAAGTTTGTTTGGGGTGACATAGAATGCCTGGAATGTTCAAATGGCTCCTTAATTTGAGGAAGACACCCATACAAAGTGAAATGTATCTGTTCATAAGTTCTATGCTCTGAATGTGTCGGTAAAATAAGCATAATACTGAATTTATTTTCACGAACTACGCTGAGATAAATGCAATGAGATTGGCCCAAGCCGTGGTCCATCCGAAATTTCGAAATGGGGGGAGGGGGGGGGACATATTGAGTTACTGGTTAACTGGAATAGTTCTAGGGTTAACTGGAATAATTTTAGGGGGCGTGTTGAGGGTGTTCAGTCTGCGTATAAATCCATGGGCCCAGGAATACGTGTCAGCGAAACACCGGAGTTATTTTTTCAGTCCAGACGCGGACGGAATCTGTGAAGAAGCTGCGGCGAAACTGGCAGCCCGCAGTTACACATGAGCTTACCGAGGCAAGCTCATTAATAGCAGTAGGCAAGAAGGGAGCAGAGGCAACGGATCAAATGAGAAATTGGAGATATTATCACATGTCATCGGCACAAAGTGAAAGGCGAACGAGCCAACAGAAACTTCGTAGAACTTGTCCTTGGGCTAGTTGGTCCATACTTGAATCGGGAAAAAGCGTAGCGCTAAAAACGATGGCGGTAGAAGCGAGAGACACGGCGAGGATGAGCGCGTATCCAGTGTGCTTCTTGCTTCAGTCCCCGTCGTTTTTAGCACTACCTCTTTTACGATCCAACACAAACATTTACCCCCTCGCTTTCGCGACTGTCGGCGCGGCAAAATATCACAGCAATCACATTATAGGCCCTAAGGCTGTCACGTGAATAGTGACGCAGCGTGCGATCGGCACGGTGCGCTCTACCGTTACCCGTGGCAAGCGGTGTTATGTTCACCACGCCAAAAAGGATGTTGGCGCGTGCTTAACCAAAGCCATCTAGTACAGGTGTTGTAGGCGGCTTTGGCTCAACTCGCTGGGAGAGTTGCCTTGAAAGCTAGTTTTCCCACAACAAGTACACATGCGCGGAGAAGCCAACCTTCACAGCTGCTTTACTTCGCGAGATGACCGAGCGCTTTCAGCAGCTACTAGCGATGCGCTAACCACGAGCTAACTAAATGCCAGTAACAATTTTACTATTCACGCATGCCACTGGTGCGAACGCATTGTCTGCGAAGGTGATACAAGTCTGATAACAACGAGAAACAGAGCGGGGAAGGCACTTGACGGGGCCGATATAAGTGTGAGATAAGCGGGAGTCAGTCAGGAGCGAGGAAGATCTTCAAGGGTATCCGAAGACAGCACTACAGTAGAACGCTGCATTACTTCCAAAGGCTGGTGAATTTAATCTGTCCACCCTAATAATGACAGCGCGGATTTCATCACCCTTAATGTGTATTGGTATGACACGTGGAAAATCTCGTGCTGCAAATCCATGTGAACAGACGATATCGCAGGAAAGTTCACAGGATATAACAGGTACGTAACCGAGAAACTTGTTTGCGTCAACTTCGCATAGAAGTTCATACATGTTAGCATCCGCTTCATACGCACCCATTATTAGAGCTGCTAGGCTGGCTGCGATGCTGAACTGGAACTCAATCACTTTCGGAAGGAATGTCGCCAGGCCCGACACCAGCATGCCTAAACAGGGGACAATAGTAATTATTACAGAGCGGTTCATTATGAAATTACTCTTTTAGTACGTCCCACACCGATATATGCCACGTGGCTGCAAGACGAAATGAACTACAAGTAAAACCGCAATGTTTGACAAAGATAACAAAAGCTTTTGCTGCAAGGAGCAGTAAGTGGTGTCCTTATCATTATGCCAGAAGGTCTGCATTTCGTTCATTTAACATAATATGTTGCGGGCTGACCACAATTTGGTGTACAGATATCAGCAATCTAGAAAAGTTAAGTTACACTCTCAGAAACTTGACATTAGCAATACGTAACTTTAGTCGAGAACGGGCGAAATACATTACCACCTTTTCAGACGGCCCTTGTATGCATATAAAGCAAACGTCGATAAAGAAAACTGTTTAGCATCAAAAGTCACGTGCAGTGTGGGCGTCGTCGAAGAATTTCGAAATAGTGGCCAAATACACAGAGTAGCCGACGTCAGCTTCTTACTGACCTTCTGTAGCTCCAGCCAGGCTTAGGAACACGAATGTCGGGTTGGTGATGAGTATCTTGAATGAGGCTGGAAGGTCTTTGGCACGTGCACCGAAGCCACTTTGCACTGCTTCGCTCTTTTGCAGTTTCTGGTGCATCTCAGACTTCTTCTGGGCCTGCAGCTTCAGCGAACCTGAGCGCGAAAAAGAGCGGCAGTGTATAGAGTACTGAAAAAAACTAAACAAACTACAACAACAAAAAACAAAGAAAAAGCAAAAAAAAAGAAGAGTAGTTTCAATTAGGCATAGGAATCACGGAATTGCGTTCAATAATGCAGTCTCTACTCACCTAGTGCTTGTTTCATTCACTCCTTTGACTTAACACATCGCTTATTTCTCTAAAGTTGCAGCACCTCGGCACATCAGACCATATCCTAAAATAACTCTCATCGTTTTAAGAAATTAGTACTGCCAAGCTACTGAAAATTAAGCCCAGCGAAAAATTCGGATTTTGCTTAATTTCGAATTCGAATTTCTAGTCAACGAAAATTTCTTTTCCGAGAAAACCGTACGGATTTCATTAAAGCTTTGTGCTACAAACGTGTGGATATCAATTTTCGTTTTCATAACCTTTACTCCACCTTGCGGGATTCTGCAGAATTGATTTGCTACAGCCTGATTTAAAGTTTTGTAAGGTTCAATGGAGCCTGTTATTGAGTCAGCAGAGTGATGAATGTGACACAGACTGCGACTGCAGCTGGTCAGCAGACCGTACAAGACGGCCACGTACCTGGCAAGACCTTTGGAAAGGCACTGATGGGGATGGCAGCCAAGAACGCCGTCACGGAGGACACGACGAAACCAATCCACCAGGCTCCAACCCACACGCCACTAGAGGGCGTAAGGCCAAGGCTGTTGGGTGAAGAGGTAATTGCCATCCATTTATTGTGCCATTTTACCCCACAGCCGAATAGCTTCAGTTGCGTTGCAGGCAGCGCGAAGCTCATTCTATGACCGCTACATGTTACCAACTTCGCTAATTCGGTCATGCACACACGGTCATTGCGCTCGTCAATAAGCTAATTCATTCAATGAACGAACGAATGAGCTTACTGATTCGGCTGACAGACATCGACAAATGATGGCATCGATGAGCTACAATGTGTCTTTACAGTTAAGCACTGAGTTCGTCTGTCGCTTGCATGTACATATGCACCCACGCACTACACCCCTCTCGCACACACACACCCTCGCTCTCATACAAACACAGTGAGAGAGAAAAAGAAGCATAGTATAATCGTGAGAGAGACTTACGCTGACGCGTCTACGGAGAGATCAGTGTAGATCTTAAGGAACTGGCCGCCCAGGATGTAGCCCAGCGCGGGACCGATGATCGCCATAGTGTAAAAAATGCCTGTAGTGAAAGGAAAAAGAACATACAGTAGATGACTTGCAATTTCTGCTTGATTAATCTGGCACAAATTGTACTTTGTCGAATTATTAGTGATGACAGGCTCTGAAATAGTCTGTACGTGCAGTGTAACGCCAAACTGGCATTGCGTACCATCGGATTTATCTCTTCGTGCACCCTCGGCCCCTACCCGCTTTATGAACCGAACAATACCCTACAGATGATTGTTCACATTTCATAAGATGAAAGGCCACTTCCCATTAAGTCGAGCGCATCGTCGAATTGCTCAGCATAACGTGCTGAGAAATGGTACTAGATTAACACCAAGCGGTGGTGTAACAAAAGCCAGCCACGAAATCATGTCTCTCATTGCACAGCATCCCGATGTTACAGTTGTACGTAGTTCGAGAGCGAGGACGCTGATTAAAGGTACCTTCGGCTAACGCGAGTAATATGGCTCCGATACTGCTTTCTCAGAGAACAGGACAGCCATTGCAAAATTTTAGTTGCGACGAGTCCTTCCACTTAGCATTAGTACATACTCATATGTCAGGGTTATGAAGCTAGTAGCGCATTCGTCACAGCCTCGCCAAGAATGTTAACATTAGTGGGTCTAGCCAGGCTGAACGTGGGGCGCACTTTCACTCATTATTACCGGCGGAATGCTTTGGAGCACGGTGGCAAGGGGTCGACCATTCCCGACGTTGCTAAACAAAATAAGAGCCGTACGCTATGCACCCCAACACGCAGAATCCCGCGACGCTTACCAATGTACACGGATGACATCTTGGTGGACACGATCTCGTCCAGGTAAGTGCAGCCGAGCGTGAAGAAGGGCGTCGCGCCGGCGCCATGCAACATCTGACCCGCGAGGAACATGTACTTGTACTGGTTCAGGGAGCCACCGCCGCCGCCGGCCAGCGCTTCCCTGTGGGCGCAGAATCCCCGCGTGGCGTTGGCCACCGCCACGCAGAGGCTCTCGCTCTCGTCCTCCGTGCTGAAGGCGTACGTTCCGGCCAGGAAGTGCGGCAGGGAAAAAACGAGCGCGCCGAGGCCGAGCACGAGGCAGCCGACCCCCACGAAGAGCGGCTTGCTGCGGGTGCCGCCGAAGTAGCTGATGGGGGCTAGAAGCACGAAGGACGCGATGTCGTAGCCGCTCGCCACCAGGCCGCTCTCGGAACTGCGCAACTGGAAGCGCCGCTCTATGGTCGTGATGACGACGTTGACGAAGCCGTTCACTATGAGTCCCTGGAGGAATCCGGCCCAGCACAGGAAGAACAGCACCCACGGAGGCGTGCGGAACCGCTGCAGCCAGCGGGGTCGCAGGCAGCCCCAACCGCAAGTCCCTCCAGCGTCGTCACCTTCGAAGTCGTCGCCGGTGGTCGAGCGTGGCCGCACGGCAGTGTCGGGGACTCCGAGGGCGTCCGGAACGACGGGAGCCTTGCCCACCACGAGCGGCTCGTTGCTCTGGGAGTTTGTCATGGTGCCCAGACTGGAGACGCTGTCGTCGCGGGCGAACCGCTGCCTCTCGCCGCTGATGAGAGTCATGGTCGGAAATGGATGCTTGAGCTTATCTGTATAAATAGTGCGTACTGTGCAGGTCCCCTACAACCGCTGTTGCAAGAGTGTTGATGGGTAGGAACGTCACTCCTTCAGTGCCGCTGCGCAGAACTCCGGGCTTCCCGCGAAAGATTCAGTGGTCCCATCTCTGCTCGGGTCATCCGTGGTCTACTATGGACGTTCGCTGCCACCATTTCAGTAATGGTCCTCCTGCAAGCAAAAAAAAAAAAAAAAACAACAACAACATAAGAACCATACATTTTTAACATTTACGTAGCTGCACGTTTCCTTATCTTCTATCTTACCGGGAGCGGAAAACCAAAACAAGGAGATACGCAAACATTTATTCAATGTTAGAGGACCGCAGGCTTTCCAAATTGCAAATAATGTTACGCCCCATAGCTCTTCTTTTTTGCTTTGTTCGCCTTGTAGCGATCTATGCTCGCTCTTATTAAATTGCCGTCGACCACGCCTCCCTCGTCATCCGTCGCATAACCGCCTAAACAGGAATAACATTCACAGTAATACAATGTAACGGGTGAAGCACGATAAGGGTGTACCTTAAGCGCCAAATCAAACAGAACGCCGGACCGCTAAATTATGCGCATAATTATACGATGTGGGAGATTTATAGTTACGCCGACGGCCTAAGCAGCCCCACATCTTCCAAGCCCGATCGCAGCTTGCAAATATATTTTCTCTCTTTTTTTCTTTTCTTTCTTTTGCATCTCGCCTTGGCTCTTGCTGTAATGATGGTTGAAAAAAGGTACAGACGGTGGTGGTGGTAGAAATTTGCATGCAAAGCGACGTCCACGCTGCGACCGTTCCATTACGGATCACCCGAAGGATAACAAGTAATCGCAGCGTTAAACCACTATAAATCAAAGTCAGCGACTTCACAGCATCTGTGTCAACGAACAAACACACGCACGAGTTAAAAAGCAGCAGGAAAAGAAAACAAAAGAGAGGAATGTACGCCGGAAACGCGATAGTTTGCATTTAAATACAGAGATCGAAACATAGCCTTCACAACGAACAATGAAGGGAATGTAGATCCGCGCTCGCTGAGCGGGATAAGCCGCAGGGTAAACGATGTAATCAAAGCTGGCGGCTCGGTAAGACAGTAATCCCAAGGATTTATCTCCCCCATGTCAACAGGAAGAGGACGGCGGCGGCCAATGAGCTAAAAAGAAAAATAAAGAAAAAAAAAATAGTCGCGAGAACGAAATCCACAAGAGTGAAACAGCGAAGACATGAGGCGGGAGCACTTTCCAACGACCGGGGAGGAGTGACGTTCAACGTAATTACCTCAGCACTCCACGTGCATGGGCTCCAGGAGAGAGATTAGTATCTCATGCTAGAGAAAGGCAAGCGATAATATTGACGTCCAATGAATGTACAAAGAAGACATAAAAGCCATGGACGCAGACGTGCTCGTACATGGCCGAACCCGTCGGAGAACATCGCTGTCCGACACCGATGTGACATGCAGAGAGCGCGCATTAAAAAGCAGCACTCTGCGGCTCCGAGTGTGTGCGTGTCGCATACGTGACGAAGCCACAGCTTCGAGGCTTAACTGAAGCTTACGCTTCCCGGAGTAATGGATGAGAGGACTTAAAAAGATAAAAAGAAAACAACGACAGACGTTGGAAGGACGCCTCTACGGTCGGCTTACTGTCAAAGTGAAAAATGTATACATTTCTTGTGTCACTTTCCAGTGGTCCGGGACGGTAAGGAATTCAGGTCAGCGGAGAAGTTATGCTCTAGGTTGTTGCATGCAGCAGGCAGAACAATAGGCGAGCGTGCGGCGAGCGTCTCGCACGAAATGAAATCAGGTCACACTTTATGAAGAACATCTACGTGTGCTTTATTATTAAGTTCTGAATTCTGCTTGTTTTATGTAACGGTTATATCTGACTCTATGCCCTAAAGCGTTCGTTTATCTTTCGTCATTTGTATGGGAGTACTTTCAGTTAATCGTTATTGAGTATTGCACCACCCCTGAAAAGAAAAAAAAAAAATGTTAACAAGACGTACCGCGCTTCTGCAGAGGCACTGGAACTGCATACACTGAGCGAGAAATCGGTTACGTGTTACATCCCTTATAGTAAAGTGGTACCAGGCAGGTACGGTTGCGCAAGCTGGCATAAGCCCCTCGCGGCTGTGCCAACATAGCTGCGTGTTACATTGCCTCGCTACAAGCTGGGCACAAGAAAACTTTGAGACAGAATGACACAAGCAAAGTCAGGCTCTTCTTATTTGAACTGTAGGTCTACTACTCAATATGTTTTCTTTTTTCTGTCATATACGAAGCACCGTTCCTTCTTGAAGGTTACCACGCCATTGCTCTAATCGTTCAAAGCGAGAGTGTTCGTTGCCGATAATGGCTTGCTGTCGATCAGCGACAAATCGGAGAAACAGCCACGAAAGCTCAACTCGATACGACCCGCCTGTCATGGACGCCCACCACGCAACGTCGCGTCGCGTGCGCCACATTGCGCCGGACATCTGCGACCTTGCGCGCCAATGCACGCGCGTACACATTACACACACGTAGCACGCACGACTCTACTCGACACCCTTTCTTTCTTTTGTTCATTTCGTGTACCACTTCACTTTCTTTGCACGCAGGGCGTTGGTGTCGATTGTGTGCGCGTGTGAGCGGAAGGAAGGGATACCGCCTTCGAATTGATTCCGATGCCAGCGGGGAAAAAGTCTCTCTTCCAGGCAGCAGTGAAGATGGGATATTGCGTCAATTTATCAGCGCCACTGACTTCAGCAGTAAGCAGTCGCCGTGGAAGAGAAATAGGAGAAAGAAAAAGGGGACGGTTTCGGGGTCGATAGCTTCCCATCTGTTGCCGTCGCCACGTTTGTCTTAGAGCTTCTGCACGGGAAAATTGGGACGTCGTCAACCGTTCGTTCTCTTTCGTGGTAACACGTGCTTCTAGTTGGGAACATTTGCGAGTGAAGGGCATTCTGCAAAAAAAAAAAAAAGAATAAAATAAAAAGGAAGTTACGTCGACGGACAGGGAAGCCGATGGATGGTTCGATTGTAACATTTCCTCTTCGGAGATACCAGCAAGGCGTGGCGAGGAAGGGGCATGTGTAGTGTTTTCTTGAGGCTGGGCAACGACCACGCAAGTGTAAGTGAATACGACGATAACTTTTTTCTGTTTTGGTCCTCTTTACGTAAATAGGGTCGGCTTTCAGCCGAGAGGGCTGAGTCGATAAGGAGAAGCAGCTTGCGAAAAGCGAGAAGCGTTGAAAAGTCAGCAGTAAACAGGCGTGAAAGAGTGCGACGTCGTTCTTTTGCTGTGCTTTTAGGATGGTCGAGTCAACAGACCAAAGGGTCGACTTCAGAAAGTGGAATGAAGATAACTAACTACAGAACGCTACTGGACTTCCTGCGTACTACGAGGTTGCATTACACATCCATACGTTCTTGTACTGTTTTTACTAGGCCTTACATAAGGAAGCTCTCCTCGAAATAAGTTTAAGAGAAAAAGCAAATAAATTCTCAAGGTGCAGGCAAATTTTCAGGTGTTGATTTCGAGCTGAAAGCTGTCGCAATGCTTTAAGAAACAGCAATAACGTGTGTTCATAAAGTTTCTCAGCTGATATATATATATATATATATATATATATATATATATAAAGGCTTTACAAAGAATTTTTGATACTTACTTTCTGCGAAAGCTTATTGAGTTTCTTTCGTAGCCAGTCGTTATGTTCGAGATGTAGCCAGGAGCTTAATCTTCGACGCGCTCAATCCCTGATGATTTGCGAACGTTCACATTTTGCTCACGCGATTGGCCGAAACAAACGTCACTTCTCAATCAAGCTATATCGCCTGAATCGGCCATTTCAGCGAAGCCAGTGATAAGACAGAAGTCAAATCTGAGAAAAGGAACATGCACGTACAGTACAGCGTATATACGATGATATTTAATTTACTGTGATTCTTGCGCCTGGCCATGTTTCTGCCATCTCGTATATGTCTGTTTTTGACTGTATATTCTCTTTAAGAATCCATACAATGTACACTCGTAGAGAAACATGGCGCCATTTTTGCTCAGCGCAACCCCCCCTTCCCAGAATCGACAAATGGCGCGTCGTTCGCCCAAGTACAATCGCACTGTCCAGCAGCGTGTTTAGCTGACAAGCAAGAATTTCAGACATTCGCTGACGTTCACTGTGCCCAACGTTAGTTTACTCGTGCCCAATGCCATCGTATACACACAGTCCCAAGAACCTGGAGAGAAAGTCCGCCTGACGTTTAACAGCCGTTTCCGCTTGCTTGCCTTTAAAGGCGTGGCCATCGCCCATCCACGCCCGTCTCCGTGGGGGTGTTCGAGACCGAACTATAGCGCGAACTGCGAACGACAAACGGCTTCTTCCAGACCACGTACGAATGGACGGATAGACTTCTTTTCCTCAGTTGACGCCTCTTCGAAGGTCAGAGGCCGCGGGGCCACGAAACACATCCGTAGAAGCCGAGGGACAAAACGGAATCACTCAGCTTCTCGCGCTTCCTCTACGCACGTGCATTTACTCGGCAGTGCGTAGTGCTTTCTCGCACGTGCGCCCATAAAACACGCCAGCCTTCGGCGCTGAAAGTTGCTCGATGGGAGCACTTCCCCGCCAGAAGTGCCCGGGAGTGGAATCGCACATGTTCCCCACTTTGGTATAACGGAGGAAGAAAGAGAAACAGCTGAAAAGAAAACGTGCCGGCGATCGGCATCAATCAAGAGGTAGCGGGAATGTACCAAACATGTCGAACCTGCGCGCGAGAGAGTGAAGCGACGAATGAAGTGAGCTCCCCTTTTAGACGCGCACAGGACGTTTACCTCAGGGACGCGTCTTGGGGAGACAGCGAAATGATACTGCGAATCGCAAGCTGTCCGAAGCACTATTTTCGGGCGAACCACTTCGCGTTTTAAATATAGCCCACGGCTTTCGCATGGTCAGAAGGTGCAATGCGTTACCAAAGTTCGTGCAGCATCAAAACTTAAAGGGTGCGTAATGAAGAGATATGTGTGCACTTCACACGTTACGCGATCATGAGACAATGAATTACAAGGAAATGTTTTTAGGAAGAGGTTTGTATCTACTAACACCCATATCGAAGCACGGATGACATGTTGGAAAATGTGCTGAACGAGGAGACGAGTTGTCTCTTTGTGGCAATAATTTACTTTTGTAATTAGTTTTAGGGACGCGACAAACCCAAACCCACTTATGCAGCATTACCTTGGAATATGTGGGGTATGGCTGTTGCTTAATGAAAGAACAAAACACTTTTCTGACGCTAGGCATGTTCTCTACAAGCTCTACGAAGAGGAGGTGACGCGGACAAAACAGAAAGATGGCAGGAGAGCGACAGAGAGAAGCAACAAATAATAGCAAGACGACGGGAAAGTTACACAGGTGGAGAGGAGGGAATTACAATAGTCAAAGACACGCCACCTCCGAAGGGTTACAAGCCGCCATTACACTCACGTTGTTATAGCTTGAGCTGCCCGTTGTATTTATTCACCTGTTGTGAACGTATGTCTAAGCGTTACAATCCGTGACGTGTACAATAGTGAATGTTTGCTTACAACATAAATGAGAAGTTCAGATGTGCTGCGCTGCGCAGTGTTATAAATAGCAATATCAAACAAGTACATAAAAGTGCGCATCAAGAAACTAGGCGGTACCATGGAGTCCAACGGAATGCAAAGAGTGTTTTGCCCGTTCGGGCTTTATCGCAGAATGCGGGCGCTGCTTGCGCTTCATGACTATCGCAAATGCGATTGTGGACTCGGCAAATTCTTCCTCGCGCGTCGAGATTGGTCAGAGTTAGTGCCGCCTCACCATCATTGCAACCAGAGACGCAAAGGCGACAGAAATGGCGTGACTGCTTTCTGTGTATATCTGCAATCTGCACAAGGCAATCGCCTCGTGTTTGCTTCTCTTCTCTCTCCTACAGCCACGCAATGTCTCGGACTTCCTCATAGTCGACGAAGGGACGCCTCTGTTTGCTCTGTTCAATGTCCTTGCCCGCGTGCTCCCTCTCCACCTCATTCTTGCTTCAAAGGACGACTTCTCGGCAAGATAAAGCCTTTGCGCGGAATGGTCGTCGCGCTACGCCCAAATAAAGAAACAAAGAAACGAGAGTTAAGCGTACACGAGATGACAACACGCGGTCCGATAAGCGTTGTGTGCATAACCGAATCCAGCGTGCCCGCTTCCTCGCAGCCTTGCTAGGACGGTAGAGTGTCGTGTGTACACCGTCTGCCGAATACGCCGCGGCGTACAAGGCCACCCAGCTTCGTAAAGCCTTTACAAACTGGTTAGCCTTATGGAACAAAAAACCGCTCAAGTGAACGGAAAAATATAATAACGTAAAAGTTTAATGCGTGGGCAAGGCACCTATTTTGTTCTATATACTGCAGGCAGGTTTATATGTGAAGATACTGAAGCGCAGGATATTGCGGGCTCTACTATATATGCTATTACCTCTGTAGTATGCTCATTACTTCTGCTCTCATTTGTCTATTATTTTTATCCTTCCAGAGAGAAGCTGCAC
Source organism: Hyalomma asiaticum (assembly GCA_013339685.2). Lineage (NCBI taxonomy): Eukaryota > Metazoa > Arthropoda > Arachnida > Ixodida > Ixodidae > Hyalomma > Hyalomma asiaticum. The sequence continues at coordinate 13,775,901 of CM023483.1, read as the reverse complement.
CACGTGATATGAGGCATACAAAGCCTTGCTTGAACGCCTACGAAGCTGAAGTGCGGTAAGCAAATCAGTACGGCAGAGGAAAAAAAAAAAGGGGGGGGGGGAGGGGCATGTGACTAAGGGATGAGAGGGAGAGAGGGATTGCGGTGAGTGCTCCCTGAGCGAGAATAGCATACTCCGTCCAATCAACCTAAGCAATCTACGCAGGGTCTCTGGTCCCGGGGAATCTCATTACGGCAAAATTGAAGGCGCTTGCTTGGGCGCAAGCAAAATTGCACCGTAATGGAATGAGAGCGCGCCCCACGCACGCAGGGAGCAGACGCTCGTCTATTTACACAAATGGCGTGAAAGTTACAGGGCGTTGCTCGAGGTGCTACCAGATAGCCTGGCTTTAAAAGTCGGTGTAAATGCAGATTTTTAAAGGTTCATTACTTGATGAATGGTCTTGAATAATTACACTAACAAGGGTTGTTGCACGATGTTTACAGAAAACCTCGATCGATGCAGAGTTTCGTGCGCAGGCGGCATTTTAGAAGCTAGAATTATTGATGCAAACTGACAGGCCTCATCAATACAAACTCTACATGCCTTAATCAGTTTGCGACAGTTTAAAATCCGCCTAGACGTAGAACACTGCATTGGCTCGTTACGCTACTCCGCTGCTCGGCGCATTCCTAAACAATCAATTTTTTCACCTTTTTTTTTCGTTTTTGCAATAAAGAAAACACAGGGTCTGCCAGTGCAACGTTTTTTCCACAGAATGGCATGTGTTCCCTAAAGTTCACCATCGATATTAACTTAATTAACACTTTTAATTAATACTACAATCAAGTTGAACATTTCGTTATTAGGTTTATCTCCCTCCCTCATAGCATCGTGCACTCTAGGAAAACAAATTTAACCATTCAAAAATGAAGCGTGCCGTCACGGCAACATAATAACCCGCTAGTACATAGAGAGGTGCACTTGACAAACCTTAATGTTACACCTCCCGTGTTATTACGAGCACTACCCTGATAAGGTTTCAAGCGTTGTATTCACGATGTGGTAGCGGCTTCATCAACAGAACACCAACTACCAGATGTTCTGTTTTCAATAGCATTACGAAGAAAGAACAATGCGAAACGTATTTTAGCGCACGTATGGAATGTCGTCGCTGAGCGTCACCTATTGTTTCCGTTTCTGCTGACTGAGGGCAAAGTCTCAGTTGCTTTCGTACGTGCATATGCATGCACCTGACGCGGCCGGCGGCCCGTCGAGACGAAGTCCATCAGTTCTTTCCACTTGTTGCAGCAGCGGCTTGCCGTCGCTTAGATCACATCACGGACCCGTTCCGCGTTCAAGCGCTCTCCGCCTATCCGGGCGCGACAACAGCTCTTATACCACGTGAATCACACACGCACGCACGCACACGCACGCGCGCACACACACACACACACACACACACACACACACACACACACACACACACACACACACACACACACACACACACACACACAGCGGTGCGAAAAGACGTCATGCAAAGCTCTGGTGCACGAAAACACTTCGTAGATTGTATATTGTAGCCCTTCTGCAGTCTTACGCTGGATGAATGGAACAGAAGGCACACGTCAGCTCTGGGCAGCAATCTAATTCGCGGTTTGACTAGACACCAATTTGAGAGCCCAAGAGCCGCAATGCCCTGCCAAACTGCCCGAGTCGGTCGCGCTGCAGGTTGGGTCTGCTCGTTCCCTTCCACATAGCCGTGGCATCCCAAGGGAGAGAGCGTCCGGCCATGCAGAAACTAACAGGGGACCTCTCGCTCCGAAGCGACCGACCGTGATGCGCCGCGCCGGACAAGCGTATTTCAGGCAGTGGAAAAAAGAGAGAGAGAGAGAGAGAGAGAGAAAGAAAGAAAGAAAATAAAGTTATACGGTTAATCCGGAATGCCGAGCAGCAACTGCAGATGTTTACGATTCACCTCACGCAGTCGCACTGGAGGCCACCCTGATAAACGATTCCTTTTGTTCTTTTGGTTCGCTTAACTTCAGACATTGACAACCGCTATTCCTTCCACCGTAATGGCTTGCCTGGCGGCGGATAACGGGTCCATTACGAGATAAAGTCGGCTCTGTTTATGCCGGCCATGTGAAGAACCATGGCTGACTATGTACGGTATTTCCGCATCCTTTTGGTGGAGAAACTGTGACGAGAATAATTACGTCGTGGCCTCAACTTCGCACAGCAGAAGGGTGAAGCACGAAAGCGTTGATTGGCGTGTGCGGTTATCACATTTTGATGAGACGACGCACGCGGATCGCGATCCGCTATCTGTTTACCGTTATCACCCACCGCGTCAACAATAACCCAACGGAAACTTTCCCGAACTCTGCCGCGTGGCTGCAATATTGATAATGGCGCTTTAGGCTAGGAGTATCTACGCCGAGAGAAGGAACATGGAGAGCTATGCATAGCATATAGAGAGAACGAGCACTGCTACCTTGAGTGCCCTTGAAGCTGCGACCTTTGTTAAGCGCGAGATCTGAGTTGTTTTTTTGTTTTTTTTTTTTTTTTTTTCGTTTAGAGCAGAAACGCCCCGCGGACTCCTATAGTGCGCCGACTGAAGGTCGTGAACTTCGTCGGTAAGCGATAAACCGGCTTTGCCATAAACCGGAATCGCAGCGCCACTGAGGCGCGTATATTTGCCTTCAAAGGTTCTCTATCGAGACAGCGCGTCGGCAGGGGAGCTGCTTTGTTCGGGGCTAGAAGAGGCCGCGCGGACGAATCCCTTCGGGACAAACAAATGCTGGGTCTGTACGTCCATCTATCTATCCGACAGCTATGGGAGGAGTTTAGTCAACCGCTATCTATCGAGTTTGGTAGACGTCACCAAACTACCGCGCCAGCAGACGTAAGAAAGAAACAAGCAGGCAATGCAGACAGACAGGGTCGCTGAAGCTCATCCCTTATTGAGTTTGGTTGACCTTTGGAGCATCGCCGTATAGGATTATACAAAATTGATGACGGTGAATGGCCTTGCGGATTTTTCGTGGATAAGCGAGAACCGCGAGGTCTCATAAGTAGGAAAGATAAACGTAGACGCTCACGCTTGTTAACCCTTAAATCGCGTGATAGGAAAGCGTGCTGGTTACACCATGATTGGGAACGATGCCCCAATGTCGCTCGGGGTGTAGTAGAAGTTACCACCTGTTCGCCTTCTTCGTATCATTTATATTTATCGCTCATCCTTTTCAACCTGCGAACGAAAGAGAAGCGGGTGCACATTTGTGCTGTACTGCGATACCCAAGGAGAATCTGAACTTAGCATGGGTGGCAATAATTCGACGTACACTTCGCCGAGAAAGATAATTAGGACAAGGTGTCCAATAAAGTGGCTGCCCCAAGACGCTCTCTACGTCTGGCTCCTTCTAGTCACAATACTGAGTGACAATATTGACTATTCAAGCATTGGAAGCGACGTATTAACGCTTGTTGCTGCGCCTGTGAAGACGTTCACACAAAAGGGGAAGAAAAAAGAAAGAAAAACTGGTGCGAATGCTGCACTGATCGGTTCGACAACAAGCATATATACATACTAAGCGTACCTTAACCGGTCTCTAAACATTGAACGTTATGTGAACATAATCAGTGAACCGCGTTTACACGAAAGCACCAGAAACGACAGTCTTACACCGCATGACGGAGTTTTTTGTCAATGGATAGAAGACGCACTAACACCAACGAAATGTGTTGCATTGTTTATAACGCACTAAACTTGCCTCTCTGTTCCCGATCTTCATTATCCGGGATATATATAGTAGCGTGTGGGTATCAACATATCTCCCGGCGAAATACTCCGCGTCTCAATATGAGACCATTTTTACGCAGGGCACGTACAGCCGTAGTACGCGCAAGTCTCCAACGAAAGCCTGTTCGAGGCAATAAAGCAGAAAAGAAAGGATTGGATTTTGTTTATATACCAGTGGAAGAAGCTGCGGATTCTTTCCGCTGCTGGATTTTAATGCGACGAAAATAGGTAGAGGAGACTGGGATTGTGACAGGGGTCATACGTCTGTTGCTGTGTGTATATGTAGTTGTAGGATAATGTTGCTCACAGTGTCAAAAAAAAAAAAAAAATGACTGCGGTTGTCTTATCTGCGGAAGCGGTTTCCCCGTGGATAAATTGGCAGCCGCGCTGCATGATAATGAGCCTGCCTACAATGGTGTCCTTGCGCAGGAGTGACACGTCTGAAAAAGAGGCATTTCCGTAACGGAAGCTTTCCTGAAACTCTACGCCAAAATTCCTAGAACACGTATGCGTATATGCGGCTGAAACTGCGGCTACAAGACATTACGGTAAATCAGTTAGCCCTTCTACAGCTAAACCCAAGGTCTAAGGTTTGGGTCCCCACCTCGACTGCCGCTTTTCATGAGGGCGAAAACATTCGTGCACGGAGATGAGCTACACTGAAGCACGACATGCGGCCAAAGAAATGTCTTCCATCATGCAGGACACCTCTCACAGCCCCAGCGTGCTGAGTCAAGTGCGGCATGCGACCGTCCGCCCACCCGCTTCAATCAATCAATCAATCAATCAATCAATCAATCAATCAATCAATCAATCAATCAATCAATCAATCAATCAATCAATCAATCCGCACACTTCAATACTACGCAAATTCTACGTTGCTACTTTTATTTCCATTGAAATTTCCACAGCCTTCCTCATACTCGTACAACTACGTTCTAACGAATCAAACAGCGACGAATGACTCCACATAAAACGTAAGCGTCAAGCTTGATGAACTAGACGTACATGTATTATACGAAAGAAAACTACTGTTATTCACTGGTCAAATTACATGAATTTGTACCATATAAAAGAAACAAATTGAATTTTGCTGCCAAATTTAACATTTCGGGAACCGCGTACGATGCTTCGCAGGCTTCAAATACATGGTGTAGGCTCCCTACCCCGTATTCCAGACCAAACTCCCGCAGCTCCACATTCCTCCCGCGAAAGCAAGAATTCGCTCTCATTTTCCGCAAGCATTAATCACAAGCTGCCTTCTTTCAATTACATTAAAGCGCTTCCTGAACAACGCGGGTTTTCCGCGTTCAGGCCCACTTCGCGTGCCATACGCTTACTCTCTCTCTCTCTCCCTCGTAAAATGTATTAAACTTTTTCGTGCCACGATCCTTCCCTCTTTGCTCCTGTTCGACACCGACGTCTCCCTTCAACCTGATACTCCATACACGCTGTTACTGCAGCTTCCGAGCCCAGCGCCCTGGCACGCGATCGCTGACAGACGCAAAGTGGCTGGCGGGAGCGAGTAATGAAAATAATTTCTCCGCTGTCCCGCCGACGGAAACTTCCTCCTCTTCCTCCCGCCTATAAAACAAATAAGCGTGCGCCAAGATGAAGAACAACAAGAAAGGGCGCTTTCATTCGGGGCACGCCACACCGCTCCAAAACGCCACATGCCACACACAGTGGAGGGTTGCCCCCTTCGAAGCCATCGGTCTAATGGACCGAATGTATGCCGCCGCCATCTCCCTGTGTGGGAACGCGCTTCGCTGATGTTTGTGCGTGTGTACGTTGGGGGTGCTATACTATGGGTCGCTGTGGGAGGCGCGGCCTCTGTAAGCGATGTCCATAAAGCGATGTCCATAAAAGCTATGTCCATAAAACCGTGCAGTCCTCTGAAGGCCACATATCCAAGTACCACCTATACGTGGGTAGACTACGGTGCTCGACATTTAACCTGACAGGGCATGCAGTCCCTGCTTCGGCTACTGTACCTTACAGAGCGTTTGTTCTTACAGTTTTGAACATTCGCATTTTTTGTCTCTTGCGTTTCTGGCCTTCCCTAGGCTCATTCCTAGACTGACAGCTTCGGTGCAGCCGATCGTTTGGGGGGAGAGAGCTCTAGGCCAAGTTTGAGTGTATAATCAAATTCGGCCGCTCCCAGGAGAATTCACACGCGATCCCGTTCATAAACGAACGACATCGCTTGTGACCAACATGACGTGACCGGACCTCAGGGACGCGACTTGGCACGATTTCGCTACCACTGCTATGTGATGAACACAACGAAGGATTCTCTTGGCGTTGGCGAGCTATTCTGCGGTTGTGCAGGGAATTTCAGCGTATACCCAACATACAAAGCTAGAAGGACGTAATAACGATTACTCAACTATGAACTTGGATGCCGACATTACCCAGACCTAGGCTCGGCGACACAGAAAAAATCCTGTCCTTAATTAAGCACGAATCACACGTCAGCCACGTGTTTCTGCATGTCTCCGTTAAAGTAAAGGTTTATGCTAAAGGCACGTCTGCGAAGCTGTCCGAGTGCCAAAAAAAGTTGCCTACGCGCCTACCACCAAATAACTCGTAAGGCGCTGAAATATGTTCGTTGCGGAACGATTAACACAACTGCAAGATTGCGCATTGGTGCATCCACCTTCGCGCCACGTGATTCAACTGCGGAAAGCGACATCGCAACAAAGAGTAGCACACTGGTTTAAACCAGCACTTACACTTTCTGCAACTTCGGCCACGGACTGCGACACAACGCTGAATGGATTTTGCCCGACCCTGTCGCCGTATACAAGGTCCCCGAGACCCGCCCTCCGTTTCGTTCCACAGGTCCCGAGGGCGGAAGAAAAATAGCGCCGAGGTGTCGTGCGGTGACAATCGGGTCTTTTCGCGCTACGGCGACGTCTATACAACTCGATGGCAGGCCTTACACGGAGGCACTGGAGCGCCAAGATCCCCCATACGTCTCTGCTGCCTCGTACATACGGGACTTCCCACGGCCCATTTGTCAAGAGCGCAGTATGCAGTCCGGCTTCCGATGTGGGGGAAGAGGAAAACGGTGAAGCCACCCGTACAGTGCCAGGTGTCCGTTCAGAAGCGGAACTGAGTAAACGTTTGCAGTAGCGGTGAAAGAATGAGGAGGAACGAAAAAAAAATTGTGTTTTGCTTATATATCAAAAGTGACAAGATGAAGAGCGTATATGTATGTTTGCATGCAAGTGTATCTCGTTTTATATGTTTCTTTTCTTCATTTTACCATCGGCAAAACAAGAGAGCCATGCGCCATACAAGCACAAAAAAAAAGAAAGAAAGAAAGAAAGAAGGAAAGAAAGAAAGAAAGAAAGAAAGAAAGAAAGAAAGAAAGAAAGAAAGAAAGAAAGAAAGAAAGAAAGAAAGAAAGGAAACGCATGAATTAAAACTAAAACGAACCTTATCCTTTAAGAGCAATACGAATAGCAACATAAACGACTGCGTACGTACTGTGCGCCTTGGATAATAAATATAATGTAACTACATGGCTGCAGTCGCATACTCTTCGGCTGCGTGATAAATACTATAAAAGACACATACTAACATAAGTGCGTGTAGGCTTTTACGTCTCAGTGCAGTTCGTTTCAGAGAGAATACGATTTAACGTATTCGGCGGTGTTAAGCCATAGACACGAAACGGATATCACGAGCAAATGTGAACGCTTGTCTGTAGAGCGGGCGTGACCCGTACGCGCGGCTAAAATTCGAAGGGACGCGGTGTTACATGAAAGAACGAAAGAACTTAGTCACGATGTGCACCACCACACAACGAAATAAATGTGTACTACCTGTCACTCGATTTGAAAGTAGAACACAAAAATACTTTTAAAGGAAACTGAATAGTCGGAATAGCTGGACTGCCAATTGCTACCAAAACTCTGTAGCGCGTGCCTGCTGTACAGCGGGAGAGAAAAGAAAGCTTTTAAAGCCAAAAAAAAGAAAAAAGTGTGGGGGGGAAGAAAACGGCGACCCCCCCCCCCCCCCTTTTCTTGTTTTTTGTTTTTGCCCCTTTCAATTCCGAACATACTCCTGTAATGTAGGTGGATACCAGACTGGACACGATAGTGGCCAACGCCATTGCCAACATCGCTTAACACTGCCTTAATGCACTGCAGGAATGAAAGGTACACCACCGAATATAGCGCGCCATTCTCTAGAAGTTGGAGAGGAGAAGGGTACGCACTCCTGTCCGCACCCCTCTCCACCCTCCACTTTCTTCCGCGATCCAAATTTCTCGGTTGTCATCGCTCACTACACCATCCGGCACCGAACACTCTTGGCCGGAACTGCCGCAAGTTTTTCGAGCCAAATGTCTGCCGCCGCAAACGATGGGCAGCAAAAGTGAAAGGCAGTCCCCTTCTCTCTCACACCCCCCCCCCCCCCCCACACACACACACACTTCCCATGGCCCCGGCCCCGTCCCGTTGTGCCACTCACTTTGATAACCGAAATGGAAGTGAAAGTGAAATAAGCGCGCGCGGACGGTTCGGAAGAATTCTACGCCCTGAAAATATATATACCTGCACTGCAGGGTGCTTTCGTGATCAGCCGGACCCCGGATCCCAAAATACGAGATGAAACTTGAAACACCGATAACAAAAATAAAGTATCTCAAAAGAGGGGAGAGAGAGAGAGAGAACTGAAGAGCCAGCAATGGAACAAGGTAGGAAGGCAGAGAGAGAGAACGAAGAGGAGGTGCGACAGTGATGGATCAGCCGATGCGGCAACCGCGCAACCGAGTCATCCCACCCGAGAACGGTCCCTCAGGAATTCAGAGCGCGTATATACGGGCGTAGTGAAACAAACGCAGCAGAGAGAGGCACCTACACAGTAAGGAACGGGAAAGGCCAGGAGGGGAGAGAGAGAGAGACCCAGCAGAATACCGAAGGACTCCGGGGACGCAGGGCCGAGGAAACAGCGAAGGTGCCACCGACACCGTTGGCTGCCAAGCGTGTAAACATCGGTTTCACTGCCCGGCTATGTGTATACGGTTTCCGCTATATATACTGCGCGAGGACTGCTGCGGGCACTGCGCTACATGCCACGGAAGCAAGTTGTATGCTCCATGAAAGAGAAAGAAAAGGAAATATCAAGAGCGTAACGCCCAGTTGCGGATGTCCAGGATACGACAGCGAGAGATTGAAAGATAAGCGGGGGAAGTAGGCGTTCGCCGCAAGTAGAAAAGATAGACAGGGCGGAGGATGTCGGACAGCAAATTCTCTCGTTGTACCGCGTTTGCCAGCGTATAACATTCGTCAGTTGAGCGGTTGGACAATTATCGTGTCCACCTCGCTTCCGTATTTTAACAGCGAAGCTGTTTGAGTTTTTCGTAATTCGTCCCGTCACGAAATATGACCTTGGAATGACCTTGCCTGGCAGCCAAACTACGCTACATCTACCAGCAAAACCTTGGCATCATGCTAGACCATGTAACATAATGTAACAACGACACGGGACCCAAAGTAGAGGACGATGAAAATGAGCAAATCGTAAAAATATCAGGTGAAAAAGACGAAGATGAAGCTGAGCAAGTAGTCAAAAAAAAAAAAAAGATGACGAAGATGAAAAGAGGATGATGAAGCACATGAAGATGAAGGTGAGCAAGTAGTAGAAAAACATTATGATGATGATGATCATGATCATGATGAAGAAGAAGATGAACATGTAGTAGAAAAATAAAATGATGAAGTTGAATATGAGCTAGTAGTAGAAAAAGAAGTTGAAGAAAATGATGATGAATGTGAGCAGATGATGAAGGCGAGCAAGTTATAAAAAACAAGAAGAATGCGATGATGAATATGAAGAACAAGAACATAAAAGTCCCTTAAAAAAACTGAACAGTCGTAGCAGCTGGACCGGCAATCGCCACCAAAACTTTATAGCGCACGTCTGCTGTACAGGGAAAGTGAAACTCACTAAAGCTAACAAAAATGAAAAAAAAAAAAGAACGGTGACGTACTTCGAGAGCAACGTGCCTTAAGATGGCGCCAGAAATCACGTTCACTGTAACTGGCAACGCACGATCATCTCGGGGCTCAGTTACACGAAGGTAACTGCGGTGCTGACGCCAGCGGTCGGCGTTGCTTACCCGCCGCGCGGTAGGTCGGCGTGGAGACGCGTGACGCCAGGAGACCCACATTGACTTCGGCATTTATCTGCGCGTGGGTATACAGTAGGCACGCACCACGAATTCCTAGAAAAAACGACACGGGCTGGCGGGTAGATATATTTGGCAGGGCTTCTCCCACGAGGTACACATACGCGACGCGGCGAAGCTATCACAAAATGCTTGGAAAAACAAAGAGGCAACAGCTTGACAAACGGATCGCTGCGCGGTCACGTGAGAAACGCGGCGCCCATACTGGGCGATTTAGCGTCGGCTTCTCGGAGAGAGACACAAGGATGGCTCGATCAAGTTGAGTGCTCTCCGTGGGTGCTTTAGTGCGGAGTTTGAAGCCGTGCTCCGCACAAGCCTCTACACACGCAGCTGCCGCTGCTTTCGTTCCGTTTTGTTGAAAGTTAAAACGGAAAAGCAAATATTCGTTTTTTCCTTTTTGTGAAATTGCGGTGGCTGTCAAAATAGGCAATGGGGTGACTGCACGCGAAATTTGAACTCGAGCCCGCTGCAGACCAGTCTTCGTAACAGTCCGTAGACACGTGGTAAAATGAATTTGTTGCGCAAGAGCTTCAAGGCGTTGGAAAGTTTGTATGTAGGGATGTTGCAGAGTGATCGGTTGTTGAATCCTTCAGTTAGTCTACATTGACATTCTGCGGCTAATTGAATGAATGAATGAATGAATGAATGAATGAATGAATGAATGAATGAATGAATACCACCACCAGCACGCTTCCACATGATCAAGCATGCAGTGAGAAGGCTAAAACTCCAGAGGTAGCGGTTCACAGATACACGCAGCCAGATATACACCTCAAGGATTGCCGAACAAGCATTTATTCCAAATTCCGCATGCAACATCGCATTTGCACCTCGGAGACGAGAGAAAAGGCTATATAGAGTGAAAAATAGCGCAGCAAGAGACACTAGATCGCTACAGTTACCTATAAATGCCTTAATTGCCCAGATGCAAGCAGTGAAGAAGACACAGATGACGATGTGTACATGCTGATGAAAAAATATGAGCGGCACATTTAATGCCTGTACGAGTTATAGCATAACCCTGCTGGACGCCCGGCGCTTCGTTTCTGTACACTGTACAAAAAGCAATGTATAAAAAGATCATTCATATAAGGAGGAGGCGGGTAATATATTAAACTTATCGATAAGCCACGCCTGTTCAATGAAAAGCATTGAGCGGCCATGGGCAAACACTCAACGCGTCTCCATGCATCTATAGGCTGAAAACCGAAGCTCCCTATCGGCCGAGTCAGCCGTCAGGTTCGTTAACAACTTCGCGAAAATTGTCGCGCGCTTTTGAGTTACACTCTGGTCCTCCTACACCCCACCTCACCACCCCTTTCCTTCCAAGACTTACGGCGATCAAGCTGCGTGCAAATTGATGGAGCAGCCGTCTCCACTTTCGAAAACGCGAGCTTGACGGTTGACGGACGGCTCGCACGGCGGCCACGTCGCATATAGGAGAAGCGAGAGTGTGTGTATATGTATATAAACGCTAGGGTGAGCGGTTTCTCAATTTACACGGCACAAGCCGAGGGAAGAAAGCGAGCTTAGTGAGCGAAGCACTTTTGCTCGAACTGCAGGGTATTTGCAATGCAAAGTAGCCACCGGAAAATCGCAGGGATCAGATGAGGCGGCTCTGGATACATTCGCACCCACCCTAAAACCGGTCGGGTGTAAACAAAGGAGAGGTGCTTTGCGTATAGAAAGCACTCAGTTGTGAACAAATATAAGCGCGTGGCTGGGAAAACGCAATTTGCGCTGAACTATATAAAGCGCCACGTGTTAAAGACAAAGTTATTCTATAGCTACAGAACGTAGCGCTATGAAGCGACGACTGAATTTAAATCAGATAGATAGGGAAACGTCACACGTTTAGGTTGAGGACCATTGCGTGCGCAATATGGTTGCAAAACTTGTGTGTGTGGGTGTTCGTGCGCATATATATGTGGGAGGGAGGGGGTGGGAGCGTGCTTGATGTGTGTAGGCATGCGCGTGCGTGAGCGTGTGCACAATTCCGTGACATACGTACTTAAATTCGTTTCTCATGCCCTATACACTGAGCTTAGCCTTGCAAGACATTAAACTGCGCAGTCTTTTTCGGTTTGCAAACGCGCGAATATCACTAATGAAACAAAAACTCGAAACGCAGAAATGATTTTGCCGCCATGAAATAAGCCGTGACCGCCGCTTTCTCGCACCTCCCTGGAGCAGCACACCTTGCAAAGAAGTGGGCGTTGCACGTACACAACGCAAAACGAAATGTCAGCTGCTGTACTTGTTCGCTATAAGCAAATTCCTTGCTTGACATCACGTCAAAAGTGTGTCACTCAAATACGTCGGCGGCAGCTGGCCGAACATACCACAAGCGAGGTAATTTTGAGGCTGTCGTAACAAAAAAAGGCAGAACGGGAGGCTACTACTACATGTCAGAAAATGTCTATAAAGACATCGGACACCTGTATGTATATGCATTGCGGCTCTTTCGAATAGGCGGCTGCCTTAGCGAAATCCATGCGGAGTCCGCGTTAAGTGCGTATACATACAGCGCCTGGAGTGCAGAATGAAGAAACCGCGTGACAAGTTAGCGCGCGCACTTCGCAAGCAAAGCTGCACAAAGATGGTGAACGGCATTGCTTCTGCATGTACACCGCTTCGTTGCGTTGAATGTCGGTTGCAGGTGAAAACTAAGCGTTTCTAAAGAGTCCTCGGCGGTTATGAACCCAGTCTTGTGCTAACGAAACCAGTCCCGTCAACACGACCGTAAAAACAAGCCAGAAAAACTAAATTGCGTTGTCAGCGGCGAACAGTTCAAGGTTGGATATATGTTCTGCCCACAATGAAAATTTTCCGATGTATCAGCTATTCTATTCGCTCACTTGCATTACGTTCACATAAACCTCTACGCACTGTATATGACTAGACCTATCAGTAATGTATTAAAGAAGAAGAGGGTGAATGCGAATGCACGAATTAAGCCACGAGAACCGTATGTAGAATATGCTATAACTCTTTCTCCCACTACGTTTACAATGCCTCTCGGTCTCTCTTATAATTTACTCCACACGTTCTTCCATTGTAATGGTCTCCGCTCATACGTTAGAGATCCTTGCGACAGGTAAGGAAATAGCTTCACAATGCACGATAACTGTCTGTCCAGGAAGGACACCCCAACAGATACATACACTCGCCGAACCGGCTCAAATCAAAGTGAAGCCGAAGGGAATCTCATCTGAAACGGGAGGAATCGGCGCCGTATATGCCACCGATCTCACCCTTCAAGACTCCCTCATGAGCTTACGCAATTTATTATCTTTAAAATCTATGCGTTATCTAAAACCAGCGTGAAATCTGCAGGTACTCAAGTGAACAATTAAGCGCTTTTGTCTTCCCTACATCTCACACCATCAAGCCCGATGCCACAGTGTGGTGCCAAAAACTGAAGTAACCTTCGAAATGCCATACACTGTATAGAAATAACAACAATAACGAAGCTAACCCGAGAAAAATGTTTCGTTCAACGGAGAACCTCTGCAGTAACTCGGACAAGGCACGGCTGCATATTAACGAGAAGGACGTAAGGTCCACACACGTTAAGACACACTTATACCTTCTTAACGAGCTATACCTCTCTCGGCTTTCAGTAAAACGTGTAGCTTGAAAGAGAGAGAGAGAGAAACATCACATATAGGAAACGAGTGAAATACAGAAGAAATTTCGTTTTCGTGAGACAAAAAGAAAAAAAAAAAAGACAGGAGAAAAGAACTACAAGCTAGCTGTGACGAGACTGGAACGAAGGCAAAGCCCGCGCACGCTGCCAGCAAGGTGTACACGGCGTAATTGCTCCCATTTCACACACGCCGAACGACGAAATGAATATCAAAGCGACACTGTCTCGTGCAGTACGATACAGATACAAGAAACAGGAAAGAGTAAAGCAAATAAATAAATAAATAAATAAAAGTAAAGCGCCCTGCAATCTCTTCTCGGCACTTTTTTATGCCCCCTCGCGATTCCGCTTCACGAGAGCTCTGTCAAGGAAGAGGGAAGAGGGTGCCGGTTTATAAATATTAGACGTTCCCAGCGCAGCTGTCGCAGTGAAGAAAATGCAAAGCAAGGAAGGGGACATTGCGTAAGGCAGAGTGCGAGAAAGGCGACGAGCGTATGCACTTCAAAAACGGGGTGGCCATAACTGCAGAGGAGGAGAAGCTCCATCGACGCCGGCGTTCCAATGACAGACCTTGCGCCTCTTTTAAAGAGAGACGACGGTGCCAGCGGGTGACGACGGCTGCTGGTTGCACTGCTTCCTTTTCTTGCTCCGCCCGCGCTTCTGTTACTTTCTTACAGCGCCGCGGAAGTCGTGGGCTGGCAGGGGGACCCTCGCTCAAACCGTAGCACGTTGGTGTTCCTCTACGCGCGCTGAAAGTTGAAGTAGACGAGGAATACTTACGCGCGAACGTAGTCGTCACGGCTCAGTTGTCGTGACTGCATCTGCCATGTATATTAAGCAGCGATATGATAAACTAGTTGTAATTACGCTGTGAATATGCTGTAACGCCTCTGGCAAGACGGAGTTATGTATGAATAAAGAATAAAGAATATGAAGCGCCTCGTAATAATGTTGGTTGACTGCTTGGGTTTTACCTTATGGGTGGCTCATAGTCTGTGCACCGGAATTAATGACCAATAATCCGGTGAATTATGCAGATAATAAACGAAATATAGAGGGTAACTAGTAAATAATTGTCGTAAGACAAAGTAAGACGAGACAGATATTTAAAAATGCAACAGAACAATTGTGATTCACTTAGCAACCCTTTATCAGTCTGCACGCCTAGAGGCCACATATTGGCTCGATGCGGGAACTCTGCTGGAGATACTACCGCATTATAACACGATGGTATTGTAAGCTATAGGTTTGGCGGCTAAAGCAAACGCGAAAGGATACAAGTTCGAAGTTCCTTCAGACGTGAATGTCCTACAGGCCCGTGTGTGGGTACGCACCCCAATCACGCGAACTTAAAGAACATAATGAATTGCTAGCTTAATTGTCACTCAATTTGTGACCAATGCTAGTAAGTGCTTACGGTGCGCCACGATCCGTCACCGACTCAGCACGTTGCCAAAAATTCGTGATGTGTCCGAATACTTCGAAAACACATTAAAATACATATAAAAATGGGTATGAGAACACAGGTTGTTTCTATCAGTGGTATGTGTTCACGAGAAAGTTGCATCAAGCTAAAATGCGTTCAGCAATTGTCGCGTTGCATAACGGGAAAGCTACATCTTCTGCTCCCTGCGATCTTCCTACGACAGCATGGACTTTACAATACCATGAAATATCTAAAATTGAGGATATATGCCCATATTGCTCCACGAAAGTTTCGTTTGCTCGCTTGTTTGCTTCAAAGACCGAGCACTGAGAAGCTCAGGGACCACCAATGCCCGGTAAACAGGGCCAAGCTGTCAGCCCAGGCTTACGGCATCCTGAACTTATATAGGGAAGGTGCCCACATTGGACGGTTCTGTTCTCCTGTCGGCTCTTTCTCCCCGATAAGGTTTATTCCTCACCTCAAGTCCTCGCGTACAGTTGTCCGATTGCACTCGACAACCGCACACTGTGTAGTTTGGCATGATTTTTTTTTTTTCTGTTGGCCGACTGTAACGAACGAAATGTAGTCACAATTCACGCGTTCGTGCAACGCTGCGTTTCTGGCCACCACTGCACAGAACTTCGGGAACGGCGTGTATTCTACAGTAGAAAGAATTGCCGCACTTGAACAACCACGCAGCTTTACAGCGACGCGCGCCACTCGAGGTATACCAAACCGCGGCTACGTCTTCTTCGAGAAAGTACCAAGCTTGAAGAGCTCTACAGTGTCTCAAGAAAGAAACAAAAAAAAAAAAAACAGAAGAAAAAGAACAGCCGACGGCGGGCTCGTGGCTTTGTGCGAAGATCTGAGAGATCCTCCTCCTCTTGCACCCCGGCCCGTTTTGCCAGCTCCTACAAACAGCGCCGCCATAGTGCGCTCTCCATTGTTTGATTTCTTTCTCTTTTACCACGAAAAATCACCGCGCCACTTCAAGGTTGTATTCCTTAAACGCCCCTCAATTTCGCAGAGTCTGAAGAGTTCAGTTATATAGTGTATAGCGCTGAAATAACGGAACTACGGATTCCGCGGGTTTAAGAGCACCGCAAATAGAGACACGCGGAAGGAGTGTTTGGACTCCTCTCTGCACCTTTACATTTACAAGGGGCCCGAGCGATCACTTGTTTTTTTCTTCTCTTGAAAGATATTGCGAGAGAAGAAAGAATCTTTTTTGCAGCTGAAGGATCTGCGTGCTTTGCTTCATGCCGCTTTAAGCTTGAGGAAAAAACATATATTACAAGGCGAAAGTGTTACGAAAAGCTGAAGCTGTATACGTCATACAGCCCGCTTATAAAGCGGTCCCCGAGTGTTTGCGCTCAGCCCATGCAGGAGCGAAGTTTCCTCTTACGTCGCTAGGGGCTGAAGTAAATGCCGTGAGTGGGAAGCTGTATGGTCGGGAAGGCAGAATATGTAAACTTTTCGAAACCCATCACAGCCATATTTCAATACACGACGGTGCAATACCCAGCATGCAGACATCAACTGAATTTGAATTAAATTTTAGGTTGTGACGTGCCACAACCGCAATGTTATTATAAGGTACACTCTACAGTCGAAAAACCCAGAGAGAGAGAGAGAGAGAGAGAGATCACGGAAAGCAGGCAGGTTACCCAGAAGCACGACGCAAGAATCGTGCCCAGAAGAGAAATACAGTTTGCTACCCTGGACAGGGGAAAGGGTAAGGGGTGAAAGCTAGAAGGAAAACATAGAGAGAGAGCTAGGCGGCAATTCAATATACACAGACATGGCAGTGTCAGTCACAGAATGGAAATCCTAGATTAATTTGGAGCAGCCGGGGTCTCATATCGGCACTATATATCTGTACGTTCGCGGGTGCCTTTTGCATGTAGCTCCCTTCGATACGCGGTCCCGGTGGTTGGGAATCGAACCCGAGTCCTCGACCTTATCATCGCAGCAGCTCAGCTCCTAGCCAGGACAATCATATCCGGCCTTACGCACGCGAGAAAAGCAAAGAAGGCGCTTTAGTTACGTGTGGGTTTCATTATGACGGCGACTGATACACAGACGTGTACGTATACGCCGTTACCTAATACTTAGCGCAAGCTTGTGCATGCCGGATAGGGGGTTTCCTCCACATACGCTAATGACCGCTTGACCGGACACGACCTCGCAACGCCTAAAGGAGTGCCTACGTGGATGGGCACGACGGAAAGGACAACGATAAGAGGACGGCGGGAAAGTATGCGCACTTCTTCCGGGGTTGCGAGCATAACGGTTCACTGCTAAAGAAAATTTATTTGACCGCTCGCGCAGTCTCGAACGATTCGCATGCTCATTATTTCCTCCTTGGCAAAGTCACATCCCGGCGTTAGGGCATAGGATTACGGTACGTGAGTGTTTTAGTGCCTCTTGAGGAAGCTTGTTTGTTTTTAATAGTTAAGCCACATGAGTATTTCAAACTGAAGAAAATTAACGTGCCGTTGAACCTGCTATTCGATGTCGACGTTCGCTTTGCGCTTCACCTTGTTCTTATGAACGAAATCGCATCATATTTATCAGTTCGAGAGAGGTGTATTCAAGGAAAGGGCGAAGGTGTAAACACCCTAGATACACCTGTGTTGCGCAATACCTGTCCTGCAGAAATGATAATCTGCGCATGTTCTATCAGCCACACCGTTACAATGTACTCTTTGTGAACCTAGTGATTTATGCTTACACTGTCAAAATATGTCCCATAAAAACAACGAGAGAGCATCTACACATACGTTTCCGAAAACGCCCCCATTAGTGGGTGCAACAGGTGGATGCCATACACGTTTGTTCTGGAGGTTGTAAACACCACGACGCCCCTTGTGAACACTCTAACTATGCTGGAGGTCTACAATCTGCGAACTAACAAGCGTACACTCAGGCATGCAACAGGAACGCAATATATGCGATAGTAAACGTCCAGTATTACGCGCGCGCTCATTCAAGGAACAACAGACGGGCAGCGAGCAGTTATTTTGATCTGAAGCAGTCTACATATACGTGGTATATAATCTCGGCGTCACGTTTTCTCTTTCTGTCTTATCTCTTGCCTGAAGTGTAAACGTACTCCAATTAGCGCGAGCGAGCGACGCTGATAAGGGGAAACAGCTGTACTCGCAGCGTGCAAGAGCAGGGGACAGAGCAATGACCGGATGCGAAGATTATACCGCATGCGGAGGCTCGACCAGTAGAGATTAGATGCAACGGAGCCAATCAGAAGGCGCTCAGTATGGAGTGACGAGCATGCAACGGGCTCACGTTACGCAAGCGAAGCGATACGTCACGTATGCGCATGCGCGCGCATCGCCAAAATATCCGGGTCTGCGAGGTCCGAAGGGGACACTGTCACCTCCGCCGGCAACTGGCCACAAAACAAAATTGAAAAAGGACAATTTCTCTTCGCTGCCCACTCTCGTAATCGGGGCACACTCGCGCTTCGACTGTCAACACAACGTGGATACGGAACGAGTGCAAGGGAACGAACGGATTTCTCCCTCGAGCATTTTGTCCGTCTTTCTACTACAGAGTTTCTTTCTTTCTTTGTTAACACCCACGCTTTGTCGGTGTTGGAAAAAGAGGCGGCACGCGCCGAAAGGTTAAGTGTTGAGGACATTGAGAAATGATGTCCATGGCGACGTCGCTATACAGACTGGCCTCAATGTCTACTCTGTTGTACAAAGGAGCCGAGGTTCAACGCTTTCGAAGGGGGAAGAAGGCTTGTCAGCGTCCCGATCTCACTCACACGACGGCGCAAACGGGCAGTTTCGAGGCCTGCCGAATCCTTCAGTGCTCACAATAAGGCCCCTTTCACAAAGTACGATTCTACCCGAGCGCTGCCCACAGGCACACCGTTTGTTTAACGAGTCACAATTGGCGTTCGCAAAGATTTTCTGCTTCTCTTTTTTCTTGAGAATCTCTGGACTAAGGTTGCAGTGAAATACAAAGAGCATTAAAGTTAAATAAGGAGCACGGACAGTCGCGCTATTTGAAAGGCTTGCTATATTTGTTGGTGTGCTCGAATTGACAAGAGCTCAAGAAATATAAACGAATGCACACACCAGTTATACAGAAACAGATTAAGAAATGTCCCGAGAAGTCCTTAGCTATCGTTTAAGAGAGCTGATGATAAAGTCTGGAGGACAACAAAACTAAATTTCTCTAAGTCACTGACAAGAGCATAACATTTGTGGTTAGGACTGCGATCCAAGTTTTGTTCCGGGCACCTGCAAGGTCGCTAGAAAATGCAGACACATCCGTCGAGGCATGTATCGCCCATAATAGCACTAATACACGTGAGGATGTTTTGGTACTTGACGGACAACTTTTGTACCATAGGCCCAGTTACTCAGGTCAGGAAATGATCTCCCAAGAAATGTAGCGGATTACTATGTTTATGGCAAACAGGGCGAAATGCACGAACGACGCAACAATTGAGTGAAAAAGGACACAGCTCGTATGTTCCGTGTGACTCTGTAGTCTCGTATTTCGCGCTGTCTACAAAAGCCACTGTTATGTTGCCGCTCATAAGGCGATCGTGCAGAAGGAACGGTGTAGCACCGTACGCTATACAAAGCTTCTTTCTCGGCTCTCTCTCTGCATGGTCTTGGACAGCAATTATCAATGGAAAGCAAACTGCTCCCATTGAGCGGCTGGTCTCCCACGCTGGCCCCCAGGGGTTCCTGGTACGAGACCCTTCCCTTTCGCTGAACGTCGCTCGGGGGGGGGGGGGGGGGGGGGTCGCGGCTGCGCGACCGTACCTGTCCCCTCAGTGGCCGTTTCGGGGAAGAGCAGCTCGGACGCGTAGGAGGACAATGCATGAGAAGTGCGCCCTCGCTCGAAGCGACAATGCGCTTGGCCCAACCAATTCTTTAACGACCGGCATGCGCTCTCGGCGCGCCGACTGGAACAAAGGGGTGAGTCGCAGCAGTGTCCGAACTGCGGGAAAGGCGAAGACACGCTGTGTTTCCTGGAACGACAGGGTTCGACTGGATGAGCGTGGGAGATGGCCCGAATGCCGCAGGGCTGCTACGATACCGATATTTCGATTGTGAGAATATCTGAGAGCGTGGGATAAGGAGAGGGAGAGCCATGATGGGAAAGAATGCCAAAATGCCTGTTTAAACTGCAAAGACGCTGCTGTCGGGATTAGGGACAGCCCACTAGGGAGTGGCTTAAGCTGAGGATAAACAGATTGGATAACAGAAGGTTGAGGCGGACCAGCAGTGGCCACCTCCCCTTTTTCTTTGTTACCGCAAGGTACTAAAGACTGGACGGGATTCGTTTCCCTTCAGTCTAGGCTGTAATCACTTAACTGATCGATCAGTAAGACTCCGTACGATGCAACTTCTGTCTGGGCCGTAACCACTCGGTGGTCGAACAGTGAGACTAAGTTCGTTGTATGTAGTAACAGTGTTCTAGGCTCTAACTTAAGAAAAGTTAAGTAGAAGAGTAAGACGCTGTTGATGTCTATGTTATC
The DNA here is from genome assembly GCA_013339685.2 of Hyalomma asiaticum. NCBI lineage: Eukaryota > Metazoa > Arthropoda > Arachnida > Ixodida > Ixodidae > Hyalomma > Hyalomma asiaticum. The sequence goes on along the minus strand of CM023483.1, from coordinate 13,755,313 downwards.
ATCAGTGTGCTTCGGCAAGATGTACATATGACTGTAAATATTTTGCTACAATATACCTTCAAGTTCATTACCTCCAACCTGCCTCCTGCTTCATCGACGTCGATCATCTTCTTGACGGGACTTCAATCCACATCAAGGAGAAAACGAACAAGAAAAACATAACTGGCGCAGTCGGACAGGGATCGGCGAGCTCTACAGCACCATACACCGGACCAGTGCCGAGGAGACCGAGGGGCAAGGCATCCGTCAGCCACCAGCAGCAACGTCGAGACGATCCCACAGCAGCCAACTCCGGCACCGTGGAAGAGATCCAGGAACGACAGTGCATACAGCAAAGGGTGAGCAGGATTTCTTGCGTTTTTCTCTAGTTGGCATGGCAGTTTATGTGTAGAGCACATGGTGAGAACACGCGGGGGTGCTGAAACAATGGAGTCTAATGGAGATGAAGGTGCGAGTGCGGTAGCAATGGATCGGAGTCGAGAGCCATCAAATCATGGTATTCTAAATTCTGATCAGTCAAATGAGGCGAGAGTGCCTACTCAGAGGCAAGAATCGATGCAGCAGGCATCTCAGGTTTTGCCGAATTCAAGTGAAACGAGAACGCTCGAACTTGAAATTCAAAAGCTCAATCTCCAGATTGAGTATGAAAAGCTATTGCAAACCAGAATGAACGCGGAACGTCTCAATGGCACGTTGTCCAACTCTGGGTCGGAGACGGGCGATCGGGGGCGACGGTGTTTCGATTCTGTCCAGCAATGTGCAAAAGTGCTGAAAGGGTTCCGCCTGCCGAGTGACGCGGATGTGCCATTATGGTTTGAGGAAGTAGAAAAACTATTTGCCACTTACCAAGTACCGTATGAGAGTCGCGTGCATTTGGTTATACCAGCACTAACTGAACGAGTTCGTTACCTACTGCGTAACCTCAACTCTGAAGAGCGTGCAGATTACGAGGCAGTTAAAGCAGCAGTACTGACAGAACTGAAGCTTTCTCCGGCAGAGTATCTGCAGAGGTTCGACAGAGCGGTAAAGCGAAAGGAAGAGACGTGGGCGCAGTTCGCGTCCCGCGTGAAAACTTATTTCTCCTACTACCTTCAAGTGAGAGAGGCCGACACGGTAGAAGTGATGGCAGAACTCATGGTTGCTGACCGCATAAAATCGGGCCTTAGCACGGAGGGTCTTGAGTATGTGAGACTAAGAGAAGGCGAGGGATGGCTTAGGCCAACTGAGATCGCTAAAGTGCTGCAAACTTTCGAACAAGCGAAAGGAAAAGGGCGTGCTTCAAAGCAACCAACTGTAGAAATGGGGCAGAAGCCGGCGACACGAGTAGAGAAAGGGGCTCTGAAGTGCCACTTATGTCACGGTTCAGGCCATTTCGCTAAAGAGTGCCCGAAGTCTAGTGATAAGGAGAGCAACCCGAAGAAGGCTACCGAGCCAAAGCGGAAGGTCCAAAAGGTAACGTTATCCGACGAGTCGGAAACTGAAATACCTGATGGAGTACTTAGCGCAAAGGTGAAGTCTCTAAAACACGAGGGTGAAGGCACAAATAAACTGCAGTTAATTCCCGTATCATGTGCAGGTATATCCGCAGATGCAATTTTGGATACAGGGAGTGAAATAACTGTCTTTCGGGAGAGTCTGCTTCCGAGAAGTTTAGTAGAGCCGTATGGCAAGGTGAGATTGATGTCTGCTTTTGGTAAAACTATCGAGGCAAGGCTAGCTACGTTGCCGGTCAAATTAAATAGCCCGCGAGAGGTTACGGAGCCTCAGAGCGCCGACCTACTCTGCGCGTTAACTGATGAGCTCGTCGAGGGCACAGATTGTTTGTTGACCGAGGAAGATTGGAAACTTTTGTCGAAGGCCAGCAGCCCTCTGGCACCCTGTCGAGCACCGGCCGAGCCTGCTCCCGAGGCAGAACAAGCAGTAGAGAAACCAAAGGTCGTGGCAGGCAACGTTACTTTGGAGAAGAAAGACGTTTCCGGCGAAGATGCGCAAATTGATGCAGAAAGGGAGGCATCATTAGGCCAGAGAGAAAGCCCCGCTAAGTATTTACAGCAACTTAAGGAGCAGCTCGAGACGGCCGCTAATATTGCTGAGCTAACTAGTGCAACTCATCAGGAGAGTTACGCCAGTGCCTATAATCGCAGCACCAGGCTCAAAGCTTTTAACGTTGGCGACCAGGTTGTGGTTTTCGACAATGATCGGAATTGTAAGATGTCACCTAAATGGCTAGGCCCATTCACAGTGGTTGGACGTGAGCGCGAACACTCTTACCGCGTTGAAACATCTGAGGGAAAGGTGAAAAGTGTCCACGCCAACAACATTCGACCTTACTATACAAGGGTCAGTCATATTGGGGTAGTCTTCGATGAGGACCATGATTTTGGGGAGGTGGAATATGCTCCACAACCAACCACTATAAAGCGGGAAGAGCTAGTGCTAACGAGCGAGAAGGTTGCTCACCTTGATCCTGACGCGCAGGCGGAAATACAGGCGGTGTTCCAAAGACATTGCACACTCTTTGACGGCACTCCGGGTATAGCGAAGGTAGACGAACATAGGATAGAAATAGAACCGGGCCACCAGCCAAAAAAGGTGTTTCCTTATCGGGTGCCGGAACTATTAAAGAAGGAAGTCAGCCGGCAAGTTGACGAACTTTTGACTTGGAAGTTGATCTACCCCACGGAGAGTGAGTTTGCACACCCGGTAGTATGCGTCGGAAAGAAGGATGGGACTATCCGCATGTGTGTGGACTACAGGGCGTTAAATGCCGTCACCAAAGCGGATGCGTTCCCTATGATGAATCCTCAGGAATTGATTTTCCGAGTAGGCAGAGCGCAGTTCATTACGGTAGTGGACCTTAGACGCGGGTACTGGCAGGTACCGATGGAAGAGAAGAGTCAGAAATTCACCGCGTTTGTAACGCACGAGGGTCAGTACGCATGGAAAGTGATGCCTTTCGGTCTAAAAAATTCCCCGGCTACCTTTCAAAGAATGGTGAATAAACTCTTGTCGCAACATCAAATGTATGCCACGGCATACCTTGATGATATTGCTATTTTTTCTAGCACTTGGGAGGAGCACTTAACGCATCTCGACATTATTCTTAAGGTCTTAGAGAAGGCGGGACTGAAAGCCAGTCCGGAGAAGTGTCAGATTGCGCGATCCCATATACATTACCTGAGGCATATTGTCGGTTCAGGGACACACGCACCAGACCTTGAAAAAATAGCAGCGATTAAGAACCTGGTACCACCGCGCACCAAAAAGGAACTACGCAGCCTGTTAGGACTGTGCGGTTACTATCGCGAGTACGTCCGAGGTTATGCAGAGGTGACGAGCCCGCTCACGCTGTTAACAAAGAAAGCGGTACCTAATAAGATACCCTGGCCGGAGGAAGCTCAGGCAGCATTTGAGATGCTCAAACAATCTTTGTGCGAGGTCGTGGCGCTAAACACCCCAGAGCCATCTCAGCCCTACTGGCTTTTCACAGACGCCTCAGCTACGGCGGCGGGAGCATGTTTGGCGCAAATGTCAGCTGAGGGAGAAGAGAAGCCTATCGCCTTTGCAAGCCACCGCTTCTCACCGACCCAGATGCGTTGGTCGACAATTGAGAGGGAAGCGTTCGCAATAATATGGGCCTTAAAGAAGTTTGACTACTGGCTTTTCGGTGCCATAGTAAACGTCGTTTCCGACCACAATCCGCTGTCGTACCTTACAACTTCTACTCCGCACGGGGCGAAATTGACAAGATGGGCGCTGGCGTTACAGCGATATCATGTCTCGGTACAACATCGGAAGGGTATATGTAACGGGAATGCGGATGCATTATCGAGGCTCCAGAATAGTTTGTGGAAGCCATCAGAATAACAGTGCCATGCCAACTGGGGGGGGACGTGAATGTTCCTGCCCACTCGCTACTGTATATTGTGGACTGTGTGATTGACAATACAACAAACAGACACTCGATCGTGCAGAAGGAACGGTGTAGCACCGTACGCTATACAAAGCTTCTTTCTCGGCTCTCTCTCTGCATGGTCTTGGACAGCAATTATCAATGGAAAGCAAACTGCTCCCATTGAGCGGCTGGTCTCCCACGCTGGCCCCCAGGGGTTCCTGGTACGAGACCCTTCCCTTTCGCTGAACGTCGCTCGGGGGGGGGGGGGGGTCGCGGCTGCGCGACCGTACCTGTCCCCTCAGTGGCCGTTTCGGGGAAGAGCAGCTCGGACGCGTAGGAGGACAATGCATGAGAAGTGCGCCCTCGCTCGAAGCGACAATGCGCTTGGCCCAACCAATTCTTTAACGACCGGCATGCGCTCTCGGCGCGCCGACTGGAACAAAGGGGTGAGTCGCAGCAGTGTCCGAACTGCGGGAAAGGCGAAGACACGCTGTGTTTCCTGGAACGACAGGGTTCGACTGGATGAGCGTGGGAGATGGCCCGAATGCCGCAGGGCTGCTACGATACCGATATTTCGATTGTGAGAATATCTGAGAGCGTGGGATAAGGAGAGGGAGAGCCATGATGGGAAAGAATGCCAAAATGCCTGTTTAAACTGCAAAGACGCTGCTGTCGGGATTAGGGACAGCCCACTAGGGAGTGGCTTAAGCTGAGGATAAACAGATTGGATAACAGAAGGTTGAGGCGGACCAGCAGTGGCCACCTCCCCTTTTTCTTTGTTACCGCAAGGTACTAAAGACTGGACGGGATTCGTTTCCCTTCAGTCTAGGCTGTAATCACTTAACTGATCGATCAGTAAGACTCCGTACGATGCAACTTCTGTCTGGGCCGTAACCACTCGGTGGTCGAACAGTGAGACTAAGTTCGTTGTATGTAGTAACAGTGTTCTAGGCTCTAACTTAAGAAAAGTTAAGTAGAAGAGTAAGACGCTGTTGATGTCTATGTTATCATCAGTGTGCTTCGGCAAGATGTACATATGACTGTAAATATTTTGCTACAATATACCTTCAAGTTCATTACCTCCAACCTGCCTCCTGCTTCATCGACGTCGATCATCTTCTTGACGGGACTTCAATCCACATCAAGGAGAAAACGAACAAGAAAAACATAACTGCCACCGAACATGATTCCTTCGATTAGGAACATCCCAAATGCGCACGATTTCAACGCACGCGGATGATGCTATAGTTTCGATTTCACATTGCAGGTTCATTGTATGTATACCTATAGGTACACCGTGCAATGCGAAGGTTTTAGATGCGGTTCCCATCGCCGGCAGTTTGTTCTTTCGTCAACTTTCATTTCCCTCCGTCTTATAAATACTACACACTAATTAAAAACTACAAATAATGTCCCCAGTGATTTCTTTGGCTTCGTTAGGCTGTGTCTAACAAAAGAATAATAAATAAAGACCAGCCTACCGATCTTCGTTCGCAGACAAGCAAAACATACTCGCCTATAACTAGCCCGCGACGTAACAGAGTTTTGCTTCCCTGTCATGCCAATCAGTCGACGGCTCCTCGCCATGTTTCAAAGCGTCAACACCTCCTCTCTACACAAGGACCGACGATACAGCTTGGAGACTGTGATGCTATAGGAAAACAAACAAACAAACAAACAAACAAACAAACAAACAAACAAACAAACAAACAAACAAACAAAAGGACAACAGCAGCCAACACAGGAATCCCTGCATCATCTCTGTCATCCTCATCCTCTAACCTTCACCGAGTCTTACAGTCTCACACGCATGCGAGAAGACACGCTGCTGCAGCCCGGTGCGCGGGTAAGTGAGTGACGTGTTGAGCGCTCAGAGAGAAAGAGGGATGACGCCCAGAACAAAAACAAGCCCCTCCCCATGCAGCAGATATATGGGCGCACGAGCGCAACAATCACTGCGTTCCGCTACACGCCCAAGCGGGCTTTCTCGCTAGCTCACCGTCCTCTGAGACAGTATACGGCTTCTCGTTTCCACCGGCCGACCACCAGGCACACACGCACACGCGCTCAGCGTGGCCTGACAGCGTATTCCAGGCCGACGAGGCCATTCATTAGCGCTGCCGTGCTTGCTTGCTTCTTCTAGTTCGCCGAAAGCCTGCTTTCGCCGCACGCGCTCGGCGCCGAGGCCATCTCACACGCGCTGAAAGTGAAGCGGCACACGAAGAGACGGTGCCAGAGAAACAGAGAGAGGTGAACGAACTCGGCACGAGCACCGCTCTCTCGTTCTCAGCCGTGAGCAGTTCAGGAAAAGGCCAGTGGTGTCTCGATGCGACACGAAGACGGGTATAGAGAGACGAAGCGGTATGCGCATGATCCTCCCGTATATACACTCACGTAAAGAAGAGCAATCCCCGCCGCTAGCCCTCATTCTCTCGGAATCCCCAACAGACTGCAAGAGCGGGCGGCGGCCGGATAATCCAGCGCGAAAATGAATGGCTCTATATCAGACGGCTTTTGTTCCAGGCAGGGCCGGATCATGGTGTATGGCAATGAGCCGAGGAAAAGAGACAGCGGCGAAAGGGAGAAGATGAAGAAAAACAAAACAAAACGGAAACATAGGGCCTGCCGCTGTATGGTACAGTGTTCGTTGTGATTGGTGTGTATATAAGACCCGCGTCGCCACAGTTGACGGCGGTGGATTTGGAAGGAACGGGATCCTCAGTCTCTCACTACAGCTCACGCGTACGCCTTTTCTTGCCGGGCTGCTGCTGCCGCTTAAGCCCTCTCTCGTTTCTGCCAAGTATAACGAGCCTCCATGCGCGATGCGAAGGACCGGGCCGAAATACGGGGAGGAGGAGGAATCCGAGGAGTGACATAGAAGGAGATCATGCGCGAGGCTTCCGGAATGCGGCTGTTCATCCGAGCCGTTATAAGCGAAAAGTTTTTTTCTCCTTTTCGTCTTATGAGAGACGGCCTGGCTCGCATAAATATGATGTCTTTCGATGACATCTTTTCGCGGGAGCCGAGATGACCGCCGCTGCTCTTGTTTCACACGCTCATACCACGATTCATTAAAGTCGTCATATGCATTAATTAAGCGAAGTTGGTTATAACAGAAAGCCATGTACGTCTGGGGCTCTGCACTCGTTCGACGGCGTATCGTATAGTCGCCATCAAGTAACGTCTAAATAAAATTAAAATAACGCTTTTAGCAAAATATAACACGGTGTTACCACCTTTCGCTCGCTGTTTGCCAGATGAACATGTTCCCAAATCTATGTTTGAAACATGGCTAATTTCAGAATTCAGAATTTTTCAGAATTATTTTACTTGACACCAAAGGAAAGAAGAAAATACATGGTAAGTATATACAGCAGGAGGTCCCGTAGTTACAAATTGAAATGGGACCTCCTGTGAGTGATAACATGGTGAATAATACAATCAAAATGGTAATATGTGGACTTAATAATGCTGATAGTCGATGTGATACAAGCGAGAAACTAGCCTGAAAACAGCGTTATCAAAAAGCATGGAACAAGTGAAGGAATGTGCCTTAGTCAATGAAAGTAACACGGGCTGGGTGGGAGACAAAACAGGATAAACAGTAATACAGTATACGAGATAATAAAACTCAAACAAACAAAATACAATAGGCAAATAAGGTAAATGACTGAAAAAAGATGCAAAGACGCGAGGGGACAGCAGGATAGGGAAAAAAGTAACGAAATGAAAAAAAGAGAGAAAAGGAACACTTAGAGCAATAAAGAACCGGAATAAGACAAATTTAGCAGAACGCTCTTGAGTTCGGATCGGAACCTATGAACATTTAGTAGTTTTAAAGGAGATGGCAGTGAATTCCAGAAAGCAAGTGCTGAAAAATATAACGATTGCTTGCTGTAGTTGGTGCGAACGATGGATAGGACGGAATTATTGTTTCTAGCAAATCTAGTATTATTGGTGTTTACCAAGGATGCCTTCGGTCCAAGTTGCTCCTTCCTTGATTTTCGGACGGATATCTTGACATTCCAGTAGAATGTGTTCCATGGCTTCCGCATCCTTCTCGGACATTAAGCACAGATCGTCTTCATCCGAAAATTTCTTTCTGTGACGTCGCAGCAACATTCTGCCGGTTCCACACGTGGTTCGGGAGCGACATTCGATAATGGAAACTATATGGTGAAGCGCCTATACTATAGTAGCAGCATGTCGATAGCGGGCGGTATTAAAGACCAACTTGCTCCTGTTCCTCTCGACCAGTGCTCTATATACGCCCTCTGTTCTGACCTTACGAGAGTAAATCCTCTTTTTTTTTTTATTGACATGATATTAGATGTCGGCGCACAAATAAGGCGCCGGCTACTCCTTGGCTCCTGAGTGTGGTGTACGTTCAACATGCATGGTTGCGAAAAACACATTCACAAAGTATACGCATATAAGTTCAAACACAGTACTTTCTAGCAAAAGTCTCCAATAAATAAATTAATCCTCTATTTCCACCGCCTCTAGCGTAAGCTCCTCTCACTCGAAAAGCGAGAGCACCAAGTCCTAAAGAAAACACGTACAATTCTCCAACGAATTATACTTTACGTTACAGCGGTTCTCCAACGTTAATTTCACCACTCCTGCTTTTTTTCTGAGATGTTCTTATGTGCGTCATTTATGTATCCCACACTGAAATGCTGCAAGGTGTCGTGGATAAAAGCGCGTTATAAATACACCTATAAAAATAAGCATACTTTAATCGCTGATGCAGCTGCGCCTATTAGCTAGACGAGCTTGACGTTGAAAGCACCGTTTCACAAGCAGCGTACCTGCGGATGGTACGACCAATTAAGGGAGCTGGAGGAAGGTTCCACCAGGACCACTCTCTGCCAACCAGTGCAGCCAGACGCGCCAGCATTCCGCACAGATAGAGCGCCTATAACAAGCACGCGGGCACTCCGCCAGCGCCACAGTGTACTGCAGTGGCTGCCGCTGACTGAGATCCGCCATCTGCCGCGGTCAACGAACTTTTGCGTCGCACTGTAAGTGCCGCCGCGTACGCAGCGACGAGCACCTGATATGCTCCTGCGTTTCAGTCCCACTACAATAGTTAAACGAGTATTTGAGGGAAAATCTGGCGATCAATTTGATGACTCACGAACGTCCCGGTGAGACCAGCTGTTTTCGCTTCAGATTCAAGTAAAAGCATGCTAGCGAAATGAACTTCTATAACGTTTGCTACGGCTTTTGCAAGCGGCCCGGACATGTTATTTTCTCGCCTTTCTTATTTGAAGAAAATACACATACAAAAGAAATTGCTTAAGGGTTCCTTTCATATCAAGCATCACGCGAAAGCATACGACACGGTTGTATAGAAAGCCCCGGATTACTTAGGCAAGGACGCTTGGCACTTATGTGACGACTGCAATTAACTCTCTCTCTCTTTGTGTGTGTGTGTGTGTGTGTGTGTGTGTGTGTGTGTGTGTGTGTGTGTGTGTGTGTGTGTGTGTGTGTGTGTGTGTGTGTGTGTGTGTGTGTGTGTGTGTGTGTGTGTGTGCGTGCGTGCGTGCGTGCATACACCAGTTAAAAAGTGCCTATAGAGAGAGCAAAGCGAGGGGTGAGAACTCACCGGCAGACTTGGCTCCTCACTTATGAACTCAGGCTAACATACCATCACAGGCGTCCTCCCACAGACCAAACGGCCGGAAGGTTGTTGCTCCATCAGGAACGTAACCTGAGAGGCCGCAACACTGCTTCACCTCCTACAGCGGTGCTTGAACAACACAGATGCTCGCGACTATTTACAGCATGCGGCATGCATTGCGCTGTGCACATCGCTATATGGCGTCTGATGCCTCCACCGAAAGGGAAAACGCCCAACCAAAACTTACGTGTATGGCAACTCCCAAAACGACCTTACCTATTATCTCGCTCTCCTTATCTGTGTCGCTACGTTTCACATGCGCGGCACTTGAGATTTCAAGTGTTCTCAAGCCTTAAGGAGTTGAGAACATGAACCGATACGACGAGATAAGCCTTCTGTAAACGCGCATGCGAACCCTTGCCAGCGAGCCCCTGCGAATCGTCATTCGAAGGCAGCGTGGGATCTCCCGCGAGCAGAATGGAACAGCAAGCAGCACAGGCGAGTGCGCGATTTCCGGCAGTGGCAAAGAGGCAACGCCTGAGCAATGCTGATAGCGAGCGCGTTCAGCGGGTTCAGCATCGCCTCATTAGCCTTGTCGTCGTCGGTGTCGTGCGCATTTTGCGTATTCTCGTTCATGCGCTTCGCATGTTTGTCGTTTCCAACAGTTGAGTGAGCGCCATTTGGCTATATACTCCCGTTTAGGCGCCTCAAAATTGCTGTTCACACCTCCTGTACGCAAAATGGGTTCTTGGCATGTTTCTTCTTTTTCCTGTTGTACGAATGGCTCTCCTTAAAACGGCAACCCTAGATTATAATTAAGGGAGTGTGGCTGGAACACACCGGTGGGCAACGCTGATAGCTAGCGCTTCCTCACCTCCGCGCAACAGAAAAAATAAATAAAAAATAACTGAGAGCAGTCTCGTTTTAAAAAACAATTACGAAAAGGGAGCCTGGAAAGAACTGCGGCGTGCAATGCCCAGGTGGTGCTGGCAATGCGAGGACAGAGAGCGTGAGAGCCAGCCTGAAGAGAGAAAGAAAGAAAGAAGGGTATACGCCGCGGTGACTTCTCTCAGCGAGTTCAAAAGTCAAAACAGATAAAAGAGCAGTTTTCTTTTATTTCTTTGAAAACGTGATGGGACAAATTCTGCAACGCTATAGTAAGTCAGACACCACGAAGGGAAATAACAAATGCACTAGGACGGACCGACGGACAGACAGGCAGGACGGAAACGAAACGTTTAGCAAAACCGTCAACCAGGGATGACTGGATTGTTCGGTTAACCTGCAGTGACAGTCTAGGTTGAGAATAAATGGAACGAGAGGCAAAATCTAATACAAGAAAGAAGAAAGGCTGAACCGAAGCGTAACGTGCGTCTTGCGAAACCCGAGTGTACGCGTGCATCAATTTCTATAATTGTGCGAGCGGGTCTGATGCCACCCTTTCGAACGTTCGTGAAACCAAGAGGAGACCTCGGACGCACTCATCTTATATATGCATTTGGTCGTCGGTAGTCAGTTTAAGCGGTAAGACCCACAAGATTGCAATGCAATGATTTAGCGTTATCGTGTCTTCTGAGAGAGACACATTGAAAAGTGCGGATTTCTCGAGAGTACCAAAAAGGAAAAAAAAGTATGGGTGGGAGAATATAACGTTCGACGGATAATACATGTGTGGTATTGACAGCAGCTTCGGAGCGTTATTCATAATTTTAAATGCCATGTGTACAGTATACAAGCTAGCCTGCGCGATTCATTGCGGGTAAACCAGAGAATATTTGGCATTTTGTTACTTTTTTTTTTCCCTCTCGATGTTTCAGGTTCCAGAAGCGAAAACATGTGTAATGTTCTTTGAAAGATAGGAACAAAATGAATCCAGAGGTGCAACACGAGCACTGACACGAATTGAAACGTTGCACAGTACACGAACGAAACTATCCGTTCTGCAACCAGAGATTGTGTGTCAGCGCTACGCGAAAGCTCTAAAGATAAACGCAGAAATTACAAGGACTTCGGTCAGGTAAACCACCGAAGAAACTTTTCCAAGAAAAGTGTTTTGTCGGAACGGCGGGCGATGGAAGACACGGTTCAACGAAACTTTTGAAACCGATGAGGTTTTTCTCTAGTGTCGTCATTTATTTTCACTCTTTCTGAACCAATTACAGTCCTTCGATCAGTTACGAGAAAGATATGCAATCAAATACCTTGGCGCATCGAACTGGAGCTGTTTTCTCAACTAATAATACACGTATACTGAAATGATTAAACGCCTTTCGGACTCAGCCCTCCAGTTGCCTGCTTCAGGCTACTTGTTGCGCCAATTTCAATATAAATGGATTGAAAGATGACATCGGGACAAAAAGAAACGATACAGCATGTTGTTGACGTAAGTAGCTTTCTCGTGTTGCTCCATGCTAGGAAGCGTGGTGTTTTTTATTCGACGTTTACCTTAGTTTCGAAACGAAGCTGCAACATCCCCCGGCATACATGCCTTGCGATTCGAGAGACACAGATACGTGTAGCTGCATACGAACGGAAATCAGTGAAGAAAACAAGCTTTTTTGTTTTTCTGTTTTTTTATCCCATTATGTGGTAGGACCTTAGGCTGAAAACTGCACCCGAAAGCTACTCTTATATGAATAAAATTTGTATTAGTTTTGATTATTTGGTGTTATTAGCATGTCTCACCTAAAATTTACTTATAACCACACAGGCGCTTTTGCATTGTTGGGACTCTTTTAGACAAGGCGCAGAACTGACGGGCGCGCCACACCTGCTTGGTGGTAATATATAGTACTCGCGAATTTCGCTTGGCTGCGTGGGAATCCTAATTGTCGTTGCGTCGCGGGTAGATTGGATGCACACGCAAAAGAGAGAGAGACATTCTTAAATTGAAAAGAAGAGAAAAGCACAGCATAGTAACTGTATTTCGTCGAGGAGGCCCCCTCAACCGTCCTGCGCGGGGGATGGGGAAAGGGGACTAAAGTAGAGAAGGAAAGACAAAGTAGAATTGAGAGGAGGGAGACACGGGCGTATAAACCATACTATACAGGGCACGGGGACACATGAAACACGACACGCAGAAGAACAGCGCCCTCAAGCTCCCTGCCGCTACTGAAAGGTCGTGCACACAGCTTTGCAACGATGTTCATAGAAGGGGAGGGGAAAGCAAGAACTTGTCACGCACACGCCAACTTTCTGCCACTATTCGCCGTTCTAATAATAACCTCGTCATAATAACCTCGTCTGCTCCAGATTTCATTTTTCTGTTCTGCAAAAGGCACGTCAAGCCGCACAACCTCACTCATGCGGGTGACGGGATAAGACAGAGGGAGGCAAAAGAATCCACCCCTAACAGGAACTTAAGACCGCGTCAGGCTAGGGGTTTTACAAGCTCACTGATTTACCTTAAGTATGTCATTTCCGAAAATGTCGCTGCGTCACAGACAATTATGCAACTTCCCATTGCATGTATATGTGCAGAGCCGGCACGGGGCACACCAGTAACGTCCTTCCCGCGCGACCTTTCGCCTGCTATTTCTACACAGCATAGGCTTACACGCACGACGCCTGCGAGAGAAGAAGAGGACGCAGTATACGACAAGGCAAGTAATATTTATGGAGTCCTTCCCTCTTGTCACAAAGTCCATTCGTGTTTCGTCTTAAAAAAAAAAAATTCATAACCACCCTATAGCTAACACCGTCGCCTTTCACTGCGTCTCTATTTTGACTGCTCCAACGTGTCACCAAGCAGTAGCCTCCTTAAATGCGACACAACACTGCAGTTTCATATGTCGTTCACAAACACGTGTTAGGGACCGTACGCATGTCAACATCAAAGTACATGTGACCACAGACGTGCGCGCGAAGGAGGGGGGGGGGGGGGGGTGGTGCTCCTGATCATCTAAGGGAGGCGCCACGTCTGTCCCATACCTTTACATAGCACTGCGTTCTAACTTCTCACCGTCAGGGCCTTAGTAGAAGGGAGGGGGTCAGGAGTGTTATTGCCATTTTTTGCCTTTATTTTGGCAGCCAGAAATGACGTGTCACGCGCTGCTGTTCCCTGGCTTCGCAGACTGCAGGGGATCCGAAGTCTCCGCGTCTGAAGCCTTACACTAACAGTTCCGAGGCTGTGATCTCAAAGAAAAATACAACCCAGATGGCCCCCTCCCTTTAACCGCTGTGACGTCGCCAAGACGGGCGCCCGGCAGACGCGACAAACGTCTGCCGTGCGCTCGCAGATACACACAGAAACGAAGGGGCGGCCCTTTGCCGCTTGAACGCAAGGAGACCGCCGGAAACACGATCACTCAAGGGGTTTTCCTTTAGGCGGCCCATACACAGAAGGCCCCTCGAAAGGACGCTCCCCATGGTTGCGTGCAAGGACTATAATGTACGTGGGACATATATTCAGCTCTTCAGATCTGGGCTAAGATTGGGTAGCTCGCACGAGCTACAGTTTATAGCAGCATTTCACGTGTGTTACGGCAGGGCGAAGAGCCGTTACGCAGCCGTCATCACACATGTCGTTGCATGCGCTGCAGTTGTGCTGCAACGACGTTGTCAATCACTGTCACTCATTTGCCATCTGACTCTCTCGGCTCACCGCTGTGTACAGCAAGAACAGAAACAGAGAATAGATGGCTGGAACAGAGTGGATGGACGGACGTTCGCCAGGTACAACGATACAATTGGGCAAGGATGACTAGGCATACACTGCTTAACATTTTGCTCACTTAATTTCTGATACGCAGACAATGGAACTTTTAGTCATAAACGTATTCGAGACCACGCGTTCGTATAGACTACGGTTAGAGCGCAGTACGCTCTGAGCATGCTGTTTGTATCAGGAGGGCCGTGTGCTCGCCGACATGTCATCCTGGTACCGCGGACAAGGGTGCCGTCCCAAGTGCGTGCATTTTAATATGACAATTTGCTCTCTCTCTCTCTCTCCTTTGTGTGTGTGTGTGTGTGTGTGTGTGTGTGTGTGTGTGTGTGTGTGTGCGCGTGTGTGTGTGTGTGTGTGTGTGTGTGTGTGCGTGTGTGTGTGTGTGTGTGTGTGTGTGTGTGTGTGTCGCTAGACTGCTCGTCGAAAATTTTGCGTAGTCGAACTGCTCGTTCGACTACGTGATTTACAATTCACTTTTGAGATTTTAGTGATTTATCACAGCACATTCTCCTAACCGCTTTGCGCCTGGCATGATCTAATTATGTTTCCCTATTACGAAGAAAGCTGAAATGATTCGGTATGAGAGGACACCGTCTCAAGAAAGGGCGAGACGTTGTCGAGTTGAAGGAACAATCCAGTCAAAACCTGACGTTCTTCGTATTAGAAAGTTCTCTCTCTCTCTCTGTCTCATGCTGTGAAGTCAGGCAGAGAAGTTCTCCCAGGTTAGCTTAACCACAACCAGAGCAAGAGCACAAACCGCATGTAAGAAGAGATTCAAGATTACGGTAGGAGACTCCACATCCACTGCCACGGCCACTGTGCTGTGAGCGTTAACGACTCCCCAATAAATAGCGCGCGTCGAAAGCGAGGCGTGCAAAGCTGTCGACGAGATTTGAAACGGAGATACAAAGGGCGCGACTTCTATGCAGCTGCATCGCCGTGGATGTCATCTGTGGGGTCACGAAACGGCACAGCTCTCACAAGCGCTCTGCAGCGTGGTGAAACATGACCAGATGGTGGCGGCTCAAGTTACGCTTCTCAAAACAAATCTGGACGCCTGCCACGTCCTGTGCCTCTCGTAACGAGCTCGGTCGGTCTCTCAGACCTTTCGGCTGCTTCATTACAAGTGTGCTAGCGTGTATTCTTGCTCCAAATTAAGCGGCCACATTTGCTTCTTCTACGCGTATAGGAAATGAAATTGCATTAGCCTGTGCATTTCTTTAATTTCCTGTTCTCTTTTTTTATGAAAGGGAATGGATCAAGAGCTCGTTCACTTGTCAGAAACAACCTGATGAACCATCGGACAATGGGTCAAGCAGCAACATCACAGAGTCAGACTCGCGGAATAAAACCCGCGATATCGTGCTCAGCGGCGTTGAAACGTCACGACCCTTCGAGACTTCAGAACTGCAAGTCGAGAAGTCATCAGGTGAGCAAGAATATTTAATAAATTTAACAAAAGGAATGCCACACACACACACACACACACACACACACACACACACACACACACACACAACACACACACACTCGCACACACACACACACACACACACAACACACACAACCACACACACACACACCACACAACACACACACACATTTACTGGGCGACCCATGTTGCCATTGCTGACTACATTTGTGCGCAATAAGGTAGCGCTGTCAATGGAGTGGGAAGAGAGAGTGAGGCATCGTTGCGACCGAAACCACCAGAAGCTCATTGACGAAGTTGTCGCGACAGAAAAGCCGGAAACGAGCCGAGCACTGGCAACCACTTCGCCATTAACTCAGTAAGGAGTGACGACTGATTTTCACCCGAAGGAGTCCTCTGTCTTCTTGTGGTCCGGCTGCGAAAAGCATTGCGTCGGCGAATTTCACAGTTAAAAGGGCGATCCGTCACCTCCTCCCCCTTCGGGCTTTCGACATATGACTGGAGGAGCACTCTTGCCCAGACGACGTCCTAGGGAAAGCGGGCTATTGGCAACTGTAGAACGCCCGGCAGAGCATTGAGCTTTCGGCAGTCAGCTACCATGTTGTAAATAAACATTTTAATTATTTCCACTCGCAATGCTCCTCTTACTCTTCTTTCCCCGCTGCACTGAGGGACTCCTGGCCTGGAGGCGACACGAGTCCATGACAGCACACAAGAGCAATGCCGCTATACCTGCAGAATTGGAAGGACAATCGCGCCCCCAGCTAGGACTTCCTCTCTCCGTTATATCGCCAATCGCTCGCGGCCACTGGAATGCCGCAGCGTTTGCCGACATCGCACGAAACCACACGTGAAAACCGCCAACGAAGGGAGCATGCTGCCACGTGCTGCGTAGGCATATCGGCCAAAGCCGCCGTGTACACAGTGCCGTTTTCTTTGTGCACTCGCACACGCGTGGGCTGTTCCCGCTCCTCCTTTTATTTTTTTTTTTTTTTCCTTACGTATACCGAAGAATTCCGACAAAGTGCGACGGAGAGATTTACGGCTCGCCGAGGGCGTCGCACAGCAAATACAGCGGGCGACCACCCAGAAAACGCGAGCTCGCCCTGTAGCTGTACGCTACAGCAGGAGAGGGGCGGGGGGCCAGATGGGAAAGAGGGAAGTGTGTCGGGAAAGAGCGGGGTCATTTGCGTTTCCTTCGCACTTTCGGGCCCCAAATACACGCCCAAAAGAAAAATAAAGCGCGTGCGAGTCCATGGACGGGGACAGCACCAGAAGCCAGGGAGGTAGACGTTTGTGCTCCCCGCCATATCGCCAGCTCAGCAGAGATTCAGAAAAAGAGGCGGAGGAGGGAGATGAAGGGAAGGTAAACAGTCAGGTCTTGCTATCGACACCTGTCTCCGCAGGCGCCTCGCAATGTGCGGCGTCTGCAGCGCAGAAAGGCAGCGGCAGAAAGCGATCCCCCCTCGGGGAACCGCCCCTGCATAGCCGGTGGCATGCCGACCGGAAGACCGAGCAGCGCCTGAGGGTCCTAGCCAGAGAATGCGACCTTCGGTGCCCCAGAATCTGTTTCCTGCTGCAGAGCACGGCGTACTGCAAGTTACAATGCGAAAACTGACCGCAGGTCGGCCGCGCTACGGAAGGGTAGTGCGCAGCTAATCTTGCGAGCAAGAACCGCCGTCTTCCTCTGCTCTGTGACTGTTTTTCCCTAGTCCAATGTACCGCAATGACAGTTCAGATAATGCACGAACCAACTGTCGCAATCATCCGGTACTGCCATTCAAGCAATCCTGTGCCCCTTCTCGTGCGAGTTTTCTTTGGCGCTGTTTACGACACTGAGTCGTAAAACCGCTTGCGGTTTAAAATAGCGACTATGTCGTCATCTCCACAGTTCTGGAACGGCGACGATGGCTGCCGCTGTTCGCGCCGAAGAACATGACGAACCTGACAACAGGCCAAGCCAGCCGGCTGTAGACGATCGTTAGCAGCACGGAGGCCCGCCCTGGACCCAGGAGCGCAGCACCGGAACCACGCAGGACTGCTTCGCGCCACGCCGATTCCGCCCAGCCGAAAGTCACGTCTTCGTGAACAACGCCGTCCAAGCGTTCATCCGTGCACGCCGGGAGAGAGGGTGTGCCTGAACAGTTCAGATATACCGGCAAGACTTGTTTCGACGATTGTCCTGCGGCCATCGGTATACGGCTGAAGTGCAAGTTGCAATGCACCGCTACGACATGCATGGTGCAGGTGCGGGTCCTTATGGTAGCGCGGCTGCTAGACTGCAATAGATGAAACAGTACCTGGTTACAACAAACAGGTGGCTACTTTCCGCTACCCCGTTTCAGGTAAAATGCAAATGACGACGAGGATGACGTCGTCATCATTATCAAAGCCACGAGAGCGTCTCCAGACATGCTGAAAAGCCAAGAGTACTAGCTTCCGTTTTGCACATGCTCAATCGTTTTGCACATGCTACCTACCCATAGTAAGAGGAAGTCCTGAGGGGAGAGCGCATGTGAAAATAGGAATTATTTGCATTGCAATTTCACAAAGAGGTTGCTAACGATTACACCATACAAACCCGGGTGTAATTAATGCTTTCTTACCCGCATTTTACGTTTACTAGAACATATCCCGGCGTATAATTGAACAGTTCTAAAGAACACTGATTTACTAAAGCACCAGTTCCATTTTTCTGTTTTGCGCGATTTTATTCTCCTCGACAAGGAACAAACGTGTACTTTCCTTTTTGTCTTCGTGTGCGCTCGATAGTGTTCCGATTTTCTGTATCTCTCCTTTATTATTAGTTCCACAGGACGTGTTGGCGCCCGAATATTGGTTCTTGAATACTGAGACACGAACTATGCCCTGCTGGCACAGAAAAAGTAACATGCATCGAGCACTATTATGCACTATTATGCTTAGACAAGCAGGCCACACATTAAGATTGCTCATCTACTTTGGCGCTTCTGTAGGCGGTCAAGGACTTACCTTTTTCTCCTAGATATGAATATTAACGTAATGGTCGCTGTGTCCTGAATAGCCGCGCTTCGTGCAAGAAAACACGACCAGGTGGTCTAGGTAACCGTCCAGTCACAAAAGTTCCCAACCAACCTTTCTTTTTTTTTTTTTCCCTTTCAAACACGCCCAGAGTTGCGTCTATACTTAGCGTGACCATGCGGATAAAAAGAAAGGAAAAAAAAATCCGCTGAGGAAGAATGCTGAAACGCTTAAGGAAACCGACGCATTCGAGTCTGTCCATGAGCTGTGCTTAACGCATAGGCATATAGTTAAAGAAAAGGGTTGCCGCGCACTCATGGCGGAAAGCTGCACCGAACACATCTCGACCGTTAATGACCTGGGACGCGTTAGATAACCATTTGTGAACGTTAAGCTCAGACTACACCGGTGTACGTGCTGAGGACAGGACGCGTTACAAGGCTATATATACGGGGGCGCGGATAATGACAGCTCGAGACAGCCGATCGAAAGAGGCTTAAAATAAAGCGTTCGGTGGTCTTGTTCGAAGAAGCGACGCTCTGCAAATACGCACACCACGCACCCTGGGGAGACAGCAGGACAGTCTGCTCGACACAGCCACAAGAATATACAAAAAAAAAAAGTACCAGGCGGGAGCTGTGCAGACACCTGTAGAAGCGTACGGATGGTAGGTCGATATTAGTGGACTCGTTGTTCCTGCTGTGAAAAAAAAAAAAAATCGTAAGTAATTCCAGTCTGCGAAGGTGAATGACCAGCGAGGCTGCTTAGCAAACGTTAGCACACGGCGCAGGGGTGACGCAGAATTTTCATGAAAGACACGGCAACATTACCTTGGTCGATGATCGCGATCATCGCAACGACGCGCACACACACACACAGAGAGAGAGAGAGAGAGAGAGAATTAGCAGGGCCTCGGACAACGCTTTCGAAGGACGAGCTGGCAGCAACGAGCGTTGACTGATGTTTCCCTACTCCTACAAACCAGCTGAGTCTATCGTACGGGCCCCTATCAAGTATACATTCTAAGGTCAATGGCTATGGTGTACGAGATACATTCACCTTGTATACACCGAGTACCCGATGGTATAACAACAACGTCGCGTCTTCAAGAGCAGCGCCAACAGCTCCATTTATCTAAACAATCTACGTCATTTCTGATTTTCTTTAACAAGGCAACCAGCTCCCCTTTATTAGAGCTGGATGGTTTATTTCAGTTGCTGCCGACAGTGCGGACAATGGAACGCTCTTGCAATCTACAGTTTCCGGGAGCCTGCCAACGCACCGCCGGTCTTGAAGAGGTCAAGGCCGGGCCGCCGGAAGCGAACGGTATAGCTCTGCCAGTGGAGGAAAAGAAGGGATGGGAGGGGGAAGGGGGGGGGGGGGGGCGTTGCAGACTCTCAGTATGAGCTAGAACAAGCGCAGCGCATAGAGGAAAGGCGCCCCGTTTCGATGCGCAAGCGGTAAGCGTTACATTTCACCCTCCGGTCTGCCCTTTGTTACACGCAACGGGCCACCGAAAGAGGGTCAAAGGAGATCCACTGGCTTAGCAAATGCCACGCGGATCGTATTATCCAGCGTAAAGCGCTTGTTGTTTTCGTACCGTACAGCGCGAACGGGAACACCGACACAAGGAAATAGAAGGCACCAGACGCGGATTTCTTTTTCCATCGTTATCGCTATTCCCTGCCGGGCGTACATTCATTCGGACGTTTATAACACGGCTTACAAGGATCCTCCAAGTGTTACGCACAGTTTCATCGCAGTGTTATCCACAGGTTATACACAGAAGAGAGAGAGATAGAATATTTTCTGGATGAATCCGGAGATGTTAGCCTGGTTAATGGCCTGGCTTGCTACTCCAGGACTTATGACTGCCCTCATGATATCTCTATTCCCTTTACAGAGTTTAAGAGGAACGTGAATATTCCATTTCGCTGAATAATATGTTGCCGAGACTATCCGCCTTTACTCGGCCGCGCAGCGGTGCAGCTGCTGGGATTAATATTCTCGTAAACTCGAAGCCGGCAACGTCAACCTGTGTACACGTGTTCACAAAAACAGCCTGCATGGAAAACAAGTTCGTCTACTGCTCTGAGCAGCCAGTCGAACGATTTGTTGCTCTTAAGTCGTCGGAGTGAAATGCAAATTTGAAACAGAGCTCTAGGGTATATGATCGTTTCCGATGTGTTAGTCAGAAATAAAGATCTCACACCAGCAGAACGGGTGACAATGAATGAATGAATGAATGAATGAATGAATGAATGAATGAATGAATGAATGAATGAATGAATGAATGAATAAATAAATAAATAAATAAATAAATAAACGCAATCTTGACATAATCAAGACAAAGCCAGTCTTCCAACCACACAGAAAATGTATAATTTCCAAAGCATACTTAAGCGTCACCGAAGCGTGTAACTGTGGCACATGTCACGAAAGCCGAGAGGGTAGAACTGCCGTTTCTTGACCGATAGCCAAAAGTACGGCGCACGTCCAGCTTGCCATGTACAAGCTCAACTAAACGCTGGCGGTTTCCGTTTCACTTAACGTCTCACCAAAGGTGCTGAGAAATTAAAAGCAGCAACGCTTTCTAAAACCAGTCCCTCGCCCAAGGGGCGTGTGCCCAAGGTTCGTTTAAGGTAATTAACGGTGGCCAAATTAATCCAGCGGGACACCTGGGCGGTGACCGTAGGAAACAAATAAGCAGAGCAACCTCTTCGCTAAGGCGTAAGTCAAACAGGCCAGATAAAACGAACAAGGCGAAAGGAACGTAAACGCGCGTAATGACTTAGAAACGCTCGCAACACAACACCGTGAGACGTAAGGAGGTCGCGAGATAATAGCGCCCCTTAAGAAGGGCTGCTTTTTAGCATCACGACTCACCTGTGCAGACAGAAAGAAAAAAGAAAGAGAAAGGGAAAAGTCTACGGAAACAGACCGAACGAAAACGCAAAACTGCACGGAATGTCGGATGATTTAAGCACGAGCTACACGCAGGCGAAACAGAAACAAAAAAAAAAAGGGGGGGGGGGGGAGAAGGAAAAGAAGGAAAAACAAGGCACGTTGGGGCCGCATAACTGCCGTGGAAAAAAAAAAAAGTAAGAGAAGCCAGCGAAATAAAAAGAAGGAAACAGAGCAGCTGTCTGGCTGCGGAGATGAGACAACTCAAGGTCAAAAAACGTACGCTTAACTGCTACCATACGTAAAAGAAAAAAATATATAAAGGCGATAGAGACACATGAGTGAGAGACCCTGTGCAATGGTTATGCTCGCAAAACTTTTGAGCAGGTCGCATTACCTGAGTACGTACAAGCACGTCCACTACATACAATCGTGGTACAGGAGGTTACGAAGATTATAAGCCACACTACGCGAGCATCGTGCGTGCAGAAGAGAAACACTGCAACAGGAAAGGAAACGACTCCCCCTCTGGCTCCACTAATGACCTACCTGGCCAGCCAGCGATGGCCAGAGAAAGCATCATCGAAACCGGTTTTTGCCTTTGTGAAAACAACCAAGAAAAAAAAGAACAGTAGAGGCGGGTCGCGACATGTTGCGCAAAGTTTCATGCAAGAGATGAGGTATGCAGCTCCAGCAAAAACGTTTTAAAAAAAAATTAATAACATGTATAGGGGGGAGTACTGTACCGTGCCTGTACTCTTACGTTCCCCTTACGTGGCTTCGTAATAGCCAAATGCCGGGATGCGTGTAGAAACTAGATTAATAAGCGCAAGTGGACGAGCCTGCAGCGGAATGCGCGATGACAGCGTGTTTGCTCCGGGAATAAACGAGAGAAGAAATATGGCCGCTGTGAGGCCCAGTGTTTACCGCCGTCTTCGTTACACTGTGTCCCCTTTACTGGGCGCGTGAGGGATCGCGTATGCGTGCCTACGCATACAGGCGAAAAAGCAACAAGTTATGTGGAAAACAGCGAGTGAGCGTTTGTTTGTCAGATGCTTGCTTCAGCGCGCACAACCGCGACGCTCGCGGTTGAAAAGGAATTTCCACGTCGGCCGCCAAGGCCGTGTCTGGCGCTTGCTTGCTAACACAACATTGCTAATTTTGTACACGTAACGCACGAACTTTACGCAAAAGCGGTTTGATCGTACACAAATAGACCATACGGCTTGACAACTGCACATGGTAGCCATACGTGTGTGCGGCGAACGTGGGTTCGGCACCTGTCTGACTGCTAGATGTCTATTTAGTCTGATTTCCCTTCTACTCCTCCACGGTGGCTGCATTTCGATGGAGGCGAAATGTTGAGGCTCGTGTACTGTGCGATGTCAGTGCACGCTAAAGAACCCCAGGTGGTCGAAATTTCCGGAGCATTCCATTACGGCGTCTCTCACAATCATATCGTGGTTTTGGGGCGTAAAACGACAGAAAGTAATGATTTCCCTTTTGTTCTTACTCAGATATACCAATTAAGCTTGTTGAATTTCCCCTGCACTTTGGTTCATCGCCTGTTTGCTTCACGTTACAAGAGCAAAAACAAAAAAGAAACCAATCACTTTTCATATTTTTCTCGTTCTGAAAAGGCGGTGTGTGTGAACTTAACGAGCAAATCCTTAAACAAACAGCTTCGTGTGTACGCATATTTAAACAGACCGCTGCTTGTGTGAGTCTAAGAGGTGGCGCTGGCACAATGCTGCGAGTGGGTGGCAGGCATTCCCTTCATACATTTCAAGCAAAGTCGAAGGCACTCCGCTCTGTGAAGCTAAGTTACCAACGGAGCTGTGTGGTGCGGCACGGTGGTATCTCTGCAAGTTTCCCACCATCACACACAAGAATCATCGCACCGTCGTTTCAGTTGTTGCCTTCGGACGATCTCCTAGAACCTAGCCCATTACAGCTTCGGCGTAAAAATGCTATCACGAAACATGCCTCCCTATCTTTTCGACATTCAGTGAGAACAGGCATGTTTCTCAGAAGACATCAGTTAGTTACACAACTTAAAGGACTACTCATATTTGCACATTAAATATATGAAAAACATACAAAAGTTTCCAATGAGAAAAACGTAGATGCGCCAAGTAAGCGTACGATGGCGCGTTTTCACGTTTCTGGTGCTACAAGATGTTTCGTTCTGAGACGACGTTTGATACTCGCACTGGTATTCAGGCCAGAGTACAAGATACAGACTTCTGAATCCCCAGTTCGTCTGCAACGGTATCTATAACTGCGCACTTTTTAAAGTCATCGATATATCTGTACGCTCGGATGCTGCGTATCTCTGGCTGCATAAATACGCAGTGTGATCCTTTTTTTTTTTTTCTATTTCCTTTTCTTTTTTGTATCACTGTCTAGAGTGCTTGGCCACACAAGTACCTACTCGCTCTTTACCTCATGTCCTTGCTTTGAAGTGAACGGATTGCATCGGACGAACATGGGTAATCGACCACGTGATTAGGAAAAAACGTTGAAGGACTCATACGCGGGTGAAACGGCATAAGAAAGGAGATAGACATCGCGACTCTTTTGTCGCCTGTCTTGAACCTCTTCAACCGTCACTCAAAGCCCGAAGTGGCCCTCTCGAATATCCAAGCATCCACACTATTTATAGTATGAAAAAGAAAAGAAAGAAACGAAACATCGACCAGCTCGGCCGACGGTCGCGGCAGCTGGAATAGTACGCTTGAAACCTCCAACTTTTGGAAGCGCACTCCTGCACGAGCTTACTTATCGTTGTCATCCGTATCGCGAGCTATGCGGCGGCTCGGATCACTCGATCGCAGCGCGTACACACGATGCCTTCTTTGAGCTCGGCCGCCTTTGTGACGTGACTAGGTCAGGCGTGGCGTGACGTGGCGGACACGTCGCGCGACGCGATGTCCTTAGCACATCCTCTCGGTGCGTATCGCGGCGTGCCGAGGGTATGCCTGAGAAAGTCACACGTGTGTAAATATTTTCCTCTTCGTCCTACACATGTGGCTATAAGAAAATGGTGGCTTCAAGCTCACTTCACCTTCCCTTCCTTCAAGGATCGGCGGAATATGTGGTGATTAACGAGAGCGTGCCCAGTTCTTTAATAGGGTAAAAAGGCAATGAATTGGGAACAGCGGATGCGACACTACTACCGTGACACTGCTGTCCTTTCATCTTTCGTCGTCTGATATTAACCTTGTGCCAATTCCTTCGTAAAGCGAAGACCACAGAAGTTAATTGTGAAGGATTATGTACTTAATAAAACGTGGATGACAGCAGCTCCTCAGTAGAGTACTCGAACACAAGGGCTGCGAGGCGTGCAAGAGGAGTCTCCAAGGGGAGTCTGCGCCACAAATATCCTCGCCAAATGGTTTTACTTGTGTATTTGTTACGAGCCAAGCAAGGAGGCGTGCAACTTCGACGTAGTGCATACTTTTCAGCGTAGCTCATCTCAAATGTCTGCGAGCCGTAGGGAGGTTTCTGACCTCGTGCTGAACAACGCATGGATAAAGACGAAAGATATAATTAGAAGGAAAAGATTACTTACCGCTGCAGCTGTTCTTCGTATATGCTACACAGATACAGACAACAAAGAATGACAGCGCAAGAATAGCGTACACACACACACGCACACATACACAATGACGAGATTGAATAATTTCACGAACCGCTTATGCGTACAAAGCCGAAGAACGAAACAACTGCCTCAATTACACACCACACGCTTTTCGCAAGCTGAAGCTACAAGAATGTTCCTTTCAACTTGAAAACAAGCTATCACATTGCATCGCACTTCTACCTGTGACATCCGTCAAGAGCTCCAGCCCTGCAGGTATGCAAAAGCGGCTATTGTACGAATGTATACGGCACGTATTATCCGAGCAGAGCCTCACGTGACACGTCGCGATCGCGTCATGCAAACTAAGAGGGGAGCGCAAGAGGGACAGTCGTCCTCGGACGTATGCGGCAGTTCCAAAAGGACGCGGCGAGGGAAGAGGGCTTCCCCTCAACCGCGGTGGATCAAATTGCGCGGATCTGGCGTTACGGAAGCTGCTCGGATATAGAGCCTGCCCAGTAGAACAAGGGAGAGGCGAACAGGGTGTGATTTATTGCGACCGAGCATCGCTGTTGCCGAGGTCGCTCCCTGCTTGCTGATTGATCGCGGCTGCCGTGCTACCCGATCCTCAGCTGGTTCCGCTGAGGCATCTCCATATATGCAAGGCCCTGCACAGCAAGGAACTTCGCAGCCTGTAGACCAGCGAAGTTGGACGGACATTCAAGATTTTGCGAGTGCATAAGGATCTTGGCATGTAGTAGCATTATGTAGTAGTAGTAGTAGTAGTAGTAGTAGTAGTAGTAGTAGTAGTAGTAGTAGTAGTAGTAGTAGTAGTAGTAGCTCATGTACGCCGGTCAACGGGTGAACCTTTGCGAACTCCAGGTGACTGAAATTATTACAAGGCCTCAACTGTTTCGTTTCGGTACGTTAAGACCTGTAATTTTATTGGTCGTATACTTCACGTAAACGCTACATTACAAGTCTTAGATGACAAATCAACTTCCATTGCAATAAGCCTGTCCTCCCGGATGCCCTATAAACCATGAAAAGAGAGAGAGAGAGAGAAAAAAAGAAGAACTGTAAGGAACATATGCTTGTATGTACCACTACACAGGGACATTCTTACTGGTTGTGAACGTCACTTCGTGGAGCTGTAACTTCCCTTGAATTCCGTCATGGACAACCAATCCTCCCATGCTTTCATACTCTGACCTATCTCTGTACATGTGACAACGTTGCGGGGACGTTAATATAGTACCAAACGCAATGTACACCATTACCACAAAGTGCGTTCGCCGTCTTCACTTCCGATTCGAGACATATGACCCATCGCCGCTAGCTGGGCGATTTGAGATTAATTACCGATCTTCTGCGCTTCCGCGACAGTCATCAAAGCTCTTCTAGGAAAGTAGTGCGCCACATGAGTCACTGTGTCCACAATAAGCGGAGACGCAACACAGAAGCATGCGCACACCAGCAGTGCACGGTTCGCACTACCCGAAAAGGAAGGAAAAAAGACAGAAGAGAGACGTGATTCACAGATCTGCAGGAAGAACGAAAGCACGTCTACCTTGCGGGACTTATTAAGCACATGAATGGACAGTACGATGCGTCATGCTGGTCACCACTCATTAACTCGAACCGCGGCATTCCACGCGACGCACGTCCAAAAAAAAAAAGAACGGGCTACGCAGAAAAAGACCATTACGACGACAAACGTTCCGCAGCGATTACGTCACGCAATCGAAGTAGAGAGGAGTGTGGTCATGTCACTCGACGGAAAAACCGCGGCAGCGTTATACAAGACCAGCGGGGCACAATCCCACGTGGCATACGAAACGCAGCCCGCGACGCGGTATGTATACTGCAGGTCTCCAGCGGAGAGAAGAATAATCAATGTCGCTGTCGACGTGAGGTCCTTCTACGGCCACACCCGGTCGCGGCGGCACCGCGTACGGTGAGAGCCGCTTTGCGCGAGACGGCACCGACACGCATACCTGAAAGCTGCGTTTGTTTCTGGCTGCTCGAGCGTGCAGCTGAATTCATCGCTTGTCTTGCAGACTAAAGCACTGCACAGATGAAGCTTTGTCCTTTCAGAGTGCCGCGTAAGGACAGGTACCGAAACGCACCGTACGTGTTCGCCTGTCTTGATGCTATACCTTGCAAACACGGTGTGACAAACAGTCTGTATGTCGCCGCTGTGGTCTCTAAGTAGATTTCCGAAGCTTATGGTACAGCTACCTTATGTTTTGTTCGTCACGAAGGTGCACTGAAAATCTGTACAGCCTCCTGGACATTGCTGGTTGTCTATAGACAGAAGCTGGTATAATTTGTAGAATCACTGCTCATAAATTTCCTAAAGGATCGGTCTTGAAAAATCCATGAAGATTATGGTCAGGCAGACTTAGATTACAGACAGAAAAATTGAAAATGGATTATTTTGGAGGGTGGGCGCTTTGTGAGGCGAGCTCGTAAGGTGAATTGTTGTTCGGAGGTTGGTAACAAGCGCAGCTGTCCGCAACCACAACGTTTTCTTGTTTTATGAACTTAACAAGAGAACAACTTGCGACGATATCGACATATGCGCTATGTGACTAACACGTCTGTAACGTTACAAGGGTTGCTTCTTCCCATAACGATTAAATTGTTCACATTAAGACGATGGCAACGAGGTCACATGGCCGCAGCCTTGAAAAAGCGAATCGGATACGCGCCATGCGTGTCTTGATTTTGATCGACAAGTGATCCCCGAGTCCGCGATGTGTGCTGACAGCAACGACACACCGTGCAATAGGGGTCACAGCTGACCGCGATGACGCGCAACGGGTTCCCAGACACGACCACGGCTTTGAATACAGTGTTTGCAGAAACGTTAACAAAACGTGTTGCTGAATGCCAGCTCTGTAAGCATGCACACGCGACGCATACACGTCTTTCACCGCTCGTGCCCGCGATACGGTTCAACCATGTGTACTTTGCATATAGGGTATGCGTGTATACGTTGTAAATGGTGGCTGTTTTTGAAGTACATGTGCTCCATCAGTAGTATAATGGCCTTATAACTTCACGTCAATTAACCCGCAGCTACCGGAACAAGCTACCAACTTACAATTGCAACTGTCTACTAGCGGAGTCAGTAGCCAGGTCTCTATCAAAATGAATTTATGTCAACGGTCACTGTGTACCATGAATTGCGAACAAACGAGGAAAGGAATATTCTTCAGATACATTTGACAGCTTTCCAGACACATTCAGAAATCCAAGTTACAAGGAGATGCAATGGAGCAGGGGCTACCATACTATAGGAATGGGGCAAGCTCAGAAGACGCAATTCACCTGGCCCAATACAAGAAAGCTTGTTATGGGCCCATATACGGGCAAGCCCTATCAGTTCTCTTGTCGTCGTCCGATATTACCTTAATTTATTATTACATTGTTTATTATGTTCCGAAAAGGCACGACCCCATGGGAGGATCATCCATTCAGACGAAGAGGCCGCAAAAGATCCGGTTCGTTCCCCTCACGGCGTCCTGGAGGCCCCGTAATGAATGGCGATGTTTCGCGCCCGCACAAGAGCCATGAATTTTCGCGTTCTGCGCCACGCTTTAGTGTAACCTGTTTTCTATGATGGCGAAAAAAAAAAAAAGGATAAGAAACGTGACTATCTGGTTTGTTAACACTACAGTACCAAGCATGTGCGCACACACTAAAGACAGTTGCACCCTTTGGGAGGGGTGTCTTTCTGTCGCTTAACAATAATCCGTCATTTCGATTTGCTTGCATGTTGTTTCTTTGAAAACTCAACATTCGATACTTCACCGCCAGAAACGATGCCATGCAACTAGCGCACAGCGCCTTTGTGACCGGGAAATATCATGGCGCACAAGCTAGAAGATTATCACTGCGTGACATAAAGATGCCCCGAATGGTGCAACCATGTTTAGAGTGTAGTGCAAGACTATACTTGTCCGGTATACCTGAATGATGCGACAATGTGAGCCTCTTATCGCGACATCGATCTCTTATTTGACAACAGCTCCATTTCGCTTGATTCTATTCCTTCCTTGTCGTTCATCATTTGGTTGATTATACTGATTTCTGGGGCTTTACGTGCCAAAACCAGGACATGATTAAGACACGAGACACGCTGTAGTAGAGGGCGTCACAAACTTCAATCACCTGTGGTCCTTTAAATTCAAATTTCCGGAGCCCTCCACTACGGCGTCTCTCATAAACGAATCGCGGTTTTGGGACGTAGAACCCCAGAAATCAATCAGTCAATGTATGAATACATATCATTTAACACGTACGACAAACAAACGAAAACGATACATGATTAGAAGATTAGAAGGCCGGATGACGTTGCATTACTGTAAGGCTATCCAGCCCGCGGTTCCTTTGCACACAGAATTTATGTGTGCCGTTGCGCAGTTCATGATCTCGGCACGAGCAAACAAGGTAATCTGCACCGTGGAAGCGCGCGACAGATAAGGAATAACCTCGGAGATCATCCGCAAGGAGCGTGAGGAGCACCGAGAGACCTCTCGACCTGCGATCGCTTAAGTTGGCCGCCGGCGTTGAACGACACGGCAGCCCCGATGTCGACACCTTCAGATGTTCACGGATGCAGAGCGCAGAATCTGGGTGACAAAAGCTGCCGCAATCATCTGCAAGCGATAAGATTTAAGAGGAACATGGCTGCAACTCTCGAGCTCAAAGGAAGCACACCTTCCTCGCGATCGAACTGCGCCGTCCGGGGTGCTGAGAAGTCAGGGAGCCGCACCGCAGGTTCGTCTTCGCAAGATAAGTGGTAGACGTCTTGCAACGCTTGACATAAAGAGGCCAGGCGACGTGGGCGACACCGAGTTACACGGTGCTCTGCACGCATAAAGGGCACGATAGGCGCTAGTTCAAGAAATGAAGACTACCACCTTCTGACATATCTGAGCCCCCACGCGTTCAGGCCAACATGTCTTGCTTCGAGCTGCCATATGCCAAGGGAACAGCACCCTAAGATCATGGAGTTACGTGAAAAAGCGTAATTAGTGTACATTTTGCCCTCTTGCGCGGCAGTTATGAATGAACTCTTGACACACTTGTTGCTTTTCTGTCGATCCTTAAGCTGTCGGGTCCTCAAAGCACGGAATTTCTCACAAATGTTACCAGAAGGAATCATGTACGACACTGCGACTATTCGGACACCAAGGAAGCGATGGCTGGTCTGGCCTGCGTCCTTCTGGCTTCAGATGTGCGTTCGCGTGACTATTTTGCTACGTTTTAGGTGCCTTCGCTGACTTAGATCTCGAAGCACCTCTATTTTTCTTGACAAACGCAGGAAGCAGCCGGATTCCAGGCACATGTGTGGATCGCTGCGGCCATAACTCAATATTTGGTTGGACATGACCACCATGCGTGGACTAAATCTTGTAAAGACAGGAGGTGCAACTCTTGTAAATACTATCCTGCTAACTAGGAATCGCATACACTGCTGAAGTGGCATGATATGCCGCTCATCAACTTCACCATGCTATCGCATTCCTTTCCTTCCGCCTCGCATCCTATCTCTGTTGCTGTACCCCGGATCCCAGCTCCAGTGCGCGCAGACTATAGCTTTCCATCCCTGCTCACACTTGGGAAGGAGCAACAAGGCGCTTAGTCACCATTTAAGCACATATAATCATAATAATAATCAGCCTATTTTACGTCCACTGCAGGACGAAGGCCTCCTAACGATTACGAAGCCGCCCTACCCTGAGCAAGCTGGTTCCACTTTACGCCCGCGAACTGCTTAATTTCATCGCTCCGTCTAATCTTTTGCCTGCCTCTGTTGCGTTTTCCTTCTCTTGGTATCCATTCCGTCGTTATTGCTGTCCATATGGTATCTGTCCTCCTCCTGACATGTCCTACCCAGGCCCACTTCTTTCTTTTAATAGATATAGTAATATCAGCTACTCCTGTCTGTTCCCTGATCCATTCCGATCGTTTTCTTCTCTCTTAGCGTTACACCTATCAAATGACAGGTGTAAAACATATAGCCATATGTCTCACAAATAACGTTTCCTACTACTACTACTGATGGTACTACTACTACTACTACTACTACTACTACTACTACTACTACTACTACTACTACTTCTACTACATGTACCATTTCATGCTTCCTAAAAGCACACGCGCAGGTATGGCTGTCAACGCGAAGTCCATAGGCAAATAATATTTCACTACAGCACGAAGGAATTAATTATAATCATGGGAGGTATACGCCGCGACCTAGACACTCATGGAACACGAAGCGAACTGGTTTCTTGGTTCTGTCACGTCACATGCCGAGGCGCATTCTTCATCAGCTCAGCGTTATTTCGAGCGCGCGCGGTCGTGTACCCGGAAAATTGATTGAGCTAGCCAACGCTTGAATCGACGAGATTAAGAATGACGTCGGCACGCAGGTTGACAGGGCGCGCGAGGGGATGAACGGGGCTCTATAAAGAATGCGCTCTCCTCGAATACACCACCATCCCCCCCCCCCCCCCCCTTCCCCGATTTTATTTTTTACCAGGAACAGTATTTCTCTTGGCTATAGCCCTAAAGACTCCACACAGGTGAACGACCCAGCTTTCGGTGTGGCATGGCACGCTTACACAACCTTAACAAACAGGCGGTGAGTCAATGTTACGCTATATCTGCATTGACAACGATAACTGACGCCCATCAATTGTTGCTGTATTAATCGTGTTCTTTTTCACTGCCTCCGTGCTCTCGCTAAGCTTCAAGCAAGTATAAGAGGAAACAGAAGAACTACATGTACTTGCTAATGCGATAAATCTATCCACGCAATTGTCAGTAACTGCACGAGCTATGGGACAATACAGAGACGGGCGAAGCGCCGACTCAAGTCAGCATCTCCGACCATCTCGCTTCATTGTCAAGTGACTCCACTTTATGTATCTCGCTTTGTTAGAGGATATCACCTTATCGTGTGCGCCTACCAGTGAACTGTGCTGACGCAATGAGAGTTCCGGCTCTCTCTCGGATACTCAGCTCAGTCACAAGTACGAGCGCCAGGAATGCCAGGAATACGGGCAAGAGCCAAATTCCAGTCACCAAAGCAAGTTTCTCTGCGCTTGCAGTGCGAGGCACGCAGCGATCATGTTTACAGCGGCGCACAATGGGCAAGTAGAACAATACGCAATGGGTTATACAACGCTGGGAGCATAAGAGCCGAGAATGAGGCGACGAAAGACAACGCTAAAGGACATGTCCGCGTTCGCCGTAAAACGTGTACTCGGTTTGTTCTAGTACACGCCGATGTTCTGCGAACTTCGCGAGGCTCGTCGGTGAAGCGCACGACCACCACGTACGCATATAGGCGCCGAGCGTTCATGTTAGACGACATCACTGAGATCGCTTTTAATGCGTGGAAGTACGTGGAATTTCGCGAGTAATATTTCACCCCAGGCCTGCGCTGCTGGCAGTATCGATTCCTTTTCACTGTCTGCAGTGTAGTACACGTTGAGGAAGTTTTATTATTATTATTATTATTATTATTATTATTATTATTATTATTATTATTATTATTATTATTATTATTAATTGCCGTCCAAACACGCGACACAGAGCACGAGCTTCCGTATTCAGCGACGACTTAGGTACCGTACGTAGAAAATGTAATGAATGATAGCTCTTAGGTTTGCAGGCTAACTTCAGAAAGAGAGAGCGAGAGAAGACAAAGAAAAGGAAAAGCAGGAAAAGATTACGTTTATTAAGCCGCCTGCCGTCGTAAGGGGATATGGAGTTACGCAGGCCAAGCTGCCGCATTTAACTATAGAGACTAAATGTAAATACGCTCGGATAGTCAGACCGATTTAGAAATTCATTAAGCCATGCCAGGGAAGGCGTTAGGATAAGTACATGGCAGTGGATTCTTGATACCACGCGTATTAGTGTGCTACAGCATTACAACGCGCGCTCCTTCATGACCGCCAATATCTCTTCCGCTTAAACTTCTGGGAAGTTATCCCCGCCCCCTTTGCCCCCCCCCCCCCCCCTCCAGATTCTAACGTGCTAAGTTATTAGAAAAAGACAACACAGTGAGTTTAAGCAACTTTAAGGCTTTCGCATTGGTTCCGATTTGAATATGCAACCAAACTAAAGTAGGTATATAGTGCCCGAGTTTTGAAGATAAAAGACACGGCAAGGAACTTGTCAAATAAAGTATAAACTGTGCAGCAGATGGCGTGCGCATAATATCGGCGTTACTCATTTCGGTCTTCGAGATAGCGCGCTGGAGTATAAATGATTCAACACTACGAATACAATGACCTTGACACTCAACACCGTTCAAGTATACATTGTCATCTTTATCGCGATGTGACGCCTCACAGACGCTACTAGAGCGGAAACAAGTCACTTCCTTTCTTCCGCTCTTGCTCATTCGCGAGTGCGATATGGCGTCATCCCCGTTCTGCCCCGTTGTGGACAGTTTCACGGGTGCGTAGACGTTCCGCACGCTTGGACGCGGACGGGCTGTATGTAAGAGACATCGCGCTGTGCGTTTATTTTTCGAAGGCTGCGCCACACACAAACACACACTCTAAGGAGGCAATCTGTTGGTTCAATGGAGCGCTCGAAAGGGCATTGCCTCCAAAGTCATTGCGCTTTCGAACTTTGTATAAGCACCGAGACCGCGTCGATATCTCTTGGAACCGCACAGTGCAATGTACGGAAAGAAAAGGAGAACAGTATCGTGCGGGAGGATCTTTTTCTTCTTGTTCCGTTTTTTATCATTGACAGCGCGACTGACAAAGGAATGGGAAGCACGGTGTTTTGGCCAGCAGTGAATGAGCAACAGTGCGAAGGGTGCTTGCAGCCGAATCTAGGCAAACGCGTAACGTTACCTCCTGCTGGGCGAAGATACGAATGTCGCATTTATGATTTATCTGTGGTTTTGCTATGCGTATATTCTTCACGTTCTTACAGAGACGTTTGGTATAGTAGTACTGCCAACAGTGTCAAAATTGTGAGCAATGAGTGGATGACAGACGTCGCTGAGGCAGTCACCACTCAAGTACGTCACTCTTATACAAGTACGTCATCCACGGAAAAGGAAAAAAAACCGAACGGGCGATTTCAGATCATAATAAATCGGCATGTGCTGTCGGGTCGCCCAACATATCAATGTGCACGTCTAGTTTCAACATTGCCCCCTATAATGCCACGGCCTCTTCTGAGAAGTGCGGTCCCCGCCCCCTCCCCCATACCATCCTCCAAAGGATCCTTATAACAACGCAGAATGGCTTTGAAGTTTTGAATGTCTTCTTACAGCATGCGATAAGGGAACGGCGAATTTTTCTTTCCAAACTTGCTTTTAGTCTCTCAAGTTCTCGTTATAAGAACACTGACACAAGGCACCTTCAAATGCTGCAAAACGTCGCCATCCAAGGCGAGTAAACACAAAGCTCACGATCTTGTAATTGGTAATCAGTGTCCTCTTCCTTTTTTTTTTTCTTTTCATAGTGAATATATAAGAGCACAAGCGAAGACACCCTTGAAAACAGTTTAAGGAAGGAAAACGTTGTCACTGCTCGCTATGGCAGCTTACGTATACGGTGCCAGAAACGCGCTGCGACGGAAGGTCACGGCAGCAGTATATTTGAACAGCCAGCGGCTGGGACATGCACCCCATCATTCCACGACGACGTATATAGAAGGAAGCACTAGCTGTTCTATACCTTCACCGGCCTTCAAATACGCCGCCTATACGCAGACTGCGTTTACTGCGTTCCTCGAGGTGGGGCAATACCGTCCACATATATTCCCTGAATGCCCTTCGCACTCGCAATACCCCTTTCAGATGCGCGCTCAGAGACGGTGGCTCCTTATACGTTGCACCGCTTGGACAGCATCAGGTCGAAAGTGATGCGGTCACTCCGCCGAGAATCAGGTCAACGCGAGAGGACAGGCCCTCGCACGACCCTATCACGCTGTTTGCCGCTATCGTGCACGCAGGGGCCTTGTTGAGTGCCTTATCACAAAAGCACTGCCAGTAGTGGCCGCGACATCTGGTTGAGCGGACAATCTTTCTGGAGCTCTTGAGCGAGCGTAAGGAGACCGCGCGAGAGAATACAGCAGAAACTTCGGCGCCTCCACTGACGACAACAGAGAGATTTTGATTAGAGGACGTAAGATGCTTACATTCCCCGCTTGCGTGCCTGAAACCATTTGGTTCCCCAGCGAACCCGCGCAGCAGGCTTTGGGGCTATCGGCTGCGCAACCAACTTTTATCACAAACTTAGTGCTTTTGTCACCTCTTAACTGAATGGATGGACATTCGCGCGATTCGATAATCGTGTATTCTAGACGCGTGGCTCCACTCTTTACGCTGTCTGCTGCTTAAGCCTCGGGTCACATATCTCACGCTATATAGGTAACAGCTGCTGCTTTTCAGGTGAGTGTGAAGCCAGACAAACCGTGTGTTCTCACTTCATGACAGCGTTGTCATGACGTCTACGTTTCAATTAATTAGTCTCTAATTATGGCCAAAGCGGATGGGCCACTTCCTTATGCCCGTAGTTGTTTTGACCATGCACTCTGGTTCAATGAAGAAATTGCCGCACCACGCTGCATGACGTATTTGCGCGCGATCGAATATGAAAGTTCGCGAACAGCGCTCGTAGCTCAGAAAGCTGGTCGTGTTTTCTGTTTTACGATTGTGAACGTATTTCCTTGGCTGTAACCACGAACGAATGATCGGTTGCACTATGAATTTCATTGCATTTTACGACGCTGAAAGCACACATTCAGGGAAGCACAGAAAAGATTTCCTTTTGGAATGTGAACGCGGAAGTACAGTGCACACAGAAAACCTTAGTGTCTTACCTAAGTTAATTCTCATAGCCAGGTTGCAAGCCTCAAAATATGTACTGTGCAAACATGACAGACGTTTGACTATAGTGTACACGACAGTCAACCTGCTTCCGTTTTTTTTCTTTTTTCCTGGATGCTTCAGATACACGATCGACAGTGCCGACATACTGACACTCAGACTGCAGAATACTTTATACGTATTGACAGGCGGCATCACATGTGTACATTCGAGTCTGGGCATCGTAACGACAATGGCCGTTTTTGTATGCGCCGTCGTATATCGGTCAACGCTTTCAGTTTCTCACAATCCCCAATGTGCATGCAGGACAGTATACACCGAGTCAAGCTGTACAATGTAGCGCAGTCGCTGATGCCAAACGCATTCTGCGCCAACTTTTGCCCGATGCTGCTCATAATTACAAGCGAGGTACTGTGAACACCTGCGGGCCACAAACACGCCTGCTGTTCTGAACACTAACTGTTACCGCTGCTGTTGTTTACGGTGCGCATGATCGTCACCCTTACAATTGCTGCAAGACGCTATAGCCACGTTATAGTTAAGCGCGTGTCGCAAGTACCAGCACAGTCTTGCTGCGCTAACGAGAAATCTTGGCAAAGCAAAAGATAACACACTCCAACTCTCGGACGATTTCGTCAACGTGGCGCGCAAGTTGAGTCTCTCCAAGAGGAACAATTTCATCCGTGCATGCGTGGGCGGCGGCTATTGACTAAACCGCGCTGCAGACATCAATGTCGACACCGCAGCTGCAAGTCAAGAAACCGAAGCCGCCGCCGCCCGCACAAGGAAAAACCATTTATGTACTACTAATGAGTCTCCTTGAATATTCTCGGAATCACCTACCCTCCCTCATTAAAGCCCACGCATACAGCAACGGTGGTCCCTATAAACTAAGCCGACGTGCCCAGGAGCACGGGAACTATACACTCAAGGCATCCACAGTCTCGAAAGCATCTGTCTGCGACGTGCGCTCGGAGGCATTCGTCGCCAACTGCGTGAGCACACACTTGCGTCTTGGGTGTTCGGAAGGAATTCTTGCGTTTCAGAGCGCGCAACACGCTGGAACGGGGTGTTGCCAGGTGATATGCTAATGAGGAAGGTGTCAGGCATACGTAGGGCGCCCGATATCACGTACAAACACAAGCAAATGTTTCCTGAAACTCACGCGTTATCGTTGCATGTATCGCGACGCAACGCATAACATAAACCGTGGGAACGGAAGGAAAGAGAGGGAGAGAAATGAACGTACCACGTATCTGTCGCCCACATACGTAAGTACAGCGCCATGGGAGGGGTGAAAGGCTTCAGATATGTCGCGGTTTAAATGAGCACAAGCAGCACAAATAAAGCAAGGCTGGTTCAATACGTCGATTATCTAAGTTCACGAGGAAAACTTGTAAAAATTTATTTCTGCGCTGTCAGATTAAAGGTCAAGGACAGAGAGAGAGCGAAATAGCAGAGAGGAACCATTTACATATTTACACAAAAGTCTCACTCAAAGTTCGCTTCTGGTGTGGCGGCCCCGCACACCTGTACTACTATGATAACTTTCTGGTCGTTCTGAATATCCTTGCGAAAGCACCAGATGGGCGTGTACCACTGTTGTATTATTAAAGCCTCCTCACACCGTTAATGGGCATAACTGCCGTTCGTCTCCGCATGCAACGGAACTGAACAACAATTTTACATAATCGCTTCTCACTTTAATAATGAAAGAAAAATAAAACGGATAAAAGCAAGTTGGGACTGGAGAGGATGTAGTATATCTACTGAGGACCGTTGCAAGCTGCTCAATGCCAGGTATATCTTAAACGCTAACTGCACGGCATGTTGCAAACGGCGATCGTAATAAGCATGTTTCATCTGGCGGATGACGCGGCCGTCGCTGGCGTAAAGGTCACGCAGGTGCGCTGCAACGTAAAATGTCACGTGTGTGAAGGCCCGTTCCCGCCAGGTGTACAAGTCTCATAGGCCGCGCAAACTGACGATGGTTAGCAGTAATTAATTGCGGTGGCATCAAAGAATAATGAATGAAAGAAGGAATGCCGTCTATTGGAAGGCCACGCGGTCGCGTGTACTGCATAGCGATTTCGGTCCACGCGCTGTTGTATTTGAAAGTCGTGCGACTGTTTCCTTCGATTACGCCCAACTTGCCGAAGCCAGGCACATCTAGTACTACATGCTGGTTATGAGCCACACGCGAATGCTTTCGTTCTTACGCACGCTCATACCGGCGTATGTAATGCTGCGGCGCGCACCTACATCCATTCAATTATTTGATTAATTACCTTTATTGTTAAGCTGGCCCCTTTCTGTAGTAAACTGATGCTTTGGTATAGCATCTACTTATATGCAACTCTAAACATGATGCTTTTAGATAATTTTATTTTTCCAGTTCTTTTTCACGACAACCCCCATCTCACTCAGATCTGATGGAGTGTCCTCAGCTGCAATCAGTACATATCGGACTTGAATCTTACCCTTTGAAGAAATCCATACATCGCTCGGTATTTGCTAGCAGGAGAGGTTGATCTCAGCTCTGCCAATCACACATCAAGGAGTACTAGGCTACGCAGAAATTTGTCGCAAATGTTAGCCACTGTCACCGAATCACCGCTAATACGAAGGCAAACTCTGAAAGGCTACTGAGCCTGCGGTAACTACGGCTCTGTACTGATCGAGCAACGTCAACAGGGAAAGAATGCCAAGCCAGAGCGCCACAGGTAGCCAGCGGGACTGACCGCGAAAGCTATCCACACCAAACTTGGCGTTATCGCAAAGCGCGATTACTAAACTGGGGGGTCGAAGTAACGAAGCCAGCAATATGGAAGAGGAAGAGACCGAAGTTGATCCACTTCCAACTTACATGATGGGTTGCCGGGGGCTGGAACGTGTCCCAAATCCAGGTCAGGCCAGTCGCTGCAGCATCGGTGAAGACTACGCGCCGCGATGCCGGCAGCGGCAATGCCGGCCGGTAGGCCGGCCCCCGACCACGCCGCTGGCCTCGAGCGAACACGTGGCTCACAGCGAGATGTCAGTCACGCGAAAAACCAACACAAAACTCGCCACACAGCGCGCGCCTCGGGGCAGTATTCACCACAATGGAGTACGACAACAGGAGGGGAAAAAAAAAAAAAAAGAGAAGTTCGCGTGCACAGCTGCAGTGTCTCGCCGCCGCGACAACCGGCTTCTCGTTTTTTTCTTTCCTTCCCAGCGGGCGAACTGAGCAGGTTGTAGTCAGACGACGCTGCTTTTCCCTTGCCTGTCGTCCGTAGTACCCTGAACGCACAAGTCGCAGCTTTCTACCACAATCACAGCACCAACGGAGTGAGGCAAACTACTTCGCTCGCTTGACTGTCCGCTACACCTGTTGCAGCCGCCGGTTGAAGTAGGTAGGTAGGAGGGGGTTTCAGGGTTAGCTTCCAAGAACGAACAGTTTCCTCCGGTGTTGGTCCGACGAAGGAGTTGCTGCCGTGGCGCAACAGGCCGCGAGCGACGACCACCACCGTAACGCTGCGGCCGCAACGGCGGACCAACCAACGCGAGGTAAAAAGCGATTCTGAAAGTTGGCTCTCTCCGCGTGCGTCGCCGTGGCGTGCAACGGGAGAGGAGAGGCACACTACGACGACGCCGCCTGCCCGATCGGCTTGAACCGGCGCTCGAAGGCAGGAGCGGCTAGGAGAGGAGGCGCTGTCTCCTTTCCCACCCACGGAGTTCGACTTGGCGAGAGAGCGTTTGTTTTGTTCCCCTTCCCATTTATGCGTTTTGATATTTTTTTTTTGTGCGAAGGCTCGAGTCATTCGCTCTCCTTCTTCCCTTTTCTCTCTTCTCCCTTTTGATAATCTTGCGCTTACGGCGGCCAGGTCGGTCCTTGCCGGAGCGCACCTAAAAAAGAAACCGAGCGCTCGTCGCCCGGCACCGAAAGGCGGGGAGGCGGTTGGGTTGCGGCGTTTGGTTTAGAACGGTGGGTGCGCGCTCGAGTGCCAGCGTCCCGCCGCAGGTCCTCGGGAGAGCATACTATAATAGAGGTGTGCATCCCGTCGTCGCTGCGACGTCACTTGTCACGTGACGCGAGACTATTCTCGGATTAAGACGCGTGGGGATATCATGAACGAAACAGATAGTGGGATGGTATGACGCTGACAGTTCGGGTGCACATCGGACACTGTATAAACGCTGGTAACAGCCAAATGGAGATAATTAGAAAGGGGAGCTAAAATAATAACAATATATACGCGACTTGGATGCCGTCCCATAATTTTCCGAAGTTATCTTGGCGCGTGATTCAGATGAGCGAGATTTCTTAAGCATCAAGGACTGGGAGGAAGTGCGTTCTCGCTCAGATGATGCTTATCTTGCGGCCACGCTACTTCGGCCTTCGCGTATGGAGTTCCGTGAAAGCCACGTGCATGGATTTCTCAAGTTGGGGCAATCCGTGAAAATCGCGTAGGAAAAGTCACAGTCGCGTTTGTGAAATAAGAAGCGCAGGTTTGTTTTTGCCTGCCTTTGCGACATGTTCACCTGACTTGTATTGCAGCCTACATTTCAGTGGAATAGTGTTAATTCACTTCTACTCGTGCCGTAATTACTACGATGCAGTTAAAAACTACAATTAATGACCCCTATTCCTTTCTTGGCCTCATTGCGTGTTGGCTTCATTAGGTTGCCTTTAACGAATAAACTATGCCCTTAAAGCAATCCTCTTCTTTCGTTAAAAATGGAGCGGGAGAGGGATGATAATCATACACTGCAATCACTCTTCGGCACATTCTCTCATTCTATTCTATCAACGGTTATGTTCTCCACTTCCTTCACTTTTCTTTTTTTCTTTCAAGATTCTTGTGAAAAGAATTTAGCTAAGTGTATATAGTAGGTGAGCTTTACGTACGAGCAAACTGCGTGTATAACATATGCCGCTTCTTACTATAGTAGGCGCGCCACAACTAAACAGCGGCTGTTTTTCTATATCAGCTAAGTGTCGTTTCCTTTTCTCTTCGTTTGATTTACATCACATCATTGTGAAAATCTTACCAACTACATGTGCCAGTGGCCTGTCCACAGGTGCAAACGGTTGAAATACCTAAACACCTACTTACTATACGTTACTAATGAGCTCCACAAGTGGGCCGGACGTCGTGAGAATGGAAAGTATATACAGGAACAGGATGGGGGCGTTGACCTCATTCTTGTTCTTCTAGTGCTCTTTTTTTTTTTTTTTCGGAGTACCTTACAGGCGCGACTTCTTTCGTCTACGTGCCGTCAACAGAGATGCTTCACTGAACCCCTATACACGCGGCTGAAGGGAGCTGTAAAAATAAAAATACATTCACTACACAGCATGGTTCGTTCTTAATGTCACTGCAAGATACAGGGTAGTAGTATAGTATTGCCAGAACTTATATTTTAGTTTTATTTTGCACATAAGTAAAAGAAAAGGTACCATGATCCCATTTCGAACTGCTAAACAAGGCAGTTCGAACGAGGCAATATGAGCGCAGTAGTCTGCGCCTTAACTATTAAAGCATAGAAAAATAACCTCCTACGGCCACATTAGTCTCTGACAGGATTGCCTATTTCGGTAAAGACGTCTACTCTCCGCACACATTCGCTACAATTTGTACCCGGCAAATGAAATATGCAATACTTTTGTTTCTGTTGCGTATGTACTGTTCGTCGAAACAATCCAATAAGACGGGTCCATTAGAGTAAGGCCACTAGATAACGAAGCCAGCGCGGGTTTTTTCGTCCACTGCATGCATTCAACCCCACGAACGGAAGACGGACACAACAATAGCTGTCGGCTTTTAAACGGAGGCGGTAAGCAAAATCGCCTCATTGAATGCGCCAGCACGCCACATCTATATACAGACACCACACACGAGTCGTCGCCCTCTCGCTTCTTTGATCGTGCGCGGAAAAAATAACATCGCCAATGCGAGGCATTCACCGAAGCCTGCAGGGCCAGCGATGTGGCGGCGGGTTGAGGCGGTGAGACTTCCGCAGTGGCGTTGACAAACGTGGCTGGAAAGAGCATTCGGGATAGTCTTTAAATGGCCGTTCGTGCTGGGAATGAAACGGAACGAGCAGACCTCGCACGTCACCTATCTAGAAACACGGGGGAAACAAGAAAAGAAAATCATAAAGAGACGAAGAAAGATAGTTAGATACATGAAGAGAGAAAAAAGAAAAGAAAAAGGAAGCAAACTGATTTGACACTAGGGCTTTCATTGTGAGGACGGGAAACTCAATTCCGAGCACATCGCACCCAACAGCGCTCGGCTGTCGTCCACGCGAGAATTCTCATTTATAGCCGGCCCCGGGAGAAAGGGAATTCGCATGCCATGGCATCACCCTTTCCCCCTCCGTCTCCCTTCTCGCTTCATCTCTCCATCGGTGAAGGAGGGGAAAAAAACCATTACACCTTTATTTATAAGACCACGCTCGATTGGGCAGAGAGAAAGAAAGGGAAGTACACCAGGCGTGAGAGAGGTCCGGAAACAGCTAGGGAGTTTTTATCCCCTTTTTATTCCCTCCTCTCTCCTCTCTCTCTCCCATGCTTCCCTTATTCGGACGTAGCGCGAGGCGATCGCAGGGAGAAAAAGAAGGAAGAGCGCTTGACACAAACCGGAGCGTAGTGCGCAGGTGTTGCTGTCGCTCGCTTACTGGCAGTAACCACTCTCCTAGCAGGCGCGAGGGGTCACGTAATCGCTTCCGAAGTGCAGGGAAATGGGATGAACAGGAGGCTGAAATTAAATCTCGACCGAACCATTTGCGACGGGAGCTTCTGCTGATTGTTTGGTATCTGCGCGTAGCATTCTGGTTCTCTTGCTCTCTCTCCACCCCGTTTTAACACGAGGAATAAAGGCGCTTTAAGGTAAAGCGAGGAAACAGAAACAATCGCAGAGGACGATCGCGTCGGGGCTATGATGAACTGAATGCCGAATGTGAACATACGCCTTCGGGAAAAAGAAAACGGAGGAAATGCACTTGAGTCGCAGAACCAAGTGTGACAAGCAAATATTGTGTTCCGCGCGGGTTTCCGGGGGATAAGTATTGACATGCTTTTTTTTTGTTGTTGTTGCTGTCGTTATTGTTTGTTATTTTCCTCGACACAATACCGCTCGGCACGACCCAAACTTGTAGCAAGTAATGGCGTAGTTCTCAGAGTGAACCGCACAACGTTTGACATGCGTTGTTACTTTGTCTCAGTTCCCTGTACAACAAAAAAGTGTCCTGGTACACGTCTGTCACATTTACGACTCGACCATCATCAGCAGGAGCAGACATTGTTAGGTAAGGATCTCGAAGTAAATTCTTTTGACTCTGCGATGCACGCCACTTAGCATATTAAGAGCTCCTCGTTACCTCGGTGGTCAAGTGGCATAGGGGGCGCAAATTACCTTATCGT
Organism: Hyalomma asiaticum; assembly: GCA_013339685.2. Taxonomy (NCBI): domain Eukaryota; kingdom Metazoa; phylum Arthropoda; class Arachnida; order Ixodida; family Ixodidae; genus Hyalomma; species Hyalomma asiaticum. Next base: position 13,711,917 of record CM023483.1, on the reverse strand, counting down.
GTGCGTTAGGTCGTGATAAACGGGGCAATGTGCCATGCGTGCAAGTCATGTGTAGGCAGCGGCACACTTGATGGCCTCGCGATACTTGCTTTGACGGGCAAGCTATTACGAGAGAGCACAGAAGTGACAGCTGTACTCTTGTGGACCAGATAACGCATATTATAGACTACGGCGCCGCGCTACAAAGACAGGTCCTCAGGTACGACGGATATCTTTGCGCCCTCGTAAAACGTGAAGGTGCCCTCCGCAAGGGAGCAAGAAGAACAAAAGAAAAAAAAAAGGTTTAAAATTGCATCGCCAGTTTATACAAAAGGCCGCCTCAGATTCCGTTTAGATACCACACACCCGTGGAGATGGTCCTTCAGGGCTTTTGATACAATCATTTTATCTATTCTACACATCACAGCAGAGTCGCATATTGTTAGCTGTGGGCTTTTGAGGTGTAGAAATTATCAACACGGCAGTATATCAACGTAAATAAAAAAAAAAGATAGTTTTACCCTTTTTCTACGGTCTATCATCATATACAGTGCGTCAAAGCTTGCGCAAAGCCAATGCTGAAGGATCGGTACTTATGCTAAAACTTTGGAACTTACCTCTAATTGCACCTCCTGTGAATAAACGGCCATGGATAACCAAATTTAGCTGCTGTCCTTATGAAGAGACAGAGAGAGAAAGATGAAGAAGAAAAAATAAAGAACAAAAAAAAAACAAAGAATTGATAGGCTCATAGCGGCACTCGAACCTCGGTGTTGGTGCGAAGCGGCTGTGTCCTCGCAGTACGCAATTCGGGTATGAGCCACGCGTGATTTTCTTTCTTTTTCTGAGTTTCTTAAGTGTGGCTCGTTCATATCTGGATATCGAAAGCAAGTCGCACGTGTTTGTGACTTGAAGCGGAAGTACATTAATTTTTATAAATTATCTTGATGGTTAAATGCCTCTCTGGCATAAGAGACCTGTGCTCTGGTATCATATCTATCATATTCGATTCATAACAAGTGCTACTTATTTTTAGTTATCGTTAATTTCAATTCGTTTAATTTCGTCTCCGGTCGTCTGAGAAAGTGAATCGGAAGGGTTGCGCAAGAAACGCGAGTGTCACTCGGAACACGTGAAACTGATAACAGCATTGTAACGCGAAATGAACGTCACGCAAGAACAAGGCAAACAAGAGGCTCTATATATTTCACCAACAGGTCATTCACTCTCTTCACTTCTTTCCCACGTAGTTATACGAGGATAACAATCTGTATATAAGTATATGCGAAGGAGACGTGGAAGGACGATGACTACGGGGAACACACCACAAATGATTGACGTATGAAAGTCACGGAAGAAGTGTGTATAAACATGCCCAACGTTCTCGTTTTTTTCTCCCTCCATTAGGCACAGGAAAATAGGAAAGAAGTTCGGTATATGGAGCGAGAACAATAGCGGGATATCTTTGGCATTCCTTCGTTAGTTGACGCACTTTGCTGCGCCGTGGGGATAGTAGCATTACGGTGTAGCCACTGCAGCAGCTGCGGTAGCAGGCGGCGCTCTTTATACGGGTGTCTCGTTGAACGAGCCTCTGCGATTCTTGACAGGCGTGGCCGGGGGCTTGGAATTTTGCGGTTCCGGAGTCGTCTTGGACGGGCTCTCTTTCGAGGTGAGGCGTCCCAGGAGCGACTTCTTACTTCCTTTATCTTTCTTCGCCGATAAGGAGTTTGAACGCTGTGATAAAGAGAACAGCACCGGCTTTCGATTAGGCGAAGTTCAGGCTGTTTCTTTCATCAAGAACGAGACAGTGATAACAGCTATAGTGGTCGTAGGGCGCGCCGCTACAACAGCGATGACAAATTTGTTCCCGCATATATTCATTTATTGCTTTTCTTTGTGCACGCACTTGATGCAAAGACAATGGAGTGTCCGTGGTTTTTTGTGCGTGAATAAGTACGTGCTTGTCCCTTATCTTTAACAAAGTGCCGCATTGTATGATTGGAGTACCTGTTTTATTCGTAAGCCCAACGGAAGCGTTTTCCGCATAAATCAAATAAAAGAAGGATAAGCAATCATTGCTTGAACCCTTTTTAAATGAATACTTAAGCAAATTTTAGAGATTGTCGTACTCTTGCTTTAAAAAAAGCAGTGGTGTCGATAACTAAATAAAAAGAGTAACGTGGCGCCTAGAATCACAATGAATACATGTTTGTTTAATACAGCTACCTTAAAGACCCACTTTCGGTTTCGATTTCGAGAAGGCGGTTTTGTAGTGACGCGCCAGCACAGTCGGGCGTAGGTCTAAGTCACGGGGTGACAGCAAGCCGCAGCAGTAACTCTTTCGGCTGCTGTGAGTTGCACATAGTTCACGTAAACTCGTCGTCCAGCGGCTCCGACAGTCAATTAGGCGAGATTTAGGCGACTGTGTGCGCACGTCATGGTATTGTCCATTACGATGGTACTAGCTCGCAGATGCTGGGTGACGAAAGCGTTAAAGTCAAATTAAAACATTTTATACGTGTTTTTTTTTTCTGACTCCAGCGTTTGGAGAGCGTCAACAATGCGTGCCGAGAAAAGAAAACACCGTCCCTCTTGCTCCGCCTCAAGATCGTGACGGTATACTCCCTTAAGACTGGCCCACGTTCTTCCTCCCATCTTTTTTTACCCCGCAGACGGTGAGCCGTGCTGCCTTTCAAGCGCTGCTGATGTAGCGTCTTTTCCTCGCCACATTCAATCACTTCCCCTGTCACTCACCTCTACTCGTGCCCTCTCCTGGACCGGCTCGAGAGTCTGTTGCGCAAGCACCGGTCTCCTTTCGGAGGCGCTTGGTGATGGCGTGTCGATCTTCTCCTTGCTTCTCGAGCGGAACGGCTTGGTGAGCCGCGCCCTCAGAGTGCCGCTCTTGTCTTCTTTGTCTGGGTGCACGAGAAATAGGGGGAAAAAAAATGAGAGGCACCACATAGTCAGGAAGCCATGAAATAATTAGTTCATTCGTTCATTCAGTTGCGGTGGTGGTGGTAACAATGGCCACACTACGATTCGCAGCGTAGTTCTTACCCGATTCCGGCTTTGGTTCGTGGGTTGACGGCTTCTTGAGCAGCTTTAGGCGCTCCCTGAGCGTCTTGCGATGCTTTGTCGCCGTGGCGACGTCTTCTGTGCTCCCTGGATTGCTTGAGTCGTTCTCCGAATCAACTCGCTGAAACAGATATTATAATGTTATCGATGTAAAGAAGGGAACCAGACGGAAACAAAACACCTTCGATAAGCCCGAACCTCCCGCGCCTTTTGTCTTTAATAAAGCTTTCTTCATATACGGAGTGCTCAGCCATTGAGACATCTCCGGAAGCGAAGCCAGATATGCGTACGTTCTTTGGGTACTGTAGATCAAAGATTGACAAATGATAAGTGCCCCTACGACCTCTGATAAGTGACCATTTATAAAATTTTTGATGCGATGGTTACAAACATGTATGCGTATAGTTAGGAGAGACTTGTCCAGCTGAGCGTAGCACAGGCCATGTCGTAAAACCAATGATGCTTTCATCAGCGTTGCGACAAAGGAAGGTAAACATGGGAAGAGCACAGCGTGGCTTACAATATGTACGCAAGTACACGTTCATCGCTGCTCCACACCAAAGTGGAGCGAATTTCAATCTTCACATATCCTTCAAAACAACTTCAAGGAGGTAAGGAAGAACGAGGATGCTATGGAGCAAGCAACCAGGAATACAAGAATAAATGCAAGAAGGTATAGTATAGACTATACACAGAAAACATTGCATGACATGCCCAGGAGAAATGAAGTCGGGTGGGTAGCGTAAATAGCATAATACGTACGCTGTTCCTTGAGTCACAAAATTGGTGCCAGGTGAAATAGTTCGTAGCCGAGAGGGGCTGAGTACTATAGGGGAGTAACGCCAGATATATTCAGGTACATACGACGGAGCCTGCTGACACTTGGTAGTACCGACTCCAACCTCCGTCCTACATTTGCATTACCCGATAGGCTAACGACAGTAATTTTTCAGTTGAAGGTTTGGGGCAAACCATTTGCTTGTAGACTGTGGATGTAATTATCCGCACATGCATAGTCAAGGACGCGCAGACACACACTAGGTCTACAGACAAGGCAATGGAGCAGAACCGATGTGAAGGAGCGTGCGCGTTCCCATCCATTTCCTGCTTGTTTATTCCGTGTTCCAGCCCATGGAGTCCTATGAGTTCTATCAGCTCATATAGAGCTTCAGCTTTTTGAACAATACCAATTGGCTTATAGTCTGTTTTCTGTGTTTTTACTATATTCTGTTTGCGTTTATTCGTCTGTTCTTTCTCTTTTCTTTCTCTTCCTATTTTCTTTCCTCTCCTCCCATCTTCTATCCTCTCCTACTTGAAGAACAGGCAAGCGTTGTGCCCAGCTCCGTGGCAGTTGCCAGCTCGCCCCTTCCTTTGTGTCCCTTGTGCGTTTTATATGTGCTCATATCAAACAATAATAACAAATTACTTTCTGGTCGCGTAAAAGGCGTCTCAAATAGGCCCGCAGCATGTAACAAACAAATTTAACAAATAAAAAAAAATGTCACGCACATTTTGCTTTATGGATGTAAGTTGTTCCTTCGCGCGTCACCCTGCATGCACGGTGACCCTGCATGCAGTTTCAGTATATAAGTATGCCGCTACGCAACTGCACATTACCGATACAATTTTCTGACTACAACTTCGATGAGCTATCTTCGTGGGTGTCTGCTGCTTATCACTTGTTTCTGCAACCATGACAGTAAAGCCGAGAAAGTGTCCAAGCCCCCCTCGTAATGCGCACGTACCACGGCAGGCCTGCTGTACCGCCAGTGCCTAGGCGGTTCGGAGACGACCGAGGCGTCCGAGTCGTAGCCCGTGCGTCCTCCCCTGAGACTGCTCTGCGACCCGTACGGTGTGTACACCAGGCTGTCGCCGGAGCCCCATATCTTGAGATCGGCGGCCGCCATGCCCTGTCCCAGCGACATGGTCTTCGAGTGCATGCCGCCGCGGGTGCGCGGTGGGGCCCGGATGACGGGCGCCAAGCCGGGCATCAGGCCGCCCTGATTTGCCATGTCCGTCGCCGACAGTGCCCTGCGATGACGCGCCCGTCAAGCAGAGGCCCGCAACGCACAGTTTTGCTTCAACTGCATGAGCGGCGCCAGCAGCTTGGGCTGTTACGCGAATGATCTCCCAGTTTTGTGTGTCCAACCTTCAAACGAACAACGTCACAAGACGTCGCAGTGCACACGTACAACTCTTTTCATGCGTATCAATTTGTCGTTGCATCATTCGCACAATTATTACAGATGCAAAATGGCAGCGTTAATAATCCAAGAAGACGGCACTTAAACGTGCGCATAGGATGGTGTACGTATCACTTCCTATATAGAGAAGAAAGGGTTATCACCAGAGCTGCGCAAGACAGAACCAAATCGCATACAAAACGAGCATTCTTTCTCGAATATACGCTGGACGTCGTATTTCTTGAACTCCTCCGTGGTTATTCGTAACGCGAACAACGGCAGAGAACAACTGCACTATAGTTTTAATGGCTCCCTCAATGAATTCTTAACGTATCCCTCTTGCTCATGAGCATGCGGGATAGCTCACAGCTTCTACAACTCATTATCATCAGTTCTTTAAACGCCACAATTTACGAGCGGCTCTTACCTGTTTAAAGCCGATACTATACGGCGCCACGACGTTGAACGTCGTGACAGTTAGGTATGCACCGAATATTAAATAACTGTTGTTACCCTGACGATAGTACGCTCGATGAAGTGACTGCTTTTAGTTTGAATATGAGTTGCTTAGGCTCCATATGTAACATGAAAATGTGGAATTAGTAGCTGAAAGTACGTGCCATTAGTTGATGAAAGTACGTGCCACAGGCATCCATAACGTTTGAGAAAGAAGAGAGCAGCGCACAATTCTCGATGTTATTGCGAACTCGCCTTCGGAATGATGTGGTACGCCTGATCATGTCTTCGTCCCTGACAGGCTTGGAAACTTCTCTCAAACGCTCTGTCCTATGAGAAACCTGGAAGAAAAAAAAAAATGTCGCACAAGGTCAATCGGGCAAGTGGGTAACGGCGATGGTACATGACATGTGCAGAGATGGTTTAGGAGCCCTATAAATCATGCCACTCTCCGTCGTTTCAATTTTATATTTCATCCCGTGGTATAACTAGACACTGTTGTTGTAACCCTTATGAAGCAAGCTTAATTTAATCCTGCATAATATAAGCGGCGAAATATACACTTACGTAGCTGCAACACTGAAAATTGGAAGAGAGTGCCGAGCTAACCCGTTACCAGTGGACGCAGCGCAAGTGGTCTTCGCTGATAGTGGATTCAGTGCTACAATATCCAGACGCTAGTGAATCTATAGCGCTCTAGATCAGCAACTGCTTTCGCACTTGGTGTCCTCTCTCTCTCTCTCTATTTTGATGATAAATGTTTGCCATCATCATCATCATCATCATCATCATCATCATCGCCTTGACTATCACCGCCGCGCTGCTCTGAGTGCCATCTAATAATCACCTTTACAAGAACGATTAGACATGAAATTGAGAATACGTACTTTAGGAACAATTACTGCCACAGTTTCGTTTCCCTAGATCACTATTCTATCAGTATTCACGCTTGCAATACTGCGTTCGCGCCATTGAAATCCGGTAGACCGATGAGCTTCCGCGCGGTGTATTCATGTTACATTTGGTTCATAACATATATCTTAAATATTGCTCATTACAAGCTTGTGTTTTCAGTGTTACCTTCAGATACGCGAGATCTTTACTCCGACTAAAGTTCGCCACGTGCCTCTGGCACGCTGACAGAAACTATCGCGTCAATAATTCTAAATCTAGGACTACAAAACCAAAGAAGAGTCGGAAAGGAAAGAAGCTAAACAGGTGCACCTTGGCACATGCTGAACATCGGAAGGCCGGGTTGAAGAGCTAATAATAGGAGCAGAATTTCATTTGGCGTCTGATTTGCGAGCATACAGGCTAGCAATGACAAATAATTAGACCTTCGCATACGAATCGAATACGAACATCGAAACAAAGTTAGCGTTCAGTAATGGTATTTTTAACTGGTAATTACGTTGGCACAATAAATTAACAAAGTGTCAAGGCTTAATATATTACTTCCAAAAACACAATGCCTAGACTACCCTGTCATTCAGATCATAACGCTATTGGTAAGATATCGAAGAACAGAGCAAGCGGTAACAAGCACGAAAGGCTACCCTAAAAGAATATTGGTTGTTCCATACGGTTAGGCCTCTGCAATGCATGCCGAAGAGACCGCTGTAGAAGGATGCGGCTGCGAGTGACGTGACGGTATGTTTCGGTTGCTTGTTAAAAGCGTGCAGTACACCAGCATGCTCAGACCAACGCTTTTAGATACTGCATCTAAAAACGTTGGCTCAGACGGGCGCCAACACCACCGTCCAGCATGCACAGTTGAGGATGTTTATCGCGGTAGCGCATGTCGGTGGCAAAATGTCGTGTGTTGATGGCGTGCTCGCGGCCTCTGTTCACTTACGATGCTTACCCGTACAGGCATCGCCGGCCTTGGCATCTTGCGTAAGCCCGAGAGATCAGCCATTTTTAGCGAGGTTATTGGATCGCACACTCAATCTTTCGCCATTATTCGAATCACCTCGAATATTCGAAAATTTCGAATACCTCGTTTTCGAATCGTATACGTATATTGAAGATGTAATATTCGACGAATATTCGAAACATTCGAATATTCGCGTAGCCTTGCAAATAATTCACATGCAGAGAAACGCACACGTGCTCTGATGGCGCGTACGTGTTCCATGTGTTCAAATGCGTCTACGGGACAACACCACAAGAGCTTGCAATGCGTCAACCGCGAAGTTGAACACGCGTTGTTACACGAGCCAGGACTGCGAGAGCTGTACGGAACTGCGCGAAATCAAGATGCGCAGTTGCACAGCGCAGATCCTTCGTTGCAATCAAGTCGGCAGACGAATGAGTGTCGAACGAGCGAGGTCAACCGTTCTGTTCCCCGGGACACGCCACGAGGCGCCTACGCAGGTCGGACGAGGATGCATCCAGCGGAGCTACGAGAGAGACGGATTGTCAGGCAAAGCGAGTGAGGTGAGCACCTCCAGCGACGGCGGCCGCGTAATGAACTCCGCTGGGCTCGTCTCCAGCGATTCAAATCTGAGCTAGACGCGACCTTTCATAACGCTTGGCCTGGACGCTTTCCAAGGGGGAGCCTGTCTGCCGGGAGGTGTCGCTGTTCCGACGACACGGCGGGAAGTGCGAATATTCGCCCACGAAACGAGAATAGAAAATTATGAGGAAAGAGGAATGAGAATGGCGTTAATAAATATAAGGTGCCAGTATGAATGAGAAAGGAAAATGAGCAAAAGAAATAAAAAGTTAGATCCATCGCGAATAAATCGTAACAAGAAATGAAGTAGTTGAACGTTTATTTGACGTTATTAAATGTCTATAATTTTTGGGTCTATATTGTGAAAAAAGCGGCAGCATATCAAACGCCCCCTTTCAAAATTTACATGCGGCAAAGCTTCGCACCTTTGTTCGATCGTTCAATGCTCAGACGCACACGAACAGACATGTCCTGTGCCTCGTCCACCCGTTCTCTATAGGTACGATGTCCGCCATGTCTGCAATAATTTCTGACTACATTTGCCTCTGTGTATTGCTTAGTGTTAGAAAATTTGAAGCAGCTGTACTGACTTAACGTCACGAACATTGGTTAAATAGCGGCAGCTGGTTCAATCCACTTCGGTTGCTACTTACTATCACTATCATGCAGCAGTGGGGTGAGGGCAAGGATGTGGGTAGTGGGTCGAGGGGAAGCGCGGGTCCTCTTTTCCCTTGCGCGCAACCCGAGACGTTTGTTTCTTTCCTTGTTTATTGGTTTATTTTTCATTTAATTTCATTTCCTATTGGTTTCTTTCATTTCATTTCATTTTCTATTGGTTTTTTCATTTCATTTCATTTTCTATTGGTTTTTTCATTTCATTTCACTTCCTTCCTTCCTTCCTTCCTTCCTTTACCGCTTTCTGTACTGCCCCTCGCGTAATCACCATCGTGTAGGACTGCAGGTAGTGTGTCAAGGCCAAGAGTGAGTCCCCTTTTCCCTACTGAGTGACAGCTCCGCTGTTAACTGCGAACACTGCTCCCTATGGATCAACCTCGACCTTAAGCAACTCAGCTGTTCAGAGCGCAGTTATGCACACAAACATCAATCTTAGCAACTCTTTTGTCACGACACTCACTATACCTAGGAAGTAAAAGGCAGGTATTTAAGGTAGCGGTTGTACACGTTACCAAATAAGAAAGAAAAGGAACAGTAGTAGCACTTACTAATTAAAGGGGCTCACAAAAAAGTATTGACCGTTCGTAACGCGTTCACTTCGCCACATGATTCAACCATCGTACATGACAGTCTAATTCGCGAGCGACATGCATTGAGATATAGCTTTGGGTAATTGTGCACACAATTTCATAACATAACAAAACGTTTCCACTACAATACGTCTTCAAAAAAAAGGAAAAAAAAACGATTCACGAAGTATTTGCAGCCGTACATAGGGGGAGCACAGCTGATAGCAACTGAAGCAACTACGTACTAAGATAAATAACTAGTTATGGACTTGTATTACTATAGCCTACTATCTGATTATGTTCACGCGACGACGTAACACATAGCCGTTCATCAACCACAATGTACCAAAGCAATATGTTGCGTTGTTTGCATAAAAATGCCGAGGTAAGGTAATAACTTACTGACGCGTAGCCTTCAACTATACTGCATTTACTCAAGTATACCATTCCTACTACTTCCAGTACTGGCTAATGTTAGTTTATGACTGATTGACGTTCGCTATCCACTGTTATAGCAGAGACGTTGTCCTCATTGAATCTACCAGCGATTGAGTCATCTACCAAATTTTTCATTATAGGTAAACTACCTTCTGAAGCAGGGAGATGAGGTCGTCCTTGGGAGTGGATCCCGTGCGCAGAGGTCTCTGGGCCGCCTTGGCCTTCCCTTGGTCGGCGGCGAAGATGCCCTCTAGTTTGACCAGGTCGGCCATCTTGTGCACGTCCTCGACCAGGTCTGTGACGAGTGCCTGCACGTCCAGCGTGGCCGCGGCCCGATGCCGAAGGTCCTCGCGCTCCCTCTCCAGCCGTTCCTTCTCTCGTCGGATCCGGTCGTACTGCGTCTTCAGTCGACCGTGCGTGTCTTTCAGCTCCTCGAGGTCGGTCTGGAGCTGCGTGTCAGAAACAAATCGGGTAGTTTCCCAATACGCACTCACTAATTCCTATTCCCTGAAATTCAGGCAGATCCGCGTGCAGTATCACCATAAGAGCGGTATACCGCAGTTATAACCACCGTCACACCTTCTAGGTTTATTGACGGATATAGGGATCCTCCAGGAATATTTCTTTCTTTTTTATGTGTGTGTTAAAAGAACACTTCCCAGGCGACGGTTACCCCTTGCCAAGTAGCACACAAAACGCAGTTGGAAAAAAAAAAAAAGGAAAAACTTAAAGGACATCGCGAAATGCGACACGCAGTGTGGCACCAGGTGACTCGCACAATACAAACAGCGAGTACACGAACACAATGTTTTGTACACTATTAATTGTGGAATTTCTGTGTTATCCTCATCCGTTACTAAGCTCCCAGGACAACTGCATCCTTGCACTTATTTGTCGGCTAGCGAGGCTATATCCCCGGACGGCGCAGGGAAACACTGGGCCGGAGGTATATTAATGGCGTCTTGTCAACGTTAGATTTACTTATGGGATAATCGCGTCATCTGAGACATTTGAGACTTGGATAATCTCGGATAACTGAGACATTTATATCATTTATGAGAATTTCTGACCTAGTTCACCCAAGTGCAATAACGGTCGAGTATGATGCTTTCATGCCCCGCCACGGTGGTCTATAGTGGCTATGGTACTCGGCTGCTGAGGGTAGCGGGATCGAATCCCGGCTGCGGCGGCTGCAATTCGATGACGGCCAAATGTTGAGGCCCGTGTAGTGTGCGGTTTCAGTGCACGTTAAAGAACCCCAGGTGGCCAAAATTTCCGGAGCCCTCCACTACGGCGTCTCTCTTTATGGACGTTAAACCCCACATAACAACAATATATGATGCTTTCACCATCAAGTTCGGTTCGAGAAGCCACATCATATACAGATAATCGTTTGCAACGCGCGAAGATGGATAGCTATAGTATAGTTATGTAAAATGGAATGCATAATCGGCCCCGCAAATTCTCCAGCGACTTGCTTAGTACGCATAAATAAAAAGAAAAGCTCGTTTTTAAAGATGGTGTACTAACCTCGACGATATCCTTGGAAACGTCATCCTGACCTCCTTCGACCTTCTTGCGTAGTTCCTGAATAGTTTTTTCTGCGGTTTCGCGTTCGGCTTCGCGCTGGGCCTCGGAGGAGAGCAGTCGCTGCCTCAGGTCGGCCAACGCTGTTTGTGTGTCTCCCAGCACCTTCTGCAGATCGGCTCTCTCCTTCTCCCAAGCGAGCTCCAGCCTCGTCTTGGCGTACAGCTTGGCCGAACCTCGGCTGGCTTCCAAGATGTTGCGTTCTTCGTACTAACAGGGAAAGAAGAGCAGGTAGTATTTGCAGCAAGGAAAGTAACGAAGGCATCAAGAACGGTGATGCTCGCTCTCGCGTTCCGTTGGTGACTGTACTGTTATGGTTACGGGAAATGAATAAGCAGGGAGAACGGCTTGCCTACAGTCCGGAGAAATCATACGCACTTCGCATTGCTATATAACAGCTTATTCTGTGTTTGGAATGCCGGCCGCGGCGGCTGCATTTCGATGGAGGCGAAATGCTGAGGCCCGTGTGCTGTGCGATGTCAGAGCACGTTAAAGAACCCCAGGTGGTCGAAATTTCCGGAGCCCTCCACTACGGCATCTCTCATAATCAGAGCTGGTTTTGGGACGTTAAACCCCACGAATCAATCAATCTGTCTTTGGACGTAAGTAGAATGTTTGAAACAAGTCTCATTGAATCCTTAAATTATGGTACGTTCCCTAGATACTGTCCACTTGCTTCGCGCTTATTAAGGTATGGGTGGTCTACCATTGTTATATTCACCGTGTCCAGGTGCATGTTTTGCGAAGTACATGCCTAGAACAATACCAGTATGGAAATGGTTTATATTTGCGACAAACCACAACTTCCGTCATTTAATCGATCTATAATATTACTTTCTTTGTTCCTTCCAGATGTTGAGAAATGGACTGAAACTTGAACTCAGGGCAACCTCTCAGCATTCGTGATAGTAATTAATGAATCCTGATATCATTTGCTTGTGGTTGTTACTTTCTTTCCCGCTTCCAGTGAACGTACACACAAACCAGCCTCTGGTTTCAGCCACATTGTTTTTTTTTGCTATTGTGACTACCTTCCAGGAAAACAAGTTATGCAAACTTGCTTGAGGCTACATACCTGATTGAGTTTTGATTTCAGATTGGAAAGTTGTATCTCCCAGGAACTCTTATCAGCTTCCATCTGGATGCGCAACTTGCGGTTGTCCGTTAAGGACTCCTCCAACTGGTTCTTGAGGTCGTCAGCATGCGCGCGCAGCTCCTCGGCTTTCTTCTGCATCGCGTCAAACTGAAACGACGTATGCTACTTGTGAGATGTCAACAAGGTGTCTGGTAAACGTCTAATGCACGCGCAAAATTACATCTCAGTAGATCCCTGCAGTGCACGTGTCTCACTTTCATAATCAAGTGGCAAGCAACGTTATCACTTGCACAGCAATAGCTGCACTCTATTTCAAGCCTGCTAAATACTGTTACTATAACACGAGAAAACATGTGTCGCCACAATAAACGGCTAACCACCACGGACAGATTTTAAGACTGCAAAATAGCTCAAACATCCAATAAGCAGTTGCACGAACACTTCCAAGTGACTACAAGAAATGTTTTTCTGGTGAAATATATATCTTCATAATTTATTTTTTTACATGCAGCAAGTCTTGAGAGAAGCGGTGATTCTTTTTTGTATACCAATTCAGAAAAATAGCTTGATAAGGAGGTTAACTCAAACGTGCTTGACTGCCTTGAGAGCGGGAACGTGGAAATTGCAACTTAAGTCAAGGATCAAAGCCTTTTCACACAATCAGCACATGTACGGTTACGTATAGATTAGAGCTGCTGACGTCACTGAAGAACACATCCTTTTAGGGTGCGTCCCCTCTATCTTGTTCACGCATCGTGGCATGCATTGTGCAAGAAAAGAATAAAAACACAGCCATACCGCCTCCTTTCCCCTGGATCGTTCCTTGCGCGCCGAACTGGCGCGCAGTTGCTCCATCTCCCGCGCCGCTTCGTCCAGCTTCTCGCGCAACTGGTCCCTCTCGCGCGCCAGCGACGCCACCTGGCCCTGCAGTGCCTGCAGCTCGGCCGCCATGAAGTTCACGCGGCCCTCGAAGTCGGCCCTCATTGCCGCCTGCTCAGCTTTGTGCACGTGACCCGAGTGTTCGAGCCTGGCACGCAGTTCGTGCTGCTGCTGCTGAGACAGCTGCTGGTTCTGCGGCACCGCGGGCTGCTGAGGCGCTTCCGTCTTGGGCCCGCCCACGGTCAATGTGCGAAGGTGCCTCTCGGAGCGCTCCAGCTCGGCGACCCTCTTCATCAGCTCTTCGTTCTGCACGGACAAACGGAAGATAGGGTGGTAGACGTCAAGCGAGCAGCGGAGGAAGTCAAAGAACACCGATGCCCAGGAAAAGGATCATTATTGGACATTAAAGCGCAAAAGCGCGAGAGAGCTCTAGTAGCACGGCGTTGTTCATTAACTAAAGGCGAACGGGATGGATAGGTCAGTAGCTATCCTGCTGTCCCAGGATGCGTAAGATATGCTATTACAGTTCATATTAATACATTTATTGCAGTCTTTACATTTATTACGTTACGTCTAAATTCTATTGTGTCCCTAATCATAATGGTACGATTCACGGTGCGGTAACCGGCAGATTTCACTGTAATCACGTCAGTGTATGACTCTGCTATAGAGCTCCAAGAAGTGTTCTTGGGCTTGGCGCTTGAGTCCGCATATTTATGCTTCAGTAATAACGTTTGTGTCTGCCCTGAGTACACGTGCACGCCTATCACGTAACGATGCCATATGTTACAGGACAAATACCCGCTTTCACAATTTTACAGTCGTATTTCAAGAGACGACGCCGTAGAGCGGTCGACAAACCACAACTGCAACGTGCTCTTCACTGCAGCGAGATTTCAATTGCGGCAAAGCGCGCTTCTAAGGCCGGAATAACGGGTGTTTTGTTTCGATTGTATATGCTCTAGAACTGCATATACTCTAACCAGCTGGCTGTCCTGTTCTTCGTCCGCAAGCCATGCCTCCCACGGCCGTTGAAGTATTGGTTTGTGAATGTCTGTGTGTTCTCTTGTGGTAGTATAATGTTGCATGTGACTGTACCGTGCGGCAAAGTTGGCTTTTCGCCACACGACGGGCATTATTCTGGGTATATTTCGTCATGTATTTGTCGTAGCCTGCGTAGATTAGGAGAAGTCTGTGTTTGGAGTTGGCGCCACTCCGCGGTCTGTCGTGTATGAACTACTTGAAATAGTTCCTTGTTCAGCTGCTCACCTTTCTCCGAAGCTTTTCTTTTTCCTCTCGGAAACATCGTTCCGTTTTCTTCAGTTCTTCAATGATGGCGTCTCTCTCGTTCAGGTTGGAGCGCATGCGGTTCCTCTCGGCCTCGATGTCCTTCAAGCGGGTCACTCTCGTTTCCAATTCGCGTATCAAATTCTACAAAAGAAAAAAGAAATGCATCGCGAAAGCGAAATTCCAGTCAACGGGACGAAAGTTCTACATACATTTCACTCACTAGGGTACAAAACGTCATCTTGGCCCTCTCCCACGAACGTCATGCAGTGGAGTACGATTAACCTTAGCGAATCCAACTACCGTTTTTATTTGAATACTACAAGCACCACTTTCCATTGGCGAATGTCAGCTTAGTTTGGCTACGTCAAGGCGGTAATGCGTGCTAGTTGGTTGCCGGATCTTGAAGTTATTTTGCTAGCGCAGGTAAACGCACACTGATACTTGCCTTCTCCCTGTTTCTTTGTGTTTGTATCTGCGCTGCCAAAATGACTGCACGATTTGGCACACGATGGCTAAAGATAGTTGGAGGATTGCCAATTCTGGCTATTGTTTACGATCGGGGACGTCAGAAAGCGCTGACAAATGTTGGGGTGATGGCTAATGTTTACTAAATGATAGTAAATGTTTGCCATTGTTGGGCGATATTTGTTACGCGATGTTAAAACAGCAATATTGTTTTCATTCAGTCCTTTCGAATCAGAAATCTGCATCACGTCAGCTCTATACGGTACAAATCAGGTGGAATGCACAATGGCTGCTATGATTTTTTCAGCGACTGCACAAGCCTTGTTTAACGAAACTAAGCAAAACCTACGCGCTTCAAAAGCACAAGTGTGACTCGCCTGGAACTCGGTCTTCTCCCTGGTGTACAGTTCCTGCCTTGCGTTGAGCGCCTCCTTGACGGAACGCAACTCGGCGCTGATGCGTTCGTGCTCCTTGCGCAGCTGTTTGAGCGCAGCGTCCAACTGGTCCTTCTCTAAAGTCAGGTTGTTCTTCATGGTGAGGAACTCTTCTTCGAGCAGCTCGTAGCGCGTCGTCAGGTCGTCGTACTCCTCGCGCTCCTTCGCCGCATCCTTCTCGATCTGCTTGCGCTGTTCGGCGTGCTCCTGCTCCATCTAGAATCCACGCGAATTTTCGGACAGCTCAGCTTGCGAACTACTGGCATTCATACTAAGACACTTTGTCACAATATTTTGTCTACTTCAATATAAACATTGCCATTAACTGGTTGACCTCCCTTGCCTTTCCCTCTCCACTGTTTCTTTCTCTTATGAAGCGTTTTAAGGCAATATTGATGCTTCTTTTCCTCTATGAAGCCGACATACAGTACAATTTTAAACTACGCCTTGTCTCCCTATGTGACCTTCCAGGTTCAAGTTTATTACTTTTTTTGTGTCCATCATAAGAGAAGTGATGAACCTGATTACATTACAACTGAAACTTGCGGCGTGAACTTCAGGTCTTAAATTATACGCAAATGAAAACAAACGAAGGAAGCATAATGGTGACGATCGATAATGCAATAGTCGCAGAAGCTGCGCATTTCGCTCAGAAATCAAATGCAGGGGAAGAATGTAGTTGCCCTTTATGAGTGCGGCGTCATGCAAAAGATAAATTCATATATGTTTTCATGATCAGTCACTTCGTAACTGAAGCGCTACATTGTGGCTAATTGCAACGTCGTGTAAGCGAAAAAAAAAAAAAGGAAACGTAGCTCAGTTGGTTCTCGTTGAATGCATATACCTGCCGCCGAGGTGATACATGTGAAAACAGAGAAAAAAAAAAGCAAATCAAGAAATGTTACAGCAGCATTACCGAACTGTGCGTAATCGACGCCGTAGTCATACTGAGTGGATAAAGATCGTGGACACTGCAATACTGTTCCTTCCGAGAGCGGACTGTCGTCGCGTCGGAAGTGGCGCGAAGATTTCTTGACGTTTTTGCATGGAACTGGCCTGTTATGACGACTTCAATACTCTGTTCCTTTGTCTCTGCACCCCTTCTTTTCATATTTCTGTCTCCTCTCTTCTATACTTCGTTATTTCAGTTTTCATATCCCTTGCACGGTTGCAAACCGGAAGCTTATATCTGGCTAACCTCCATGCGACTATTTGTACCTCCTCTCTGTCTCTCATAATCGTGGGGAACAAAGTTTTTAGTGTTCCATCCAGAAGCCTATGTCGGCCTTCTGAACTTGAGAGCGCAGCTTAGGTCAACGGCTCAACCTTATTAGGAGCTTGCTGCTATTAATGTGCCTGGTTAATATGCCGCTGTGTGATAAATGTGACGAGCCTCTAACTGTCCTTCACGTCTTATTGCAATGCACAGAACTAGATGCTCAAAGAAACAAGCACTTTCCATTAATATACCGGCAACAGTTACCACTTCATCCCGCTATGTTCATAGGCAGGGAACCACTTTTTAAATATCAATCTCTTTTAGCATTTCTTAAAGACATCAATAATTTTAATGTTATTTTCCCAGGTAACCCGTAGAGCAGCCTCACAACTGAGGCTGCGGCTGCGGCAGTTCTATCAAAGTAAGCACCTGCCTCCTGGCCTTTGGCCTCAAAGGCCCTGGAGAGGCATTCGTGCTATGTAAAGTACCTCACATGTATATATCATGATCACTGCTCAATCACCTCACACTCATAGATCACATCGCATGTCACAGTCATAATTTTATTCTATATACACATCTTTTACGCTTCTCTTCAGCGTGTGATTTTAGGCCCCTTTACAGCCATAATATATCCTACCATCGACACTCACTAGTCAACGCACATACTACATCATCAGTCATGGCGCTCTTTGGCCACTCATGGCCCTTGCGCCATTAAACCCCACTAATCAATCATGTGCCTGGTTATTCATTTTGCCTTCATCATCTTTTCGTATCCCTCACCTCTTGCAGCCTGGCCACGAGGCGCCGGTGCTCTCTCTCCAGTTGGACCACCCTGTTTTGGGCGACCAGCACGTCCTCGGCTTTGGACTTGGACTCGAGCTCGTGCTCGCGCTCCATGCGCTCGCGCTTGCGCAGCTCGACGCGAAGCTTCTCCTCCAGGTCCTCCATCTTGAGCTGCCAGTCTTCCCTCTCTCGTCGCTGGCTATTGCTCAGCTGGCGGAGCTTGTCCGACACCGTCTTCAGCTCGATCTCTTTCTGTGTGAAAATTAAAAAAAAAAAGATTCATATCGTATGTTTGTGGTACAAGCAACGTTAAGGAAAGTAGCCGCACGCGAGGTGTATTTTCAAATTTCGACGTGAACAGCTGCCGTTTCGCGCAGCACGTACTATCCGATGTCTTGACAGTCATAGAAAATGTCATTGGCGTGCGTGCCATAACTAGCCTCCTACTTCTGTAGCACAGCGTTGCTAAGAAAGAGAAACAAAATATCGGACCATATAACAGTGTTTCTGCCGCATCATCTGTTTGCGCATACACCTCGTTATGCCTACTGCTGTAGATCACCAACAAAGCCAAATGACGGCAGAGGGACTACTTTTCTGGAATACATACTGGACGTGTAATCAAGCCGCCATCTGCACAGCGATACTTGCTGTAAAGACAGCGTTAACGCAGTTCGCCACCCTTCCAAGGAGATTTCTGTGGCGATATGCCATCGCTCCAAGGAGATTGCCGTTGCTATATGTAGTGGGTGCTACCCGTTAGCATAAGCAATCCTGCCACTTGTCAAGTTCTTAAGGAAGGCAAACCTTTATGTTAAATGACTTCCATTGTCGCAATAAATAGCTACAGTACAAAGAACAGGAAGGCCAGTTAGTAGCAGATTTTGGAGCTAATACATATCTTATCAGGGACGCTGCCATGCGACGTCACTCGCGTAAAACGTGCCTAGCACAGAAACAAAGTAGATATTTACAAGATTTTTGGAGCTTATATTATAGCAACGCATCTTATTACGTATAGCACGCTTCTTTTTTTTCTTTTGTTCTTTTTTCCTCCATAACAATATTGCGCTCTGCTGCAGACATAATTCCATACAAGAATACATATTTATGTCTTAGCTGATCGGACGCAGTTCCGTGCAGCCCTCACGAGATCAGTCTCTTCGAAATCAATAACCATGACACGCATCATACGCAAATACTGAACTGTAAAGGAATATGACCACTTATTACCTTCTCAAACTTGTCAATCGTTTCGTTGAGACGGTTCTTCATGGAAGTGTGCTCCTCTTGGAGGGTCTTTATTTCTGCCTGCAGAAACTCACGCACCTCCTTAAGCTTCTTCTCCATTTTTTTCTCGTGTTCTTGCTTGAGCCTATTTTCCTAATGAAAAGCAAGTGCAACGATATGTATATAACAAGATGGAGAATGCAGAGAAATGCAGACAGTATACGCAGAAGCAGTTCAGGTTGGCCTACCGTACGCGGAGTGAAGGTGGCGAGTGGGTGCAATTTCGCAAGGCGGGAAGAGCTATCGCACTGTTGTGTCAGCAGGACAGATTCCATAGGTATACGCAGAAATATGATAGTTCTGAAGTCGAATTCCCGATGCGTTTCGCTTGTGAGCTCTATTTTCAATTAGGCTGGCAGCCTTTCGCCTAATTTTATGTTATGCGCGTAATGCTTGGCTGATTCCTTTCTCAGGAGCCCTTGTAGCGCAAGAGGTTTTCGTGAATATGAACACTGACCCCTCGTCGCCATTCTTGTTATTTCAGTGTAAAAGTTGACGTTGTTATGTTCAAGGCACTGTTATTTTTTTTTCCCAGCCACAGCTATAATTCAAAACGTAGTTTCGAAAGCTCTCCATCACCTGAGGCTGTTACTGTGCTGAACTAGGCGACGCATGAAATATTGCTAGGCATATAAATGCCTCTTACTGTGCACGAGTTCGCAACAAATGAATAAGAAAATCTAAATAATTTTAAACCGAATCTCCGGCGAACGCCCAGAAATAAAGAAATTTCGTGTCAGACAAATAACCTGGGTTATCTCAATTTGACTTATCCAAATCATAATAATGAAATGAGGACTGAGTTTAACATGCTATTTTTTTATACAACAGAAAGTGAGTGGGGCATCGGACGATGCACAAACATTTATAGTGCCTGCTTGTTGGGGGCATTAATTCTGGGGAGTGGCTGAGCCTGTTTTGCAGTCTCGTTGTGCGCGTCGTAATGAACAGGGACGTATCTTGCTTAGAGTGCTCTTTCTAGCAACGAAGGTCACTTAGTACATGTGATTGCGAGCAGCCTTAATAATTGGGTACGCTGAATTCTCAAAATCATGTAATGGTTCAAGAGTAAAAGTGATGTAGCAAGGAACATGTTCAACAAGCGTTCATCGATGTTCCGTGGCATGGAAACTAAAAGAGCTGATCCGTTGCTACTAGTGAACAATAGTCTGCCATAAGAACGACGCCCTGCCATTTTTCTTTCCTTTTTCTTTTCACTCTGCTGCTATCTTGAGCTGCAGGGAGCGCTAGGAGGCGGCTCCTGCTTAGGGAGCTTACATGACTGCTGAGCTCCGCACTACAAGAACTCTGGGCCTTCTAGGGAGCCCAGGAAGCCGCCCGAGCTCAAGAGCTCGCGGCCGACTGCCTAGGCCCGCGTTGAAGCCCGCCCGATTTAACCTTGCCGAACTTTCTTAAAATAAAGTTCCTGTTTCTCTTTCTCTGATTATATTTTTGAAGGCCGAGTAGCTTGCTGCTTTGCGGACAGATTCAGATTTTGCGCGAGTGAATGAACGACATATACAATGAATGCACCACTGTCAGAACCGTGCTCTTGGCCACTTGGTAATGATGTGGTTGAGATTGAATAAGATCAAAATAATGCGCATTTGAAACCAACGGGCTAGAAAAGGCCAGAAATGTGAACCAAAGCTGTCAAAGGATAACAAGTAACTGACACGGTTTAATAGTGGTCCGACAGCCGAAGCTTCAGCACTTTTACTCTCACTGCGGTTTTGATGAGCGAAGACATTAGACATACTCTTTGTGGACAGCAAAATACGGAGCCAGGAATGACGTCAGCAAACGGGATCAGAGAACGCGTTTCCGCTAGGCGTAGCAATGACGGCGCACATGGCTCGACGTTCGGCGTACACTTTGCGCAAGTGCAACGGCGAGCGCAGCACGAAGAGGCAGCAGCGTTCGCATGAAAAACGCACTAAAAGAACGAGAGATACGATCAAAATGGGTTGTTGCAGAATCGCGTGCACTCTTCCCGCAAAGAGAGACGCGTCGGTGAAGAAGGAGCGGTCGCACCCATTTCCGAGAACGTTTGCGTCACCGTCGACTACAGACTCGCGGCGCTCTTCTCCTCAAGGTGTGCTGGCCATGAAAGAAGTCGAAGCGAGAACCAGCGGGCGTTACGAATGACAAGACCTCGACAGCCGAGGCCCTTCTTGCCAATTTCAACCTCTAGCCATAGCGCAGTCACCCGGCTTTACTTAGAGCAGCGCGTTGGGAAGAGGAAAGTCGACATAGGGAACCTCCCCGTTTTTTTTTTCTTCTATAAAAATGTTTTCATCATCATCGACAACGTGTCCTGTAGGAAGAGGTGTGCACGTCAAAGAATGACGTCACAGGCCGGTGGTGGTAAATTAGGTAGCGGTTACGACCGCCTAAAGAATAGCTACATGCGCTTAACTGTGCACTTCCCATTACTCTCCGTTTCCAGCACATGCCTCTTAAGTCTACGAGTAATTACGGGCGAAATCGTGATTACGCTATGCCTGGTGGGATCACGTTATGCGAACTGCGCCAGTTTCGGCAGTTGTGAACAAAGGGGGAAAACGCCAACACGTTGCGAACGTGACCACCAACAGCGTGTTGTGTACTCTACGCAGCCTTTCTTGACGAATGATTACCCGCGATAGCGGCTTAGCAGTGCAGTTGTTGCGCGGCAGCACGAGGATCCGGGTTCGACTCCCGCGGCCACGCGTTAGGCGAACCTCACTTGCGCTCAATGCAAAAAACACCCGTGTGCTTAGGTTTACAAGCACGTTAAAGAACTACATGTGGTAAATTAGGGCCGGAATGCCCCCCTACGGTATCCGACCCTGTCATATCGTGGTATATGGCAAGTAAAAAAAAAAAAACTAAAACATATCTTGATGAATGATTCTTTTCGCAGTTACAGATGAAGGAAGCACAAGCGAATTATCTATACAGTCACCAACGCAAGCACTTCGGAAATACCGCATAGACACACACGAGAGAAACCTAACCACTCACTTTTTCTTGGAATTGTTTTTCCTTCTCGACCTCCTTACGAGTCATAACGTCCAGCGTTTGCCTCATGTCTTCCAGCTTTCGCTTCAGCTCCTCACGTTCTTTGGTCCACATGATACCGGCTTGCGCCGGCGATGTAGTTGTCGCGTTGACATCCTTGGATTTAGCTTCCTGCAACTGCAAGACAAGGCGAAGATGACAATCGGACACAAGTAAAGCGGTGTGGGAGACCCTACAAATGTACTATGACGCGTACAAATGATCAACTTCAGAACGACGAGTTTGGTACAAATCGATGGCGACAGAACCAACTGTTTCTTTATTTTGTATTTTTTTTTCTGCAACAGCGTCTCTAAAGATTTGCAAGCTTAGATTCAAACATTATCTTCGCTGAAAGCTTTCCATCTTCGTGCAACCTTTTAGGGCTTTCGACTTCAGCCCGTCTTTGGGGCTTAAGCACTTTTACGGCTTGAACACTTTTTCTTTACCCCATTATAATCCAATGTATTCATAATCCGTTTAGCTTAACACAATCCCATGTCCTGTGCCATTGGATTACGTCGGATCTAAAAAGTGAGGGAAGAAAGCAAACTACTGTTCACGAGAAGGAACATTATAAAATATTTACTGATGTCCATTAAGGCTGGACACACCTCAGCGCGAAGCTGGCTGCATTCTTTCTTCAGCTGCGTGTAACCGCCTTCCGTCGATTCGAGCTTCCCTTTGAGCAACTTGGCCTGAGTCTCGGCGCTTTGAAGAGCTTTCTTGCGTTTCTCAAGCTGTATACAAAGAAGGAAGACAGAACACATCATAAGAATGGGGCATCTACATAACGAAAATAATCGTTCGACGTGTAGCCGCCTTAAAATTTAAAACTGCTTTACGTTCTACGTCCCTAGGTCTCGTCGCTTTGGTCAGTCTTCTGTCTGCAGTGAAGAATGACTTGAGCGTCAGCACAATAATACGTTAAGGATTACATTCATGGGGTAAAATCTAAGAACACCTTAGTTCTAAGAACACCTTGGTTCTAAGAACACCTTGGTAAAATCTAAGAACATCTTGGTTCACCAAACGTAATGTCAAGCAGCAGTCAAACTTCTCGAATGCCATAAATCGCACGACAGTTCTTACACTCATAAATAGCTCTTGCACCATGACGAAATATTTTATGGACCTTTACTTGTGGACGTGCGAAATCTATAGGGACGTTTCATCTGATTAAGGCCGCATCACTCTTTAAGGACACTTATCCTGAGAGGTGCACGCACGCACGCACGCACGCACGCACGCACGCACGCACTCACTCACTCACTCACTCACTCACAGGCCCGGTTCTTCTACATTTCGCAGTTCGTCCGGTCATTAAAACCTTGATCCTAACCACTAAATCAGTGCATCGGAGCTAGAACTAGTCCTGGGTCCATAAAACACAAAATTATCTTTATAAACGTCACCACTGGCATTGCCGTCGGGGTGATACAGTGGTTACGGTGTTGACTGCAAACTCTAAAGAGACGGGTTGGAGGCCCGTGTATTGTGCAATGTCAGTGCACGTTAAAAAACACCAGGTGGTCAAAAAGTTTCGGCAGCTTTCCAGTATATACGGCATGCCTCCTAGTCCTATTGTACGTTTGACTCGTAAAACGGCAGAAATTATTATTACTGTTCTCATTAACGTCATTCTTAGTTGCACGTTGGTGTCTCACTGCATTTGATTGCAATCCTCACCTCTTCCCTCCTTTGTGACCCTCCCTTGCGTATGTTGTTTGAGCGCCCTGTAATGATGTGTACTACTTCGCCCCAGCTTGCCCAGGGAGAAGTCTCACCTCTTCCTCGAGTTCCTTGCCCTTGGACTCGAGCAACTTGACGCTTGCCGCGAGGCTCTCGTTCAGCTTGGACATGACGCCCATTCGCTGCTCGAGCTCCTTGTACTTGTTCTGCTCCTGAGTCAGCTTCTCCTCGAGTTCCTTCTGCTTCTTAGCCGCGGTCTCTTCGATGAGCTGGAGCGAGGCAACCTTCTCGATGACGTCGGAAGCGACTACGGGGCCACCCGCGGCACCCTTCATCATGCTCTCCAGCTGCTTCTTCAGCGCGTCGGCTTTCTTCCGTTCCTTCTGCAGATCCTCTTGCTGCTTGTCCATCTTCTGCTTCAGGCACTCCAGTTCGGACGCCATCTTGGCCTCCTGCTGCTTCGCCTTGAGCTGCGCCTCCTCGAGAGCCTTCTTGGCCGATTCGACCTCTTCGGCCATGCCTTCTTGCGTCACCTCCCGGCTCCTTAGAGTCACGTGCAGCTCACCTGAGACAAAATGCGAGTAAGACAGAAACTCAGGGGAAGATAGAAGGTTGAGGTAACGAGACATAGAACAATGAAGGTAGCAAGCGTCAGCGATTCGATAAGAAGACATATCTTCGTCACACTTGTCTTCGCCTGGACGAAGTCAAGCCCCTTGTCGTCGACACTCTGGCTCATACATGCCTGTTTCGACGGCATCTCATCATCTATACGACGAGAAATACGGTGCTCCTCCTGTGGCACGTTTTCATGGCTGTTATTGTTATCTCTGTTGCGGCATCCTGCCTCAATTTTGTTTTGCCCCCTCTCCTGGGACCTTTTTCTTCGTCAATGCGGAACCGTCATATGCCACATGGCGCGAGAAATCTCGCATCCGTCTGGCCATAAGCGTTACGTCCCAATGGCGAGGAAACTCATGTGACCAAGCGATGACTTCATCACGACGTCGTCACAAGCACCCAAGTCTCCTTACTTGCTATTAGTGCGAATGGACAGCGTGTCTCAATGTGATGGCTATATCGACATCTATATATAGACGTCCACATAACGTCACGTGATAGAATCTTGTCATGTCACGTGACGTCGATGTCGAATTAGTATTCGAGCAACGCCTTTCATGTCACGCGACATGGACGCCGAAGTAGTGTGCTTGCCACTATAGCCTTCAAACCCTACATACGCCGTCCAATTTGCACTCAGTGCAAGTGAAGCAACTTCGGTACCTCTGTAACTTTCTGGTTTACTCATTTATACTTCTCATATTCAGACAGGGTCACATTTAATAGAACGATGGGTTATTCTGTGAAAGAGAACCTGAAGTGACTATATGCGGGAACAAATAAAACGTAAAGACAATTAGAGAATGACAAAAATAAGAGACTACAACCATAGTGTTTGTAGTCAAGGCCTATATGTCGTTATGTTTTATACTGCTGCCAACGATGATTCGTAACCAACTTTCTGCTGCTTTATCATGCGCTTGTTCATTTGCTGTATTACTATTCGGCTTTTCGGTCGCGATGTATGGTATATACTGGGCTCTTTTTTATTTTTTATGGCCTAGCTTCATCACGTCTCGTTCCTGTTTTACAGCGCTAGTGTTCTGTTTATGCGCTTCTTCATCTTAGTTTTCACGCCGCAGTCGCTGTCAGCGTGAGCTCCACTCCATTATTGAACATAGTCACGGACAATGTCAAGGGACATGATCACCTGCAACTAAAGCCACTACTATTAAGAACAAGTGGCACATACTGCAGTTCTCGTGTCGATTTCATTTTGTGCGTACGTCAAATGCAGTTCAACAATAAGAATACATGCTTCATTTTGCCTGTTTTCGAAAAAACCTGCTAAGCGTGAACCTTCGCTGTCACACGCCTTGATTTTCTCCTTATAAAACGTAACTTACTCATTCCTTCTATGTTCCACGACAGCCACTACTATGCATACTCTAATTAAGTACGCGTGACGTCCTTTAATATACATGCCTCTATAATTTAAAAACACAACCTGCATAGTACTTTCCTTTTCGATATTTCCCGGCCATTTCATTATTGCATGTAGGTCTGAAAAATTGCGTCCCCTCGGCGCCATTTATTTTTATCAGTCGCTGTCACCGTCGCGCTTGTTCCGTTTATTTTAAACGGTGGTAATGAAACTTTTTCACAGTAAATTAGGTGTAGCAGTGATTGATAGCCTCATAAAGCGAGAAGATTAAACGAGATTCTCCATACAGCACACCACCTAGCGTAGAGACGCGCCTATATGAAGGTTTTCCATGCAGAGAAAGCGCGATGAAGAGTTTTCTTTTTCTGTCTCGCTTTAATTACTCCGTTAAATTAAGGTGCCCAATCGGGGGGGGGGGGGGGGTACGTAAGCGCCAGGAGTGAGCTTGGCGCATTCGAGTAAGCTCTTTTAAGCACAGCCTCTAAGCAGGTTTGCCGACGTCTGTTACACATAAATAGAATATTTCTTTTCCGGGAAGCTTTATACAGCTGGGGAACTTCCGCGGAACTGTTATTGATCTTTTTTCCTGCTTGTTTTGTTGTTCGATGCGTCCGGTCCTGTTACAAAATGCACCTTCGTTTGCAGTATAAAATAAAGAGTTTTAATGCTGCGCACCCAAGCTTTTCGGATAGGCGCAGTAATGGGTTTCTTTGTTTTCCCCTTGAAGGTATGGAGACAACAAAAGAACGCAAGGACGCAGGGCCCCTAGCTCTCAGGGTCATTTTATAGCTGCTTGATTTTGCAGTCACGCAACTACAAATTCTAGAAGCGACCCAAAACAGTCGTTTAGGTCAAAAGCGACCATTTGCGCTTTTTTTTTTCTTTTTTGAGCCCGATTTCCTTCGGTGTGCTAAGCTGGGACATCTCAACTTTGGTCGTTTACCTTGAGAGTCAACAGTATGAATGTGCCCCTCATCTCATGCGCGCATACGTTCGGCTTGTGCAATGTACTGCGAGAGGAAAATCAGCCGACGCTCACTGATCTCGTCCTCCAGGTCCCTGATAATATCCTTGAGCTCCCCTCTCGTCGCCGTCTCCCTGACCGCTCGCGGAGCCCTCTTCTTGTAGTTGAGCGCCTCCTTGAGCTTCTTGAACTCGCGGTTAACGCGGCTGTTCTCCACTTCCAGTTGGACGATCTTGGTCTGCAACGCCGACGTCTCTTCCTCCTTGGCGCGAACCTTCTTCTTCAGGCCTGCGATCAGGTCGTTCTCGATGTCACTTGGCTTTTCCTTCTTGGGCGCGTACTCCTGGATCACCACGGCTGAGGGCGCTGCTCCTGCGGCTACCTGCGTACGAAGGGAAACACGAAAAGCAGTGAGATAGGTTTTCTTCTTATTCAAGGAAGCAAAGAACCGTTAGAGAAGAGCGTGCACAGTTCAGTATAAAGGAACACGAATCATTTTTCAAACCTACACACACGATAGTCACGAGAGTGGAAGGATATGTCAGGATTACAAAGTGAAAACGCGTATGGTGTGCCTTTTTGAGTGCCTTCTCCTCGAGCACCATTGTCTGAACATATCACTTACAATCTCTTGTTGGAAGTCTGAAGACTGGTGTCACGGGAGCGAATTACAAGCTAAACAATAGAGTACAGTCAAGCCCATAAAGGCTTGCATGAGACGTATCTCGAGCATTCGTTCGTGGATCAATGTAGCAACACGCCGGCGAGGCGTCGTCTACACCACTGCTTTTCTGTGCCGTAGAAAGAGGAACGGTATATGAGAAAAGCAAATCGTTATAAGAATGCACTCAAACGTTTTCCGCGACTGGTTTCCATAACGTTTGGGTTCCATAACCACTGGGTTCAAACTCTATCCATTCAACAAATCTGCAAGAATAAACCATGCATCTAAGGCGAGCTGCAGTACCATAAGCTCCACGTGATACGTTCAACATTCGCACACGACGACTAATGCCAGAGCCCAAATTCTGATTATATGTCGTGCTAGGATTGTTCGTAAGAAATACAGCAGGGAAATCCTGATGCTGGACGTATCATTAGTAGTGAATGCGCCCGGCTAATAGAAACGAGTCTTTAAGGACAAAAAGCCTTTTGCGAACAGAGCTTTAGAATCTCGTGCCCTCTCTAAATACTGTGGCAGCAACAAAACTCCGGGGTTGAATACACGAACTTTTATTTCGGAGGTGCTCTTTGCCTTTGGCCACCTTGATTTGCCTGTGATAGGATCTGCATCACGATTGGATTAAACTCTCTCTTAAAAAAACGTTTTTGTGAAAACGCGCCTGGGCTTGGACATTACAAATTTATGTTGAGACGACATTGTGTTCCCACCTTCTCTAGTTCTTCCTTGAGCACTTTGAGCTTGCGCTCGGCATCGGTGAGCTTCTCCTTGAGTTCCATGTTATCCAACTGGAGCAGTTCCTGGGGGCCGGGCGGCGGCTTTCTGCTGAGGCGCAGCTGGCAGCGCTTGTTCTCAGCCATGAGTTTGTCGTTCTCAGTCTCCAGGTCCTGCGCCTTTTGACGAAGAATGTTGGCCTCCTGCTCCACCAGCTGCAGCTGTCGCTTCAGGTCCACCTGCAAACGACGACGGTGATGTGGGTTTGATGGTCAACCATCACGTAACTAGATGACGCGCAGCAGGAACGGCTACATAAGCAAATTTGACCATTTGTGCATGTTCGTTATGCAGCACGAAACATTATCGCGCAAGGGACGGCGAGAACACAGAGGGCAAACGGTACAGAGCACCGCTTGTCCTGTACTCCTCTTCTGTGTCCCCGCCATCCTTTGAGAAGTAGTATTCCAAGCTACGAAAGAGATACCCGTGCCTCCTTTGTTTCTTCATATCAATGTTCTTGCATAGCCTCACTTCATTATGCTTGCACACTTGTAGCGGTTTGATAATTGCAAACAATGATTCAAATAATTTTTTAGTTGTTACATTACTGTCCACTGTATTGTTCTTTTCATATCTGTGTCGATAACACAGAATAATGTGTTGTTAGGTAACTGCGTATAAATTGTGTACAATAGTGCCTGTGTGGCAAACTGTTATTTCCGGAGCGAAATCCTCCATCAGGCTCTGCAGCCCTTTACTTTTGCTTCGCTTTCTGTCAAATGCGCAGAAAGAAATCTAACCAAAATGTCCTGTCTCTTTCTGAGCCAACGGAAATTCGTGGCAGCTACGAAGTCACCCTGCTGGCGTATGGCCACCCCTTCGTGCTCTGACCTGTAGTTCGCTGTCCAGAGACCGGCTACGCACGATGACCTTGGAGGCCTTCCGTCGGTGCACCTCGATCTCCGTCTGCAGCCGCTCATTCTCCCGCTCTTTCTCTATGAGTTTCTGACGCAGCTCACGGGCCTCGTACTCGAGGAGCTTGGCCTTCTGTCTATGGTACACGTCCACGTCGGCCTCGTTCTTCGGGGGCGCCGGCAGCTCCACCTTCGTGAACGGTTGGCTCACCAGCTTCTCCTGCCGAAGAGACATGGTCGCATGTCGTTTAATTCTTCTTTTCAAACGTAAGCAAGGAAAAGATTACAATACGGACAAAGAGAGACTAAACAGGACGGGCACTGCATATGTGGCCATATATATGGAATTGACATATTGCGCTTACAGCAGGTACCACTATAGTGAGAACTACCAGCTCGTTAAGAAGGCGCAAATTAGTCTAACAGGGACTGTGACGTGGAAGAGCAAGGACTTTTTCAGAGAAATGAACACCAGAAGGTGTCCGCATACAAGAACATGGAACGAGAAAGCGGGAAAATGTGGGGGATGGGGGGTAGTTTTAAGCATGGGCCCTAAGGTCGATGTGCTGGCGTCAATGTGCTGGCATAAAGATTGTAATGCGCCTTGTTGTTTTGTTCTATAGGCTTACTAAGCAGCCATTTCTGTGCCACTTGGAATCGTGTTTCTAAAGCAACGTTTCACGTGCGCGTAAGCTAGGAGGGAGGCTGAAGTAAAATGTTAAATACAGTCTCGAGATACGGCCCTAAACTTCAGAACATGGCTTTCCGTGTGCATTCAGCCTGCAACTCTCTCCCCCTGAAAAGCAAGCAATTCAGCTGGTATCTACCAACAAACTATCATTTGATTAGCGGAGTGCAGCAGGCAGTGTGTCACAGTGACAAACCCAAGAACAGCACTGTTTAAACTGATATATTTCGGTATCAGATTACCACCGTGAAATCGTACAGGACGGCCGCGACGTATATGACTATATACGACTTGAGCCAGGTAACACTTCATCTCGTTCCGCTGATGCAGTACGTGTAGAGGTGACTACTGCATAAGACTAGCGGTAACGGGTCTTGCCGTGGAACATATTGTTTTTCTTTGGTAATTCATTATGCGGATCGGAGTTAGGTCGCGCGGCTCGGAAATTTAGGTGGCCTTTTCTTTTCATTGCATGCAATTGAAAAACGCCTTGAACACACGAATGGCTCATTTCCCGTTAGTAGTGCCACGATCCTGTGCCTCACATTATATAAATCTCTCTCAACACAATGCATAACTACTGCATCATCACAAAGCTTGGAGAATAGCGTGTCTCGTCTATCACAGTACCCATTTGGACAACCTCAATGTCAGAAATAAAAAGCCCAAATGTCATCTCTTGTTAAACGACCGATATATCAACACAAAACATTTCTCACACAACATGGATTGCGAACACAAGATGAGACGATTCTCTCGAGCGCCCGTCTTCTAGAGGCAAGTTTTGAAACACTCGGGTTCATATCTGACTCACCGGGCAAGCCATAAAAAGACATTCGCCACCATAATCCTTAGCGTGATACCATCCATTTAGCGTCGTAGAAGCCCGGTAAGTTGGCCCCGGCCCATCGATCTACACGGATTCACTATGAAGGCCTCATGGCTTCGACGCCTGCAACCCGATGACGCACATGCGCTCAAATGACGCTGCCACTCACTCCGTGTTACGATTGGGTATTTTCGACACCTTGTGGCTTCTTTCCTGTCATTCAAGGAACACAGCTAATTATGACATACGTGATAAAACAAGTTCACAAGTTCAGCGGCAGTAATTCCGTGGTTTTAAATGAACGATCATAGAATAAGCTCCAAATAATTGTTTCTCTTTAGGCATATGCTTGTCCAGCAGATCCAAAATTTTCACTTTAGCAGTGACTGCGTATCATAAACTCATGCAATGTACAAGTTCGTTATTCTATCCTCAGAAACTTCGTCTTTTTATTAATCATGACCACCGTTTATTACATCTCACTTTCACACTGGATTTATGGCTGTGCCATTCTGATTGGTCAAGTGGAGTGAGCTAGAGAACGTGCTCGTCATAGCAGCTTGAGAAATATTCGAATAGCTTGAAAAATAGCGAAACGCGCCAGGTGAGTTGCGTTTTGTTTCCGTACGGTACGCCGCTATCAATCGAACAACCTTCCATATTACGACCAGTGCCGATAGCCCCAAGAGTTCGCGTGCACAAGTTCACATCATTACTTAACGAATGCTTCACAAACACTTGTCCACCCAACGTTGTTACGTGGTATACAGTGTACTTGGAAAAATGCGCTCTAAAAACTAGCGCGAACTGACGCATTCCTTAGATATGAAGGCATTTTAAACTGCTTCACAACGCAAATTAAGTGCGCCATGCCTAAATTATTCCGCACAAGTACAATGTGCACAGTACACCCAGCCTAAAATGCAACAGTACTGATCAGGCTGTCCAAGCCTACAACTACTACTTTTATTTCTAGCATTGAGCACTTTGTCAGCGAGCCACAGTCATCAACTAGAACTCGTGGATTAAGCATTGGTAAAACCATGTCGGAAAGAGCATCCCACAGACTCCTTTTTCTTGAGTCCACGTTCATATACGCGATATCAGATAGGGGTGTGCCAATATGCGAAGATTTCTAATATCGAATCGCATAGTGAAGAGTCCTGTTCGACTAGTGCTCCGAATCAAATAGCCGTTATTCCTAATTATGAATATTTTCGAGTAGCTTAAAAATATCTGAAAATATGAATTACGGCAAAATCAGCCCAGGATGGTACAAAGATACGCCAAATTTCTTCCCCGCTGGTATTTTTTTATTTATATGATATTAGGAGATGTTGGCGCCCAAATAAGGCGCCGGCTACTCCTTGGCTCCTGAGTGTGTTGAAGATTCAACATGTATGGTTGCGAAGCAGTATGCGAATCAATCCGACATAATCATAGTAATAGTAGTTCCGTCAGAACAGTAATGAAGAAACACACACACAAGGTATACGCATACAAGTTCAAGCACAGGGCGGTACTTTAAAGAAAAAGTGTCTAATAAATAAATAAGAATGTCAGTGGCCATGATAGCCTATTTAGAGCAACAGGCTACTTAGCTCGGGAAGCGTTATTGTGCCGGCTATACTATGATCATTCCCTCCTTGGGATAAGTTCTGTGGTCTGCTTAAATCCTCCTGATGCTGCATTAAGTTGCGAATAAGAGGACGTACAGATTAATGCTAAGAACGGCAGTTCAATTTTCAGGAGCTATTCGAAGAGTATTAGATATCCTATTCAATTCGATTTGCTTCTGTCCCTATTTGATCCGTGTTCGATAGGGTCTAAAATATCGCTATTCGCACAGCCGGTAACTCCGGCTGTGCCGGTAACTCCAATGTCACTGGTAACTCCAACGTGCTGGTAACTCCGATGTCGTCGAAGCCTCGACTATAGTTAGAAATGATTCAGAACAGGTCAGCGCGCTTCCTTTTAGCAAACTTTCATCGCACTGCCAGTGTATCTATCATGAAATCAAACTTAGGCTTACGGATACTAACTAACCGTCGCAAACTTGCGCGACTCTGCCTCTTTCACAAAATATTTTATCACGATACACTGCATGACGAATTGCACCTACCACCCACATACATGTCATCGCGTCTTGATTACGAGCACAAAGTTGGCTTAATCTCACGCATAACAAAAGTACTCTCTGACTCATTTATACCACGTACATCTGTGGACTGGAACCATCTTCCTTCTTCAATAGTGAAAATCAGATAGCCATCATTGTTTCGGTCATCAGTGCCCAATGTTTTTCTGTGAACCCAAGTATTTTAGCGCTTGCACTTCAATGTGTTTATGCTTCCGCCGCACATGTCATCTGGACAATGTTCTCTTTGGTTTTGTTTCTTGGTGACCACTTGTGTATTTTAGTTTTGTGCTGCATTACTGGAGCAAATCTCACTACCCTCTGTAATGTTTTACCTTGAAGGTATCAATAAAATGAAAAAATATACGCACCTGGAGGTACTTGACTTCCTTCTCGAGTCCCTCGATCTGCTGCTCCTTCTCCTCGACCTTGCGTCGTAGCACGCTCGACTCCTGCTCCTGCAGCTCGAACTGCATTCGCAGCTCCTCGAGTGACACTTCCTCGTCGCTGTCGCTGTTCTCCGGCAGGCTGTCGCGCTTGCCGCTCAGCTTGCGGATCTGCAGCATCAGCGTCTCGTTCTCCTGCTCGATGTTGTTCAGCTTGCGTCGAATCGTCTTGTTCTCCTCCTCGGCAAACCGGAGCTGCTCTCGGAGGTCGGTCTCGCGCTCCATCGAGTCGTACAGGTCCTTGCACATCGTCTCGTAGTCCTTGCCCATCACGGCCTCCCTGCTTTTCGAGGCCTGCGAGGAACGCATGCACGTAGACTCTATAATACCGACTTCGATTAGCGCGAAGTCCTTAAAGGGGCGCTGCAACACCTTTAGATCATAGTCTGAAAACCGCGCCAATCAGTCGTGGTGGCTCCCGGGAACATGTGAGCCAAATACACGTGCGCTGCACGCACCAGGGAATTCGCAGTTTGGTTCCAAACAAAGCTAGAAATCGCTTGCTATCTTTTTAAACAAATCACGTCACGAGAGGCACTGGCTACGTCGCTTAATAACCCCGTTTGTTGTTCTGAAAGAAAGATACATACGTTTCCTTTAATTGCTGAACTCAGAACTAAGAAATGCGAGGACATTTCTGTGATCATGGGATCACTGCTCGTTCTACTTCAAGCGACGGAATCATTATTCCTTGTGACGCCATATGTTCTTCATACCTTTTTACCCTACCCGAGGGTTGCTAGGATTGGGCTCAGCGCGTCCAATACCTGCAGACCACTTCGAGCGGTTGGGGTTCCCAGGCTTCTCAGTAGCTCTGTTATGACAGCCACGATCGCAGCATCGGAACGATCTGGCGATCAACCCTTGGCGCATCATCAGCTGAAATAGGCTTAGATGTCGGTGCTGGGCGGGAAGGCTGGGCGGATAGAACCATGGCTGCAAATCACCAATCATTCCGTGAAGAGGTCAGACATGCGTCTATAATCCAGTGGAACGCGAGAGGACTTAAATCTCGAATCTCTGATTTCCGTCAATATGTCTTCTCCAACCGTTTTCCAATCGTCGTTATCTGCGAGCCAAAGCTATCGCATCCATTCAGGCTATCCGGTTACGAATCAACGATGTCCTCAACACATAACGAAAGCAGCAAGGTCCTGGTGTACATTCGTCGTGAGCTTACCTACATCATTCGGCCTGTGCCACCTCACGATGACAACCAATACGTTTGCATCACCGTAAAAAAGAAGAGCCTCACTTTTACTTTAGTGTGCGTGTACTTATCACCCGCGGCCCGATTTGATAGAAAAAGACTGGACGACATTCTGGCAGCGGGTTCCTGGCCCATGGATCATTACAGGTGACTTTAACGCTCACCACCCTATTTGGGGAAGCTCCAAAGTTAACGCCACAGGCAGGCGGCTGGCTTCGTTCGTGTCCGATCATGACCTGTGCTTGCTTAACGATGGGAGCCCTACGTTTTTACGAGGCGCAACGTACAGCAGCTGTTTGGACTTGACATTCGTGTCACGTCGCTTTGCCTCACGCGTTAATTGGTTTTTAGACATCGAGACCCACGGGAGTGACCATATCCCCAGTTACGTCAACATCAAAGGCCTGGCTGGATGTCATCCGTCTAACACAATCCGGAGGATTGATTGGACTGCGTTCAAGACGAACGTCGAAGACGCTTGTCGCAGCGGCCTCCCGTCAGGTCTAGAGCAAGCTATAAAGGAAGCGGTACAGACGGCGATGCGCACACTGACATGCTCCCCGAAGCGCTCGGAAACGAACGTCGAGTTGGAACGACTCCGTACGATTCGTCGGCGCGCCGAGCGAAGATATAGACGGACAAATTCCGTACACGATCTAAGGACAGCCAGGCGCATGCAAAAGAAGATACAGCGTCGCATAGATAAACTCGAGGCTCAACGGTGGGTAAGGTTTTGTGAGTCTCTGGACCCCAGGAAACCTTTATCGCAAATCTGGAGAACAGTGCGAGGTCTGCGTACGCTTCGAGCAGCGTGGGATATCGAAGTAGCTGAAGATTTTTGCAAGAAGATTGTCGGCAATGCAGCTTGCACAGGAGTCCTTGCTACACAGAACACTCCACAGTCACTGGACTCACACATGGACCTGCCCTTTACCATTGAGGAGCTGGATGCGGCCCTTGTGTTGTGCAATCGTTCGTCATCACCTGGCCCAGATGGAATCTCCTACAGGATCTTATGCAACCTAGGTGAGCAGGCGCAGAAAGCTTTGTTTGAAATGTTCAATGACTCATGGCGAGACGGACATGTCCCCCAAGAATGGAAAACGAGCCGATTGGTTCCGCTCCTAAAACCTGGAAAATCGCCTCTAGAACTCTCGTCATACCGCCCAATAGCACTAGCTAGTTGTGTAGGGAAGCTGATGGAGCGCATGATCCTCGCCAGACTGGAGTGGTTCCTAGAGCGCTACGAGGTTTATCCGAGTGCCATCGCCGGTTTTCGACGCGTTCGTTGCTCTATCGACAACGTTGTTGACCTCGTAACCTACGTCCAACACCAGAAATTGAGCAGGCGATTAACCGCGGCACTATTTTTGGATATAAAAGGAGCTTACGACAACGTTTCTCACGAGGCCATACTCGACGCCCTTGAGTCCGTCGGTCTTGGTGGCCGAGCGTACCGCTGGATTCGTGCCTACCTACAGATGAGATCCTTCTTTGTGCAAACCGACGATGGGCCAACCTCTCAGCACTGCACACACCGTGGAGTTCCACAAGGGGGCGTCTTGAGCCCCACGTTATTCAATTTGGTTCTGATTGGTCTCGTGGAACGCATACCAGGTTGTGTACAGATATCGATTTATGCGGACGACATCTGTGTTTGGACGTCAGGCGTAACACGTCCTCAGATACGCGCGAGGGCTCCAAAAAGCCGCGACTTCGATATCGGCATACCTTAATGAACAACGCCTTGAAATTTCGCCTGAAAAATCGGCGCTGGTCGCTTTCACGCGAAAGCCAATGACAGCCTATGCCATCTCTATCAAGGGGCAAAATATTTGTTACGCTAGGACGCACAGGTTCCTGGGAGTCACCATCGATCGGGACCTGTGCTGGAGTCCCCATGTGGCCGGTCTCAAGAAGCGCCTAACGGCCACCTCACAAGTTTTCCACTTCCTCGGAGGGAAAACGTGGGGTACGTCAGTGAACGCCATGTTGCACCTATACCGGACGCTCTTTCTCGGGTACCTGAGATACAGCTTACCGGTGCTGACTGACACCTGTAAAGGTAACCTACGCATACTCGAGAGCGTTCAGGGCCAGGCACTCAAGATCTGCCTCGGATTGCCACGCTGCACCTCAACAGCGGATACTATAGCGATGGCCAAAGACCTTCCTGCCACCACTCACATCACTTTAAAGGTGCTTAGGACACACATTCGACACCTAGCTCGTGCTCCTGCTCACCACCTCGCCTCGCTTCCAGGAGACCGGCCCTGTGCCTCTTTTTGTAGGAGGCTATCGGCATTCCGCGAGTGCCTCCCAAAGAATTATACTCCTGCTGAGAGACTTCCGACGCCTCCTTGGTGTTTGACCCGTCCAAAGGTCCGGCTGACAGTGCCAGGGATTCGGACGAAAGCGGAGCTGTCACCACCGGCTTTAAAACAGCTGTCTCTGCTAATGCTGCATGAGGACTACAGGAATCATCTTCAGCTTTACACTGATGGCTCAACAGCAGCAGGCAGATCTGCAGGAGCTGTGACCTTCCCTGCCAAAGCAGTAGATGTAATGTTCAAGACGTCTCATGGCACAACATCGACTGCCGTGGAGCTTGAGGCACTACGCACCGCACTTTGCGTGATCGATGGGGAGCCACCACAGAAATGGGCAATCTTTACAGATTCTAAGTCAGCCCTTCAGTGCCTTTTATCGGCCTTACGTAGCGGGCCGCAAGACCAATTAGTGCTTCAAACACGACGGCTCTGTCACCAATTAACCGACAAAGGTCATGACATCACGTTTCAGTGGCTACCAGGCCACTCTGGAATAATCGGCAACGAGCACGCAGATAATGCTGCGAAACGTGCCCACGAAATTGGAGTGCTGCAAGCCATCCCACTGTCAAGAACGGATGCAGTAAGAAAACTTCGCTCGCTTGCGCGTGATATGACTATAGCGCAGTGGAACACTCCTGGTCTTCTACATACCCGTCTACACCGCCTCGACCCATCACTACAACTGCGAG
Source organism: Hyalomma asiaticum (assembly GCA_013339685.2). Lineage (NCBI taxonomy): Eukaryota > Metazoa > Arthropoda > Arachnida > Ixodida > Ixodidae > Hyalomma > Hyalomma asiaticum. The sequence goes on along the minus strand of CM023483.1, from coordinate 13,674,687 downwards.
TTCCGCGCGGGCTTACCCGCTGTGAAACTACCGTGCTTTGCCGCCTGTGGCTAGGCACGTCATTCACACGAAGTTTCGGCTGTCGCATTGGACTGGAAGATAGTGCTGCCTGTATTCACTGCGGCAGCGAGGAAACGATTGAGCACGTCCTCTGCGATTGCCCTGGGTACTGCTCCCAGCGACAGACTCTCGCCACAGAATTGTCACGCCTTGATGATCGACCGCTGTCCGAGCAAACCATATTGGAATGCCGGACAGATAGTGTCTCGCAGCAGAAAGCCACGAAGGCTGTGCTCAAGTTTTTGCGCGCAACGGGCCTCGTGAACCGTCTGTGACACATGCCGTGCTTGTGTGTGTGTGCGCGATTTGACCTCTCTCCTTCTTTCTTTATTCTTTTTCCATCCTTTTCTGTCTCCCTTCACTCCTTCCCCAGTGCAGGGTAGCAAACTGGATATTTACCTTTCCGGTTAACCTCCCTGCCTTCCGCCCATTATCTCTCTCTCTCTCTCTCTTTACCCTACCATGCAAATATTCGGGTATATAAGGTGAACGAGACGACCAGGAGAGAACCGAGACGTAGATAGATAGATAGATAGATAGATAGATAGATAGATAGATAGATAGATAGATAGATAGATAGATAGATAGATAGATAGATAGATAGATAGATAGGCATACAAATACAGTGAGGAAAATATGGTGCTTGAATTGTTTGATGGTTACATTCGTTGCAATAAAGCGCAGTTATCTATGGCACATCGACACAATACCACTGCTCCATTAACTTTGTTTACCGAAACGAGTTATGCAGTGTACTCACAGTCAGTTCTAGAGCATATACATGTACGTAGTACAAGGACCCGTCTCTTTATCAGTAAGGTTTTAAGTGAGCGCTGTACGTGTTTTGCATGTATGTATGTATGTATGTATGTATGTATGTATGTATGTATGTATGTATGTATGTATGTATGTATGTATGTATGTATGTATGTATGTATGTATGTATGTATGTATGTATGTATGTATGTATGTATGTATGTGCGTGTGTGTTGTCGCTCGCTCCAATTTCTCGAAATGAGCTACCGCCTGATACAACGAGTTCTTTTAGAGGAGAACAATTTTTGCCTTATCAGTAAATTACTCTTTAACCATACCAAAAACGCCGTTCTTGCTGCAAGAAGTTGCTTGGTGGGCCAGAAAACGCAGAGCAAGAAAAAGAATGTTCAAGCAGTGATGTTAAGGCCCTCCTCGATGCCACCGCGGCATTGCAGATTTTTGTCTTCTATGTAGAGTATTCTATACAGAGTCGGTTAATATGACTTAACATTGCGCTCCAACGTAGCCAGACATTTAGCATAGCAAGTACCCGAAAATCCTATTTTGCAGATGCGGCAAAAGAATGCGAAATGTGTTTTTGACGTCAAGTGGACATCAACTGAGTGCCTGTGTCGGTGCTAAATTCAACAATGATAATTGCACCTTCGTTATCTCATCTAATATTTAATCTATTGCAAAAAAGATTAATGAAGTTCTCAAGAAATCATTAATCTGTCGAAACTGATTAATTGTTTCGATTTTTTGTCTCTTTAGCTTTATTTTGGTACAATATAGTCCAAGACAAAGGACACTTGTAGCCGCAGCTTCATTCTTAAATATCGTGCTGAACAACACATTTCGGAAATGCTGCAAACGGAAAAGACGGAGCGCTAAAGAGAACGGCATTATGAGCGCCTGTCCTGTGTCCCTCCTGCATCTTTTTCTGTCGGTATTCTAGCACTCCGCTTTTTTTAGTTTCAAGCATGAAGCAACTAGCCCGAAGGCATGTTCTATACTAAGCGGAAACGCTGGGCTTTTCTTGAATTTAAAAATACTGTCTAAGCTTTGTCTTCATTGTTATTCTTAAAAAAATATGAGCACCACGGACAAATAGAAAGACGCAAGCACCACGGAAAGAATTTCGCAAGACTGCTGTATCTGCGCTCTGTCTTTAGTCAGTGCCAACTCGTTTGCCTCGAGCGCCCTTTTGTTTATAAGAAACCTGGAGTGCTGCAATATGTGGACGTTCGCTGTTATTATTCTTGTTTTCTAAGCGACTCTGTCTGCAACACACCTGCTAGGCTTAATGCGCCACCTATTATCAAGCCCCCGCACGGGACAACCGTTGCTCTGTTTTAACGCTAGAGGCAAATTCCCTGGCAGGGTTTCAAGTGCCGGCGTGCGTTCGCCGGCAGGAGATCCCGTCCAGGTTATTGTCCAAAAGATGGGACAGCCCCATCCGCGTCTGCAGACAAGGCAAGGAATAAGGTGTTATGGAAGGAATCTATAGAACAACACTTACTTGGCTCACAGTAACGCCTTTGGCCCCGCTGCTCACTTGCTTCTTTAGAGCGGCATTGTCCATCTCGAGCTTAGTTTTCGCATCCTTGAGCACTTCCAGTTCCGTGGCGAGCTTAACGGACAGCTCGTTCGCAACATGCAGTTCGTCTTCCAGCACTTTCATTCTCGTCTTGTCGACTTCGATTTGGGCCGTCTTCTGCAGCTCCGACACCTTGTCGTCCAGCTGTCCCTTCTCGAGTTCTAACTGTTCGCAGCGTCTCTCTGCCTTGCGCAGCTTGAATTGCAATACACGGCAATTTTTCGACGTCGATTCGAGTTCCTTCTTCAGGTCCTGGTATTCGCTCTGCTGGTCTTCGCGATACGAATCCTGCAGTTCTTCGAGCTGCTCTTCGAGGTCCTGCACCTCTTTCTTGATCTCTTCGTTTTCTTCCATAAGCTCTTCGCAAAGTGTCTCGGCCTGCTGTAGCTTCACTTTCAACGCTTCCGCTCTTTCTTGGCGTTCTCCTCCAGGTCCTCTCTTGTCCACTTCCTGCTGGAGTTCCTTCACCTCTAGTTTGAGACACTTGTTGTCATCTTTGAGCTCTTCGTTCACGGTTTCAAGCTCGTTGATCTTGGACCTCAGCTTCAGTATCTCGGAGGCCGTCTTGTCGAGCGCCTTCTTGTCGGCTTCGGTCACCTCGGACCGCCTCTTCTGCATCTCGAGCTTCTCCTTCTCGAGCCTCTGCACCTTGTCCTCGGCCGCCGCGAGCTGGCTCTTGAGCTTGGCCACGGTGTTCTCCATGTCCTCGTAGCTGTCGTAGTAAGCCAGCGTGGTGTCCGTGGTTTCGGTCGTTTCCGTGAGCGCCACGCTCCCGTCGTCATCGTCGTCGCCATCGCGTTCCTCCTTCTGCTGACTGGCAGGTGGTCTTCACCTTCAGAATGAACTCAACGTCCGCCGATGGCGAGGCGACCGTCGCGGAGTCCGTGGGCAAGGAGGGAGATGGGCCCTTCTCCACCTCCTGAGCCTCCACGATCTTGATGCGTTGGCTTCGCCTGCGTTCTTTCGCGCCGTACGCAGAAAGCCGGCGCTTTTGCTGCTGCTGCGTTTCGGTGTCGCTGCTCTGAGACTCGGAGTCGCTTTTGTTCACTTGCAACCGCGACGAATCGGCGGAGTTCCGAGAGCTACCGTTCGTTGCCGTCTCTTCGCCGATCTCGGAGGAGAGCGGACGGCGCCTCCTGAGCTTGACGCTGGTGACTTCTTCCTGGGCCTCGTCACTGTCGCCTATGGTCCGCCTGCGCCTCACGACGGCCTTGGCCTCTTCTTCTTGCACAGAGTTTGTGGCGGCTGCCGCCGCGGGCGGTTTGGTGGCCTTCGGTTGTCCAGCAGTTGGCGCGGGGCTCGACGACGAAGGCAACGAGCCGGCGGCAACACGCGTATTTTGGGGGTTTGGACAGCTGTCCCTACGATTCTGGCCGGGTTGCTTATCCGTCTGACGCTCGTTCGCGGTAGTTTTGGCGGCTGTTGCGGGGGCGGCCGCGGTTGGCTTGCCATGCTCGGAGACATCGCGGAAGCAGCGCTTGCACCTCGAGGCCTTGGCGAAGTGGGGCACGAATCCGGGACACTCCCCGGCACTCATTGTTCCGCCGCGTCACGTTCACATCATAATACGGCCGACGACGATCGATGAAAATCACGTGCTCGTAGCTGCTGCAAAGCGACGAAGCCCATTGCAGAGGAACGGAGCATGCCGCTGCTGCGACGAAGAGAAGGCCAGCCGCATTTCGCGTGCATGCGGCAGGGCAAGAAAAGCGAGGCAGACCGGCGCTCTGTGGGCGCAGTAAGCCTTTGCAGAAGAGATCCATAAATACCAGCCCTAGGACCGACCGAGGCGGCGAGGTATTTTTGGATTCGAGACATGCCGCTGCGGTGGCAGCCCCAGTGCCGCATCAGTTCCCGGCCGTCCGTCCTGCTGCCTTGCTGAATGGCGGGAAGCACGCACTACAGCGCATGCAGCGCCCTCTAAATGCCGGCCCATGCCGCTGCCAGGCGCTCCCCACTTGTCTCTCGCGTCCTCGGCGCTGGCCGTGGCCACAACGTGGCGCGTCGCTGCGTCATACAATTGACGCTACGGCGTCGAGGCTCCGACTCCTCCCGTTTCACGCATCGGCGGTGATCAAATGTGTGGCGTAATCTGCGGTTGCGTGAATAGCTATATTTGACAGAGAGCGTCCGAGGGGATAGGTGCACCACACACACACACACACACACACACACACACACACACACATATATATATATATATATATATATATATATATATATATATATATATGTGTGTGTGTGTGTGTGTGTGTGTGTGTGTGTGCGTGCGTGTGTGTGCGTCTTTATTGGTCAATTGGTTTTCTTTGATTCGGCAAACTTTGGTTAGTGCCGCAATCTATCTATCTATCTATCTATCTATCTATCTATCTATCTATCTATCTATCTATCTATCTATCTATCTATCTATCTATCTATCTATCAAGCCGCCTACGTCTCGGCAGTTCTCCTGGTCGTCTCGTTCACTTAGTAGATACGAGGATAGGGATGGTAGGGTATCAATGTATGACCAGCATGAATGATTGACCTTGGCATCATTAAAATGATGTAATTATGTACATGTCTCGTACTTCACCATTGACGATCGTACGATCACATGTGGCTCATACCTGCAGTGCTGGGCCTCGGAAATGCGGGTGTCCACTACAGGCGATGGAATGTTGACATTGCAGCTTGTGTTAACCAAGGACTAACAAAAAAAGAAAGAAAGACAATTCAGATTTTATGAGAACACAAATTGCTTACATTAAACTAGAGAAACACAAACCGTTTGCTGCAGTCTGCTACTAAAAATTTAAGCAAGCTCGTCCACCGTGGCTCTCGGCTATCGCATCAGCACTTGTGGTGATGGAGCTTATGCTCTGTTTGCACACACACGCTGACACTACTCCTAACTCTTGGCTGAAAGACAAACAGCCCGGCATAGGCAAATTCCTCGCTGATTGCTTCGGATGACATCAATTCCCGCAATGCGTGGGGAATTTTCATTCCGCAGGCTTTGTTGCCTGGTGTACGAAAATAAATTAAATGTCGTAAATAAATTTGATTTCGTACCTCTCGCTGTCTTCATAGGTTTTAACTGGGCACGGTTGAGTGCACTACTATGATGGCACTACCGAAGTCCCGACGGAACCGGATTGCCAGCCATCCGGTGGCTATTTTCCTGTATCATCGGTCCACTTGTTATTCTGCGACTCATCCTACACTGCTGTGCTCACCTTCAGGAATCGGGAGGAATGTAAATGAATATCAATATGGCGGCTCAAAGTCTTCGGTCATCTTCACCTGTCCCGCTCATTGCTACATAACGTAGCTTAGAACATATGGAACCCATAAGAAGATTTTACGCCAGAATTGTTTAAAAGGGTTTTCGTTATGCGGTGGTCTTCTCCTCTGGCCGTCACGCCGAATATATGTCAAACATCACGGTCGTCTGTCATCTGCTTTTATAATTATTTCTAGTATAGAGCACGGTTCTAACAAATTTCATTAAGGCGGAAGCCTTACAGATCTCTTGAAGGCGTCCCTGAGTGAGTGACCACGGTAGATATTCCTGAGTGCCTGTGGCGTCGACACGAACGGCGTGCTAAGAGATGGTGCAGAAAGACTAGCAAGTGACCCAAGGATGAAAGCCTTAATAACCGTCAAAGCTAATTAGTTATTGATTACTCGTTAAATATGGCTTAAATATTCCAAAAAAAAAACTCGAACCCGTGATCTTTCATGGCTGCCCAAGGCGGTAATAAGAATCGAACCACTAGGGCTCCTACCCAAGACCTTTTAGGACTTGAACGCCAGACCTTGATAGAAGACGAACCCCGACCTTCTGGGACTCGAGCCCATGAGATAATTCAGTTCGAACCCAAGACCTTGCTTGAACTGAGGTGGATTTAGATGGATTAATATGAATTAAGGTGGATTAACCTGGGTTATGCTGCATTAGGGTGGATAAGATGGATTACTAGTGGATGAAGATGGATTGATGTACCTCGATGCAGGTTAAGATGGACTAAGTTAATTAAGGTGTATTAATATGGATAAGATGTATTGATGTGAATTAAGGTCAATTAAGGTTGATTTACCAAGATTTATCATATCATTAACCTGTCTACGCTCACTCCAAGGCCTCTGTTGTACTTCTCCGATTAACCCCGTCCAGGATTAATGCGGATTAACATGGACCAAGGTATCATGAGGTGGATTAAGGGGGAATAAGGTGGGCTATTGCAGATAAAGGTGCGCATTACATCATAAGTATTTCGCCTTGGCGCGTCTCAAGCGATAACCAAAGGCAATTAAGAATTTTCACAGTCGTATGAGAGAATCAGCATTATCGCCTGTTCCTTCTTTAATCCCCCTCCCCCTTTTTTTTTTCATTTCGCCCCCAGAGGAACACAGCTGTCCCGAATGCGGAACGTCCGTAGAAAAACGGCAAACGGGGGGAGGGGGAGTGTCATCACATTTCCTGGCCTGCTTTGTGCGCGCATCTGCGTGTGGCGGGCAACGGAGGTGATGGGGATGAGGAAAACGGCGAATTGAGCGCACAGTCGTTAATTCTATTTCGCCTGGACGTGTTTGATAGTTCCTTCTGCCGCATTGTGGATATGTAACAATTGACTGTAGCGGACAAATAATAGGTGTTATATTGTATGATGACCTTTCATTCTTCGCTCAATGTTCGCAAAACGTCTAGGGCGTCACTATCGTAGACAGGACTTTTTTAGAGGCCGGGGCTGAGGGGAAGGAAGGAGGCTGGCGCCTGTATACGTGCGCGCCTGCATGTATACGCATGTATAGGGCACACCTGCAAACTAATCCCCCACTGCCATACCCCCCCCTCTATATGGCCTCGCCTATGAATGGTAGGTAAAGAATGCTAAAAGGAAAGTGTGCAGGGGCAGGCACGTAGCCAGGATTTTTTTTTTCGGGGCGGGCCCAAAAGCATCATCATCATCATCATCATCATCATCATTTATTCAACTTTAAAAGCCTTTTTCAGGGTATTGCATAACAAAAGGGGGGGGGGGCAAAAACGTCAATAACAGCATGGTCATTATTATAAAATGCTTTAAAAAAACTTGCCCGGGAAATTAGAAGGCGCTTAATTATTAGACGAGAAGGAGAACGCAGTGCAATGCAGCCCAAGAGGCGAGTTAATCCGAGATGGAAAGGAAGTTCTTTTTACAACACAGTAAAGCTAGTGCGTGATGCACGAGAAAGAATACTTTCCAACCAAGTAATCTGGACGAAGAAGGGACAAACAGAGTTGGTGACGGAAAGAGGAGGGACAAAAAAAAAAAAAAAAAAGGCAATGCGATGGAATCATGCGCCCACTTACGGATGTGCAGAAAATAAAACAAATATTTGTCGGACGCTTTCTCTACTCAATTTCTCACACTTCGTCTCAACTACAGGCATGCGAGAAGAACGTGAGCCACTTTATGACAGCAATTATTAAAAGAAAAAGCACATATTCGCGAAAACAATTTTATTGAACCACAAAAAAACCAAAACACTGATGCTTTCATGACACAAAAGATGCAGAACGCTAACATTCGTTTAAGGAAGCAATATCAAAGATTGACATTGCGAGTGATTTTATAATATAGTAAAAGACAATGCAAAAAAAAAAAAAAACGACCATGCAGCTTGGCCGAAAAGTGTGGTTGACCCTGCAAATTTCGCGCGTCGTTGTTTCTCTATAAACACAGCGATAATTTCGTCGACACTGACTTGCATCCGGTGAATTGACATAAGAGCCAGGCCATTAAGCCGCTCTTCAGCTGTTCGGTTCCTCAAATATGTTTTTACACTTTTCTGTGTCGAGAAGCTGTGTTCTGCAGCAGCTGTACTTACTGGGATTGTCGCCAATATCTTGAGTGTGTGAACGTTCGGCAAGAGGGCTTTGTTGCACTCAGGTAAAGCGCCCGTCGCAGAGCGGGGAAGTTCCTCCTCTTGCATGGCTTGCCATTTAGTTTTCCAGATTTTCCATTCACCTTTTAGCGTAACGATATGCGCTGTTGTCATATCTCTGAGGTAAAAATCGAAGGTCGGCTGGACAGATTCGAATTTGGCCTTGCAGGCGTGCTTTGGCGACACAAATTGCAAACTTTGCAGTGTTTTCCGATGGTTTGCAAAGAGCCGTTTCAGGGAAGCTTTTAGGTCATGTATCGGTGGAATGAACGTGGCTCACAGTACCCTTCCGCAGAACTACAAGCGACCCTGGTTACCTTGTTTGTTTACCCTTTTTACTCCTTCCGCCACGCGCGTGCCTGCCCCGACGACACAGGCAGCGGAAAAAGGGTGGTGGGGTTGGCAGAGGTGCCAGGGGGATTGAACGGGTTAATGGGTCGCCGAAGCCGTCGCTTTCCATAGAAAAGTCCTCTTTTCCGAGCTTTTCGTTAGCTTCCGCCGTCAGGTCGCGGAAAAACTCTGCGTCTGCGGCAAAGCAAAGCCGTACGCGTGCGCGTTCCCACGCGCTGCAGCTATCAGTTAAACAAAGCACCTGAATGCTCCCTAAGTTGCCGCCACTACGCGACTGCAAAAGTGACGCCCGCATCATACCGCCTGCTAGCTCTGCAGCAACAAAGACACCGCTCCTCTCGTTAAGAAGGACATTTCCTCAGGGAATCCAGCGGTGGAGTCAACGCTATCCTTTTCTATATGTCCTGTCATTCTTTGCGCTGTTCCTTGAAGCAATCCAGCCACCGAGCGCCCTGACCGTAGATGACAATCCTCGTTTCGCTCAATATAGCCATGGTCGCTTTTGCACAGAAAATCCGACACAACCAACCAACCACCTTCCTGAACATAACTGATGCGACGAAGAAAAGTCGCACGAAGTACGGGCAGATAACGTCGTTTTCACTGGTTTCAAAGCCGTATGATATTTTGTTCGTTCTGGTAATTTCGTTTACAACAAGCTTGCCTTACATATATTAAAATGCCCCGCGTTGCGAAGTTTTCTGTCTTTTTCCGCAATCACATAGCAGTAACTGTTTCCGATAATTGGTTTCAGTTGGTATGACCGTTGTGTCAGGAAGATTGATACGGTGGACGTCAGTGGTCGCTATCTTGGGAATGTTCGGCTGTCGGGTTGCGATCTGTTGCAAAATTGCAGGGGTCATTTCCGTGCTGTCGAAATGTTTCTTCGAGGTTTTTCGTTTTGCCGATGTAGCTCGCATCGCATTTTTGTATACAGTGCCTTGGGCTCTCTCCTTCGGTGAACGGCCTTTGGCAATATGTAGAGAACGTGTGTTCGCAGGCCTTCTTTTCTGAGAATACGGCCGATGGCAGTGTGTGGTGTTTCTGTTGTGGTGTTGATTGAGGAGCCGGATGCTGAATTCTCGGCAAGCGTAGCCGTGCTTTTGGAATTGAAGGGCTTTCGGAATAAAGGTTCTTGGGTAGCGGTTTTTAGTGAGTTCCTTGACTATCGTTTATTTTTCATTTGTTTAAATGCGCACGGCACTATTTGTACTTGTGCCTCTGTACCCCTGCATTAATGGCTGACTTGACAAATTTCGGGGGGGAGGGGGGGGGGGTGCCGGGCCCCCCTGGGCCCCCCTTACGTGCCTGTGAAGGGGTGCTTAGAGGGTGCTGGCGTACACCCATGGCCGGCAGCTTACGAACTCTGCAGTTTCCCGTCGGTTTCGTCCATTTTTAGAAGCTCTCGGCAAAGTTTGCTTGGTATAAGAGCCTCCGACTGAAACATCCCGTCAAGTGTACGGAAACGCCGCGCATGCCCGGCGCATCAGCCGCTGTGAAGGGTATAACATTCTTTTTTTTTCCCCGAGGTGACTTGCCATATAGGAAATGAAAGAAAATCAAATAAGACACGCAGTTCTGCACTGAGCAGGATCTGCACAGATGTTTCTGCAAGGTTGATACTCAGTAGGTGTAGTTTTCGGGTGCACACAAGGCTTCAGTGCCCATATCATTGAGTACATGCCCATGAGTACAAGCTCAGTGCGGGTGCTACCCCTCGTATATGACTTGGCTACCCCCACACCCTCCCTTTCCCACGGGCTACGCCCCTGGTGCAAGTTAGTTTCACCTATGCATTCTCGAATAGCTGAAATCACGAATCAGGCAGAATAAGCTAACACTAAAGCCTAACATTTTCTTTCTTGTTTCCTTTCTTTATTTATCTCTCTCGCTCTCTTACGTTTTTTTTAACTTGAAAAGGGGAAAAGCACCTACGTTGCTCGCTCAGTATACATGTCCTGCCTGGAATATGCTAAGGCAAGCGCCGGGTCGGTCCAAACGCTGATTGCCGATTACCTTTTGCTGCGCACACTGAGTACTCGATATACAGCCTGCTTCGTTGGCGTACAAGATTTTTGGCAAAATTTACCTAGAAGGCACGATAACATTGTCAGGGGCGGTGAACAGGAATATGCATCGCGTGCACGAGCTATTGATGGGCAACCTGCTACTCACAGCAGAGATAACAGAAAACTTCGATCGCAGTAAAAAGAAAAGAGCATGAACAGGGAACTTTACGGCTTTTCTTTGCGACTTTTACGCTTTAATCGATACACCCGTTTCTTATAATCACGAGATTTGTGTAAGTGCTCTAGCGTAACCTATAATTGAAGCTAGTGTCGTTAATTATGACCAATATTGATGTCCCTGCAACACGCCCGCCCAATATCATAATAAAGGTAGCGCCACAGCGCAGTCGAGTGCCACAATTTTACGTGTGCTCAAATTTAGGTAACACCATAGACAGCGCTCTTTGAATCAGACCCATGCATGCGGGATAGATTGACGCAACTCGCGTGTTGCGGTAATAGCCAGGGCTGACAGCCCAGTGATGTGTTCTGCAAACGCTGCTGCCTTTCCCAATTGACATGACATAAAGCGACACGCGAAACAGCCCCCACTTCGCAGTAAACAAAATTGCCCCTTGAAAAGAAATAAAAAATGAAGAATAATTACCGACCACGCCCCAAGCGTAAGCGACCAGAACCACCCAAAAGATCAGCTTTACGAAAGAGTGTAGTTTGGTGACCATGGAATACTTCTGAACGAGTAACAAGAGCTGTAACCGGAGGCGCAAATGGGCCATGTGCCCATTTGCGTCTCCGGTTAATTTAATGTTATCCAATTTACATGGCGCAGTTCACCATTTCGAAAATCCCCCCAAAAGAGGTAGTGACGGAACAGTTGGGTCAGCGCAGTGTCACGTACATGGCGTTTTCTACCAAACCGGTGACGACAGCAACCCGATGTGCCGTCTGCTCCATATCGCGCGCCTGCATTTGCTTTTTTACGCGGTTTTTGCAGGAGGTTAAACCCAACGGCGCCTTCCGGTAGTAGCACCCATAATGTTAATTTCCTAGTAAAAATACTGTGGTAGTACTGGCACCAGGACGTGGCAAGGAGAGGCGCTTTTTTCCGAGTGGCTGCCGGCACAATCATCTCTTCTGTGTATATAACATGAACGATTTAAGGCAATAATGCGCACTACTATAGGGGGGCTGCTGCAGCCGTCCCAAAAAAATTACTCCATCTCCCGCTAAAGGGGACCATGAGGCGATGCGAAGGAGCATGGGGGGTGCACATGCGTTTGCATCGGTTTGACGCTAGCAGACGCTGCCTTCGTCAGCGTTGTCTCTCGCGGGCGAGGGCGCGTTCTCGTTCCTTGCGAGCTGGTAAAGCGTTCATCAAAGAAAGAGCGTTGCCATAGTCAACGCGCGCCGTTCGGAGTGGAGAGGAGGACTGCCGAGAAGAGATGAGCGGGAAGAGGATGCGCATGGGCAGCGCGGGTGTGTGTACGCCAGACGGCGGAGGGAGGGACGAACAAAGCTCCCGCCATAAGCTGCTTCGCATCTAAAATGAAATGTGTTTAAAACAAATAGCAAACGATTCACAGTACATCGTACTCTACTATGAGAGAGCTCCGTAGAACTGTTTCCAATAAACACTTTTTCACATCACGTGGGAGTGTGCAGAACACGTCGAAGAGCACGACACCAATGGCACATGGGCTGAATGGGAGGCGCTGCTGTCTAGCCCAGCCCTGGTGGATCAGCTGCGACTGATCCACAGAGCTGAACGGATGGCTCGTGCCAGTGGGACCCTGGAATAGGGGCACCACCCTGCCGGACGGACTACGCACTTCACCCTGTATGTTTCCTGCAGGGCACTGGAGTTCTAGCCTGTCTGGTTTATGTATATAATAAAGTTTTGTACTACTACTACTACTAACCAGTACATCAAACAGGCCGTGTGTGTGAGTTTGGAACAATTGTATTTACGATTTAGAGTGATCGCGCCCTACTATGGGAGAGCTGTAGCAGCCGTGTCAGAAATGAAGTTCCAATTCCGCACTATCTTTCAATAAATACAATGCTGCGAAATCCTTACGACATGAAATACGAGGGAGCGAGGTCACTGCAGTGAAAGCTGCATGAAGTGTGGAGCAGCGATTCGCCGGCGTTTTCCTTGCGCTTAAGATCGGCATTTTCAATTTTTTTGCTTAATTTGATCTCATTATGCGGACATTCACCCTGAACGTGTGTATTTTATTTCATCATAGTAATCTGGTTTTTCTTAACCATTCTTAATCTGTATCCATATAGCTTATTTTTTAACCATCGTTGATCGGTTTTATGGAGATTCATCGGGGTATGTAATGCTGCGTTGCTGCGGCGCAGTGATTCGCCTTTGTTTTCCTTGTATTTATCGTAGGCGTTTTCGAACTTTCTTGCTTAATTTTATTTCATTATGGGATAAATTACCCTTCATGTGTATATTTATGTTATTATACTACTCGTACAGATTATTTTAACCATTCTTAATCCGGATTCATTTCGACTGGTTTTTGGCATGCATTGGCCCTCTCAACTGCTGTTTTCCGAGCATGAGCATGACATCATTAGACGCCGACAGCTTGGGCCCCTAAAGTGCTCCGCACTTTAAAAAAAAATGAGAGAAAAAAAATTGGCAGATCCCACGTGCAGTGGGAATCAAGGAAATGCGAAGCACGCATCAGGAACGTAAAATGGATTTGCATTGTTGTCTCACTATACACCGAGTTTGGTACATATGAAGTTAACGAAACGGCCGCAAGAGCACCATGACTGTGGCATGTAAACGATGCCGTTCATACACGCATACGCGCATGTCATGATTCTAACGTTATGACCTGTCATTTACGTTCTTCATGCAGTCGTGTTGTGCTATAGCAATTTTGGTATACATCCCTTTAACGAAACAAGTGGCATGCAGAGTATGCCGCTAATGACATGCATGTCACTATTTTCATGTAATGACCTCTCATTTATGATCGTCATGCAGTCATGTTGTGCCGAACCAGTTTTCGTATAGGCTCCGTGCAGTCGAGTTTTCCATGTGCGACATTAGCGCCAGAATGCACTGCCTGGCGGAGAGAAGAAGCAAAATTGGGCAGATTGTGACAGGAAAATACGCGAACGCGATGCGCGTCTCCAACTCGGCAGCGACCGCTCGTCCCACCTTCTTTCGTTTTATTTCCTTTGAGACGCGCGCTCCAAACTTGCGGCAAACTGTTCCAAAGGGCGCGCGCGGCGCAGCGAGCGTTCGTGTGGTTCGCAGCACGCCCGGAAAGCAGCTAAGAAACGTGCGCGTCGCTGTCGGCTCGGTTTCCACCGTGCGCGCGCGTCTCATACGTGCGACCCAAGCGGCCAATGTCAGCGATACTGGGCCGTCCGACGAGAGCTACGTAGCGCCCTCTGGTCAGTAGACGGAGCCCCATTAACGAAAAGGCAGTATAGCGCCAGGACCATGGCATGTAAATCATGCCGGTCATGACACGCGTGTCATGATTATAATGTTATGACCTGTCATTTACGTTCGTCATGCTGTCGTGTTGTGCCATAGCAATTTTGGGATACGTCCCATTAACGAAACGCCTGGCATGTAAATCATGCCGCCCATGACATGCATGTTATGCTTTTCATGTTATGACCTGTCATTTATGTTCGTCATGCAGTCATATTGTTGCATACCAATTTTCCTACACTTCCCACTAGCGAAACGGCCAAGAGAGCACCAAGACCGTGGCATGTAGATCATATCGCTCATGACATGCATGTCATGATTTTCATGTTATGAGCTGTCATTTACATTCGTGATGCAGTCATCTTGGGGCATGCCAATTTTCGTATACATCCCGTTAACGAAACGCGTGCCCTGTAAATCATGTCGACCATGACATGCATATCATGATTTTCATGTTGTGACCTGTCAGTAATGTTCGCAATGCAGTCATGTTGTGGCATGCCAATTTTCGTATACATCTCAGTAACCAACCCCACTGCGCATGCGCAACAGCTGGGGCAGCTGGCAAGGAACGAGAACGCGCCTCGCCCACGAGAGATAACGCTGACGCAGGCGAGTTTCTTGATTTAAAAAAAAAAAAAAACCGACTGCACGCCTTTTTATTTATTTATTTACATCTTGCATAGCCATCTTGCATAGCAAGATATTGCAGGAGAGGGAGCGACATCAAAAACATGATTTTCGTTGGCTTATAATGAACTTAGCCAATAACAAACTGCACTTGCGTTTCAAGTCTGACTTTAACACTTTTCCTTTTCAACACGTTCCTTTTCATATTTCAACACTATCCTGTAAGATTATTGACGTTCTCGGGACAGCTCTACCGAGCGTAGAGTACGGTGTAGCCGGGATTTATACTTTATACACCCCCTCCCCCTCGAACACTCCACTAACACCTCGTCCAAAAAATAAATACATAGATAAATAAATAAAAAATTCTCCAGATAACCAATGACTTACACCATGGGCAGCACGCCACCCCCCCCCTTCTCCCCAAAAAAGGAAGAGTATTTATGTCATTCCCCTACTTATGTGCACACACAGAAATGAAAAAAATATATAAATAAAAGCACATTGCTCACGTCGAACACACACGTCATCATTCGCCTTGTACGTACATAGGTTTTGAGCGTGTGTCGTAGAATGATGAGCAATGTGCTTTTAAAGTGCCTTTTTTTCCATTTTCTATCCATTTTTGTGTCTATATATAAGGAGTTAATGACACAAAAATAACCGAGTTGTTAGCCCGCGATTCACACTGTTGTACCTGTTTCTTCGTGCTCTGTCAATCCTCGACAGCGCATTTAGCCATGAAGTCACTGGACGGATGTTACGACCATCCCCGGTGATTACCTATGCAAACTACAACCATTTTCTCTCTCTCTCTCTCTCTCTTGAATAAAGCTATGTCACCTAGCGACAAGTTAGCACACGGCGAACTTTTGGGTGCTTTTGCGCATTGCCTTTAAGATCGGACAAATATTTCCTTCTCGAAAACGACTTACAAGAACGATAGATCTGCCATCTCTCGGCAAAGTGACAAGGTAATGCTATTATGCTTGGCCTCTGAGATTACCAACAATTTCGGCGCTCGTAATCACGGAGGTCATAGGCGATGTGTACAATGCGTACGCTTGTCCTGCTCGGCTTGTCTGCATTTCTCCACACTACGTGGAGCTAGCGGGGCCGGCGCTTGTGGAGGTGATTATATGGCCGCAGTCGCTGTGATGGGGCGTGTTATCTATCGCCGCTCGTACTGTCCGTTGCAGTAGTTCTCGCTGAACGCCCCCTTGCAACAAATAGCATTGCCCGCACTGCTGTGAGATGTCATCTTCATCATCCTCGTCGATGGCTACCCCGCGGAGGCTTCTCCTGCTGTCAAACTCGACCATGTACAACGGCGAGTTTCTCGAGTTCGCCGCCGACACCATCAAGGATTTCTTCAAGAAGTCGGCGACCAAGCGAATTCTGTTCGTACCTTACGCTCGCAAGGATTACGCCGACTACGCGGCCAAGGTGAAGGCTCGACTGGGCGAGATGGGCTTCGAGGTGGACAGTATTCACGAAGCCGCCGATCCGGTGAGTGCTGTGAAGATGGCCCAGGGCATCTTTATCGGCGGCGGGAACACGTTTCGCCTGCTCAAGACCCTTTACGAATCAAACACAGCTGAGGCGATCCGTATCAGGTGCCTGGAAGATGGGATGCCGTACATGGGCGCTAGTGCCGGAACCAACGTAGCCACGGCCAACATATGTACCACGAACGACATGCCGATATTCTACCCCCCGACTTTCGTCGCACTCCGGCTCGTGCCGTTCAACATCAACCCACACTACATCGAAACCGACCCCGACAGCAAGCACATGGCTGAGACGAGGGATCAGAGAATCGACGAATACCTTGAAGTGGGCAACCACTTGCCTGTGTTGGGATTGAAAGAGGGTGCCATACTGAAGGTCGAGGGAAACCACGCTGTACTGCTGGGGAACGAAGCAAAGTTATTCAAGGAGAACGTGGATCCTGTGTACTACAAGCCTGGAGCAGACATGAGCTTCTTACTAAATGAGAACCATGCTTAGTTGTGCTTGCCTAGCCTGCAATTTTTTTTTTTCTACCATTTCCTTCTCGTAGGGGCGTCGAATCCCGGCTTGGTGGTATTTTGGACAGTGATGAAACAGAAATCAAGTCACAGTGCCTTGAATGTTTGTTTGGGTTTTTTACTTCTCCAGTGATCAACCCTGCCTAAAGGTGTGTAGTCTAATTGCTCAATGCAATGCATGCCGACGACTAAGCAGGACGTTCTGAATCAACTGTGTGGTATAGCCACTTCAATGTGGCACGTCGAACACACACGTCATCATTCGCTTTGTACGTAGATAGGTTTTGAGCGTGTGTCGTAGAAAGATGAGCAATGTGCTGTTTAAGTGCCTTCCCCCCCCCCCCCCCTTTTTCTTTCCATTTTTGTGTCTATATATAAGGAAGTGAATGACACAAAACTAACCCAGTTGTTATCCCGCGATTCACACTGTTGTATCTGTTTCTTCGTGCTCTGTCAACCCTCGACAGCGCATTTAGCCATGAAGTCACCGGACGGATGTTACGACCGCCCCCGGTGATTACCTATGCAAACTACAACCATTTTCTCTCTCTCTCTCTCTCTCTTGAATAAAGCTATGTCACCTAGCGACAAGTTTGCACACTGCGAACTTTTGGGTGCTTTTGCGCATTGCCTTTGAGATCGGACAAACATTTCCTTCTCAAAAACGACTTGCAAAAACGACAGATCTGCCATCTCTCGAGAAAAAAACAAGGTAATGTTGATTATGCTTGCCCTCTGAGATTGCCAACAATTTTGGCGCGCGTAATCACGGAGGTCGTAGGCCATGTGTACAATGCGTACGCCTGACCTGCTCGGCTTATCTGCATTTCTCCACACTACGTGGAGCTAGCGGGGCCGGCGCTTGTGGAGGTGATTACATGGCCGCAGTCGCTGCGATGAGGTGTGTTATCTATCGCCGCTCGTACTGTCCGTTGCAGTAGTTCTCGCTGAACGCCCCCTTGCAACAAATAGCATTGCCCGCACTGCTGTGAGATGTCATCTTCATCATCCTCGTCGATGGCTACCCCGCGGAGGCTTCTGCTGCTGTCAAACTCGACCATGTACAACGGCGAGTTTCTCGAGTTCGCCGCCGACACCATCAAGGATTTCTTCAAGAAGTCGGCGACCAAGCGAATTCTGTTCGTGCCTTACGCTCGCAAGGATTACGCCGACTACGCGGCCAAGGTGAAGGCTCGACTGGGCGAGATGGGCTTCGAGGTGGACAGTATTCACGAAGCCGCCGATCCGGTGAGTGCTGTGAAGATGGCCCAGGGCATCTTTATCGGCGGCGGGAACACGTTTCGCCTGCTCAAGACCCTTTACGAATCAAACACAGCTGAGGCGATCCGTATCAGGTGCCTGGAAGATGGGATGCCGTACATGGGCGCTAGTGCCGGAACCAACGTAGCCACGGCCAACATATGTACCACGAACGACATGCCGATCTTCTACCCCCCGACTTTCGTCGCACTCCGGCTCGTGCCGTTCAACATCAACCCACACTACATCGAAACCGACCCCGACAGCAAGCACATGGGTGAGACGAGGGATCAGAGAATCGACGAATACCTTGAAGTGGGCAACCACTTGCCTGTGTTGGGATTGAAAGAGGGTGCCATACTGAAGGTCGAGGGAAACCACGCTGTACTGCTGGGGAACGAAGCAAAGTTGTTCAAGGAGAACGTGGATCCTGTGTACTACAAGCCTGGAGCAGACATGAGCTTCTTACTAAATGAGAACCATGCTTAGTTGTGCTTGCCTAGCCTGCAATTTTTTTTTTTCTACCATTTCCTTCTCGTAGGGGCGTCGAATCCCGGCTTGGTGGTATTTTGGACAGTGATGAAACAGAAATCAAGTCACAGTGCCTTGAATGTTTGTTTGGGTTTTTTTACTTCTCCAGTGATCAACCCTGCCTAAAGGTGTGTAGTCTAATTGCTCAATGCAATGCATGCCGACGACTAAGCAGGACGTTCTAAATCAACTGTGTGGTATAGCCACTTCAATGTGGCACTCAGATAAATTATGGTTGCAGTAATGTCATTTCTTTCTTTGCAATACAGTATGTTAATGCTGTTTTATAATGCTGACATTATATAACCTTAGCCTACAGTAGCGGCTTTAGCTGTTTTCATAGCAACAACGTGGGGGCACCTATGCTACACTGCATGTGCATCGTAGTTCAAATCACGTGGCAAGTTGAGCTTGTTATCACAAAGCTAGGAGAATAGAGTACAAAGACTCATAGCCGAAACAAGAGGATGAAGACGAATGCTGAAAGTGGTCATCTTTATCCTCTTGCTTTGTGTGCGTCTTCATGCTGTATTCTCTTACGTAGTTGATATAGACTGATCAAAACGTGGCAAAGCTAGGCTTTATGCCATGGAGCATCCTAGTTGTGGAAATTAATCCTGTGAAGAAAAACTTCCTCCATAGGCAGACATTACATGCAGATTGTGTGAATCCTTGAAGCACAAAAAAAGGTCTGATTTATGCGTATGTGGTGAAATCAAAACATGCCAATAATCTAGGTTTGCTGTGCTCGACGCTGTTAGCATAATTGTGTTATACTATGTCCTGTTGGGAATCCGCACACTTTGCTACGACAGTCTGCGATGTCGGATTGCCAACTGAAGCGTACTATAAGGCATGGTGTATTTATGGCACTGGGGATATCCTGAATTCATGTGCTGTTTTACCTGTTATGCAGAGAACACTGTCAACAAATTGGACATCTATACAGGTAGTTTATATTGGAACATACCATATGAACAGAGTGCGTGCAGTTCCATAAACTGGGTGGGCTTTTTTCATGCCTTTGGTCCATACATGCTGTGAAACCAAGTGACATATTTTCAATGTGTGCAATTTTTCAGCGAGTGAAACAGGGAGGCACCGAACGAACTGCTCATGCATGAGCATCACGGAAAATTTCAGCCTTGGATGGCTCTGCACTTCACCTTTGCTCAATTATGTCAAGAAATGCATCATGTTAGAACAGCAACTCTTCTTTTAGGAATAAGAATCAAGCGTCCAGAAAATGCTATAGACTTGAACCCTTAGTATAGAAAGTATACATTTATCATTGCTTCCTCCTTGTGTCTAGCCATTCATATGTGCTCATTTGGCATTTATAACAGGTCTGGAAGAGATTCTTACAGTAATGCACACTTTGCAGACATCTCATGCAGCACACATGCTTCCTGCAGCATGTTTTCTCCAGTTTCACAATGTGGAGTGCAGACTTACTGTAATTGCCAAAATTGCAGCTCTTTCTAAAGAGTTGCACCCATTTGGAGAAGGTTGGCAACCTTGGCGGTACTTCGTTGAAGTTATTATGGATAGTGGCGCTTAAGTTCAAAAGGCACCCACCTTGTGAAATTATGAAGGGGAACTCCACTTTGTCGAGTGGCGATGTAGCAAGCAGATTAAGGTGCATTGTAATGAAAACTTGCTTATCAATTCAGCCATATTGCTGTAGTAATGTTCAAAGAACCAGTGCAGTCAGAATTAAGGTTTTGCACAGTTGCTGAGGCTCACATTTATTTCACTAACTGATTTGTACAATGTAAACTAGCTCATCACACACATCAAATAAATACTAGGATAACCTGTCATCACAAGTAAAGCACTGTCAAAACTAAAAGGCAACAATGCCAGCCTACATTGTAGGGCAAGGACATTGGCTAGCAAGCAGCAAGAGTCATCCCTTGATCCTGATCTTGAAGCCATATTCAGCATCCTTTTTGAAGACTTCGTCATTCTTGTACATGCGGGCCACAAACTCAGAGTTATCCATGGGGCCGTTGAAGCCTCCGTACTCTTCAGGCAGTATCTCGGGAGGTACAAACTTGTGCAGGGATGCTGTGTCACATCCATGAAAGTGTATCTGTAAAGCAAGGGAACTGATGCAGGAAAAGTCAAAGCGGACAGATCTAAATGTTATAGTACTAAGAGGCCAAGCAGTCATATAGTGCATAAGATAGCACAGCTCCACACTTCTATGCTATGTGCATTACCAATTTCAATATGACCAGGCTGCTGAACCATGCTAAGCTTCTATTTGGCATTGAAGTAAATGCCTGCCATTTCAGTTTCTCTTGCAGTTGCAGCAACATTCCCCCTGCAATCCACCGTGTTTCATGTAACCAAACAGAGGTAAAGGAATGCTTGAATGCACAAATTATAAGGAAAAAACAACATACACAGAATGGGCACCGCTTCCAGCAAGTAGTCTTGTTGAAAGCGTACTGTACATATTTTAACCCTGTCACTTGTGCAATACCACCTTGCACACATTGTGCTGTGCTCAGCTTTCTACGATTTTGTAACAGGCACCAAAATCACGTGCTGTTGCACTTGTTTGCTCAGCGTGTGCATTCAGACAGTCCGCCCTGCAGTACATATGTTCTAAATTAACTTGATGCATGTTTATGAAACTAGTACTTCCTGTCCACATGCCACAAAGGAGACTGTCCCCCCCCCCCAACTCCTTTTACCACCAAAGAAAAAAAAAGTCATAGCTTGCTTCAGAGCCATGGAGTGCTAGATAGTTAATTATTGTATATGCAGTATTACTTCTACTATAAAGGAACTGAAGACGAAACATGCGAAGGAGCAGTTTAAGGTTATGCCCCACTGCGGCATTACCTAAACTCCAGCACAAAATCTTAAAACCTTGTATTTGGCATTCATTCCTTCAGTAATCAACCTGTTCCTGTGAAATTATTATTATTATTATTAAATCAATAAAGGATTTGTACAAAGTAAACTAGCTCATCACACACATCAAATAAATACTAGGGCAACCTGTCATCACAAGTAAAGCACTGTCAAAACTAAAAGGCAACAATGCCAGCCTACATTGTAGGGCAAGGGCATTGGCTAGCAAGCAGCAAGAGTCATCCCTTGATCCTGATCTTGAAGCCATATTCAGCATCCTTTTTGAAGACTTCGTCATTCTTGTACATGCGGGCCACAAACTCCGAGTTATCCATGGGGCCGTTGAAGCCTCCGTACTCTTCAGGCAGTATCTCGGGAGGTACAAACTTGTGCAGGGATGCTGTGTCACATCCATGAAAGTGTATCTGTAAAGCAAGGGAACTGATGCAGGAAAAGTCAAAGCGGACAGATCTAAATGTTATAGTACTAAGAGGCCAAGCAGTCTTATATAGTGCATAAGATAGCACAGCTCCACACTTCTATGCTATGTGCATTGCCAATTTCAATATGAGCAGGTTTTACATCCCAAAACCACAATATGAAATTTTGTAGTGGAGGGCTCCAGAAATTTCGACTGCCTTGAGATCTTTGACGTGCATTGACATCGCACAGTACACAGGCTTCAACATTTTGCCTCCGTCGAAATGCAGCCGCTGTGGCTGGGACACGGTGCCGCGACATTCGGATCAGTAGCCATATGCCGTAGCCATTAGACCATCGTGGTGGGGCAGTGCTGAATTACCTGGTTGAAGACTAATGCAAGCTGCCATGGTCTGCATAATAATGGATGCCCAGAAGGCACCAGTCTTGTTGCAGAATTGAAACATACCATAGGTTAACATGCGTTCTATATGTAAGAGAGCTGCACGCAGCCATACGAGACATGATGCATCTCTATGTGCCCATATGATGAACTAAGAACACATCTGAAGTCAACAAAAGGGGCGAGACGCTTAGTACATATTTGAAAATATAGGTGGTGAAAAGGCGTGACCTGATGATTGCTGAGGCTTTGAACACATGGCTGCCATATTGTGGATAAAATAGTCCATTGTATGGCTCATGATTGATTAAGTATTGGTTCTAAAACATTTGATGCTTGTTTTTGTGCATTCGTTTGCCTTGCAGTAGGCACAATGATTTGCCTGCATCACTTAATGGTAGTTAAATAACTACAGGGGTTTCACAAGCCAAAACCAGGATATGAAAATTTAATGTTAGTTGCTTTCTGTGCTGGCTGTTGAGCACACGCACAATTAGCAGCCGGCCTGTTTCACTATTGATCTTGGCAACAAAATACAGTCCTGAGCACTTACCCTTTGTTGGAGCTTCTCATTCAGGAATCTTTTTACAATGCTAAACAGCATCCCAAATATAGCTGGTTCATTGATGATGTGGATAGCTTTGAATCTAGCTGGGAAGCAGTCCTATTTGTAGGGAACAACAACAAAATAGTTAGGATGATGCAAATTAAGTGCGCATTTGTGTATGCACAGCATAAGAGGAAGCAGTACTGAATGTGGCCACAGTGCCTAATAAAGGGGAGCTTGATTAGGTTAATACAGTACAGTATGAATATACGATTGCACTCAACGGATATGCGTGGAGACACACTGACACACTGCACAAACCTGCAACAATTCTATCTCTGAAACAATGTGACCTTTTTGTACATTTTGCACCTCACATCACATATTTTCATAATGGACTACCGACAGGCCCACATTGCAACTGTAGTGACAATACAGAACTGCTTGTGAAGGAGTGTACCACACTATGGTGTCATTGAAACAACACTCCAAAATCTTTATCTGCTTTGATACTATAGGCATGCGAAATGTATAACTTTCAAGACGAATAGAATAATGTCAGTAGTGAATTGAACAGAGTGCTTTTGAAATGCCGAACAGAGATCTTTATAATATAAAGCTGTGCTCATATTCTGGTCTGTCATCCTAGAAAGTTGCAGTTATTTCATTTCTGTTGATCAGAAAATGATAAACGAGGGTAATGAACTAATAGGCAGCTTGTTTGCATGCACGGCACAGCAACAAAGTGATCCTTTAGAATTAGTGAGGTCTAGAGCGAAAGACTACTTCGCATGTTGTTTTCAATGTTGTTGTAAATTTACCTAGTTTCACCTATTTTGCACACTCAACTACACAAACAGGGAGCTACTGGTTTGTTCCACTTCTTTGTCTACTATATTAGTGGTAAATGCTAATTATTAGTACCGATGGGATCCTGTGTACATATAAAGGGCAGCGAAGAGCTCTTTACTTCCAGGGTTTCTGCTACCAAAAAGGAGGCAAGAAAATACAACCTCATTGCAAAGAAAAAGAAAGCTATTTGATAGCGATGCAGCAACAATCAATTTAGAGCTGTTGGGAACAATAACTACCGTATTTACTCACATAATTCGCGCACCCCTACTGTGTGCCCTACACTGATAATGTGCATGATTGGGCAGAAGATGCCTATCTGAATGAGGATAACAACCCCCTGCAGGTTGCTGGCGCCACACTTAAAGGGACTGTCTACCGCTCAGAAAATTTTTTGAGATTGTGGTAAAATTGGGCAGATCGTGCGTCACATTTACGGGAACGAGCACGCTTTCACCCCACAAAAAAGGAATTATGTTTTTAATTTCGCTCTGAAAGTGGTGCAAGAAACGGCGCTAGCGACACCCAACAGCGTGTTCGTCATTTTCCAAGTGTACGAGAACCAGCCCACGCAGGTATGCATACTCTGCTGAAAAACTATTATGTATGTCTTACATGCGTACTTCACCCTGTGAGACACCTTGTTATAGCGTGCAAGAGCAATTTGTTTTTTTTTCGCTGCTTTCGGGGTGGCGCATGTGGCGCTGCCTTCGAATTCGTCTGCCTGCGAAGGCGCATAGTAGTGCGCTTGTCATGCATGCGGCGCTGCATGTCCGAGACGCACCCCGCGCGCCGACTTTCCCTCGCCTCTCCTCCTCGTCGTCGCCTCTGGAATGTCGACCTTGAAGCCAGTTCGCGTTGAGATGCCTCCCGCGCCCGAAAGGGTTTCCAGGGAGACGACGCATCATGCGCGGTACCCAGTGTTGCTGGCATGCCTACACTAGGAAGGGAGCGACTTCGTGGATGAAAAAAATTGTGCTTTAATAATTTCTGTTGAGATTCTGGAGAAACCACTGCACGCTGGGACACTTCGAAAGGTACGCTTTGTGTTGAGCCAAAAACGGGAGAGCGATGAAAGACGGTAGACAGTCCCTTTAATGTGCGCGATTGAGGAAAAATGCCTACCTGTATAAGGGAGACAACCTTCTGCAGGTTGCTGGGAGGACAGAAGCGGATGTGTGTGAAGCCAAAGCCTTTCATGTCCATGACTGCTACTAGCCCTGTCACCTGTGTCACAGGGTCCATAATAGCCTGTTCTAGGCAGAGCACGTTAGCCCGGAAGATGTCTCAGAAGTGCACACATATGGATCCCACTGACCTATAAAGCAAATGATTAGTACCGATGGGATCCTGTGTACATATAAAGGGCAGCGAAGAGCTCTTTACTTCCAGGGTTTCTGCTACCAAAAAGGAGGCAGGAAAATACAACCTCATTGCAAAAAAAAAAAGAAAACTTTTATAAGGATGTAGCAACAATCAGTTTAGAGCTGTTGGGAACAATAACTACCGTATTTACTCACATAATTCGCGCACCCCTACTGTGTGCCCTACACTGATAATGTGCATGATTGGGCAGAAGATGCCTATCTGAATGAGGATAACAACCCCCTGCAGGTTGCTGGCGCCACACTTAAAGGGACTGTCTACCGCTCAGAAAATTTTTTGAGATTGTGGTAAAATTGGCAGATCGTGCGTCACATTTACGGGAACGAGCACGCTTTCACCCCACAAAAAAGGAATTATGTTTTGTAATTTCGCTCTGAAAGTGGTGCAAGAAACGGCGCTAGCGACACCCAACAGCGTGTTCGTCATTTTCCAAGGTGTACGAGAAAACAGCCCACGCAGGTATGCATACTCTGCTGAAAAACTATTATGTATGTCTTACATGCGTACTTCACCCGTGAGACACCTTGTTATAGCGTGCAAGAGCAATTTGTTCTTTTTTTCGCTGCTTTCGGGGTGGCGCATGTGGCGCTGCCTTCGAATTCGTCTGCCTGCGAAGGCGCATAGTAGTGCGCTTGTCATGCATGCGGCGCTGCATGTCCGAGACGCACCCCCGCGCGCCGACTTTCCCTCGCCTCTCCTCCTCGTCGTCGCCTCTGGAATGTCGACCTTGAAGCCAGTTCGCGTTGAGATGCCTCCCGCGCCCGAAAGGGTTTCCAGGGAGACGACGACGCATCATGCGCGGTACCCAGTGTTGCTGGCATGCCTACACTAGGAAGGGAGCGACTTCGTGGATGAAAAAAATTGTGCTTTAATAATTTCTGTTGAGATTCTGGAGAAACCACTGCACGCTGGGACACTTCGAAAGGTACGCTTTGTGTTGAGCCAAAAAACGGGAGAGCGATGAAAGACGGTAGACAGTCCCTTTAATGTGCGCGATTGAGGAAAAAATGCCTACCTGTATAAGGGAGACAACCTTCTGCAGGTTGCTGGGAGGACAGAAGCGGATGTGTGTGAAGCCAAAGCCTTTCATGTCCATGACTGCTACTAGCCCTGTCACCTGTGTCACAGGGTCCATAATAGCCTGTTCTAGGCAGAGCACGTTAGCCCGGAAGATGTCCTCAGAAGTGCACACATATGGATCCCACTGACCTATAAAGCAAATTATTAGGATTACAGAAATGGTCTGACTTAAATAAGAGTGCAGCGAAAAATAGTGCAGTGACGTAACGTGTACACATGTCAATGCAATTTGTGTAATGGTAGGCCTTCAAGGTCCCTCATCAACACGCCTTTTCGGCAAAGGCGCATTCAGGGTAGCCTCAAGGGGGTGGCCCTCCCTGCACTGTGACGCTCTGCCAGACAAAAAAGAGCAAGACACGGAAAGAGTGGTATGTAGCGCACCATCGAAGTTGCAGTATCGATGTGCGCCTCCTCTACGGCCGCAAACAGCAAGCGCGAACCACGGATGAAATGAGCTTATAATGATGGGCAGAAAAGGTGTGGATGTGGGGAGGATGTCTTGAGGGGGTGGCCCAAGCCCCAATGCCACCCGTCTAGATCCGCCAGTGCTTTTTGGGGGCAGTCTCCACAGCTGATTTACTAGGACTACTTGAATAGTCTGCCTGCCCTTTATGCATACGCGTTCACCTGCCACAGCGGCTTGTGTGTACGTGTATGCGGTATCTCCTGCACGAACTTGCTTCAATTTAGTGTGCGGCTTCATATAACGCTTAGTTCTTCACTAATGTACAAGAAGCTTAGGAGATGTCAAGGTCTGTCAACGTGCTGTACCTCCTTGGAACTGCGTCTCTGGCATGCCGTACTAAAGATTCGCAACATCAACGACACTCACCGCCCTTGAAGATGAAAACGGCACATCCGTTAGGGTCGCGGTCGGGCAGCACCGTCTGCAGGTTCCGCTCAAAGGTTGTCCGCAGGAACGTGGGGTAGAAGTCGCGGAAGAGCTGCGTGTTGTTATGGCGCAGCCGGTAGTACTGGCGCAGCACCTTGTACGCCCGGCTGCAGTCGAACTTGCGGCAGCGCAAGAACCGCACCAGGAACGCGTCGTCCATGCGGCACTCGAGGTCCCGGTCGCCTGGACATGGCGTCGCCAACAGTCCACCGCTTAGCAACGGTACTGTTCAGCGTTGCGAATTCACTAGCGTTAATTAAATGTCCAGCGGTGTTAAAGTCGATATCATTAGCTAGGTAAACAAGACAGGCGTCGCGCTATAGAGCTGTAGAGGAGAAGATCGGCCTCGGACTCCCGAGAAAGACGAAGTGAATGTCCGAACTTTGAGCCATTTTGATCATCGACTGTTCTTTCTTTTAGTGGAACGTGCGAGGACCCAGTGACACTTGTTGCTTGCGCAGATCTTGCGATTCACTTACGTACGGAGCCGATTTCCACAAGTTGCAGCCTAAGTAAAGAAGTAAATTCCAAAAAGATACACGTAGCCGAACTGTATAGTAGGCTTGTTTTATATGATAGATAGTCTATCACAGCGCAAATCTTTTATGCTATAAAGAGGCATTTAACAATCAGGCTAATTAATGAAAACTACAATCTCGCGCGGCTTATACCAGCTCGGCTATGGGGACGTGAGCCGAGCGAAAAAAATAAAGAGAGAGAAAGAAAGAAAGACGAGGTATGGGTCATGTACACGCATTGTATACGGGAGTAGGGTGCATAAGGTGACCTAACAGGTCAGCCTAAAGTATGCATAAAATAACCTAACGCAGTCAACCACACCTCATGTGCTTGCGCGACTGCCAGACACGTAAGTGAGGACCAGGATCTCTATTTTTATAATTGCGTCGTGTAAATATTGATCGATTTGTGGGGTTTAACGTCCCAAAACCAGCTCCGATTATGAGAGACGCCGTAGTGGAGGTCTCCGGAAATTTCGACCACCTGGGGGGTTCTCAACGTGCGCTGACATCGCACAGCACACGGGCCTCAACATTTCGCCTCCATCGAAATGCAGCCGCCGCGGCCGGGCTTCGATTCCGCGACCTCCGAGTCAGCAGCCGAGTGCCATAACCACTAGACCACCGTGGCGGGGTCGTCGTGTAAATATGTGCGCGGATTGTGGGAAGAGAGCTGTCCCTGATATAGCTTTCCCCTATTTGCAAATGTTCAGTTACTGATGCGGTTTTATGGGTCAGAACCAGCTGCGATTGAAGCACGCGTCGTAATGGAGGGCTCCGGGGTAATTCTGACCGCCTGGGTTTATTAAACGTGCACCCTAAAAAAGCCGGGTGTTCTTAGCATTTTGCCCCCCCCCCCCCCCCTTTCATCGCAATATGGCCGCCGTGGCTGCGGCGGGATTCGATCCCGCGACCCTTGGCTTCGCAAGCCACCACCTAGCCGCTAAGCGACCACGGCGGGTTTGCAAGTATGAAAGGAATTACTCAATTTCACCTAACATTCGTCATTGGTCTCACTAAGTTTGGTCATTTAGTTTTCGAAATACGGGCAAGTAAAAGCCTTGCGTAATTTTGAAGCCCACTCTGTCCCACGCACCCCCGTGGCAAGTTCCACTGAATGCGTTCTTTCCACGAGCAGTTTGCGACGGGCATTCATGACACGTTGCATACAGTCTAGACTGAGTTACAAGGCGAGAACACCGCGCACTACACAAGGACAAAAAGGCAGGACGACGTACAGCGCAGGTGAGTCGTTCTGCCTTTTGTTGTCGCGAAGTGCGCACTGTTTTTGCCTTGAAGATGAAGCAAATAGCTTGGGATGTGTTATTCAAGTTGATATTAGCCGTAGTTAGCAAAGCATTGCTTAGGAGGCGTGCCGAAACGCAAAGCTGGAGTGATGACGTAACAAGCTTGAATACCTATAGTATATTGATGGACGTCTGCTTTTCCCCTGGGGAACAAAGGGCTATATATTGGAACCGCTTTGTAGGAGTGTTCACGAGTGAAGTGTCGGACACACGACCCCTGCTGGCGATGTCGCTGCTTCAGTTGAGCAGTTCAACCGACTGTCAACGTTCCTACCCTCCATTCACGCTACTATCTGCGAATGCTCAAGTAGCGGGAATATCTACAGGACAAAAATAAAAAAAAAATAAAAAACGGAAACTCAAGAACGACAAGTAAACCTTATTACCTTATTAATACAAATCCATATGGTTTCGCATGGGCAGATATATAGAAAGATGAGTGCCACGAGGTATTTTTCGTTCCATGAAGCATTGAGATTTTATTGCTAAACACATTATGCAAATTACTGCGTGCAGTCACTCAGGGTATATATAACACCTTTTTGGATTCGTTTCAGTAATCACAGGTCGTTTGACCGGTCAGAGCCTGACCGAAACGTCGACCAAAAAATGGAATATCATTGAAGTGCTACGTCTCATATATGACCACGCAGTCGTGCAGATAGGAAAATATTCGGAGCAGAACCAGGGTTGCCATGACAACCGGACGAATAACAGCTCAGCAGTCGCTCACATCGTATCATGTCCCTGAGGATCTGCAGGTCCCTCTGTCGGCGTGCTGGCGTCTCTCGCAGCTCTTGCTCGGCGAGCTGCCAGAGGCTCACTTTGAGCGTGCCGCCACTCGGGTACTCGCCCTCGTCGTCGTCAGACGCCGTCGTCGACGGCGGGTCCAGCAGGTCGCTCTCAGTCTACAGTGAAGGTACGAGATCAGAGAGAGCACAAAAGACAAGATGAGTGCTCGCGTTGCGCAAGCGAATCCATTCACTTTGGCGACGAGAAAGAAGCACGCTTGCGACCTGACGCGTGCATGGCAAGTAGGATTCGTGAGCGCGCTCAGCAGGGGTTTATCTATAATGTGGATTTTGAGGGTGGGGGGAAGGGTGTTACCATGGTGTTAACATTACGGGGGTGGGGTTGGATGGGCGGTGGATGCCAAGTCATTGGTTTGATGATCTGGTTAATTTTGGGGGGTGTGAGGATAAAAATTTGGGGGAGGGGGGGGGGGGGGCGTGTATAAATCCCTGGCCCTCACTGCAGTCGTTATGGTCCATCACGGCCGGTCTGGAGAACGGCCGTGGTTTCATTTATACCTTGCTTCAGTAATTCCGCGCACTGTGGAAGCTACAATACTCTTCGAACAATCACGAGGGCGAACACATTCAGGGGCCGGTTAGAGAATTTTTCTGAGCGGAGCCACCTTGTGGAAAGTCCGATACTCAAAGCCGAATATGGGGCATCAGCACTCAAAGACACGCGCGTGCTTTCGGATGCAAGCACTAGGGTGCATTTGACACTGCTAAAGAGTTGCTTATAAGGATGCCCATGAAAACTGCCCCTCCTTGGGAGAATATATTAAAAATTAGGAGGCGATCAGTACATCCACACCCCCACCGTTTGGAATGTCCAACGAACACATGTTAAATGTCGCCTTAGGCTCCATGTCTTCCACCAATGTTGAGCGCTACAGTGGAAGCCAACGAGAAATCTACAAGTGTTCGTCACAGCAGCAGCCTTGGAAAGAGGCTTAGAAGAATAGCGCTATATCACGCATCGCAAGAATCTGCGCTCGATCATCGATGGTCTCGTAACCTTGACTCTCTTGCACGGAGCTAGTGAAACAAACGCGCGCGCCTGTCCAGCTTTCCGCAGGAGCGCGTCCGTCGCCCCTCCAGCCGAGCCGCGTTGCAGGTTCACCGGAACTGTCTTTCGAGACGTGGCTTTAGGGGAGTGTCTTTATGTCTCACGTTAGGCCCACCAGGCTTCCGTTCTGTTGAAGTTCACCTGCACGTGCGTATGCAAGGCATGCCACCGCAAGCAAACGAGGACCGCTTTGTCACCCTCGGGCAAGAGGGCTTGCCCCAGAACACTCCCCACCCTCCGCATCCACAGCGAAGATTCGAAGGCGTTCGTCTTCGTGTTTTTTTTAGTATCTCGCTTGTATGTGCTGCGCAGTTTTTCTAGTCAAAGATTCAAAGGGGCCCTGCAATACTTTTTGAGCAAAATGAAAAAAAAAAAAGAAGAATACCGGTGCCAACACGTGAGTCGGGGAATCCACAATTTGGATTAAAACACAGTTGGAAGACGCCAGCGCTTTCATCAAATGACGTCACCGGGGCACCAACGAAGGCAGATAAAGCATTGGTTGATTTCATGATCGTGGAAGGGTAATCTGCGCTGCTTTATTTATTCGATTTGAATTAAAGAAATAAAGAGAACTTGCGTACTCTCCTAAAGAATCAAGGGTCGTGGTCGGCACCCCAAAGGATGTCGAAAGAACGGGCGCTTTCTAGCTATGGTGCCGTGCATTACATTACCGCGCTCACATGTGCACGTGAGCCTCCGCGACTGTTCAGAACCTTTTCGTGACTCACGGCCAGACTGGAGACACGCGCACGCGCCTGCAGTGTCCGATTATGCTGATAAAGGCCTAGCGAGTCTGGCCTGGACAACCAGCCTCGGCACCCCGGCCAAAGGCGCTGAGGATGCCTTTGAGCATCATCACAGCCATGGTCATCATTTGTGTTACCCAATAAAGGTCTGTTCTCGCTTTATCTATGCGCGACCACGCTGCGATGGCGATCTGCGGAGCATGACCACGGGCTCGCGCGCTCACCGGCTGTACTGACGACAGCCCAGCGATCATTCGGACCTATACTGCATTTGGTGGCATATGCACCGCGTAGTGGCAAGCGTACGAAGCGCGTTCGCAGCGAAACTACACGACCAGCACCTGACAGGGTTGAAAAGACGACTACTAAATATGCTCGACTGACATCACAACTCGCGTAGATTTCTTTTGGTTGCCGTCGTATTTATGCATCAGCCACATCCCCAGGTGACCACATCCGCAGAGGACGCCAATACTTCGTACATCATCTAAACGTCGTAATCGTGGCCGCCGTGCTCTGCGCATCTGTGATGTCACGTAAGGACTGTGGCTTAATACCGCCGCGACACATCAAGCTATTTGAGTTAATGCCCTCAGACAACCGCGTGCCACAGGGGCGTGCACCCCGCACACACCTGTAAGTGACGCACCTTCATAAAGGGATGCATTTACTTGAAGAATGCGTTAAACAAGTTAGCGCCGTAACCATTTCTAAACCAGTCCAGATGCCAGGACAAGCACTTACGGCCTACGTGGGCACCGGGAGGCTACAGCACGCAGATGACTTCCGCAAACGTAGACTTAAAAAGAAAAATATATAGCTGGGAAACTAGGAGGCCACCCGCGGTGAATGCACACTGCATGCACGAGCGCATGAGCTTATCGAGTGGCTCTCCGTGGCAGCCGGTCTGCAGCCAGACGTGTTGTGCAGCCGGAAGCGAGACTGCCGCTTGTTCAAACACGGCTGCACCCAACACCGCAAGAGACGTGCCGCATATAATGGAGGGCCCCGACGGGCCCTTCCTTGTTCGATAAAGAGGCTGCCCCGGAAACTTTTACCGGAACGCTGCTGCGGGAGAAGCAGGCCAGACTGGGACTCAAGGACAGCGCTATTTACTCTTGATGTACGAGAAAGCAAGAACTGCCGGAACATTGGGTGGATATATCCTGACTAGAGCGACCATTATAAGCCACGGTTCTGTAGCGTGCGACAGCTGTAAGCGCATTACTGAACTAGGGACCATGTTTAACGATCAACTTGTGTCCTCTCTGCCAGTTGCTCAGACGCGGCCACGGCACTTATCGCTGGGTGGTCCACCGAAGACAATAAAGATGTTTTGTGGGGTTTAATGTCCCAAAACCAGTTCTGATTATGAGAGACAACCGTAGTGGAGGGCTCCGGAAATTTCGACCACCTGGGGTTCTTTAACGTGCACCCACATCGCACAGCACACTGGCCTCAACATTTCGCCTCCGTCGAAATGCAGCCGCCGCAACTGAGATTCGATCCCGCGACCCTCGGATCAGCAGCCGAGTACCATAGCCACTAGACCACCGTGGCGGGGCCGAACACAATAAAGTTATAGCTAAAAAAATGGGGGCAAATTACGCCATCCTGGAGTTTGCTATTATGCATTTACGAAAAACTGTACAGTGGATGGTTGCTTGAACAGGTTGTTTCAGCGGATAAGTTTGTCTCGTTACGCGTGTGTACTTGCACTTGAGTTCATACATCCCGTCAAACACGTCGACTCTTGAGGAGGCCTTCGCAAATCTTTTCGCAGCCTGCGCTAGCCTTCGCTAGGTTGTTTAAGCGAAAATGCAAATGGAATTACGACGCATAACACTGGCTTGAGGGTTTTTTTTTTTTTTTTTTGAAGAACGTAAACTTTGTCTGAGGCCGGCATCGTTTTAGTGGGTATGGGCACTCGCCGCGCACGCGGTTCTGAGTCTTTGTCTCGAGACGGCTTCCTCGGCTCGCTACGGCCCAGAGTATTAATTGAAGTAACCTTTAACATATCACCCATAATTTTAAAATGTTAGCACTTTGACAAAAGCAGCATGACGGCAGCACACATAAGCGGCTGTTGTCGGAAACAGTACACCCCTAAATTTAATATTTGAAGGAAAGAATACGATGTTTAACGTGTCGCTTACCTTCGTCATTCTGTCAGTCTTATCCCCTTGGGGTCGAACCACAGGCGCACTTATAGGCTGGAAATTTCTTGTTTCACTTCACTCGCGACCACTGTATCGTGCAGCAGACACAGTTCACCCACGAGTGCGACCTGTTCAACAACGCCGTGTGTCGGCTGGCATGCCCCGCGCCCGGTAACCGTCATTCCGGGCTAGGAAGCTCCACATTTCCAGCGAGCAGGCCGCAGCAGCGGTACACCAGCCCTGACGCGTCGCCGCCGCTTCGTCGTGGTGAGGCTCCGTGAAAAGCTGCGGTTTTTGTGCGCCGCCGGATACCACCCCTTGACCACTGCGGGACCAAAGAAAAAAAAAACACACACACAGCTTTGAAGTAGTTAATCTGGATAGTAAACTGGAAAGGGAAAAGCTAAATCTTATCAAGGCAAAGGAGGAGGAGCTTGTCGCTGCACAATATTTCTTTCATGAGCTAAAATAAATACTTTGCTCTTGTTCCGTGGGATGGTTTCCTGTCTTATCTTTTTTTTTTTTTCGTCCTGGAGATTGAGAACTAATACCAGCCTGGTTCTCGCGAGCACTGGGGTACAAAAGAAGTCGGGGTGACGCACGGCGTGGCAGGGAGGAAACTACCTTTAGAGAAGGAAAGGAACAAGTCAGAGGGCAGCACTGACAGAGAGAGAGAGCTGTCGAGGCAGGTAGAGAGGGAAAGACCACGAAAGAACTAATTCGACCCCTTCGGCGATGCAAAGGTATGACAAATTGCAATGTTCTGCCTGACAGCGGAGCAAGGACATGAAACGAAAAATAAAAAGAAAGAAAGAAAGAAAGAAAGAAAGAAAGAAAGAAAGAAAGAAAGAAAGAAAGAAAGAAAGAAAGGCGAATAAAAGAGAAAGGCCTAGCTTGAACTGGTCACTGCATATCTTCGATCGTTTGCGAAGCAGACTGTTGGGCAGACGCCTCAAAGAGACAAACAAAAAGAATTCTTTTCTCATCCTATTGGTCAAATGCAGAGCACGCCGCAGCCTAGAGGCATTGAAGAAAAGAAAAGAAAAGAGAGAAGAGCCTGTTTACAATTATCGTTTATCTTTCTTTTCAACATTCTAAACGAGATGGCATACCTTGATATGCGTTCCTCGAACTTGGCTTACAAAAAATTAGGGAAGCTTGCACTAGTGGCACAAGCTTCCCTAGGGCAGGTGCCCTTCAAAAGGACACAAACTCGGTAGCGCAAAAAAGCACGGACGAAGAAAAGAAGGATGATGATGATGATCCTTCAAATATGGCGCATACCCAGTACGGGGGATTGGCCAAGACCTGGAGTGCTTAACTTTTAGCTGGTATATTGCGCAAATACCACAACATGATGAATAAAATAGAATAACAAATTAATAATAATCGGGAGAAAAGTAAAACAGAGGGAAAAAAAACTGTGTAGACTATTTGTGCACTTCTACCATCAAAACAGGTCCGTGATTCTTTTGCGCTACCGAGTTTGTGTCAAGAATGTGCCAACTAGCCCAAACAAGTGTGTTACTTCAAGAGGACTCTGCTAGGGCGCTGCTTTACGATGCGGCTGAGAGCGCTGTCACGTGGTACTTTTCATATTTCGCGGGGATCATTTATCATTCAGAAAAAACCAGTACGCAGTTAGTACGTCGCTGAAAATACCGCAGTTAGATGCCCTACGTGGCTGACTACAAACGCCTCGATGATTAGAACAGTAGTTCTCGGATGTCTGAACGTTTCCTTTTCTCTTATGTATGCTCCCCCCTTATGTAATACCCCAGCAGGGCCCTTTAAGGGTTAATAAATGATGATGATGATTAGATATTTAATTACAATAACGTAATTAAATCTAATTAACGGAAAATTACTCGCGGCTACTTCACTGTACCAGGAACAATATGCAATACAAGTGTTTTTTTTTAAATCATGCTGCGTGATTATTGGGACACCCTGTATATAGTAAATAAACCTAATGCTCCACAGTTGTGATGATGGTGCTTATGTAACGTCAACGCGCTTCTAATGTGTGTTAAACGCTATCTTAACGATGTAATAAATGATACGCATGTTCTGCTATCACTCGGCATGCTTTTGCCCAACTTTACCAGATTCCAGGGCACTACTTCAATTAACGACACTTATAACAAGCACATCAGCGCGCCGTTGCGTGCATTTCTCTTCGACGTCTGTGCTGAGAATTAACGCAACCAATGTTGCGTCCTACCGTGAACTATACCAGTCAGTCCCCGCGATGCTGTCAAGCTTCCTGGTTAATCCATGTGAACCATCCATATGCTCATACAATTTGCACAAGGACGCTCGTATTATTCGTAACACAATTGGATGAAACTCAAACAATTTGTGGTAGGGAATTTCCTCGCTGACTGCTTCGCACGACACCGATTCCCACATTACGAGGGATCTGCAAGATTTCATCAAGGCCTCGTCTAGAGATGTCCTCGGAAGTGTGAATGAAAGGAAAAGGAGAAGAGATGGAGGGGGAGGCAATCGAAAAGGAGAGGGAGAAATACTGCATCTTTCTTTACTTATAGAGCGCCTTGCAGGGTTCGAAATGGTAGCGGGAGGACCGGGAGTCTAGTCCCGCGAAGCTCCCACTTCCGTCACACGCAGGCCAAGCCTTGTTGAAACTTAGCGGCGCCCTCCGACAGCCCATAGCTGGTCTTCTGGGTTGAACACGCGCTGGTCTAGTAGTTAGAGCCTCCGGAGCGGGAGGAATTGGGTTCGATTTCCGTAACATCCACCGGTTTTCCTTTTGAGAAGAGAACTACCCTGGCCCCACGCTCGGTGCTGTGAGTAATCATCAGTCACGTGAACGTGGCCTCTCCTTTCCATTCTCCCCTTTCATTCCCCTGTGACCTTTTGTTTGAGTTGACGTTCACGGAAAAATGACAATCGGGTTTCGATGAGGTTTACGAATATTTGGGACGAACGCATGTATATAAGCCGATATGAACACTAAGTATATCAAAACTGTTTCGGAGGCTACATTGTTTTACGGCGCTAGTTTAGAAAATGGGAACGCATTTGCATATAGCTTTTGCACGAAACTCAAGCGTACAACAGGTTGGCGGCACACGCAGTCATATATGCGTGACTACGTGAGTGCGCGCAAGCGTCCGTATATGTATTTGCAGTCGGCAATAACCACATCGCGTTGCTAAATACGGCCATTACTGTCCGGCTATCGTTCCGTACACGTTATTTGCGATGTAAGGGAGCCGGTTTTTGTTCGGGAGTACAGGGCGAGCACAGCACGGCTTCTGTTGCAGGGGTTTGTCGCAACTTGTGCTGCATATAGAACAACACCCTTCGCGCTAAGCCTGTTCACGTACAGTAGAAACATACGCCTAGCCTCAACCCGGAGCATTGCAGTTGATTAATTTCGCGATAAGTATCTGGAGCGTGACTTAACTAAAGTGAAAGCCTGTGCTCCTTTACTGTTAGTGTGTGTGTGTGTGTGTGTGTGTGTGTGTGTGTGTGTGTGTGTGTGTGTGTGCGTGCGTGTGTGTGTGTGTGTGTGTGTGTGTGTGTGTGTGTGTGTGTGTGTGTGTGTGTGTAAACGTGCCTTCGCTAAGCAAGATATCGTCCAGAGGCACCGCGCTTGCAAAAGCATCTACACACGAAGCGAAAAGAGAACCTGCCTTATTTATATAAAGTCATTTTAAAAATTGGATGAGAGCGTCATTACTAGAACTTTCGCAGCCTCTCCCAGTGCCAAACCCAATGTCAGCCGCCTGCAGATACAGGAGATAAATAAAGATGAAAAAAAGAAAATATGAGACAAACAAGGTCCGTCTCAAAAGACAAGCAGCAAGAGGATATGAAATAGGTCTCGGCCTTTCCATTAGTACCGTGGATTCACCTGTGCCCAGCATGGAAACTTGGTCTAGTTGGTACATATGCATTG
The DNA here is from genome assembly GCA_013339685.2 of Hyalomma asiaticum. Taxonomy (NCBI): domain Eukaryota; kingdom Metazoa; phylum Arthropoda; class Arachnida; order Ixodida; family Ixodidae; genus Hyalomma; species Hyalomma asiaticum. Next base: position 13,637,085 of record CM023483.1, on the reverse strand, counting down.
TAGCAGCGCTAAAGATGGAGACCAATGAACAAAAACACACAGCGCTCTTCCTGTGTGTTTTTTTTTTTTTTGTTCCTTGATACTCCGTCTCTTGCGCTGCTACAATGCATCGGTACCTACAGGAAGGAAAATAAATAGCGTAGTGGGGAAGGACGGACCCACGCAGTTGAATGGGACACGGCCTGACGAAGAGGCACGAGCCCTGATCTCGAGCTGACGACGCTGGCCAGAACTGCGGCGGCTGCCATCGTCGCACCGCCTGTCCATCCGCTGTCTAAAGCCAATAAACCCCCTTACAAAGTGGTGGAGGTGCTGGGTAATCAATCAAACCTGGAACTACGAAGTCGGACGCTGCCCGCTATCCCGACAATGGCAAACGGGGGTTGGAAGGGGGTTTGTTACTTTAGACAGCGGATGGACAGGCGGTGCGACAATGGCAGCAGCCGCAGTTCTCGCCAGCGTCGTCAGCTCGAGATCAGGGCTCGTGCCTCTTCCTCAGGCCGTGTCCCACTGCACTGCGTAGGTTCGTGCTTCTCCACTACAAGAAAAAGAAAAAAAGAAGTAGTGAAAGGAAAAGCAGGCCGTTCAGTATATAAAAACAGTGCAGAGGAGACAGTGATGCCACATGGCAGAATTTCGGGGCACCCCGCGTCAAGCCTCGGAGCAGGGGTCACACACGGCCTGGCTTCCAAATTGTTTCTGAACGACGACTGTGACCTCGTTCGAGTGCCGCCTGTGATTGCCAGTCGGCGCCGGTTCTTTCTCCCGTGGCGTGCTTTTATCTTATTCTTTGAGCAGGCGCCCTTTTCGGCGCTCGTCTCGCGATGAGCTGCCTCGGGCTTTAACCGGGTTACGTAAAGCCATGACGCGGGCGCGCCTTCGCAGCCACGTGCATAGTATAGGGGAGCGAGGGACGTCGAAATGTTTCAAGGTGAGGTGCAAGAGCGACTCGCACTGGCAGGCGCGCTACGTAGTGTTCAAGGCTTTGAGACCAAGTTTTCTTCCGCTGTTAACGGCGTATGGTCGAGCTTGGACCGATCGCCCAAGTAAGTTTCCTAATGAGGTTCATGGGCAGAGTTGTTTATGTGACGCTAAAGAAGAATTAACTTACGAGAGTAATATTTTTAAAACTCACGCCCTTATTCGTGTAGAAAAGATTGGCTATTTGTCATTTCCGAACTATCAAAGGTGCCACCTACATAAACTGGGCCCTAACTTGAAGCTACACCTGCCATCGAGAATTTCCCGCTCCGATGCAACGTTGTTATGCCGCCTCTGGTTGGGGGTGGCATTTACAAAGGCATATTCGTGTCGGATCGGGATGGCTGACGCATCTACCTGGGATTTTTGCGGAATTCATGAAACTATTGAACACGTGCGGTGTATTCTCAGTCATTCCCACGCTACCAACGTGGAATGGTACTCGGCAGGCTGGACTCGAGGCCGTTTACGGCAGCCAAGGCTCTTGGACCCTGGCTTTATGCTTCGATGGCTCAGAAGGCGACGAAGGCGTTACTGACGTACCTGAAGTCGACAGGTCTCTGCGGCCGCCTGTAGACAATGGGCTTGTATAAGTGTGCGCGTGATTGGTGGTCTTCTCTCTCTCTCTCTCTGTTTTTCATTAAATTTCACCCCCTTATCCCTTTCCCCAGCGCAGGGTAGAAAACTGGACGCGCACTTTGGTTAACCTCCTTGCTTTCATTGGTTATTTATTGTAGAAACTAAATAACACAACAAAGCACAGCGAAAGACGGAACAAGATAGATAGATAGATAGATAGATAGATAGATAGATAGATAGATAGATAGATAGATAGATAGATAGATAGATAGATAGATAGATAGATAGATAGATAGATAGATAGCAGGGTTCTCCCAACGTTTGGTGGCGGTGGGAATGCCGCCCACCACTGAGGTTCAGTGCTCTTTACTCCCGATAGACCGCACACCGCTTTGACTTACTCTTTAAAGCTTGAAATGCGCGCCTAAGATACCTAAAATGGCGACCGTGCGCACGCAAAGCCAGTGGGCCGTGCCTCCCTGCACCTGGTTACGTAAACAGTGGCCTCAAGGGTCACCATGTGCAGTGCAAGCCTTCGACATCGACGACAAGTCAATGTTCATGCATTGCAGGCGACGGATGCGTGCGATAGCTGCCAGAAATGCACTAACAGAAATGCTCACGCCTTTCAACCGCTGCTCTATCTTTTCATCATGCCGCGGCGCACAGTGTCGCTTATTTGACTAGTGCATTTCGGTGCTGGAAGACTTGACATTGGTGGAGACAGAGAGAAGTGTATACGGGACCATGCAACGTTTGCCAAGACAAGCGCTCATTTGCGCCGCTGTTATAACGAATATAGACCAATTCGTCAAATTTTACGTTCTGCACAGTTGAACATTTCCAATCACGTCAACATATGTGAAGCCTGCATAGTTGTCATCATCATCATCGTCGTCGTCGTCGTCGTCTATGTTCACGGCAGGAAGAAAATATATTTACGTTTGAGGCACTACGCACATGTATAACTATTATTTAAAACGTTTAAAGTGAGTGTCCGTGCGCGAAAATAAGCTTCTCATTCTATGTGTCTGATCAGGCATGTGTTTCTTGCTTGGTGCCGCACAAATGTCGGCCACCTAGGCTTCTTTGACTTGCACTGAAAAGGCCCAGCACGCGGGCCTCTATATCATTTTCGCCTGCATCGAAAACGCAACCGCCACAGCTGGGATCGAACCGCATCCTTCGGAGCAGCAGCCGAACACTATAACCACTGTATACCGCCGCGGCGGGCGCCGTTAGTAGAGAGACACAGTTAGGGAGCCTAACTCTGCCTAGGCTCCCTATAGGTAGAGTTGAACTAAACTGCACCGATGTCGTCCATGTTGCCCTCCACTGGCGCTAATTCACGTCTAACTAGAATGTGATCGTATCCAAACGAGCATCCGGGTGCTCAAACGAGCACAAACGAATGCTCGTCTGGTCACTAGCGGGCTCAGAGCCCTAGCTCGGTTTTAGGGAGAGCAGGGTAAAGATGAACATGTCGCCGATAGAGATCAGAAAAGAGAGACGAAAGATTTGTGGAGGAAGGTTGTGGAGAAATACGAAATAACGTGAAAATCAAACTTATTTTACCGTATATAGAGCACAGAAAGGCAGGCGATGGATTTATTATAGTTATGTTTTCTTTAGAAAACAACCTAATCGGGACAGGCAAGGCACTGTAGGCCGAACACTCATTCGAACTATAGGTGGTCCGCGGGCACCACTTGGTTCGAATAACAATTCAGGGAGATTTACGTGCCTAAATGATTACGAGGCACGCCCTGTAGTGGAGGGTTCTGGGTTAATCTTGAACACTTTCAGTTATTTACTGTGCTCCAAAAGCCAAGCACGTGGGTGCTTTTCGCCTTTCGCTCCCGTCGAAATGCGGTCGCCGTGGCCGGTATACGATCCCGCGAACCGAGCTTTGCGAGGCAAAACCCCTTAACCACTAATCTATACCACGGTGCGTCGCCACTTCGCTAAAGATAGGACGCTTGTCTTGTATAAACAAACAGATAATAAATAAATAAATAAATAAATAAATAAATAAATAAATAAATAAATAAACAGTGGCGCAAGGGAAACGAGCATGAGACGATAATACAGGACTGTCGCTAACTTCTATAGCTGTTTATGTGTTCACTGAGGAAATACGAAACTTAGACGCGTCAAAAGATGAGCACCTATTAATACCTTCATGAAAAAGTAAGCAGAAGATCGACATCTCCCTGCCCCCGTTCCCCACGGACCTCAACTCCTGCCTTTTTCCCCAAGCGTTCTCGCTATGTACTGTCTGTTTTGATTACTAGCTGCTCTTCGCGCTTGAAATCCGGACGAGGGATAGGAATTGGCGTGTTCAACAAGTTGCCTCTAATTTGGATTCGCCCCTGAATGACGGAATCTGTACCTGCAAAGCCCGCCTGTTTAGCGGAGATCTTTATTCAGCAATGAAATGACACGCGCGAAATGAGTAAAAAAACAAGAAAATGATGAAGAGAGAAAGATGAATGTGGTCCATGCACGCCATAAAAAAAAAGAAAAACAAGGGTTGGAGCCATATATTTTTCTCTTTTCATGAGATTTCGCATATAAAGAAAAAGAAAGATCAGTGAGAAGAAAGAAAGAACGAGAAAAAAAGAAACTTAATTGTCTCCCGTAAAAGCCTCGCGATGCCAGCGAAGTATGTTGTCTCCGATCTACCTTCGTGGCAGCGAACCTGCAACAATGAAGCCCGAAACCCTTAACTCGTCCGAATTGGTGGTTTTGATTATAAAACAATGCATCTGCTGCCACCACAAGAGTATCACGATTGCGTTGTAGGCCGCCGGACTGTGAAGGGCTATAGAGTTAAAGCAATAACTCTGTCCAAGTCGAAATCCATACACGTAATAAGATACCTGCCTTAGTTAATGTTCGCGACCCTTCGCGGTAGCTTAGCGGCAAGGCGCTGACTTGCAAAGCTCGAGGTCGCGGGTTCGAATCACGGCCACGATAGCAGCATTTTAATTGGAGGGGAAATGAGAAAAACGAAACACTATGTGCGCGTCATCCAAGTGCACACCATCTAAGTGCACGTCAAAGAACTCCAGGTCGTAAATATTACTCCGGAGACCTCTGCTATGAGGTATTTCCCATAAGCATAGGTGGTGCACGTAGAACCACAGAAATTCTTGTTATTATTGTTAGGTAGTGTTTGAGTGTTACGTAAGAAAACTGGACACGCACAACATCAAGTACGCCTTCGCGAATGCAAGTATATAGTGTCGAAGTAGATGGTCTTCTACGCTATCCGTACGGCACTCATTGTTCAACAGCAACAGAGAGCGCAAATTTATACTTCGGCAGCACAAAGTTGGCGCTATAAAAGCTGCACAAAGCACCAGGCCTCATTCTTCGAGGTGTCGAAATACGAAAAGCAACATCGATGCGCAAACTATTACGTGAGCGATGGGGCCAGTGCCGATCCCTTCAAATTACCCGGCCATCATGACTCACACAGAGGAACCTTTAATTGCCACACTTCAAATGCTTTTTGAAGGCTTTCGGTCAGGAGCTATGCTGTCCATTACGGTTACCTTAAATTAAGACCTAAAAAAAGGGCGAGGGGGGGGGGGTGAGGTAGCCTATTGGCTTTCGTAATAATTGCCCAATACTTCTTAATTAATATTATATTCACTTAATATAAAGCAACTACGTGCCACACGACTACAGTGACTTCGCATAGCTATACGTGGCCGAGCTTTCTCGAGCGAAGTTTCAACCCTACGTTGAACGACGCAGTTATGCGGTACGCATTTCTGGCTGAAATCAGAAGTGAGCCTCTAAACTATACACTACTCTCGACGAGACACGACGTGCTATCGCTTTCCCGCGATCGCAGCCCAGAACCGACGGGAGCGCGCGCGCAGACAGTCGACGCGTGGGGTGAAAGTTGTGCAGGTGCGCGCACGCGCGTCGCGGGGCAGCAGCTGGCGACTCTCACCTCTCCGCCAAACGAGGAAAAAGAACTGTCTCGCAAAAGGTCATCTCACCTGCGACTCCAAAGCTTCTTCGTCCGTGCTTTGTAGATGGTGGAGGAGGAAAAACAGGGGGGAGGAGAAGCCAACAGCATGCGTCGCCCCCGGGACAAACTAACACGGTCAGGGGGTCACACGGCGGCCCTCGGTGACGACGGGTGTCGATATTGTCACACTCCCGAAATCGAAAACCGTCCACCGCAGTCCGGTGGAGTTAGCGGCGGCCGCACTCCTACGGCAGGAGGGGCTGGTGGAAGAGGAGGATGCGAAGAAGGATGCCCCGTCGCTAAATCTCGGCGGCTGAGGCGACCAAGGCGGCCGGGCGTCGAAGCAGCGTCTTCGTCGGCAGGCGAGGCGCGGGAGGCGATGCCGGGTGCATCCACGGGGAACGGCTGACCCACATCCCCTCCTCTGGCCGCCGATGCCGCGGCCGCCGCTGCTTCTTCTTCATGCACGCCACTCTATACGGTGCGGCAGCGACCCGCAGACTGGCTCCTCCAGAAATTCCAGCCCGTGGCGGCTCTTACCATTGACCCAGTTCTGGGGGGAGGGCGGCCGGCTACGCACACGCACATAACACTCACCACGAAGTGTGCGTCTTCTTTCGACGCTGCCTAACAACAAGAACAGCAACAAAATAAAAAAAGAGAGCAGGAATAAAAAAGAAAAGCGGGAGCTCTATAGGCCTCCTCTTACCAGCACACACACACGCTAGATTACCTAAGCGGAAACAGGGCTGGCTTGCATTCAGGGGAAGTGAGGGCTGCACCAGTGCTTGGAATGACTTCGCCTCATCTAGCATGCCTCTTCCCCAGTCCCTACGTACGCCTTACCGATTCCAGTGCTGGGGTGCCATTAAAACCCGGAATGTTCGGGTCATAACTCATCGTTGGCGCCGGAGAATAGGTAATGACCCGGCCCCGCGTATAAGAAGGACGCCCGCCGGGTTGGTGGCAGTGCGCGGCGCAATTTGGCGGTCAAGGTCGCATCCTTCCCGATACGCGGACGCCGAGGCCGTCTCGGCTTAAGTGGCCTTGCCGCGGACCGGACATGCCGGCTCTGTTGCATGCCGTGCATGAGGTTGATATCGCGCGAATCGATGCGGTTCGCATCGACTGTGTGGCGGAAGAAGACGTCGCGTGCGTGTCGTGCAGGAAGTATACGAGTCTTGGGGCGTGGAGATCCTGCTTGCATTTCCTAGCGCATAAATCTTAAAGCGCGTGTTTCTGTATATATAGGGTTGGGAAAGGTTATAAACCCCCTCTTGCCAATTGGCCGTGCCGTTACTCTTTCTCTTGATCGAGTATTGAGTGTCCAATCCACAGCGAAAGCATTCGCTTGATGTCGACGCACCAAAAGCGTCAGCGCAGTGCAAGCACTGTCCGCCTCTTCTGTTTACTTTCGCGTGAAAAAATAACACTAAAACGAAAATTAGCAGTGATTCAATGGACGTATTTTTATTAGCCCAATATACTATTGTGACTACGTTCCGCCACGGTGGTCTAGTGGTTATGGATACTCGGCTGCTGATCTGAGGGTCGCGGGATGGAATCCCGGCTGCGGAGGCTGCATTTCGATGGAGGCGAAATGTTGAGGTCCGTGTACTGTGCGATGTCAGTGCACGTTAAAGAACCCCAGGTGGTCAAAATTTCCGGAGCCCTCCATACGGCGTCTCTCATAATCAGAGCTGGTTTTGGGACGTTAAACCCCACATAACAACTACTATTGTACCTATGCACCATGTATCAAATAGTGGATAAGAATATAAGAGTAAACAACCTATTTATAACCGGGATGTTATAAGGTGGGGCCGTATATCAAGAGCGCCTTATTAAACAGCGTTAGAAAAGTCGTCAATCACATCACTGAAGGTACCCGCGAATGAAGCTGTTATGAGTAACTCACTGGTCTCTTGCGATCTTGCGTTTCTGCTAATCATCCCTAAAGTTGCCGAACCATTGAATGAATAACAGATGGTTCTACATGAACGTTGGTTCCAGAGGCATTTTCACAAAGTATGTTCGCAGGTTCATTTCGTTCGTCGTGGGCAGCCACATAAACGAGGCTGTACAGCAAGAATCGCGTAACTGCCCACACTAAAGAATATATATAAACTCTATTTGGTGGAGAAATGGCTGTCTCAAAATAAGGGAAATTACCAAAACACTTTGCGGGGTTACTTCTTGAATTTGAATTTATTTGCAACAAAACAAATAGTGCTGCGGTAGACCAGGCAGGAAAAAAAAAAGCTTACGCGTAAGCGTAAGAACCACCTTTTACAAAATAGACTAGGTTATGTAGATTATTGTTTCCGTAGACAATAACGACCACAATCCGCCTGTTTAGCCTCGCCTGCTGTATGTTGTCACGACGTGCTGCAAAGTGTCGCAAAACAATTACGCGTGTCGATATACTGCATAAAAGAATAGAAGTACTGATTGATTTGATTGGTTTCTGAGGTATTACGTCCCGAAAGCATGATCTGGTTATGAGGGACGCCGTAGTGGAGGACTCCGGAAATTTCTACCACCTGGGGTTCCTTAAAATGCCCAAACATCGCGGAGTACAGGGGCTTCAACATTTCACCTCTATCGAAATGCAGCCGCCGCGGCCGGGATTCGGTTGCGCGACCTTCGGGGGTTAGCAGCCGAGTGCCATAACCACTGCAGACCACCGTGGCGCGGCACCACAGAATTAAGTCCCACATTCTAACTAACTAACTAACTAACTAACTAACTAACTAACTAACTAACTAACTAACTAACTAACTAACTAACTAACTAAACACAGATTATTCAACTAATTATTAACAGATTCAGCATTCTATATCCAACCTCTACATCCAGTTCCTTAAACAGGCAGTTAGTTGAGTGAGGGACTGACTAATCAAGCCCCTAACGAACCAAGCTATTAATTAGGCTGAATACAGTGACATACAGTCCGAAAGCCACCATTTGGAAGCGACAAACAGGTACAAAAGTCCGCTGGGCTAGCTTGTGCGAAGCCGGGCGTAACGAACGTTTTATGCACTCGTTGAAAAGGTGCGCTAAAATTTTGGATGACCTGTGTAGCTTCGTTCAGTTTTCGTGCTTTAACTATTTCTTCTCTTGTTCCTGTGCGTTCAGCACTGAAGGAAGAAAAATACATTCAATGGAAAGAGGCCGCATTGTAGTTTATGCCGGGACACGCAAGCATATGCGTTCACCGCGTCTATTCGCACACGCAACAAACGCATTGAGCGAAGCGTTTATTGTGGAACCAAGGTCAGCGCTTCCTCCTTCCCCAAGCGCGTTACCAAATGCTTTAAAGGGCCCCTAAACCACCCAGAGGTCGAAATTTAGTTTTGGTGTTGCTTTTGTGCCGGTGTCCGCAACGAACACGTAGCCGCAAGAATTTTTCGAAACGGTGCCGAAATAGCGGAGTTACACGCGTTTGATTATTAAAACGCGGCGCTTTCTTGTTTCGCTCTCTCCTGCGCCACGCACCGGCCGCTTGCGGGTGCCACCTCCTCGCCTTGTGTGCCGAGTGCTCCTCCGAATGTCACGTGACATACTTTGCCGATGACGCGTATCCGGTTGACGCGCCTCCGCCCCTCCGCCGGGTTCCCGCGTTCGCGCAAGGGATTTGTTGGTGCTGCGCCAACGCTCTGTGCTAGCGGTATCTGTCGTGTTCTGACAGCTGCTGCAGTTTCTAGTCTGCTGTACCTGACTTGTGCTCGAGCAAACTGCGTCGCTATGGACCCTGCGTTGCGTCTCGAAAGACTCATCAGTGGCATGAACCGGTGACAGGCCGTGCAGAAGGAGGCAGGGAGCGCGTGCATTTGCTAGCAGACTAACCGGAAGTCCAAGTTCTCCATCGACCAATCAGCGGAATGGAATGGAAAAACTTTATTTGTCCTGCAGGGCGCGCTTAGCGCGTAGCGGGCATCTCCCACGTAGGGACCGACAGGGAGTATCTGGCGGCCGCTTCGTGGGCCTGCTGGACGGCCCATTGCTGGTCGGCGAGGAGCGAGCTTTTGAGGGACCTCTCCCACTTGTCTGAAGTAGAGTCGGGATGAGCGTTTCTACACTCCCAGAGCATGTGCGCGAGTGTCGCCGTGTATCCACACGAGGGGCACGTGTCGGTGGGGTACGCGTCGGGATAGAAAATATGGAGCTTGGCGGGGTTTGGGTACGTCTGCGTTTGTAGTAAGCGAAGGGTCAGCGCTTGCGGTCTGTTAAGTTTGGGGTGTGGGGGCGGGAAAATGCGGCGTCCAAGGTAGAAGTGTTTCGTGATGTCGTTGTACGTGACGGGTGCATCCCGACTGGTCTCTAACTCGACGAGATGGGGCTCGGACTCTTTTGACGTCACCAAAACCCACAATGTCGTCACGGCTAACTTCGGTGTGCCGGAAATGGCCGGAGAGGCGAACGGGGTTGTTTTTCAAGTTTGTGGCGCAGCCGTGGCGCGTAGCGCTGGCGCATTTGACACCGTTCATCGTGACGGCATTCTCAACTTGATGCGCGTGTAAACTTGAAATGTTCAAAAAAATGTCGGGGGTAGTTTAGGGGCCCTTTAACAGACGGACCTGGCCTGCATGCAGTAATGCAGGTGACACAAAAATCGCACAATACAACTGCATGACTGCTAGAAAGCGCTATGCACAGACTCCAGCAATCGGTACAGTTTAATAATTATGCCACTCGGCTGCTGAGCTGATGGTCGCGGGCTCGAATGCCTGCCGCGGCGGCTACATTTCGATGGAGACGAGCTGTTGAAGATCGTGTACTGTACGATGCCGCAGGTAGTCGAAATTTCCGGAGCCCTGCACTATGGCGTCTCTCATAATCAGATAGTGGTTTTGGGATGTAAAAACCCAGAAATCAATTAATACCTTGGCGTTTATTCGTTCAAATCCTTTCCGGTCAAGTATAGGCCTGCTTGCATAAATTTGCGCTTAATGGGACTGTCTACCGCGCGTACAATTTTTTTTTCTCCGGTTCTGGTAAATATCAGGTCGTTCCCTATACATTGACCGAAACGAGCATGGTTGTACCCCATAAAAAGTAATTATTTTATTAACTTGGCCCCGAAGATCGTGAAAAAATGAAAATGATCGGCGGCGCCATCCTCCGAGTGATGAATTTCAATCTCCAAGTGTAACCAAAAACCAAGAAACACTAATACCTCGTTCACACTGGTAAATCCGGCGTCTACATTCGACGGAATTCTCTTGCCGCCGAAAACCGCGTAGTTCACACTGCTTACCGCCGCGGAACCGGCGCCGCCGGAAAGTGACATAGCGCCATCTGCCGAGCGCAGGTCGAACCTTTAAAAAAATGCGGCATGGCCCGGATGTACACGCGGTTCCACCGGTTCTACGCTCGTGCGGATCTTGTCCGTTTTGTTTGTGTGCCTGAGAAAGAAGCGGTACTGCTAGGCTGGCTGCGAAATACGTTCTGGTGATGTATGACAGGCGGAAACACCACCAGCGGTGGTGTGCTCGTCCTGGAATACATGAACGCGAGAAGCTTGGTGACGCCGTGAAAGTGCTATTCGTTGTGCGAAATTGTGACGTGGACACGTGGATTCCTACAACAAGTAAGTTGAGAATGGCTGTTATTCGTGACACTACTCAACGCGCGGCGTTCCCCGAAGAAAAATGGGTGTTTACGATCCAGTTGGATGTCCAGACGGGCTTCGAATACAGAGACAATAGAGCTGAACTTGGCCGCCATTTTTCGAATTTGTGACTCGCGCTCCTATTGGTCCGCGGCGGGAAATCCGGCGGCAGCGGCCGCAAAAATCGCTCCCGGAGCGATCGGCGCGGATAGGGCTGTTTCGGCGGATCTCGCTGTCGCCGAACAGGTTTCCGCGCTTCTCCGGCCGCCGGATTGCTCAGTGTGAACGCCCCATCAGGCAGGTTCAATCATCCTGCTTTAAAAGAAAAAAAAAGAGAAAAACTTAGAATTCTGTTTCACACATATTTGGTTGCGTTCTTTCACGACGTAGGGTAACCTTCATTTTTAAATTAAATATCGGGAAGACCCAGTAACCAGTGTTGCCGTTAACAGTAACAGTGCCCCTAACACTGTCCCTAAAACCCAGTAACAGTCTGCCTAATGGTACAGGAAGGGTGACCATGAAGATCGAAAAGTTACGTTTTAAAATATCTGCTAACTTCCCGGCGAAACCGCTGCAAGCTTGTATACACCTCGAATGGTGCGCTTTCTACTGCAATAAAAAAAAATTCGATGGAGGACGTTAGAGAGTCCCTTTAAGTTTCCACCAAATGTTCGTAGCCTTCACTGAATCTGAGTGTATTCCCTGCAAATCCTGGGGCAGGGATGGCATTCGCAGATTTTAACATTTTTGTTTTTTTAAAAACAGCCAGGCGAACACGTTATTTCGAGACTTTTCGTATTCTGTAATACCGAGCCCATACATATATCGCACCAGCAACAATATAACAATATAATTGCACTATAAGTCAATCAATCGCACCAGTAACAATATAACAGCCATGCACCCTATTGTTACTGGTGCGACTGGTTCACTTACTGTGCAAGAGGGGGTAAACAGTATAGAGAAAAAAACATTTGGCGGTTTTATGCTGGCGATCACCAAACTCTCCCACACGTTTCTTCCGCGCTCCATCAACACTATACAGTCTTACTTCAAGCACGAAATTTTGCGACATACCATCTGAGACTGTATAGACTTTTTCTATATTCTTTTTTTAAACACTGTCCGAAGTTTCGCTCCAGTCGGCCTTGAAATGTGGACTTTTGGCTGACAACAAGCGAAGCAACGTAGCGTGTGATGCAAGCGTGCATAAATTTTCGCCGACGTGTTTACACGCGCACCCGTGGGCTTGGGTGATATGCCGTGTGAAAATTAATTTTATCCAGGACATAATTTACGCCCCCAGTAGAGCACATACTTAAATAAAAAGTAGAGCAAAAGAACAGAACGTCCCAACCATGTGCACGCAGCTGTATGCCAGGTTCGATGCTCTCAAGTTGTTTTGAGCACCCGATACACAAACATCTTCTAGAAGCTAGCGTAACCTTTTCGACTCATTTAGTACATATCAGCTCTTGAGGTCAGCGCACGCGTGCGCTCACCTGCAAATATGTATGCGTTTCTCTACGCCATGAAGGCCGCGGGAACAGCGAAGCTGTTCTTGTATATATAATTTGTGACGTAACTGGCTAGGGTGTCAAGTTATGTCATGCCGTATCAGTTATGTTAACATACCACCCTTCATCATTGTCTACTAACCGCACGTGATCCTTCACCATTTCTTTCTTTCTTTCTTTCTTTCTTTCTTTCTTTCTTTCTTTCTTTCTTTCTTTCTTTCTTTCTTTCTTTCTTTCTTTCTTTCTTTCCATGTGGCGCTATGGAAATGCAGCAGTGGCAGCGGGGATGGAACGCGCAGTTTCGAGCTGAACCATTTCTACACTTAGTCGCATATTAGCCTTCGAATAACCACCATCACATAGCAGTATAGACTGAAAGCAAGAGCGTGTCTAGAGCTGCAGTGGTACTGAGCCTAGGGCACGAGCGGGACCGCTTTTGCCTCCTGCGTACGAACGAATTCTTGCCACCCCCACCCCCTATTTCTTTTGTGGGTGTGAGCCACAAACGTTCAGGTGAACACGACGAACAAGAACAAGGCCCGACGCACGGCACAGCCTCGACATTGAACTACTCAGCTGTTAAAGGGCAAACAGAACAACGCATATATATCATGCTGTACGACTACACCCACGCGAAACGAACACCCTCGATGGATATTTTGTACGCACAAGAGCGGTCTTTCGCATAAAGGAAAAGTAGAGAGAAAAAGAAAGAGGAGAACCTTACACGGATCGTGGCAATTGCTATGCGACAGGGAGCAAAAAATGGTGGCGTGAAGCCAGTGCTTACTCGGAATTTGGAAGAGTGACGAAGTACGGTTCGCAGCCTTGGTTTTTTTCTTCTTTTTTTTTTCTCTATCTCTACTTCGTTGAGGCAGATTCAGGAACTAAGGTGCTCGTTTTAGCTATCTGCGCTGACGGCGAGCGTGAAAAACTATTTGAAAAACAGGATTATACGTATCGCTGCCTCCTGCAGCTCTTATGAGGAACTGGTTAACTATGGAGCTAATGAGATATTCAACAGTGTTAAATAAAAGCGGTGTCCCATAAAGCTCACCCCTCGGGGTTGGTTTGTCTGTATGTATAGTCAACATGTATTGGTCTATTATATTATTAAAAGAGCAGATATGTCACGTTAGCCAATATGTGCCAACCCTAGGTAACACTAAGCAACGCTGGTATAATGCGAGAAAACGCGGTACGCATCACGCAAGGTATACACTTCTCCTGGGTTGATATATGCTTTAAAGGTTGTAACACCGCATGGCCGGTTGGGCATAGACGCATGCTATGTGCCAGAGTAATTAAGCGGGCATGCTCCGTCGGTTTTTCGATATTATTATTATTATTATTATTATTATTATTATTATTATTATTATTATTATTATTATTATTATTATTATTATTATTATTGCTGGCAGAGGTGTCGATTATTGAAGTTCATGACGAAGTGGGTGGGTAGGGTACTGCAGATGTGGAGATGGGGGTGAAATGCATAAACGGCCGTTTACTTATATTTAGGCTCACATTAAAGAAACCCAGGAGCTCAAAATTAGCCCGCAATCCCCTCGCTATGGCTTGCCTCACAACGCTGTCATTGTTTTGCCAAAAAAGACCCCAGAAATCATTACTTCAACGGAAGTACTTCTGAACTTCTCGTGCACCGACTTGAACTGGTTCAGTGTCGCGCTGAAAAAAATCGAAGGGACCTATACAATGTATACAACTTCAGGCGATTGCCCTGGTCCTCACGATTCATTTTTCGTTATTATTGAACACAAGTACTGAGTGGCGTTTCCAACGTCTGACGGCAACCTATATGCCACGACGGCATTACCGCTTAGTCACGACAAACTTAACGTTCGCAGGTATATTCGTATCTGTCTACTGGTTCACGTAAAGGAATGGGGGCGTCTGCAGCTTACGGTCCGCTAGCAAACAAGCGAGAGGGAAGGTTAATATCGTGGAGAAGGAGACGAAAGAAACAAGGGAAAGAGAAAGAAAAAATGACAAACGATGTGCGCTTGCAGGGCGGCGACAGTGACCGTGTGTAGTGCATGTGCCATACACGAGGAAAGTGAAAAGGTCGCGACTGGGAGTGAAAACAAGGCCGGCTGCAATTGAACCAACACAAACCGGTCCCCTGTACGATACGGTGTACTTTCGCTGCCTCGACTATATTCACTAGATCGCCGATTGAGGGGCCGGCACTGCAGCCGAACGACAAGGTGAGTGGCTGCCGGCTTGCAGCGATTTCTCCAGCCTGCCTCGTGCGTTATATATGTCTCAGCGCAGTGCATTGCACCACGTAAACACTGCGTCCAGCAGCACGTTGTCCCTACAAGGGCATCGGAAACATGATGATTGATTTCCGGTGTTTTTAAGTCCCAAATCCACTATCTGATTATGAGAGACGCCGTGGTGGAGGGCTCCGGAAATTTCGACCACCTCGAGGTATGAACCTCGAGGTGGTAACGTGCAGTGATATCGCACAGTACACACGGGCCTCAACATTTCGCCTTCATCGAAATGCAGCCGCCGCGGCCGGGATTCGAGCCCGCGGCCTTCGGATCAGCAGCCGAGTACCACCACTAGACAGGGTATCGAATACCAGCAATGGAAAAAAAGAAAAGGCGCTAGTGCAAGTTGAGTACGTATAGTTGAAATTCGCCGACAGCATCCGGTAAAGGGAACACGGAAATGGCACGGTATTTTGAACGATAAGAAACGCTATAGCCCACTTTATACACAGCCCGACTCTGTCCTTGGTCACGTGCAGGGTGCACATGCAGCGACTTTTTATAAAGTCAGCGCCCGTGAGCGTCAGAAGGTGTACATGCGTCACGAGATGAGACGTTACTCTGTTGGCGCGAAATCGCAGTTTGACCGGCTGAAGGCTGTTTCCTCTGCTGCTCGTAAGATTGTGTGGTATGGCACTGCCAGCGCATATGTAGGTGAAGCCTCAGTGTTGGGCCCGCTCTTCTTAAAGACACGGCAGATTTCCGTTTCATAGAGAAACCTTAGTTCTGTAAGTTGTATAGTTCACTGTAGGATAGAAAGAAGAACGAAAAAAGAAAGGCTAGTTGGAATTTTGAGGGTTATTATAGCGAACAGCAAGTACGAATGGTTTAGACATGACAGTCTATAACCGCGGGGCGCGATGGGAGGCGGCCTTGACCCCACCGATGAACTGCGGGCTGTCTGGCACGCCGAAGAAGCCGCCGTTTTTAAGGACTCGAGACCGCCACCTAAGCTGCAGTGCCTGTGGCCCCACCCCGACCAAATCGCCCGATATACTTAACAAAGTTTTCACTCTCTCTGGCGATATTGTTTCCCGCCTCCCCAAATGCCAGCTCCATGCGTGGTCTCCGTGGCCTGATTTACAAGGAGCGACATATGCCGTTTTACATACTTGAAAGCATCGTCGATTTCAAAGCTTACCGTAAAATAATTGTTCACACTGACATTTGTGGTTTCAAAACCTTCGCGTGATCGTCATCTACTCGTGTGTATAGCACAATACTGCAACAGAAATACATAGGGATTTTTTTTTCTAATGGCCCCGCCACGGTAGTCTAATGGCTATGGTACTCGGCTGCTGATCCGAGGGTCGCGGGATCGAATCCCGGCCGCGGCGGCTGCATTTCGATGGAGGCGAAATGTTGAGGCCCGTGTGCTGTGCGATGTCAGCGCACGTTAAAGAACCCCAGGTGGTCGAAATTTCCGCACTTCTGCACTACGGCGTCTTTCATAATCACAGCTGGTTTTGGGACGTAAAAACCCAGAAATTGATCATTTTCTAATAGATGAAAAGTTCGTCCTGCATTCGAGTGCGGGAAGGTTGCTGGATTGGTTGCTTTACTAGCTGATCTAACTGGCGAGACTATATAGCATATAGCAGCGCGAGGGTGAGCTGATCGGTTCAGGGGACTGAATACTCACGCACTAGGCATACGTTTAACCAGGCACACATAAGAGGAGGCGTGGCTGAGTGGTAGCGTGCTTGCTTTCGATTCCGGGCACATTCGATTCCTACCAAAACCGCGAAACTTTTTTTTAGTTGAATACCATAAATTAGCTGCGCCGGCAGGAACCTCGACATCAAACGGAGCTTTTTCTACGTTAAGAACACAAGACGTCGTGTGATGACGTCATCGCTACGTCATAACACAACGTTACGCCACGACTTCGCATGACGTCACCACATGGTCAGATGAAATTTTCGGACACGTCTCGCGGAAGGAACCACCGTAACGCTAGGTCTTGAAACAACTTCTACGGTCTATAGCGCGCGTTAAACAGACCGTACGTTGACTCACGGAAAACTCTCGCTACAGGTTCTAATAAATTCTGCCACTATTTCTGGGAAATTGTTGCATACAACTGAATTCCCATAACGCTAGCCAAAGTGAAATTTTGTTCGCATTTGACATTCAAACGAGAGCGCGAGAGGTGTCCACGGTGCATGTTGTAACCATGACACAATGTAGCCGTTATGAAAGCAAGAATTAACGCATGCAGGTTGCAGAATGCTGAATAACGTGGGCGACCTGTTGCCAGCTCATCTAGAGGAAAGAGCTAGATCAGAACTGAACGAGACGCCACAGCGGCGAGCTGATGCCCTCAAGGAACTGCGTGCGTTGGTCGACGGTGAGTTTCGTTTGCGCAGTGGTCGTCCCAGATCAGCACACGGCCTTTATTGTATATAGGAGATGCCCTTGCTCGCCATTGTTTTGCCATGTGTTCGACGCTAGCTCGTCTTACCGACGACGTGTAGGCCGCAGTGGACAAAGAGACGTCGCTTAGGCGCAGCGGGCGGGTTAACGTGCACACGTAGTGAACGAATTCTTTCGAGCGTGCACCGTCGGGCGTAGTTAGCCACGCCTTGGGTGTATGAATAGTCTCCGTCGCCCCCTCTCCGGAGCGGAGGCGAGGGAAGAACGTTCAGGCAGTCCAGTCACGCCTTGTTCTATTTCCCTCATATTAGTCAGCTTGTATTGTTAGGACAAATGAAAAAATAAATAAATAAAAGAGCTCACTCAGTGCAGTGTAGTGTAGGTTCTTTCTTTCTTTCTTTTTTCTTTCTTTCTTTCTTTCTTTCTTTCTTTCTTTCTTTCTTTCTTTCGAGACAGCGTTTCTGTTCTTGGTGTGAACAACTGGGGCAAGGCTCACAAATTGGGTTAAACTCGAGAGAGACATATTTCCTTCACTTAAATGAGGGCATCCCTCAATGCGGCCGGTATGACCGATTCTGCATATTACTATAGATCCACACATCATTTTGTAGAAAGGTCCATATGACCAACTGCGGTTTTACATCCAGCATTTACCCGGTAGGTATAGAATTTCTGGCCAAATTGCCGCCTCGCATTGTGAGGAAGCTACATAAGTGGACGCATAGTGATACACATGCGCAATTAGAAAATTACTTCCGCTTTAGCGCAAGCGCTAGTTTTATTATTTTCCCTGCGTGTTTCCATTTATGGTCCTGCACTATCGCAGGTGAAGGGACGGTGCTGAAGTCGAGAACAGATCCACTGTTTCTACTCCGCTTTCTGAGAGCAAGAAAATTCGACGTGCCCGCTGCGTTCCAGTTGCTTTGCAACTACTACAGAATGCGTTTCGAAAACCCCGACCTCTACCATCATCTGTACCCATCCAGTGTCAAAGATGTATTCGACCTACAGTGTCTGGGTTTTCTACACGACACCGACCCGGAAGGACGCAAGGTGTTCTTCCTACGAATGGGTAAGAATAATGAAATTTCTGGTATTTTGCGTCCCAAAACAACGATGTGACGGTGAGATATGCGCCATAGTGGAGGGCTCCGGAAGTTTCGACCACCTGGGGTTCCTTAAACGTGCACTGACATCGCACTGTACGCGGTCCTCTAGCATTTCGCCTCCTTTGAAATTCGGCCGCCGCGGCCAGGATCAGCAGTCAAGCAGCCGAGTACCATAACCACTAGACCACCGTGGCGGGCCCTCAGTCAGAATCAGCGCGGCCTGTGTGTGCTTCTTTGTCGCCCGTGTCGTATATTTGTGCGCTGTAAAAGTAAATTCAAGATGCATCAAGACCAACTACCCCGGCGTTCAAATTCAAATTTACGTTCTGTTATCTCTATATTTAGCGCTGTCTATTTTTCTTCTCCTGCATTCGTGCGCGTGTGCGAGCCTCGAGAGACGCTAATGCGAGAAGAGGAACGCGGTATATAAGAGTGAAAATACACGTGTGTGTCGCAGGGAAGTGGAGCCCCGACGCCTGTTCCCTGGAAGCCATGTACAAGCCGTGCACGCTCGCCTGGGAACACGCGCTCGAGGAGCCGTCGACGCAGGTGAACGGCATCGTGGCACTGGTCGACCTCGAAGGCGGCTCTCTCAGGCACGTCGGCTCCATGTCGCCCGAGCACGCCTTCAAGATCGTCTACTGCGTCCAGGTACATGCGACACCAACAAGGGAACTCTCAAAAGTGGGCTACAAAGTGAAGGACGCGATAAAATTGAGTAACACGTGATTTAAAGCGAGAGCCTTATAGTTCTCCAAAGGTCGCGTTCTGAGGTACGAAAAAACTAGAAGGCAGTTCCACCCAGTGTGACATTTGTATGAAACAGGGGAGTTTTGGTTCTCCTGCATTTCGCTTGTGGTTATCTACGATATTTTGCGATTTTTCACCACCCCCAACGCACAATCGCCACTTTCTTTCTTTCTTTCTTTCTTTCTTTCTTTCTTTCTTTCTTTCTTTCTTTCTTTCTTTCTTTCTTTCTTTCTTTCTTTCTTTCTTTCTTTCTTTCTTTCTTTCTTTCTTTCTTCATGAACCACTATCGCTGTAGCAGTGTAGCAAGGGAAAGCTCCCCATGGAGCGTGACGTACTACGTCGACGGTGGACATTGGCTAGTCCCTAGATAACACGTCGTTAAAATGCCGCGAGACCTAATGGAAATACACCCGATTTGGTGTGGCGCACATCCGCATACCTCATCTCAGGATATGTGGCTGTGCACCATATGAGATTTCTGATGGAGCGATAACATTTGGTAATGTATAAACTAATGTACATATCAATCTATAACTCAATGCATTATTAAACTTGCGCCAGTCTTTCGCCTTCAAGTGTTGCAGACAGTGTAACTCCGATGAATATTTTCAACAGATATTTTTGCGTTCTGATCATAGTGCAATTTTACGAGTTTAGCATGAATGATCAAATTGCCCAAGTTCGCGCGCATAGGAATATCTTCCTTAGTAAAACAGTTGCGATGTCCTTTTTTTTTAATTTTTTAAAGGGGGCCTCCTACCCTGTCTTTAGGCCTGTTTTGAACGTTAGCTAACGCCACCACATTGCCCAAGTTAGCATGCCGTCAGCTGTGATTGACTCACCAGGCCGCTGACCGCCACCGATCGCCTCCAAGCGCCCATACAGCGGAACGTAATGACGAGCTTGCAGACGCTTTTTTGAATGTCAAACAGAATTTTCGCAAGCAGACGCTCTTTTACAATATGCAAGGCAGAGAGTTTAAAAACAGACGCTAGCTTTTTTTTTTTTTCCCCTGTCTGGAAAAGCCTTACCGAGTCCGAAGAATAAAAAGAAAAGGGACACTTTCTGGAGGATAAGCATACATCCGCAATGATAATATCAGTTTTGTAATGCCAGTAACCACTTTTAGCATTGCGCAAATTCGGTTGAGCAGAAACTGATCTCTCGTAATTACGGGATAGAAGCAGTTAACTTACTGCAGTGTTTACTAATGACAAGTTTGCAACCGACACGGCCGTAACACGTGCTTCTTAGACAAAAATTTTGTGCCGCATGCTGAGACCATCTGACATCGTACGGCATCCTGGCGCGTCACTCGACACACAGAGCGGCTGTCCGTAAATGAACTCACTAGTGAGTAGCTGACAAGAAGATAGACGCCTATGGGGGGACTACCGGAATACTAATGACAAAGTGTTTTCTCGCTTTGCAGGAGTGTTACCCATTGCGCTTGAAGGCGATCCACGTCGTCAACCAGCCCTTCTTCTTCACAATTTTACTGAAGTTCCTGAAGCCATTTGTGAAGAACAAGTTTTTCCAACGAGTAAGTAAAGATCAATGCAGAGGTGTTGTCTGGAGTTCTACACAGGATCAGACTGTAAAAATATTTGTACCCTTTATCCTTTCACCGTTTCTTTGCCATTATACTGCGACCTTCCTCTCTCAAATTGCAGCGCCTCCTTGCACCTTGAAGCAGATATAGAGGATGGGCTGATGACGTGAAATGAGTATAAATGATAAGAGAATGATGATTACGCAATAAAATCCGTACTCTAATCGGCCGCCTCGGCGGTACATGTGGTTACGGTGAGAGAGAGAGAGAGAGAGAGAGAGAGAGAGAGAGAGGGAGGAGAGATCTGTAAAAGAAAATACATAAGGAGCCACGAGACCAACGAGACAGCGGTGTTCGGTTCGCTACCCGACAGTAATCAATCTGCAAAACAGCTTAGACAACGAGGACCATGTTGGTGCCACTCTAGGAGATGTTGATTCATGCGTGTCTCCTTCTAAAACGCTTCCGCATATCAGAAACGCATACTGCTCGTTCATTTTTTTTTATTTCTCTAGCCTAAGTTTTCGTTTTCCTTTATTTAAGTATACATTACTTCTCGATCTTTTTCGCGCATGGCCAGCTCCACTTGCACGGAAGGAACTACGCGACCCTTCACGAGTACCTGCCCCGCGAAATACTGCCACGCGAGTACGGCGGTGTTCGGGAGCCTCTCGACAACTCGGAGTTTGTGGACGCCCTGCTGCGGAACGAGGAAACGTTCAAGTTGCACGAGACGTTCGGGTACCGGCATCGGCCGCGGCAACTTTCGTCGTCGGCCGCGAGTGGTCGCCGAGTGTCCGCGGAGAGCAGCGGATGTTTTCCCCCGCGCAACCCACGCGTCGAGCTGGTGCAGATGCTGTGGCGGCGCTTCGCTCACTTGCCCCTGCTTCCGGACGACGTGTCCGAAGGGTCGGTGCACGCCAAGACGTTGCACAGGTGTCTGAAGAAGATCGAACAGTCCAACGGCTGAAGCGCTGGCTTATCATTATTGGCCTCATATGACCATTATAGCGGGACATTCTGGCGGGCTACTAGTTGGTTCATTGATTTTCGACGTTTTAAACTGCACACAAAAGGACGAGGAGGGGCGTAAGGAACATATGGTGTGCTGTGTGTTCCTTACGCCTGTCGTCGTCTTTTTGCGCAGTTTAAAGCGTTGCGAAACATTCTTCTTCTTCTTCTTATTATTATTATTATTATTATTGTTGTTGTTGTTGTTGTTGTTGTTGTTGTTGTTGTTGTTGTTGTTGTTGTTGTTGTTGTTGTTGTTGTCGTCGTCGTCGTCCATGTATCCCGCTCGCGGAGGCTGCATTTCTATGGAGGCGACATGCGCCGTGCATGAAAGTGATTATATCAGTAACGCCCTTGAATAGTCTGCTCATCACTCTTGACAGCGGAGTTGCAAATTGGTAGACCTACGGCATTCGTCCGCTAACACTTTGTTTAAAAACTGGGGGCCGATCCCGGAGGTTGTGCAACACCGTGTGAGCATAGAGAGAAAACAAATGGTGTGAGGTGCAGTAGTGCCATAGCGCAAGTACTTCAGTGAACAAAATTCAGTTTCTCAAAGTGCATACACTGTAAGCAAAAATTAGCCGAGATGGGAGCTTTTACTAGCGTGTCAAGCGAAAAAACTCTCATGCCCCAACCATTTACTCCGTCATAGCGGAGTGAATTTGGCACATGACATCATTTTACCACCATTGCTAAGTGACGGAGTATAAAAACGACATGACCTTATTATACGACCCACACGGAGTTTCAGTTCACGTGGTTCCAACCTCCATATGGGAGTTTTTAACAGCCGTCTTCGGTTGCGACGCTCTTGCGGCGGTGTGGTGTGTGTGTGTATGCGCGCTCGCGCTCGCGCGTCTGTTTAGTGCTTCCGTGTGATGCTCCAGTGCATTGGTTGGTTCGACGAATCGTCGGTGGGAGTTGTATCTGTGCGTGCTCGCACGTGTGCTTAGTGCGTCCAAGTCAAGCACCACTTCGTTTTTTAGGGGCGAAGCTCCTTAAAGCGGCACCCGTTCGTCCCTCGTCGTAGTCGTAGTCGTAGTGCGTAACCAGTCTTACGCTTTGACCTCCAAGGTGGTGCCGGTGGGAGATTTCTCCTGTGCGTTGTTGAACAATAAAAAAAATTCGCAGCGTGCGCGTTAACTAAAAGCCGAATTCTTCTGTCTCTCATTCCCCATTAGCAGCCATTGGCATGTTCCAGTAGGAAACGTTAGTAGAAGTAGAAGTGTTAAAAGCCGACTTCTGCTGTCTCTCATTCCCAGTAGCAGCCATTGTTTACCTCCAAGGTAGTGCCTGGTGAGATTTCTCCTGTGCGTGATTAAACAATAAAAATTTTGTTCAAAACGCCGTTGATTGATGAAATAAACCAACGAAAGACGCCAGATGTTTTCTAAAAGCAAAACGAAAAGACGCCAGATGTTTCTAAAGCAAAACGAAAAGACGCCAGCTGCTTAACGAAAGACGCCAGGTAAAGCAATGGTTTTCATCTGCAACCAGTGCAAGAACCACTTAGCTTACATTTCACCGACCACAAAGCGGTCATAATGAAAGGACAACGGAAACCAGCAATAAAAGTTTGATAAAACATTTAATCAATCGTTTCACGTCATTTTTATCGGGCGAATTAACGGAAGAAATTTCACGGTTTAACCGATGATTACTTCCAGGAGCTTCGCCCAATCTCATCATCATTCACCTCGTGGATCTGCCGTAATTTTTAAACGAGTCTTGAGTGCGCAGTGAGTTTGCAACGGCCGATCAGTGTTCTGTGTAAACGTGTCAAGGCTCTTTCCACTGGTGACCGCTCTGCTCCTCCAGCCAGAAGCCGAATGCCGCACATCGACCAGACCACCACAGTGATGCGCGAATTGGAAATATTTTGTTATGAAGTGGCTGGGGCACCACCACCCAGCGAGTGTTGACGTGGTTTTAGGCTTCAGAAATTGTCAAAATTGTATGCGGACAAACCAGGATTATCGGAAAGTAAACGTCAAGACTATCGACCGGAAGGAGAAAGGAACAAAGGATACCAAATTTACCCAGGTAGATCGAATATTAATAAAATTATACAAGAAATTGTCCCGGACCACGCCTAGGCTTAGTTGGCTTCAGCAAAAGCTCCTACATGGATGTAAACATAAACTCCCATATAGGTACCCACAAGAACTCCGCGATGGATGTAAACACATACTCCCATAGCTACCCGCAAAAGCTCCTCGATGGATGTAAATATAGCTCCGGTCAAGCGGAGTAAATCTTTTACTCCGCATGACCGGAGTATATTAAACTCTTATCAGGGAATGCGCTAGAGGACAGGTCCATTTACTCCCATCTCGGCTAAGTTTTGTTTACAGTGTACGAAAAAAAAACGGTTAGTGAAATCGTAAACTACGATTTCACTAACCCCCACAAACATGACAGCTCGGACTGTAATTCTGTTACGAGGGAACTGTTACTTCTGTTATAAGGAAACTTATGTTACGACGAAGCTCAGACAATTCCAGCACTTCATTGAGAACGCGCCAAAGCGGCGCTTGTGCACGTGACATTTGCAAAGGCATGCAATGCTTCCACTGCTCGCGGGTGCCGACAGACGGAGCTTTGACGCCAGCGCTACAGGGCAAAATGCGCCGCGGCGCGCGCTCGTTTTCCCACTCGTGTGATCAATTCGGTACCGTGTACGGTGCCGGGTCAGAGCAAGGTGGCGTTGGTCAGAGGACCGTGCACTGTGCGTTGTCAGTGCACGTTAAAGAACCCCAGGTAGTCTAAATTACCGGAGCCCTCCACTACGGCTAAGTCTTTCACTCCCTTTCCCCTAGCCCCATGGACGCTTAGCCGTGCTCCCGACGTGGGCTGCAGAAATCAGTGTCCTTTCCTTAGCCAAACCATGGTCATCATCATCAACTTGTCGGAGGAGGCTTAAAAAAGAGGAAGTCAACTTCTAAAGTGGATCATCATCATCATCATCAGTGGGAGCACTCGCAATGTCTGACGAGCAAAGGTGAAAACAACGGTTGCCCCTCCTTTATCTCAAGAACGTAGTCTTGGCAGGCGGTACTCGGCTAGACGTCGTGTGTTTGTTTACTTAATGTAAGGATAGGTTTATAGTTAAATAACAGTTCGTTGTTCCCGATGCAATTCATGCATCCAGGAGAGTCACGATGATGCGATTTCCAATAACATGCGTTAAGGCTTCGAGGCTTGCGAGAAAAACCGGTAACACGACGACGCATGCGGAGCAGTATCTGTCGGCAGAAACGTTGACCACTGAAATAGTACGCTAATAGACGAACGTTAAATGTTTGCTGCGCGATGCTGTCTTCTCGTGCCTCTCCTACGATGGCGGAGGTGCAGGAGTAGTTTTCTAAACCTCCTTGTTCAAAACACCTCAAAAGAAGCTCGTATTGGCGTCCGACTTGTCCGGGCACATTGTGTACGCATAGAAAGTGAGCTGAGAAGGAAAAATTACAGCATATCCACGGAGTGAATGATGATGAGTGGGCGAAGCTCGGGAGGTTCATCGTAGATCGTGCCGAGTTCCGGATTAATTTAGTTAACGCGCACGCTACGAATCCTCATGGTTCAACTATGCACAAGTGAAATCTCCCACCGGCACTTCATTGCAAGTCAAGATCCAGTGCCCATATATATATATATATATATATATATATATATATATATATATATATATATATATATATATATATATATATATATGGGTTGCCGGTGAACGCTTCTCCAACGCGAGCAGTCGGTATTTCTCAATCAAGAAACGAAGACGCTGCCTGCGCCAACGTTGCCTCTCGCGGGTGAGGGCGCGTTCTCCTTCTTTGCGAGCTGGTAGAGCGTTCCTCTAAGAAAGAGCGTTTCCATAGCCAACGCGCGCCTTTCGCTCTCTCTCTCTCTATCTCTCTCTCTCTCTCTCACAAGACAGCAGAGGTACGCGCCGGGAGGCACGTGCAGAGGGCGAGCGCGTGCCTCCCGGCACGCGGGTTACGCCTGACGACTGACGCGTGACAAGGTTAGACTAAGAGGCGCTTCGCCCCTAAAATTCTGAATACCCATGGCTGGGCGGTAATCGAATCCAGGCCCTGCTTGTGCGAGACAAGCACGCTATATCCAAAAATATCCACAGCATATCCACGGAGTGAATGATGATGAGTGGGCGAAGCTCCGGAGGTTCATCGTAGATCGTGCCGAGTTCCGGATTAATTTAGTTAACGCGCACGCTACGAATCCTTATGGTTCAACTACGCACAAGTGAAATCTCGCACCGGCACTTCATTGCAAGTCAAGATACAGTGCATATATATATATATATATATATATATATATATATATATATATATATATATATATATATATGGGTGGCCGGTGGACGGTTCTCCAGCGCGAGCAGTCGATATTTTTCAATCAAGAAACTCGCTAGGAGACGCTGCCTGCGCCAACGTTGTCTTCCGCGGGTGAGGGTACAGTGCCTAGAAATACACTGGCACTATAGTGAGGGCGCGTTCTCCTTCTTGGTCGCATTTTCGATGGAGGCGAAAATGCCAGAGGCCCGTGTACTGTGCGTTGTCAGTGCACGTTAAAGAACCCCAGGTGGTCTAAATTTCCGGAGCCCTCCACTACGGCCTCTCTCTCCTCTCTATCTCTTTCACTCCCTTTCCCCCACCCCCACGGACGCTTAGCCGTGCTCCCTACATGGGCTGCAGAAATTAGCGTCCTTTCCTAACCTAACCACAACCCCCCCCCCCCCCCCTTCTTTGCGAGCTGGTAGAGCGTTCATCGAAGAAAGCGTTTCAATAGTCAACGCGCGCCTCTCGCTCTCTCTCTCTCTGTCTCTCTCTCCATC
Source organism: Hyalomma asiaticum (assembly GCA_013339685.2). Classification (NCBI taxonomy): domain Eukaryota; kingdom Metazoa; phylum Arthropoda; class Arachnida; order Ixodida; family Ixodidae; genus Hyalomma; species Hyalomma asiaticum. The sequence goes on along the minus strand of CM023483.1, from coordinate 13,610,450 downwards.
ACAAGACAGCAGATGGAAGAGTGAGAGAGCTCGCTCACTCTTCCGCTCACAATAAAGAGAACGCGCATTTACCTGCGCATGTCCGGCATTGCATGTGTGTACCAGATTTTCGTGCGATCCGAGTTTTGGGCCGTAGCCATGATAGCACGGCACGGGAACTGTTGGAAGCCTTTCATATATCAACTGGAGGTGACGCGTGTGTTAGCGTCTTCGGTTTCCTTATTGCAAGGTGAAAAGAGATCCTTGCGCGGTCTGTTGTGATTTGACAGTGACAACTGCGATTAGCGTTGTGACCACGTGATGTATGGCTTACATATTGACACGATGAAAAATAAAGTTAGTTGAAAGTTTGCGCTCGTCCGTGTCTCCTGAGTCCGTGTTTTTTGTGTGTGCGCTTCCATAGTTATCTACCTATAGTGAGCTGTTTCGCTTAAAACTTGACAAGCCTCGCGTACCCACCGCTTCGCTGTTTACTCCCCTTCACAGAGTGGAACAACTTCGAAATTGTAGATGCGAAGCGGCTTATGGTCGGGGCTATGTCACTCCCTGCTTCCCTCCATCCATCCGCCGTGTGGCGTCCACACCCGCACTGCGCATGCGCATCCTCCTACCCCTCCTTTCCTTGTTTCATCTCCTCTCCTCTCGGCATTCTTCCTTTCCGCGCCCTTTCTTCGATGAACGCTTTACCAGCTCGCAAGGAACGAGAACGCGCCCTCACCCGCGAGAGACAACGCTGACGCAGGCAGCGCCTGCTAACGTCAAACCGATGCAAACGCGGTGTGCACCCCCCGTGCTGCTTCGCATTGCCTCATTGTCCCCTTTAGCGGTAGATGGTGGAATTTTTTTTCGCTTTGTTTGAAAGGCAAAAGCTACCACTAACCGACTCTAGTAGCAGTATAATTAAGTTCTATGCAGTGCCGGATTGATCGAACAGACTCTGCGAGCGAGTGCTCGTCTTTCACAAAGAGCAGTGCTTCATAATATGCAATGGGAACTAACCGACGGAGAAAAGTGAGAGCGGAAGTCCTCAAAAAGAGGCGGTTGCAGGCTGATCATTCTGTCGAACGCGTACTCATAAAGCGACGGTTTCAGCGTCGCTGTCCGTGTCATTGTACGCGTATCGCAACACGGGTTTTCGGACCCGCGAAGCCGTCACGTACGGGTCGAATGAACAATGCCACGCACCGTACCGAATCATTAATTTGGAGCGCTATTGACCTCGGAAACTCGCGACTGCAGCTGCGGGGCAGGTGTAAAAGTATCGCAGGTGACTGTAGCTGTATGCCCGTAGCCCCGTGGTAGATGGTCGTCTCGTTTGAGAAGTCTCCGAAGAGAGTGCAGCGAGGGATTCTCATCGCCATGGCCGAATGGAGAAAGAAACTGCAGTGACTATCGAAGTTTATGCACACACAACGCGCGACCGTAAGTATAGTCATTTTGTGAGATTGGACGCGTTGACCACCCTGTGCATCTGGGGCCGTATTAAGAGAAAGGTCGAGAAAGGCGATATCGCCAAGAGTCGCCTTTTGGTGCACGTTCATTGGCAGTTTCAGGAGAGGCGAGCAAGTAGTTGCTTCTTCATTGGACACGCGAGATTGCGTCACTCAAGGCGACAGAGTCGCCTTTGGCGACTATCTCAGAAAGGTGATAAATGCGACAAAGGAAAGAATACAGTCGGTAAAGCAAATGTGATAAGGTTGAAAATCGAGCTTTAGAAACGCGGGAAGCACTGTATCACACATTTAAGGACAGTCTTTGTCGCTCTTCTCAAAATAAACATAAAACAGACAAGTTTGTTTTGCTTTCAAGATTTCCATCTCCAGTCGTCGTCATTTCTTGCTTCGCTGGGAAAATTCTGTGGCACTTGAGATAGGAATATCGAATTAGGGCTCGCACAGAGTTTGCCCGACAACAACCACTGATAATAATGATGTTTATGGCAATGGTGCACAAAAATATTGGCACTTATTCGCCGGGAGTTTGGCCAAGATTCAGGCGGACATAAGTACGATTACTTTTAAAAATCGTAATTTGTATGAGAATTAATCATGACATTAGCACAAATCCTTAACTCCTAACGGGTGATAATATGGTACAATACTTATTCGAGCATTTCGATTGAACTCATAAAATAAAACAAGGAAAAAAAAAACGAAAGTGAAAGAAGGTAACGGGATAAAAATTACTTGCTACTAATGGAGGAATAAAACTGAGGAATAAAACTGATTTTATTTACAAATTAACCCTTATACAGCACTCCAGTGTCCTAGCACAGAAACGCCGAACGACAGCAATACAGTGGACGTAAATGGCATGCCCAGTTCGTGTAGCGTATTCAAGATATTTTTTTCTTCCCTAAGAAAGGAAGAACGTCGGCAATCCACCAAGAAGCGTCCGATTGTCCCGAGTCCATTGCAAAGTAAACCTAAATGAGACCGCCAGACCAACTCGGCACATGTATAATTTACTGTGGGGAGTCTGCAGATTACGTCGCAATCTTGTCAGTACCACTTCTGTCCTTATTGTTACGCAAAATTTCCTACTCCAAGAGAACTGTAGGTGGGTGTAAGCCAGGTGAGGATGCAAGATTCGAGGTGCACATGGTGGCCCCATATGAAATGGAACACGCGACCGCGTGGCCTCTATACTGCCTTACGGCCACTGCATGCAGCACCAGCCAGTGGACGTAAACGATATCCTTTTTGATTTCGGCATCACATATCAGCGACCAAAAACTTATCTGATTGATTGATTTGTGGGGTTTAACGTCCCAAAACCAGCTCTGATTATGAGAGACGCCGTAGTGGAGGTCCCCGGAAATTTCGACCACCTGGGGTTCTTTAACGTGCACTGACATCGCACAGTACACGGGCCTCAACATTCTGCCTCCATCGAAACGCAGCCGCCGCGGCCGGGATTCGATCCCGCGACCTTCGGATCTGCAGCCGAGTGCCATAGCCACTAGACCACCGTGGTGGGGGCCAAAAGCTTATCTGTTTAGAGCTCAGCAGTTGTGCGTACGCGGTCACCACTAGATGACGCCGAGAGCACGGGTGTGTGACGCCGGTGCTTATATTTATTCTTGTGTCGTAACCGATCACATAGAGAGAGAGAGAGAGAGAGAGAGAGAGAGAGAGAGAGAGATCAAATTATAACAGGGGGAAACAGGAGGCGGATAAGCTTGAAATTACCACATACCTCAGTTCTATTTGCTAAGTTTCCGCATAGTTCGAAACTGAACGCCATGAGAGAGGCTATTATTTTTCACAAACAGGTGTTCGTTGCCCAGCGGACCGTTCATTGCAACGAAAACGAAAATTGATTTCATTAGGCTGCCTTGTTTACTGTCGTCTAATGGAATCCGTTTTCCCGTTTCCAGCTGTTCGGACCGCTCTGATGTTAAAGTTCTGTACGAAAGTGCCTTTGAAATGAAAACAGCTGGTGAACAGCATCAGGACAGTCAGTGGACGGCTTCATCACTTTTGGGAAAATGCGCTTTAATATGTTAAACTACAACCGTGTCTTGTCCTTCCCTGACCCGCCGACACCGGCGAACAGATGATTCAGTAAAGAGACATTACTGGGCCTTTGAGCAGCTGAGTTGGCATTATATTAAAGGAGTTATCAGGTATCACCGAGAGGTTATCTTCAATGCAGGGTGATGATCTCACCAGACTGAGACACGAGTGTTTATTTGTGACCTCCCTGCCTTTCCTTATCCTCGCTCTGCGTGCATATTCTTGTCATTACTCTTATCTCCGAGCAACAGCTTGGGAAATGTTATCTCTCGGACTCAGTCTTTTTTTTTTTTTGAGTAAATCTTGCTTTTACTGGTAGTTATAGCCAACAACAAGGTCACCTGGCTAGGTGTCCATAAGAAGCCACATTAAGACTACAGATAGTTTTCCCATGTCAAAGAACGCACATACAGGAATGAAAAAAAAAGAAAGAAAAAAGAAGGCGTAGTAAAACAAGCATCTCAGATACAACACAGTTAAAACAATAACGACGTTTAACTGTGGCTCTTTGTTGGATATTACATACCGGGAAACCTCGGGAAGCTTTGTCGCAGAGGCCGGCGTACTCTAGGTACGAACCGTTGTTTCTCGGCAGTCACATCTGAATATCGTTCTTAACAATGATTTTTTATTTTAATTGTGACATTCTATCTCCACACAACGCCGCATAGTAAGCACCAAATTTTCTTTTCTTTGCAACCCCCCTTTCTCTCTTGTAACAAGCGACGACTGCCGCTGCGCCATTTCCTATTGGGACATGCAGGTTTTATATGCAGCACAGATTATCGTGACTCTCATACTGCAAGTCTTTGACCGCCCCCTTATAAACCCTTCCGCCACCATGCTCAATAATACGTTGGACTAAGGTATTGCATGTCCGAATTGCGGTCTTTTTTCCTTTTTTTTCCAACGAAAATTTTCAATTCGTAACTCGACTGTGTTTTACGATAGAATAAACTCTGTTATCAATCTACTCTTTTTTTTTAATTGCCCTAACCCTCGTCTATCGCCAACAATCTTCAAAGCGTCTTTCAGTGATCTCTATTGCGGCCCTGTTTACTTGCTCTCCCAAAATCTTAAGGCTTCACGTAGGCCAACGCCCTAACCTACATTTGGGTGGACATATCCACAATCAATTAAAACGTGTCATGTCGTTTTCCTGTAGCTTTCAAACAGCAAGTACATTCACCTTAGTCGTTACTGAATCTCGCTGCGTAACTACGCGTTCTGTAGGGTAACGCGACCTCCCTTAGTAAACTATATAATTCACCTCAGTCGTTACTGAATCTCGCTGTGTAACTACGCGTTCTGTAGGGCAATGCGACCTCGCTTAGTAAACTATATAAGGTGCTTCCTTTTAATTGTCATAAAATGTGTCTTTCCATATTTCGCCTTTTACGCTTTCGGTATTTACTCAAAAGTTTGGTTTTGTTCCATCGCCGCTGTCGCATTAACCCTCTCCTCCTTTCTTGCCTTGCGCTTAACGCTCTTTGTTTCCACATTTCTCACGCTGCTATTCGTACAGGCATTGCTGCAACACTGCTCAGATCAACAAACGTGGCTACAATATCCAGGGTTACGGCGGCACTTTATAGTTCGTTTTCTCGACTGTGAGTTAACTCTATACCTGTACAGATAAATGAATACTTCGTCGGCCCATCTTTCGGGCCTCTTCGAGCCCTATTGTTACCGTGAGCTTCTCTCACCTCAAACCTTGCCTAGCTGTGAGCGGCTAAAGCAAGCCGTCTCACCCGCCTTTCGATTGACTCACCGCCCTCTGTTGCCGCGTGCGAAAACTTGTATTTTACGACCCCGTCCGCAGAGGGCAGCACTCCTGCGCAGGCTTTGTCCATTGTGGACGAGCTGCCAGACTGGGTGGCCTTCAAACAAGCCGCTGCCGAGCATAGCCCCTTTTATATATCTCCAGTGCATTAACTCATCTGTGTCTGCGTCGCGCTGCTGAGATGTGACTGCGAGGGCCGAATGGAAAAGTGCAGTACGCTGCCATTCGAGCTCATATTAATATGATAAATGTCACTCCTTCCTGTTTTCCACATATATTCGTTGTCACGCTTGTATTTCAGCGGCCTGATTTGTAGACATATCAGAGGAATCGTATCTTAGTTTTAATAAAAGCTCGCACATGCACGAACATACCAAATCTCTTACAACCATGCGAGTTAACAGTTCCATACCATACCGTGGTTCCGTACCATGGACAATGGCAGAGATGTACTCTATTGAATCTATTTTGGCCCGACAGCGCAAGACGGAAATATCCTTCAAATCTGTAAGGGAGAAGTCACCGGACCTTTTCAAAAACTTGATGCCCCAGGCTGCAAGCAGTGGCGCAGCCAAGGGGCAGGAGAAGAAGGACGAGGGGGGGGGGGGGGGAGACCACCTTCTCTCCCCAGAAGGTTTTGCTCGCAGTTTTTATGTACACATACAAACCAGTAGCGCACCCAGGATCTCTGCCAGGGGGGGGGGGGGGGGGGGGAGGGGGGGGTCAATTTTTCACGAAGGGCCGGGCATGCGATTACACAGTTGTTGCGTGTGTAAAAAAAGTAAACAAAATGCCAAATAATAATAACATCAATTATGATGATTTCTTTATTATTCTTTGGGCGTTTTAAAGAGACATTAGCGCCACATTCTTCTCGGACATAGCAGTTACGGAGTGGGAGGGGGGTTAGGTCGGCCTCAGTGGGGAGTTACAACCCCCGAAGCTCCATATAATAAGATCACGTCGCGGAGAAGAAAATCCGCCACATCTATGGTGCAGTTGTGGGAAGTGCTCGAGTAATGGCGCAGCGCGTGGCAAAACGCTTTAGGCGTGTGGCTGCAGATTTAGGAGGTAGGCAGACAAGGAGAAAGTACAGATGGGATTGGGGATTGAGTTTGGGGCCGATTGTCGTTAATTTCGGCATTTTATGATCAACATTAAAAGAGAAAATGAACGTCAAACTTACTTTCGAAACTCGCGCCGGAACTTCGGCCTCGTAATGTCACAAGGCCATTTTCTTTTTTTTTTTTTCGTATTCTCACCAATTCGCTCCATCAAATGTTCTCAATCTTACTATGTTAAGTCTCTGGCTTCCCTACAACACAATGTATGTTTTTCTTGTTGATAAATAGTTATGTATGCCTTAGCAGAGGCCATCAAAGAACTGTGACGTCACGCGTGCTAGTGTTGGAACTTCAAAGCGGTGTCACCATCCGTATTTTCTTTCTGCGCAATTTTTTAAGATTATACTAAGGGTCTTCTCCTAGCAAGATTTGTGTTTGTAGTATTGTGAAAGGCTAGCCTACTAACGCGATAAAATTTGTTTTTTTTCTTCCCTTTAGTGCTTTCGAACTTCCGACCACGTGTGGCGCATAGCCACATGAAGCGGTGACCTTGATGTTAATGATTTATTAATGTATAATCAACTGTAATTAACGTCATAATCACTTTGCCATTTATTCATTATGCCATATAGATGCCTAGCCAGGCAACAGCGGCGTGATTATGGGGCTCGTACGAGACGTTCGGGTTCGAGTAGAAAATTCTTTAACGCTTCGCATCTCGAGAACTTACACGCCGAGGCGCGACGCCTGCCGGCAGTCTTGACATCCCGAACAACGCGCGGGCGATGCGGGAGTGGACGTGGGAGAGTCGCACGATCACTTTCAGAGACACTGCACAGTATTACAGATTGAACAGATGCAAGCACCTACCACCACACGCGAAACTAAAGAAACAGGCACTTGCTTGGAGACAGCTACAGACACACATGCATCCAAACCCGGCGATCCTTCGCCTCTGCTATTCGCCTGGCGCGTGTAAAGTGTGCGGAGCAAGAGCGACGCTGCAGCACATGGTGCGTGCATGCACAGGTAGCGCACAGCAGGAGACCTTTATGAATGAGGTAGACATGGCTAGACATGGCAGTCTCTGACCGCGGGATGCAGTGGGGGGCGTTCCTGCTCAGCCACAACCTCTCCGATCAACTCTGGGCCGTCCGGAACGCCGAGGAAGCCGCCCGCATCCAAGGGCTCGAGGCCGTCACCTTGTGGCCCTAACCGACCAAATCGCCGGACCTATTCATTTATTAAAGTTTTCTTTCTCTCTTTCGCTCGTGGTTTCACTTTCTTTCTACATACCGCAGCCTCATTTTCTTCACCCTTTTTTTTTTCTCTCGCTGTCGTCTTTCGATGAGACACAAGAGGGTTTCGCCTTAAAACGTGATCTTCGTGTCCACTTTGTGTTGCTGCTTTTCAAGCACTCGAAGTATCCTGGCATCATTACTTAAGCCTGTGTAGTTTGACAAAATTGAAGGATAATGTAACTCGTAAAGAAAATGGACTTAGCATACTGACGGAAAAGCAGCAATGCCACACGCTTTTTAAATGGCGGAAGTATGTATCAAAGCAATTCTGTGCGGGAAATTCTTTCGAAACGTACTTCCCATAACTGCTTGACCAGTTTATGAAGACACGACTGAAAAAACGAAAGAAGAAAACACTTCCTGATTAACCTTTTTTTTAACCATGCAAGTAGTTGAGCAACTATTACCCCCTTTAGAAGAACCGTTCTCCTCTATTTCTTCCCGGGCATTGCATAACGCAACAGCTTCTAATGGCGCAGTGATCACGTTGGCGTAGCACCATTACCAACAGCCTATAGCACGATCGCGATTCTTGAATACGGAACAGGAGCCAGTTCACTGGTGCGCCGAAGTGGTCTAGCCGTCATCGTGCCCAGCTGCTGACTCGATAGGCCAGCGTCACATCCGAGTCGGGACGGTCGCATTTCGGATGGAGGCGAAAGTGCTAAGGGCCCGTACACTGTGCGTTATCACTGCACGTTAAGAACGCCAAGAGCTTCCGCATTCCTCCACATGGGGCATGCCTCGTAATGATATCGTGGTTTTGGCACACAAAACCCCAGCAATTATTAATATGAGAGAGTTATAAGATAATGTGTTCATTTCGTAACATGTTATAAAGAGTGCGCGAAACAGCTCTCGCTTCTTTCTGTTTAATTAATTAATTAATTAATTGGTTCCTATTTAGTGTGTGTGACGCGTGAGCGTTTCATACCCTGCTCTTTTATGATTGCAAGCCCGCCGAGTTTGACGGCACACCCACGAAGATTTCAAGTATTTCACCAAAATACGTAAACGGGGCAAGCACGAGCTATATTTTGCTTCGAATGTGTCAGTCTCCTAGGGAAAGGGAAATAATGAACCGACGAGGCGCCATACTGTCCCTCAGGACCATGTCAGGCCTCTGGCTTCATCGACTGCGACTGGGAACGTACCTCGCGTACATTTGGTTCTCGTTGACCGAACAGCTTGGAGCGCCTTCGATTACACGAAGAGTGCCGAGTGTGCTGCACCCGAAACGTAAGGCGCCGATTAATGTTGTGCACTAAAAGCTTTGCTTTAGTTTTACGCTTTTCTTGCATCAATAGTGAGAGTTTGTGTAGAAGATCTACCGATCTACCGATCGACCAATTAAGTGAGTGAGTGAGTGAGTGAGTGAGTGAGTGAGTTACTTGCCGAAATGCAGAAACGTCGGCCTGATGTGTAGCTTGCCCTGTCCTCCCACATTGCGCCGGGGAGGTGGTTAGAGAAGAAGATCAACGAATAGTGGTGATAGGGTAAAGAGGTGATAAGGCACACGGAAGTACCAAGGCAAGACGTACATCATGTACTGGTAACTCCGAAACCGTGCGTCTAGCCCACTGGTTCGTGGGAAGGGTATGGCCGCCTTTGTAACCACGGCTGCGCTGTTGGCGTCAGGCGCAAGGGACCTGAAGGGAACTGATTCGATAAGGGTTAATAATCAGTTACAAATCTGATTGATAGAGGACACCTCTGCTCGCGTATGGTTGACAGAAGTAAAATAAGTGTACGAGTGCTTCTGTACGCAGAAATGCTGGATCTTCAGAAGCGTAATGACCGTAAGCCTGCAGAAGAAATTAATCGTCTGTCGTTCTGCGTTCTGTGGCACCCACGGAATGTGGACTCCACCGCAGAACTTTTTACAGGAACATCGTATATAAGAACATTATATATTTACGATAATCAGACAAGAAGTAAGGCATCCTGACGCTCTGGGAAAAGTGCTTTTATAAAATATTAGTTGTGAGTCAGTGAAAGAAGGCACATGACGATGTACTGACGTCGAGAGAAAACAACTAGTCGTCTACGCTTATTAATGAAAAGCTTTACAGATGATATTCAAGCTCACAGCACAAGTTCAATCACAAGCGTTGAAGGCTTAAAGGCAGCGCATTTGAGATGCTATTTTCGTCAGAACTTTTGTTTACGTACCACCTGGCATGTACGCTCGGTCTCACAGCTCCATGAAGGGACCAGAAACGCTTTTGCGCTCTGCCTTAACTAAAGTCTCGCCGCCTCTGCAAGGAATCAAGTTCTCGATCGCGATCTTGTGGAAAGACGGCTCTGTCTACACTGAGCTGCTACAGCGGGACAGTGTTATTTCTCCATGCAAGTTCAGTATATTGAAGGTGCGAATCAATTACCCCTGTTTCTTGACGTATTTAAATAAGTAACAATTTATCATTTAATATGTATAGATTCCGGTCGTCGATCTTTCGATTATTTCGTCGATCGATAACTAGAGTCACATGGACTTGTAGAATAACGTCGTAGTAATAAAAATACCTCCAGTGAGAAACAAGCCGAAGGGTTATACAGAACTTGCTTCCTGGTAGATGCATGAAGATTACAATTTCTTGTTCAGCAAACAAAAACGAACAAAGTCAAAACAAAAATCTCTATTTGTACTTTCTGACAGAAGATCGTTTCTTCTCACGTTTTGGGCCTTTGGCGCTGCATGCACTGCTGACCGCGAGAGACACCATCGTTGCCGTCTCCGAAATAACAGTGAAAGCTTGAAGTGCAGTTACTGTGCCCGTGAACACGTCAACAGAAGTGTTTCTTTCATTCTGTACGTACAGAAATGTACCCGCTGGGGTCGGAAATCGAGCACACGACCTTATCCTTACTCATCAGCAGATTGTCACAGCTGCTTCTCACGATATAGAGAGTTTTGTTGATCGCAACTTTTTACAGTTCATACGTCTTTCTTTCTTTCTTTCTTTCTTTCTTTCTTTCTTTCTTTCTTTCTTTCTTTCTTTCTTTCTTTCTTTCTTTCTTTCTTTCTTTCTTTCTTTCCTTCTTTCTTTCTTTCTTTCTTTCTTTCTTTCTTTCTTTCTTTCTTTCTTTTGTAATGAAAACTGATGCCTCTGGAACCACCGTTTAACTTGAGTATCAGAAATAATTTCCGCTTTTGGGAGCAGATTAGGTTAGTAAATTGCGGAAGAGCCAAAGAACTAGAGCAGGCCAAGGACAGCATGTGCGGCGAACGCAAACGAGATCATAAAGTCCCGGCTGCGCACGAGACCTTCGAAGGAAGGTTACGCTAGATGAGAGAGGCAGATACTGGAAGCCGTACGGTGTCGTTATGTAAGAGCATGCATAGGAGCCAAGTGGTTATTCGTTGGGTAGTCTGAAAGGTGAGTGCTCCTTTGCCTGCAGCTCGCTTGATTTGTCAACACTGTTTCACGACAACCCCGGGGTGCGCTTTGCGGCGACCAATATTTCGCTCACTGGCTCAATACTTGCGGACCGATTGCTTTCTGCGGCGACACAAACGCGTAATGCACGGGCAGTGTATTCAGTAGCGTTTGCCCGCTGTACGGAAAGGCACTCCACAGAAAAGAGCAGCCCCAGCTGCTATTGGACCACGTCCGCGCGTCTTTACGAATATAAACCTCGATTTCACAAGTTTCGTCACGTGAACGCTGTCGCGAAATCTGCCGACAGTTGCACTAATGCCTTAAGATGACCGATGGCGAACTATGATAACATGTGTCCAACTGGGCTGCTACAAACGCTGTCACTCCTTGAGATTTAAGTATAGGTATATAGGAGAACTAGAAAAAGATTTTTTTTCTTCAGTACAAGTGCGGTTACAGTAGCAAACGCTCCTGGATTTCCACAGAAAACTAACGGAATGTATTTTTCTCGACACGTATCTTTCGCTGCATCGATTATAAGCACAATAAAGGTGCACACGGGACCATGATCATCGTATCACTGTGGTCACTCTGCATGCTCTGTGAAAGCGGTTTGATCACACTAACTAAAAATACGTACGTCCGAAAATTGCGTGGATCTTGTACGGGTCAACGATAAACAGAGACTAAATTTAAAAAAAAAAATCCAAAGTGGTTTGGACTGCTATGTTATTATTGGGAAACTCAACTGTCGTTAATATAGCGATTTTATGTTGAATATTTGAAAATAAAACCAAGGATCAATGCTTTTCTCTTGGTTTCGTCTTTGAATTCCGCGCCAAAACTTTGAGATGACCCCACGAACACCCATTATTTCTTTTTCTTTTTTTTATTCGTTTTCTCGCCACAGTGGCTCAATCAAATTGTCTGAAACAGGCTTCGCCAAGTCTCCCGCTTCTTTAGAAAGGCATGTACATCTCTTTTAGCCATGAACAGTTATCTAGGACATAGTAGACACCGTGTTAAACATCTATGGCGTTACGCACATTAGGGCGGGAACCTCCCAGTGGCGTCGCCCTTTGTGTTTTCTTTTTGCACATTTTCTAGCTTGCGAAATGTCTTCCCCTCTCGAACGTGGCGGTTTTAACAACGTGTAAAGGTAATTTACGAGAAAAATTGTTATTCACTTTTGAGTCCCTTTAAGCAGGTTCCAATTTATCACCAATGCCCTTTCAGGGGCACTGGTGATTTGCGACACACAGATGCGTTTTCCGACAGTAACCGACCTCTTCTGTCTAACGTATACCTGCGCACCGGTATACATTAGACAGCAGAGGTGGGGTGCTGTCTAATCAGGTACACTAAATCCCGGCTAGCGGAGTAAAGCAGCCTGATGGTTACTTTGTGCGTGCTATAGCCTTGGTGACATTAATATTTGGACGGGTTAGATAAACGGCGCTGTTTATATTGCTACATAAATGGGCATTACTCCGTTAGTACATGCGCTTTCTGAGCTGAATCGTGCGTGACGCGCAGCGAAGACTGTGTGTAAGGTTATGAACGGCTGCACGCCACAGAACCTGATCCATTTATAGACAGGTTCTGGTGGCACGTTAGTACAAGTCAAGTGTACCTTGAACTGCGGAGTGCGGCCATGCACACTAAACAAAAATAACCAGGAACGGGAGTAAACAGCTTGTCCTCTAGCGCTTAACCTTTTCTGGGTTTTTTTTACTACGTGACAGTCAAGGTAAAAATTTACTCTCACGCTAAGCGAGTTTTTGAACGTAGAAACGGCAGTAATTATTTACCCCCCTGGAGGTTTTCAGCGAGTATACGCGGAGTAAATTTTTACTGCCTAAACAATGTTTTCTCGACTTTTCTATAGAGTTTTTTTTAAAGCTCATTCGAGGTTTACTGTGGCTGGGTAAACATTAGGCTTACGCAAAATGCAGACATCACTCAATTTATTGAGCAGTAAACGAGGACTCACCCTTCGAACTTATAACATTGGAAGCACGTTTTCACTCGTTGAGAGCGCAACAAGCACAGGCACAAGCACGGGAGCAGAGATACTCGAAAGTGCGTTTTCACTTGGCCGCCGTCCACAAAGACCGGCGCTACACACTAAACAAAAATAACCAGGAACGGGAGTAAACAGCATGTCCTCTACCGCACAACCTTTTCTGGGTTTTTTTTACTACGTAACAGTCAAGGTAAAAATTTACTCTCACGCTAACCGAGTTTTTGAACGTAGAAACGGCAGTAATTATTTACCCCCCTAGAGGTTTTCAGCGAGTATACGTGGAGTAATTTTTTACTGCCTAAACAATGTTTTCTCGGCTTTCTTTAGAGTTATTTTTAAAGCTCATGCGAGGTTTACTGTGGCTGGGTAAACATTAGGCTTACGCAAAATGCACACATCACTCAATTTATTGAGCAGTAAACGAGGACTCACCCTTCGAACTTATAACATTGGAAGCACGTTTTCACTCGTTGAGAGCGCAACAAGCACAGGCACAAGCGCGGAGCAGAGATACTCGAAAGTGCGTTTTCACTTGGCCGCCGTCCACAAAGACCGGCGCTACACACTAAACAAAAATAACCAGGAACGGGAGTAAACAGCATGTCCTCTACCGCACAACCTTTTCTGGGTTTTTTTTACTACGTAACAGTCAAGGTAAAAATTTACTCTCACGCTAACCGAGTTTTTGAACGTAGAAACGGCAGTAATTATTTACCCCCCTAGAGGTTTTCAGCGAGTATACGTGGAGTAATTTTTTACTGCCTAAACAATGTTTTCTCGGCTTTCTTTAGAGTTATTTTTAAAGCTCATGCGAGGTTTACTGTGGCTGGGTAAACATTAGGCTTACGCAAAATGCACACATCACTCAATTTATTGAGCAGTAAACGAGGACTCACCCTTCGAACTTATAACATTGGAAGCACGTTTTCACTCGTTGAGAGCGCAACAAGCACAGGCACAAGCGCGGGAGCAGAGATACTCGAAAGTGCGTTTTCACTTGGCCGCCGTCCACCAAGACCGGCGCTATAGGACAGCGAGCATCGCTCGAACTCAGCACAAAACCACGCCGCACTGGTAACACTCGGGGTAGTTCGCCGTGTCGTTGTCGTACTGGTTGACGATGCGGTCAGTCAGGAACGTTTGCGACCGTAGTTTCCGTGCCTTCCCAGACTCGGCGGTGCCTTCGAAACGACGGTCACTAGGCATAGCTGCCGGAGATGTCGCGGTATCACGTTCTAGTTGACGGACGCCGGCGTACGCGTATCGGCACGCGCCGATACGCATACGCGCTGATCACACTCACGCCGTTCACACTCACGCCCCGAGACGTCGCGTCCCCTCTTCCGCGACCGAGGCTTTTGACGAACAGTTGCTTGCAAACGCGCACCATGTGGCTAGGCCTAAACAGTCAAACGAGGGCTATCACGACCTCCACCCCTGCGCCACGGCAGTTTGGAGTTTTTTACCACGTCACGTGGTATGTAGTTTTGATCACGTGGCTTTAAACTCTAGACTGGGGTTTTTTTTATCACGTGACACAAAACCCCCTACGTAGTAAAATAGGGCAATAACGTCCTTTTACTACCTTTCTAACACGTGGTAGTAAAACTATGTCATGTGCTCATTTTACCTCAACGAGACGTAGTAATTTTTAAAACAAGGGAGTTTTTAAGGCTCATGAGCCGCAAAAACCCAAATATCGGGTAGCTTTTGCTTACAGTGTGGTGACATGTGGGGGTGAATTAAGTCGGTGCTGCGGGTGAACACAACAGTCTATAACATCCAACGATGGCTCGACCCTGTGTATTTGGCCATTTGTAGCTCGTCGTACCGTAGTCCACGAACTGTCGACTCTATGTCCACGTGCTGAAACCATTGATCACTGTTTCAACTGCTGCACGGACGCGATGTTCCTTTGGGACATTCTCCAGCGGACGCTTAAAAAGGACGTTGACATCACTGCATATACAATCAGGTCTCTACCGTTTAATACTATTGGCGGTCCTCCTTATGACATGTTCAGAGTACTTGGTTTATGGAGCTAGCCTATGGAGATTGAGAATATGTGATCGCCATGCCAAAAAGCCGGCGGTCCACAAAATAATTCAACCGCGAAACTGCGCGGCCTGTGTAGGAGTGTGTACGGTGTGTAGCAACAGCCGCCTGACTGTATGCATTTGTTTGACGTATGTGTGTGTTCGCCCTAGTTTTGAGTGTAACTTCAACTCAATAATTTTAACTTAAATTTTGTTTCCCATGTAATTAAAAAAAAGGGTGTATAGCATAGTGGTTATGACACGCGCTTCCGGACCAGAGGTGCGCGGATTCTGATTCCACCTCGCTAAGAAAATCTACTTTCTTTTTTATTTATATATAATACCCGCTCCCCCCTCTCCCTGTCTCTCTTTCCTTCTCTCTCTGCACCTTTTCTCCTCGTTTCATACTCAGTTTTGAGCGGTCTCCGGCCACGGCTGGAAATCAAGCTTAAGCAGCTCCGCTGTTACAAAGTAAATAAACCAGAATGATATGGAATGAGGCTTGTTGCGCAGATGAAAAAGTGCGGAAAAGTTTCGTTCACCGAGCGATGGTTAATTATGCATTATTTCAGCTGAGAAAACGTTTAATACATGATCTTAATGATGATGATGAATATGATGACGATCGTGCTTTTAAGGAGGATTGGTCAATAATCTGGCGGTAGGAGTTATTGCCATATAGGTACTAACCCAGGAAGGACTGAAAAGTTAATATAAATTAACATATAACACTTTGAACGCGAGAAACAAAAATATCAACAGCTATTGTTGTTGTCGCTGCCGTTGTCGCTTCTTCTATACGCTTGTGGGGCACACCCACTGAGATGGATCGGACACCACTTGGGCGGTTGCTGAACAGAAGACGTGCCGGTGACAGCGAAACGATCTGTAAGACGTCCTTAGTGCATGACATTAGTAGAGACACAACCATAAATATTTATTCATGACTTAGGATCTCGATGACACTACCTTATTTTACGCGAGGCTGGAAGAATAACCTCTCATTTTTTTTCTTTTTTGAACAAGGCTATGCCTTATTTTCACTCCTCATGCACACACAGCTCACGGCATCTCACTTTTCTTTGTCCTCGCACGTTTTGCGAGTGTGCCCTGGAACACGCGTGTTCCAGATATACAGAAGAGTAGAATTTTGTGCCAGCTTGTATTCCATTCGGTTTGCGCTTTACCCTCCTACCACGTACACAGCTGCAGCGAAGTAACCGAACAATGTGCCGGGCACACTACCGCTGCAACGCAGGGCACTCGGAGAAGGCCATGACGAACACCGATCCAGTAGCGGCGCCAGGTGAAGCAGCACCACCATCCGCCATCGAACATGCAGCCAAAGTAGAACTCGGCGAGACAGCGGAGACCAAGATCCGCAGTTTGTCGCGGCTGAGGGAACTCATCGCCGGTAAGTCGCGACCATTTTCATTCCTCTAAGGCACTTAGAGTTTGTTCTACATAACATCGGCCCCCTTACGCTGGATGCAGGTGCCTGTTTAGAGGCGAGACGCCGCTCGGAGACTCAGGTAGTGGTAGTTACCTAAAACGCAGCGCGTTAGCAATGTTCAGCTGGTAGTTTGGCTATTTGGCATGACAACACAAATGTGACAACCGTCTGCACGTGCGTATTTTATCACTGGAACGACTAAATTCTATGAACTCAGTCAGCGTGGTGGTTTTATGAGTGTTTCGCTTGTTTTGCGAGAGTACGCGATCTACGTGAATAGCCTGTAAGAGCGATAAAGTTCGCACGACAGTTCGTCATCTTCGGTAGGCTCACACACTATACGCACCCTCGAGGCTCGAAACAGTTATAACGTGTGCTGCTTATTGAGTGAAACAGATTCCGGGAAGATGCCACAAGGGACTGATTAACTTATGCAGTTGTACATAGTAAACATTAAAACACAAGTTGTGTGCGGGGCACTCAAGCGCTGAGTCTTGCTTGCTATTTTACAAGACAGCTAGTATCGTATGGCAAATAGTATTCTTTGAGTAATGAGGTAAGAGTGAGAAGAAGCTTAATGCACAACTCCTACTAACTTTTACTTTCGATGCTGTCAACTATGTTGGCTACCATTATTGCTGGGTTTTTGTTTCCGTTCTTTTTTCACTCGCATGACGTCGCCTTATCTTCTCTCGATACGGAGGTACAGATTTTCACCCCAACCAAACACATTCACAGTACCAGCATGCAACTGTTCGCTAGCAAGAGGACCCACATTACGGGTGAGCGAGTGTCTGAGGAAAATGGTATTCGGAGGAAAACAATGGGAAATTTCTTCGCCAACCCCTTGTAATGGTGGTTTACGAACGCGAAATCCGAAGTTGAGCGACAGAGCCGACAAACCCGCAGAAGGACGGAAGAAAGAACGGCGTAATGTAACTGACGTTCTGCATAGACCAATACTCTCAACTTCCTTTGTTCTTGATTGCATGCAGGAGACACGTCGCTCCTGTGTCCCACAGACGACAGATTCCTGGTCAAGTTCCTGCGGGCCCGCAAGTACAGAGAGGAAGCGGCTTTCAAGAATATACAGAAATACTTCCGCGTCAAGCAAACCTCGGGGGACTTCTTCAAGAACCTCTCTCCTTCCACGGTGCCTCTCAGCGCAGTGTTGCCCGACCACCGGCTCATGATGCTATCCAAGAAGAAAGATCCTGAAGGAAGAAGAGTGGCTGTTATAAAGATAGGTAAGCATGATTTTTCTTCCTACCCAAACTTTCTGGAAGCACACCGCCGAGGTGCTTGGACCCATGGCCTCGGCCGTCATCTGGCCATAGCTGTGCTGCCGCCCTTTCAGCGGGGTTTGTGTCAGGACCCGTGGCCACTTGATGAACGCTGTTATTCGAGCATGCATATTCGTAGGATTCTTTTCCTTCCTCCTTTGCTTTTTCTTTCTTCGACTGCCCGCTCGTATACGGCCGCAAACAGATCTATGCAACTTCCGGTCTTTTCTTTGCTGTTTCTCTGTCTCCGTCGTAGCTCAGTCGGTAGAGCATCGGAAGCGTTACCCGAAGGTCGTAGGTTAGGTCCCTACCGAAGGAAGGTGTGTTGTCTTGGTCCAATTTAATTCATTTCCACTTACGTCATAGTCGTCGCCCGAGAGAATAGCAGCCGGGATTTCCTGCCACAGCGGCTCCGGAAAGCGATGAAGGTCGAGGATATTGCAATCAAGTATGCCGACACATTGCAACACTATCAATTGTAAAGGCGCCAATACACACAACCACACCCAAAATTAAGCAAGGAGGAAGCCACGTCCCTCCGCAGAGTGCAAACGAGCACATACGTACAAGGCGTTATTATGCACCGGATCCAGCCCCCAGAGTTTCACCCATACTTATGCCATTTTTGTAACGTACCGGACACCCTCCAACACATGGCGCTGGTGTGCCCACACCACGAAAATAACGCTGTAGACGACGCTCCACAACCGCTAGAAGTGATTGAAGAAACGTGGGAGGCACTCTTAACGGCCCAGAGCTTGCTAAGACAGCGAGGTCTGGTGGACCGGGAACGGGCCGCGGCATCGGCCAACGGCTTTCTGGACTGAGAGATCCGCCCACCTCGGGCAACAAATGGCCGTTTATCACAATAAACATGTATTCGTCCTCCTTACGTGTCATATTACTACGGCGCAGTTAATAACTGCAATTATTGCCAGTTTGTGTGCTCTACGCCTTCCTTGTCTTCATTTATCGATCGTATTCGTTATGTTGTGCCTATAGCACAGAAACGGGCCCCCGATCCATCCCCCTTTCGTTATATATGTATATAAGGGAAAGCAACTACATCTGCCTAAAGTCTAGAACTGGCAAGCAAGCTGAAAAATAGTGCAACGTGAACAGGTTGCAACTTCCTTAGTAACGTTTTGGCTGACGACCAGACTTCCTCGGAGTGTGAAATTAAATGAGCCGGACAGTCAGCATTGAGAGCACTAATTTGACTCAAATCATGCTCTCTATGCCCGATTCATTTGTCTATACTCTCCGAAGGCTGGTCCCCAGCAGGAACGTACGTACGTATGTATATATATATATATATATATATATATATATATATATATATATATATATATATATATATATATATATATATATATATATATATTGCGGGTTTGCGTGTGTGTTTATCCACCCCTTTTCCGAGTGCTGGTGATCTGTGGCTTGTACTGCGTTATTAGACTACGTTATAATTAGGCCCGGCGGGCTGTGAGATATCGCTGATAAGAGAGGATCAAAACAGAGTGAACAGAGTTGCTACATATATGCTGAGGCCCTGGCCTCTTTACTGTGACTACTCATTTCACTCGACGCTTAAGCGCCCTGGGTGATCGCATCTTTCGTACGGTGGGGCATTTTATCAGCGGCTAAAGAAACAAAAGAAAACGGATGAAGATATCGGGCATGATAATCAGAGGTAAGGGGGCATACCGAGGACGGTGCGCTGTTTATAGCGGCCAACGCGAATTGCCCGCACACACTCCACATTTGAAAGCATTATCGTATACGTGTTCATGTAGTCATGCATGGGCGAAAAAAATCAATTCATACTCTAAAGCTGCCGTAAAGAGCTGATAGCAGCCAGCCATGACCTCGAAAACGTTGTTGCTGGCTCGGTGCCGGCCGCACCGGTAGCATTTTCGATGGAGGCGAAAATGGTAGAGCCCGTGTATTGGCAACGTCAGTGCACGCTAAAGAACGCCAGGTGGTCAAAAATGCCGGAGCCCTCCATTACGCCATACTTCAAAATCATATCGCAACTTTGGCTCGTAAATAAGCCCAAGGAATTACTATGAAAATGTTGTGATTGGTATAGCTGCCGTCCAGTGGATAGAATAGGCCCTGAGAAAGTAATGCTTCCCGTATTTTCCAGAATTTTGTCTACACATGAGTGGGCTGGAGTAAAGTCGAGTTAAACTCAACTGGCAATTCATAAATCGCTGGTGTTTTGTATGACCATGTTTATGGCGAGACTTAGCATGTTTCTGTTTTAAAGAACACTGAAGTGAAACGTAAAATCAGTATATGAACTGAGAGATTGTGCTTTGTGACCTCTAGTAATTTTTACTAGAGTTGTACGTGCCAAAACCACTGTGTTACCCCGAAGCACGCCGTAATGGGGGGCTCCAGAAATTTTGACACACTTGGGGTTCTTTACCGTGCACTGACAACGCGCAATAAAGGGGCCTCGAGCGGTTTCGTCTCCATCGAAAATACGACCACTGCGGCCGGGATCGAACCCGAGCCCTTTGTGTCAATAGCCAAACAACCACTATACCCCCGCAATAGACATTCTTGGCCTCTATTGCCATTGGTTTCGCCACCATAGGTTTATAATTGGAAGAGAAAATTATGGTGAAAGCTTTATTTTCAAACCCCCGCAGCTGAACGTAAGCGTGACGTCACAAATTTCAAGACCCTTTTGCGCATTTCTGCCTAATTGTCTCTGAGGTTTCCTCAACCTTCCTGCGGTAATTCTCTGGCATGTTTGGAACACGACGTAACTCTTGTCTTACGGGTAGAAAAAGTTTATAGTCGATGGCATCGCGTAGCAGTCTATGACGTCAAAGCCAGTTGGTGCAGAAACCTGAAGGCAGTGTCGCCACATGCCCAGGTGCATCCACTGTTGAAGGGAACACTCGCTTGTCAAGCATGTCGAGGCTTCGACCTCTCCCAAAGGCAGAGCAGCACAAGTATGCAGCAGGTGACCTTAAGGTGGAACTTCTGATACGTTTCAGCACATATGCACCGTACGTGTAGTCAATGCTTCCCCAGCCATTTGCCGCTAGAGCGCGATCAATGTGAGAGGTCCAAGTTCGAGAGTTCCATTTAAAGGGGTCGTGAAACGGTTTCTGAACATTTTGTACTAAGCGCGTATTCGGGATCCTGACCCTCCAATCAACAATATCCATGGTTTCGTTTCATCGTGTGGGTTGATTTGGAGCGATAAAAAACGCGGTTTCGGTTTCACTGCGCGCCTTCCCCTCAACTCTGCAGATGACGTCATGCTAGTAGCCGCCATACATCCGAGATTGGCTCGCCCTCGGAGGCCACGGAAAAACAAACCGTGCTACAGCTTTCCTTCCCATGGCGGCACCGCACGGTTTCTAAGTATTTTCTTTCTTTCTAGCTTTCAAGTAAATCGATTCGTTTACAGCAAACACGAGTTCACTGTGCCTTTGGACTCAAAAATATCTTACCAAAACGTCACCGAATAGTACCATGCCGGCCGGTAGAGTCGCATAGTCGTTTCAGGAGCGCAAGAACGCTGGGGTTTCAAACGAGCGTTATTAAATTCGACAAGCCGATTCCGAAATATTACGGAATCGTCTTGTCGAATGCGTAATGAAGCAGTGAAAATTACCACCGGGCATCTCCGAATTCTTTTCACCACCCCTTTAACAGTGGAATGTAATGTTAATTCTTTTCGTGCATTCGAGCGACAAGTTTTAAAGCCTTTGCGAGAAGCACGTGTTTTTCTGCCTCGTCTTTCCAGGTTCATGGAACACCGGCGTGTGTTCTATAACCGACCTGGTGAGGTCGGCTCTGGTGATGGCAGAGTGGGCGCTGCTGGACGAAGAGACGCAGGTTCGGGGTGTCGTGTGCGTGTTCGACCTTAAGAATTTGCACATAATGCACATGGCGCATTTCACTCCCGCGTTGGTCAGGAAGGCGGCTTACATTATGCAGGTAAGAAGAACACGCACCTGAACCCGCAGTGACGTATAAAGTAGCACACGGAAACGCCGTGAGAAGTAAGATTAAATGGAACCTGCTGGAAATGTGTTCAACGCTTGATGGAAAGTGTTTATACACTGTACTGTTGCGAATGTCGTACGAGAGATGAATAAGGAATGAACTGCGTTATTCCTTATTCTAAATCGACTGTCTTGCATTAAGTTTCGAGCACTAGTTGCGATGCACCTATATGTACAATGGGGCTCTCCACTGAAATGTTCGTATGTGAAACTGGTTCTTACACTATCGACAGAGCTCTTGAATAAAACGTATTCGTTATAAACTTTACAACATAGTATCTTAGAATTCAAATATCGTAACACGCAAACACATAAAAGTAGGAATGAAAGTACATAATTATCGTGAAGCTTCTTATTAATTTACTTGTCTGGTCTAATCTGTACGCGGCGACTAAATGCCAGCCTTGCCTTAATGTATTTCTGCGTCGCCAATTATACATATAAACGCTACCCCTTACCGTCGCCTTTGTATACCAATCGCCTGTGAAATAATGTTTTACTGACATGAATGATATTTTAGACTATACAGGTAGCGTGTCCCCGTGTTGCCTTATTTGGTGGTGCATTCACAGCTCCTAGAATATAGGTGCGCAGGAATCAATGGAAATTGAGAACTTTCACATAATTCCCATTTCAGGATTGTTATCCAGCCCGGATTAAGGCCATCTACGTGGTAAATAATCCCCCTGCGTACGAAATGATCTTCGCTGCGGTCAGACCTTTCCTGAAGTCGAAGCTCCTGCAGCGGGTGAGCTGCTTATCTCTCGTTGCAGCACGCATATTATATTGAGTAATCTAACACTGGCTGGGATACGTGGCACGACCTGAATGGAGCGTTCTTCATTGATCCGGACCATCTGAGGCTCTTAATTGATGGACACTCAGAGTATACAGTACGCTAGAATACTTCCATTGCCGGTGTCAGTGCACGTTACAGAGGTACAGGTGGTCAAAACTGCCGGAGCCCTCCGCTCTGGCGCGCCTCATAATCATATAGTGGTTTTGACACGTAAAACCCCAGCACTGGTTAACTGCCTGTTAAGTTTGGGAAGAATGACTAATACTGTGTTGAGTTACGACGCGTTGAAACACGACGCGTGTACTAACTAGCCGGGACGACAAGCCCCTTGTGTTACAGCTTCACAGCCTTTGTCAGCAAAGTTAAAGACGTGAAGTTCAGAATTCAGTACAATTAATAGCGAAACTTTTTGTGCTAAATATTTCAGATGTCTGCGCACACGCGTGGCGACGAAAAGTTCGGTCGTAGCAGGTCCGCTGGAAAGAAACTCTTTTCATGTTGCAAACTACTCCAGCGAGGGACTATACTTTCTTCATGAGTGCAACATGAAGTGCTTCCTTTCGATTCTAAGTCGACGTGTGTATAGGGAAGAGTTCCGTGTCGACTTGCATTCTGTTCGCAGAGACCAGTTAGAACGCATAATCCGCGGGGTGTCTAAAATTCACTGGTCTTGGCCCGTTATAGCAAAACAAAGCAAAACGGGCTCCCAAGTGTCCCATTACCCCGCTGCGGTGGTCTAGATGCTATGGCACTCGACTGCTGATCCGAAGGTCGCAGGATCGAATCCCGGCCGCGGCGGCTGCATTTCGATGGAGGCAAAATGCTCAGGTCCGTGTACTGTGCGATGTCACTGCACATTAAAGAAGCCCAGATGGCCGAAATTTCTGGAGCCCTCCACTATGGTATCTCTCATAATCGTATCGCGGTTTTGGGACGTAAAGCCAAATCAATCAAATCAATCAATCAATCAATCAATCAATCAATCAATTGTCCCGTCAGACGGATATATTAGAACAGTAAGCGTCTTTCTTTTATTTCAGATATACTTTGTGGGCCGAGATCTGCGCAAGCTTCACGGTGTGCTTCCGGCCGACGTGATACCGGTGGAGTACGGAGGAACGCACGAAGAGTTCGACTACTGTAGGCTGGAAAAAGATGTGAAAAATTCGAGCAGCTACTTCGAGCACATTAGCCGCTTTGGCTATCACACGGTGTGCTAAAATAACCATTGCATAAAGTTTCAGAGAAGCGTTGGGCGTTGCTCAATGCAAAGGCGTCCTGTTGTGGTGTCCTTACGGAAATGGAGAGGCAATAAGCCGTTCTCAAATTATTTTACTTGAGCTCACGTTACACGCAATACGATTGAGAGACCTTTCTTCGGCGCAGCGCTAGGGGAGATATGACACACGTTACGTATTTTATATAGCATGCTGTCTTCACGGTTAAGTTGCACGGGACATCCGCCCCCTGCTCTCCTGTAGGGTACATAGCACGTCAACATAGTTTCGTTAATGTGGACACACGGCAGTGAGCATTGCCGTGTGCTCCGAAAAGTGTAGTGTGCAGTGCCCTTAATCATCTACGCTTATAAGGGGAAAAAAAGCACAACAAAGGATGCTAGCCGCAATCCGACTGATAGCGGGTCACAGTGCAGGGAAGAGAGACGAGCTCAAGTATTGAAGAAAACGGGGCAGAGGGCTACGCATGGAATATTTGGCTACACGTTGCTCGTAGTGACTGTATAGTAACTGTATAGTAACTGTACAGACCATCTACAGTAACTCTACGTGACTGCAGTGGTCTGAGGTTAGAAGTTAACGGGCAGGTACAAGAAGGGAGATGCTTAAAGAGGCACCTTCCATTGTACTAAGTGTGTGCCGTTATCCAGCGCTGTCCCGTTATTTATCGCAACAGTAGGCTTGTCATTCGAAGTGTCCAAGCCTGCAGTGCTTTCGCCGGAAAGCGAGTATAGAAATGTTTAAAGCTGAATCTTTCGATCATCTTCATTGTCCCTTCTTGTGCTTGTGTTATAGGACATCGGCAACACTGGTTACTGTGTTGCTTCCGGATTCGTTTGCTTGTGTTTATCATTAAAAATATTACCGCACGGCACGCACGTGGTCAAATAAAGTATTATGCAGACAGCGTTCTTCCAGTACTGCACGGGCAGCTAGCCAGCTTGTGGAGGAGGTCGTGAGACGAAGTCGAAGACGGTGGCAACATTCAACGCGTGCGCGCAAAAAAAAAAAAAAAAAAAGGGACAGCAACAAGGAAAATAAGAGGAAAATTTCTCTTAGCGCAGGAATGCCACCAGATGTGATATAAAATACAATTGCAATAAATTTTTGTTTTTAAGCAAGATAAGTGAAGGTGCGTGAATCATTCTCGATTATTATTCACACTCAATTTTGACACACACCACCAAAGATGGCACCACAGGTCGATTTTTTTTTCACGAATTCCAGGCCCAAATTAAAAGCAGCATTCCTTTTTTTTAACGGTGTACGTCAGTCGTAAGAAAAGACCTCATTGTCGCGACAACAACAACAACAACAACAACAACAACAACAACAACAACAACAACAACAACAACAACAACAACAACAACAACAACAACAACAACAACAACAACAACAACAAAATATCCGAGCGGTAGACAGTCTGTTTATTTTGGCCTACAATGTAGGCCCTGGGACGTCGAGCAACGTGAAACCTAAACGGCGTCGGGAATGCTTGTTACACTGTTGCTATTTACACGAAAATGTACAAAAGTGAATGAAATGTGGCTACCAAACAAACAGGGCCTCCTGCAATACCGGCGCATTTCCTTCACTTTCATGTATATATACACACTGCAGAACAGCAGCGACCAAAATTATTGTTGCAACAAGCCCAGCTTCGCGATCCGCGCGCACTTGTAAACACTTTTTCCCTTTTCCGCGTACAGTGAACAATTCCTGAAATGCGGTTATGTAACAACCAACGTAAAAGCAAGCTTTTCCTCTCAAACGCACGCAATACTCTGCCGTTACCTCTTTTTATGCTTTAAAAACCACTTATCGTCTTCCTCTTTACGCAACAACATGCCGCAACGGCTTTGGATTGTACCGCGGACGACAAGCACTCAGCCCGACTTCCTCCAAGCGCGGAAATGCATCGAGGAAGTGCTGCAGTGAAGACCGTCCAGAAATACCCCAGAGGAAAGCAAAAGCTCATCGCGGTGGACCACGCTGCTCCGCGATCGCCTTGTTATGTCTGGCCTAATACCCGGAAGCCTACGAAGCTGCATGCTCGTGGTACTAAGGGGCTGACCCGCACTGCGAAGTTCGAAAACGCCTACAGAAGCCCTTAGTAGACTCACGAAACGTACGCGGTTATAGACTCACACGGGGAAGTAGTTGTCCCTAGTTGTCACAGTTCCATGCAGCGTTATCAGCAATTAGCATTAGGCTTGCTCAATTGAGTGTACCCGCTGTTGTATAGAGTGCTAACACATTCAGAATGCATTACTGTCCGATTGGGCAAAAGTTCCCGCTGCAGAACTGCGGCTGTTGGTGAGTTGAGTGCCCGTGTACGTCTATCTTGCCTGTAATGGCGGATATCCGCATAGGATCTGAAACAGGTGATTATCTAAGAACTCGGTGCGAGCTTTGGCAAAGCCATGGGGCTCCTAAACATAGTGATTGAGATACCTCGATGTTAAAAGTATAGCTATAGGCTGCAA
Source organism: Hyalomma asiaticum (assembly GCA_013339685.2). Classification (NCBI taxonomy): domain Eukaryota; kingdom Metazoa; phylum Arthropoda; class Arachnida; order Ixodida; family Ixodidae; genus Hyalomma; species Hyalomma asiaticum. The sequence goes on along the minus strand of CM023483.1, from coordinate 13,584,046 downwards.
CGCTGCGGCCCGAAAATAAGTGCACGCCATTTTCTTGAAGTAGTACACGTCGTTGAAGTGCAGTGAAAGTTCACAATGTGTACGTGGAGATTTTCAGAGCTCGGCAACGGCGAATGACGACCTCTGCCCGTCAATCTGTATACATACCCTCAGCCACACGGTGGCCACAACGGATGCACAATTATGCGGTCATTGTAGCTCCCACCTAAGTTCGAGTTTGCCGTACTTAGGTGGGCGCTACAATGTGTGTGTGTGTATATATATATATATATATATATATATATATATATATATATATATATATATATATATATATATATATATATATATAATATATATATAGTGAAATAGCAGACACGACTTCGCAGTTACCGTTTATTGCCAGCAGTCTCGACCGCAGGTCCGGCCTTTTTCAAGGCATAAAGAGGTGAAGACCGTCCAGAAATACCCCTTTATGCCTTGAAAAAGGCCGGACCCGCGGTCGAAACTGTTGGCAATAAACGGTAACTGCGAAGTCGTGTCTGCTATTTCACTCCAAATACGTTTGGCCCATTGAGCACAAGTTCTCATATATATATATATATATATATTATATATATATATATATATATATATATATATATATATATATATATATATATATGTCACACTGGAGGTGAGGCAGCTGGCATTAATGATACCGCCCCACCGAACCGTATCTGGTGCGGTTGCTCTAGGCTATCGCAGGAGAGAGTGGCACACTCTTAAGACAACATTTTCATGGTGTTACACCTACCATATACTGTCGTCTCTCACCGCCGTATGCCTGTTGTGACATAAAAACACACGCAGACGTGAGCACACCCAGCGCCGCGCGAGGTGTATGCTCGAGGAACCAAGCGCCCAAGCAGTGTGAAAGCATATAGCTCGTCCAGCATCCACATGTATGCACAATAGTTGGCACATGCGTTTTAACCTCAGTACGTATATAATGAAGAAAAAACTGACGACGAAACAGAGCTGGCATGACGCCCACGGCCGAACGGCGGAAAGGGCAGCGATTCTCTAGCAAACCATGACACGAGCCTCTTGCTCACGTGCTAAACCTGAATGCATTGCAAAACGGACTGTACCTCGTAAGCCCGCACGCACACGCACACACCTTTGTCTAGAAGTCAACGATCTCTACACAACTGCTCCCATTGAAACAAGCCCCGAGGAACGACAACTGGAACGAGAGCGCTGAGAACGTAAGAAAAAAGAAAAAAAGAACCAAGGCAGCGTTGAACGTCGATAGTGATACAGTGATATGATCGGCAGTTGTATGGCGAAATTTGTCATACAATTTTGCTTTTTCTTTTCTTCTCAGTTTGTAGCTTCGCCCGAGCATCATGAGCGCATAGCACAAGGCCGCGCGCCCGCTGAATTAATAGTTTGGGACAATGAGGAAATATTTGGTCACAATTTTCGCAAGGCACGAGGCATAATTGATGCTCGCTCGGAGGCATACAGAGCACATGTTCTTTCGAAAGGGGATGGTCCGCGTTGCCACGCCGCGACGCTTCAAGGGCGTGCCACTTTCGCGTGTTCAGATTGGCGCAAGAGCATGTGCACGAATGAATACTTCTTGACAATTCGTCTATGTGGCCACGTACCTTATGAGCTTAACAACACACACATTTTCTTGGTGTTTCTGAAGAGGTACAGATGTGCATATTTGGCCTGTATAACTCGAAATAAACAAGATAAATATTGCCGGTTTGTTCTCGAGATCACGAAATCGGCCAATGACCGTGTACTTGCTCCTACCTACGTGAACAGTGCCTTCGTCTTCATATAATTTGGCGAGAGGAGACCGAGCGATTTCTATCTCTTTTTGAAGAGAAACTGCAAATTCGCTGATACGAGCAATGTAATAACGATAGCAATATTCCACAGCACGCAGCAGTGTAATAGTGTTCTGCGAGTCAGCATGTGGGCCAAATATTTGGCTTACATATTCGTGGGAACCTTGATTACTGATCGGCAGTATCTTTCACGTTGAAATATATTGTAGACTTCCTTATTTATAAGCATCAGTGCATTCTGTCTCCTGATTCGTGATAATACACTCATTAGCGAACGTGCTAAACTCGGAGCCCTGGTGGAAGGCGTTCTTGTTTTATGTAGGTCAGCACGGCGTATACGATATGACGTAACGTTACACGCTGGAAAACTTAACTGAGACTGATCCGAAATAAATAGGTTTAGGACTACGCAGCCAAGTTCTAACTACGTCATAACGTGGCCATGTATTATGTCGTCGTGGTGGTCTAGTGGTCATAGTGATTGACGGCTGACCCGAAAGATGCGGGTTCGATCCCGGCTGCATGTGCGCATTTCGAAGCAGGCGAAAAACTCGTGTCCCATGCACTGTACGACGTCAGTACACGCAACCCCACACGTTCAACATTAATACCGAATACCCCACCTATATACGATGTGTCTCATAATCATACCATGGTTTTTGTACGCGAAACTCCAGCAATTGTCATTATGTCCAGACTACAACTGTCAAATTTCCACTTTGCTTTCTTTCTTTACGTTAGCGGCCATATGTGTGGTGGCGTGCTTGAGTCGTGAGTGCGCCACTTAATGGCAGTAACACCAGCTACAATGGTCAGCCTTCAGCGATGCTACGTGATCAGAACTGCGTGATAAAAGAGCTCTAATAGCTGCGTAATTAAGGGAGTGAGCGCACGCTGAGTGCCGAACGGTCTTCTTTTCCCCTAACTTTCAATACTTTGCTTCTTCTATATATATATATATATATATATATATATATATATATATATATATATATATATATATATATATATATATATATATATATGTATATATATATATATATATATATATGCATTGTGTACGCATACTTAATGAAGAGGTCGCTCCTCTGATCATCATCTGTATCAAAACATTCAAAAGTACGCAACAGCTTTTTTTTTTGTAAACACAAAGAGGAACAAGCAGCAGAAGGAAACGCGTTCATAAGCACTGGCTCTTCGTTAAATATAAAGACATGAAAGAAAAGGCCGACACTCAATAAAGAACACACTGTTATGATTTGCGCCCTCACAGGATCTAACAATATCTCAACACGTTGCTCGGGTACAGTACGCTAAGTTTTAACACGTTTTAACACTGGTTTCTTGGATGTAAGGAAACTCTTAAATCGCTAATAAAGTCACAAAGGCAAAGCACTAGCTGCATCAGAAAGACGCCGGCGATTCCAACTTCCAAACAACCCGAGGCGCTGCCCAAAACGTCGAGCACGCGTGGCCGAATCAAAAGTTCCCTCACATCATAAGAGCATCGCCACGACGCAACGTGGAGAAGTGTAGGGGAGAGTAGAATGCAACAGTAAGGGGCCACAGGAGAAAGAGTGGGCTGGGGAGGTAACGGGAAACCGGAAAAGCCGCTTTGTTTGTCGGCCCAGTGAGGTCCGAGAAAGAGAAAACAAGCGCTCTCTAGACGAAAGTGAGTTGGGGTCGACCGCCGCCTTTCCCATGGTGTACCCGCTAACTTGGCCAGGAGAGCTCGGAAATGAGTCCGCGCAGTCCGGCCGGCGAGACGGAAGTTCACCTTCCGCGAACGAAGAGCCTCGGCGGAACTGCGGCGGCTCGCGACAGCGCGGAGACGAAGTGTGTGTAACATTGTACAGATGAGCGGATTAGCCGGTCGCCCACGGCCATTGCTGTAGAGCAAAACACTTGTGGCACTGCTGTAGAAGCGTCTGGCGTTGGTTTTGGCGCCGCACGAACCGGAAAGTTTCAGGAGTCAACGTAGCCCGCTTCCGAAACCGGAAGTCGTTACGACTGCTCCAGTGTAAGACGATAAACAAGACGGCTAGACCACTGCGGAGCCTGTCCGTACCTGGATGGACCTAGCCGGACGCTTCAAGCGGGAAGTCATCGGAAAGACTCCATTCAAAGGTGAGTGTCGCGTTTTTGAGGAAGGTCGTCAATATTGTGACGGCTCGGGTAGATTTCCTATTTCGATCTGATTCGCGTGCGTTACACTCAGGTAAGGTCAATCCATATGGACCGAGTAGCTGTGCGCAGTGGAGGCGGTCATGGGAAGGGGCTTATGCGTTATGTCGAGAATCATGTCGTTCTGCGCCAGTAACTTAGAGAACTTGGAAACACGCGGTGAGTATTTCCCATAATATACACGGATGTCTCAGGGGTCGATGAGATCGCTTAGAAAGTCTCCCTACGTGCTAAACACTCCGGGCTTTAATACTGGTGTCCTGTAGAACCAAATGGTTTTTGTAAGTGATAGGTGTACTATACGATCGCCAGCGAATGCAGTCGTGTGCCTGTAGCAGATCTGTGGGGAGGAAGTTGCAGTAAGGATTTTGAAGCGGCTTATGTAAGCCCTATCTTTTGATCCGGGATTTTGTGGAGCATCCGCTGCAGGGTTGGGAAGTAGAACAGCAGTGCTGCTTGCATCCTACAGGTATAAGATAGGGTCGAGATAGAAAAAAAATGGTGTCAAGAGTTAAGTCGATGCTGTTCTCACAACGCCGTTTTCGTTAAGCCGCGTAATTTACGCTTCATCGTATGGTTCTCTCCGCGTACTGTCGGCATCGTTGATTGCCTTCCATAGCTATTCACAAGGTAACGATACATAATACTAGCGGGCTAAAAGAGAGATGTCGAAGAAATTAAGAAACATCTTCATGACTTCTTGTAAAAGTGTTTCACACGGGCCCCACAAGCGAACGAAATACTCTGTGAATACGGGTTAAAATGAGCTGTCTCGAAATGCTCAGGTACCTGAGGAAAAACAGCCGCATTTGCTTCGGTGCATGAGAGCAAACAGATTATTCTTTGACGTAGGTGTATGTGGCGGACATTGCTCCCCATTGCATACATGTGACTGTAGCTGGTCGTCTGGCGTCAGAGTATTGTGAAACACTGCCAAGGTAGAAAGAGGCCGAGAAAACAGGAGGTGATAACCCTGTCTAGGGGTTCCGTTGTTGAAGACATAACTAAGTATCCTGTTTATTATTCAGTCATTCACTTTCTCTTTTCTGTATTCTACTTCTAACCCCTCGGCTACAAAGAAGAAAAAAAGGCATCTTGACTCATCCATGCACCTTTTCTCGTTGAGGTATATCTCATTCACTCCTTCTAACAGGTCATAAAGCAAGTATTTGTACGCCACTTATACAAACGCAGCGCGGAAGATGTGGGCTCCATATGATAACAAAAGGTAGTTGCTTATGCACACGCACTACTGTAGGTAAAACAGGCAGAGAGGAGGAAGTATACGTCATTACAGGCCATGTGAGTAGATGGGGCGAGCCAGAATCTACGCCTAGGGACGGCCAGGCGACAGAGAGCGAGACATAATTCCTTTAAAGAGCTTCCTCCTCTTCCCTGGGTACGTGGGGGCGGGAAGTGAGAGGCTGTCATTCAGGTGGGATCATATGCATGTAGAGCAATGCAACAAGGGTACAATGGAACAAGGGTACAACAAGAGAACAATGCAACAAGCCAAGAATGCAGTACGGTGTAGCCTCAAAGCCGCTGCAGTGGAGTTGTCCTAAGTGAACTAAGCCAAAGACCATATTCACTGAAAAACATCCATTGCCGATGCCCTAAGCATTGCAGGCTTGCAAAATGACTCGGACATCGCTACTGCTTCAGAAATCGACCGGGCTTTTTTACCAATCGTAGGCGTTTACCAATCGTAGGCGTTTAACAGGCCGGGTCATATGCTTCACCCCTATAGTACATCCGGCCAGTTCCTTTCTTTCCCCAGAATAGGGTTAGCCACTATGTGTGCGTCTGGTTGACCTCCCTGCCTCTCCTTCCTTACTATCTCCTCCTTGGGTGAGAAAGCGAATTCGTCCAACAGCTTTCGGCTGTGGACGCGCACATTCGAAGATGCCAACGTGCACCGTTCGAACTGAATTGAGAAATGTTTATTATAAATAATGGAGCTGGGGAAGCAGGTGGGTGGGGCCCTGGTCCAGGGCTCCGCTGGTCTTAGCAGCCCGCCGTTTCTGGTCGAGTATCGGGACTTCCCCCATTGCTCCGTCAGGAATTGTGGCGCCGTGAGGCGTGGTAGTATTAGAAGGCCTTAGCACGCATTCCCACGTAACGTGGGCTAGAGTTGGCTTCCCTTCACAGCACGGCCAAGTGCCGGCGTATGCGGCCGGGTGGGCGGCATGTCTTAAACGTAGGTGTGGGTGTGTATTTGTCTGGAGACGGCGCCACTCATATGCTGCTCTTATACCAAGCCGAGCGTGTGGCGGGGAATAGCGATGTCGTTGTCGACGCTATATAGTGTTCTAAGTCCTAATATATACCGGGGAGTGTGGGGCGCCAGGGGTGGCAGACGGTGTTAGGCGATGGTGCAAAACACATACGTGCACTATGGCGGCTGAAACAGCTCATGACTCGTGTCCCATTGCGGCTGTCTGCGCGAATAATTTTTTTTCCTTAACACCGGGCAGGTGCGTACACAAACCATATAATGTTTATGTATATGAAACGTCTTTCCACAGATGTTTCGCAACACGCTCTTTCTTTGCACAAATTTTCCGAATGCACTGGAGCCGCAATGTGCGGCGGTTCGCATCACGGAAGGTGTTCTTGAGAATTGCAAAATGCATTAGGACAGCGAGTTCTCATATGCCGTGTGTCAACAAATAGTTGGCTCATGCGCTGTTCCTTTTCTAAGTTTACCGCCCTTATGCAGAACAAGAAACTGGGCTTTCTCGCAGCGCGAAATGGTACTAAAGCAACTGAACCCTCCTCCCCCCCCTCCTCCCTGGTTTTCAAAAATATGGAGCTGGTGCCAAAAAAAAAAAAAAGTTCTACTAGCGATGTCATTCGATGATGTATTGAGTTATGCCGGCTCTTCTGAAGTTGACAGAGATGATTTGAGCGCTGAAATATCACTTTCTTTTTTTTTCCTTTTTGACCGCCCGGCTGCTCGGGTAGTTAGAGTTGAAGGTTGTGGCGTCGGAAACACAGGGTGACCCTCGCGGGAATCCCCTAAAGAAATTGAAATTCATATTCAGGGAAGGTAAGATACTTTCAACCGTCTGTCATGGCATATATTTTTACATTGGCCGAGGAGAACACACATTGAAAATTTAGTTGAGACCAGTGGACACTGGTCTCTTGTAACGCCGACTATAACAAAGAAGGATAGAAATACTTTAGAGCTGCTTGTTGAACGATAGTGAGGAACGTTTTACGCGAAGTCCAACTACGTCGCAAAGCCAGAACTTTAGGTCCGCACGTATATGCGGGTAATCGGAGGTGACATGAGGGTATAATTGTTTGCACCTTGGGGGTTTGGTCACTCCACACTTCGGAGATGAAAACTAGAGATGAAACTAAGGAGCACGCAACGTGCAATGGAAAGAAAAATGTTAGGGGTAACGCTAAGAGATAAAAAACGAGCGGAATAGATCAGAGAACAGACAGGAATAGCCGATATTATTATATCAATTAAAAGAAAGAAGTGGACCTGGGCAGGACATGTCATGAGGAGGAAAGATAACAGATGGACAGTAAGAGCAACGGAATGGATACAAAGAGAGGGAAAACGTAACAGAGGCAGGCAAAAGGTTAGATGGAGCGATGAAATTAAAAAGTTTGCAGGCATAAAGTGGAACCAACTCGCTCAGGATAGGGTGGATTGGAAATCGTTGGGAGAGGCCTTCGTCCTGCAGTGGACCTAAACAGGCTGATGATGATGATGATGATGATGATGATGATGATGATGATACCAGAATGAATGTCATCGTGTAATTTGTCACAGTAGCGGAGGTATACAGGTTGTGGCGTTACCTGTTGGCAGAGGAGCCGAACATAGTCCGGTATATTCCATTACAACCTACGAATAAGCACAAGCTCCCCCAACAGCAATCCACTTACCACGCGAAAGGAATTTTAGAATTTTCGTAAGTTCTCCATCCAACCCCGCTCGGTTACTCTTGTGACGTCAAGCAGTTTCGCGCGTGCGATATAAGTACAGCCGAATTTGACAACAAAGGTGCGCTTTCGTGTAACTCGCTCCAGATATCTCAGTGCGCAGACTAGGCTTGTCAGTTATCTTGTGATCAGTGCACACTCAGCCAAAAGCAATATTTTGTTCAGAAGATGCAACGTTTACTTTTTAAGGTGCCTGTTATTTGCACTAGAACAGAGAGAGAGCGAGAGAGAGAGAGAGAGAAAGTATCTGTGCTCGAACGAAAATAAACCGGTACGGCTTACAGAGGTGGAGCACAGGCGAACTGCGGTTTTGTGGGTATAGAGCACATATCTATTCCTCGGTTATAACGAACTATATTAAACGACATTTCCTTATGTTTTGCGCCACAAAGGAATGCAAACGGCGGCGCATTGCGCAAACCACCGTTGTAAACACGCGACCACTGCACTGGAAACACGCGGACACACGACAATACCAATTCCCCCTGAGAATACTTTAGCTACGTGTATGTATTATTCCGACAAAACGGACACGGAAACCTTAAGTAGGCATTGACACACCGCGTCCTACACCGCCCTCCTCTGTACCACCACTGACTTTTTTTTTTCCTTGAAGGATATTAGGCATCGCCTTGCATGAGAATCCTGTGACGCGACTGCGTCGACACCTCGCAGGAAATTCACCCTCATGAACTGCTGCTTGCATTTCAGCACAGGTTGTGAACAATGCAGCTGGTGAATATGGACCTTACACGAGTTAAGAATAATTACTCACGCTGTACATAAACGTAAACATTAAACGCTTTGTATAGGATGAAAATAACGACACTTGTATTCACCGTGCCCAGTTTATTTGCCTTTTATTCGTGTGGTTTGTCGCGAAGCACCGTGTAGCTGTGAATGAAAGTGCAAGTATACGTAGCTCTACGTAGGTACGCTGCCCCTGTATGACGCAGGTGCTGTAGCAACAAAAATTCAGTTAGCTCCTCTGCTATTCGTTATCCAAAAGGTATTCGCAAAGTATTGCATTAACCGCTTCCCGAAAACTTCGAATAACGTAGACGTTATGATAGGCGTATACATCTGCGTAAAGTACTATTCCTCCTGCTCCAGCCGGCCTCTCTTTCGAGCGTCCGGCGACGAGGGTTTCAGTTAGGGGCGCGTCCTACATTTTACCTCGAGTGTGTTCATAAAATTCTCTACCGTAATCTGATACTACGGTTACGGCATTGTTTGTTCGCATGTGCTAAATCGATCAGGCCATATCGGGCATCTACGCCGCCTCGCTGTACCCCGAGGCAAGGCGCGGGACGCTCAAGACGGGTGGCGCCCACACAGTGTCCACCTTCCACGCACCGTTCCCGTATCTGGGTGCTGCCAGTAGTGCCGGAAGTGGAGAGATCGCATAATGGCCAACAATCACGGGCCACGCACCGAGAAGAAGTGGGCTGCAGCGCGAGGAGAGAGCACGCTTGCTTGCCCGCTTTGAATATACTTCCGGGCGCGAGATGCAACGCGATCCGAGTGAGCCTTCGCTACGGGGGCGCACCAACGATGCACCGCTCCGCCGATGGTACCACGTCGACACAGACGAGCCTTTTTCCTTACTTCACCTCTGCCGATACTTTCGCCGAGCGCAGTGACCCTTCAAACTGCGCTGGTGCTATGCTTCAGCGAGCGTCTTTCGCACGCGCTTCACCGTGAAAGAAGTTGGCCGCCATTTCCATACCTTCCCTTTCGCCCCCCTCTCTCTCTCTCCTCCTTCCTTATTTTTTTTTTTCCAACAGCCAGCACTGCACTCCATCTTTGCAAGGCACGAGCGTCGGGCCGCGGAATGATTTGTCTTCCGGTTTTCGCGTGCTGGTTTTGTTGCAATGAGTTCAGTTACGCGGCTCGAGCGAAGAATAACCGTTAGGACCGGTTCCTTGCGATATGGCTTGGGTTTGGGAGTAGATAATATAGTCCAAACTGTGCCCCACAAAGGGGTAGTGGGCTCGAGTCTTGCTCGTCGATATCGCGAAGATCTTGCTTCGCCCAGAAGGTCCAGATCAGAGAGGGAGTTTGCGAAATGTTTCGAAGCGATTGCAGTGTTATTTTCTCGAACAGTGGCAGCAAGGTCCGACGGTGAGTTGTGGGCGTTTGGCTCACGAGTCGCATTTTTGACAAATATCCATCGGCAATAATGAAGGTCATCTTCATCTCTCCATTATCATCCCTGCGTCTCGCCCGTTACTACTGCAATCTCATAAAGGTCAAATCGCAGAAGCCCGGACCGGGACAGCGGAAGTCAGGATCATCAGAGTTGAAAGTGAATCCTTTGTACGAGAAGCGAGTGGTATTCCTTTGTGTGTAGAAGAAAAGCCGACGTCGTCGATTTTGTGGAAACTAAGCCACCAGAAGCAAACTTATCGAATTTCTGGACATGTTTTTGCAGGCATGTGATTAGGCGATGCCCTTCCCGAGAGCAGCAACAATTAGCTTCACACATGACGCAGCTGATAAAATGCTTGATATTTTGGCGCATGTTCACCAACGCGATACATTGCGACAGACTCCAAATTTGCAAAACAACTGAAAGCAGAAATTGCTTAACAGTCTAAGCATTGTGCGCATAATGGAACAGTTTTTCATGAGGTATTTTGTGCCGTTCGTATTTGAGCAGTGAGTATAACGGGTACTTGAGTTAAATGAATCATCCTGATAAGACGAACTTATGTATTCTCACGGCCCCTTTATGTTTAGTGTGAGTCCATTGTGTATAAAGCACTCAAATAAACCAGACTTTCAATTTACAGGTGTCGAGGAGGTTTCGATGGCAAGCGACCGAGGCGTCGCCACCAAAATAGGCGACATGACAGCAGACCTTGAGGAAATGGCAAGGCGCGAGCTCGGGGAAACGCCCGAAGTGAAAGCCAAATGTATCGAGAAGCTGCGTCGGCTCCTTGCTGGTAAGTTCGCTCAGAGAACGAACTCACTGCCACATAGTGCTTTATGCAGGCCATCAAGAAATTTGTGCTGTGTAAGTGTACTCAGAAGGCATATTCCCTGCATCTTGATGGGATGTCGCCACACGTGGGCAATTAAAAATTTGAACGCTCCGCTGGGTCTGACAAACCTGTTTTGTTTGTAATTTTGAGAGCTCATAGTAATAATATTCTACTTAGAACAGTGCATATTCCTTTTATTAATTGATTGATCGAGTGTGTCTTTAAGGGGCTGACTGAGTGATCTACAGAGTGAAATTACATTATACTCCTATACAAGAGCTCACAGATGTTCTAGTCGACTGCTCGGCTCAATTTGCACCGTACATGGCGTATTTCAACGTGTACTTGATGATCACGACGACGACGCCGGACGATGATGACTATTATTATTACTACGATGCTGATGCTGATGCATGCTTTCTTTTTATGGCACCAGAGCCAAATATGAGCGCCTGCCAAATGAGCACCTAACCGCAGCGCTGTTGCTAAAATAACTGTTTTGAGCTAAGTCACCGGTTGCAGCATTGGCACTCTATCATGCTAGACTAGTGCTCAGTGCTCGAGTTCCAGGTGCGCTATAACAAGAGCGAGAAAGAGAGAAGAAGAAGCAAGGAAAGGCAAGGAGGCTGACTATGAGACAAATGCCCGTTTCACTACAATGCGCTGTAACAAAGTGTTCATTTTTTCGGTGTAGCTAAAGTAGCTCGTGTGGTGATCTGATTTAAGTATGTTGAATTAAACCAGATTGTTCTATGCACTACATAGCTCCTGCTGGTATCGTGAAGTGCTTATTCCCTTGCTTGTGCTTCTCGTCTTTCAGAGGAGCCCTGGCTGGAGTGCCCCACAGACGAGGAGTTCTTGGTGAAATTTCTGCGTGCCCGCAAGTACGACGTGGAGGAGTCCCTGAAGAACATCCGGAAGTACTTCCGAGTCAAGCAGGAAACGCGAGAGATGTTTGACAACCTGAACCCATACTCGGTTCCCTTCGACGCCGCGTGTCGAGAGCACCGCCTAGTCACAGTGTCCCGGCAGAGGGATTCACTTGGGAGGGGAGTCGTGCTCTTGAGATTAGGTGAGTAAGTCTATTTAGAAAAGAAAACGTATGTACTGTGTTTATAGTGGTAGAAAATATGAGTGGAGGGCCCAGATCATTGTTCTGACCTACCACTTAGCGAAGGGAAAGAGGAATGGATGTGAAGATAAAAAAAAGCAGAGGTGCTGATAGTGAGGATTCAGAGGGTGCGGAACACACGAGGACGACGAGGAAAGAAAAAGAAAAGACAGAAGGACAGGGAGGTTTAGCTAGTGATTAGGATAGCGGGCTGCCTTGTGCTGCAAAAAGGAGTTGAAGGGAACACAAGCGTTTTTAGATGGACAAATAATGCGAAATATACGGGGGCGGCGCTTCAAACTTGTTTCACAGCGGCTCAAGTGTACCGGCGGCGCTTGGCAAATTTTTCAGTTTCTTGGAAGAAAGACTGAGTAAACACAGCTTCCACGAATGTTTTATGTTGCACAAGCTCGAGAAAAGGAAAAAAAACAAGCAAGACACGTCGTGAAAATTATCAAGCAGAGGTCTATTTTTGTCATTTTAGGTTTGTATATGAAACGATTATCCCCCCCCCCCCCTTTTTTTTTTCAGTTTAAGCTAACGCTATTAAGAATGGGGAACTCTTTTTGAGAGAGCTCTTAACTGTGTGAGCTTTGCTTCTGTAGCTTTTCCTTCATTGCCACATGAAGTTGTCCGCGACCGCAGTTGGGTCAGCGAGTTTGTTGTCACAGTGATATTTTTTGCTTGTGTTTTACGTGCCAAAACCACTATACAAATAGGCACGTCGCAGTGAAGGGCTCCGGGAATTTCGACTGCCTAGGGTCCCTTGAAGTGTGCTGATGTTGCACGGTACATGAGGTTTTAGTATTTCGCCTACATCGAAAGGCGAACGCCGTGGTCGGAAACGAACCGGCGTGTTCCTGGTCAGTAGCCGAGGACGGCAACCACCGCCACGGCCGCTACACGGAACGCACTAAAAAACCATCGTGATAGCCAAGTTTGTTATCACACTTTTCCGAGACTTCAGCATGGAACTTAAACTGATCGCTTTGCAGCAACGATGAAGCTTACCGCCATCAGGATAGCTAAAAAAGAAAAAAGATCTGGTGGTGGTGTATTTTAATTGACAGCGTAGGGGCCGTGAGTGTTTCACAGGGAATGATTCTGCCATGAAATCGCTCTAGTTGCTTACGCAGGAGTCTTGTGAAATGTTGATAAGGCTCAGTCTGACGGAGAGATGAAAGGATTAGGCATAAGATACCCCATATGATCGCTCGAGGGCGTTCATAAGGCAATACGTATTGAAGAATTGCGTAAGGGAAATTCTTTTTTTTTTTTTTGTAGGTTGTCAAACAGCACAGTTTTTCCTCTTTAGAAGGAAAACGAAATTCTTTGCACCATTGCTTTCTACATATAATGCGCGATTGGTGTTACTCAGAAATAATTATCCTGAGCAAAACTTATTCACACTGTGCTGTCTTTCTCTTTGCAATAGAATTTCGTTCGAGAGCCTGATCGTTTCCGTGGCTTCTGTGTTTGGCTGCCGGTTTTCAGGCGCATGGAACAGCGGGATGTGCTCCCTCAACGACTACTTCCGGGTCAGCCTGGTACAGGTCGAGTGGCTGCTCTTTCAGCAGGACGTACAGATCCGAGGCGTCGTGTTCGTGCTCGACTTCAAAGGCTTAAGCGTGTACCACATTACGCAGTACACGCCGTACTTCATGAGCAAGCTCTTGTACCTGATGCAGGTGAGTCTGTGTTCGGGAATTTTGGAAACAAAAGCACGGGGAGAGAAGCGAGATATGTTGCGTAACCATGAGTTTGTTTGCTGTAATGTAGGATTACACAGTGAACTTGTAAAGCACAGGTAAGATCCTCATTTTTTTAAGCTAAGCTACTTAACGTTTCATTTAAGTGGCCATGCAAAACTTATATTTGGGTGAATTTGTAAGACTCAGTAATTGTCGCCGTACATGTTCTCCTCTTCAGACCCACTGAAGACAGAGAGACAGACAGACAACTTTATTTTAAATGTCCGGCGATGATAAATCAGAAAACATGAGAAATAGATATAAAGAGAGACAGAAAGAGCAGCGTGCATGAAATATAAGAAAGAATGAAGTTCACCATGAAGCCAATGTTGTGTGCTGTTATGACATGACATGACAAGAACTTTAATTGAGTCCTGAGGAACTTGAATCTGGGGAACCAGGGTCCCTCCAGATCAAGTTGGTGGCTCCGCCCACGACCGGACTGTTAGTCGAAGTTCCGTAGCGATGTCGTGGGCCCTCTGGACGGCCTGGAGTTGAGTGTGGAGATCGCTGCTTTTCAGGGATTCCTACCATTGCTCCTTCGTTATGGGTGGAGAGGCATTAAGAGATGGGCACAGCCAGAGCATGTGATCAAAAGAACAGGAGTCATGGCCGCATTTGGGGCATGACTGTGAATGATCGGGGTCTATTCTATTAAGAGACCGAGGAGTGGGGTACGAATGGGTTTGGAGAAGTCTGAATGTGCTAGCCTGAGGCTTGTTCAATTTGGGGTGGGGGAGCGGGAATTTTTTCCTGGCTAGGCGGTAATGGGAAACAATTTCGTGAAAAGTACATAACGAATCTTTATGGATGTCGACCTCGTTACAAGCGTGGCTATCCGCGGCAGCACGGTGCTGGCATGTGCGAAAAAAATAAGGAATAAGCTTGATTAGGGTGAAGTATTCTTGCGGCCTTGGAGACTTTCGAGAAAGTCGATACGCGAGAGCCTGTCACTGCAGAGAAAAGTTCCACGTCTTTCCATTCTTGCTTTTGAAATTAAGCTGAGGCAATATTTTGGTTAAGCACCGGAGGACTTGCGTGTTTTGGAGATAACTACAACCCTGCTGATTTTATACCATTAACTCTTTTTCAGGACTGCTATCCAATCCGTGTCAAAGCCCTCTACGTGATCCATAATCCTGCGTTATTCGATATACTTTTCGCCGCAGCGAAGCGTTTCATGAAGCCAAAATTGCTCCAGAGGGTAAGTAGAGCAGTTACTTTACGTGATTGAGGCAAAGTGATTCCCTGCATGTAGACATTATCTGTTGATAATGAAGCGTCAACTTTCTTGCAAGGCAAACAGATGAGCGAATGTATTTTAACATCGCAGCTGTTTAAGCTTAGCACAACTCCGGGTGCTGTGCGCTAAAACTCTACCCAGCTGTAGACGTAGATGTACATATAAACCAGATGTGATGGCTGTCTAATGAGCACCGTCTGCGCGCGCACTTCTCTGTTCTGATGCCCTCAGCCCACTACTACATAAAGGCGAAGGCGTTTCATCAGAATTCTTTCGTCTCTTGCGCTCATACCGTTTGCGCTCTACTATATGCATAAAGACGGGTATGCTGCACAGAAGGCGGGTATGTGCCAACAACTCCTAATATAGCGCAGCCATGCATAGAACAGAATAGAAGGGGGGGGGGATGTAGGGAAGTGTGGAAGAGTGATGCGAGGGTGTGGTGAGGAATAAAAGGAGAATGGGAGAGGGTAAAGCATGGAACAGCCTTGTATAGTATAGTTCACGCTCTACAGACAGTGGGCATGTGGTAAGCAGTTCTTAGCATAGCATAGCATAGGTGGTGGGAAAGAAGAGGAGGATGGAAGGAGGAAATAGTGCAATATATAAAGAGATAAAGAAAGAAAGATGATTGAGAAAAGGAAGAAGGTGTAGAAAGAGGTGCAGAGAGAAAGGAAGAAATAAAGAAAGAAGCTGAAACATGATAAAAGAAGTAATTTGAGGTCAATTTATTTCATTTTCTGTCGTGATCGCAGTACATGAGAAGCAAATTCTATCTACGCCTGAACATTGCCTTTATTTTTCTTCGCCTTCAACATTTGTAGGGTATTATTGTTCATATCAATTTCGCTTACTAAATTCATTTTATAGTGCTGTTCGCTCTGTGTCTGTTGTCTGGTGTCTTCAAAATGTTGTCTGCGCTGTTAGAAGAATTGCGGTGAACCAACTAACCCAGAGAGAACCTATTCCTTTTATTGCTCTGAATTCTTTCTGCTGTTTTTGTTTTTGTCTTATCTGTTAATGTAACCTTACATGCTGAAGCCCCCTTCGGTGCATGGCCGATGCCCCTTGTTGGGTTGCGCTACAGTTCCCAGCGACCAACAAGCCCACCAACTAACTCTGCGTTCGCAAGGTGCTGGCGCTTGCACGCCAGCTCGGCTGTTTACTCAGGTTATGCACGCGTCGAGCTGCCTTCAAATTTTTGCGAAAGAAAAGACTGAAGAAAACCGCGTGCGGGTCACTGCAATTTAAGAAGGATGGAATAATTCATATACTGTAGTTCTAGCAGTAGCGAATAACAGTATTAGGAAAGGAGAAATGAGTGCCCTTTCCAAACACTCTGAAGGATAAAGGCATCCCGGTGCATGGACATGTAATGTAGCACTTTTTTGCTCACAATGGCATTATCTCTTGCTTTCCTTAGGTTCGTCTTCTAGGACACGACTTGGCAAAGTTACACAGTCTGCTTCCTTCGGACGTCATACCCAAGGAAGCCGGGGGAACCCACGAATTGTACGATTACGACAAACTCGAGAAGGACTTGCAGAGCAAAGCGAAGTTCTTCGACGACATCAGCCGGTACGGTTACCGCAACAAGCCCGGCCGACGTAACAGATGATTCAGCATCGCGCTGCTATAGCGCTACCCATTGAAGGAGTGAAAGCGCATAACGCCGAATGAAAGTCTGTGATAAGACATTCTGTGACACGAGAGTGTGTCGAGGTAACTGCGCTCATTGCATGGACTGTAAAATGGTATCATATGTGGCTCGGTTAATATGATGCATTAAAGGGTGGTTATAAAAGAACAAATAATTGCATTCGACGAAATGGACTAGTTTACTCTGTTCTGACCCCCCCCCCCACCGCACGCACGCACGCACGCACACACACACACACACACACACACACACACACACACACACACACACACACACACACACACACACACACACACACACACACACACACACACACACACACACACACACACACACACACACACACTCGCAGAAAGAAAACTGAATGTTTCAGGAGTTACTTTAAGGTTCCAACGCTCCCGATACACTTGTACTGTTGGGGCAACACATCAGAGGGAGCTATAAGAATTTTTCTAGGTTTGTAGCAAGCACCAACCTGTGCTGATATTTCTCTCTACAAAAGGTCTCCTCCTCTCTGCATAAATAATAAAAAGAGCAGACAGGTAAAAATACACTACGCCCTCGCTCGGTGCATGCAAAGTAGGTGCGTAGCAAGGGGTATAAGGTGTCGTTTACGTGCCAATCTTATATTCAAACAGGCTAGCGTTTGTATACAAGATTGGCTGAGCACAAGCGCTCTATAAAAAGGAATGAATACTCGCGTATTGCAAGGAACTGTTCGGT
Source organism: Hyalomma asiaticum (assembly GCA_013339685.2). Classification (NCBI taxonomy): domain Eukaryota; kingdom Metazoa; phylum Arthropoda; class Arachnida; order Ixodida; family Ixodidae; genus Hyalomma; species Hyalomma asiaticum. The sequence continues at coordinate 13,566,592 of CM023483.1, read as the reverse complement.
CCAGGACTGCGCCTCTATCGTCCACTTTGTTGGTCTGTAGCTCTATTCAACCACGCCTTACCGTATTAGTGATTTCGCTGGATCCACTAGAGTGTGCTTACAGTTCCAGCGTCAGTGCACTATACGTGCCAGCTCTGCTCGAGCTGTTTAACAAACCAGAGCAAACGGACGTGTTGAGTGTGACGCTCTGGACAGAGTTGTTCATGCTATGGAAACTTATGCAAAGATCTCTCACCACTTCTCTCCTTAGTCATGGTATTTGTTTTCATTGTGTACCCAGCGACGTTGGAATCGCCGGAACTAATGTGGCAGATTAGCTACTGCAGCACGGACGTTAATCATTGTGGCAGTCGTTATATTTTCTCTGCTTGGCAAAAAGAACATTCTTTTAATTGTGAGGCATGCGTAAACTTTGGGAGGATACATGACTCGAAGAACGTAAGCCTTCATTCCTGCAGTTGATCAATTCCTGCTGTTTTCGCGGAACCAAGATATTCAACGAATGGCCAACCCCATCCGCCACCACTCAGGCCTAAATATGGTATGCAACCTTCATTCATCAAAGTCGTACAAAAAAAAAAAAGGGGGGGGGGGGGGATTCGTACGTTGCATAACCGACGTAATTCGCACGCTACATTTAATTGAGTGCCCTCAGTAAGCACCAACAGAACCTTTGTGGCTAACAAAAACTTGTTGAATACATTTAGCTTCCATTTACAGTTAACGGAGCTGAAAATTGTTGTTGTTGTTATGCGGGGTTTAACGTCCCAAAACCAGCTCTGATTATGAGAGACGCCGTAGTGGAGGGCTCCGGAAATTTTGACCACCTGGGGTTCTTTAACGTGCACTGACATCGCCCAGCACACGGGCCTCAACGTTTCGCCTCCATCGAAATGCAGCCGCCGCAGCCGGGATTCGATCCCGCGACCCTCGGATCTGCAGCCGAGTACCATAGCCACTAGACCACCGTGGCGGAGAAGCTGAAAATTGGGCTAGGTGAGCTTGATTAATCTCCTGATAAACAGCTCAACAAACGACATGTACGACAAAGAAGCACACATGTACAGTGTAAATATATTTTAGTTATTTGGCATGATGCCTTTATTTAGTACTTCTTTAATTTCCCCTGTGAATTTTCTTTCTGGACAACGTGCATCTGTATTGATGTGTCCTTTCGATAATATTGAGCTGAATGCGACATACCCGATCGCGTAAGACGCTAAAGAACTTAGCAACATGAAATTGAAAAGAATTGGTCAATACACGTGGTTTGGCGAGCTGGTCTAGCATTAGCAAAATGAGGATGCTCCTAAAACTAAACGTGAAGACCACGCGCCATGTGTTTCGCATTTTCACTTATCGTCCAACGTCTTTCGATCTCATACTCATATCAATAGCGAGGAATGCGCAATATCGAGGAATGTTTCGAGTCAGGCGAAATCGATCGCAACGTGCCATAAAGACAAATCAATGGCGCCTAATGGTCGTTCGCTACATATACCTTATATAATATTCTCCGCAGTCCGACGTTGCTAATTCTCCTCGCGATGTCATCGAGGTTCCTAGAACTTGTGCCTTCGATTATCCGATATGCCATACTTCGATGCAATTTGCGTGGAAGGAAATAGGCATGATGGAGGAAGTGCCTGTGCTTGATGATGCTTGAATGGATATTCAGCTGTTCACCGGGTTCTCGGGTACGCGGCCGTTGCTAACGGACCTGCCGGTTACTCCAGTCACCCATTTTGAATCTCGCTAGGGAGCGTGAGGCCGAGGAAAATTCACCCGTGCCGCAATATTAGGAAACGCTGGAACGTCTCATTGAGGAAGAGAGCGCAAGTCGCGAAACGATTATTTTGTCTACGTCCGACGGACGCCATTCGCGACACGGGTCATGTCAGTCGTAATGCCCGTGACAATGCTTCGCCATCAAACATATTGCAGGGGACGCAATTGGTTGGCAGCCGCCCATCTCTGCTAAGGCTACAGATATAGGGTCACTGCTTAATTCTGGGTACACGCCCAGCTAGGGAAAACAAAGAAACATTGAACTAGACAATCAAATGCACTGACATGTCGTTGACAAAGGCGGCCGGATAACAGCAAATATTCCTCAAGAACAACGCTGGAAAAAAATGAAAAAGTTGAGTCACGCATTTGTTGGTTCAAGACCAGCGCCACGACATGAATGGGAGTGCGGCCATTGTATATGAAGCTATATTCTTCTCATTATCGCACGTTTAAGCGGTTACGGAGAATGTACAGTTCGAGTGCTCAGCTTTCATATGTTCGAAAAAAAAAATGTAGCCCCTCTGTGCCGACTGCAACACATGATGCAAAAGCAAGGAAAGAAAACAAAAAAATATCATATATAGCACGTCGCAGACAGGCAGACTCTTCGGGTCCGTCAACTGGAGCGTTCCAAAAAGCAACAAAAAAAAGCTGCGACATTTTTCCCCCCTTGCTGTCTCTTTTTAGTGCATTTCAGTGGCAGTTATCAGGAGCGCGCAGCTGTAAACTGACAACCGCTCAGATAAGTACAGTCGCCGTAGGTCGGATAAAAGTAATGCACATAAAAGGCAATGCCCATATCACGACTCCGAGTGTGGGAATGTGAGGAATCGCGAAATGAACCTTCGGGAGCTATCATCTGCCAGCCTTACCTCCTCACCCATTTTTCACTCTCCAACCATTCTCACGGTATACCACTGGCCTTCTTAGCTCTGTCACCCTTCTGTATTCATGCCGAAGAATAGTAACACCAGCGCCTCCTCACAGCCGTTGGCGAGCGGGGTAACTGTCTCTCTATTTGACGGTACAAACAAATGATGACGGTAGGTTTGTGTCGCACGAGACAGCTGCCTGGGAGAGGAGACTTGAAGTGAGGGCCGGATCTCAAGGACAGAAAGCGTGAGCGAGCTTTCAGTACTTGTGTGCAAGTTTTCGCTCTGCTAGTTGATATTGAGGAAGTCAGTACACGTTATCCAAGCACCTCATAAGCACCACGAAAGGCGGTGTTGTGCAACCTTACGCCATAGTGCGCGGATGCAACGCTGCCTGAGTGCACTCTTCTATACTTCGGCTCTCGTGGTATCCCTGACGCCTTTGTCTTTGCTGTGAACTGGATGCCTTCGTTCTATGCTTGGAGACCAAAGGGAGCAACAGCAAGGATGGATACAGAAGGTAGGTATATTTCAGTATTTGATTGCTTTGTCATTGATTATAACGACTTGAACTAATTGTACTGATAACTCGTGACGCGTTGTAAACTCATTTTCCACGGAAAGTCACCAATTTTGCTCTGATGCGCCACTGAAAACAGAAACGCCTTTAATGCTCTTGCGCCTCTCCACCACACAGATATTAAGACGCGTTCTCAGTGGATGCGATAAAGAAAGCGATTAGCACTCGCTTATTTTAAGCTTCTTTAACCTCTTTTTGGAATTTTTCGTCCAGCACCTGCAAATCCGGATTCCGCTGACACCATTGCGTATACCGGAATACTGGACATATCAGGACTTTACATCACTTCAATGCACGCGTCAAGAGCGCCTTTTTCTCAACTAATGACACTTCAAAGTTTCTTGTGCTTATTGTAATAAATACAATAAAGCGAGCTTCAACAGTAGCACAGGCCCATTTTCACAACAACGCCCTAGCCGAAGGCAACCATTAAGAGCACATTTCCGTCAACTGTGACATTTATCGAATGCAGTTGAATAACGGCAAACAGACGTTACAAATTAACAAAGGTGATTGACTGGGACTCATGGGGCCCGATTTCACGGATCTTCTCATTCGAAGTGATGTTGCCATTGGCCGGTTGTGTTCGCTAAACTTATGCAGCGTCAGTATTGACTGAGTCTTACTTTTGCGAAGTGTTCCAGAGTAAGAGCTTTTCGAATGCGTGCCCTGACACCACAGTGCTGAAAAGCGCTCTTACAGTAGAACCAGTAATACGAGCGGGCACACGTAAATTGGGACGTCGAGGCTCCCGTGTGGGAGCCGAAACGTCATTCCATCTTTATTTTGGTCGGTACGGTTTATTTTCGTCAAAATGTACCATCCCGACCAGATGAGTTTCCGTCCAACTCTTGACTTCAGATGAGCGAACGCGGCTACTCTTATACGGACGAAAATATACGGGAATTCTGGCCCGACATGCACGAAAGCTCTTGTACCGTATTTTTTTTCATTTTTTGCGGATTTTTACGAGTGTATAAGAGAGCTTTGCGAGTGCAGCGCTGCCCTTGGGCACTACTAATAAAATGCGCTTTTCCTGCAATTCTTATACTAAAAGCAATCCTTATACCTCGATGTTCGGCATTTATCTATAATGATCGTAGGCCGCCTGCGATTGGCAAAGTGTATTCACGAACGAAGGGCGTTGCGAGTTTGGTTCATTCTTCTTTAGCTTGTCATGCAGACAAGAGCGCAACATCAATCTGTCATGGTCTCACGTGTTTACAGATTACACACGATGTTGATTTTCACCAAGAGTTAGCCGAAAGTGTGCAAGCCTTTCCAACTGTGGAAGCTCACTGTCCGTGGCGAGGCTCACACCAGCAGAATCGCCGAAGCGCTGTGTTCAGTAACGGTGCAACCAGTGGAATAGTACACAAAGAAGCGACGTGGACAAGAGCTGACTTCCAACTTGCGCGTGTTGCGACAGCGCATAATATCATGCCTCACACGGGATCACAACCACGTCTGATTGTCCTTGTCGCTTCTTTGTATTAGCTCTCCTTTTGCGCTAGATATATCAAAAAACGGATTACCGACTAGCTCGTTTTCACTTTTTGCTTCGCTTGACTCAGACCCGGTTTCTTCTTCTTCTTTTCATTTTGGCCACCTAAGTCCAATGTCTCACTCCCTTGGCAAAAGAAGAACACCACGCCTTATATGTCGTGGACGGAACTCCATTTGCAATACCGTGTTGTTTCCTGAGTGCGTAGAGTATACTCTATAGGTCACCGCATCCGTCTATTATTTCAAACGCCGCGTCGCTTTGACATAAGTGCGCGTCAATGTGTGGTTTCTCCGCGGCATCTTCCTGCGCAAGCGATAAGACCGTTATCTCGGAAAAATCGTCAACCGAGTCGATATGAAACCCGTGGTGTGTGCGCACCTGTGATCAGCTGCTGGTCGTAATGGGGGCCAAAATAGAGAATGGGCGGTGGTGGCGATCGAAGCGGTATTATAAATAAAAATAAACAAAAATGTTCCAGCGCTATAGTATATCATTTGCGGGCCTCTCAATGTTCCAACAACTACGCCACAAGCACACGTTTCAACAAGCCAGGTAGGACATATTTCATATTTTTAACCTTTCGGAGCATCTCTTATTTGTATGAGGACATTACAGCGATGGATTAAGCCCTTTCTGCAACATTATAGTACTATAGCGAAGAATTAGGTGCATTCGCATTGTGTATTTATGTAGTTAGCAGTGATGCATTCTCAGTTCATCTTCAACAGTGCTGTCACCTTCGCAGGCTCGAATGTAACAGCAACATACAAGTGTCTAAAATAACCGCTTTCCTTGCCATTTGTGCGTATCCTTGTTTGAAAAATCGTGACAACGTGGGACATCGCACGATCGACAAAGAAGCACGAATGTTCCTATTCAGTGTCAGTTTTAGAATTCATTGTTTCTGTTCTTTTTCCGTCGCTTATTCGTGATGTTGCCATCGCAAAAATTTGCTCCAGCATTTCTGAAGTCTCGGAAGCTGTCGATTAGCAGCGCATGCTTCAAGAAAGCGTTCTCACGCGTCATGAATTATCAATCCCTCACAAGCAGAGATGCCAAAATTACTTCTAAAATGTCAATAAAGGTACATTACTAATTACTTTAACAGAACTTTCTCGAATGTCATTAAATTACATTAAAGTTACAGCTTACCAAAGCAATGAAGTTACATTACTATTACTTTTGAAGCGTAATTGCATTACATCGAAATTACTTTAACGAAAGTTCGAAACGGAAGGGGTCAAGGGCTCGTTCTTTATTTGTTAGAAACAACTTAATGAGCAAACAGACAATGAAGCCCAGGAATGAAGTCCTGGGCTTCATTGTCTGTTTGCTCATTAAGTTTTAACGAAAGTTCGCAGTTCATGCAGTGACTCACGTACACTTAAAGAACGTATACATTGAAATCGGCACTTAAACCGCCACAGCAATCCCTGTCCATGTGGTGCATCTCTCTACAGTTTGCTGGATCTTGCTCGATAAAGTAATAGTTAGGCGGTGGCGGGCGGTGGGGGGGGGGGGGGGGGGAGGAGGGGGGCACACCAAATCCTATCGTGGTTTTGAGTAAAGAAAAGCTCTCTCTCTCTCTCTTGGTAAGACATAGTTACGCATTTCAAAACCTCTGCAGCATGTTGCTGTGATAGTTTCACGCTTTGCGAATCCATGCTTTGCAGACTGTCAGGTGCCCGACAGTCAGCAAAGCGTGGAATCGTCTTCAACCTCTCGTCTATGGTGTTTCGAGGCCTTTCAACACTGCTATTCAAGGCTTCGTCTTCAGATGCTACGTGCATTTTCTGAATTTCCGTGGGCCCGCCACATGGATTAATTTGTCTGGGCTGTCTTTCTTCCCCTTCTTGGCAAATTTTGTGATGCCATCAGAGAAGCGGACATGCCATATTTGAGTCCAAAGTAGTTCGAAAAGTAATGAGTAATTTTCCGTGAAGTTACTCACCCGAGGTAATTCATTACATTACTCATTACAGCAAAATCTAATTTCAGTACAGTAATTTCATTACCGCCAAGTCTGCTCACAAGGCACTAGAGCGTGTGTCTAGTAGTAGGCTATAATAGTGATGACGGTTAGACTTTTTAGGTTCTACGTCACAAGACCACGACATGATGAGAGACGCCGTAGTGGAGAGCTCCGGAAATTTCGACCACGTGGGGTTCTTTAACGCCGCGCTGACATCGCACAACACACGGGCCTCAACATTTCGCCTCAATCGAAGTGGAGCAGCCGCAGCGAAGATTCGATCCCGCGACCATCGCATCAGCAGTCGAGTGTCACAGCCACTAGTCCACCGTGGCGGGACGCTGTAATAGTGACAGACCACTTTACCTGTGCTGTTTATGTTATGCTTTCCCAGACGGTGGAATCATCAGCCTATAAATATTTCTCTGCACTTGCCTCGTATTTTGTGCACGGAATAATCGCTAAGCGTTGTTAATTAATAGCTGGAGATCCACTCGTACCAGTCGTACCGGCTTTGCACTCGTACCGGCTTTGCACTCGTACCGGATCCACTCGTACCGGCTTTGCATTGAAAAAATCCGGAGTTATCCGTGCACCTACGTGCTCCCATGAACTGCAGTTTTTTTTTTCTCTACATATCCTTTCTCTCTCTCTGCCCCGCGATGGTAGTCTAGTGTATATGGTACTTGGCTGCTGATCTGACGATAGCGAAGTCGAATCCCGGCCGCGGCGGCTGCATTTGGAGGCGATATGTCCAGGCCCGTGTACTGTGCGATGTCAGTACCCGTTATAGAACACCAGGTGGTCGAAATTTCCGGAGCCCTCCACTACGGCGTCTCTCATAATCAGAGCTGGTTTTTGGACGTTAAACCCCAAGAAACAACAATTATACCACAACGCAGTGCAAACGCAAACAGAGATTTCGTAAACCTTCACTGCATAGCCACACACACACACACACACACACACACACACACACACACACACACACACACACACACACACACACACACACACACACACACACGCACGCACGCACGAACACGCACACACACACACACGCACACACACACACACGCACACACACACACACACACACACACACACACACACACACACACACACACACACACACACACACACACACACACGGTGCTTTGAGGAGCACGTTTCGTAGACGCGTGCATATTTTAGGAGGTACATAGCAACTCGTTCGTTTCTTTGTGCGCCCTCGACACACATGGCCCAGGTCCAAGAATATCGAGGTTCCGTAATCTGTATCGATCGAATCCCGTCGGCTTAGCTCTTTCCGAAGCGGGTGGCACTGGATGTTACGTAACAAATCCACCGTCTCAAAGGACGTCTCCGGTGGCATCCATCGGTCCGGCAAGAGTCCGCTTATTGTAAATGGCTGTTGATCGAGAGCGCTGCGGTCCGCATGCAATGATGGTCGAAAAAAAAATAACTGTTTCCTGGGCCCCTTTGGTACACAAACAAGTGTTGCGAAGGGACCATAAAGGAGGAGGTATGAACCGGATATCAAGGGCGGAAAGGCGAGAGAGCTCGTTCAAGGACAGAATAAATTTTTTTGCCGTCCGGGCGAAGAGGCAACAGGTGGTTTACTCAGTACGCCCATGAGCACCGAAACGTGGGCAGCCGGCATTCTTGAGTGTACAACGTTACAACGACGTGTGATCCAGGTGTACTCATGTCGTTGCTCGAAGTTATTTGAATTACTTGCCCCTCAGTCACGTCCGTGAACAATCGACGGCTGCTGACGTTCTTTGCCGACGCTGGTCAAAAGGACGTGGTCAAAATCAACACGGAGCCCTCTACTACGGTGTGCCTCATAAGAGAACGACGCTTCCCGTGGTATGCCGAGCCCCGTTTTCTATATTTGCCCTTCTTTAGTTAGTGCCTTATAAAAAGCTCGCCGATGGACACTTGGTTTCTTAAAGTTACTAAGAGAGCGCATCACGGAATTCGTATAAAAATTACGGACTATACGGCGCGTCCATTGAGGTTCCTCTTTATTTATCGTTCGAGTTAGCCCCAGGACTTAAGCGCGCATTTAGACCAGTAAAGCAGCCTGTTCTTGACGTTCCTTTACAAGGTAGAATACTCAGATGCATTTTCTAGCGCGCACAATATCATTCTGATTACTTAGAACAAATATTTGCGTCCCCACATTCACGAACAATTCTAACTTTAAGAAAGAAAAATGAAAAAGACGGGACCGCAGTAAACACTGGAAAAAAAAAAAGAATAGAAGAAAAGAAACTATCGGTGATTCCCCTCCGCCATTATACGCATAAATTCTTTTTACGTCCCGCGGTAACTTAAGGGCAAAGGTGTTGGACCACTAAGTTTGTGGGCGCGGGTTCGATTCTCAGCCACGACGGGCCCATTTTGATGTGGGAGAAATGCAGAAAACAACCTAGATTTTAGAGTACGTTAAGGAACCCCCGGTGGTGGTGGTTCCACTACAGTGTGCCTTATAATCATATCGCGGTTTTGAATCGTAAGACCGCTACAGCTGCTAAACATTCCTTTTATTGTTCTATTGCGTGTGTAAGTATTGCTCCGACGGCTAAAATGCGAAGTGCCACAGCCTGTTTCGAGAAACACCCTTCGCAATCCGCAGTCATCGCTTCTGCGAGAAATCGTACCGACAAAACTTTTCCTGAAACGAGGCGAACCGACTCCTCTGATTCCACATGATCACATGATGGCGATTAGCTTACGCATCATGGTATTTCCTCGTATTCGTTTTTCAGCGATATGAGTAAATGACATTTTCGTGCCTTCTGATATACCTCTCATCCCCTTTAGAAAAGACACTGGTTCTCTTAACCAATCCTTCTTATTTAACAACAGGAAAATGCCAGTAGTAGTACACAACTTTATTTAGGAAACCGCCGGTTTTATTGCATTCTGCTTGTGAATATTTGTTGTTTCCCGCCCCCTGCCTAACTGACCACAACGGAAGAAATACCGCAGCGTATCACGTTAGAACGCTTTCATATAGTGTTGTTTTATCGTCCGGTAAGCACGGCAGCGCCGTGGTGCGCATGTAGCTATTGTAGTCGGAAACACGATCGCGAGATGCTGGATGGGTAGCGTAAAGAGATGAGATGAAGAGAGTGGCTTAATTGGTGTCTCGAAGACCAATGTACAGCTACGTGTTGACCTCGACGGTGCGGTGTTTCCGTCTTTTCGGCATTAAACTAGCGCTACAAAAACTGTCCACTGTGTATGCAAGAATTTGGTGGCGATCCCTGAATTGTTCCGATGTCGCAGATATGCACCGCCATCTTCCATACTCAGGCTTAGGTTAAGAAAAGCTGCGAGTTCGATGCCTCCGATGAGAATTTAATGGACTGAAGGCAGAAAAAGTTACGCCACCTGTAACTTACGTTCAGGCTGTGCATTTTCGAAGTTTCGACGGCCGATCTACTCTTCCTTGTCCTCCGCGCCACGGGGCCCTGATTGAATATGATCCTTAAAAAATGAAAAAAAGTAAGACAGCACGTGAATTTGCATATCTTCCCCAACAATATGCTACAGATGTTGCTTTTCTGTTATCGGCTTGTATAATAATTCAGCGAAGTTATTGTACTCATCAATAAAGGTAATGGAAGTTATTGTACTCATCAATAAAGGTAATGGAAGGTGGCCGGCCAGTTTTGCATTGGTCAATCTCGATGCTTTTCCGTTTATTTTTTATCCTCGGCTCCCCGAAGTGCTTCCCGTGCACATTGGCAAAATATTTTAGTCTCGGCTATAGTTGTGCGCGCGACGTGCTTCCTATAGACATCTGAGCATCCTCACTCATGTGAGGGTGATCACCATCGGCTACTGTTAAATTTTATTGAGCTGACTTACAGATAAATTGTTCACAAGTTACGCATGTGTCCCAAAAAAGAGAATGTGTTTAAGGGAAAGTACATATAACTATCTTCATTTTCTAGCCTTATCATGTCGTCGAGTGTGCGCGGGAACGGCAGTGTTTTGACTGATAATACCGATAACTGTTTTTCTCGCAGACATTGTACCGATGGCCAACACCAACGCTGAAATAGAGATCGAAGCACTTAAACAGAGGAAGTGCTCAAGCGATCTCGCTCAGCAAGATGTAGTAGAAACGCCCGAGTTAAGAAGGAAGACCGTGAAACGCCTTCGCGAGCTAATTTCAGGTAAGACCGAGCACGTCACCTATGTGATTTTTATTAAGTGGCAGAAAGCAAGGATTCCTGTAGTCGCTATAATGTCGTGCGTTTTAACAGCGAAGTTCTTCTATGGCTGGCCTTGACGATGTGCGAGTGTCCGCATCCAATCTCAAGCGCCATTGGTTCGGCTTTGGACTGTGTTGGAACACAGGGTTTTGTCTGTGTAAGACTGACCGATTACCTTTTCACTCTAGTCGCTCGCTTTTATCCCCGCGCCTTCTGGCAGAAAGAAACCGCCCCAATTTCACACCTTTTAAAGCACTCACACGAACAAAAAGCTCCATAAATCCATGGCCCATTCTTATTCTTATTCGCCACTCCCCGCCACTATAAAAGCATACCCTGCAGCGTGCATCGTTCAATGATAACTGCGAGTTAAACGTCCTTCTAGAGATTGCTAGGTAGGCAAGCGTGGCAGGGTGTGGCAGAAAGTTCGATAGTCCGACGAGATCAAGAAGTTTGCGGCAATAACGTGGCCGAAGTTAACACAAGACCACGGCAATTGGAGAGAACTATGGGAGGGGCCTTTGCTCTGCAGTGGGCGTAGGTAGGATGATAACGCCGACGAAAACAACGATTACGATGATATGATGGCGGTGATGATGTATTTCTTGCCCATCTTTTCAATGCTCAGGCGAACGACACCTCCACATTACTGCGGACGACGAACTTCTCCTGAAGTTCCTGCGAGCACGCAAGTTCGACGCGGACCGAGCTTTCAAGGTCGTCAAGAACTACTTCAAGGTCAGGCGTGACAACCCTGAGATGATGAACGACCTGAATCCAGGCAGCATTCCTTTCGACAGCGCCTGCCGAAAGCACGGTCTCGTGACGGTGTCTCGCGAAACCGATCCCGACGGACGGGCCGCTGTCATTCTCAGATTCGGTAAGCAACAAACGATGTACGCATGCTAGTAAGCAAGATGCCGCATCGATGAAGTATACGGACTGCAGGCATGAAGAGGCCGAAAGGGCGGAAGATATGGTCAAACCTTATCATTTTCTCTTGTAATCTCTTCAGTACGGTCTGTCTGCCTGCACCATAAATCATTCATTCGTAGCATGAATCAGGGCGCTAATTTAGATGCGCGTAATCACCTAGCCGGTAGTACCTTTTCAAATCTCGCACGCTTTTTTAGCAGCCTGAAAAAAATTGAAACCTTTGTGCACCTGTAGATACCTCATGTGGACATTGATGAACATGCCTTATGGCTTCTAATTGAACATTTCGCTTCTAAACGAACAGTTTAAAATCTAACTGAATAATTATTAATAATAATTATCTGAGGTCACTTGAAAAATGTTTACCTGAAAAAGTAATTACCTGAGGTCACATGGATCTCTTTTAAGGCAGTGGCGCAAGTTAAATGAAACAGCTCGCATATTGTGAATAATACCTGAGCTGACAAGTCGCGCGCGGCTTTGCCAGCCGACTTCTAAACGTTAACTCTCGCCACCCGGCGGCTTTGTGTGATTTAATAGCCCATACCTTACCAAGGAATGTGGTATGCTATACCATCCTGGTCCTCCCTGATTGGCCAGTTCTGCCTGTGAAGGCAGAATGGACCTATCACAGATTGGGGATTGGTCCGCGCAGAGATTGGCTTGTTCTGCCTGTCAAGGCAAAATAGACCAATCAGGGACGGCCAATATAATAGTATTCTGTATTCTGAGCTACGGTATTGGCCCCGTAAGTGCGGTTGCGTGCGGGACCGAATGAACAGTCTACCAAGAAAGCCACTCCACAAGCAAACATATGGACACAGTCTCTTTGCTGCACACTTGAAGTTACTTTGCTCCTTTACTTTATCCTCTCCTCTCCTTTTTTTTTCAAACCTGTACACATTATCAGGCTTCATAATTGGTTCGTTGGGCAACATCCTCCATTCCGTGCTCTCCATTAACCATTTGAAACAATTTTCCCGAGACATTTTCGCAATACTAAAGTATTACTGATAAAACTACAGTTTCTTTCTTATTGATCAGCGCAACGTTGCCGATTTCTTTATCTTTTTCTAGAATACCTGTGTTCACTTGATTCTAGCAGAATTCACTTCTAATCATATAAAATAGAGTTTCTTTGCCATCACGATAGTATCGCGAGTTTAACTGAAGGTGTTGTGTAGATAGCATGCTGTGGTGCTCAATAAGTTGATAAGGCAAAACGACAGCGACAACAGAAAAAGAACAGTATAAATATAAATACAAGCACCATGGCAATGACAAATAAACTATGCGATTATGAGAATACCGAAGAAGCAAGAAAGTGACCAGTAAATGAAATATAGAAATTAAGATAACTATAAATTATAGAAAGTAGAAACAACAAATTAATAAGGTACATATGGCATGCAATAACGTGAAATGGGTTACATCAGCTTGTATTAGCAAATTATGCTTTATTTATTGAGCTACTTCACAATGTTGGCAAATCGTATGAGAGCATGTCATCTTTGAATAAGTTATGCTAGCTCTTGGAGCACAATAATTTCTGTTGCTCAAACGTGGCATCTTTTATATTACAAAGCACTATGAAGAATAAAACTGTTTTGTGTTTGAGTGGCAACGCGTGAGAATTCTCTAGCGAAATTTTGCATGTTTATGGATGCGCCTGATTGTTTATACTATGTGCGATGCTATCTGTTCTCGTGACGCGTCGTCATATTGTTCTGTGCAGGAGCCTGGAACACAGATATTTGTTCACTGAACGACTACTTCAGAGTCTGCATAGTGCACGCCATGTACCTGACCCAGCAGGAGCAGTTCCAAGTCAAAGGCCTCGTTGCCGTGCTGGACCTGAAGGGCCTTAGCCCTTACCACGTGGCTCACTACACACCGTCCACAATTAAAAAGCTATTCAGCCTCGTGCAGGTGAGCGGGACACACCTTTCATTTTGTGGCAGCAATGCACTTGAGAACCATTAGAAGGTTGCTTCCTTCTTTGTTTGTTGTTTCGCCTAAACGAGTGCTGTCACACAGCGAGAGCTTTCAACGTTAGGTGGCTCGAAAGTAATCAGATACAGTGAAATAACACGCCACACTCTGCTGTCTCCGCGTCCCTTCTCTTCCTGCCGTATGAAGGGGCTTTCTTATAAAAGAAAAACTGAAGACAAACATCTAGATTGTTCCGGCTCAACAAATTATTTTTTGAAAAACAGATTTGATTAATACTTCGACGGAGGGCATTAAAGTCTATTACACTCTTTTATACTATTGTGGTCATACAAAACAATCTAGATATTGTGGAAACGTCATACATTTCAAGGCATCTTGTAGAATCTAGGGGGTTCGTAAAAAATCTCGGGTAAAATCTGTTTGCAATTGGTATTCGGCGTCTAAAGGAGACCCAAATTTAGTCAAAACACGGGATGTCAAAGTAATCTAGCGCCGGGACATTCCAGCTGCATCACCGTCCATGTTCTTATTTATGCACTTTTACCGAATAACCACGTACGCCTAGTCTTACGGTATACGTGTAGGAGCACCCTTCATTATTATTATTATTATTATTATTATTATTATTATTATTATTATTATTATTATTATTATTATTGCAGAAAGCTAACTTACTAAAAGAGGCAAAAATGGTTTATTGCTCTAAAGTTTCATCCATGTCGTTTTTAATTATTAATTTTAAAAGCTGCTCTTTCTAGCGTGAAGCCACAGCTGAAAAAACATGGTCATACGATTTATGCAACAGAGAAGGGTCTATTATGCATACTCTTAGGGCAAGTCATTTTAGCTCCAAGTCTTAACGTCAAGCTCACACACAACCACGTGACATTCATTTTTCCCAAACAGCATCACAATGAAATGCCTTTCCCCACCATGTTGTCTCTACTAATAGTCCCTACGCGTTCAATGCTAAGCTGCCTTCAGTTTTACCCGTTCTTGTGCGAATTTATAATTTCACAAATTTATTTTTACAATCTATCTACATTTTTTTCAACGCACCAATAGTTATTACGTTGAATTGTTCATCACACATATGCAACTCCTCATGTAGCACCCTCGATATAAAGAGGCCTTCCGGAAAACAAACTGACCTGACTTGACCTGATCATATACTGTGCGTATGAATGGAACATACCAATTATAAGTTCAATACACTGGAGGCTCGAAACGTATGAGTGTGCAACAAAAATTGCTGCGAATGTGCTACTAACACGGTTGGTCTAAAGGTGTTGCAATGGCCCAGTAATACGCTTTAATGCAGAAGTCCAAGTAATTAAAGCAATTAAAATGCACGTAACCAACTGCAACAATATTAGCGTTACATAGGTAAGCTGATGTCGTGCTCGTCCAGCTGTCCTATTATAATGCTCCAGCTTGAATATTTAGCGGCTTCAGCTTCTAAAACGTGAAGGTTCGTAAGATCAGCGCGCGCTGTAGTCATGGAGACAGCACGCAGATTCAGTAGGCATGGTATAGTTATTGCGTGCATATGATTTCTGATGTCGTAAAAGCAAGTGACAGAGTAGGCACAGCAATGGTCGCCTCTGTAAGTATTTTCCAAGTGCCAGACGTCTTGAACATACAGTGGGCGTGCTTTAGTTTGAATTGACGATTGAACAAATTCGTACTTTTATTTCTTTTTCCAGGACTGCTTTCCCCTGCGAATCAAGGGAGTGTACATCATCAACAGTCCCGTGATATTTGAGTTTTTCTTTGCCATCGCCAAACGTTTCATGAAGGCGAAACTGGTGCGAAGGGTAAGCATCGCTGTTGTTCCTGTTAAGGAGTCTAGTTCTATGTTTTTGTTTTTTTGGGTTAAATTACCGTCTTCGTGTAAGTGAGGGATTACACGACAGATTACAACTGTAGGATCAGTACAGAGGAATACAAAAAATTTAAACGCACCAACAATAGAAGACGCGATTACTACACTCCCTAACGCGAAAGTTCAGCGAAGCAGGATCCTTGGGTCGGTGGTGCTGAGCCTGTACCTAGGCAGGTCGTTTAGTAATAGTGGTATTGTCCCTCCGTAATCATAAAGGAAGCCAGAAACGAGTGACTAGGAGTGGAATATAGGCTTAGGTGGCACGGTGCCTTAGAAGGAGAAGAGTTTCTTTTTTCTGGTATGACATATCACTGGATCTCTGCAAATGATGGCCGGGTTACTTATTTAACTGCATATAATATCTAAAGTTACGCACGGAGACACTGCGTTTGTGAACGATCCTTAGTTCTCACTTTGTGAGTCCAACTGGGCACCTGATTTCACTGTGGAGCTTATTTGTTAAGGTCCATGCCAGAATCCTCACCCAAAGGAGATGTGCATGTACCCATCTTGGAGCGTTTTCGTATAACATCCTATGGTGTTTGCGACTTTTGAAGATTATACCGTGATCGACGAAATCCATAAAGCAACTAATCCTAACATAGCTACTAATCACAGCATAATGCTGCGGCATGATGAACCTGCTGGGTTGCAAAATAAAAACGCGTACGCAGTTCCCAACAAAAGCAGTAGAAATTAAGAGTCCATGCGTAATTAGTGGAACTATTCAGGAAGAAAAAAAACCTGTACACTGTATGCCGTGAGAAGTGTGTAGGCGTGTAGCGAGTGTCCCATCTGGATCCGGCAAACGTTATTTTCGTTGCGTTGTTGGAATGCGCCGTTGGCATACGTTGTAGGCATGCTAGTTCGTTAACTGCAGTTCGCAGTAAGCTTATGTGTGTTAAAGTACCTTCTTTTCTTTACGAGAGAGGTTATTCAAGAACCCTTCATTGCAGGAATCCTCATCAGGGTCTACTTCTCTATGATGACATGTTAAGGTTTAAGAAATCATCGTATGGTCACTTACAATAATGCCATTTCTAGCTCTACTGTGTGAGACTGATCATACAAATTCACGTTGATAAAATGTGAGCGGAATGGGTGAGGGAACATAAGGATTTACACACGGATATCAGCGGTCCACGCTGATATCATTATGTCAATCCTTGAGTCAGTTAAGAGAGAGAGAGAAAAAAGAAATGTGGACCTGGGCTGTATAGGTAATGGGCAGGACAGACAACAGAATCAGATGGACAGTAAGAACAGCAGAATGGATACCGAGAGAGCAAAAGTGAAACAGAGGCAGTTAAAAGGTTGAATGGGAGGATTGAATTAGGAGATGCGCAGAAATAAAATGGAATTAAAGCTATTGAAAGAAGCCTTCGTTCTGCTTTAGACTTGAAAGAGGCTGCTCTTGCTGCTGCTGATGATGATTAGTGAGCACCGTTTGCGACAACATATTGCTTTAATCACTTCAAGCATTTAAGGAGTAAGAGAAAAACAAATCATTAAACCAATTGAACTGTCATCTAGTCACAAAATTTTCAAATATATACTTGAATCTTAATAGCCCTAACGACTTAAAACAGACGACTACAACAGCTTTTTCAAAGAATTGTTATTGAGCGTTGCTATACTAATTGGTGGTCGCCCACGTAACGTTCGTATTTTCAGATACGCTTCTTTGGCAACAACATCGACAAACTGCACAGCCTTGTCCCTGATGACGTCATTCCAGAGGAGCATGGAGGCACGAATGAGAGCTACGACTACGACGTCATGGAGAAGGATTTGTTACGAGAGGAGGAATTCTTCCGGAATCTGAACTCTTACGGGTATCGCAAGAAGCCAAGGACTAGAAAGGATGTTTCAACAGAGTGCCATGTATGATATATGTGACACACTTATAGCAGCTATGTACAGCCTTCAGTGTAGGGATCAGATTGGTGGGGGCAAATCCATTAACGATCTCATTTAGGAAAAAAAAACAACAACATGAAACGCACTGCCCTGTATTCACTAAAGGACGCTAGCTTTGGTCATATCTAGTAATGTCTTTGTGATGTTCACCGGCTTAGCAGCAAAGCAGAAATGAAATTTGAAGCTAGGCACTACTGGTCGCTGACCAACGTAAAAAAAAAATCTACGTTTATACAGATCCCTTGTTCATAATCTGGTCACGAGCGTGAACAATGTATGAGTGCGTATCTTAAACGACTCCCCCCCCCCCCCCCCCACTTCTTTTTTCTCTTTTTTAAAGTTGGTCAGTGGCTTTTTATTCCTATGGTGCCTCAGCTCACCCTACGGCTTGCGTCGATATGTTTACAGCATAAATGGCAATGCCACGATTATGGCCTTATGACTAAACACTATATCTGTGATAATCACAAGAGACATGATCTGATAACCCATGAGCACAGTCCCTTGTGCTACCTGGTTTTATAATGCGATGAGCACAAAGCGTAAACGTTATGCCTTATGGTTACAACAGTCGTACTGTGGTAACCCTAACGTATGGTCACCGTAGTCAGAGGTAGGACCGTCTCTATCCTAAGGATGGTGACTGGAAATAGGAGCTGAACTCTTTCGTCTCGCGAAACAGAAGTGACGAATCGATGTTTCATCTGCTTATTCGCGAGAGTATTCGAAAATGTGGCTTCTTGGCTGGCGCCAACCACACTATTAAGCTTGATGCAATGCCTTGTCTACTGGAAGCATTTAACACTGCCCACAGACTGGATCATCTCTACCACGAGTCACATGTTCAGGATGCCAGGGAGCAGAAATCAGCGTTTGTTTCTCGCGTCTCCGGGTAGACCAGAGCTCGAGTCGAAACGTTACCCTATACAAAGTCGCAGCTGGCTCTTTGTGGACGGAAGATCGCTGTGTTTCAATGTTGTATAAATCAGGTGGCCGATGTTGCAGGCTTTCTGCAGTTATATGCAGAGCTTTGTTAATTTGTCGTAGTCCTTCGTTTTACCAGAAAAATAAAAATATTGACAGTGCACCTTGTTGCCCTTTACTCTTTCTTCTTTATTTCCCTTCTCCCTTTCCCCAGTGCAACGTAGCAAGTCGGATGGTTGAACTCTGGCTCATCTACCGGCGTTTCTCTCATTTGCCTCTCTCTCTCTCTCTTTCTCTTTATTCTGACATGGTTCAAATGAGAAGAGATGGATGGCGGCGCGCAGCTTCTTCGAGCGTTGTGTAACCATAATGCGCCTGCGTGGTAAATCAAGGACCCTCTCCACATTGTGATCAGCTTGGCCATTACATAACAAACTCGAGGTTTAGACAATAATGTAAATACCTTATTGATTCTGTGCCTCATATTACATCCTCTCTTTCCATTCTTCTTTCAGTTCTCTTTAATTTTTTGCTTTTTTGAATACTATCATTGCACAGGCACGTCTGGTTAACATCCTTATTTTTGGGCTCCCCCGTTGCTTCAACGTCAGCCCCAGCCCAAATTGCAGACACTCTACGTTTTGCTAATGCCGCTACTTTAAAAAGCTGTCGTTAATTTGTAGATTAGACAAGGTGAGTAAATGTATGTATTTAAAGAAGTGGAATGGTGCTTGTGCCAGCAGAGAACTGCAATGATGAACTAACTGATCTCTTTGTGGAGGCGTGTGCTCTGAGAATGCGCGATTTTTGAACTCTGTCTTCTCGTGCTCTTCGCGAAACATTCCTTAGTGAACCACTGTGATGCCTTCTATAATGCCCCCCTTCTTTGTACTATATAAGGTGCACTCACCACAATGTTAGCTTTGCTACAAGCGTGGAATGATGCAACCAGTGCTCAGAAACCCTCATTTCTGCACCTAGCGGCCCAATTTATTTTGGCAAAAACTGCACATTTTCAGTTCCACAGTAACAGTCAGTTAAATTAAATACCAACAACTCCTCTCACACACACACACACACACACACACACACACACACACACACACACACACACACACACACACACACACACACACACACACACTGCAGCTTAATTAAAGAGCCTAAAGCTTCACTAAAATAATGGCCTTATTTACAGTAATCAATTACCTAGCAAATGGACGTGTACTAACTACCCACACGATAAGGGTCCTTCAAGATTATTAGGCCAAGGAGAGCCTCAAAACAAGGACTGCGCTGCAGCATGCAACAGCGTGGGATAGATTATTCATTGAACTATGACTGGGTTTTCTTGGGACACGGACGCTGACTGACACGTGCTTCTTTTCGTTTGTATATGTGCCCTCGGCGTTTCAATTAACACCACCAAATATGACATATGCTATAGTGACTAGAAAAAACATATGCTAGCGATAGAAACAACGCCAGGAGACTGTGTGCGGCGTCGCTAATAACTATACAATATTTCTAACGAGCATCGCACCTCGGCTGCTTGGATCAGCCTACTCACTGGACCAATGATATACGACTGTTTATAGCTCCTTCGTGCTAGCTTGTTCTAGGGCTCAGCAGCAGCCACGTTTCTTTTCTATAGTGTACTTGAAGCAATACGTAGCCCCGCCACGGTGGTCTAGTGGCTAAGGTACTCGGCTGCTGATCCGAGGGTCGCGGGATCGAATCCCGGCCGCGGCGGCTGCATTTCGATGGAGGCGAAATGTTGAGGCCCGTGTGCTGTGCGATGTCAGTGCACGTTAAAGGACCCCAGGTGATCGAAATTTCCGGAGACCTCCACTACGGCGTCTCTCATAATCAGAACTGGTTTTGGGACGTAAAACCCCAAAAAACAACATTGAAGCAATACGTAAGAAACAAGGTCTTCACCATCAAAACCGACCACGTGGCAATATGCGCGTTGCTTCATGCACCTAACCTGTGAAAAAAAAAGAAAAGCTTGTCGATCCACACCAAGGCCATGTACTTCATCGGTCCCGGGGAACGGAGCACCACAAAAAATTAATAATAATAAATGCACGAAAATGTTGTGTACCACAATGTACGCTCGTTTTTCAAGCAGGGGAGATGACGCTCTCTTTCGCAGCTCTTGCAATATAACCCGTGGTTCGGTGCCAGCGCACTTCGCCCATTGCTTGACATTCCTTCCGTCCACTGTTTTTCTCGACGATCAGCGGAGTGGACATTGCAAAAGCGAGGCGTTGTGCAGGGCACTTAAAAATGTGCTCACAAGGCCGCGGTTAGGCGCTTGCGTAACAGTCGTCTACAGAACATCGTGTAGAAAGCCTCTACTCCCGGCAAATACGCGGCGGTGTTTCTGAACGCTTATTTTTCACCCGGAGTCTGTTAACACCGACGCTAACGGTCAACTTGTTTTGACGCGAGCCACCGACACGTTTGCTATACGACGGGGAATCCCTCGGATTCTTTACTTCCGGGAATGTGTTCATCAATTTAATGACATCCCTATATACGGGTTGCGCCACGCAAGTGCCTTCTAAGAGTCACCTAAATAGCTTCTTATCTTCATCGGCACCGTATTAACCCCCCCCCCCCCTCCCCCCTTTTCTTTTTTATTCTTTGGTTTGTATAAGCTAAGGTATTTTAAGTGTCGAAGTCGCTCTATTGCTGTTTGACTGTAGTTACTGCAAGTGTAAGAAGCTGTTTATCCCCCGAAAACAGTGTTTCCTTGTTTTTCTGCAAGTCTCCACGCCACAAAGATTGGGAAACGAGACGCACTTGCTGGACGTTATCCTAGCTCACGCACGGTGCCTGCGTCACTTGTAGAGACCAATTTCAGCGCTTCTTGCGACAGTATAGGTGCAGAAGTGCCAAGAGAATTCGCTTGACCAGGAGATAGTTAGACCAGGCGTCTGGCAGTCGCAGTGTAGGGGCATAAAAGGAACGGTGCTGATAATCTAGTAGTTTGGCTGATGCATCGCGAAGCCTTCATCAAGAGCCGTGGCTAATTATTAGCTTAAACGAAAGGGTACCGGTCGAAAGAGCAAGCCGACGTGTGGTACGTTTTGTTTTACTTTGTTTTTGTTTTGTCAGAGAGAGAGAGAGATAAATTTTTAATAGTGATTTCCGGAGATTTTAGCCTGGTTTACCTCCTGGCTTGCTACTACACAGTCTAGTGATGACTTTGATACGTGCAGTGATCATATTCAGTGCAGCGATCATGTCGCGATATACGCTCTTGCCATGCTCAGCTTTGTGAGCCATATCCTCTCGTGTAAGTGACAAATACCGCAGCAAAATTTCGCAAATGAGTAAATGTCTTCCTCGCGCCTGTCGGATGTGATCTACGCGAATTCAAGGTAGAACCAAGGTAGTATTGCTTAACATACTCAGCGAAGCATATACAAAATTTATAAATGTAAACTGCTCTTATAAAATTCTTTTATGTAATTTAATAGCGACAATGTCAGTACTCAACTTTCCTTACAGCAGAACACTGGTCCCAATGGAACGGATACAGTCAACGTCGCTCTGAAAAGGAGGTGCGTTCACGCGGTCAGCTGCAACACGCCACTTGTTCATTTAAATACAAGTAAACACAGAACACGATTTCGAGGAATCCGCTGGGCTGTCTTGAACGAAATTTTGTTAACCTAGAGGGGCCATCAAACGCTCTCTTTAACACAGTCAGCAGAAGGGAACTCACAGTTTTACTAAAAAATATAAAAACCAGCCGACGAGTCGAAGCGGCCGGAGGGACGGACTCAACCATTGGCTAATTTCTTGATGGCTAAAGCATCCAACACGACACTTCTATTGTTATTTCTGAGTTCCATAAATAAAAGAGGTTCGTACCAGTGTTCAAAAATATCTAGCGAGAATTGCACTCGATATAAGACAACAAACGAAACAATTCTTATAAACGGATTCGCAGTGTGCCTGAATTTGTTACAATGTTTAGAAATGTAGTGGTAAAGTTTCAGTCGCAGCTTAGTGTATACTTAAGCACGTTGTTTGTTGCATCAATTTCGACCGCTGTGTAGATGTACGAACAGGCGCAGTTGACAGAATTACATGTCTGAGCTAGACATCCACAAACAATTTGGTTTGCAAGACTTCGCAATTCTTAACAATGTTTATAAATAATTCGCATACATAAATACACGTCTATCAAACGATAGAAGCCTACTGTTTCTCTTAAACAGCTTT
The DNA here is from genome assembly GCA_013339685.2 of Hyalomma asiaticum. Taxonomy (NCBI): domain Eukaryota; kingdom Metazoa; phylum Arthropoda; class Arachnida; order Ixodida; family Ixodidae; genus Hyalomma; species Hyalomma asiaticum. The sequence goes on along the minus strand of CM023483.1, from coordinate 13,543,775 downwards.
GAAACATTATTCGGTGCAATGGTTACCGAGTAAAACGATTCATTCGTTCCGATGCATTCGAATACCACACCTCGCGCGAAAGATTTCTTCTTAATGTGGTGATCTATTTTGTTTGGCACTGACAAATAGAGTTTGTAATCAATATTAGCTCGGGAATCATCTAGCTGACGTATGTAAAGCCGCCGCTAGAGCTTCTTATTGCGCCAGCGTTGTGGTAAGCCAAGACCGTTCCAGAACCATGTCCGAGGCACTGTTTCTGAAGCGCAGTAGCAGTTTGTGTCGAGGAGTGCGAGAAGCCCTTCTACCCCTTTCATAAGCGTATTCCTTCAGAAACCTCAACCACTGCGTCTTGCAGGTGTTTAACCAAACTGTGGCTTCTGACATGAGTGGGACGACAGGAGAACATGCTGACGAACTTGATGAATGTCTGGAGGATGCTGCATGTAGAGAATTAAGAGAAACGCCTGAAGTAATACAGACTGCTCTGAAAGAACTGCGTCAGCTTATTTCGGGTGAGTAGATTCATTATGTAAGGACCATTCCATGCTGAAGCCGACCTGACGCCCCCCACTGTGCTGCGATCGCTGTGCCCCAGACTGGGAGAGGGAGGGAGATACCCACAATTTTACTTTTTCCTCTCGGTCATTGGCTGTGCTGCCACCGTTTCGTGCGGTGCGGTAGGGCGTCTTGACCGTGAAGGAATCCTGAGCACGTAACCGAGAAATATGCTGTAGGTGCTTCCGTTTGTTAACAACAACGGTACAAATAAGGCCGTGAAACATAAGAATACTATTTGCTCGTTGATTGCATAAAGATGAAAACACACCTCACTACAAACATGAAATTGTTTACAAAAATCGCCAGGATGTATCCTGGTGCTAGCATCTACGGGTCGTTTATAGAGAGCTAGAAATAGTTTATACAAGCGTTTCCTAACTAATTGCGAGTAGGTCATGCATTCAGGAGCTCCGAAGCCCCACCCCGCTGGTCTAGTGGCTTATATCACTCGGCTGCCGATCCGATGGTCGCCAGCCGGTTCGATGGAGGCGAAATGTTGAGGGCCGTGCACTGCGCGATGACAGTGCACATTAAAAAACCTGGGGTGGTCAAAATCTCCGGAACCCTCCATTATACGGCGCCTCTAATCTAATCATATCTGGTATGATTAATCATATAGTCGTAATCATATCTGGTTTTGGGACGTAGAACCCCAGAAATCAATTAGAAGCTCTGAATTTATAAAGCCCATCGTTACAGATTTCAGCGCCCCACCATATCAACTTCTTAGCCGCTTGCTCTTTCTGGATGTGCCAATGTTAGGGACATCCCTCGTGCGATCGGTCTCATTGGCTCCTTAGAGCTGTACCGCAGAAGACAACGCCAGAGGCCGTAATTTTAGAGGCAGCTGGTCACACAAAGAATAATCCAGACAAACAGAGAACGTGACCTTCGATATCCACTGCGCACAGGATCGTGCAAGGTGAAGCTTATCCCCTCGCCCCTCCCCCCCCCCCCCCGCCCTTTTCTTTCTCGGTGAAGAACTGAGGTGGAAAAGCGCGGCTTGGGTGGAAAGTAATATTTAATCAACCGATGCTCCTCGACACCAGTATCTTTCTAGAGCAAAGAAGTAACAGCGCAAAGGAACACAGACGACGAAGAAACGAAGTCCACAGGACGAGCGCTGACTGCCAACTGAATGTCTTCGTTTTTTCATCGTCTGTGTTCCTTTGCGCTGTTACTTCTTTGCTCTAGATATGCACCAACTAGCCCTCATCAAGTTATTGCAGTATCCTTCGCGTTAGATATGGTGCGCATGGTTTATGCTAATTGTAGCTTAATCCTTGACGTAATATCAAAAGCTACTTCTGGGAAGTAAGGCAGCTCTGTCTGACGTTGGTTCTCTCAGTACGAGAACGATGGACAACACATGAATTCGCTCTTCTGGCTGCAAGTGGCCTTGTGACTTTTCCAGCCGATTCATTCAGGCGAAGTGTTTTGTTTCTAATATAAAAATTGAAGTAATTACTTACGTCTGCAATGACCTATTGCGATAGTGTGTCTAAAAAAGAATTTCATGAATATTTCGCCGAGTAACACATCTAACAGAGCGTCATAAGGACGCCTGAAGCAAATGACATAAAGATTAGGTTTCATTCAATTTTTTTCTGCGTATAGTAATCTTTGTGGTAAGATTCGTAATTACCAACACAAATAACTGTTCATATAGAAGTCGGCTTATGCATGCTCATACCACTTATTGCGAAGCGATTTCTCTGATGTTAACAGTGGTAAGTACCAAGCTGACGAAGGTTCCTCTTTAATTTTGGTTGTCGGGTACAAAGTGACGAAATTTCACCTTGCTTTATGAGGGACGTCGTGGTTGAAGGTCCCGAAATTATTTTGACCAGGTGGTGTTCTTGACCACGCAGCAAAGTGCATGGCGGCGCTAACTCCAACCAAGCAGTAAGGACTAAACAAAACAAGAAACAACAACATTACGCACGTCGTTTATCCAACGCAAGGCTATATTTCAAGAAGCTCATGTGGCTGCATCCACTTATGTGGATAAATTGATCTCACCTGCCTAATAGTTATGTCACGGACTGCCACAATGGGCTAGTTGTCAGGCCAGAGTTCTTTCAGATAGCAAACCTGCGCATATGAAGACACTGTTTTGGGCTAGATATTCGCTTCAGATTTAATTAAGCGCGTCAGCGAATCGCGCCGTGGTTTTCAAAAGGTGACACTGTAATTGCCGATGTTATTCCTTTGCCTACGCTAATACACCCACCTCTAATCTCGATGTAATCCTTTTGGCACAGCAGCGGAAAGCCGAGCGGCAAATGGTCAACTAGCATGCTACAAACGATTACGGCTACGTATATTACATAATGCATGGCCAACTAGTCCCAGTTGGACCATTGCAGGGCCTTCAGCGAGTATGGCTATGTGACTTTCTTGTTCTCCTCGCATTTCTATATACCAACAAGATGAACCGTTCTTGCACTGCCCTACGGACGATGCCTTCCTGGTCAAGTTTCTTCGAGCCCGCAAGTTCGACACGAAGGCTGCTTTCGAGAACGTCAAGAGGTACTTCAAGGTTCGAATGAAACGCCCAGAAATCTTCAAAGATCTAACACCGAGCAGTGTACCTTTCGACGCCGTTTGCCGCAAGCATCGCCTGATCACGGTCTCACGCTACAGAGATCCAATGGGAAGGGCTGTGATGCTGATGAGGACTGGTAAGCGCAGTGAAGTCGACATATACATTGTCCTTTGGTGAACTAGTTTGGCCCTTAAAGCTATGAGCCTGAAGCAGACCAAAGCGCACACAACACAAAGGAAGCCACAGTTACTATAAATACTCAGAAGAAAGCGTTTCGCAGCAGCGCAGACGAGGGAGAAGCCGCGCTATTAGGTAACACATTGTGAGCCTCCGGCTAACTTACGGCTTTAGACATTAGTGAACACGTATAAAAGGGTGGAATTATGCTGCAATACTGTCGACAGTGTTAAACTGGAGTCCGATATGTTACTCCTTGTTACCCCTTATGCTCGGCTGTCGTATGACAGGTCCCTTGGTACGTTTAGTGGCGATGCCTATATTTGGAGAAGCAACAATTTTTTTTTTCATCGTCCCACATAGTCACGACGAGGAAATGAGATACATTAACGTATTGCATTGCATGTAAAAGTAACTTTTTGCTAATAAAAAGGCAATATTTTAGAGTTGCTTAGCACGTATGGCAGTGCTAAGTAAAAGTGATGTTACACGCGTGCTGCCACGTTTAAATAATTCGTCGGCTACCCTATGGATTCATGATGTCTTGTCTTGGTGTCCTAGGAGACTTACACCTAGAAAAATTCAATCCCCAACTCTTCCACCATTTCCCCGGCTCCTCATCGCTACCATCGCATTTACTGCCTCTTTTCCCTATACGCGTAATCGTAATACCTTCCTCCCAGCCTCCCCCCCCCCTCCCACCCCTTTTTCCACTTCCAATGCCTTTCGGGAAGAAAAATTCTCTGCATGATATAGCGCCAATGGCTTTCCCAAGTAAAGCAGTAAGAAATGGTTGATTCCTGTAGCAATAACCCTCAATCGCTTTTGCGTAAGTTTTTATTTGCGGTGTGGAAACACGGCTTGTGCTACAAGCGTCTGGGCGACAATATTACGCTACGTGGCCTCACTTCTTCTTGCTTTCTTCCTTTGCGACCAGGTGCCTGGAATGCTGACATCTGCACTCTGAAAGACTTCTTCAGAGTGGGCTTAGTGATCGCGGAGCACGTACTCCTACAGGAAGACTGTCTTAATAGGGGCGTCGTGGTAATTTTTGATGTGAAGGGTCTTAGCCTATACCACCTGACTCACTACACGCCGTCTGTCATAAGAACACTCGTCAGTCTTGCGCAGGTAAGTTCAAAATATTAAGGCGATGACGTTAAAGGGGCTTTGTAATACTTTTTGAACATAACAAGAAAACGATGCCGATCAGTCGTGGAGGCTGCTGTGAGCATGTAAGCTGAGTAATATTGTGGCGCTGGACAAGTGAGGGAATTTGCAGTTCGGTATCGAAATAGGTCTGGAAAGCGCCGGCCCTTATTTCAACAAACCCCGTCATTGGGCGGGCACCTGGATAGTTCAAGTTGAATTGCCATTGGCTGATTCGCCGACGCAGTTACCGTGGAAGCCGCGCGGCGACGCCACACCCCTACAGTGACTGGCTGCCCGCGTGTCGTCATTGTGGAAGCGCGAGTACGTTAGTAGAAAAAGAGAATAGAAAACGTTGAAGGTCAGGATGCGCGCCGGCGTAGTTTCTGGTCCCCTTTATATAGCCATGTTCGCGTCATTTAAACACAAAAATTCCGCGCCCACAGTACGACACTTTCCTCCGCGAATGACGAAAAAATTAAGCTGATGATTCACTGTTTCGCGATTTAATACTCCAATAGCTACGGTGCAAAAATTGAAACTTGTTTCGCGTTTACGATTTGCCTAAACGAAGGATGTGAATAATAGTAAGTTGCCCTCTCCTAATGCCAACTTGTTCTCCAGGCTGATTAAAGTGGAAGGCGTCTCTAATTATATTCGTAATTACCTTCCTGAATACCTTGCATAGTACTAAAAGTAAGGTAATTAATTTATCTATAGTTTGTAAAGTCTTCTATGTATCATCTATTGCGTAATCATATAGTATTGTCATTTTGCCCACTTCCTCGCACGTTCGAAGTGTCATAAGGCACTGCATGTAGAGTGCCGCGAGCTTCTAATTATAAAACATGCTCCCTCTTTGATCGAATCCGCTGGCATGCCATCCCATCCGTCAGTGTTATCGCAACATGGCACGCTGAGCTGCGAACTGTTTGCTTCAATGTGTAGAATATTGCGAATAAGCCTTCACCGAGAGTAAATCTCACAGGTAACTTTCTGTTTTAGACTTGCGACTCAGCATTCGGACGTTCATACTTATCGCTCAATATTTGAATGTTGTTATCATTGAAAATTTACTCCTCATATTACTCTTAAAAAATTAAAAGAGGGCACAATGAAGGGAAGGGACATTGACGATGATGCAGGTGGTGGTGGTGGTGGTGGTGTTGTGGCTACAGGCGGTGTTAGCCTGGCAGATCTGGCCGGCAATTGCTCCGCCCGAGCGTCTCTGTCCATGTCGCATTGTTCACCACGTGTCACTCAATCCTGTCTCTTGAAGAAACGCTACAAGCAGAGCTGAAACCTTCTTGCGAACCGACCGTGTCCCTTCCGGATATATAATTTCTTCAGTGCTCTCATGCGGAAGCCCTCTTTTTTGCATGTTGTCCATGAATGCTTTTCTCTCGGTGCAAAAGCGCTTGCAGGACCAGATGTAGTGGTCAATGTCTCCCAGTTCATTGCACTCCGTGCACAATGGCGAAGCAGCGCCCCTAACTTTAAAAGACCACGCGGGAGTGCATGCTGACCCCGTTCTCACTCGGTACAGTAAAGTTGATTCGCTGCGGCTAAGTCCTTTAGTCACACAAGGCTGGTGTGGTGGCTTCCACAAAGAACGGAAATGATCACGAATTGATTGTTTTGCTGATATCTGATTAATAGGAGCTCTTATCGTCGGTTGTCGTGAAAGCGCTGCGTTGGCCAGGGCATCTGCTTTTTCGTTACCGTTGATACCAACATGCGAAGGTATATCCATTGGAAAGTTATCCTAATTCCTCTTTGGGCCGCTTTTTTCAGTGAGACCATTGATTGTCGGCAGAACTTGTTTCGAGGAGTTCCACGAGAGAGCTGTTGAATTGCCGACTTTGAGTCTGAGAGAATGACGGCTTGATTTGTGGGTCCATTCTTCAGTTTGCGTAGTGCAGCAGCAATAGCAGCACTCTCTGCAACCGTTGAAGAGACTACGTTGTCCAAACGTCCAGACCATGCATAACAAACAGATGGAATCCAATATGCCGCAGAGCAGCTGTTTGTGTCCATACAAACAGATCCATCCGTGTATACATGTAGATAGCCGTTGTATTTATCATACAAATACTCTTGCACCCGGTAGCATGTTTCAGAAGGAGGGGTTGATCGCTTGGATTTCAGCCCAGGAATGCACAGTTCGTAGGAGACGTCTTCGAACATCCAAGGAGGGTCACTTCGTTGCCTTCGTTTGGGACTCTTGGCACTGAGCACCTCCAGAGTACTGAGAGCGGCATAGAAGTGAGACTTATGCCTATTTCTAAGTCTTCTGATTAGGGTTTTCCCAGGTGAGGACTCACTCACTCTTAGGAGTTGTATCAGAAGGGCTTGAGAGGCCAAAATGCGTAATGGTAGCGATTGACTCTCGAATAACACTTTCTTGTTTGAGGCCGCTTGTGGAACTCCTAAGGCCAAGCGAATACCTTTCGGATTTAGCACCTCTAGGCGTTCATATTGTGTCTCTGATGGACGTATCAACGGCAGCTGGTAAAGTACCCGACTGGTCACAAGGGCGGAGTGTAGAGCGAGCATAGACCTTGGGTGACAACCCCAGTGCATGCCGGCGACTCGCTTGAGGGCATGAAGTCGCTGCAGTGATGTGTCAAAGACATAGTCTACGGCCTTCCGCCATGACAGCTTGCTGTCCAATAGCACACCCAGGAAACGAACACTTGCAGCCTGTCGTATTGGCTGGCTTCCCAAGTTGATATGCAACCGCGTGGCTTTTCGCTGTCGTCCCGGAAAAAGAATAAAGCATGAATTCTCCGTTGAGATTGACAGGCCGAGCGTTGACAGGTGGGTCTATATGGAAGAAGTCGCTCCTTGTGCTATACGTGCCAGTCGTTTGTGGCTGTATCCCGACACCCAAATGCAGATGTCGTCCGCATATATTGACATTTTGACGGAAGCGCGCAGATAGCCAACTGAGTTCGGGAGAGCTGCCAAAGCAATATTGAAGAGGAGAGGAGAGAGAACGCATCCCTGTGGTACCCCACGAGAAATGAGTCTTTCCTCGCTAGCAGTGTTTCCAAGGCGAACCCGAATAACACGGTCACTGAGAAAGGCGTGTATGAAGCGCAGAGTGTTGCCTGTAACTCCCACGGATTGCATTTGGGTGATGATGGCTCCTCTCAAGACGCAGTCATAGGCCTTAGAAATATCCATGAACACTGCAAGTGTTGAGAGGCCGTCTTCTCGGTGGTGTTCAATATGGCTTACCAGATCTAAAACACTGTCTTGAGCGCACAGTCGCTGTCGAAATCCAGTCATGCATGATGGAAGTTTCCTATTCTGTTCCACAAACCAATTCAGCCTGCTCTGGACTAGTTTTTCCATGACTTTCGCTACACAGGACGTCAGTGACACCGGGCGATACGAGCCTAAGACAGTAGCATTCTTGGGTTTTAGAATGGCCACCACCCATGCAACTTTCCAGCTTTCCGGAATATCTTCTGTGCTCCACACAGCATTGAAGATGGTAAGGAGTTCTTGTTTCTGTGGCTTCGGCAGGTTCGCAATCATCTGATTGCTGATAAGATCAAGGCCGACCGCACAATGTCTGCGCAAACCGCTGAGCGCTGACTCCAATTCACGGAACGTAAAAGGGGCATCCATCAAGGAATGGGAAAGAGGTGGCACGGGATCCATGGGTTGTGACGAAGTGTGGGTGGAATAGGCATCTGCAAAGTCTTCCGCTAATGTTGCAAGTGTTTTCCCAAGCTTCAAAGCAAGAACTTCAAAAGGTCTTTTGTGGGAAGTCCTTCCAGCCAGCGTACCAATAATTCCCCAAACTCTCGCTAAGGGGGTAAACACAGATAGGCTCGCGCAGAAAGCAGCCCATTGTTGTCGCCTTAATCGTTTAGTGTGCCTACGAATGACTGCATTGATGCGGTTAAGCGCAGTTTTCAGCGTAGGATCGGCCCCTTTTCTCAGGAGTAGACGTTCTGCTCTTCTCCGTGCGGCACAATGATTCCGCAGCTTCAGGTCCGGAGCAGGAAAATGATCTGGCAGTTTCGTCGATTTAGTAGCCTCCTTCTTACTTCTGAGCATGTCGGCAAATAGGTCTCCGGTAGACTCTTCTAGGACTTCGCGATAGGTGTCCCATCGTGTGACAGGGGAATACTTTTGGTGACTCCTTTGATATCCAGCAACATTGGTATATATGGGAAAATGGTCGCTGCCCATTCCATCCAGAGCTGTCGTCGATGACACCGTAACATCTGCAGAGTGTATTACGAGGTCAATGACGCTGGTGGAATTTGGAGGCCTGAAGAACGTTGGTTTCTTGTCGTTTGCCACGCACAGGTTCTCTGCATCCATAGCATCAACGATTTCTTTCCCACGTGCGTCGACCATCTTGTCACCCCACAGCGAATGGTGAGCGTTGAAGTCTCCGCATAATATTCGAGGAGGAGGGCAACGGCTACAAATATCCTTGATGAGGGACTTCATGGGGACTTTTTCCTTGGGACATGCATAAATGGACACTACGCTCAGGCATCTTCTGCCTAGACGTACTTGTACTGCTACTACTTCCACGGCGGCGGAGCAAAGGTCTTGAACTTGCAGAGCAATGTGGAGTATTTCGCGTCGAATAAACAGCGTGGCACTTCCATGGGCGAAAGAGAGAATCGTGTGGTTGACGTGACCAACGTAGCCAGGTATTGACTGATTATTTGGTAGACCGGCCTCAGAGAGGGCGAGGATAGGTACAGGTGTGTCGCGCAGGAATAAATTGAGTTCAGACAGGCGGGAATGAAGACCGGCACAGTTCCATTGCATTAATAAGGGCACTTTAGGGCGTGAAATGAAATCTGGCGACTTGTTCAGGGCCATGGTGCACCGAGTCTCAATGAGAGGAGGCAGCACTCAGGATTACTGACTCAAGGGCCAGTACTACTTGCAATAACTCTTTCGCTGAGCTTTCAGGCATCCGGGCAATGTGCGATCGTAGGGCCATGAACAAGGCGCGCAGCACTTCGTCACAGTCTGACGATGATGAGTGGGAAGCCTCCGTTGTCGCTCGTGTGGGCGAGAGTGTGGACGCACAGGGTCGGTTAGATGACCTTGGTGATACGCTATCAGACGCGACTGCCTCAGTCGATGTAGGTGCCACGGGCGCATCCACAGAAGTGGTGGTGTTTTCGAGTGCTAGCTGTGAATTCCTTTTCGGGATCGCTTTCTGGTTTGCCGTGGTGACAGACTTGTTCACAGTCTTAGCAGAAATGTTTGAAGTATTGTCAAGCAATTTTAGCCGAGGAAAGTCCCTTGTGTAGTCAAAGCGAGAGCCCTCTTTAGGCGAATTCGCAGCTTCCTTCTCGCTGGACGAGTCTCGATGGCTCTTGGGCCCTGCGATGAATCTCTTTTTCCTCTCCAGAGCTGCAGATCTGATGGGGCACCTACTGTAACTTGCTGGATGGTTTCCGCCACAGTTTGCACACACAAAACCCTCCGTGCGGTCACAGGTCTTGAAATTATGTGGCCCTCCACAGCGCTTGCATCGTTGCTCAGCGGTGCAGTGCTTTGCTACATGTCCAAAACGCTGACACTTGAAACACCTTGGTGGCACCTCCACGTGGTCGATGACCTTGTGTAGTGTGAAGCCAAGGTAAGTGGTGGTGTTTTCGAGTGCTAGCTGTGAATTCCTTTTCGGGATCGCTTTCTGGTTTGCCGTGGTGACAGACTTGTTCACAGTCTTAGCAGAAATGTTTGAAGTATTGTCAAGCAATTTTAGCCGAGGAAAGTCCCTTGTGTAGTCAAAGCGAGAGCCCTCTTTAGGCGAATTCGCAGCTTCCTTCTCGCTGGACGAGTCTCGATGGCTCTTGGGCCCTGCGATGAATCTCTTTTTCCTCTCCAGAGCTGCAGATCTGATGGGGCACCTACTGTAACTTGCTGGATGGTTTCCGCCACAGTTTGCACACACAAAACCCTCCGTGCGGTCACAGGTCTTGAAATTATGTGGCCCTCCACAGCGCTTGCATCGTTGCTCAGCGGTGCAGTGCTTTGCTACATGTCCAAAACGCTGACACTTGAAACACCTTGGTGGCACCTCCACGTGGTCGATGACCTTGTGTAGTGTGAAGCCAAGGTTAATTTCTTCAGGACGCTCAGTGTTTGGAGCAAATGTCAAAACAACTGAGTCTGTTCGTCTCGACTCCCAAGTAGAATTCGTCTGTATTCGACGAATCATCCTCCTTGCACTGAAAACACCTTGTGGCCTCAAGAACGCCATAAGCTCTTGATCCGAGTACCATTTGGGGACTCCCCTGATTACGCACGTATTTTTTAAATAGGCGTTCGGCACGCGCGCATTGACGGCTATGTTGGAAATAGTCTTGCACTGAAGTAGCGTATTGGCTTGCTTTTCCGTTTGCACATCGAGAAGTAACGCTCCTTGTACGGTAAAACGGCTCCTTATTGGGGCTGCACCCAGCATTCCTTCTATATCTGAGTACAGCGTGATTGGATTCACTTGCCTGAGGTCTCGACCTTGTTCAGTTGCTGTTATCAGAACGCGAACTCCCACTGTCCGACCTTTGCGGTGACGCACAACCTTGAAGCCGTCTTCATCCACATCCTCCATATCAGCCACGTTGTCGTCTCCGATGACGGTCGACTCATCGTCTGACGGCTCTGTTTGTTGGCGCTTGCTTTCCGGAGGGCCCGATGGGCCTTCGTTGTTCAGGCGCTTGTGACCAGGTGCTGCGCCGACTGATGGCACATCCGAGCCGGTACCGTTCTCGGCTGGCATCTTCTGGGCCCTTTGAGGAGTGGCAGGTGCTGCGCCGACTGATGGCACATCCGAGCCTGTACCGTTCTCGGCTGGCATCTTCTGGGCCCTTTGAGGAGTGGCAGGTGCTGCGCCGACTGATGGCACATCCGAGCCGGTACCGATCTCGGCTGGCATCTTCTGGGCCCTTTGAGGAGTGGCAGGTGCTGCGCCGACTGATGGCATGTCCGAGCCTGTACCGTTCTCGGCTGGCATCTTCTGGGCCCTTTGAGGAGTGGCAGGTGCTGAGCGCCGACTGATGGCACATCCGAGCCTGTACCGTTCTCGGCTGGCATCTTCTGGGCCTTTGAGGAGTGGCAGGTGCTGCGCCGACTGATGGCACATCCGAGCCTGTACACGTTCTCGGCTGGCATCTTCTTCTGGCCCCTTTGAGGAGTGGCAGGTGCTTGCGCCGACTGATGGCACATCCGAGCCTGTACCGTTCTCGGCTGGCATCTTCTGGGCCCTTTGAGGATGGCAGGGTGCTGCGCCGACTGATGGCACATCCGAGCCGGTACCGTCTCGGGCTGGCATCTTCTGGCCCTTTGAGGAGTGGCAGGTGCTGCGCCGACGGATGGCACATCCGAGCCTGTACCGTTCTCGCTGGCATCTTCTGGGCCCGTTGAGGAGTGGCAGGTGCTGCGCAGACTGATGGCACATCCGAGCCGGTAACCGATCTCGGCTGGCATCTTCTGGGCCCTTTGAGGAGTGGCAGGTGCTGCGCCGACTGATGGCACATCCGAGCCTGTACCGTTCTCGGCTGGCATCTTCTGGGCCCTTTGAGGAGTGGCAGTGCTGCGCCGACTGATGGCATGCCCGAGCCGGTACCGATCTCGGCTGGCATCTTCTGGGCCTTTGAGGAGTGGCAGTGCTGCGCCGACTGATGGCACGTCCGAGCCTGTACCGTTCTCGGCTGGCATCTTCTGGGCCTTTGAGGAGTGGCAGGTGCTGCGCCGACTGATGGCACATCCGAGCCTGCACCGTTCTCGGCTGGCATCTTCTGGGCCCTTGAGGAGTGGCAGGTGCTGCGCCGACTGATGGCACATCCGAGCCTGTACCGTTCTCGGCTGGCATCTTCTGGGCCCTTGAGGAGTGGCAGGTGCTGCGCCGACTGATGGCACATCCGAGCCTGTACCGTTCTCGGCTGGCATCTTCTGGGCCCTTTGAGGAGTGGCAGGTGCTGCGCCGATGATGGCACATCCGAGCCTGTACCGTTCTCGGCTGGCATCTTCTGGGCCCTTTGAGGAGTGGCAGGTGCTGCGCCGACTGATGGCACATCCGAGCCTGTACCGTTCTCGGCTGGCATCTTCTGGGCCCTTTGAGGAGTGGCAGGTGCTGCGCCGACTGATGGCACATCCGAGCCGGTACCGTTCTCGGCTGGCATCTTCTGGCCCTTTGAGGAGTGGCAGGTGCTGCGCCGACTGATGGCACATCCGAGCCTGTACCGTTCTCGGCTGGCATCTTCTGGGCCCTTTGAGGAGTGGCAGGTGCTGCGCCGACTGATGGCACATCCGAGCCTGCACCGTTCTCGGCTGGCATCTTCTGGGCCCTTTGAGGAGTGGCAGGTGCTGCGCCGACTGATGGCACATTCCGAGCCTGTACCGTTCTCGGCTGGCATCTTCTGGGCCCTTTGAGGAGTGGCAGGTGCTGCGCCGACTGATGGCACATCCGAGCCTGCACCGTTCTCGGCTGGCATCTTCTGGGCCCTTTGAGGAGTGGCAGTTGCTGCGCCGACTGATGGCACATCCGAGCCTGCACCGTTCTCGGCTGGCATCTTCTGGGCCCTTTGAGGAGTGGCAGGTGCTGCGCCGACTGATGGCACATCCGAGCCTGTACCGTTCTCGGCTGGCATCTTCTGGCCCTTTGAGGAGTGGCAGGTGCTGCGCCGACTGATGGCCCATTCCGAGCCTGCACCGTTCTCGGCTGGCATCTTCTGGGCCCTTTGAGGAGTGGCAGGTGCTGCGCCGACTGATGGCACGTCCGAGCCTGTACCGTTCTCGGCTGGCATCTTCTGGGCCCTTTGAGGAGTGGCAGGTGCTGCGCCGACTGATGGCAATCCGAGCCTGCACCGTTCTCGGCTGGCATCTTCTGGGCCCTTTGAGGAGTGGCAGGTGCTGCGCCGACTGATGGCACATCCGAGCCTGTACCGTTCTCGGCTGGCATCTTCTGGGCCCTTTGAGGAGTGGCAGGTGCTGCGCCGACTGATGGCACATCCGAGCCTGCACCGTTCTCGGCTGGCATCTTCTGGGCCCTTTGAGGAGTGGCAGGTGCTGCGCCGACTGATGGCACATCCGAGCCTGCACCGTTCTCGGCTGGCATCTTCTGGGCCCTTTGAGGAGTGGCAGGTGCTGCGCCGACTGATGGCACATCCGAGCCTGCACCGTTCTCGGCTGGCATCTTCTGGGCCCTTTGAGGAGTGGCAGGTGCTGCGCCGACTGATGGCACATCCGAGCCTGTACCGTTCTCGGCTGGCATCTTCTGGGCCCTTTGAGGAGTGGCAGGTGCTGCGCCGACTGATGGCATGTCCGAGCCTGCACCGTTCTCGGCTGGCATCTTCTGGGCCCTTTGAGGAGTGGCAGGTGCTGCGCCGACTGATGGCACATCCGAGCCTGCACCGTTCTCGGCTGGCATCTTCTGGGCCCTTTGAGGAGTGGCAGGTGCTGCGCCGACTGATGGCATGTCCGAGCCTGCACCGTTCTCGGCTGGCATCTTCTGGGCCCTTTGAGGAGTGGCAGGTGCTGCGCCGACTGATGGCACATCCGAGCCGGTACCGATCTCGGCTGGCATCTTCTGGGCCCTTTGAGGAGTGGCAGGAGAAGTCGGCCCCGCCGGCCTCCGATAAGGAACAAATCTTATCGATTCCCCGGCGTCTTGAAGAAAACAGGTGGTGGCGTATTACAAAACGGTGAAAAAAGGTGAAATTTGGAGGCAGCCGGAAAAGAACAGCTGGCTCAGATCAAACCTCACGTATATTTAAGGTGCAGGCGACATGAACAAGAATAATTGCACACCCGTACTAGCCTCACCGATCAGCGGCCATTGAAAACTGTATATAAAGTATTCAGATGGATCATCTCAGTGGTGTTGCACTTTCACGCACGTTTGAAAGCATCCTACGAAGTGCCAACGTTAAGGCGAGTCCTGAGACTTGGTGAAAGTTTTCAGAGATCCTGGAACATTATCACACTATTAGCACACTCTCTTACCTCTAACTATACTGAGGAGCACTGAGTTAATGTACTAAATGAGCTTCTGTGTCTGAATAAGCACCGGAATGTAATTTCATCGAGAATCCCTTGGCGCCCTTGGCACTCTTCGGGTTAATTCTTTTGTAAGTGTCCTTGCCAGACGGTCATGCTGCATAGGAAGTTCCCAGCAAGGCCTAAGGCCTTAGTGCAGTATAAAAAATGCTCTGAACAAGGTGTTGTTATTGTATTTACTTGTACACGTATAATAAGAATAACGAGAAATATAAAAATATCTTCCAGGACTGTTTGCCCGTGCGCCTGAAAGGAGTCTACATCATCAACAACCCTGCAGTATTTGATTTGCTCTTTGGAATTGCGAAGACCTTCCTTAAGGCAAAACTGATGAAGCGGGTGAGACTCGATTGTGTGTGCTTTCTTTCAATTATTCACTGCGCCATCCCTAATGATCTTGACTTTGTCCAAACTCTGCAAGTAAAAAAAAAAAAACTCCCAGGTCTGCGCACAGAACGCAGCACAGTGGCAGCGTGCTCTCTCATTCGTTTCTTTAATCCTGTGGATCATGGCCGTATGGATCATGGCCGCACGATGATCCCGTGTGGATCCTGGCCGCAGTGCTCGTCACTGGTATGTTGGTATGCGAAAAAGGTGATTGAGCGTTTACATTGCAGCCTCTGTCAGTCTACGACTAACGAAATTATATATTTGAAATCTGATGAGATCACAATCCGCGTTGGTTTAACAAGAAGGCGTAACGTTTTCCGTAGCTTGTGGCTGAAGTGTAGACAAAACAAACAGACATTAGGATGGAAAGTTGGGCGTCTTGGTTAAGCATGATATGAAGTGAAGGCGCGAAAACGACGACGAGAGACTTAACTTAAGAGAGAACACAAACCATTGTGTGTGTGTTCTCTCTTTGTCCGTCGTCGTTTTCGCGCCTTCACTTCATATCAAGCAGACAGATAAAGGCAAAGGTGCTGTAAGGACCGAAGGCAAAGAATGACGTGGTAGGGGTTCGAAATTGGACCCGGACCCCCGAGATGCCACAAAGGTATGCTAGCACACGTATTACGACGGCTCGTGGTAGGTATCGTAAATAAACCTATTACATCAACAGTCGTGGTTATGGCACCTCCGCTATGTCGACTGTAGCTGTGGCGTGTGCTAACTACTCCCATAGCAATAACACACACACACACACACACACACACACACACACACACACACACACACACACACACACACACACACACACACACGCACGCACACACATACACACACACACGCACACACACACACATACACACACACAAATACATACCACAACTTAGCATGGTTTTGTCCAGCTTTTCTGGAACCTGCATAAGAATACTACATTGCACGACGCTTATGTTACGCACATCAGGGCATCATAGCGTGCCTTTCGCTACCATAAAACAGGCGTTTCTGCACAGACGTTATTGCGGATGTTATGTCGTACCATGAGCTGCCCTTTAGGCAGGTTAAACCCGTACCAACCATAAAACTACTCAATTAGCAGAAAGCCGTTAACCCTATATTCGTAACACTTGGAGGAACGCAAGACAATGCGGTTTATAGGCAACATGCTCGCTGACTGCTTCGCATGACATTGATTCCTGCAATGCGTGGGACTCGCCAGATTTTTTGTATCGCAGCCACGCTAGTCTTTCTTTTTTTTTCCACAGCGCATGAGCCAGGTAAGGCTTACGCCTTAATAATTCCAGTAAATAGGAAGCAATTGCCATTTGTAGGAAATAAACTCTTCAAGTATGCATTTGCTTTCTTCGTTTGTGCGGTGAAATTTTGCTCGGGTTTTGGCCAAATGGGACCTACCAAATGTTGAGAAGTTCTAATCGAAGAACTAGGTAGCGGATCCATGTTATACAGAGAGAGCGCACACGGACGTGAGAAAGAAAACACAGCATAGTATCCATTGTCATAGATGTCGATTTATAATGGAAACCTCCTAAAAGCGGTTTTAAAATGAATTTTAGCACCATAGTTTTTTTTCAATGCCTTTATTTTCTTGAGCAGTCAAGAAAACACAAGCCGTAGCTAGCCTACACACACAATTCTCCACACGAAGATGAGTTACTCCTCTTAAGAGTTATATCGGGTCATGAATCAATAAAGAGAACACTCTTAATGAGGTCCCGGATAAAATTTTAGCTATAGCTAGGAAGGTGGACGAAAAGTGTCTCATTTCCTGGTTATATCTATCACTTTGCGCAGGACGTGGTTTTTAGCATACGCATGAACTTTGCCCGTGTGACAAAAGCGAACACTATGCGAAAGGGTGCTTCTTGAAGAGTATTCCTCTTTCAGATTCGCCTTTTAGGCTACGATGTGGAAGAACTGCGCCAGCTCATACCGAATGACGTCATTCCAGAAGAGCATGGAGGGACCAACGAAAGCTACGACTTCGATGCTTTGGAGAAGGAGTTGGAGAGCGAAGAAGAGTTCTTGCAGACGCTGGGCACTTACGGATACCGCGATGCGCTGGCAGAGACAGATCCTGAATGTAACGGCCTGCTGACTGACGAGACAACCCTGAGCGAAGAATATGTGCACCTTTGAGAATTATGCAATGAATAGAGGCACTGCTGGTTGTTTAGACGCATCGACTTTGCACAAGCAGCTCGTCTAGCTTTTGCAACGAGATGTTGTCAAAGAGGATACCGTATCATTTCTGGAGTGAAGAAACCTAAATGTCACGCTGATGTGTTCGGACTTAATAGGACAGGTTTTTAGTATAGTATGTTTGGCGTGGTGTCCGGTGTAATGTACACAGCAACAAGTGATCCGACGGAACGATCAATACGTGAACGTAATTGTGCACGTGACGACGCCTTATCACAGGTAAGAAGCACGGGTGTCCTTCCTGTATAAAAATGTAGTGAAGCTTGAAGAGAAAGTATTGAGTTGATCTCCATAATTGTTTACGAGCCGATGTTGCGAGATGTGAAACAGTTTATTTATTTATAATTGCACTGAGAAACCGATCCTGACTTTTGTTTCTGTTGTATTGGTTATATAATGATGTGTTTGACTGTAGGAAATGCAACGTTTTTCTCTGTGTGCAGCTACATTTGTATTTTTTGTCTCGCTATATCTTTGCAATGTTATATGTTGTAACTTTTTGCATTGAAAATTATGTATGCCGACTCCTGCTTAAGACCTGGTACCCAGACCAGCAGTATATAACTAACTAACTAACTAACTAACTAACTAACTAACTAACTAACTAACTAACTAACTAACTAACTAACTAACTAACTAAAATAAATAAATAAATAATGCACAGCCGTCAATATTCGGGTGTTGCTGTCACTGAATACGCGCCCTGTCCTTTTTTGTTTATCTATCCCTTACTCTGCCCTAAATGAGTGTTTACGTGAAATAAAATGTATTTATAAGAAATGAAGGTAGAGAAAATTTCATCTGTTGAGCTCACTGCAACTACACGGTGATAAATGCTGAAATATAAGTGGATAATTTAAGCATTCCGTGCAAAGTGATACCATAGGAAAGAATAAAGTGGTGAGAAACTTGAAATGATAAGGGATATTTGTAACAAATGCTAGCACATAGGAACTCTGTGTCAGGACTTTGTTTTTGTAGCGTACCTCCAGCGCCTCGCTTTGCCTGCTTTTTACACTACAATGCAGCCAATTTTGCAGCAAAGTACTCTCGTATAACAAGAATAATAAGCCGGCGCTGACACCGTGTGCCATTCTAGTGACGATTTTATTGTATAAGCCATAGCTCTTGCTGCAACAGCGTTCTTCTTACCGGCTAATTCTTACCTGCTGGTAAGAAGAAAAAAACCAATACTGCTAACATGCAAAAAAAAAATCCGTGTTACAGGAGAAAGTATGGTGTGCTATATCTACCGAAAGTATTTCGCCTTTCTCGAATAGGCTGTTTACGAGGTACAACGTTATGAACAGTTCTTATTTTAACGATGTAGGCTAACCGACAGACAGGTGTGAGGTAGGAGGTAATATTCATGACCCGCGCATCCAATCATATATCCGTACAAGTGCACTCGCGTGTAACAACATATTGTGGGCACTGAAGCCTCTTATGTTCAGAGCCCTGACAAGTTTCGAAACGCCGGGACAAATGAAGAAACTTGAAGCTGAGGTTATACGCTGCCATGTATGCTAGACAAACTTAGTAAAACGGATTGTTACACATCTGAAATTGCTGGAAAAGCTATGATTCAAGTGACCTGCGATCTGTCTAAGCCACGTGTTCATTTCATGTTACGAGAAGAGTTCGCTTACGGATGGTTACTCACCGCCGCTTTTTTACACAGTATACACCATCAACATGCCGATCAATCAACACTATATCTTGTGTAAGGCCCTGCATGTAACGTTTTAGAGTTTGTGGCATCAGAGAAAGTGACCAGCTGCAGCTCTCAGAGGTGACGCAGTGGCAAACTACTGTAGGCAACTGGACTTTTACTCTTCGAACTCCGGGGCGAGACCGACCGCCCTCAGTGGCGAAGGGACGCCCAAGCCAGAGCGTGAAGTCTATCGTCCTTACAGTGTTTCTTTCTTTTTTTTTTTCCCACTTCCTCTAAGTAGCACCCACCCGTCCATCCGATCAAATGTAGTGTACTTACATTTACTCTGAACATACAATCACAGTGAAAACTTTGCGTCTAAATTCACAATGCATCATCACAGAAATACATTAAGTGCCACATGACCGCATCCGTAGTGTGGGTGACCGACGCAGAGAATATTTGTTTTAAAAGCACTGGCCACAGGCTAGAAAGTCTCATTGAATTCTGGCGCAAGTGGGACTTATAGTAACAGAGCCGAGCA
The DNA here is from genome assembly GCA_013339685.2 of Hyalomma asiaticum. Classification (NCBI taxonomy): domain Eukaryota; kingdom Metazoa; phylum Arthropoda; class Arachnida; order Ixodida; family Ixodidae; genus Hyalomma; species Hyalomma asiaticum. The sequence continues at coordinate 13,524,485 of CM023483.1, read as the reverse complement.
TTTATCTTCGTCATTTCAATAAGATTTGCATGCCTGTACCGTGTTTCGGAATCGCAAAAAAAAGGGGTATGTCACACCGCCTTACCGCAAAGTTTCGGTATGGCGCGAAGTGCTCGTAAAGATTGCTCTACGTAGGCTGCCGTTGTTTTGGTGCACCATAATCCATACCTAAAATCACGGTCGGTGAAAAAAAAGGCATCCGTAATTGTATTTACTGCGTGATGATTGATTGATTGAATGATTCATTCATTCATTGATTCTGAGACTTTACGTCTCAATAGCAGGATACTGTTATGACAGACGCCGTAGTGGAGAGCTCCGGAAATTTCGACCACCTGGGCTTCTTTAACATGCACTGACATCGCACAGTACACAGCCCTCTAGCATTTCGCCTCTATCGAAATATATCGCGCTGAAAGGTGTTGGCACTCAGGAGCGGCGAGTGGAACCAAAAACCCGTATTGAGCCACGGCGCATGTGTGGTGGTAAGTGTGGAACATGTGCAGTAGTCGTGCACTCATTGCATGGGCCTGGACTAGTAAATTTCTAAAGCACCAGATGCTTTTGTGTGAATTTGTTTCAAAGTAAACAAATGTACTTAAACTGAACTGAGTCTAGGACGGAATCCATCCTGGAGTCGCTTTCCACTCCGTTGGAACCCGGCACACTATTATTTTACTTTATCGGCCCGGAATAACGGTGCACCAACACGAGTGGACGAGTATTGTACGCTAACCCTGGTTTTACCATTGTCAATCGATTAGTGCCCAGTGTTCATTTATTCATGCTTATGAGTTTTTTGTCGACTGTATGAGACGCAAAAGTAGCCAGTGTGTTGAGCATGTTATGTTGCGCAGCAGCTTCAAGGCCGGTTAAGAGCTTGCATGGTAATCGACAGCATAGCGCTGTGCCGAAATCAGTCTTGTTGGCATTACCGAAGAAAAGTAAAAAAAAAAGTCTTTCGATACGTTAGGGGGAAAGAGGGAACGCGTTTCCGTTGCCTTTACAGAAAAAAAAAAGTTGCACCGGGTACTTGCTCCATAGCAAGCAATTCAGTTCTGTGCATGTTGGCTGTAGGAAGCCAAATATGACCATTTTAACTTAACAGCGGTAATAAGCTCTTTCTCAGAAAATCCTCCTTTCTTCCTTTCTTTTTAATGAAAGATAGATAGTCACAAATGTAACAGTCTTTGCGACGATTATGTGTGTCTGTAAGGACTCGTCGCATTTCGCTGTTTAGTAAAACATGATATGTTGAAATTACGCAAAATGAAACGCAAATGCGCGACATTATAGAGCACTAAAAATTAATAGTAGCGTCATAGTTATAGAATCCTTGAGCGATTTCAACGCCATTTTTCTCTGTAGTCTTCTTTTATGGTAAACAAAATGATCCGCTTGAAGGCCAAGTACCAGCTTTATGCATTGGAAAAGATAAAGCCAGTTCTGCGCTTGTGAAATCTGAGTAAGCAGCTGAGCTGGGGGAAGGGTTCATGTTTACCATCACTATATCATGTAGCACTATCATCTGTCGCTACCACTATCATGGGCTGAGGGCAAGAGTGTGGGCCGTGGGTCAACGGCAAGAGTGGGACCGATTTTTCCTTCTGCGTGACAGATCCTCTTTGAAGAGTTGACTGACGTATGATACACCGCTTACAGCGATGTTCCAGTAGGATGCTGTCAGGAGGCACGCGTGGTGCATAAAGTGGAAGAATAGGGGGTGTTAATTACACGCCCCACTAAACACCAGTGGAGAAAGACTGTCTTGAAGCTCTCACACTATAGTATCTCTTGACGACACGTACACTTAACATGCCCAATCGAGTCGGAAAGGCAATTTAGCAACATAATTAGAAAAGATTTCTTATCATCAATATCTCTTTAAACCACGTACGTACTCCAAGAAGAAACGTCTAAACGTATAAAACTGTGCAAAGGGTTACAATTTCCGGTCGCACCGCTGCTGCCCATTTTATAGCGGTGGGTATTTCCTGACCCTTTCCTTAATTTCTCGCATTTCTACCCCAAAAGGTGAACCATCGCTGCACTGCCCTACGGATGATGCCTTCCTGGTCAGGTTTCTGCGATCCCGCAAGTACGACACACAGGCCGCCTTCGAGAACCTGAAGAAGTACTTCAAGGCTCGAAAGGACCACCCGGAAATGTTTAAAGATCTAACTCCAAGCATGGTACCTTTCGACGCCGTGTGTAGCAAGCATGGTCTAATTACGGTTTCCCGTCACAGAGACACCATGGGAAGGATTCCCGTCTTGGTGAAGGGCGGTAAGTCCCGTGATGCCGCTGTGCGCAGCGATCTTTTGGGAAAAGTTCGGCCTTGACTCTATGCACCTCGAAAAGGCGAAATAGCGCTGAACATAAATGTTACGTATAATTTGCACAAGATTGCAGCATTAAGAACATTCCTAACAAGTAACGTACTCTTTCCAATAATTGCAAGATAGGCTGCTTCTTGGCCAATCCCCCTCCGTAGCGTATATGAGCTAACAATGAACAAGAACAACAATGGAAATAAGAATTAACTTCGGCCAAGCTGTCAGAGGTACACCTACACCGTGCTCCAGTAAGCTAGATATCATGACAAAGTAATTTCTGTGGCTTGCAACACACTCTCCGCTTGTTAAGTTTAGCTTCAGAAATGGTTTACGTTTACGCATTGTTTCACTTCCGCGTGGAAAGCAAGTACAATAAGTTCAGCAAACCATAAAGAATTTGATGGAAGGTATGAGGTATTTATTTATTTATTTTTTGTTTGCTTAATGAATTTATTTTGTATAGAGTTTCTACTGCAAACGTTTCTATTTTGTTTACTCAACACATAGCCATAGGAACGTATAGCGTACGCCTGAGTTGGCGATCCCAAAATCATGAAAAGTTTACTCACCAGTAAAAACAAGAGAAAAAAAGAGCAAGAGCACGAATTTCAGGAAACAGCATACGTTTATGAGCACGGATGTAAAATTAATGTTCTACGGATACTAGAACCAAAAGCACAGTCCAGAGCATGTGGAACGGTCACCCATCCCGTGATGGTCGTGTTATTGCCATGATGTAATGGTCACCTATCGGGCAAAAGGTAGAGTTTAGACAAGTATTTGTGCTCGTATAAAGCGAGATGACCATAAGGCCAATTATAGATGACAATTGGGCGAGCTAATCTGGCTTTCTTAGCTCAGTGCAGCCCATCAAGGAGAAAGGAAGAGACAGCCGAGACGGCTAAAATGAAGGAACTGAGACGTGCGCTCATCCTTCTTTTGACCATCTGGGCTGCCTTTTCCTTTTTCCCTGATGCCCTGAGTTGGTTCTTTAGATGAAGCGGCTAAAAAAAGAAGCAGTACGCAAAAAAAAAAAAAGAAGTCTCGCCATCTTGGTTGCTCTTCATGCTAGGCTAGGCTTTCAACTTCAGCGGAGCAGCTGGTTGAATGGCTCACTTCCAGCGTACCTCCATCCGCGAAATAGGTGAATCGGCTTAGGGCAAGGCGAAGGGAGAGAGTGCGGAATGAGGAGAGGAGGTGCAGGTAGATAAAGAGAGAGAGAGAAACAATGTAAATTTTTTGGCGAGGCGGAATTCAAACCCGAGAACTCACAGTTGAAAGGCGAGCGTCGTATAGGGCATAGATCCACGCTTGCATAACATGCATTCATGGGAACTCTGCGATCGCGTTGTGCCGACTATGGTAACACAGGTTGCTATGGCCATGCGGAAGAGAAAATAAAAGCGGGAGAGAGAGAAAAACAAAGAAAGAAAGAAAGAAAGATAGAAAGAAGGAAAGAAAGAAAGAAAGGAAGAAAGTGACAGCGAAAGGTAGAGAGAGATTGTGTTTGCTGAGGATGTCGACATTTCTGGCACATGAAACGGCAATGTCCCAGTAAGTAATAAAAACGTCCGCTAATAGATACAACAAATGGCCATGGTTTGCCAAGAACCGTTAACGCTGCACAGTATATCAGGTACAATATTCAGCCCTTCAAAACGGCGTCGTGTTTTTCGATATATTGTTCAGTTACCTGTCAGAAATTGGCCTAATAAGAAAACTTTAGCTTCACAATTTCGTATAGAAAAGCCTATTTTTAATCCGCCATCTCACCTGTACACTTCATTTGGGCGTTTCATGTTTACGTTTATTTCTTCTTTTTCTTTCCTCTGCACTTAAATCTTTGTACCCCCTTCCCAATTCCTATATAGAGTGGCATGTCAGCGGTAGTTATACACATGCCAGCAAAACTCTGTTTCTCCAAATAAAGAGTCTCTTTCTCTCTCTCGTCCACTAAATAACATTTTAGTCTTATTAACACATTCGCGTAATTATTGTGCTATCGCTTGGCGTTAATTAAGCGGGAAGTTCAGGGGCGATCGCGACGCAAACGCCACTTCATACTGCAGGAGTATTGAGAGACTCCTTAAGTATCAGACATGAGTTCAGCAGCGTTTCGCTTTGTCTTCCCGATTCAAAAACGCGCGTTGAAAATGAATATTTCGAGCATTTGAACATTAGGCACCTCGAAAATTTCGTTTTGTTCCGCATGTAACGCAGCAGTTGTTTCTTCAGGTAATACGCACCAGCATGTCGTATTGCGCTATATGCTATTGCTGCTTCTAAGACAGGGGGAGGAGGAGGAGAGAAATAAACACAAATTATTTAATGACGAAGCAGGTGTATAGAGCGAGCAGCAACTATCACAGCGGTGGCCAAGTGGTTAGTGTTGGCACTGGGTCCGATTCGCAGTGCCACATGACACCCACCTGCTTACATGGAAGACGGGCACGGTGATGCGGGGGCACTCACGTCTCGTGAACGTGGCCTGTCCGCCGCGGTGGTCTACGTAGTTATGGTGCTTGACTGCGGCTCTAAAGGACGCGCTTCAAACCCAGCCGCGGCCGTCGCATTTTCGGAGGAGCCGAGAACGCCAGGGGTCGACGTACTATGTGATGGCAATGCACGTTAAGGAACCCCAGGTAGTCAAAATGTATTCTGTGTAGTGCGCGTGCTCTCGCAACTACGGCGCTCTTCTCCTCACTAAGCTTTCATTCTTTTCACCCTACACCCACGGACGCTGAGCCGTGCTCCTGTTATGGGCTGCAGAAAATAGCGCCCTTCCCTCATGTAAGGCACAATTATCATGATTCAATATGACCTTTGCTTTCTGCTCTCACCTTCAACGTCCACATCCAACGATTGGGCGATGTGCTTGCTTGTGGGTTGCAGAAGTAAACCTCTTCGCTTGCCACTAACCATTAGGATAAGCATCGAGAAACGACAACGAATCACGCGCGTGATACGCGTGTCGTTATCCAATCATTGAACGGGTTTCGTCACAAGACAGGCACGGTGGTAGCACGTCACAAATGTGGTAGCACGTCACAGGTATCTAATTTCAGGCCCATTTCCTTAACCTCGACCGTGTGTAAACTGCTCGAGCACGCAGTACTTAAACATATTATTACGGGAGAAAAGACGCTTGACGATATATTGACAGGATATGTACAGAAGGCCGAAGGCGGGCATACAAGACGGAGCCCGAGCGCGAGACAATCAGCAAGCTTCGTCTTCGTCGGTTGTGTCTGCTTCGTTCCCCACTGCATAGCCTCGTTGCAATATAAACACGTACCTTGAACAGGAATCTATTCTTTCGCCCTATCAACATGGCTTCCGTCGCGGTCTCTCAACAGTCACACAGCTATTAGAACTAACGCATGACATATCACAAAGTCTAGATTATAGGAAACAAACAGACTTAATTTTATTGGACTACTCAAAGGCTTTTGATTGCGTACCACACAAGAAACTAATCAGGAAGCTTCAGTGTACAATAGGTGAAGGCCCTATTGTTAATTGGATAGAGAACTATCTGAGTGACCGCTTACAATTCGTGCATATTCATAACGAAAATTCCACTTTAGCATCCGTTACGTCGGGAGTGCCCCAGGGTAGTGTACTGGGTCCTGTATTATTTCTGCTGTACATTAATGATTTGCCTTCTAGATTGAATGTTAACATCCGGCTCTTCGCTGATGATTGTATCTTGTACCGTGAAATTGATTCCACTGATGATCACCATGTACTGAATAATGCACTCGAGTCTGTATTTTCTTGGTGTAAGGAGTGGCAAATGACTCTGAATGCTAAGAAATCCGTAACGCTTACTGTAGCTAGAAAGAAAGCAGTATCCGATTTCACATACACTATTAATGACACACCTCTTACCCGCGTATTTGAACATAAATATTTAGGCGTCACTTTAACGCATGACCTTCGATGGGAAACCCATGTGAACAATATAACTTCAAATGTACTAAAGCGGCTTTTCTTCTTGAGAAGGCGCCTTCATCTGGCACCCCCAAATACAAAGCTGCTGGCATACAAGATGCTTGTCAGACCAGTGTTAGAGTACGCCAATATTGCTTGGTTTCCGTACACAAAGGAACTAATCGCAAGAATCGAAGGGGTGCAGAGGAAGGCAGTAAGGTTCATTTATAATAAATATAGGCAAACGGATTCTCCTACACAATTATTACACAAGGCTGGTCTGTCAACACTACAAAGTCGGGCAAAAATAGCAAGACTAAAGTTTTTGTTTCAGTTAATTCGCGGAGACATAAACATCGATGCGTCAAAACTAATCTCTTTCAGTCGTTCTAGGTTAACACGTTGCCGGCACTCTCAAACACTTAATGAATACACTTTTCATTCAAACTGCTTTAAATATTCATATTTCCCGCAAACCATAAGAGATTGGAACCAACTTAGTCCTTCTGTTACCAACACTTCATCTTTGAATGTGTTCTTAGAAATGGTAGAAGCAAACGTACACGCTGAGCAGTTTTTGTGAACCGTGTTGTCCTTTTCTTTTGTCATGATGTATTTTGTATCCAGGCTCTGTATATCGATAACGTGATTTCATCATTGTACACCTTGTCATTATAGTTGTTGTAATTCGTAGTTTTGCAGTGATTTGAACCCTCACCTTGCTCATTGCTACTACTGATTCTCATGTATTGATTACCTGTTGTTTTGCATGCTAGAAATGATTGCTTCCTGTTTCTTTTCCGTTTCATATGTATGCCCTCCCTGCAATGATCTCCTTGTGAGATCGGCAGTATTGTTAAATAAATAAAAATAAATAAAAATACCTTATTTGTCGAACCGCTCGAACATTCACGCTAATATCGTGTCTGCTGCGCCGGAGGGCACGCAGTCTTGTGCAATGAGCGATGCAACTAACGAATTAACAGCAACAACAAAGAAGATCATCACCGTACTGCTAGCGCGGCAATTTCGTACAAATCTCACGTGTATTTTGATGAAGCGGCGAGAAAGCTCAGTCCCGCCGAGAGCTCTTTCAATGCTAGTAGACTGGTGTCGCTACCTGTCGAGAGAAAAACAAGCAGCGGATCGTAGCGGTGCGTGATCTCGCCGGCAGTGGGCGAGGACATTCTCAACGAACGTCCATAATTAGAATGCTCCGTACACATCTAGTCTTGCGCCCCTCGAAAGCGTGCAGACCAACATGAGTAGCAGACCCTCGGCTAAGGCAACAGAAGCGGAAACGATCACTTCCGCCGGCGATATCTTCCAAATAAGGTGCCTCCCATTAGTCAGGAAGAAAGCTGTTTTATTCCTTTGACATGTACCAATGACGATCTGTGTGTAGGCTGTTTTCTTTATGTGCAAACGACTCGGATACAGAGAAACGCCATGATTGCCCTAATGCCTGTCTAATTTCGTTGGCACTGCTACCAGTGTTCCAGTATCGCGGGGCAAAACTTGGCTCCCTATTTATACCTTAATAAATTATTTTAATTGGTAAGCATCTTATAGCGAATACCCTGACATAATCGGAGCGAAATTGCGTCCATAACCTGGCTCTTTTTCATTCAAAAAGTGCCTAATTCGACAGCTTAGGAAACTGGAACTGTAGAATCTAAATTCTAGATACGGATTATATCCAATTTTATGCTGGTCCTTGAGTAGTAGAGACTGAACTGTTTCTTATGCAACATGTTATTCTGCCAGGAGATGGAACGTTCCTTGGTGAGCTTTGTCGCTGTGCGTATATACACTCTGTTGGATGATCGAATGTTGCTTCATGAACAATGTCACTCTCTCAACGAATGCCCGGTTGGACGGCGGAATGTTGCGTTGTGGATAACGCATCGCGTTTGCTTGATTTCAATCCTTGTCACCCAGGTGCCTGGAATGCTGACATCTGCACAGTGAATGACTTCGTCAGAGTTGTTTTGGTACTGCTCGAACACTTCCTTCATCTGGATGACAGTCTGATTAGGGGCACCGTACTCATTGCAGACCTAAAAGGCCTCAACTTATACCACATGGCACACTATACGCCATCTGTTATGCGAACGCTCGCCGGTTTTGTACAGGTAAGTCCGAAATATTGCGGTTACGACAGAGCAATACTCCTGCCAACAGCGAAGGGAAAAGCGGATCATCTATTGCCCTCGGTCCGCTACACGCATCCTCGCATTCAGCCCACTGCTACATCCTAGAAGAGATAATTGCAAGAGGAGAACAAATAAAGACAAGAAAAGAGCAAATAAAAACAAGACAGACTCGGATAGCAACAATCACAGCGCAATAACAACAGATCTGATCAACATAACATCGTCAATCAGAAGCATCTCCAACGCTCACCTCTAACTGTGTTCCGTCGGTATAAAAACTAAAGAAAAAAAACTGCATAAATACTCAGTTGGAATACTTGTCTACAAATCTAGTACCAGAAAGCTCCCTTTCCACATAATTCCTAACAGCCAGTTTCCTCACCCCATGTCTACCCGATTCGCTTCCGCCAACAGCTATTTATTACCGAAACTTAGAACTAATTACGGTAAGTTTACTGCCTGTTTTTCAGCCACACTAGCCTGAAATTCATTACCATGTCATATTAAGATGCTCTCTCATTTTCTGCCATCCCCGGCCACCTTTTTCTTTCGCTCTTCTCTCATTCATCTTTCTATTCCCCTTTCCCAAACCCCCTGTGCGGTGTAGCCAACCGGACGCTTTCTGGTTAAGCTCCCTGCCTTTATTTTTCCTTGTTTCTATCTCTCTCATTTTCAAAACATTCAAATCAGACTTTCGTAATTATTTAAACTGAACATAATCTTTTCACCATTACCGCTTTTTAAAGGAATCATTTCAGAGTGTTAGTAACTCCTTTAGTACAATGTTTGTTTGCTATTTTGTTTGTATTAATCTGCTTTGTACTTACTAACGTTACTCATTTCTAACGAGAGGTCCCCTGTACAGTCTGTTGACTATGGGACCTCCCTCTATATGTTTGTGTAATCCCCATGCATAACTTTCTTACTATGCACAATAAAAGAACTCTGAACTTTGATAAACAAGCAATACATGAACATAACGGATGTCACATAACCACACCACAGCACTACATAATCACACGAAAACACACAAGAACAACACATCATAACCACAACGAAACACACGCGAATCCGAGCTTCCTACAGCTTTCACGTTGAGCGGCAGTGCTTTCCCTTGCGGTTTTTATAAAACATATTTTCTAGTTATTTCAAAAGGACTCCTTCTTGGCCACGTTGGTGCACGTACTTCAGATGAGCACTCTGTTCTGGCGCAAAGTACACTTAATGAAATGGTGACACAAGGGAGAGGACGGGTGAGCACCGACTTCTAACCGTTTATTGACAGCTCCGAAACATACTGAAACAAAAGAAAATTTCCGCGAGTGCGCAGACAGCGAAGGTGCGGCGCAGAATGACATGGGCATGATCACACAGTGAAGAAAGCATATTCTCGTGGAATACTATGCGATAGATGAACCATTAACACAATCGGGCCTTTTGTTTTCATAGCGCAGCAATTTATGCTTGGGAAAATTCCTGTGTTGTTCGCACAAAACTGGTCGATCATGTGCCATTCATGTGCCAAGGAGCTCTTAGCATAGGGAGGGGAAAGGGGAGGAGTTATGGTATGTAAAGGTGAGGAAGAGGGAAAAGAAGAGTGGTGTGATGATGAGGAGGCAAAGGAGGAGAGAGGGTAACATAGAAAGAGATAAAGAAAGACAGATGAAAGAGCGAAGAAGGAAGATGTAGAGAGAGTTAAACAAATAAAGAAAGACGACACAGAGAAGGAGGAGATGTAAAAAAAATCCGCAGCATATCCACGGAGTGAATGATGATGAGTGGGCGAAGCTCCGGACGTTCATCGTAGATCGTGCCGAGTTCCGGATTAATTTAGTTAACGCGTACGCTACGAATCCTTATGGTTCAACTACGCACAAGTGAAATCTCCCACCGGCACTTCATTGCAAGTCAAGATCCAGTGCATATATATATATATATATATATATATATATATATATATATATATATATATATATATATATATATATATATATATATATATATAGCAGTCATGGTGGTGAATAGGCCGGAGGCGTGAAGGCAGAGATGAGTAGTAGACCCTCGGAATTGGCAACAAAAATGCGGAAAGCGTTTATTCAACGTTTCAGCCGGAGACCGGCCTTCATCAGCCATAGGCATTCCTGATATATATATATATATATATATATATATATATATATATATATATATATATATATATATATATATATATATATATATATATATATGAGTGGCTGGTGAACGGTTCTCCAGCGCGAGCAGTCGGTATTTTTCAATCAAGAAACTCGCTAGAAGACGCTGCCTGCGCCAACGTTGTCTCTCGCGGGTGAGGGCGCGTTCTCCTTCTTTGCGAGCTGGTACAGCGTTTATCGAAGAAAGAGCGTTTCCATAGTCAACGCGCGCCTTTCGCTCTCTCTCTCTCTCTCTCTGTGTCTCTCTCTCACAAGACAGGAGATGGAAGAGTGAGAGAGCTCACGCGCCGAGGGCCAGCGCGAGCCTCCCGGCGGTGCGAGCGGCGCGTGCCTCCCGGCGGTGTGAGGTGGCTACATACATACATACTACTACTACAGAGGAGGGAACGACCCACACCCTAAGAAGCTTCGCCCCTAAAAAAAACGTGAAGAAAAAACTCAATCTGCGTTCTCAAGGTGGTGGCGCTTGCTTTGCAGATACGCTGTTCACTCAGGCTGCGCTTAATATTTTGATATGACACATCAATATTTTTAGATAAAAACACACAATTCCCTGGTAGCTGGACACTTACCTTTCGCCAGGGATTGACACTTGTGCAAAGTATGGCTCGCAAGAGCGGGCTTTACAGTGCACAGGAAGGTCCGCATTATCACACCTGCCAGCACTGTTAACATGCGCTATATTGGTAAATCTGACAACGCACCCCTTCTGCGCCTGCCAGTGTAAGTTATACCTTGGTTGGTGGCGATTCTCACGGAACTCGCAGATTTCGATACCTCTCGTACCCTGGGCAGCCGTGTGTGGTGCAGCCACAAGCATGAACGAAACCGAAATCCCTGACGCTGACGAATATGCGACGCCCGAAAGATTTTAGGTGTGAAGCACCATAGCGTCTCGGACTGTCGGCGTCTCTTGTGTCCTGTCGTCACGGTAAACCAAGTTGTCAAACGATGGTCAAAAAACGAATGTATAAAACCGGTTCGGAATAAACTAACATGAGCTAAGCTAATTAAAAATAAAGTAATATTCAGGATTTAATTGTATTAATAACAGAAATTTCTTAAATTCAGTTGCGAAAATTTTGTGAGCTCATCCTGGAGGAAGTGCACCCAGACAGTGTATATGCAGGGTTGTCTTGTCAGGAGCGATTCAAACGAGTTTCTGCTAATGCGCCCGGGCTGTGGGCGGCTAACGTTATTGTCGTGGCCACGGTAAAGCAAGCCCATTAGCAGATGTTGACGTGTTCCTGTGGGAAACACCGGCACATCGCCGCATGTTTCGCACCTTCCCAGGTTTCACGTTAGTGGAGCTGTGTCTTCTCCATTGCGTGATGTAGAGAGGACGCTGCGCCTTGGTGCGTGAACAATAACAAAATAATAAAGAATATTGGAAGCGAAAATGCTATATGCCCGTATACTGTTCATTATCATTGCGCGTGAAAGGACCCCATGGGGTCCAAATTTCTGCAGCCCTCAACCACGGCGTGCCACATAATCATATCATGGTATTGACACATAAAACTCCAGCAGTTAATCATGCATAACACATACGATCGCCATCGTACGAAGCACATATCTGCGGAGAGTGTTAAAACGTACAGGTCAGCCAAGTGATGATTGTGGATAGAGTCGGTACGGACGCTTTTCATGTACTTACAGGGAAAACAACCGTGGTATAAGTCCGTTAGCACTTCGAAACTGCCGAAGAGTGACATTAGTGTGAGTTACAGACAGCTAAACAGTTTCGTGTTTACTAAAACATGGCGGGGAGCGATCACCTGACCTGTCTAATTGCCGGGATGTAGATACGACGCAAGCACGTTGGTCATACTAAGAGCTCGACTTTTGAATATGTCCAACAGATAACGCAGTTCACTATGCTTTCCTTTGTATTGCGGTGTGCGATCGTGTGTATTGTGGCGTGGATTGTGCATCCGAGACTTCTGTTCGCTGTCACGCTCGGTGAACTCCTCACACCGCTCCCTTCTTTCTTCTCTGGACACGTAGCCTTCTTTCGTTTCACTAACCACGCCAAGATTTCTCTTACAGTGCCTGCTTAATCACCACCAACACCCCCAACCACCTTGTCATGCAATAATTATCAGTAGCTGCCTTGTCTCCTCACGAGAACACACACCACAATCCACATCATCATGCAGATGACATGCTCTAATGATGCGTCGGAATTATCCCAATGGTTGCACTGCAGAGACGTTCTTTGATAAATGAGGCTCAAGAAGTGAGGCATTATTAACCGCCCTCATTTTTCGATGCACTATGCGGATAACCGGCTAAATAAATTAACCTGTTCCAGGACTCCCTGCCTGTACGAGTGAAAGGAATATACGTCATCAACAGTCCTCCAATATTTGATTTATTCTTTATAATTGCCAAGACTTTCCTGAAGACAAAATTACTCAAGCGAGTAAGACTCACCTGTTTATTCGTCTTTTTTTTTTCTGTAACTAGTTGATAATGTGGTCATTTGTAATTTAGGACTTGTTGAAGCTCTGAAAGAAAAAAAGAACAAAGAAGTAAGCTTACCTTATCTGTCAAAGATCAATGGTTGAACTTTGATCCTGAAGGGTAAAATCCCACCTGGGGAATGCACAAACCATATACGGTATTCCCCTAAACAGGAAGCAGCAGCATGCTGAAAATAATGAGCTCTCCAACTACACACGTTTTCCGTATTGTAGTGAAGACGTGCTTTTGCTTTCGAAACAAAAGATGCTACTTGTGTATATTTATTATTGGGTATATACATCAAAAAAAGACGTAAGTGATTGAAATGAATAACCAAAAAATTTGTTTGTGATCTACGCCCAAATTGAAGCGCCTAAACAAGAATAAAAGAATAAAAAATAAAGAGACACAATACAATCATCGACAGTTAATCCGTATTTACTGATCAATTTTCTTCCGAGAGAATTTTCTTCCGGGAGATAATTTTTCGCTAACGTTTTCCAAAGAAACCGTCGTTCGAAGATCATTGTTCATGATGCTACGTCGTAGGGCCATGTAGAATTCTGTGTACAGAGACGTGACACATCAAAAGCATTACCTTGTCATATACTGATAATCAGCATACCTGGACTTCCTCGTGGTTCACTGCTATGAACAGAATGCCTTTTGACACGCGTTTGTTTTACAGGTCCGCCCTTTTGGCTGCGATCTAGAGGAATTACACCCGCTTGTGCCGGATGGTGTAATTCCGGAAGAACACGGAGGGACTAACGAGAGCTACGACTACAAATCGTTGGAAAGAGAGCTGCAGAGTGAAGAAAGTTACTACCAGAATCTGGGTTCTTATGGATACATAGATACGCCTACGCTGACAGAGACTGAGCCTGAATCTAACGGCTCTCTCACTGATGATATTACCTTGAGTGAAGAATACGTGCACCTTTGAGCATTCTCTAAAGAAACTTGGACAATGCTAACTCTATCGTATCACAAGCAAACGATGACCACCTAATCGAAGCATGGGAAACCAAGCTCGTCCTCTTGGACCTTGAAGACAACCGACGATTCGTCGCCAGGACCAAGAGGTCTGCAAGGGGTTTCGGGACTAAGGAGATATTCCACCCCAGGGCGATAGCGGGAGCATCTTCAAACACTGTTTTAATTAAATAAACTTTGATTGATCTCTCTCTCTCTCTTTCTTACTGTTGTCCCATCGGGAGGTGTCCTTACTCCAAGTAAGGGCTCGGCTGCTGCATGAGTACGGTTCATCATGTTTTTCTAGTCGTCCAGCTGGAACTGACCAGCTTAGCCGTCCATTGGGATTGGTATGGTTAGGAACAGGGGAACCACTGGATCACATCCACAGCCTCGCATAGAATCATATTAGGTGGTGTCTGTATCTTACAAAAATAACACGCGTTAAGTTGCCAATGGTATCCCTTGTGCGGGAGGTTTAGGTGTCTGTAAGTGTTTGTGTGTTGTCGCCACCAGATGAAAAGCCCTTCTCTGGTTTATTATTATTATTATTTTCTTTATGTAATGTGGCAGTAGGTCCTTTTCTATAATTGACAGTATTGCGTTATGTATGACTATGGAATCAGCGTATAGCACGTATTTATCCCCGTCACGCGGGTGCCAGTTCACGACACTCGAAGAGTGCTCGATTCAGCAACAGTGTGGTCTCGTTGCGGTTGGTCAAGGTACATGCTACTTTGACTCAATTCGATTTGTCATGGTGTCTTCTCAGTGCACCTTTCGTGATACGCACCCATATCCATGCATAGCTTACGACTTGGTAATCAGTTATTATTGAAGATTGCGCTTGCCTGAACTCTTTGGTTGCACAGCGAAGAGGGTTCCAGCCAACTACTCTGGCGATGACAGAAGTGACAAGGACAGGGTGTCATCAGTCTTTCTGTCCTCGTCAAAGTAGTTAACGGGACCCCTCTTCTCTTCTCCAGTTACTATTTTAGTGTAGTTTAGTGTCTGGGTCACTGTATATGCCAACGAAAACAATGATGACCTCTTCCGCTCCTACTGATCTGGGTGTTCTTGTGCATAACATGGCGACAGCATCCATCGCCCAGTCTGTCAAACTAAGGGTTGACGCCCTGTGCATATCGTGGTATACTATGTACGTGTATCTGACTTTACATTGTGGTTTGAAATCAGCCTGCTTTGAGAGCAATCTGGTTTGTAAACACCGTTTGAAAACTAGTTTGAAAACACTGCTCTGGTTTGAAATCACCGTTCAGTCGGTTATTTAAAATTATTGGTGCCTTTCCGATCAAATCGAACAACCGTGGCTGCTACAGGACTACCAGTACTATCGGAAAACATAAATATCAGAACATGTTGAAAAAACGGCCAGAGTTCCCTTTTAACGCTAGCTCGTTAATATTGAAACGGAACAGAATAAACGGTGGAATTATTTACAGCGTTTGTATTTCAGACCAACCAAGCTGGGAGTCACACCACGCTCACCCAAGATACATCATCGTCTTCTTTCTTGGGTGTCTCTCACATCCCTGTAACCGTACACCCCACTGCAGGTCAGCGTCATTAATCGCCACGTAACATAACCCTCCCGTGGCGGAAGGGCCGACCCGGCGCGTCTATGGAGACCCTGCGGAAGGCGGGTGGTAACGTTTGAGCCTCGAGACATGGACGACGTCACGTGGTAGCAGACCCGAAGAGGTAGCGGGATCGGCGGGTGCAATTTCATAAGTGACCTCTGTCACTTGTCGAAGGACACGGTAGGGGCCTGAGTATCGAGATAGCAGCTTCTCAGAAAGTCCGGGACGTCGTGTTGGGGACCAAAGAAGAACGAGCGAGTTCGTAGGAAAACGTTCGTCACGATGGCGCTGGTCGTAATGTCGCTTCTGGGTCTCTTGGGACGTCGTTAGTCTGCGACGGGCAAGCTGACGGGCATGATCAGCGCGGGCAATCGCGTCACGAGCGTAAGAAGTGTTCGAAGGTGGAACTGGTGGAAGGGACGTGTCCAACGGCAAAGTTGGTTCACGGCCGAACAGGAGGTAGAACGGGGAGTATCCAGCAGTGTCGTGGCGAGACGAATTATATGCAAAGGTAACGTATGGTAGTGCAACGTCCCAATCGAGATGGTCATCCGACACGTACTTAGAAAGCATGTCGGTCAGGGTCCTGTTCAGGCGCTCCGTGAGGCCGTTGGTCTGCGGGTGGTATGAAGTTGCCAGTTTGTGCTGTGTAGAGCAGGACCGCAGGATATCGTCAATTACTTGAGAAAGGAAGGTACGGCCGCGGTCGGTCAGCAATTGACGTGGAGCACCGTGGACTAAAATAACATCATGTAGTAGAAAGTCAGCCACGTCTGTGGCACAGCTGGTTCGGAGTGCTCGTGTGATGGCGTACCGCGTCGCATAGTCGGTAGCGACGGCAATCCATTTGTTTCCTGCAGCAGATGTTGGAAATGGGCCTAGGAGATCGAGGCCCACACGGAAAAAGGGCTCCGCAGGGACGTCGATGGGCTGAAGGTACCCTGCAGGGAGCCTTGATGGTTTCTTGCGGCGCTGGCAGACTTCGCAGGCATTGACATAACGCCGCACAGAGCGCGTTAGACCAGGCCAATAGAAGCGGTTGCGTACCCGGTCGTAGGTGCGGGCAACGCCTAAGTGGCCAGCCGTTGGGGCGTCGTGAAGTTCCCGGAGAATTGCGGAGCGCAAGTGTGCCGGAATGACAAGAAGGAGCTCAGGTCCGGTAGGTGCCATATTTCGTCGATATAAAGTTCCATTCTGCAGAGTGAACATGCGTACTGAGGTGTCACTTGGTGAGGACTGAAGCCGATGGATCAAGTTACTTAAGTATGGGTCCCGGCGTTGTTCATCGCTAATGTTGTGGAGCTCAGAAATCGAAAATATGCTATTGATGGATACTGTAGCTGTAGAGTCAGCGTCGGCCACTGGGTACCGAGACAAGCAATCCGCATCTTGGTGCAGTTTTCCCGACTTGTACACCACGGTGTAGGTATACTCCTGTAGACGGAGCGCCCAGCGAGCGAGACGACCAGTAGGATCTTTCAGAGAGGCCAGCCAACATAGGGCATGGTGGTCGGATACTACCGTAAATGGCCGGCCAAAGAGATAAGGGCGAAATTTTGCAACTGCCCACACGAGAGCGAGACATTCTCGCTCCGTAATAGAATAATTTCGCTCCGAGGTGGACAGCAGCCTGCTGGCATAAGCAATCACTCGAGTCTGTCCACGTTGTCTTTGGGCGAGCACAGCGCCTATACCGTAACCACTGGCGTCAGTGCGGATTTCGGTTGGTGCTGAAGGGTCGTAGTGGGCCAAAATTGGGGGCGTGGTGAGTAGTGTAGTGAGTTGAGAGAAAGCGGCAGCTTGCCGGGGACCCCAGTCAAAGGGCACGTCTTGTTTTAGAAGATCTGTCAGTGGTCGAGCAACCTCGGCGAAGTTTCGCACAAATCTACGAAAATAGGAACAGAGCCCCACAAAGCTGCGAACATCTTTGGCAGATTTCGGCACAGGGAAGTCTTTCACGGCGCGAATCTTCTCAGGGTCGGGCTGTACGCCGGCAGCGTCCACAATATGCCCAAGGATCGTAATGCGGCGGCGGCCGAAACGGCACTTGGACGAGTTCAGTTGAAGTCCGGCCAGACGAAACACCTCAAGGACCGCTGATAGGCGTGCAAGATGAGTTTCAAACGTGGCTGAGAAGACGATGACGTCGTCTAAATAACATAGACACGTAGACCACTTGAACCCCTGAAGAAGAGAGTCCATCATACGCTCGAAAGTGGCTGGGGCGTTACATAAGCCGAAAGGCATGACCTTAAACTGGTAAAGCCCGTCGGGGGTTATGAATGCCGTTTTCTCCCGGTCCATGGGATCCACAGCGATTTGCCAATATCCAGAGCGAAGATCGATAGAAGAGAAGTAAGTGGCACCATGCAAGCAATCCAGGGCATCATCGATTCGCGGCAGTGGGTAAGAGTCTTTCTTCGTGATGGTATTGAGATGGCGATAATCTACGCAGAAGCGCCACGATCCATCCTTCTTTTTTACTAGCACCACAGGGGATGCCCATGGACTGGAGGATGGCTCAATAATGCCCTTTGCAAGCATTTTGGATACTTCGTCTTGTATGACACTTCGCTCAGACGCGGACACTCGGTAAGGGCGACGGTGAATGGGACTAGCATCGCCGGTGTGTATGCGATGCCTGACAACTGACGTTTGTCCTAAAGGCTGATCACCGAAGTCAAAAACGTCCCGATAGGACCAGAGAATGCTGTGGAGGGCTTCAGATTGCTCAGGTGGAAGATCAGCGGCAATCATGCTGTGGATATCACGGCTTTCACAATTGGTCATCCTGGGTGCGCCTTGTTCGGGTACGACAGCACCGAGAGTGAAAGCTTCTGCCTGAAAATCTTGGAGTGGGTGAAGGAGAGCCACGGACATGCCTTGTGGGAACACTTGATTGGTGAGACCAAAGTTGAGAAGTGGCAGGTAGGCTCTACTAGCTGTAACGCTGAGGACTGTATAGGGGACAGTGACACAACGCGTAAGGAGCACGTTTGTGAGAGGGGCAGCAAGATATTCGCCATCCGGGACAGCTGGCGAACATGACAGTTCGACGTACGTCACAGTTTTTGACGGCAAATGAACAAAGTCGCTGCAATGTAAACGGCACGGATGCTGGTGATCGGGTTCACAGTACTGCGGCAGTTCAAGACGGAGGACACCGGTGGAGCAATCAATGAGAGCGGAATTGGCGGCGAGAAAATCGAGGCCAAGGATGATGTCGTGGGGGCATTTCACCAGGACATTAAAAACGACAACTACGTCATGGCCAGCGATTGTAACGCGAGCTGTACACATGCCAACAACGGCGACTGTGCCACCATCTGCGACTCGTACGGCACAGGTCATAGGAGGCGTAAGAACCTTCTTCATACGACGACGAAATGTGGCACTCATAACAGAAACATGAGCCCCTGTATCAACCAAAGCTCTCACAGGGATACCGTCGACATGTACTTCGAGAGTGTTCCGGTGAAGACGTAAGGGCAAAAGAGGATTTTCGGACAAAGTCGACAGTGCAGCTTCACCTCCAGAAGCTGCGCAACCTAGTTTTCCGGGGACAGGCGACGGCTATAAGAGGGCGATGGAGAGCGGCGGCGGGTCGGTGAACGAGATGAGCGGTTGTGAGGTGGCGACGACGGAATGTATCGGCCGTTGTCTTCAGGGGCGTTGAAAGCAGAGAATTCGTTGCGGGTCGGGTAACGGCGAGCAGGTCTACGGAAGGGACTGGAATACGTGGCGAACTGGTTAGGCGACGTATACGGCCACTGGCTGCGACAATAAGCAGCGATGTGTCCTGCGCGGCAACAGCGGAAGCAGATGGGCTTATCGTCTGCTGTTCGCCACTCGGACGGATTCCTGGAACGAACAGGAGGGTACTGACGGCGTCGAGGAGCGTCTGACGAAACGAACGGGGTATCCGAATTGTTTACGGCGCAGACAGAAGGAAGCAGACCAAGGTTGGTGAATTCTTGCCGAACAACGGCCTGGATCAATGACACGGTTGGGGCCGGTGCGTCGGAAAACATATTCTTGTTCGCAGCAGGGCATGCGGCCTCGAGTTCGCGCCGGACGATTCGTGTGACATGTTCAGATGCAGACTGCTCGTAAGGAACTGTCTCGCAGGAAGACGTTGGAGCCGTGTTCGGAAGGCGCTCAAACTGGTGTGATATGCGCCGGCTTTTCGCTTGCTCTAAGCGGCGACACTCCTTAATCACAGCGTCGACGGTCGCTACGTTATTAAATACAAGCAGATTGAATGCATCATCTGCAATGCCCTTCAGTATGTGAGAGACTTT
Organism: Hyalomma asiaticum; assembly: GCA_013339685.2. Lineage (NCBI taxonomy): Eukaryota > Metazoa > Arthropoda > Arachnida > Ixodida > Ixodidae > Hyalomma > Hyalomma asiaticum. The sequence continues at coordinate 13,504,525 of CM023483.1, read as the reverse complement.
TTCAGTCTCGGGCATTCTGTCATCGGCTTTTTGGCACAAGGCCAGTACGTCCTGGATATAGGACAAGTATGGCTCCGTTGACGTCTGGGTACGTACCGCCAGTTGTTTCTTAGCAGCGAGCTGCCGCCCAGACGGGTTCCCGAAAAGGTCGCGGAGCTGTTCTTTAAAAGTATCCCAGCTGGTAATATCTTGCTCGTGGGTCTCAAACCAGACGCGAGGAGTCTTGTCCAGGTAAAATATCACGTTCGCCAGCATGACGGTTGGATCCCAGCCGTAGGTCTTGCTGACGCGCTCATACATCCCAAGCCACTGATCCACGTCAACGTTGTTTGCGCCGGCAAAGATACCGGGATCACGGGGTTGTGATAGAGCGACGTACTGAGTGGTGATCGCTGGTGGTGACGTAGCTGAAGTGGACGGAGGCGTGTCATTGCCCGGAGCCATGCTTGTAGACTCGAGGTGGCGTCCACTGCGGAGCTCCGTCGTAGAAGACTGAAGGGTACCCAGCACTTCCACCAAAAATGAAACGGAACAGAATAAACGGTGGAATTATTTACAGCGTTTGTATTTCAGACCAACCAAGCTGGGAGTCACACCACGCTCACCCAAGATACATCATAGTCTTCTTTCTTGGGTGTCTCTCACATCCCTGTAACCGTACACCCCACTGCAGGTCAGCGTCATTAATCGCCACGTAACAATATTTCTTAACTGTTAGTTAGTTCCAGCATTTCGGTTCGAGAAGATTGAGCTCCTTTAGTCACAGCTTGGAACGTTGTTAGCACAGGTACATAGCAAACATTGCCGACAGTCAGTGTATTATCCAGCAAACATAAGTTAGGAAAGCCGAGGGTTATACACTTCATGAACGCTAAGAATCTATTCGAATAAAAAGAAGGACGACACGTGCTCATTATATAGTGGCGACAGAAGTGACCAACATTACTTGGGAAAGCAATTGGTTTCCTACCAGGAGAAGGAGAAAGCTACACATAAAACGAATAGCTTCTTTCTTTCTTTCTTTCTTTCTTTCTTTCTTTCTTTCTTTCTTTCTTTCTTTCTTTCTTCCTTTCTTTCTTTCTTTCTTTCTTTCTTTCTTTTATTGCGTAAGATGAATGCTGCACAGATTGGTATGCCAACGTGTCGAAACCCTCGTCAATACTGCGCCAGCAAGTTTGCGGCGCTGTGTCAAAACTGTTACTTTTCCTATGTTTCTCGCTAAGGATGACGTTGATTGTCAACCGATTTCAGATCAAGGCACCAATGTCTCCGCAAAAAGACACGAAACATGCCGGACTCGTTTTTCGCGTTTCGGTTTACTTATTGACATTGCTACATACAGGTTGTGACATCCACTCATTTGCGCCAACTACAGCGCACATAACTCCGAATATAAATAAGAGTAGCGAAGTCATATGCACTTTCAGTGCCCGTCGACGTTTGACGTTCTTTCTTTTTCTTTGGTGGAAATATTTTTCGTCTCGTTCTGTCCATTGCCCAACAAAATTATAACCCCATGCCGTAAGATCTAGTGCTGACAAAAGGATAAAAAGAAAGGCAGACTTGTGCGGCGTCGCAGAATATAAAGCCCGTTTCTAGAGCAGTGGCTTTTTAAAAAAGCAAGCAAACAAACGAATACTGAGTATTTATGTTTACACCCACTTTATTTCATTACTCGCCCTTGAAATTTTGCTGCATACCGTGTTGCGAAGCTCTGATGATTGCACTAACTCAGGGAAGTCGCGCTCCCTCAGTGTCTGGCCTACATTGCGAAAAGGGCTGCAGTTGCCGTTAGGGCCAGTGGCTGACCAACTGTAGAGTTGCAAAAACAAGGGAAAAGAGTGTTTCTTCTTCCATTGCTTACTGTTAACCTTGAGAGAGGTAGGAAGGGATACCCAATGTCAGGCAACAAAACTGCTCAGCCGCATAGCTTGCTGCACGTGTAGAACCTAATTTCAAGGTTGCTTCGTGAAAGTGCGCGAAGCACTTCTATGCGTAAGCAGGAAACTTCGATATTGACGCTGAGTTAGCGTAGTTGATGGTTACACGGCCCGTATGGCATTCGCAGAGCAGTAACATAAAAGGGTTCGGCGTTGAAGAGGCAGGAGCTCGTGCGTTGAAACGTTGGGCTGTCGTTGCAGTGTCGTTGTCACTCGCCTACAGGGAAGGATATAGAGGGAGCCCGGGAGATCAAGCCATTTTGCGGTACAATTCATTTTTCATCAGCAGCAATAGCAGTTAATAGTTGGCTTTGACTGTGGTGATTACGGTGGTGCGCATACCTTCGCAAACTAAGCATCTTGCTCGCTATTGCTGAGAATCATCCGCGATTTAAGATATTGCCAGGACCCCGCTGGGTCCTGGCAATGTCTTAATTATTTCGACTGTACAGGCTTAAAGGTACGCAATTTCGGAGGTGTTATGTTTATATAAAATTATTTGGACGTAGTTTGGCGCGCAATATAAGCAATATTGAGTAAATATCTTTGAACCATAGCCCAGTTTGAGTGCTACATTGGTGTGAGTCGTAAGCTTATTTAAACGTAACAGCTTAAGAAAGAACTTTAGTTGAGATCAACTACAACATCGTGTGTTCAAATAAATGTTCCATCTCTGCCTTTCCTTATCCTTGTTTTCCTTCCTTCTGAATAAATGTTAGAAGGAGAAATCGTGAGAAATTTATCACCGTAGTTCTAACGAAACTTGATTAATCAACAGGGGCCGAATTCACAAAACTTCCATTTCGTAAGTGCTTTTTGCCATTGGCTAACGGGCTTCGCTAATGATATGTCCAGCATCAGGATTGGACGAAGCTTTCTCTTAAGAACATTTTTGTCGTAAGTTCTTTTTGTGAATACGGGCCCAGAGTAATAGTATACATGTTTATTTAGGAAAACTGCCGTTTTTCTATACGAGATGGCGTCCAGGCCTTGCCCGTTCGCCACCTCCTCGGCTTCTTGAGCGTTCGGGCCCGCACAAAAAATGAGTTACACCAGACTTGATTTGACGGTGGTCTTAGGGGATCTGGTGGGAGAGGGTCCTTGCTGCATCTCCAGATGATGTGCCCCAGGGTGGCAGTCTCTGTCTTGCAAAGGGTGCATGTTGAAGTGAAAAGGTATGGGTAGATGTGTCTATAGATGTCCGGGTAAGGGGATGAGTTTGTTTAAAGTGGTTTTGCTGTGCTTTGCTTAGTTTCGGGTGCTGGGATGGTTTAGCTTGCCATGTTAGTTTGTATTGCTGCGTGCTTCGTGAGGAGCGGAATAGAGAAATTTAGATTATTTGATTGCAGAAAACGAAAATTGGTTTGGGAGCCAGATTTCTCTTACGGGAAACGACCGCGATTTTGTAAAAAAAGTACGTGATAAATAGAAAACGAAGTTCACTATTTCGTACAGGTGGCCGCCAAAAGCGAATGACGCACTTGCGTGTATTGTCTAGTACTAACTGCACTATTAAGTTCAGTTTATGTTATAAATTGTCATCTCTGGCATCGCATAGTTTCTATTTCTGCTACATAGCATTCCTCCCTGTCACGTAATGTGGCGCCACCTCGCCCTTTCGAGCGATATTCATTATTTTTTTCTCAAAAGGACATGTACTTATTGTTTTCGCAGGTGTTCCGTACTGTGGTGGCCGGCGACAATGGGCACGGCAATGCTAGAACCTACTGCCTCACTTGAACCACTCGAGGATGTTGCTCGCACAGAATTAGGAGAAACGCCTGCCGTAAAACAGGCAGCTCTGAACGAATTGCGTCAACTTATTGCCGGTAAGCAGGAGCGTCACGTGAACACGCAGCTGAGAACGTGTCATATTGTCGTTTATCAGCGAGAAGGCAGACTCAGAAATGTTACAGGAGTTATAAGAATGAACTATGAATTAACGTTTGTCTCCGGGATCTGTAATACCGGCCGCTTCACCAAACCGGCTCACTTCCTTTCGGACCTTCCTCTTCCCATCGAGACGGAGCTAAAACTAATCGCACGTGTTCAGGCATAACATTTTGAGCACTAATGTTAATCGTGATGGCAAAAACAAGCTCTCTGTGACGGACTCGAGTCGCACTTGATCGCGAACGGCGACGTCACCGTCGTGCGCCTTGCTAGGCCTAGCGCTCAAAGTTGTCAGCGCCGGCCAGTCCATGGTGACGGCGGATTGTTGTGATGTGTTTGTCACTCGCGAAGGCGTATAGTTTTATCGACAATGTTCGACACCTAATAACGAGGATATGAAGTCTTGCAAGTGTGTATGCCGATGCGCTGGATGTGGGCGGAGCTTCGGTCAACCTCAAACAGGATAGCCCGCGTGGCTCCGGTGTGCAATGGTTGCTGTTAACTTCGGTTACAAATTGGTAACCGTGGTTAGCATAACCGTGGTTAAGAGTCTCTTGTGACAGGGGTATAATTTGCATACAGCCTGCGGCTTTCCGTCTGTAGCGTGAAGGAGTCAAGACCAAACACAAGGCCACAACATAATATGTTTAATTCAAATACACTTAGATACCGCACAGCAGACCACATAGTAACCTGGGCCCGTATTCACAAAAACAACTTACGACAAAAACGTTCGTAAGAGAAAATTTCATCCAATCCTGATGTTGGACATATCATTAGCGAAGCCCGCTGGCCAATGGCAAAAAGCACTTACGAAAGAGAAGTTTTGTGAATTCGGCCCCTGGAGTCACACACGCCTTCCCCTTGCATGCGCATACGTCAGCAGTGTGTACGTTCGACACTCACCTGAAGCGGTCAGCTGAATGTGCATATCGTGGACGTGTGTAACCTTACAAGGCAGACAGGTGTAGGCCTGCAATGCATGTGAACTCAAACTTCCACACCTAGAGCTTTTTCTGAATGAAAGAGCATATGGACAATATTCCTAAGTGTCCGGCTGCAGGATTGGATTAAATCCCAAGGTGAATAGCCCCTTCTTTTTCTTATTTGTTGCGAAATTCGCTTGCCAAAAAAATTGGGTCCTAAGAGCGAATACGAGCGGAGTAGCATCATAGAGAAATTAATTAATAAGAAAAGTCCGAGAGGTGCAGATCATTCAAGGTTAATCTCATGTATTAAGTCAAAGGAGGTAAGGATAAGACAAGCGTGTAGTACATGCCCGTTACGTTCACGTCTGAAGTATTCAAAGTGAGCGCTACCACTCTCCATTATAGATAGAATGGCTTCAGGACAGGACTACGCCTTTGTGTTTACTCAGTGCATATAACATACAGCAGCTCACGTTAGACGTGTATTCTAAATATCACATGAACTCATGAGAACTTTGAACCGGGAAATGCAGTGAGAAAACGCTAGACGATGACTTTGTAATACTGCTGAAAGACATAGAGGAAGTTAATAGAGTAAAATTGTTTGCGGTGGCTAAGAATGCAAGGAATGGTTAAAAATTCAGCAAGTACTGAAAGAGGATGCCATCTCCGTTGACCTTCACGCGTTATGTCAAGTGCAACGAAAGACGACTAAATAACACAGACCTAGAGTTCACTTTATCTTACGTACGTAATGGGAAAATGGCGAAACAGAAAATTCGTGGACGGATTTGTGCTGAACGAATCGTCTTACTATACTACAGGGAAATGCAAGAAAGAGATTTAAGCGAAACGGCCATCGCGTTCGGAAACTAGGGGTCGTATAGGTCCGAATTTCAGCTAAGAGAAATCGAAAATTGTAGCTACTGACGAAGTATATACTGACGTGACGTGAACCCAACAGCAAGATATTCCCAAAGTCAAGCACTATAAGCACATATATGCATAGGTCGATGGAGAAAAAAAATCCCTTTCTAAGCACACGCAGATGCATTTGAGAAAAAAGAACAGTGAAATTCAACAATAATGGGACACATTACACTTAGAGGTCAAAATACGTATGCCGTAGTGCGTATAGGATTCGGAAATGAGCAATGCTATGGGCCCTAACTCTCGCAAACACCGCACTGTGCTTGAAATCTGATTTTTTTTTCTGGATAGGAACTTAGGCAGAGATTATAGTGGGCCAATTGCCATTTAAGGCTCAAAGAAGGAGAAGAAGAAGAAGAAAAACACGAATGAATGGACATTATGTGGTGTTCTCTTGTAGTGAGATACGCGCACGGCAAAATTACATCTAAATGAAGACTTAAATTCAGATGAAAAAGTACTAAGCGGCTAAAGTGTACGCATAACTACATCAGGAAGGTTGTACAGAGAAAGAAAAAAAAATGTTCTCGAACGTTAGCAACCCAATATAGGGTAATTGCATACACACAACGACACGTCGCAGAGAAAGTTAGAGAAATGAGTAGGCGTAAAGTTGGATGCCACAGAAGCAAATAAAATAAAAAGGAAACACAGATGTTTGAAAAGGCGTCAGAAGAGAAATCGTAAAAGAGAAAATTTATGATAACACAAGGGGCATGTGCTTTGTTACAGGATGTCCGGATAGGCCGACAGAGGACGAAAATACACCAGTGTACACCTACATACGAGGATGCTTACTCAGCCCGAAAATGAGAAGTAGTTGTACATGTATTTTTGGTAGTATGCGTGTTAATGACTTCAAATGGCTTTGCGATTTCACAAATTGTATATTTCAGGAAGATAAATTTCCTCATAGATTCAACAATTTTCAATGTACGCCAAGATTTCGTGAATTTACCTGCATAGAAAAATGTCACTCTTTATTTTTTAGAAATTTCGCAAATGAGGCCGGAAATGTAACACCATGATATGACCCAAAGCAGCTGCCATCAAGCTTGGACATCAGTTCGCTTGTATACGTTCCACGATTACAGAGCTAGAGTTGTCCGTATAATGAAAATAATGGAAGACTATACGTCTAGCAGTAGCCCAGAGCAGTGACTGCTTACATTGCAGTTGCTCGTTTACTAATGCGCAAGCCAATTATAGCGAAGCCCTTTCCCTGGCCAGACGCAGTGTACGCAGAAAATTAGGTAGCGCTTTCCGTTTCTTAAATTTTATCCGCGAGATATGACATATCCATACTGCACAGTTCATAAGAAAAATCCTAAATTTGGCTTGTCGCATACCATCTCTCCTTCCCACGCGAAATTCAAAAGAAAAAAAATGAATTGACCTTTATTTTCTATATGAATATATAAATACAGATAGAAACGACCTTCCTGCTCGCATCGCCATTCTAACTAACTTCATTCAATTCAAAGCGGCCGTAAAGAGCCATTACTCATCACTTTGATTTCCAACTGCTGCTTTTTCTTTTTTCTTTTTGGCCTACCCCTCATGTAATATATATTCCCCGTGGGACTATTGAGGAATGAATAAATGAATAAATGAATAAAGGAAGCAGTTAAAGCGAAACTGACAACTTATTTTTGAAATGCTATTACACTAGTAGATACATACGAAGTGTTCTTGTTATGCGTACGAGGTACGACCTTAAATCACTTGATTTAAGATAACATGGACAAGCGTCTTACACAATGCCTCAATCGAACCATACTGCAGCGATCCTTCTGCGACTTTGTTGTTTTCCTCGCACTCAAATACCACCAAGGTGATTCGTCGTTGCACTGCCCTACGGACGACGCCTTCCTGGTCAAGTTCTTGCGAGCCCGAAAGTACAATACGCAAGCTGCCTTCGAGAACATTAAGAAATACTTCAAAGTCCGCACGGAGCACCCGGAAATGTTCAAAGATCTAACTCCAAGTAGAATACCTTTCGACGCTGCGTGCCGCAAGCATCGCCTAATCACGGTCTCCCGCCAAAAAGATCCCATGGGAAGGATGGCCGTGCTGCTGAAGACTGGTAAGCCCAACGAAGTATAGCTATGAACAGGCAAAGTCGTTTAACATTTACACCTTGTATAAGCAAGAAATTTATGAGACTATCTGTACCTGTCGCAATCATTCAGGAAATGCTACACGGAAAGAAAACCTTATTGCAAGTAGTGTTAACCAAACTTTAAGAAGAAAGCCGTGAGCAGACGACTGTAGCGCCGCACTGTTGGAAGCAGAGATGTGAGCCTGTGGATTTCTAGCGTTACTAGAAGTTATGGATTCGAAACGCTGCACTGCCTTCGTTGAAACTCACTTCAAATCTTTATTATCACAGATGGAAATGCACGTCGAAGTGTGATGCAATTAAGGGCTGTGTTTCGTGTTGAATGTTTTCTTGCTCAGTGAGCTTCATTCCTTTTTCCTTTACATGCTCTGAGCTATTCGATAAGCACGTATTCTGCGTATTCTACACACAATATCGGAAACTTCGCAAGAACCTGTATTACTGTTTAGCCTCGCAACATAGCCTCGAACTAAAAGTTTCAGTAAGTAGATGTTTGTGCGATGTACATGCTGAAAACATTCAATTCGAAGCTCTCTTGCGATCGGCAATGTAGGTTTTTACGAAGTTTCGAATACTGCAAACTTTTACTGTTGACTGTACATTACTTTTAAGAAAATCGCTTGCTCAGAAACATTTTTTAGAAGAAAGAGGGAGAGAAGGATCGTATGGTGCTTCATGAACGATATATTTTTTCCTTATTTACGTTGTGGTCACCAGGCGCCTGGAACACCGATATCTGCAGCTTGAACGATTTCTTCAGAGTGGTCTTGGTTATTTTCGAGCACTATATTCATTGCGAAGACTCTTTGGAAAGGGGCGTTGTAGTCATCTTAGACTTGAAAGGCCTCAACTTCTATCATGTGGCCCACTACGCGCCTTCCTCTATAAGAACAGTCATCAGTCTTGTACAGGTAAGTGAAACCTAGCTTGGTTGGCTGCACAACAATGTCATTAAGTTACACCACCATAACATTATATGTGCACGACCGAAGGGGCCCTAGTAAGAGTACGTCTCCAATAATACCCAATATTATGGAGATAGTTTCTTTTTACTCGGCCTTTAAATGAATTTGTTACAGAGAGAGTACGGTGTCGCCAACATCAACATTAAGAAAAACCCTCACGATAATTTTTACAGTGAATGTGCACAGCGACGTCGTTAACGAGGTGCTTACATGCACCCACATTTCAAGCAAGTCTTGCACGATTGATGATACCCGAGAAGCAACCGTCGGCCGCAACACATATAATGCCAAAAATAGCACGCCGTAGGAAACGACAACAAAAGAGCAGCAAAGTGTTACCGAAGAGGATTAAAGGGCAATTACGTTCAGCTCATGAAACCGAAAAAAATTAAGCCGCTTGCACCAGTGGTGCAAAGCTGAACCAAGAGTGGAGCTTGCGGCCGACCTAGCTTCTTCCGGCATCTACAAGCTAAACTAAGTCACGTGCTTTGTCACGTGACTGGCTGTGACGTCACGTTGCGTTATTCGGGTCACGTGTCTAGATTCAAAGTGGCTTGGCAGGCAATATCCAGTCATGACGTCTCCTCCTCCTTTCCCCCCTTCCTGCTTTACTATACTGTGCATTACTGCGCTATGCTTCACCCTCACCCCTCCTTCTTCCACACCCCCTAACCCTCACTACCCCTCCTTTTATACTATGCTATACAAGGCTATACTGTGCTTTTCTCTTCACAAACTCTTCCCTCTCCGATCCCCTTGCTATACTACACTACGTTAGGCTATGCTATGCTTTATACTGTCCACACCTCCTCACCCTCACTTTTCTTTCCGACCCCCCTCTAACACTGTAAGCTTTTCCTGTATACAAGGTCGGCCCACGTTTTTTATCATGGACTGACACACGGCATTCACGCACCAACTTGCCCAGTATCTTGAACATTTAAGCATTGTCCTCGCAGGGAACAGAATGCGCGCTCTCCATCTTCTGTCTGGATAGGGATTGGTCATTTCTGCCTTGGAGGGAGAACTTACATATTTGTGGTCAATCCCTGATTGGTCAGTCCAGACTTCAGCCAGAATTGACCAACCAGGGAAGGCCAACATGGAACAGTATTCTGTGCTACGGTATAGGCCCCCCTGTTGTTACGTGCGTCGGTATGCGCGTCAGGCAAATAAACAGAACCTTTAAAACATCTCTTTCATGACTGCATGCCGTTACGTCTCAAAGGAATCTACGTCATCAACAACCCTCCAATATTTGACTTGTTGTTTGGAATTGCTGAGAACTTCCTCAAGGCAAAACTAGTAAGACGGGTAAGATTCGTCCACTCGTGTCTCTTTCTCAGTTTTCGCATTGTTTAATATTTCGTGATTGATAATTTGTTTACAGCCGTACTGCCAGCAACTAAGTGTAAGGAACGGTGCATCGACGAACATATCTTTAATGTTGAAGGTGACGACAAACTCGAAGGTAATCTTAAGGATGTGCTACAGAATGTCCACTATTCGCAACATCCCATATACTTGGCAGCAACGAGGATGACCCTATACGCCGAGAGCATATGAAAAAATGTGGGCCTCTGTCAGAGGAATCGGTATAAGACGAAAGTGAAATGTGTCTCCACCTAAATAGTTGAATGGTTATTGTACATCTGTATGAACTTGCCCATAGCTATCAATGTTTCGCTGGCACGGCACCATTTCACGTGCATGAAACCACGTTCACGCATCGCCTCCCAAACATCCATGACCTTGAGCATCCCGTTGTGGTAGCTAAAGTAGTTTACGTAATAACTGGACACAGTAGATAGTAAATGCCACGCGATAAAGAAATCAATCATGCTTATTGTCGCCACAATTACAAGTCGACGGTCGTTACCGCACTCGGGCACTTAAAACAGTAGCTATTTTTGCTGCCATCGTACTCAAAGAGCAGACGGAGAGGGCGCGGAAGCGTCGTCTGCGACGAACGGCGCACTTTGCAACGGGCGTGGAACAGTGCTGCCATCCAGGGGAGGCAAAGTAAAGCCATGGCTGGACTGGAGCGCACCCCTCCAGTCCAGCCATGGCGCACCCCTCCAGTCCGGCCGTCGCCTCAGTTCGCCTCTTGATGGCGTCACCGTTCTAGGCAAACTGCTTCTCGATGCGCGGATAAACTGAACGGATAAACTGAAACCGAAACGCATCGAGCAAAAGTGAAAGAAGCGAGACACGAAAGAATGTAAGCCGTGTTCTAATAGCTTGGGGGAACGTGCGCCGATGGAGCAGCGGTAGAGCATCGGCCACCTCTCGTCGTGGAGGCGGGTGCTGTGAGTTCGATTCCCAGCGCAGCATGAGAAACTTTTCTTGGTGTATTTCTTTGTTGTTCTTACTTGCATGCTTCGCAGCATTACTTCCGTTACGGAAGTGACGTAGTGAGGTCGCTGTGGATACCGGCATAAAACACGTTCCTGTTAAAATATGAATAACTCATGTGAGCCTGAAGCAATTTAAAGTAAAAATAACAGGTGCTTCAAGTACTCAGATAAAGGCCGAAAAGTGGTGCATCATGCATAATCCCACTTTGAAGAGGTCGTGAAAAAAAAAGATCCTCTTTTCCAGAAAGGCATACCGTTGGCACGTGCTTTTTCAATAAACATTCGTTTCATATTCAATCCTAATGATATCGAATGTTCATTACGTCACTTAATGTTTGTGCGCACAATTCTCTGTAAGAAAGTTATATTTATTTACCACACCAGCCAGTCATGTAACAATACCGACGACACAGACGACTGTGGGCTCTAGGATTGTATTTCACACGCATACCCTTTACAGATTCGCCTGTTTGGCTACGATCTAGAAGAATTACGCCAAATCATGCCGGATGACGTTATTCCGAAAGAGCACGGTGGAACAAACGAAAGCTACGACTACGGCCCCTTGGAGAGAGAGCTGGAGAGTGAAGAAGACTACTACCAGAAGCTTGGCTCTTACGGATACCGGAATACGCCGAAAACGAGTGTACCTGGATCTAACGGCTTGCTCACTCGCGAGAAGACCTTGCGTGAAGAATACGTGCGCCTTTGAGGCATTTTGTAACGAACTTAGGTATCGCTATTTTTTCAAATCTCTTGCGTTTTCACATAGTTCTGGTGTCGCTTTCACTTCAGCGCGAAGCATTGAATGGGTGGAAGTTTTTGTAGAGCAAAGAAAGTAACAGCGCAAAAGGAACACAGACAACGAAAAAACTAAGAGCACAGGACAAGCGCTGACTGCCAACTGAATGTTTATTGCATGAAAACTATATCCTATTTATACCTTCTCAGAGGAACATGCGCACAACAAAACACTCGCAAACACGAATACAATCATTCTTTCATGAAGTCTATTTTCTTCTGTGATATTGCAAGTTAGGGCGAAATAACACAATTATCTCCTTCTTGACTGATCCAGCTGAACCAACTAGCCCTCGTCAAGTTGTTTGTTGCTGACGCAACCTTTTGTAGTTTCTATGGCGAGCTGAGATTGCAGCACTGCCCCAGCTAATTGGTATGACATCGTGCACACAGGGAAGCGAGGACAATAACAGGCAAGCGCAACACGATTCCGTCTGCACAGCATGTGTCGGTACATTCAGCTGTATCAGCGCACTGTTTTTGTCGTGATTAGTACGACGTGTGTTTAACCATGCACTGTATTCTCCCAGTGCAAAGGTACGGTGCAAGAACGTGAGAGACAAAAAAAAGCGAAACGAAATTAAAAGCCACAGAGCGGGCGTTGGAACGAAAAATTATAGGATTAAGATTAAGAGATAGAAAGCGAGTGGTACGAATAAGCGTGCAAACAGGGTTAGCTGATACTCTTATGTCAAACAACAGAAACAGGTCGGGGCAGGACACGTAATGCGGAGAACAGAGAACCAATTTTTCGGTGCGGTGGTCTAAACAAGTACGGTGCCTGACTGCGGGCCGATAAGATGCGGGTATACAAACCCGGCCGCGGCAGTCTTATTTTTGATGGGGAGCAAAAGGTGCTGGAGGCCCGTGTACTGTGCGTTAGCAGTGCATGTTAAAAGGATCCTCAAGGGGTTAAAACTTCCGGAGCCCTCCACTACGGCCTTCCACTGCTCCCTTTCCTTCGTTCCCGTGGACGTTGAGCCGCCCTCTCCCCAAGGACTGCAAAAAATATCCATAATCAAAAGAAGAGGCGTGCAGGACACGGACACAAGGAGAGCAGTGAACAACACGAACGCCGTGTTCACTGCTCTCCTTGTGTCCGTGTCCTGCACGCCTCTTCTTTTGATGATGGACTGTTACCAACTCGCTCAACTTTCTGTCCTTTTGTGCATAAAATATCTCCCTTTGCTTAAGTGAATAATAATTAAGACAACCAGTTGACTGTGAGAACAACAGAAGAAACATCAAGAAAGAGAAAAGGCAGCAAAGACGGGCAGAAGTTTAAGTGGGGCGATGAGATCGGCAGGAATAATATGGAATGAATCGTTCAGGGCAGGACGCATGGCAAAACACTACGACAGGCCTTCGTACAGCAGTGGACATTAAAATAGTTTGCTGCTACTGATGATGACATTGTGAAGAGGCGAGATGTTGCACCAGGAAGTTGAAAGCTTGAGGGTGATGCTCCACAAAGAGATTTTTCGCACTAGATCGTAGAAATGAAGAACATCGTCCTAATCCCAACGAACACTGCTGAATTAAGAAAAATGTATACATCTGTTCAAACTCGGTATACTTAGCTGTTAATGTTGCTGAGTTAACTCTGCTTGAGGTGAGGAGTAGAAGCTTTTCCAATAGACGGCCTGATAGACAGCGCCGTTTCGGCCTCAGCACAACACCCGCCAACGAAATAAATTGCTTTAGTGCCGCAGATGAACATAACTTCGTGTTATGAGGAATAAATACCGGTTTGATCGCCGGAACGCCCTGCAGCGTGGCGACAGATCTCCTGGGGCCATCGAGGAACCGGTACATTTTCGTCCTCACATTGGTCCGTTCCCACCATTTAGAAGGCGCAGTGTGCCACCTTCAAGCTCATCGAGACCAGCAGGGATCCCTTACTTGACTTAGTTCCCCTACCTGTTCATAAAAAAAAAGCGTCATCATTTCCCGGACGTGAACCCTGGCTGTCCCGACTGCAGTGGAACCTTTTGTTCTATGGCTCGTATGCTCTGGCGATGTCCCGTGTTGCCTAACGACGCTCTCTCCAGCGAAGCTGAATGGGAGGAGGCCATCAGAAGCGCGGTGCTCCGAAAGCAAGTCCAGCCTATCCAAAGGGCCCAAGTAAGGGCGGAGCGTCATGGCGTTCTTCCCTCCACGTGGGTGCGGCCAGCTACACAAAATGTGCAGTTGTGTTTCCTCATGAAGTCCAGGAGGGACCTATGTTTCGGACCGTATACCATCGCTGCAAGTCCGGTGGCCTGGTGTGTTGAAGTCCCTCACGACGTAGGTGGCGTCGACGAGCCGCTTACAGCCCAGGGCATGTCCATAAGAGGTGGTTCAGGTCTGCTTCCCGCACCGGCGTAGGACAAAATGGGCAGCTTGAAGTTGTGTTGGTGTAGCCCCACTTAGCGCTGATCGAAGGCGTCACAGCCGCACTCACGCGAACTCTTCGGAGCGATACCTCCTCTTGACGAGTAAGTCCACTCAGGAGGTCATGACCACGCGGAGGTATGAGAGCTCGCGTGGTGCGCCGAAGATTTTCTTTGTGGATGTCCACAGTGTCAGAAGGTGGCAGCTGGAGCTGAGGTAAGGGGCACATGATGGTTACAGGATGGCACGAGGCATCTGCCGCGGCATGAGCCAAAACACTAGACCGGCGAATCCAACAGCCTCCCGCTAGGAAGTCCTTACAGTAGCTCCTCAGGATTTAGTAAAGTTCATTGTCTGTCTGTCTGTCTGTCTGTCTGTCTGTCTGTCTGTCTGTCTGTCTGTCTGTCTGTCTGTCTGTCATCATTTCCCCCTCGAAACACATCAGCCTATCCTAAAGCGTTGCAAAAATTTCACGACGTAATCGTGTCCGCGGCACAATGTCGCAAAATTGATACATCGTAAAAGTGATTCACCCCTGAAATACAAATACATCTTTTCGAAACGCATGTCGACCCAGAAACACGGATGCACAAAATTATCTTTGACACTATCGCGATACTCTTGTATGACGGTACTGCTCAGCCCTGGTCGGAACATAGCCATCCCCAGCACTGACACTGACACAACCTTTCATGGACGACGCTCACGCACTTAGCAGGCTTTCTGTGTGACATAAGTTGTACATGCTGATCGTGGGTGCACGTGGCATTATTATCTACAGGTTAAAGTTCAGTAAATGTCGTGGCTATAGCTGGAATATGGCGGTCGCTACCGCTTGTGGATGCCTATGGAGGGCATGTTATCATACCTGACAGGGCCAGTTTGCTGACACCAAGGACAGCTTCGTATCGGACAGCCCTGCGAGATAGCCCTTGCCCTATCTCTCTCTCAACTCCTCCCTCCTACTGATGCTCCAATATGCACAGATTATGACTTTGGAGCCGCAATCTTTGACCCACACACTGCGTTTTGTTTTCATCAGCAAGATGTGCATCACTGGAGAGTATATGCAGTAAAAACGGAGAGAGATGACATGAGAACAGTACACCGCAAGCCAACGTTATTACCTGTCCACCCGACTTATCTCTGGAGTGCAAAACCTAAGTGTACTAAACGAAACACATTATATCGACCAGGCCAACGGCTTACCTTGGACAATACCCCTGTCACATTGGACGTTTTAATGTCATTCGAATACACTGAAATTCGCATCGAATGACGTTAATCAGCTACATGGCGATATTTAACATCATTCGAATCGAATGCCTTGTGAAATGGAATGAGTTTAAGCAACTCATTCGCATTCGCACTCAAACCGAATGTGCACTCTCTGTCTCTACCCCAAAGTCAGCGTAAACGTGCGGTATTGAGCATTCCTCATTTGTGAAAGGTTCATGTGAAAATAGCATTACCTTAGCGGGCTCAGAAACATTTTCCCCGTTCAGATGATCTTAGGTCCATGGCGCTGTGCATCTCAGCTACGCCAAGCAACAAAGGCGTTGCTGCAATTTCTTAACGCTACTGGCCTAATTAACCGTCTTTGAAAATGGACAAAACTTCCATAACGTCAGCGTCACTGCAGCATTTTTTATTAGTTTTTTCCTCTATATATCTTCCAGAACTTTCCCTCCCTCCCGTGCTTGTGTGTGTGCGCGATTTGACCTCTCTCTTTCTTTCTTTATTCTTTTTCCATCCCTTTCTGTCTCCCTTCACGCCTTCCCCAGTGCAGGGTAGCAAACTGGATATTTTCCTTTCCGGTTAACCTCCCTGCCTTCCGCCCATCATCTCTCTCTCTCTCTCCCTCCCCTTCCCCCTTCCCCAGTGCAGTGTAGCCTACCGGTCTCAGCCCAGGTTAACCTCCCTGTCTTTCCTATTCCTTTCTCATCCTCCCCCTTTAGCGGGCTAGCTGATGTTCACCATTTTAACCAGAAAACAGCCCGGCAGGCCGTAACAAAATGTGCTTACTCTCGACTTTAGTGGAGTTTGGCGGAATTCGCCATTTCGCCACCTGGCGCAACAGCGAAGGCCATCTGGTTGCCCGCTGTGCTCATGCTGCCTCTCGATTTAGCGTCTACACTTCTCAAGGACGTGCTTTGCTTGCCAATACAGCAAATGAACGCTTCGCACGCTGCAAGTCAGGGTCCCCGTTAAGCGGTGTCGTATCAATCAGAAATTACAGTTATTCTGTGCGTGTAGTTCAGTGAACCAAAGCCCTGCGTTTATTTTAAATGAAGTAGGACGACTCTTCAGCCACTCTGGACTTACGTTCTGCAGCTTTTCTGGCCAATTATTTAGGAACTATCGCCATTGATATGACGAATAAAAAAATGTTCGTGTGTAGCACAACCACGGTTTGAACGACATTCATTGCACCGAACGTCATTCGAATCGAACGACATAAAAACGTCTAGTGTGACACAGGTATAAGACAGCTTCTAATGCCCCCGCCAGCAATGTTTTCGGAATGTTTAACCACGTGAAAGCCAGCTCGCTATATATATATATATATATATATATATATATATATATATATATATATATATATATATATATATAATATATATATATATATACAAATCGTCATCCGCACTACATAGCGCCTGACCCATAAAAGCCCATTTTTTATCTTCCTTTAAGGCACTCTGGCGCACAGAACTTTGCGATCTTAAACAGTCTCACCTTTGCTTCACATGAGTTTATACTCATGGTTGAGAAACAATCAGATAGGGCGAAAGAAACTCACCCATTTTAAATGACATTCTTCCTCGCTCACTGATATAGCATCGGGTATTTATGAAGAACCACAACTAACATGGTCGCGCTAATCGTTAACATAAAACAAAGTGTTCATATGGATGATTGCTCCCCGCATGGTATAATTCCCTTACTTGTACGCACCTTGAATTCACACTGTCACCGAATACAAGCGCATATTGCTGTGATATCGCTGTGGCAAAAGGCACACGCCTTTCAACCTTACGTAGACCAATCACATTCACCAAGAACCAGAATATTGTCACATCCACAGGTAAAATTTTGATCCACTTATTGCCATCCTATCTATTTATACCAGAATGTCCTAGTGCTCACATGTCATAATCGCTAACAAGGAACACAGACACCGAGACCACCCGTTCCATTGCTTCCGATGGAGGAGGGGTGGGGGGAGGGTATTCCCCTCCCCTACTCTTCCTCTGCCCTCACTCCCCAAATGTATTCTTGGCATATCTTGGCAGGTGCGGCGCATCGACTATTCGAGTGGTTATTCGCAATCAATGGAAACATACAGGCGCGTAAGATAAGGCAGTCCCCCTATATCGCCAAGTGAGCATAGCCACTAGACCATTGTGACGGGGCTGCGTTCTATGTGAGTGCTTTTCAATACACCAATTAGCGTGCGCCGAGGTCGGATGAGTGGTTACAACAGCGGCCAACAGGGCCTGTTATTTTACAGCAAACGAAAGTATTCATAGATCAACTAAATTCCAGAGAAATATATCGCGCGAATAAAGTGAAGCTATTCTCTCTCTCTCGCTCAAGCAGTATGGAACTACGATAACCGATTGTCAAGATGTAAACACATTCGTCATGCAAATTGTGCACACGTGTGTACAGCTATAGACGAGCGCGACTGGCACATAAATTGTGTTGACCTCGCGACTTCAGCACAGTGTGCACGACGCCTTTCACTTACACGGAACCGATGATATCAGTTCGAGCGTCACGACAGCGGGAAACGCGCCGATAGTCGAGTACACTAACCAAGGAACCCGTTTTGATGTCAAGGACTTGGCGTTCGCCCCCGGTTTGGCAAAGTTAGCGCTGGCGTCAACATGCGAGGGTGTCGTGATAAGCGGCGAGAGGCGAGGCAGTAAGGACGCGTTACGCAAATTGTTTACAGCGCCGATCTGGCTCTTCGCCGTACAGCGCATACTCGCAGAAATATGGCTGCTGTGCGTTCCTCAGGACGACAAGTCTGACACCGAAAGCTCATGTTTACAAGAGCATACGGCAGCTGCAGTACTACAAGTGAGTGCACGATATTAGAGCCAGAGAGTCCGGCAGGTAAAATATATGCAGTGAAACAGCCGGCATGCATACATTAAGCCCAGGTTTTCTTTGCGACTTCATTGCAGATTGA
Organism: Hyalomma asiaticum; assembly: GCA_013339685.2. Classification (NCBI taxonomy): domain Eukaryota; kingdom Metazoa; phylum Arthropoda; class Arachnida; order Ixodida; family Ixodidae; genus Hyalomma; species Hyalomma asiaticum. The sequence continues at coordinate 13,486,014 of CM023483.1, read as the reverse complement.
CATTGTACCAGCGTTACTAGATCGTTGTAACGTTGCATTGTACGTTGCAGTAACGTTGCATTGTACGAGTCCGTTAATTGGCGTGTCGTGGGATGGGTACATACAATTTATAGATGTCGTTTAGTGCGAGTACATGGACATGCTAGTTGCAATCGCTCTTTGATAGCCCGAATCGCTGTATACGAGGCACTCCTCTTCAGCTCCGACCGCAACACCGAAACCTGGGTCCTGGCGAGCGCTGAAGACGCCATCAACAAGCATCATCTTGCAGGCTATGTTGCTTGACGACTTCCTTTAATCTAATCAAGTTGTCACTCACTCGAACTTACAGTTGACTAAAGCGACGCGCGCACACGCACGCACACAGAGAAAGAGAGAGAAATTGTTCTTCGGAAAGGAACAGAGGCACTATAGCTTCTGCTGACCTTGCGGGAGCGCAGACACACGCAAGAGCGTGAATTTCGTTTTTGTTTTACTACTTGGACTGCGATCATGTATTTCAGGCATGGTTTATAATAATGTGTCCGAAGGGTGGCGGGTGGGAAGGCAAAGGCAAGCGCTTCTAAAGTATCCTTCGAGGAGCCGTGAAAGCTCATGCTTGGTGATCAGCAATGACCTATCGCACGCATGCGAGCTGCCTGCCAACTGCCTTCACCCTCTGTTTCCACCCAGGACGAGTGTGCTTACCCCACTTGAGCAAAGGGGGGATTAAATTACGGCCTAAAAGAATAGTACCGCTGCCTGAACAAGCTTTTGTTCTTGCTTTTGAATGAATATATAGGAACATATTAAATGTTTCAAGCAAAACCATGCACGACTATGCCAACACCAAGTATTTTGAGAAATTTGACTGGCAATGCTATGATATTGTGCTAGACGCACTCTGAATTTAGCCTTGCGTCATCTCTTGACGGGTCGCCGGCGTACCTGCTGCCGATGAGCATTGTGAGCGTGCTGATGATGCTTGATGATTGTGTTTCGGTTAACGAAATGACACTAATTTCTGCAGTGCATGTGTGGAGCAGGGCTGATTGTGGTTCGGTTACGGAAAGGGCGCTATTTTCTGTAGCCCAAGCCGGAGCACGCCTTAGCACCTTTGGTGGTTAGGAGAAAGGGGCTGAAAAAGATTCAAAGGGGAGAAATCTGTAGTGCAGGGATTCCGGAAATTTGGACCACTCGGGGTTCTTTAACGTGCGCCGACAACGCACAGTACATGGGCCTCTGGTATTTCCGCCTCCATCGAAAATGCGACCACCGCAGCCAGGATCGAACCCGCGTTTTTTTTTTCTTTTTTTTTGGGGGGGGGGGGGGGGAAGTGGAGCAGTCGAGCACCATAACCACTACATCCCCGCGTCGGACCGTGCAGATGACCATTTTTATATCTGCAGTAATAATAATTACCGGGGTTTTGCGAGCCAAGACGACGGTATGACTATGGGACACGTCGTAGCCAAGGGATCTGAAAATATTGATAAGCTGGGGTTCTTTAATCTGCATTGATTGCGCAGTAGACGTGCCTCTAGCATTTTCGCATCCATCTAAAATGCTACCACCATGGATGTTTGCACAGGTCGCGTAGTGGTGAGTACACTGGTTAGAGCGGAACGGACAACGAACGTCAAGCCTAATTTACCTGTGCTTTCATTGGGCGCTTACAAATGCCAGCTGCTTGCCCATAGTATCATCACATGCACTCTCTAGTTGTGACACATGCAGAGTTGTTATCACTCCAGCGTTGTTGGTTGCACACGCGAGGGCACTGTTCCTGTTGCACTGCGGCGCCTGTACGTTGTACATATGTCCCCGTTGCCGCTTTTACTATGTGGCATTATCCAGTGAAGTCGACTATATACTGCGTTTCACAGGTGTATGATCCTGCAGTAGTCAGTGATATGACGACGGCAAGAATGGAGTCTACTGCCCCGCTTGAATCCCTTGAAGACGTCGCATTCAGGGAACTAGGAGAAACACCAGCGATAAAAGAGGCCGCTCTCAACGAGTTGCGTCAGCTTCTTTCAGGTAAGGAGTAAGAGTAAGCAGGCTATATAAGGACATGATACGCAGTTTCCTGTCGGCAACAAGAATAATGCCGGAAGATAGTAAATGACGCAGAAATTTCTACGGTACATATCTCTAAGTGGCGGCGGTTCTGTGAGTGAGAGATAGTAGGCAAACCTGCAGCAAGCAAACCTTGCTTTGCGCTTTTGGGAACCGATTTATTCGAGGAAGGTATTCCTCTAGGGAGTGGGAGAAAGCACCATGATTTTGCACGTGCATTGAGACACGTCCTTCACGTGTGTATGTACAAAACATATCCAAGCAAATTAGCCATCAAGGTAAACAACAAATAAAGGAAAATAAAAAAAGAAATACAGCCACAATAGAAACTTTGATGTAACAAACATGAAAGCTAGGCGTCGATCTTGAGGGATGGTAAGGTAACTGACGCACTACGTACTACGCAGCAATATCTGCATGGAAACACATGACTAGCATAACAAAACACATTGCGGGTATATTGGCTGTACATATTTACTACATTGTCCCAGCGCTACTCTGTGACGAGGACAGAACAGAGAAGTGCATGACAGGACGGGCGCTATCCCATCATGCCCTTTTCTGTGTATATGATTATCAGGGGAGCGAATTTGAACAACACATTTAAGGAAAAGCGGTGTGTATCCTCATGCCGTCCATGGCAAGGCACTTCGACATGACGCACATACACACCACGTTAATTTTAGCTATTGTTCGAATTGTATTGTGCTTGGTATCAAAATTATACAACGAGATCTGCGGCACGTTCTAGCCCAGGTATCTGGAACACTTGTGACAATGTGGTGTTTGTTCAACGCACAAGAAAGTACGGTACACGGGTCCACATAATGAAGAGATGATTGATTAAGTGTTCATTCGGACCTGTCTGACATCAAATTTATGCCAACGACGATCCATGCGTGTCCGCGTGGATGGAGACACGGAACTTTCTCTATACGCAGCCCAAGAAAACTCTCTTTGCTTATATAAGGTCATTTCCTTCTATATTAAAAAAACAAAAAGAAACAAATATTATTGTGTGCCCAGACGTGATGTTTTTAGCTGCCTGGCCGGTGAATTCATGAGTGTACAGAACTGGAGAGGGTTTGAATTCGACCAAGCTCGTGAAGAAAGTACTGGGCAGAGCAGATCGGCTCGCTCCTTTCCTTCTTGTTCATCTTGCCATGACTTTCCGCAGAACACTGAACATGGTCTGGCAAAGCAATGCTGCATAAATGCTCCACGATATTACACTATCACAAAGGGAAGATATACAAGCAGCTAGTGTCGGAACACTCGGCTGTGAATCGCATTTTATTCCTTGTGTAATGGCACGCTCTGAGGTGATTCCTGAAAACCGTGTCAGTTTCGTTCGGCGTGGTAAAAAGCGTTCCTTGACGCGAATCCTAAACCTCGACGTTGAGATTGCTAAAGATTTTTTTTTATGTCGCGTTGCAAGCAGGCGACATTACCACGGCCCATAAATTTCTGGCAACTAGCGAAAGACAATTGAGTTCACTCATTCAGTCAAGGCGACAGGAATGCGGAACCGGGAAAGAATTGTTATCCATAGTATTCTTGAGTCGTATGTAACCTTCTTGACATACAGCTGCGAGATGGCGCATCTTCGCATCTTTGCAGCTTTCGTTGCGATATGTGACTGGGAAGCAAAGTGGGCACTCGCAAGTTTTCGATCACTGAAAAAGCGGGTAATCATGAACTTGGAATAGAAGAGATTGGGAACGCTTTGCGTGATGGCTACGCAGGCCATGGTGTCTGGGGATCGATACCCCGAATTCATCCTGGAAGACTCCTGCTATACAACTACCGCACCACTGCGGCGTTTCTGTTCTTCACGTGTTTTGTTTTTCTTTCTCAGTTTTCATGAGTTGTGGACAGCCATTAATTGATTCGGTGTTTCTGCGACGTGTGTTTGCTTGTGAATATATATTTACAAGCTATGCTCATTCAGAAAGCCTTGACGTCAACTATAGATACGTCTGCTTTATCCTTTACAAGGTTAATAGCTACAACTGATATTTGCAAACAGCGGCTTCTATGAGCACTTACTTCGACAACTTGCTAGACTTTAGAAAATAGATTATATAATATCCTCATGAAAATCGTCAAGACGAAGTTGACCCGACAGATCAAGTGTCTAATGTAAAGAATCCCTTGGTAGTCCTCCCGGAATTGCTTTTTGACAAATAAAAAAAAAGAGTTCACAAGCATCTACCCTGATTATGTCAGCTCGGGTACAATTAAGTTTTCTTTCTCTACGATAGCCCCGTCACGGTGGTCTAGTGGCTACGGTACTCGGCTGCTGATCCGAGGGTCGCGGGATCGAATCCCGGCCGCGGCGGCTGCATTTCGATGGAGGCGAAATGTTGAGGCCCGTGTGCTGTGCGATGTCAGTGCACGTTAAAGAACCCCAGGTGGTCAAAATTTCCGGAGACCTCCACTACGGCGTCTCTCATAATCAGAACTGGTTTTGGGACGTTAAACCCCACAAATCAATCAATCTCTACGATAAATGGGAGCTACTTTTCATTTTAAAAGAGTGACTGACTGGACAAAGTAGTCTCCAGTTTGTATGGTGGTGTGTTTCCTTGTTGCGAGACCGAAGTTATCTATAAGTAGCACGTGGACTTAATTGTCTGTGTCTTTAATATTGCACAGGAGGAATAATGGTTAAAATTACATTGAAATCAAGGAACATCACGTTGATATACTGTCACTGCAGTATTGACATTGATAAATCCCATTACCATGTACGTTATGCCGTAATGTCCAACAAAATGACCTCAAAACCGTGAAAACAGAGCTTTGAAAACCGTATTACCAGTTAAACTCTAAATTCTATTGGCGGTGGCCCTTACGCCACTTTGTCAAAAACGCGGACAAATATGTCACGCCAACATGCATGTGATGAAATAGCTTAACGTAACTTTTTGCTGGCCAAGTAGGTTCAGACGGCACGCTGTAATGTGTTGAGCGGCGGTCATATTGCGATTGTTCTGTTCTTTTCATATCTCTATCCCAACAAGATGAAACTTCCTTGCACTGCCCGATGCACGATGCCTTCCTGGTCAAGTTTCTGAGGGCGCGTAAGTACGATACGCAGGCCGCATTCAAGAACATCAAGAAATACTTCAAGGTTCGATTGGAGCACCCGGAAATTTTCAAAGGTCTAACACCAAGCCGAATACCTCTCGACGCCGTGTGCCGCAAGCATCGCCTAATGACGGTCTCACGCCACAGAGATCCAAAGGGAAGACTCGCTGCGCTGATGAAGGTCGGTAAGTAGAGTGATACCACTATGGGCAGCTGCACTACCGTAAAAATGTTTGGCATTTATGTTTCGCCTCTAAAGGAAACAGGGTAGTGCGCAACATACAGGAAGTTTTATGGAGCGCAACTTTGAACGAGGTTTTAGAAGAAAAGCGTCAGGTGGTGAGCAGTTCAGTGCAGCGCCTCATAGCATGCTGGCAGCCTCGCGGTAAATCTGCGGGGATTTCACCTGGAAAGGTTTCCGGCAACGAGAACTGACATGGACCTAGAAATGAGGAGAAGACGACGTAGCACTCGACGACACGCCAGAGGTCTGTCGTCCCTTCTTATTTCCGCGCGAGCGGTTATTGCGGGATATCTTTCCTGCGGCAGTCGCCGCTGGCAAACACAGCCTGTATACATGGTGTGGTGTATGCAGTCGCGTATGTATGCGGATGGTCTTGCGTATGCAGAATATTTCTACGACATTGCAGAATGGGAGATGTGAAAGGTGGGAAGGTCGAGCAGAGCGAGGTTGTTGGCTACCCATTTTCGGGTAAAGGGATCAAATAGAAGGAAAGGAAAAAAAATCCACGCATATCCACGGAGTGAAGGATGACGAGTGGGCGAAGCTCTGGAAGTTCATCGGTAAAAACCGTGAATATACCGTGAATCTTGCCCAGTACATCATCAAAGACGGGACAAACACTGTGTGTCGCCATCTAGCGCTCTCCTACCACACTATCACGCAGCGAGCGGCTCCGCGCCATCTATTGATCAATTGACGTACTAGCTAAGCAGCACCGCAGCGCTCGGACGGACGGACAGACAGACAGACAGACAGACGGACAGACAGACAGATAGACAGATAGGCAGACAGACTCTCATACTACGCGTTCCCATACATCTGAATGAAGCGAGCACCGCAGCGCCATCACGCCATCTAGCGAGCACTTCACGAACTAGAGGTGGCTACTACAAACGGAGGATGGACATACCCACGGCATAAGGAGCTTCGCCCCTAAAACAGCTGTGCAAGAAACATCGGTTATTGCTCAGCGGAGGTGACCAGCCAAAGAAGGAAACATTGCCAGAATGCAGGAGGTTTACACGGGAAGAAATCTGGTTTCCTGTTCTACGCATGGCAAATGGAAAAGGACAGAAACACGGGATAGATACAGACTGATATGGAAAAAAAAGAGAAAATAAAATGTGTAGTTGATTCCAGCATGAATGCGGCATTGTACTACAATAGGTCAAATACTCACGCATAGGCTAGTCGTCCCAAAGAAGCACAATAGCGCCTTCTCTTGCATTCTGGGACTAGAAGCCCTAAGGACGGTGATGTAGAACACGGTGTGCGGAATGTAGCTGATCGTCCAACGGGGAAAGTGGCAGAATAATTATTAGCTGTTCATTCGCTGCGCTGCGCTCGCTGCACTCCGAGAATTCACTCTCAGGCGTATCGCAGGTTTGATGTTGCGGTGAGGATATATAATGTATATTATATATATCGTAATATATTATATAAGTCCCTGGCTATCGGATAATATACGATCGAAGTCACAGTGCGAACATATTTAGGATTTATTCTGACGTTTCGCGGAACAGCCTTTTCTATATTTATATATATATATATAGTTATCTATTACATATAATATTATATATATATATATATATATATATATATAGAAGTTCTTCCTGGCTATCGGGATAAATATACGATCAGAAAGTCACAGTGACGCACATATTATTTAGGATTGATTCCTGACGGTTTCGGCTGGAGAACCAGCCTTTTCTATATATATATATATACTATATAATATATATATATATATTCATATATATATATATATATATATATATATATATATATATATAACGTTCAGGTTTCGTTGGCCCAAGAGAATGATGGATGATATTATGGTGTTTTTTTATGGCTAAAGGCGCCAAGGAAATGGATCAGTTAAGGTGGCGGTCCCACCCGGCGGTGCACTCTCCGCATTTTAGTCGTTTTTTTTTTTGCGAACGCGCTGTGCTTTCTACACTGGTTGTGCAGATGTGAGCTATACAGCGTAAGAAGGCTTAATTTCTGCGCTTTCTGACCACACTTAGTATTTTTGCCTAGACTGAACCGTTAAGCAAAGACAGTGAAAACAGTGGGAGCAAGATACTGTGTTTTTGGGGCACAACCTTCTGCATTACTGAGTTTCCAGCAAAACTTCTCAGCAGAGGAAAATGAAATTTGCTGTGCCTTTAAGTAAAATGCCATTCCAGAATTCTATGTAGAGAATTTTGTGTAAAGCAATCGGGAAATTATACAGCCTCCAATGAAAATGACCAAAACAATCGGTAGCACATCGGTAGACGTAGTGCATAGGCGAATATGATAGACAGATAAGCTTACTGTCATGCGTGAGTCGTCTCCAACTGCGCGCACCTTGGGCGACGGCCCAGAGTTATTTCAATGCGTACGCGCTCTGAAATGCCAATGACAAAAAAAGAAAGAAAGGAGAACTGGCGTTTAGCGACGAACGTGTATACCCTCAAAATCGATTGTGCAGCAACACGGTGCGTTAACGTCAGCGTCTACGTATCAGCACTAACTATGCGATTACCACTTTTTAAACACGTCCGCAGTACCGTACTCACGCGCACGCTAAAGAACTCATCATTCCGTTAGGCCACGAGTGTTCATATCGGCTGGCTTGTAACTCGTGCCCAAAGCAGGAGCACTTTGGTGTGCCAAAGTGAATAAAATTGAACTGGGGCTCTGTTTACAATTGGCCTCCCGCAAAACTGCAGCTTGTAAACTTTTCGGAGGCGCGGAGAAGCGCGATACAGCGCCACGTCTTTGCCCACAAGGCTCAGCGCTGTTCCTTACTCCAGCACCGTTACAGTCGGTGCACGTGGTCGTTTGTATTAACATCTTCCCTGGTGTGCCTGTGCGTGCACGACAGAATGTTGACAGTTCATTCAGTCAGCAAATCTTTAGTGTAAGTGTTCGCATTCAAATTATTATATGCTTTCTAATTTTCAGAAGGCGCTATGAAAGTTCTTTTTTTTTTTATTGATATGGTGTTTGGAAACGTTGGCGCGAAATTAGGCGCTGGTTACTCCATCTATCCTGGCTGTGGCGAACGTTCAACACGCACGGCTGCGGAGCAGTTTGCCAAGCATACCTCCATAATCATTACTAATGTATGGTACGTGTTTCATGCATTCTTATGTTTAATGAAGGGCATGTCACATACTGCTTATTTTATACCCGCAGCCTCTTTCATTTAATTTTGTTTTCCATTTCGGCGGTGGTCACCAGGAGCCTGGAACGCTGACATTTGCAAGGTGAACGACTTCTGCAGAGTGGGCATAGCACTGTTCGAACACTTTATTCTTCAAGAAGACACACAAGTTAGGGGCGTCGTGGCCACAATAGACTTACAAGGTCTCAGTATCTACCATCTGGTTCACTACACGCCGTCCGTTATAAGAACCGTTATCAGTCTCGCACAGGTAAGTGCTGCATATATTTAGTTACGGGCTCGGCCCTGTTCAAAATGCCCTGCACGCGTAACAAGACACGAACACGGTTTAAAAGTCTCCAGCAAAACCTCTTCAACAAGAATATCTTGTCTTGAGGCGGCCTGTGTACTCATTTATTATTTAGCCATCTCTGCCGCAATTGCAGCCTCTTACTGTGAAGCGAAAATAAGTCAGAAGGTCAATTTGGCACCAATACCAAGATCAGTCTTTAACTCCGTGCGTCTAAAACCGCAATCACATAAATTTTGCATGTGCACATCTGCTTTACCTTAGGTGTCTGAAATGAAGTGTAAGTGTTAGTGAATTTCTCGGTACTCGCAGATTTACATTCTTTCAGTGTATTCGCAGCCTGCTGTAAATGGTGGAGACAAAAAAAAAATGAGGAACTACATTAACAAGACAGCGCTTTAATCTGTGTAGAATGTAGCACTGCTATCGCATTCTTTTGTGCGTTGATCGGACTGAGAGACGGAAACATATTCCAGGAATGCATGCCTATACGACTGAAAGGAGTCTACATCATCAACAACCCTCCATTATTTGACTGGTTCTTTAGGATTGCCAAGGTCTTCCTTAAAGCAAAACTGCTACGACGGGTAAGATTTGACCGCACGCTGTTTGTTCAAATTTTTCACGGTTCTGTCACTCATAAGTAACATTGCCCCAAATGTGCAATCAACCTTTCCTCAAACGTGCAACCCTTTCCAAATGTGCTATAAACGTTTCCGCAAGTGTGCGACTAAGGAAAAGAAAAACGAAACTGTAGCTTAACGAATGTCTCTTGAAGGTTGCAAATGGCAGCTGGAATGCAACGTAATAAATAAATAAATAAATAAATAAATAAATAAATAAATAAATAAATAAATAAAAGCAAAATAAGTCATGAATTTCCTAGCACACCAGTTACTGGAACCCTTAATAGTGTTGGAGGACGACCGAAGCGAAGACAGAGCTCTTGCATTCCAACGCAAGAGCGCGAGCAAACCACGAGCAAACCGGCGAACTCCGGTCAGCCAAACGATGATGCCGATCGTGGTTGTTGTTGTTGTTGTTGTTGTTGTTGTTGTTGTTGTTGTTGTTGTTGTTGTTGTTGTTGTTGTTGTGGCCTCTATAGTTGGATCGTGAGGACGGGTGTGTAGAGAAGAAAACGATGGACTGCGCAGTTATGCGCTCGCAATACGAATGTCATGTAGAGAATATATTACCATATCAGCAATCTCACTGAACAGGAAGCAACAACACGTTGAAAATATTTATGAGCCTTTCGACAATGCATTCGCTGTGCTTGGTTGTATAATGAAGCGCGGTTCGCCCGCGAAAATAAATTTCCGTGGTTGTATATTTATTGCGGAGCGTATTTCGCTAAAGCAGAGTTGCGCTATAGAACTTGGCAGTGTCCCATGTTAGAGAAACCTCCGTGAAAACCGCCGGAAATGCGAGGATGTTCTTTTGTTGTTAATCGTGACGTAACGTCAAGTCTGTCGAGCGGTGTCCCCGTAACTCCGGAGACCGAACTCGTAACTTCGAGCTAAACCTTTTCTACACATTATAGCATATTGACCTTCGCATAATAACTACCACGTATAGCAGGAGGCTGCGTGGGGGCAAATGTGAATCGAGCAAGGCAGTGGGAAGTATAGGTCTAGGTGAAGAGCGGGTTCCTATCTATCTATCTATCTATCTATCTATCTATCTATCTATCTATCTATCTATCTATCTATCTATCTATCTATCTATCTATCTATCTATCTATCTATCTATCTATCTATCTATCTATGGAACACGCAACATTGGGCAAATCTTTTTGTACACATTATCGCACATCGCCCTGAGCATAATCACTATTACGCAGTTGTGACGTCAGGGCAAGTGTGGGTCGAGCGGGCCAGGGGGTAGCTGGTCGAGGGCAGGAGATGGTCTGTGTTTCCCTCCTGAGTAACAAGAAGCAGGTGAGACGCACACCAAAGCCTCGACCTTGACAGCTATACGCCGAACTTTTTAGACGCGGACAGGACAGGAGAGTAACACACATACGAGCGCTTACTCGCCTGTCGAGTCCGCGTTCAAAAAGTTGCGCGCTTAACTCTGACATATTGCACCAACAAGGCCAGAAATCTACCTTAGCTATACGCGGTTAGAAGAGGACACAGCCCGAGTTCGTGCCATCAAATGAAGCCTTATTGCGAACAGTTTGTTTTGAAATATTTCTTCTAACGGCTGGGCTACTTAGGAGTCCGCCATATCCGCCGTCCCCGATGTCCGCTGTCACGAAACGTAAAGCTGACCCGCTCTTGGCTTTGATCCACTATCCACACCGTTGCCCTCAGCCCATTGCTGCGGTTATGCGAAAGACAATATAGAAAGAGATAGAGAAAGAAAGTAAGGTAAATGCCTGGTCCATGAAGACAGCGTCATAACCAAATAAGAGCTCGTTAAATATAACTTAGGGATCCTATTCTATAAGTAGATGTCGAAGAAATTACCACCGCTCATCTGCTTCTCTGCAGCTTCTGGCCTCGCTCACAGTAATACTAGATTTGCTTATAGTAAAATTTTTCTTTTGCCGAACGCACGCACTATGGCAAACAGACTGCTGAATTTTCCTCGATATCCCTATGGAATATTTTGCTACTTCTGTAAAAAAAATGCAAGATATTTAGGCGAATTCAAAAGAGATCCGAAATCCCACATATATACATACTTACTAACATTGGTCCTTTCATTGTTTCACTCCGTGCTTCTTTTTTTACTTTTCTCTTGTAATCGTCTACGTTTTTTCCATGCTGCACTTTTTGTACTGTTCTACTGCAATAATGTTAACATTTTTTTTCATCCATAGTTCTAAGAGTGCTACTGTTGCTTCAGACATTGCACATTACCTTAACGTGCCTTCAACAGGAGGCCTCGATACAATTTTCGACTTTGGGATCTCCTTATGTATACTGAATGCAACGTTTCTGTGCTTATAACAACAAATTTGATTCTGATTCTGAAGGGTGAGAGAAATTAAAAATAAAACGGAAGAAATAAGGGAAGAAAGAAAAGTCTCAGGTTTCGCAGAAGGGAAATGCGCATCCACGCTTGTCCTCCAACCAGCCCTCACACTCTTGTCACAAGCCCGCTGCTGCGTGATGGTGACAATGACGTTGCTACATGAGAGCGATAGTGACCTTTGCGATAGTGACCAGCTTCGCTGTTTACTCGGAGTTCATAGGTGTGGCACTGCACTTAAGTTCTTTCTTTTTGCACGGAGTTCTCTAATAGGAGTCAATACTCGTGGAATAGCAGATTTGTCACACATTAGTCTGCTTCAGCAGATAATTCTTTTTCCAAGCGTAGAATTCACAGTTGTAACTCTGGCCTGTCGCGTACTAAAATACGCACGTGGGCCATTTTCTCGCCTCCGCAGTTACAATTCGCGCGAAGCCCTCGGGCAAACCTTGCTTTTACAGATCCAACTTTTTGGCCACAATCTAAAGGAATTGCACCAGCTTATGCCGAATGACGTCATTCCGGAAGAACACGGAGGGACGAACGAGAGCTACGACTTCGACCCGTTGGAGAAGGAGCTCGAGAGCGAAGAAGTTTTCTTCAGAAAGCTCGGCTCGTACGGCTACTACAGTACGCCGAGATGAATCTTGACAGCTTGACCACTGACGAGATATTCCTGGAGAACTAATGTGTGAACCTTCAGCGTTTTCTGTGCTGAACTGGGGTATTGCTGCTCTTTTCCTTTTTTTTTTTTTGGAAGGTATTGCTTCCTTGAAATACTACTACCGTCTTTTCCCATGCTGACCAGACGTGCCCAACTCAAGGACCTCGTTTCGCATACGGAGCAATGAAAACTGAAATACGATCAGGGGCAGAGTTGCACGTAACAGGATAGGCTTATGGGCAAGTAGGCGCGACATCATGTAAGATGTAGCGCAGATATAAACAGCTGCACCGCGACTTTCTTTTAAGATACCGAGCCTTAACAAAGGTATATTACAGAGCGATGAGCTACCTGACAGTATTAGCTATGCAAAGGTTATATAAGGTGATAGAAGCTGGTGTCACCTTTTGGTCAAAAAGTGAACCTTAACTGAAAGAGGACGCCATGCATTCGTTTCTCTGCAAGGACCGCCATTCAGTACCCGGCTGCTGCGGTCTCGAATCTGCGCGTGTTTCGATAGAATGGTAAAGTGCTGCTTTAAGAGCGTAAAACGGTAGTAAAAGCGATAAGGAAACTGGTATAAAGCGACGCGAAAGGATGGAATGCGTAGTGGGCAATACAGCGCAAATTATACGGGGGGGAAATTCACGAAGCTTTTATAGTTCACAAGTGACCTTTCCCATATCATCCACATTTGCTGTTCTAAGTTGGGACTTCTTTCATTGTGCACGATTTGTTTTTACAAGTCACCGCACCGGTAGACGAGCGCGGTACATCCTTTGCCACTGGTGAGCAGGCTTGTACAGAGATGTACCAGGGAGGTGTGCTCGGGCAAACCTCATCTCTTTTTTCCATAAATCTCTCTCTCTCTCTCTCTCTCTCTCTCTCTCTCTCTCTTTCTCTCTCTCTTTCTCTACTTACAGCCGCATGCGTGAACGCAAGTGATTTTGAGTTGATATGTTTTCTTACTACGAAATAAACGTTTCGTCTCTACAGTCGAAGAGGGGCAATCTTTAAGATTGCTCCTCTGCGACTGTAGGGACTGTTTTAATGTAATATAGTGCGTAGAGACCGCGTCTGTTCTAATGCATCGTGATCAGAAAAATGTCTCCAGCACTGGGAAATACAAGCTTGTGCCCTCTAAAGCACAAGAAAGAGAAATGTTGGGCTGTTAACTAAGATATCGGAGTATTAAAGCAAAGATTACTCCTATGCTCATGTTATCAAGGTGTAAACGTATTCAGTACGCATTTTCCATTGACGAAGTAGAATATGACTGGTGCACGCAATATAGAGAGATTGAACGGCGCTGGTTTATTGAACGGAGAGCACAGAAGCCCCACGTCGTCGTGGTCGCCAAGCGTACTATTTTAGTCTAGAAGGCATGTATATAGTCACTCGCTTCAACGCATCACCATACCGTACAAATCTAGCATCAAGCGCAGGTTCTGCAAACTGGTGATAGCTACGTGCTGACCACGAAGGTAAGGCATTTTATTTATTTATTTATTTATTTATTACTTTATTTATTTATTTATTTATTTATTTATTTATTTATTTATTTATTTATTTATTAAAGGTACTTTCAGGGCCCGAAGGCATTACAGAAAGGAGTGGTGAAAAATAATAAGTGCAGTTAAGAGGGAAAAAAAAAGAAGGAAAATTACAGGGCGTCTTGTACAGCGAGCTTGAAATCTTGAAGGTTCGTTATACAGGCGATGGAGGCGGGAAGGTGGGTCCAGGCGGCGCTTGTTCTTGGTACAAATGAGTCGTTGCACAATCTGCTGCGACAGGATGGTAGGCCGACCTTAAAGCGATGATCAATCCTTGGTGATATGAAATGAGGTGGATGAAACAGGGCGTCCTTCAAAGAGCTGTTATAATGATAGATTTTGTGAAAAAGATTAAGGCGAGACAATTTGCGGCGCAATGAAAAATCAGGCAAGTTCAGGGTGCTCTTCATGGATGTGACACTGGAATGACGTGAATAATTCGATAAGATGAAACGTGCTGCGAGATTCTGAATGGCTTCGAGAGTTTGAATGAGAATGGCATGAGTTGGGTCCCATATGGCGCATGCGTACCATAATTTTGATCTGACCAATGTTTTGTACAGTGTTAACTTGAGTGACGATGGAGAAGAAAAGTTTCGACGCAGATAACGAAGCATGCGGTTAGCGTTGTTAATCACATAATCTACGTGCTTATTCCATGAAAGATTAGAAGATATGTGAACACCAAGGTATTAATAATTGTCAACGGACGGTAATGGAATGTTATTGAGGGAATAAGTACGCGGACAGTGGATGGTAATGTGACGTGAAACGCGCATGCTCTTGCATTTAGCTATATTGAGTGTCATGAACCATGCCTTACACCATGTGAATATGCTATCTAGGTCGCGTTGAAGGTTAAGATGATCAGTATGGCTGGTAATTTTGTGGTAGAGGACGCAGTCGTCTGCGAATAGTCGGACAGTTGAGGAAGAAACACAAGAAGGAAGATCATTAATGTAAATTAAGAAAAGCAGTGGGCCTAAAACGGGCCCTTGTGGTACGCCAGATGTTACAACGAAATTAGATGAACAAAAATTGTTAGCTGTCACGTACTGGCTACGGTTAGAAAGGAATTCTTTAATCCATGCAAGTACATTGGGGTCAATGTTGAGCTGGTTAAGTTTGAAAATGAGTAGTTCGTGTGAGACGGAGTCAAATGCTTTGGCGAAATCTAAGTATATGCAGTCAGTATCAAATTCAAGATCTGCGTTAATAAGCAAGTCGTTAGTAAAACACAGCAACTGCGTTTCGCAGGAAACTGCTCTACGGAATCCGTGCGGATAAATGCTAAAGAAGGAATTGGATTCAAGGAATTCAATGAGGTGCGAGTATATTACGTGTTCTAAGATTTTTACTGGAATGGATGTTAATGATATCGGACGGTAGTTATTGGGGGACATCACCAGATTTATGCACAGGGACCACCTTCCCAGCCTTCCAGTCAGATGGCAGTGTGGACGTCTGTAATGACTGTTCAAAAAGTTGTGACAATATCAAAGAAGAATAAACTTGAGTACACTTCAACATTTTTGATGAAATACAATCTGGACCTGCCGATGACGACACTTTCAAGTTGACAACAAGTCTTTCGACACCAACTGCATCAATGACAACAGGGTCCATCGGCAAGAAGTTGGCTCTTGTTAAATGCGGAAACGTCGTAGGAATGCTGTTATGAAAGTGTGCAGCAAAGACATTACTCAGAACGTTGCAGCACTCGCCAAGAGCAACTGGGACATTAGACTGGATTAATTGGATATACCACTCTTTAGTTCCGCTAATGATGCTCCAAAACTTCCGTGGGTTAGAGCGTAGCAGCGAAGGAAGAGTTTCATCGAAAAATGCTTTTTTAGCTTTCAAAAGCGCAGTACAGAATTCTCGCTGTGTCTGATAGGATGACCACCAATGGTCTGTTCTGGCTGTCAATTTTGCGTGTCTGAATATCCGCTTCTTTTTATTGCGCATGCGTTTCAGCGTGTTATTAAACCACGGAGAACGGGGATTCGATGAAACTTTTCTCTTAGGAACAAAGCGATCAATTAGGGATGGCAGTTTGTTCTTGTATTCTAACCAGTTATGCTCAACTGATCGCTGCTCAAAACCGGCAAAGAACAAGTCAATAAACGATTGGAAATCTCTGTTCAGTCCATCAAAGTCCGCCTTGCTATAGTCTTGGATAACTTTAGTTTTTTTCTTGATGGAAACCCGTGCTTTTAATGCGAAGTGTATTATACAGTGGTCACTGATTCCCGGTAGATGAGTGAGGGGTGCAGCTAGGCCAGGTGTAGTGGTAAGTGCTAGGTCTAATATGCTAGCGAAAGTGGGAGTAACGCGAGTGGGGAATTCAACGAGCTGGGTTAAGTTAAAGTCGTGACAAAAAGTAAAAAAAAATCCTTGATTTCAGCTGAGTTGTGCTTTAAAGTAACCGAGTCTCTTTCCCACGCGATGTCGGGAAAGTTGAAATCGCCAAGGATGAACAAAGGTGATCTAGGGTATCTGACAAACAGCTGATTGACGACATCGTGCAGGTCATTACAAAAGGACGGTGATGCAGTTGGTGACCGATAGCAAACACAACAAGGTATTTCGTGAGAATCAATGAGCACGCGCACACACACAAGCTCAAGTGAAGATAGAACCGGAATAATATGAGAAGTAAGATTATCGGCAACCGCCAGCAGAACACCACCACCAGACCGGTAGTCGCGGTCGCATCGGTAAAACTTATAGCACTTCTCACAATCCAGTATTTCTTCATTTTTAACTTTTGCAGAAAGCCAAGTCTCCGTCAGGCCAACAATGTCAGCGGAGCAGGAATCAATAGCAGAAGACAGTTCGACACGTTTATTCAGGACGCTGCGCACATTAGAAAAGAAAGAAGAGGCGTTTCCTGTGCAGGAACATTCGCGATATCGTCTCAACGGATAAACCATTGGCCAATGCTAAAATTGAATTGGATAATATATTCCCTTCTAATGCCAAACTCTTACCTTCCAGATATTTAATAGGCTTATTAGAAGATCATTTATGTCAATTGGGAATTGATAACGTAATTGCGACGGATGCATCCATGCGTGAGGAGAAAGCGGGAGTGGGCATTTTTTCAGAGACTTTGTCTTGGTCATATACCTTGCGCCTCCCGGATTATACACCCATATTCGAAGCAGAGCTCTTAGCCATTCTTTTAGCCATTCGCAAACTTCCTGCACAAAATTCGGCAGTTGTTATAGTGACTGATTCAGTTTCTGTATGCACATCACTCGCTTCAGCTTCTCCTTCCAAGTCTTCTGTTCTAAACGCATTCACTTCATTAATTCCTCCCCACTTGCGTGAAATACGATCGGTGTGGGTGCCAGGCCATCGTGGCATATTTATAAACGAGATGGCTGATGTTCTCGCGCGGTGGTCCCTAGGTGGGCCGGTAATGCACGTGGTGCCTACTACTGCCTTTGTTACTTTGTCTAGATTCCGTAAGTACTCCTTACTTCAAGATTCTTTAAAAATGAAGTTACCTATTGAAGAATATGGGCATCTTTCTTTTGTTTGGAATAATAAGTGGTGCCCCTCTCGTAAACTGGAAGTGGCAATAACAAAATTTCGCTGTCGTATCCCTTCATTAAATTTTTATTTACACAGGTCTGGTCTGGTGCCATCTCCGCTATGCTGCTATTGTCAAGAGCCTGAAAACATTGATCACTTTTTAATTACCTGTCAGCGTTATAGTAGTCAGAGGAAAAGACATTTCGAAATTTCATTCAGGAATTTAAAAATTCCCCTGAATTCTCAGAATATTCTTTCCTTTGGAGCGTCCTCACTAGGTTACAGCAACAGGAACGTCTGCTTAGCCATGTGCAATTTCCTTCGTGACACAAAAAGAATTCGTTGCTAATCATCTTTCCAACCAAAACTTCGTACCTCGAAATTGCCGCCACTAGTTTATTAAACCTCAAATTATTTATTATGGTTCATTTGTATTATAAATAGTCTATCACTCTAACATTTCATTCTTCCTTACATTACCGATTCCTTACTCTTCCTTTGTTTTAGCTCACTTTTTTTTCCTTTTTATATTAACCGCCGGCTTCATGGCCAATCCCCCGTAGTGGGCAAGAGCCAAATAAAAAGGAGAAAAGAAAGAAAGAAAAAACTAGACGGGCGTAGCTATGATGTGCTAGCAGTGTCAGCACATGCAGATACAGAGGCTGCTTTGTCCTGAGCTCGTGGTGAATTGATTTCGCAAACGCTGTCATTTTCTGCGCAGTAAACGTAAGATTTTTTGTTCATGATCAGTTTGTTAACGCGTAGCAAATACGATTGCCCGGCTGCCTTTGAAAATTCTGTTAGTTTCCTCCTTGAGATTCGCGTACTTCTGCAAAAATCTTCACTAACTGATATACCAGTTCCTTTGAACTTATGTTTCTGCGCCAGGATAGCATGTCTAACATCCTCGTCGTACAGTAAACCACCATTGCTAAACCTCCCACGGACTCCCTTCCGCACCCGTTTCAGTAACGATACCTCGGACTACTAATGTTGCCGTTTTTGTGCCTGTAGCATCTAAATGGATGATGCTATTTCCTGAAATGGGTGGTATAACGGAGCGCTTCACCCGAACGCTGGGAAACATGCTCGCCATGTACACATTCCAACCACTCCAGCTGGGGACAACATTCTTCCCTTCGTGAGGTACGCCTACTACACCGCCACACAGTCTACCACAGGCTTTTCTCCACTCTTTCTTCTATATGGCTGAGAACCGTGCACAACACTCGACACCATTCTGCTGTATGGACCTGACGCCTCCGAATTCAGCCATGCTTCTGAAGTCACCCGGTATGCCGAAGAGTACCATCAACTGGCCCGCTCGTTCACTTACAACCAAGCTATTCAAAAAGATCGCCATGACCGCGATCTCTCTGTGGAAACTCTCGCCGTTGGCTCCCACGTGTGGTTCCGACTACTGTTCCACTCCCATGGTCTCAGCCCCAAGTTTGCTCCAAAGTACCACGGACCTAGCTTATCGCGTCACCGAGTGCCCGTCCCCCGTCAAGCCCGCCAATTCAGACAAGCGTCGCCTTGGTCGCCAGGTGGTCCACGTGAGCCACCTCAAGCGTGATCATGACCCCGTTATTCTAGCGTCTCCTTGAATCGCCAGGATGGGTCCGCTTCGCCTCCTGCAGTGGGGAAGAAGGAACGTAAGCATTATAGTGGGACACTACCTTTCCGGAACCCCCACTACGGCTTTTCTCTCCTATCTCTTTCAGTCCTTCTAAGTCCTCACGGACGCTTAGCCCAGCTCCTTAGATGAGGTACAGAAATTAGCGCCCTTTCCTTAAGCGAACCACAATCATTCAGTCATCATCAATCATAAGGTGCGAGCCAAGAGCGCGAGCTGCTGGCGCCAAGACTCATCGCTGTGCCGGGTTTTCCGCCTGCTACTAAACATCTATAAAGCTCTTTCAAATACCATTTACTAATACGCATAAAAATGACTACCTACTCACTCAACGTGTTATGACCTTGCCAGTTTCACGTCACGGCACGCAAAATTGAGAAAATCATTGGTGCAACAGCCCAAGATGGCGCCGTCCGCGACTCGTATACAAAATCGTGTATGTAGTATTGACATCGCGGCTAAAACGCACAGTGCCCGCCGTTCGTCACCGGAAACGAGAATAATGCACGGAAGTCGAGCGGGGCGATCAAGGAGCCCGTTCAGTAGTCAAGGTACGCGACGCGCGTTTTGCGTTTAGCGAAGTCAGTATGTACTCCCACCAAGGGAATCGTGATAAACAGGTAATAGGCGAGACGACAGATCGCCGGAAGGCTTTACGGAAGCTGTTTACTCCTCCGAGTTTACCTCGAAGTGGCGCTGCGCCGTGGAGCGTGCTTGTGGATTACTACTTTCCACAGAAGCACTCGACAGACGGCGGACGCTGAAACGCTGCATGTGTACGGCATAAGCAGCAAAATACGAGTGAGTGACCGATATCACAGCGTGAAAGTCCGCAAGGTGCAATATATGCAGAAGGAAGGCTGGTAAGTCGTGCGCATGGTTGTTTCGCTTTTGGGTTTCCTTCAATATATAAGTAGTTAAGAGTCTGTCAATTTCTGTCCTGTGGCAGTGCAACTCTTACTTTTTAGACCCGTATTTTTTAACCTACCTTACCCTTATCGCTTGCCCCGCCACGGTGGTCCAGTGGCTATGGCGCTTAGCTGCTGATCTGAGGGTCTCGGGATCGAATCCCTGCCGCGGCGGCTGCATTTCGATGGGGACGAAATGTTGAGGCTCATGTACTGTGCGATGTCAGTGCACGTTAAAGAACCCCAGGTGGTCGAAATTTCCGGAGCCCGCCACAATACCGCGCCTCTCGTAATCAGATCGCAGCTTTGGGACGTAAAACCCCGTAGATAAATCCACCTTTATCACTTGTTTTCTTATTGCCCATGTGACCTTAAGGCGCGTTAAGGGGAGTAAGATGGGAATCAGAGTGAAAGACTATCATAAGGATTCATTGTAGAAACAGGACTAACTTGTTCATCAAGCATGAGAAGGGCACAGGGAAGATAAGGAAAGAAAAAAGAGATAAGGAGAATAGCAGGTTTTTGAATAGGGACCTTAATGTCGTTTAGATGTCACGTATTGACGACTTTATATAGATGTAGTGCGTTAACAGCCTCAGCAATATGTTCACACTTATAACACAGACACGTGCACGGTGCAGCTTCTGTCGCGCAGTGCCCGTTGTATCGCGTGATACGTCGCGTAACGGTTCTTCATCGAAAAAGCGCTGAGCGCAGGGTCTGCTTTTGAGTCCGACCCGACGTCCAGCACGCCGGCCTGGCAATCGGATCGGTGTAGTGTTTCGTTGTAGTTGTACCCGCGTCCCAAATCAGCACTATACTACGAGTGAGTGAATGTGCGGCGTAAGTTCACATCAGGTAGGTTCCCGTTGTCGCGGGATCGGACCTTCGGATCGCCACAGCCTACCGTAGCGCGGGTGTGACGTCGCGCCGCTGGTAGCCGGCTGTTTTGCAGCCGCTCCGATTACCTTGGCTGAGGCTACGGATGCATCTCACGGCGGCGTGGAAAATATATCGTCTACGATTTGTTCGCGACATGAAATAATTGACAATTGAGTAAAGTTATGGTTAAGGTGGGTCATTTCTGCAAAACCACGCCCACTTGCAAGTAACTCGCGAGAGCAGCAGATAAAAAGCGGCGCCGTCCGTTTCACAAGACCGGCTCGCTTAGTTTACACCATTGCACGCCGTTCATATAGAGCCACCGAGAAAACTATTCGAACGCTCCAACGCATAACATACTAGCTCAAATAATAATCACGTTGGCAAAATTAAGCACTCTGTGACGAGCTCGTACTAGATCGCGAATGACGTCGGCGACAGCGGCGGCCTATTGCACACTATCGCTTGGAGTCTCCAGTATAACGGCGAGCTGTTCTAATGTGTTTGAGTTCACGAAGGATGAGGCTTATTGACAATGTTCTTAAAGAAATAATGAGGGCGGTGCTTAGTTTCTTTGTTCTGTACTTGGCGACGGGGATGCGAAGTCTTCCGAGCGTGTTCTGTGGCCAACGAAAGAATTATCACCAGACCGAAGTTTCAGACGTAGGTGAGGCCCACGCGCTGATCGCTCGCATGCCCCAAGCGTCCTTAACCGTAGTACGGTTAAGCAAGCTGCGGCTTAGCGTGTGGGCTTAGCATGTCAGACCGGACGCCGAATCGTATACCGCCTTCTGCATCTCGGATCGAACACCGAATCGTACAGCGTGTGGTATGTCGAATCGGGGGGCGAATCGTGTCGCATGAACAGCGCTTTCAGCGTTACTTTCCGTCGACGTCAAGTCTACATTGTTTCACAGGTTTTCTGTGCTGCCGCAAATTGTGTCATGAACGCAACGACATTCCATCCTGCGGCCATGCTAGAAACTCTTGAAGATGATGCAAGCAAGGAATTGGGAGAAACGCCTAAAATCAGGTAGACGGCTCTTGAGGAACTGCGTCATCTTATTTCAGGTAAGCGAAACAGCAAGCAGGGAACTTATGGCATGCGCGGGCACATTTTGTTAGCTGTGTTATAAATTTGTCGAAGAAACCCAGGCACAAACTTCAGCGGTGCCTCCGAGTGTGGTGGCTCCGCCAAAAGAGCCATTGAGGAAGTAAGTAAATTTTCAATACGGAATTTCGTTCATCTGATTTGTAATGGCTTCTTGCGGACTCGTTGCATATGTGCGTATATCAAAATGTATACAGGAAAATTGGGTATGTAAATTACGAGACGCGAAAGAAGGAAAAACGCCGCTACCTGAAACACTGGAGTGGTAGGCATAGAGGTTCGGCGTCATTATTATCGCTTAGAAAAATGACCGAGGCACCACATCTTATGAGCATTATAAGCAATGTTTCTAGGAAGATACACAACTAGCAGGGGGGCTAAGTTGCTACTGCACGTTTCCAAAGATCAGCAACCGCTTGTGCCGCTGACGGCAATGCCTTTATATCGACATAGCGTATGCACGACTTTAAATAAACCTCCTTTTCTGGAATATTGTGGTGCAGCTTGGCGAAACTGCACACTGGCTTCCGAGGGACACCGCTCGCTTCCGGTCTATCGAATATAATGAGCTGTATGTACTGTTTCATTATTCACCTCAGAACCACCAGACTGTCAAAACAGAGCTCTGAAAACCATATTGCCTTTCGAAACACCAAAGTGATTTGGCGGCGGCCGCCAGACCACATTACCTAAAATACGTTTGAACGTCACAGAATTGTCACCCAAATGACCTCAGCCAGACAACTGCAGCGCTTTTAATTGCGGTATTTTGTGACTGTTTTGTTCTTTTTTCATATATTTTCTAACAAGGTGAACCATCGTTGCGCTGCCCTACGGGCGATGCCTTCCTGGTCAAATTTCTGCGAGCCCGCAAGTACGACGAGCAGGCAGCTTTCATAAATATCAAGAAGTATTTCAAGGCTCGAAAGGACCATCCGGAAATGTTTCAAGATCTCACTCCTACAAGATTCCTTCGATACTGTGTGTCGCAAGCATCGCCTGATCACAATCTCACGCCACAGAGATCCCATGGGAAGGACTGCTGCGCTGCTGAAGGCCGGTAAGCCCAGTGAAGTTAATATGCGCAGCAGCCTTTTTGCGAAGTAGTTTGGCCATTAAAACTAGCGTCTGAGAGATAGAAATAAAGCAATGCGTGAAATAAAATAAGCTGCATAGGCCTTAATTGAATAAGGCTTCAGAAGATAACTTTGAACAGTGCGCGGTTGGCAGCAGCACCGTAAATTGCTGGTGGTCTTACGGTGATTCTAGCACGGTGCACTGACACGGTTTGAAAACAGAAGAAAAGACGATATAATGCTGAAGAAAACCCGCCTACACTCTTAGCACGGTAACCTCTAGTTTATTTTATAGGCACACAAAATTGTGAAAATATGCTCCCTTACTAGGTAATAGATAGCTAGGCAAACTCGTTACGCTTCACGTCCAGAACAATTATTTCTCCTACTTAAGTATGAGCCGAGATGTCGCAGAAGTATAACGCTTCCCCGGTGTCATTAAGATCTATGTACAACAGTATGCAACACTTCCGACTTTCGGCTGGCAGAGCCAACTGGGGTAATTGGTGAATGCAGCGGGAAACATTTTCGGCAGAAACCACTTGAATGGAAAGAAGCAAGCGTCGGAGTATACGCTTAGCACGGTAACCTTTATTTTATAGGTACACAAAAATGTGAAAATATATGCTCCTTTACTAAAGGTTAAAGTACTTTTAGTAAAGGGTTCCGGTAATTTCGAGCTCCTCGGGTTCTATAATGCGCGCTGACATCGCAGAGACATGAGACTCAGCATTTCGCTTCCATCTAAATGCAGCCGCGGCGGCCGGGATTCGATTCCGCGACCTTCGGATCAGCGGCCGGGTACCATAGCCCCTAGACCACCAAGGCGGCGCAGATTGAGAGAGAGAGGAAAAAAAAACGGCGAATTCACGCAAGCAAGTGAGACGATAGCGCTTAATCAAACACGTACGTACAAGCCAGTCGTCCTCAAGAACTACAATCGTGCCTTCATATGCGATGTTCCAGTAGAGCCGGAAGGCGGCTGCGTGTCCTACTTGGAGCAATGCATTAGAAGATCTGTGCCCCAATGGAACTGGGGAAAATGGCAAATTAAATATCAGATGTATTCTTCCTGTTGCCGAAGAGTTTGCACAATGTTCTGAGAAAACTATTCGGTTACACGCATGTGCACCTGCATTTGTGCCTCATTTGTATGCCCATACGTTCGTTCTAATACCAAACTGTAATAATATGATTTGAAGCTTTATTTTCAAAATTTGAAGCTACGTATATGAGGCTGCTCCTCAACGACGTGTTAAAGAGATGCCAAAAATGAACGATTCAAGGGAAATAAACTCGTGCATCACATTTTAGGTATTTTTGGAGCGCTTGCTTTGTGCTGAAGAACTCAGAGAACGAATAGCTCTTTACGAACATTGATTTCTTTTTCTCGGCGTCGTCCATCGCCACCAGGTTCCTGGAACGCGGAGATTTGCAGGTTGAACGATTTCATCAGAGTGTGCTTAGCAATCGTCGAGCAGCTTCTTCTTTGGGAAGAGGCTCAGATTAGAGGCATCGTGGTCGTTGTGGACTTAAAAGGCCTCGGCATCTATCATCTGGCTCACTACACGCCATCTGTCATAAGAACCGTTGTCAGTCTTGTACAGGTAAGCCCATAGTTAAGCGCAGAGAATGCCCCGTCTTCAAATTGACCTGCCAGCTTAACGGTTCTTTATTGTCCATTGACCTCAACGAAATCTTTAATTATGTTATCTTCTGTACTGTAATGGTATATGCCAAGCTACGCAGATGAAAGTCATTTAGTTTCCTTAAAAATGAACTTCAAAGATTTTAGGGGATCCCCACGTGGCTACCCTGTGTTTTTGACGTTGTACGCTGCCTGCCCGAGCAGGTGAGCGGTCAAAAGCAAAGCAGTAATACTTCAGCGCTAAAATCGTCGCTGTCAAGTTACGAAAAGCTGGCATAACTCGATACATACTCGGATGACCTCGCCACTTTCATTTTTTTTTCGCACCATCTCCATATTTCTGATGGCGGGGACGTTGTGAAGTCCTCCCATACACTGCACGAAGAGTCTACCTGTGTGTGTTTGAACACATCATTCATTCGGTTATTTAAAGCTATTGGTGAGTTTCTGAGCAAATTGAACCACGCTGGCTCCTACAGGACCATCAATAATCTTGTTACGGTGAAAGATGTTTATTTTCGAGGTGACGGATGGTAGCGGAAGGCTGAGCACTCAGCCCAGGATGATGATGATGATGATGATGATGATGATGATGATGAGCCTTCGAATATGACACATACCCACTTCGGGGGATCGGCCAAGACCTGATGCGTTTACCTTTTAGTTGGTATATAGTGCGAATACCACAACATGATGAATAAAATTGAGCCTCACTTCGTTGTCCTCTTTCATTCTTCACCCGAGGTACGGTATCAATTCCCCCGTTGCAGACGATGCCCACCGGGCGAGTCATTCAGTGTCGCGCGTAGTATGGCTTCAACCTGGCAACATGAACGACGTCAGTTCTTCTGGAACGACGGCCGGTAGATGCGAGTCGGGAAACGACGTACGTAACGTCACTAAAACGCGACAAGACGACAAAAGGACCTGTGTAGCGGGCCAGGAACTTTTGGTACAACCCACACTTGCGGTACGGAGTCCACAGCCACACCAGATCTCCTTTTCTGTATGATACATGTCGATGTCGCTTGTCCTAACGAGCCTTTGAGCGGTCCTGTGATGCGAAAGTACGGAGACGCTCGATGCGCTGTGCCTCCTCTGCGCGACAGAGTGTCTCAGCAAGAGGTGGTTTTTCCTCCTCGGAAAACGGGAGAATGGTGTCAAGGGTACTTCGTGGTCGCCGGACGTAGAGGAGGTAGAACGGGCTGAAACCGGTGGTCTCGTGCAGCGCAGTATTGTACGCGTAAGTCATAAAAGGTAAAATCGCGTCCGAGTTTTTGTGCTTCGAGTCAACATACATAGCAAGCATGTTAATCAGAGTTCTGTTGACGCGCTCAGTCAGTCCGTTCGTCTGTGGATGGTATGACGTGGCGTGACGAAAATGGGAGGCTGACCGGCGAAGCAGCTCCTCAACGACGTCGGCTACGAACCGGCGGCCGCGATCGCTGATAATCGCGCGAGGGGGTCCATGCCGGAGGATTATGTAGCCTAATAAGAAGTCCGAAACGTGCTTTGCTGTGGCGGCAGAGATTGGTGCGGTTTCAGCGTAACGGGTCAGATGGTCCACACAGATTATAATCCAGCGGTTCCCCTGGATGGATCTCGGAAAAGGGCCTATCAAGTCAATGCCGACGACTTCAAAGGGAGACGCATCCGCCTGAACTGTGCACCTCAGTTGGGGCGGATGCGTCGAAATGGCCAAGAATAGGTCCGGAAGTCAGCATGAACTTCAGCTGAGAAAAGGATGACTCGCACTCTTTCGTCCACTGGAACGGCACGTCTTTGTTGAGCAAATGAGTGAGAGGCTGAGCCACATCAGCGAATTTTGGAACAAAACGCCGGAAATATGAGCACAGGCCCAAGAAGCTTCGAAGTTCTCGCAGTGAACGCGGTCGAGTGAAGCTGCTTACCGCGGTGACTTTCTGTGGGTCAGGTCGAACACCGTGCTGGTCTGCGAGATGGCCAAGAACTATCGTTTCACGATCACCAAAGTGGCATTTTTTTGAATTCAGGGTAAGTGCCGCTTTCTCAAGGCACGTTAGCACAACATCTAGACGGCGATTATATTCGTCGAACGGGCGGCCAAAAATTACAACATCAAGATAACAAAGGCATATTTCCCATTTTAGGCCGCGAAGAACAGTGTCCTTAAATCGCTCAAAGGTGGCAGGAGCATTGCATAAACCAAACGGCATAACATTAAACTCATATAGACCGTCTGGAGTTGTAAACGTTGTTTTTTCCTTGTCCGCCGAGTGCATGGGAATTTGCCAGTATCCAGATCTGAGGTCTACGGAAGAAAAATACGAAGCAGAGTGCAGGCAATCGCACAAAACCTCCAGGAACCATCCTTCTTCTTTACCAGTATAACAGGCGCTGCCCAGGGGCTAGAGGACTCCTGAATAACTTTCTTCGCCAACATTTCCTCTACCTGCTGAGCTATAATTTTAAGCTCAGATGGAGATACTCTGTATGGTCTCTGGCGGATAGGATGGGCTGGACCAGTATTAATCACGTGGCGAGTACGTGAAGGTGGTACGGGAAATTCGTGGCCATTCTGTGCAAAATCAAAGACGGATGCATGATTGGACAGGATTCGAACCAATGTTTGTCTCTTCTCCGATGAAAGCGACTTATTCATCATACCTAGGAATACGTCATCATTTGGGCAGGCCAGATCGGATCCATCCTTTTGGTCGTCGCTAATTACCGCAATGCTAATGTTATCGCTTGTGTCCAGTTCAAACACAGCCAGCCGCACTCCCCTAGGTAGGACAATGGGCTCGAAAGAGGAGTTTATCACCCACAGTAACGATCTGCCACTTTTCGTAGAAATCACACAACGCGGTACAAACACATCCTTTTTCGCACAGGTCAGCTGGATCGGGTCAGCTATCACGTCAGCGTTATCAGGTGCGACACCACAGACTTCAACAGGCACTTGAACTATGGACTGCGTCGGCAGAGTTATGTCGTCAACGACGGCAATAGTCAGTTGGCGGCGCGTAGGCTCCTCACAAAAAGCAGACAGTAACACTTCACCGGCAACGCAATCAACCGTGGCTCCACATTCTTTCAGAAAGTCGATCCCGAGGATCACGTCATGGGTAGAATTCGCAAGAACTGCAAACTCTGCCTTGAACAACTTTGAGCCGAATGTAACAGTTACAGTACACACTCCCTTTGGTCGCAACGCTTCTCCACTGACTGCACGAAACGTTGCGTAGTCTTCCCAACAGAACATCACTTTCCGACCGATTCGGGTCTTGAGTTCACTGCTCATGACGGAAACAGTTGCTCCCGTGACGTGGGAACACCATCTATAAGAACATCGACCTTATTCGTTGACATTGAAACTGGCGGAGGTATTTTTGTGTGCAGTGAAAAATATCCGGCGACCTCACCTCCATCGGCCGCGGCGTCTAGTTTCCCGGAGGAGGAGAGGCGAGACGTCGACGGCTTGGAGATGGTGACCGATACCTACGGGAAGTTGGTGGTGTCACACTCCGCGCAGAATCAGGCGAATCGTTGCGGAAGTTCCGATGGTAGTCGCTGCCGTAGTAGCCGTTCCGTGGCGGCCAGCGATAGTTCTCACGCGTATGCATACTTGGGCGGCGCGAGGATGCCGGTGGTCAAGTTCGTCGCGCACTGTTTCCCGAATAGTTGACGCCAGATCGCTGGGCGAAGGACCCACGTCGATGCTCGCGACAGTGGTGACGTTGGGGAGTCGACCGAACTTTGCCGAAATACGCCGAGCCTTAAGAGCCTCGAATGTGCGGCAATGTCGGATGATGTCATTTGCCGAAGTTAAGTCGTCCTTGCCTATCAGGTAGTGGTAGATATCTTCGGCAATACCTTTGAGGAGATGGCCGACCTTATCCTCATCTGTCATGTCCGGGTCCACACTTTTGCACAACTTCAGAACTTCCTCTATGTACGTGGTGCACGTCTCCCCTGGTACTTGCGCACGTTGGGCCAGCGTCTGCTCGGCACGCTTCTTTTTCGTTGACGGGTCGCCAAAACACTTCTTTATCTCGTCTACAAAATTAGCCCACGTAGTCAGGTTCTCCTCGTGATTCTCGAACCACATCAAGGCGGTTCCCTCAAGAAACAGTGGGACGTTGTTCCGCTGGCTGGTCGTGTCCCAGCGGTTATATAGACTCACCCGCCGGTAGTGTTTGAGCCATTCCTCGACGTCCTCTCCAGCGTTCCCGGAGAAGGTGCGCGGTTCCCTGTAGTGTTGTCCAAGGGAGATGGACGAAGGCGGCGAGCTGTCACCATCGGGGTTCATGGTCACTGGTACAGGCGGAAGACCCGCGAGTCTGCGGCTTCGGCAGAGCTCCAGCGGTTTCTCTTCCGTCGTCCTTCTTCGGGGCGCGAATACGTTACCCAGCACTTCCACCAATCTTGTTACGGTGAAAGATGTATGTTTTACAGAGCGGGGTGACGGATGGTCGCGGAAGGCTTAGCACTCAGCCCAGGATTGAGCCTCACTTCATTGTCCTCTTTCATTCTTCAACCGAGGTACGGTATCAATATTGGAAAACGGTGACATCAGAAGATGGTGAAAAAACCGCCGGAGTTTCCCTTTAAGCCTCCAGTAATGGCCTCGAACAACATCTCATTCGAGGCCGCATGTCTATGGGTTTATTACATTTCCAGTGCATCCAGGCTTGCATCACTCTACTGGAAAAATAAAGCGCCACTTCTTTCCCTCAAGGAATGCCGCACTAAATCAGTGTACATATATTCAGACGAGAATTACTCGAATAAAAACGAGAACACCTAGTGACACTTCGACGATTCTCGAGAGTGACAAAAAAGACAGCGCATAACCGCTAATATACAGAAGAGGGTGTTTGTATGTTTGCTTGCGTGTACTTTTTGCAGGCAAATACGTTTTATAAACGAAATGCCTATCAGAAGTCTGAAAAACTGAGTTCTCTGGGAGGCCGCTATAAAAAGTGTCTATAGGGTATTAATTTTCACTATGTGCGAGCCATATTCTGCATACAGATGCATCATAGGTCAATTAAACGGTATCCTCTAGAGTCGACAGGGCACGAGTTTCAATGTTGCAGCGAGTGAATGAAGACGCTAGGCTGCAGCGCGGTAACCCACCGAACTTTCCAGCAAGTAGCTTTTCCTGTAAAAAGTAAGCTCCTTGGCGCTCATTTCGCGCACTTGGTAATTGAAATGCGCAGCCAATTCTAATTTAAATCCTGACAAGCAGAAAAGGTACAAAACCGAGACCGAAACTCAACCGGAAGTAGATCCATTGCGTGACTTATTAACCTGTGCAAACGTGTACGGCTGGGGAACGCTGGGGTACCCATGTGCATGAGATCAATGAAGCGTCGCTAGCTACGAGTAAAAAAACGAGCGCCGACCTGGAACTCAGTCGGCCAAATGGAGTGCTTGGAATACCATGAGGCACATCTTGCAAGGCAGACGCACACCGCAATAAGTGCTGCCAACACGGAGGGATTAGTAAGATCGAGGTTATGACACGTAAAAGAGCCCGTCGTCGATGTAATAAAATGCAGAAGAGCGGATAATCGGGCCAGTTGGTAAGCATTCATGGTAAGCATTCATGGTGCAAGATGTGCCTCATGGTATTCCAAGCACTCCATTTGGCCGACTGAGTTCCAGGTCTGCGCTCGTTTGTTTCTCCCTGCTGTGTCCTTGTGCTGAGTTTGCGCACTTATCACCATGAACTCCGTTTGTTGGTTCGAAACTATATGCACGTTGTCCATTTCGCACCCTTTGCCGGGTTAACTGGTATAACCCTTGGAATGCGTCACTAGCCAAGCAAGTGATATCATAATCTCTCAAAATTCGACCTACTTCGCGTCGCAACGCTGACAGAGTCATCTGGACTGTCTTCACCCGCATAGCCGTCTCTCATCTATGTATTCGTCTTTTTCTCTTCTGTTCTTTTCTTGTATTTTTTTTTGCCCTATCGTCGTGGTCTAGTGGCTATGGCACTCGGCTGCTGATCCGAAAGTCGCGGGAACGAATCCCGGCCATGGCGGCTGCATTTCGATGGATACGAAATGTTGAGGCCCGTGTAGAGTGCGATGGCAGCGCATGGTACAGAACCCCAGGTGCATTCGAAGTTGGCCAAACGTGGCATAGCGATGAACTGTCTGCGCGGCTCTCTACAGAAGTCTTGTCGGCACAGGGTCGCGGAAAGCGTGCAAGCACAAGTGTCCCGCTTGGCAGACGCAGGGTTCCCCCGTGAACTGGTGGCCTCTGTCGCTTAAAGCCTTCTCAAAGAAGTTAAGAGTGGTGCACGTCCAACCTCAAAGGAAGACCGAAGCCGACTTGGTACTCGGCGGGTAGGGGTACCCTACATTCATGAGCTGACGCATCGCTTGAAAAAAGTGGACAAGAAATGCGGTGTTGATGTGCTCTGCACTGCACCGGGTAAGCTGATGCGGATGTGCCCTGCTGGGAATGAGGTTAGAAGGCAAGGATGCACAAAAAAGAAGCATGACACCAGTTTTGGTTCCTGTGTTACAGGTGTCATTTACAGAATCCCGTTGGCCTGCGGAAAATGTTACGTGGGACAGACGGGGAGCTGTTTGAATGACCGGTTAAGGGAGCATCGGGCAGCGGTTTCGTCGCTTGCCGCGGGGGGCCACTTGGCCGATCATTGTAAGCGGTGTGGGTGCGCCCCAGCATTTCGTGCAACTCGGGTGTTGGGAAGGGGTCATGACCAGTTACGACGTGAGATCTGTGAGGCCATGAATATACACAGGGAGGCAGACAGGTGTGTAAGTGTGCCCTCAATAGACCGATCTCACCGCGCTGTTTCACCACGCCACCGCTGCCGCAGTGCATGCCGGAACTTGTAGTACTCGCGGCGGTCGCGGTAAGCTCAAATGCAGGGCTGGTGCATCGGCGAACGGCGTTAACGAGCTTTACTGGCATTATTTCGAATAGTTTTGATGGTTGGATTTACGTCCTACGTGCCGGGATGCTACAAGAACAGCCCGAAACAAAAGCGCTTCGGGTTTTTCTCGTGTTCGCGAAGAATGTCAAGCTCCGGCAGAAACTGGCGCGTCGGATAGACCGGCTCGTACGGCACACGGCTTGTTCAGCAGTGTTTGTGAATTTTGTGTTTTTTATGCATGACACTGGAGCAATGCTCTACAGCGTCATAACAGCTCAGGCACATCACGGACGGACCGATCAATGACCGCAACGATTCATAGCGTGTGTATGATCACCTTGCCGGGCGATCTCCGCCAGCGGCGTCGGAGTGGATACAGCTTGTGTTCTGGACAAAACTGTGCTCGCTAGAAAATGCTTAACCTCTTGCGAGCGATAACGACAGTCAAGCGTCCACGTGAACGAAAGATCTGATACAATCCCAGCTTAATTATTATCGCATACTTCACGCTGCGCAGGGCTATTGATACACCACGCCGGCATCAATAGCAACCACCGGTGCCGCCGGTGTTTCGGTTTTCAATTTGTGATTTTATTGCGAGCACAAGTTAAAGAGTAAATACCAGTGACAAAATGCGTCATCTTATGTGCGCGAGCGGCCTGCATAGGGTCATACGCCTACTTAGTTTATGTCGACGCAGTTTTGAAGCGGTAAGGCCTAGCGACGACATCGGCGCCGAGCCTTCGGGTGTGAGGGAGGCGGGCAGAGCGGGCTGCCGCTTTTTCGTCGTTTTGCACCTGTCGCCAAAGTTACTGACCGACTCATCCGTACTTTATGCAGCAGGCACTGCTTGTCGTTCGCGATATTAGCAGCGGCCCGTAAGCTTTCGCTAACGGTGTGCGGCAGGTTATCGTTCCGCTAAGGTGGACGCGCCTTTAACCTCTACATCGCAATCGTTTTCCACCCATTCACATCTAGCGCATCACTGTGATCGGAGCCCTGTACTAACAACACACTGTGCATGTGAAGTTTTGCTTTGACAAAACAAGCGTAAAATCGTTCCTTCGACTGAGTCTTCAGTTTTCAACATTCCGCGCTCTTGGTGTTCTATCTCTGTACGATACGTGCTCTGAGACGTCTGTACATTTTTTTTTTTATTGCAGATAATTCAGCGAATACGGGTAAGAGCAATTCGAAGCGACACGGACGCACGGACCAAAGACGAGATCGTGACCAGGTCGCATGTTTACATTCCAACCTTTTTTTTTTCTCTAACAGCGCTACATCGCGTGACAAATTTAAATGAAACACGGCCACAGGAGGTTCGGACATCGTTTTCTGGCGCGTTCAATCGTCGTCCACGCCATGGATACGTGAAAAACGCTAGTAAACCTATAGCATGCAGCGCGCACAGCCGTAGCAGCTGTGCTTTGAGAACTACAACTAAGATGGCGGCGGCACCGCTCCTGGAAACTCGCGCATGCGCAAATCACGCGGTGAGATCGGTCTATTGCCCTAACGAAAAATGAGATTGGCTTCCTGGGAGGGCGCATGCGCGACGCGTAGCTTGGCACGTGTAGCTTCTGTGAAGGCAGAATGGTGACGTTTCATCAGATTAGATGTTGTGTTTTACACTTTATATGTCACATGTCCAAAGTAAAATTTTCAGTTGAAGTCTAGCGCTCGTCCTGTGTGCTTCTTTCTCTGTCCTTGTTTTTGTTCCGCTATAGTATGTTTTTAAGTCAAGACCAATTAGCCCAAATTTCAGCGTTAACCCCAGGTGGTCTAAATTTCCGAAGCCCTCCACTGCAGCATATCGCATAATCATATCTGATTGATTGATTTGTGGGGTTTAACGTTCCAAAACCAGCTCTGATTATGAGAGACGCCGTAGTGGAGGTCTCCGGAAATTTGGACCACCTGGGGTTCTTTAACGTGCACTGACATCGCACAGCACACGGGCCTCAACATTTCGCCTCCCATAATCATATCTGATTTTGGGACGTAAAACCTCACAAATCAATCAAATCTCTTTTTTCCTCTTTTCTACCATCACCCTGAATCATATATAACCTCCTCTTAAAACCACATTCAAAGGCCTCCACTCGTGTTAGCTGTATATCCACACAAAAGCTCGTGGAAGCGATTCTACGCCGTTTGTGCAACCTCCCACAATAAGGCGACATAACGTCCTTCCTGATTAAATAGCTCCATGTATCAACAGCAGAAAAGGTAGCTGATAGGCCAGCTATCTATTCCACTTGTATAACTCACCCCGCTGCTGTAAGGCACTAATGCAACGCGCATATTTTCCTTTCCAACGTACGTACTGTTCCTATCGTTAACACATACTGTTACAATTCTTCTGTGATGAGCAGTGCGTCATTTGATGCTGAAGTACGCATCGTATGCTATCGCGGCTTATTTATTTTCCTTATTTATTTTCGGTATTTTCGTAGTTCTACGACATCGACATATCTCAGTGTATAGCGCCACCCTAATGACTTGGCGGCCAACTTGGTGCGAATCCATAGCACTTTTTGCATGTCAAAACAACAAACACAGCTAGGAAAGAAGTGATGGGACTTCACCTGTCAGAATAAGTGCCCTAGGGTCCCGGGCCCCTCCCGAAATTTTGGTTAAGGGGATAGTGCTGACAACATAGCGTAGGGATAAAAGTATAAAATTTAAGCCTATATTGATAACGTTGCATTTAAAAAGTCACTTATTGTGCATACGGCGAACTGCACCCCCCCTTTTTTTTTCCTTTTTAGAAAATGTTTCTGCCCGGGGGCCTGATGAACTGGATATATAGGCTCGGGTATCGACTTACTGCAACCGACGACAGCTCCTTGGTATCAGCTTCAATTTCTGAGTAATAAAGCAAACGTTTCGCATATACGCACGGTTGTTCGTTCTCGGATAAAACCCAAATTTCCCCGCTTCTTACACTCTGAACATGTTGCAGGAAAATTGGTACAAGTCTTTCCCCGAATTCCAGTACCCCATACTAACACGGTCTTTTTTTTTTTTTTAATGTTGCACGAAGTTGGCGGTGCACGCGCCCTCCGTTGCACCCACTTGACGTCGGTACAACGAAGTTGCATCTTGTTCATCTAAGTGAACTTCAGTGACAGATAGTTCGTTCCACCACAGCCTGCACGAACACTTTGAAAGTTATGCGGCTATCATTTCTAAAATTTAAACCTATAAATATAACCCAAAAACCCGTATTTCGGAATGGTTCAAGAAAAAAAAAACTATTTCGTCGCGGATGATGTCACCTTGAACACTAACATCCAATGCTACACCCCCCGTTCCCAATTTAATATATATATATATATATATATATATATATATATATATATATATATATATATATATAACTCGCAAAAGAACAGCCGTACATACACGATACGATATCCCAGGTTGTGAACACGTAAGCATATTCCGTTCGCTAAATAGGTCAAATAGTGTAGGCGAATTGATAAAATAGAGGCACGCTGCCGCCGCATGAATATCGTGTTGCTTTCGCAACACAGTGCACAGTACAGGCCACCCACGACAACCTTGGCTAACTATAACGTTGGGGTCGTAGTGTGCGCGCTGTTATAGTCGGGAGAGCATGGAAGATTCGACTCTGTAGTCAAGGGCTCTACTTGCGTTTCTAATTTGGCAGCGTAAGCCTTCTTGTTTTTAGTTGGCACGGAAGACAGTTGAGATAAGCGGCAAGAGGCGACACAGCTGAGGGAGGCTCTGCGTCAGCTGTTAGCTATACAACGGGATGGCTGTTCAGAGGAGTGGCCGTGTGCTGCGGCAAGCGCTTGGGTGATATATCAGCGCCGGACGAACCTCTGATCTGAAGTCGGCTGTTGCGTGGACGGCGCAGGAACTATACGTCAAGAACAAGGCTGTACATGTGAGCGACCTGCATTAGCACGTGAGTATGTCAAGCACATTACGTTCAAAGGAAGGCTGTGTATACTACGCGCATGGTAATTCATTGATTGATTGATTGATTGATTGATTGACTGATTGATTGATTGATTGTGGTTCGGTTAGGAAAGGACGCTAATTTCTGCAGCCCATGTAGGGAGCACGGCTAAGCGTCCGTGGGGCAGGGGAAAGGGAGTGAAAGAGATAGAGAGTAGAGAAAAGCCGTAGTGGAGGGCTCCGGAAATTTCGACCACCTGGGATTCTTTAACGTGCACTGACAACGCACAGTACACGGGCCTCTGGCATTTTCGCCTCCATGGAAAATGCGACCGCCGCGGCCGGGATCGAACCCGCGTATTTTGGGTGGCAGCCGAGCACCGTAACCACTACACCACCGCGGAGCCCTCCACTACGGCGTTTCTCTTCTTTATGTTCTTTCGTTCCCTCTCCTCTATCGCCACGAACGCAGAGTCGTGCTGCTCCTAACAGAGGCTGCAGAAAATAACGTCTTTTCTCCTTACCGAACCACAATTCTTCTTCGTCTTCTTTTTCTTCATATTATTATTATTATTATTATTATTATTATTATTATTATTATTATTATTATTATTATTATTATTATATCCTATGCACCTTTACTTGTACGCTCCAACAGGTGCTTCTTTTACTTCTCCTGTGGCAGACAATGCGACTATTACTCGTCTCCTGGAGTACAACAATCCTAATTCTTTAATTTCGGGTCAATTGCAATAGCACGGTAATTTTCGCAAATCGTAATGTTCGCTCTTACGTAAGTCAAATATTCCTCTTGCGTCTAGTACTCCAGGAGGCACACACACACACACACACACACACACACACATTACATATATATATATATATATATATATATATATATATATATATATATATATATATATATATATATATATATATACATGGTGAAGGTCAAAATCGAAGGCACTGCGGCCGACCTAAGTATGTTTAACACACGCAAACAAAATGTTTCGGCCCCCACACGGGAGCCTTGTTCACAAGTAAAATGAAAGCATGCGTCCGAGCAGTTCGCTTTAAATAGGCTTTAATATATCACGAAGGCAGCGCGCATACACCGAAGGCAGATTGCCATCGCTCCTGTTAAGAGTATGCGGAGTAGTCTGTATCAGTAGTGGCTCAAGATAACGGCGTCGCGACAATCCTTTCTCTCTGGCAAGAACACGTGACTTGCCCCAGTCTATTGCGTGTCCCCTTGAAGCGGGACGCTCAGCCAAAGCGCTGGATTTAATATTTCCTTTCTTTACGTCAGAACTGTGCTGCTCGAGACGCCTTTAAATGTCACCAGTTTCACCAATATACGCGTAGTTACACTCCGCGCACAGCACAACGTACACAACAACCGGAAATTGCTAACTTATCCTTAACATTCACGAGTGACTGTCGCAGTTTCTGCTCAGGAATATGGGCCACTTGTACGTCATAGGGGCGAAGAACACGGCTAAGGCCTTCAGTTATGCTAGGGATTTGCGTAAAAGCAAGCGCCACCTGTCGTGTAAGTGGAAAACATTGCTGGCGCTTTTGGTTGGAAAACAGATTCTCGAACTGGCGTTTTCAAGGTGGCACTCAGCAGAGGACGTGCGCCTGTTTTGTTGTCTTAATTTTTTTTTCTTTTTGCCGGAGAAGTTTGCCTGCATTGAACAAACATGACAGAGGACGACAACACCCGATTTCGCGCCCGCCACGGTGGTCTAGTGGCTATGGTACTCGGCTGCTGATCCGAAGGTCACGGGATCGAATCCCGGCCACGGCGGTTGCATTTCGATGGAGGCGAAATGTTGAGTCCCGTGTACTGTGGAATGCGTGCACGTTGAAGAACCCCAGGTGGTTAAAGAACTCCTCCACTACGGCATCTCTCATGATCATATCATGGTTTTGGGACGTAAAATTCCAGAAAGCAGTCAAATCCCGTTTCCATTTTTGGAAAAAGGGTGGAGCGAGGATTTTTCGCGCTTTAGCGTGAACAACGACCATATGTGGCGACACCTGCACTCCGCTATTTCGACTCTTCGATAGGCTCATCGGGGCTGGTCATTCAAGGAAGAAGGTTATCTGAAACACTTGAAGTTTAATCTTGAAAGTGCTGACCATGAATGAGGTTTGCCGGGAGCGGTGCGAGCGCGGTCCATCAAATCCGGTGTTTACGTGAAAGAAAGTATGAGCAGGCATGTTGGCAGATACGCGTGTTGTAGTAGATAACACATGAATAAGTACACGGACGTAGCTTCATCCGTGTCCAGGAAGCCTACTTGTCGCACGCGCCACATGTAGGATCCCTATCCGTGTCCTGAAACCGTGCGCTACCTGTTACGACAGGCGGTGTTTACGTTACGACGTCGTCGTTCGCAACGTTAGATCACACTGTGATCGTGTTGCTGGCTGACATGTCTTGATTATATACGCGTCTTTAGTGCAACACAGCGAATGACCAAATAAAATGTGGATGACTGTGACCTTTTGCGCTCGCGAGTGTATAACGGCCCACGGCGAGCCGTCAGCAGCTCTTTCTTCACACAGACGCTATTCAAGCATTTTTTTTTTCGCACGTAGCTTCGCGGACGGGAGGGAACTTCGCGTTTCCTTTCTCAGTAATATTCATGCATCCGTAGGCTACGCAGTGAGCTGTATTTTCGTACACACGGTGGAAGCGAGGCGCCGTCAGGTTATTCACCCGCTGTACACGACCGGCGGCCGGCCGCGTCGCCTGCTCGTATGCCAACCAAACCCAAAGCGCCCTGCAGACGGCGCTAGGTGTGCTGTTGCCACGCATGCGTAGTAGCTTTTCCGCTACTGCGCATGCGCAGTGGAAGACATACCATTTGTCGATGAACAGAATTCATGAAGGAATTCGGATATATAGCCACAGGCTGACAGTTCCCACCGAACCAAACGCACGTCGGCTGCATAGTACTCTTGTCTTACGTGCGTTTCTGCGCGCGTCTTAGAAGGGTGGAAGTCGACTATCACGATTAGGTTGGATCATGCAGAAGCGACCACCGTTGATTGCGATTAAGAAATGTAACCCTGATCGATCCCAGTCGCTATCAAATGTGCACATGTGACCCCGGTATTTACTCACTTCGGTAGCTGCACTGTGCAGAAAATAGGCTTAAAAGATACATCACCCAGCGGTTACGATCTACAGTGACAAGCTGCATCCGTGCGACACCAAGCATTTTGTGTGCATTTTTGCACAGATGTTTGTAAATGTAGTGGCGAAATGCCGCCGGTCTGCCCTGAGGGTTTGAGTCACGCAAAGCATTACCATGCCGTTGGAACTCGAGCGGTACTCTCAGTGAAACCCCCATGCCATCAACGGATTGCTGTTGAGGGTGATCTCCTTTCGCCCAAAGTAACACACAAATAAAACAAAGTCAAGAAATGGCATCACGGCTAGCCATGTGACCCTCGCCCCAAGCGACACACGAATAAGATCAAGTAAAAAAAAAGAGGGGAAGACTAGCACAAAAAAGAAGGCGAGGACTAGCATAGCAATCAAGGCAAGTAAATCACATAGCGAGAAGTGCTTCAGCCTAGCTCACGTGACGAGAGGAAACTTTCCACGAAGCTACCAAAATTTACCATCGGGAGCAGACGCGGGCTACCTTCATCAACTGACCTTTACCAAGGTCCTTCAGGCACCCAACCTCTATGCAGCGATGCAGTATCGACTGCGTTCCGCTGCTGGTACGTCACGTAAACGCATCCGCGTAAATCGGAAAGCGCATAGCGAACGATGAACAATGGAGACCCTTTCGGAGCGACTCCCCTCGGTACGCCTTGATCGGCTTAACCATGTAGTCAACAAGAGGTGTCTGCGTCGCGCTTTGTGGTTCCCTTTACGTATGCCAGCGTGCATTGAACCACCACCACGGCCAAACGTCCGTAGTGCACGGAATGCCTCGCATGAATTTGTGACTTAGCATGTGCGAACTCTTGTTGCAACAGTGCAGTGCACGCGCTTTGCGTGCGGCGGGGCGCCCACTTAGTTCCGGTACAACGCAAGGGAGACCGCAGGAAGCCACGGCACCAAGCGTGGCCCTTTCTCCACGCCCCCGTGGCCGGCATGCTTTTAGACAAAAGCACCCGTAGAGCAGGCGTCTATCAGTCCAACGACGCGCGTCACCTTGCAGGTGGCTGCATCCACACTGTCGCCGGCGGGGAGTAGTAGGCTGCCATAACCCGCTTGAAACCTATTCACTCAGCCAGGTACAGGACGGGGTCTCGCAGACACGGCGTTCGGCGAAATCGTGAGTCGCTAGAATACACTTTACTATGCGAAATCGAAGAAGCTGGGCAGGCAGGCAGGCAGGCAGGCACAGAACTTTATTTTGGTCCTGAGAAACTGCAGTTGGACGTCCCCTTCTAGGGGGATCCTGTAGCAGTTGCGGGCCGCTCCCACGCAGGGACAGGAAGACCGTGGCCCTCCGCCCTCTCGCAGGCTCTCTGGACAGCCCGAAGTTGAACCGAAAGGTCGCCGCTTCTCAGGGCTTCCTCCCAGTCCTCTTCTTTGCTGAACTCTGTGTCACGTAACGCAGGACATTGCCGGAGCATGTGAGCTAGTGAGCAGTAAGCCTCTCCGCAGTTCGGACAATGCGGTTCAACGTTGGGCGAGAAGTTACTAAATCTGCCTCGCGAAGGGAAAGACCCCGTTTGGAGCATCCTGAAGGCCGAAGACTGCGGACGAGTGAGTTTAGGGTGAGGAAGCGGAAAGACCCTCCGAGAGAGATGATAATGAGTCACGATCTCGTGAAAAGTGAGGAGCGCGTCCCTGTACCTGCCGGCATCCCCGCCCGCGAATTCGCCGGGACCGCCGCGGTGAGTGAAACCTCGCGCACGGTCATGGGCAAACTCATTGGCGTTGGGGACATCGGGGTGTACTTTGGCCCCCATGTGGGCGGGGAACCATGTTATGGTATGAAACCTGGCAGCCCCCTCGCTGCCGAGGATAGCTGCTGCCTCCCGCGAGATCGAGCCCGAGGCGAAAGCTCTGGCAGCGGACCGCGAGTCCGTGAATACATTTGGACGCGATACGTCCTTCATTGCTACAGCAATGGCAATTTGCTCAGCAATCGTTGCCGAAACGTTTCTAACCGACGCAGCACATAGGAGCTTGCCACTATGGTCGACTGAGACCACTGCAAAGCGATCAGAACGCCCGTACTGTGCTGCATCGACAAACGTAGCGAGGTCCGGGCTGTCTGCAACTGGCTTCAATAAGGAACGAGCCCGAGCTATGCGGCGTCCTACATTGTACTGCGGGTGGACATTCCTGGGAAGTGGAGCTACGGCAAATGTACCTCTGATAGAAGACGGTAGAGTCACTTTACGTTCGCGAATCTGTGTAAGACCGCAGCTAATGGACTCCAGGATACGTCTACCGGCCTGCGAGGACGATAGGCGCACTACCTGAGCGTTTTTCTGTGCCTCGATCACCCCCGAGAGGGAGTTATGCATGCCCAGTTGTATGAGCTTTTCGGTGTTTGTGCTGATAGGCAACCCTAGAACTCGCTTTATACTCGTGCGCATTAGTGCGTCGATTTTTGCCTCTTCCCTTTTGGACCAGCGCAGCGCCGCAGCGACGTAATTAATGTGGCTCATGAGAAACGCATGGTAGAGCCGAAGGAGATTGCTCTCGCTCAGCCCGCCCCTGCGGTTCGAGACCCTGAGTATGAGCCTAAGCATGTTCTCCGTCTTGGAAGTGATGCGAGCTATAATTTGAGAGTTGCCCCCCTTCGACTCCAGCAACAGTCCGAGCACCCTGATGCAGTCTACCCTGGGGATTCTCTGCCCGTCACGCAGATATTGGAATGTGCTCTAGAGGAGTGAGGTTCCTCATCCCTTGTCGGGTGGGTCGGTAAAGTAACAACTCGGACTTGGCAGGCGACAGGCTCAATCCCGAACCGACTAGAAAGCCCTCCGTGACGTTGAGTGCCTGTTGAAGTGCCTGCTCTACCTCGGCATCGGACCCTCCCATGCACCACACAGTGATATCGCCCGCGTAGAGAGCATGGTTAATCCCGCGAACCGTGGCGAGTCGCTCGGAGAGGCCCTTCATGGCAATATTGAAGAGCAGAGGAGAGATGACGGCCCCCTGTGGAGTGCCTCTCGCTCCCAAGGTAAATTCCGCGGATTTTAGTTGGCCGATCTTAATGGAAGCCCTGCGTTCCCTGAGAAAGGAGCTAACGTATGCGTGGAAACGTTGTCCCAGACACATATCCGAGACTGCCTCAAGCACAAACTTGTGAGAGATGCTGTCAAAAGCTTTGGCCAGGTCTAGAGCTAGTATGCCTCTAGTATCTCTGGTGTAGTTGTCAATAATTTGTCTCTTAATGAGGAGCATGACGTCCTGTGCAGATAGGGCAGGCCTAAATCCCACCATGTTTTGCGGAAATAGCTCTTTAATTTCGATGTACCGGGACACCCTATTGTGGATCGCATGTTCAGTCACCTTTCCTACGCAGGACGTAAGCGAGATCGGCCGCATGTTCTCCGGTGCTAAAGGTTTCCCTGGCTTTGGAATAAGCACCACGGAGGCAGTCTTCCAGGATTCGGGGACAAGCCCCGTTTCCCATATTTTGTTGACTTCCTCAGTTAGCTTCTGGATGGATTTACTATCCAAGTTACGTAGGAGCCTATTTGAGATTCCATCCGGGCCTGGTGCAGAGCGTCCGTTGAGCTCCTGGAGAACCTCCCAAATTTCTGGTTCAGTGAAAGGTGCGTCCAGCTGGGACTAATTTTCTTCAAACTCGCTTCCGTTGAACAAAGTGGTAAGTAGTTTTTGCTAAAGACGAAACAGATGGCTTCGAAGCTCGGTCAGGCGTCAACAGAAGCCTTATTTCGGTTCTTAAAAGACATTCGTAGTACTATCGAATGTGCAGATAAGTAATGTTCCACAAAGGATGTGAATGCGCTACATTGCTTAAGCGCTGATTCTACATAATCGATTACACACAAAGAGCGAAATACTTATATAAGCACCGCGCGCTCCACTTGGTTCTTGAGTGGCACCACGTAAACACAGCATGCGCTTCATAATACGCATAGGCGCCGGATGGAGTAGTTATTTTGCAAACGTGCAATCGACGTACGCACTATGACTTTCGTGGTATATGAAATATCTAATGCAGCAGTCCTCTCCATATAAAATGAGTCTGCACGCATTCCGTATGCTTAGGAGAAAAAGAGAACATTAACAGAATTTGGCGGATTCCTTCCCAATGCAGCGATGGACTTCTGCATTCGTAAACTCTTTCTATGCCAACTTGGATCACTGGAGTTTGCAAATTTTGCACTACGTGTATTAACATTCTTCGCAAGCACTTGAGCACTCGGATGTTTTTATGGCTTATGTGCCGAGCGCCAGGGCACGAGCGAAAACGTTTGCAAGTGAATCCTGCTGCAAAAGTAAGTCCATTAGGACTTTTATTATTGTTTTGATAAACATTTTGTCTTGCTTGTGCTGGATTATAAATCTTCCACGGAGTAGAGGTGCAACGTCTTTAAGTACGCTGTCAGGTTCGTCGGCTTCGAGCTGGCAGTGAAATCATTTCTATTTCATTGGTTTACTACGTGCGAGGATCACGGTTCGGTCCACAATTTTTTGCAATTTCATAGAATAGAGATAGTTGTGTTACCAACGACAAAAAGGGCCAAAAGAGGCACAGGAACGGAAAGAAACGGAGAGGAAAAATTTTAATCATGCCTAGTCTGTCGGGACGGGAAGAGAAGCGGACAAATATTTAGGAAGAACGGGGACTCGCTAACACAGCTGCAGAGAAGAGGAGGATATGAAGGAGACGGGCGTACAGTAGATATGAGGATGCAAAGACTGTCACTTGCCTAACCTATGCGCAGGATTGCAGTAAAAAACGAACAGTTGAGAAATATAAGATGTCTGCTTGTCTCCAACTCTGGCTGACTACGTTTTTTTTATTTTTTTCGGTTTCTTCGGCAGAGTAATCTGACTCAACTGTGACACTTGCGCACGCAGAAGTCGCTCTATCGCTTTCCGGCGAATAAAGAGAAAATGGAAGGGGGGTGAAGGGGTGAAGGCGGCGGAGACGACCGCAGTGTCCAGTAGAGCTGCACTCTGTATCAAGTTCCACGCAGCAAAGATAGCCGGCTCTCATGTGGCCTACATTCCCATGTTCCCACATTTAATTAAAAAAAAAAGCTAAGACTCGGCGACCACCGAGATGCAGTGGCAGTATTCGGAGATGCTCCTGCAGCTTCTGCAGCAGTGCTGCAAACGGGACGTGGGAGGACACCACTGAGGTGCGTTCGCCTTCTTGCTTCGTCGAAGTGGTCCGTAGCTTACAGAGCACTGCACGGAACTATTGAAACGAAGTGTCAAAGGTGACCGGCTATGGGCGGTGGGTCGGGGGGAGGGGGGTGTTGCTTCTGTTTGCGACGTCTGGGGAAAAGCGGAAGCATGACCCGGTGCCAAACGTGCAAAGAGCTCATGCAAGCGTCTTCCAAAGCTTGTCTGTGAGAGTACGCAAGCAGCTTTTCCTCTGTACGCGAGCCAGAGACTTGACCATTTGCAAAAATCTGTAAGTTGGCTTTCCCGCAAGGCTGCTTCCCAGCCAAAAACTCTCGCCTACAGATTGCTTTCCTGCTCTAAGCGCATTCACGTCTGCACACCCCATCCGACGTGCACCAGCACCACAAAAGCTTCTCAGGAATTTTGCGGGGAGTGAGCTGGGACTCAAAGCGAGTTCGGCGATTTAGAGAGAGAAGGGCAGAAGTGAAAGAGAGGAAAGGCGGGGACGGACGCTGAACGGGATGAATGGCGTGACTATAGTGTACTATAGTTACGTGACGAATGCGGACATGTGCACGCGCTTAGAACACGAAAGCAACCTGTGCACGAGAGTTTTTGGCTG
The DNA here is from genome assembly GCA_013339685.2 of Hyalomma asiaticum. Taxonomy (NCBI): domain Eukaryota; kingdom Metazoa; phylum Arthropoda; class Arachnida; order Ixodida; family Ixodidae; genus Hyalomma; species Hyalomma asiaticum. The sequence continues at coordinate 13,441,376 of CM023483.1, read as the reverse complement.
CGAAAATCCAGGTGGCGCTCACAATTTTGCAAAGCACATGCTGTGAGGAAGATAGGGAAACGACAGAGCATGTTCTGATTGAATGCGGAAATATCCACCCAGGTGTACGTTTGGGCACCACCCTACATGAAGCCTTGGGTTTTAGGGCGAACAACGGGAAGCTGAACATAGCCGCGATTGAAATAAGTAAGAGACGGTTAGAATACTGGTGGCAGAAAACTAGAGAGAACGGACAAAAATAATTATAGGGAAAAATATGGAATTTCTGCCATAAGGGGCAGGGAACTGGGCTATGAAATTCCATTTTCGATATGGCATGATCGATTTGATTGAAGTAAATTTAAAAGGCATGAGGAAAATTCAAAGAGAGGAAAAAAAAGTTATTAAATCTTCTTACGAGCCTGGTGGCGCACATGTCACCGCCCCGTTACAAAGGGGAAGCTCATAGCATCCATCCATCCATCCATCCATCCAGGAAACAGAAATAAAGCTAGAGCTTGGTGGCCCGGCTACCGCCCCGTTATAAAGGGGACGCTCCTAATATCCATCCATCCATCCATGGTCACTTTTCCTTCGACGCTGAAGTCCTTGGTTATGGTGCACGTCTCGCAGTCGCAGTGTACGGACGTCAAATTCTCGAGAAGCACGCCTGTTGCTATTTTAGAGTCTAGTAGTAGCGCTGCGGCCACTTGGTTACTCTAAAGGATATACTGTCCTCTAAAGGATATACGGACGATCAACACAGTTGGCGGTACGTTGTCATTTTTCTTTTCTTATTTTTTTTTTTCGTCAGATATAATAGCAGTACTTCCTTTTAAGTGCGCGGGTGCAGTTCCTGATAGGGACAATGGTGACTTTGGGTCAAGCAATGCACACCAATGGGTGAATGTGGGTAAATTTTCTCACGCGTGGCGCCTCTTTTTATTGTGTTTTGTTCGTTACGCCACGATTGGTTTGGTCGATTTCTGGTGCTTGACGTCCCAAAACCACGCTATGATTATGAGAGACGCCGTAGTGGAGGGCAATGGAAATTTCGACCACCTGTGCACTGACATCGCACATTACACACGGGCCTCCACATTTTGCCTCCATCGAAATGCAGCCGCCGCGGCACGGGTTCGATCTCACGAACTTCGGATCGCTAGACCACCATGCGTTACGCCACGTAAACAAAACAGTAAATGCAGTAGCAATATTTACCTTTGAGCGACCTGGCTGCCATGTGCAGGTGCAAGAAATAATCCAAGTGGGAAGCAACCGTCATTCTGGCGTGAAATTATATATATATATATATATATATATATATATATATATATATATATATATATATATATATATATATATATATCATCAGCCTGTTTAGGTCCACTGCAGGACGAAGGCCTCTCCCATCGATTTCCAATCCACCCTATCCTGAGCGAGTTGGTTCCACTTTATGCCCGCAAACTTTTTAATTTCATCGCTCCATCTAACCTTTTTCCTACCTCTGTTGCGTTTTCCCTCTCGTGGTATCCATTCCGTCGCTCTTACTGTCCACCTATTATCCTTCCTCCTCATGACATGTCCTGCCCAGGTCCACTTCTTTCTTTTAATTGATAAGATAATATCTGCTACTACTGTCTGTTCCTCTGGTTATATTTCTATTAAGGTTGTATATATATATATATATATATATATATATATATATATATATATATATATACAGTAATACCTCGTTAACTCGAACTCGCATATCTCGAAAAATCGGCTAAGTCGAAATGTTCTCCAGCACCGAACCTTTTCCTATACGTCCCATGTAATTGTTTCCCTTTATCTCGAAGAATTTTTGGGCCAGATTGTGGATATCTCGAAATCTTGACTGGGAGTGAAACGGAAATTCCGCCGCCGGGCCATTTCACGAGATTCGCGCGATGCTGCCACGCCTGAAGTCCGTGCATTTTTTTTCTTCTTATTTAGCCGCGCCTGCCACTATGTTGATGCCGTATCAACTTTGTCAAGCAACCCTGTGGTACGTCATGTGACACATGCGCAGAGCAGTCCCTCTGCCCACGCTTGGCGTATTGTCTCGTTCGTTTTTTGCAGTGCTCGTTTTTCTTTCCCCCCAAGGTGTGATTTTCGTTCAATCTGCGCAACGTACGTGGCACGGATTTTTCGGTGACTGTGAGGAGCGGCAACTCGGCGTGAGTGCGGCAAGCATGGCGTCACTAAAGCAGTGCAAGTCGCTAACGCTAGAAAGGAAGGTTGCCCTAATCAAGGAAGTGGAGAAAGGAGGCCGAACGAAATCGAGCATCGCGCAGGAATTCGGCATCCCTTTGTCTACACTTTCGACGGTGCTGAAAAACAAGCAGAAGGTGCTCGATGGATTTCAGCAGAGCTTCCCCAGCCAGCGGAAGCGGGTTCGAGGCTCCAAGTTCCCGGACGTAACTTTGCAAAGCGCAACTTTGCTTATCTCGAAAATCCGCTTATCTCAAAATTTTCCCTGGTTTTTACAACTTCGAGTTAACGAGGTATTACTGTATATATATATATATATATATATATATATATATATTGTTGTTGTTGTTGTGAGGCGACGTCCAGTACAGCGGTAGGACCGTTTTATTAGGACACTGGCACACGAGACAGCCTCCCAGCTAGCAGCGGCCAAACACAGCGATGATAATGATTGGCATGATGAGTAATATACGATGAAGACGATGAACTGTATACTTAGCGATCACACTAATTTCCCCCCTTCGCGAAAGCGGTCAGGAACACGGCAAGTCAACACATCAAGTTGGCAAGGGAACGAACGGCGGATGTACGGCTTCAGGCGAGACACGTGGACGATTTCGACGCTGCGGCGACGGTGGTCAGTAGGTGAGCTCATAGGAGCGACTCGATAGTTTACGGGAGACGTCCTTTGAAGCACGGTGTAGGGGCCTAGGTATCTGTGAAGAAATTTTTCGCATAGTCCTAAAGCTCGAACAGGTGTCCACAGGAGGACTTCGTCTCCGGGGTGGAACGAAGTAACGCGGCGCGTCGCATCATAACGAATTTTTCTTCTGTGCTGCATAGTCGCGGTGTTGGCACGTGCAAGTGCACGACATCGGACGATGCAGGCTGCGAGTTCTTCGGGAAGGGACGCGGAGGGAACAGCGAGCGTACATAGAAACGTAGTGTCCAAGACATAAGAGGGGCACGGCCGTACACGAGGAAGAAGGGGCTGAAATTCGTTGCCCGTTGAACGGCGGTATTGTAGCGAAGGTTACGAAAGGAAGGATAGTGTCCCAGTTTTTCTGATCGGGCTAGACATACATAGATATCATGTCTGACAGGGTTCGATGAAAGCACTCGGTAAGGCCACTTGTCTGCGGATGATACGCTGACGTGGTATTGTGGACAGTGTTTGAGGCATGCAACACTTCAGCCAAAACTTGCGAAATGAACGTCTTGCCACGGTCACTGAGGAGAACACGAGGCGCACCGCTGACACCAATGCGATTCTGTTTTAAAAGAACATTACGGTTCCTTCGGAGCAGTAGTGTTAGTGCTAATAAAATAGTGCTTTTAAAAGATGAGTGCACCGAGAAAAAATTCGCACGATGGACCAGATTCGAACCAGGGTCATCCGAATCCCGAGCGCAGCGCGACGTGTCAACCCACAACACCACCCGACGTCGCTCTTCTTCATTGAAAAAATATCGAGGGGCCCGGTGAGGAACTGTCGGAACTGATCTGTAAACTAAATCCTAAGATCAGATACCTTATTTCATAACAGGTGGGACTCGAACCTGCGTCACCTAATAAAAAAAAATACCAGGGGTAGTCCCCTTTGAACCATTAAAATATTGGTATAGATCCTCAACTAGAACAACGCCGTTTGGAATGGTGTAGAAATCAGAACCTAAAGCTAGTGGAAGTCGAATACGACACTTGTGGGAACGTTAAGGACACCTACAGTTCTTTAGATCCATTATGGCTTGTTGGTGGTTCGTAACGAAATTGTTTTGGGAATGCAGCGAAACATGGGCAAGACGAAGCGCTTGTCCTTGTCTCGTCTTTTCCTGTTGCCCATATTTTGCTGCGCTATCAAGCCCACGGGAGTAGCTCTGGGTGCGGCTTCAAAAACTCGAAGGTAGCCCATGTTTATGGTACATAATTTACCAGCTCCCGCCTGCTGTTTAAAAGCCCCTGGCGGTAATTTTGCAGTTTTGTATTGTCGTGTCCTCTTTTCGTGTCAAATAGAAGTTGTTCGAGGCCAGGTAATGTAGGCCTAGGAATTGCGTCCATAAACTGAAGCACCAACAGGCCATATATGCTTCACAAGTACCACAGATGTAAAATACTCACCACCTCGCGATGTTTTCCGTAGCGTGAAGACATATACTTTCCAATAACGATATGCATATTCCCCGCTTATTGGAACAGAATTTACACGGACACTAGGGGCGCGGTCCGTTAGAAGCACTACAAATGTGCACACTACGCCCAAACGTACACACACACACACACACACACACACACACACACACACACACACACACACACACACACACACACACACACACACTATATATATATATATATATATATATATATATAAAGAGAGAGAGAGCACTATCGGCGTCCCTCGTCGCCATATAGAGTTGACAATTGTGACACGGATGGGGTATACGTTTGAGGGTGATGCCCGTGCAGCACAGCAGCTGTGAATTTGCCGCCTTGCTTATATGTTGCCTCTTCCGGTGCTTGTTACTCACCACAACGACCGACCCTTATCGGAATGCACAGGTGTTTCATTCTGCGCTGGCCGTCGACATGAGTGCGGTGACGTTGGACTCTAATTCCCAGCTTGAATCCCTCGAAGATACTGCACGCAAGGAAATGCGAGAAACGTCCGAGGTAAAGCGGGCGGCTTTCAATGACTTGCGTCGGCTTATTTCAGGTGAGCTGTAGCAGTGAGCAACGTAGCTCATAACTGGCATATCTGACGCCCTGTTAGCCCTTACGCAACGACGCCAGCCTGACGGCTCGTCGAGTGGTGGCTAGAGGGTACTGAGGTACTAAAGCATCTAGGAGCTGCCCGAATGGAGGTTCAGCAAAAATGAGGAAGGTCTTGGGTGCGCGGATTTACTCGAGTTTGGTCCTTCGGGACAGTGGCGCACCGACGGGGGGGGGGGGGTTCGGGTGTTGTAACCCCCCCCCCCCCTCCTGAGGCCGACCTAACCCCCATCCCACTCCGTAACTGCTCCTATGTCCTAGAAGAATGTGGAGCTAATGTCTCTGCCAAACGCCGAAAAATTAATAAAAATAATCATCATTATTGATGTTACTATTATGTGGCATTTTATTTACTTTTTTTTACCCGCAAAAACTGTGTCATCGCAATCCCGGCCCTTCGTGAAAAATTGAACCCCCCCTGGCAGAGATCCTGGGTGCGCTACTGCTTCGGGATTGAAATGGCTTGGCTGTGTAGCTTTGCAAACAGGATTATCGAGTCATTGCTTTATAAGCGTAACAATTCACCATGACTGTGTACTCTAACAGGTGCGTGCTGCCATTTGAAGACCTAGCACATTATTATTTCCCGGAAAGTTAGCAACGTAAACCATAAAAATGATCCTACCAGAAGGTCTGAAGCTATACAAGCACGAAATTGAAGCGTCAGCCTTACATGGTATAGCCTGGCGATCACAGCGATAATGTGTCGTGTATGCGAAAATGTTTGTAGGATATCGAGAGTGTTATAAAAGTAACTGTTTATGACTCACAACTTGGTTTATATGGGTTCATACCCCTCATTTACAATACATTTGCACCGAGGTATTATGCTGAGTAGATCAACGATATAGCGTACAGCTCACATATGACAAATGTACACTGAAATTAAACAACGCTGCAGTGACGCATCCTGTCTCATTTGCGGGTGAAATGAAAAAAAAAAATGTCAAAGTTGAGCCTTGATTTTTGTTTCTTCATAGTTAACCCACTAACGCGAAATTAATTGAGCTCCGTAAGAATACCTTATTTGTGTACAGTTAACTGATTTGGGTTTATAACCTGACAACTACTTTCAAACAAAGAGATAAAACGTCGTGTACAGTGAGTGCACAGTCTGTAGACACTGTCCGTAGCGATGACGGAGCGCTGGCTCTTTATTGTTGCATGCTTGCTTTGTGACCTTTTGTTTCTCTCAAATCTCTATCCCAACAAGACGAACCATCACTGCGCTGTCCCACGGATGACGGGTTCCTGATCAAGTTTCTACGAGCCCGCAAGTACGATACGCAGGCCGCGTTCAAGAACATCAAGAAGTACTTCACGTTTCGAAGGGACCATCCGGAAATGTTTGAAGAGCTAACTCCTAGATGCGTACCGTACGACGTCGTTTGCCGTACGCATCGCCTACTGACGGTGTCCCGCCACACGGATCCGATGGGAAGAATTGCTACGCTGCTGAGAATCGGTAAGTAATGGGAAGTCATTCTGCGCTGTCTTTTGAATGAATTAGTACATGTCTTTGACGTCTCGCATGCCGAAAGAAGCGAAGGAGCGCAGAAGCATAATGAAAATATTGGACGCAGCTCTGAAAAAGCTAGCAGAGGAGGAGTGAAGGTTAAAATGAGGTTTCAGACGCGCTTTTCTACACTGTACAGAAAAATGGAAAGGAGGTGGGAGGGTGGTGGTGGTGCGGGGGGGGGGGGGTCCGAGAAGTACTGAAAAGTTAGAACCTTCAATGTTGGTGCCCCCAACGTAAAGGCTCACAAATGTAATTTATGTGCAGCATGGACAAGCGCAGTGCCGTACTGTTGCCGAGTGTGTTTCGACCGAGCCAGGAAAGGTTTCCCATAAAAGAACAGTTTCGCGAAAAGGAGGAAAGTCGACAGACCAGTGCATATACCAGCGGAGTGTCCGTCTGTGTCAGTGCTTTCGGCAAGATATATTTCCTGCTGTGTTCACCCAACTAGCTCAAGCAAATATTTTTGCCATGATCCATATTGCCATGGTCTATACTGTTTCTTAGAAAGCAGTGGACCTTTACAACATCATGGTGTGTGCATGAGAGTTATAGGAGCGGCGTAGCTTGGAAGTGTTAAAGCACATTGATGGTTTTGAGAGGAAAGGAGTCTAAGGGATATATGAGTTGAATGATAGGTATAACCTAATTGCGCAGACATCAACGACCAGCTGAGTGCCTTCACAGAGCTGTTTTTGTTGCTCTATGGTATGACGCGGTCAATAGGGTACATTAGATAATGTGACCTTCGTGAAGCAGCATTGGTATTTCGATGAAAAATTTTTCAGGGATCATGCACATATCTCACGGCACAACTTGGCCACGTACGCTCGTTCAAAATAAAACAGACATCCGACGCGATAGGCCATCTGTATCGACAATACTTACTCATCATTGCGATTGACGCACCGAAAATCTCTGAACACGAAGTGCCTGTGACGGAGGACTCCTACAACGGGAGCACAGGTGGGCGACCGCACTCCCTCCCCTTGGCCGCAACCCTTCGCAGCCCCGATTAGCACGAGCATTTTTTGTTAGATGCGTAACACTGGACGGAACCTTGCACAAAATACAAAAGCTTGATATTTCGATCACTAAAATGACATTGATTTTGTCTTATTTCACTCTCAGTTCACTGTTAGTCTAATTGGACCTTGCCTCCTTATTCCCCGTCTCCCTCTACTTGAAGCTTAATGGGAAACCTAAGCCTATGGCTTGTGAGACGTTACGCGTTGGCAAACACGCGAGGTAGATTTTACAAAGGTGTCGGTCATGTCTAGCTAGGACGTCCGTATGATGTTTTAGGTGCATAGTGAAGAAAAAAAATACATTGCTTTTTTCTCGATTTTCTCTTGCTGCCGTCAGGTGCGTGGAACACTGAGATATGCAAGTTGAACGACTTCTTCAGAGTGGGTATAGTGATCTTCGAACACTTGCTTCTTCGCGAAGAAGCACAGGTTAGGGGCGTTGTGCTGGTTATAGATTTAAAGGGCCTGAACATCTACCATCTAGCGCACTTCACACCGTCCGTTATAAGAACATTCATCAGCCTTGCACAGGTAAGCTCAACAAATCCCTGCCTTGGTAG